>CM070546.1:78404307-80804307 GCA_036346405.1 Phyllostachys edulis | reverse complement strand
CTTCAAGCTCGATTTTGTCGACGCCCCGAGCGTGTCGTGTCGCTTTAGGACGAGAGATCCCGGCGCATGGTGCTAATCATTGCTCAATCTCGCAATCATTGGCGTCTTAACCGCCTTAAATCCACCATTTATTGTGCGCAGCTTAAGACCTCCAGCGCGGACCTCCTCGTGGTCTGCGGCGCATTAACCTCTTGTCCAAGCACGTGCGTGCGCAAGCACGTGGTTGCGAAGCTCGACGCCCGCACCTCCTCCGAGGAGATCTCGAGCGCCAAGACCTCCTTGGCACAATGGGCCGTCCTGCACCTCCCTCGAGGTGCAGTGGCGTTGAGGACCTCCTCTGGGACCTCCTCGAGGTCATCTCACCATGAGGACCTCCCTTTAGACCTGGTCCGCTCCGGACCTCCCTTCCTGTTGGGTCCGTTGGATCTCCCATCTATGGCCACGACCTCCCCTCACCTCGCGCATGTGCGTGGTTAGGAGGTCCAGACCTCTGGACCTCCCATCTGCATGTGTGTTGTCCTCCGGGAGGTCTGAGCCGTTAGATCTGTGATCTGTGGCTCACGACCTCCCATGTCTCTGTGAGTTATAGAAATGTCAAGAAATTCTTAAGTATGAACTGAAATAAGGTATAAACTTTAGAATTTCATATCTTTCTCATTTTAATTCCAAATGAGGTCATTCAAATTGTGTTAGCTCTATCTTGAACTTGACTTTAATCCAAAAATGATTGCAAGTTGAGTTCAGTCCCAGAGCACAGTTAGCCACTAGGTTTTAAAACTAACTTTAAATATACATTCAAATTAATGCTTAACTTGTAAAATTCATAACTAATGCTCTGTAGATTCTTTTTAAGTGAGACCAACTTTGTTGGTTTCCTCTAGTAATGAACTCACTGTGAAAATTAGTGTTGAGCTTGTTGCTGTTAGAAAAATGAGGACTTGTGCATTATAATTTTGTTCAAGTTCTTGTTTTTGAAAAATTATAGAAATTGCATAATAGCTCCAAATGAGATGAACTCAATTGTGTTATTCATCTCATGAGGTGCTGGTTTTACAGTAAAAGTTTCAGCCTCACCACTTTTCTAGAAAATGTTGCCTCATAATTAAATTAGTGAATAGTGCAGTTTGGTATTTTTAGGGCTGAGCAGAGTTGTTTTGCTCATAACTTTTGCATTGAGAATCCAAATCCATTGGTTCTTGTTGCTAAATTCCCTAAAAATCCTCCTCTTGCTGCAGTAGAAATTTCAGAGGATTTGGAGTTCTGTTGCTGTGTTGTCTTTGTTGCTTTTCATCGTTCTTATCGGTTCTTTATTGCTTTTTCCGTTAGGGTTCGACATTTGTGGTGATCCCGCGAACGACCCTCCGCAACAAATTGACCAGCAACAAGGCAAGCAGTTTGATCATATCCCCTCTAGCGTCCCATTACTTTAAAGGTTAATATGTTGTTTTACTTCTATGTATGCATGCTACTTTGTGTTAAAGGTCGCTAGTAATCCTATAGTTGCATAATCTGTAGGAGTGTTTATCCTCTACTACCAACGAGCCTAGGTTATTTGCTGTGATTTGAGCTCGTTGGATGAGCTCTTATCACTTAGTAGTTATGCTCCCTCTGCTTAGACATGCTTAGCTATCGGTAGTAATGGGCGATCATCGACTTAGTCGATGGTCTTGATCACACAAGTATAATTATTCCTCCTATATGTCCAGCACTTGTGCTTTGATTAATTTGTGAAGTCAAAACTGAAAATAAAGGATTGATTTAGACTTGGGCATATTGGATGGATGGGGTGGTTTTGGAATGTGGTAGTATGCCCGAGTCATTAAGGACCGAGTTACTTGCGCCACCGCTCGAGCAATGTTGCGTGCTAACCACACGAGGGGATATGGGACCTCTCTTGACTAAGTACTTTGGGAGGTGTTAATTATGAGCTGGTTGGTGGGTATGTTTTAATAAAATCTGTGTGTGTGGTGTTGGGAGGGAGCATTGGCGGACCGGTTAGGCTGTCTAATGTGTCTTGTCCCGTGGGTTGCGGCTCGTAATTAGCATCGCCCATTGGAAATGTCTCGTAGGACTTAGCCGTGCGGCACACCAAAGGTAGTGTGCCTAAAGGAAAGGCGGTGCAGCGTGTGGGTACATTGGTACACCCTGCAGGTTAAAACTATTCAATAGCCTCGCCCTAGGTTATGGACACGCCGAAACGCCTGTAAGAACTAGACTCAACCATTTAATTAAAACTTGATGGGTTGGTATGAATGGATGTTCATACTATTGTTGTGGTGACTTGGGTTAGTCACTTCGGGATGTTCTTGTTGTTGATATTATGTTATTATCTCGTTGTTATTTCAACAATTACAAATGCTTTATCAAATTGCCTTCAATCTATTATGTTATTACAAATGAAACTTGCTTTATGCTAAAATGAGTCCAAAGCCTCATCCACTTAAATGAAGCTTGCATGTAGCTAAATTATAGTTCTCATTATCTTACACGTCGGTTTTGCAGTACAATAAACAAGTTATTGTACTCATTTGCTTTGCTTAACAAATTTGTTGCAGAGGATTTGAGGTGAGCTCCAAGAGCCTTACTGTGCCACGTGTTGCGCTTTCTTCGACGACTAGTCAAGCGGTCCCACGATGCCTAGGGTTAAGGCACACCGATTGGCTTTGTGTTATAGCCATCTTTATGGCACTTTTGCTTCATTGTTATCTTTTTAATTGTTGCTATTTGGCCTAAGGGCCTCTCTTTGTAATAGCTATTTTCCTTTTTAATATTAACTTCTGGTTTGTGGCTTATGTACTATGTGTTGTATGGAATTGGTACATTATTTTGTTGTGAGGTATGTATACTGCATTCTGGGGAGTATACATCTCTCGAGACCGGATTTATTTGGTTGATAATACTAGGGTCAATTGGGTGACTAAGTATTATGAGCCTAATAAATATACCGGGGTCTCACAAAAGTTGGTATCAGAGCCGTTATGACCGTAGTAACGCAAGCTTGGTCGTCTTTAGGATATTTTGAAAACCTATTTTCAAAGTATAAATGAGTTTTGAAAGCTTAAGTAATTCTCGGATTTTACTCCTTACCTATCTTAGCTTTCTCTCTCATCTCACTCTAATTTGAGTTTTAAAAGTTGTTTTCCTCTCTTCCTTCTACACAATAGTTGTTATCGACTAATTCGGTTTTGGGAGAACCAATGAGATTGGCAAATTTAAGTGTGAGCTGCCCACTACAAGGTTTTGAAGTTCGAGAGTCGGTGATTCGACGAGGAGCTTGATGCTAAATCGACAGCAAGCATCAAATTTCCGGACAGCAATCTCAAAGGTTTCTAATTAGGATAGATAATGAGAGGTTAATTCAACTAAAACTTGTGGGAATGAAAAGGGTAAGATGTGATATTAGTTAGCTAAGTATCTAACACTTATTTCGCTGCAATAACCTTGCTCTCTAATAGTTTTAGATCTCATCTTACAATCTGATTTTTAACCTTCTCGGTCAATTACTCGCTCATTCAATACGGGTTAGTTGAGTTGAGAAGTTGAGCCTTCCGTTTGGTGTTCCTTTGCTGTTTTTAGAGTCTTTTAGAAGCTTTTTAAAGTTTAAATAACCGCTGATTTTGGCCTTCGTTTAGGGTGATATTCCATTCCCCTAGTCGATCGCTTTTGCTTACCTTAAGGCTTTGTTTTCGGGTCTAGTTGCTAACCAAAAATTCATTGTAACAGGATGGCGGGCCTTTTCAGAGCGGCCAAGGCGATCAATGGTCCGGACGAGGAGCTTCCTCCTCCTCCGACCATGGCCGAGGTTCTTCTTCAGATCGAGCGCAACCGCGCGGATGACAGGAGAGTTCTACTGGACGTCATCGCGCGCAACACTACTGCACTTTCCGGAGCTTCAGGATCTGGGCCAGGGAATGCCCATCAGCCGCGTGGAGGACTCGCGGAGTTTCTTCGTACTCAGCCCCTACCTTTTCCCTGGCCCGAGGACCCTTTGGATGCGGACGATTGGCCGTGCGGTGGAGCGTAAGCCAGATCGCGCAGCGCGAAGCACGAGAAGGCGCTGTTCGCGCATCGCACCACCGGAGGGTGCAGCTTTGTCATGGTGGGAGAGCTATCTCGCCATGCAGCCCGTGGACCATACCGCCTCTTGGGAGGAGTTCCGTCTTGCCTTCCGTCGGCTCACATCCTGCCGGCTTGATGGAGATCAAGAAGGGAGTTTCTTGCGCTCAAGCAAGGGCGTGCTCACCATGGAGTATGTATACGAGTTTACCATCTAGCTCGTTATGCTCCCGAGGATGTGGCCTTGATATGGCCAAGGCCAAGTTCAGCGTGGCTTGTCCGAGGAGTCAAGGACAAGCTATCCATTGTCGACTTTCCTGATTTTCACCCTTGGTCGACAAGGCCATCGTCGTGAGCATGCGGCTCGAGAGCTTATGGACTCCATAGCGCAAGTGGGAGGCCCATAAGTCATCTAGGGCGATTCCTCCGTCCCCGCTTCGCGCCTCGGGGTACCATTCTCACTCTTGGCGCCCCGAGGTCACCTTGTTCGTTTTGTCCTTCGCAGCCGTGTCCTATCACGCACCGCGAAGTCGTGAGCGGCCCCGCAACCCGGCCGCCGGGTCACATGTTTCTCATGCAACGAAGGGGCATTATGCGAACCAATGCCCAAAGAAGACAGAGCACTCGCGTCCTAATGGAGGACGCGGTCGAGGTGGTGCACCAGACCGAAGATCGTCCGCTACCCAAGGCG
Organism: Phyllostachys edulis; assembly: GCA_036346405.1. Taxonomy (NCBI): domain Eukaryota; kingdom Viridiplantae; phylum Streptophyta; class Magnoliopsida; order Poales; family Poaceae; genus Phyllostachys; species Phyllostachys edulis. Next base: position 80,799,560 of record CM070546.1, on the reverse strand, counting down.
TGGGTAGTGGTCGCGTCAACGCCATCACCGCAGAGGAGGCTCAGAGGCACCCGACGCCGTGCTAGGTACACTTTCGTTAACTCTCACCCTCGCTCTCGCTTTTGTTTGATTCAGAGCTTCTCATTCCTTTGTTTCGAAGTCTTTTGTTGCCGTCGGAGAGCTTCTTTTCTCTCCATTGTTAGTCCCGCTTACTCATTCGCTCTCTGGTTCGGAGTTGAGAGTGAATCTGAGTGTAGGGATGTCCCTATCGAGATCGAAGGCGAGTGTTCTTAGCTTAACCTTATCCTTCTCCATTCAGCGAGTCTTGATGTAATTCTTGGTATGGATTGGTTGTCTCAAAGACATGGGACAAATCGATTGCGCCAGAAGCTCATCTCCTTATCTAGTCCCTCCCATGGCGAGGTTCGTTTCTCGAAGTCGCTAGATCCTCATCTCTTCGCACTTGAAGCGAAGCCCGCTCCAGATATTAGCGAAGTCCCAACAGTTTGTGACTTTGTTGATGTCTTTCCCGCTGATCTTCCTGGGATGCCACCCGTTCGAGACCTCGAGTTTGTCATTGAGTTGGCTCCCGGTACCGCCCCTATCTCAAAGAGGCCTTATCGGATGCCACCGAACGAGTTGGTAGAGTTGAAGAAGCAGTTAAGCGAGCTGCAAGAGAAGGGTTTCATTCGCCCTAGCTCATCTCCGTGGGGTTGTCCAGCTATCTTCGTTAAGAAGAAGGATTCGTACTTTACGCGATGTGCGTTGATTACCGCCCACTTAATGAAGTGACGATGAAGAACAAGTATCCATTGCCCGCATTGACGATCTCTTCGATCAATTAACCGGAGCCCGAGTTTTCTCAAGATTGATCCGAGAGTGGGGTATCATCGTTCAGATTCGCCCGAGGATATTCCCAAGACGGCGTTCTCTACTCGCCATACTTGTATGAGTACCTTTGTCATGTCATTCGGCTTAACCAATGCTCCTGCCTTGTTCATGAACCTCATGAATTCGGTATTCATGGAGTACTTGGATAAGTTCGTCGTGGTCTTCATCGATGATATTCTTATCTATTCCAAGAACGAGGAAGAGCATGCCGAGCATCTGCAGCTTGTGTTAGGCAAGCTACGTGAGCACCAGCTGTACGCGAAGTTCAGCAAGTGCGCATTCTGGTTGAGGGAAGTGGCTTTCTTAGGCCATATTCTTTCAGCAGGAGGCGTAGCCGTTGATCCTAGCAAGGTCAGCGATGTTCTTTCATGGAGTCAGCCTGCTTCGGTCACCGATGTGCGGAGTTTTCTCGGTTTGGCGGGATATTATCGACGCTTTATCGAGAACTTCTCCAAAATCGCGAAGCCGATGACGGAGTTGCTCAAGAAGGACAAGAAGTTCGTGTGGTCCGCCGAGTGTGAGGAAAGTTTCCAAATACTCAAGAGGCGTTTGACCACCGCTCCTGTTCTTGTTCTTCCCGATATCCATCGGCTTCGATATCTTTTGCGATGCTTCTCGTCGAGGCCTCGGTTGTGTCCTTATGCAAGAAGGCAAGGTAGTGGCCTATGCCTCAAGGCAATTGAGACCTCATGAACTCAACTACCCTACTCATGATTTGGAGTTGGCTTCTGTGATTCATGCACTTAAGATTTGGCGACATTACCTAATCGGTAATCGCTAGAAGTGTATTCGGATCACAAGAGCCTTAAGTATTTGTTCACCCACCGACTGAACCTCGTGCAAAGGAGATGGTTGGAGTTGATCAAGGACTATGATATGGGTATTCACTACCATCCGGGCAAGGCTAATGTCGCTGTCGATGCGCTTTAGTCGCAAGCGCATTGCAATGCCTTGTTGTCCAGGAGCTTCACCGCTCTTCCGAAGAGTTTCATTGCTTCAACTTGGGTTTAGTTGAGCATGGTTCTCTCACCGCCTTGGTTGTGCAACCAACCTTGGTGGATCGGATCAAGTCCGCCGGCGATCGGATGATGGAGTGAGCCACATTAAGGCAAATGTCAAGAACGGAACGACCAAGTGCTTCTCGAGGATGAGCATGGTGTCGTGAGGTTCGCAACGCCTTGGTTCCAAAGGACATGGAGCTGCGAATTTGATCCTCCGCTGAAGCCCATGATTCGCCATTATCCATTCATCCCGGGGCCACAAAGATGTATCAAGATCTCCGCCAGAGATTTTGGTGGACCCGAATGAAGAGGGAGATTGCGGTTCGTTGTCGAAAGCGACGATGTCGTCGTGTCAAGGCCGAGCATCGGCGTCAGCAGATTGCTTCAGCCCTTGCTGTCTTGGGAATGGAAGTGGGATTCCGTCGGATGGACTTTATCACCGGCTCGCCGAACCCCAAAGGGAAAGATTCCATTTGGGTCGTCATTGATCGGTTGACTAAAGTAGCGCATTTCTTGCTGTCGTTGGGCTAAGATTTCTGTTGGTCAATTGGCCGACCTCTATGTCTCTCGTGATCGTGTGCTTGCATGGTGTGCCCAAGACGATCGCCTCGGATCGTGGTTCTCTTTTCACCTCTCGCTTTTGGCACGGTTTGCAAGAGGCCATGGGAACCCGTCTTACCTTTAGCACGGCATATCATCCCCAAACCGATGGTCGACCGAGAGGGTCAACCAAGTTTTGGAAGACATGCTTCGTGCTTGTGTCCTTTCCTATGGGAAGCATTGGGAGAAATGCTTGTCATTCGCCGAAGTTTTCTTATAACAACGACTTTTCGAGGCCGCCTCGGCATGGCACCTTTTGAGGCCTTATACGGAGAAAGTGTAGGACCCGTTGAACTGGTCGAGACCGTGAGAGACCTCTCTTTGGCCCGGACTCAATTAATGAGGCCGAGCGCCAAGTCCATCTTGTTCGTGGCGTTTGCGCGCACTCAATCCAGCAAAAGAGCTATGCGGATCGTCGTCGACGTGAGTTACGTTTTGAGCCTAATGACTTTGTGTATCTCAAAGTCTCTCCTTTGAAGGGCCATCAACGTTTGGCGTCAAGGGCAGTTGGCTCCTCGATATGTCGGTCCCTACCGCATTATCGAGAAGAAGGAGCTGTTGCCTATAAGTTGGAGTTGCCAGCTGCACTTGCGGGGGTACATGATGTGTTCCATGTGTCCCAGCTAAAGAAGTGCCTCCGTGTTCCAACTGAGGAAGCTCCGTTGGAAACCCTCGATGTCCAGGAAGATTTGACCTATCGCGAGCACCCTATTCGCGTACTCGATGAGTCTGAACGAAGGACAAGGAATAAGACCATCAAGTTCCTTAAAGTTCAGTGGTCAAACCATTCTGAGGATGAGGCTACTTGGGAAAGAGAAGATCGACTGCGTGCGGACTATCCATCTTTCTTTACCGAGTGAGCCAAATCTCGGGACGAGATTTTTGTAAGGGGGAGAGATTTTGTAACATCCCAAATGTATAAACAGGGTTATTCAAGTATAATTATATGTGTAGAAATTAAAACTTTTTCTCACATCTTGAAAAACCCTAAAATCTCATGGAATTCTTGTCCAAGAGTTGTGTAATCCAAAAACACAAAGCTCTTGTTGACCAAAAGTCAAACTCATTTTCCAATTATCTCAAACCTTGGGCCAAACAATTGGAAATATTTTCCCTTGGTCCAAAAACTAATGTGGGACCCCTCTGAAAATATCACGAGTTGTAAAACTAGTTTGATAAATTTTGGAGGTTCATCTTAATGTCAGCGAGCTCCTGTAAAAATTTCATGAAATTTGGAGTTCAATTGCTACCTCAAACAATTACAGAAAGCCTCACTTTGTTAGAAAATTTAATTTAAAAGCAGAGATTGTCCCTTGGCCGAGCCAGACTCAAACTGGTCCAGCCCAACCCCATCGACCTCCTTTCCCACCTTTGATGAGGTCGTGGCCGTTGGATCCAATCCAACCGCCACGACCTCCCCTCAACCAACAAGACCCAGACCTCCCCTTCGAGGTCCTCTTGACCTCGTGGACCTCCTCGGGTCAACGTGGCGCTAGACCTCCCATGTAAACCCGCGAGACCTCCCCCTCCCGCGTTACAGCCGCTAAGACCTCTCTTTGCACTTAGTTGAGGTCGTGGCCGTTGGATTTACATCCAACACCCACGACCTCCTCCTCAAACGTTCTCGATAAGACCTCCCCACCTCATCGGTCATAGCCGGCTGGATCAAAGATCCACGGTCATGACCTCCCTGTGTTGAACTTCACGACCTCCTCTGAAAAACCTCACAAAGAAGGTCCTCCGCCTTGTTGAGGTCATAGCCCTTGGATCGAAAATCTAAGGCCATGACCTCCCCTCGGTTTCTTAAAATTGGGTGCGGTTAAGACCTCACAGAGGTCCGCACCGCTGATTGAAATCCAACGCTTTGGACCTCTGTCCATTTCTCACGTCGCGTTTTCACGTGAAGTGAAATCGTGAGGCCATGACCTCCCCACGTTTGATCGTGTGGCTGGGACCTCCTCCCACCACTTAAAACGAACGGTTCAAAAATAGGATCCGATGGCCAGACCTCCTCGAGGTCTTATCCAACGCCCATAGGACCTCCCCTCGTTCTTCTCCTTCCTCTGGCGCTACGGCAAGCTTCGAAAGGCGATGCATTTAATGCATGTCGGCGAGCAGAGGTACTGCTCAATGACTCTTTCTTGACCAAGCATTTAATGCGTGTCGACTTTTCCACCTCAATGGTCACCGAGCCGCCCCTTGTCACCCCAAGTCTTGTCCACTCCAAGATCAGGTTACTGGGCCAAGCTCACAAGGAGCTTAGCCGGTGGTCCATGACCTCTGTGCCCTAGTATAAAGCCCCATTGGGTTCCTCCGTAGCTTCTTTGGCACACTTCCAAGCCTTAGCTTGCACCGTGCCTTTTGAGCTTACTCTTTCACCGACCTCCACACTTGGCCGCCATTGTTGAGAAGCTTGAAGCCCTTGGTGGTGAAGGCTTGCTCCAAAGGCTCCCTCTCAAACTCTTGCTCCATTGAGCTCCCCAAATCTCTCGAGTTAAACCTAACTCATTGTTAGGTTGACCTTTTCAGAGGGGCTAGTGGAGCTTGGAGCCGAGGCTTGAGTTTGGAATTTGGACTTGAAGCGGTGGAGCTCTCCATCTTCCCCAACTCCGCCAGCACCATCCTCAACCTCTTCGACATCTTTAGGACCTCCAGGTAATTCCCCTGGTAGTCCTTTAGTGCTGGCACCCGCGTGAATGCATGTTGCGGAGCTTATGTTGGGCACAAGCTTGATTGTCGCGCGGAGCTGCTTTTGCATTTTCGTATTTTGGCCGTGAAGGTCGTCTCTGTCCTCTCGGCTCGCCGCGATTAAAACCGTCGCCGCCGTTGAGAGGAGGTCCGCGGTGCGCATGGTTATTGCGGACCGCGGTACCATTGACCTCACCGGCGGGCTCTACATCGCCGGCGAGGACCATTTCTTCAAGCTCGGGATTTTGTCAGGACGTCCCGAGCGTGTCGTGTCGTTTTAGGACAGAGATCCTGGCGTTAATGGTGCTAATCATTGCTCAATCTCGCAATCATTGGCGTCTTAACTGCCTTAAATCCACCATTTATTGTGCGCAGTTAAGACCTCCCGCCGCGACCTCCTCGTGGTCTGCGCGCGCATTAACCTCTTGTCCAAGCGTGCGTGCGCAAGCACGTGGTTGCGAGCTCGACGCCCGACCTCCTCCGAGGAGATCTGGAGCGCCCAAGACCTCCTTGGCACAATCTGGGCCGTCCAGACCTCCCTGGAGGTCTGTGGCGTTGAGGACCTCCTCTGGGACCTCCTCGAGGTCATCTCACCATGAGGACCTCCCCTTTAGACCTGGTCCGTTCCGGACCTCCCTTCCCTGTTGTGGTCCGTTGGATCTCCCATCTATGGCCACGACCTCCCTCACCAAGCGCATGTGCGTGGTTAGGAGGTCCAGACCTCTGGACCTCCCATCTGCAAGTGTGTTGTCCTCCGGGAGGTCTGAGCCGTTAGATCTGTGATCTGTGGCTCACGACCTCCCATGTCTCTGTGAGTTATAGAAATGTCAAGAAATTCTTAAGTATGAACTGAAATAAGGTATAAACTTTAGAATTTCATATCTTTCTCATTTTAATTCCAAATGAGGTCATTCAAATTGTGTTAGCTCTATCTTGAACTTGACTTTAATCCAAAAATGATTGCAAGTTGAGTTCAGTCCCAGAGCACAGTTAGCCACTAGGTTTTAAAAACTAACTTTAAATATACATTCAAATTAATGCTTAACTTGTAAAATTCATAACTAATGCTCTGTAGATTCTTTTTAAGTGAGACCAACTTTGTTGGTTTCCTCTAGTAATGAACTCACTGTGAAAATTAGTGTTGAGCTTGTTGCTGTTAGAAAAATGAGGACTTGTGCATTATAATTTTGTTCAAGTTCTTGTTTTTGAAAAATTATAGAAATTGCATAATAGCTCCAAATGAGATGAACTCAATTGTGTTATTCATCTCATGAGGTGCTGGTTTTACAGTAAAAGTTTCAGCCTCACCACTTTTCTAGAAAATGTTGCCTCATAATTAAATTAGTGAATAGTGCAGTTTGGTATTTTTAGGGCTGAGCAGAGTTGTTTTGCTCATAACTTTTGCATTGAGAATCCAAATCCATTGGTTCTTGTTGCTAAATTCCTAAAAATCCTCCTCTTGCTGCAGTAGAAATTTCAGAGGATTTGGAGTTCTGTTGCTGTGTTGTCTTTGTTGCTTTTCATCGTTCTTATCGGTTCTTTATTGCTTTTTCCGTTAGGGTTCGACATTTGTGGTGATCCCGCCGAACGACCCTCCGCAACAAATTGACCAGCAACAAGGCAAGCAGTTTGATCATATCCTCTAGCGTCCCATTACTTTAAAGGTTAATATGTTGTTTTACTTCTATGTATGCATGCTACTTTGTGTTAAAGGTCGCTAGTAATCCTATAGTTGCATAATCTGTAGGAGTGTTTATCCTCTACTACCAACGAGCCTAGGTTATTTGCTGTGATTTGAGCTCGTTGGATGAGCTCTTATCACTTAGTAGTTGCGCTCCCTCTGCTTAGACATGCTTAGCTATCGGTAGTAATGGGCGATCATCGACTTAGTCGATGGTCTTGATCACACAAGTATAATTATTCCTCCTATATGTCCAGCACTTGTGCTTTGATTAATTTGTGAAGTCAAAACTGAAAATAAAGGATTGATTTAGACTTGGGCATATTGGATGGATGGGGTGGTTTTTGGAATGTGGTAGTATGCTCGAGTCATTAAGGACCGAGTTACTTGCGCCACCGCTCGAGCAATGTTGCGTGCTAACCACACGAGGGGATATGGGACCTCTCTTGACTAAGTACTTTGGGAGGTGTTAATTATGAGCTGGTTGGTGGGTATGTTTTAATAAAATCTGTGTGTGTGGTGTTGGGAGGGAGCATTGGCGCACCGGTTAGGCTGCCTAATGTGTCTTGTCCCCGTGGGTTGCGGCTTGTAATTAGCATCGCCCATTGGAAATGTCTCGTAGGACTTAGCCGTGCTTGGCACACCAAAGGTAGTGTGCCTAAAGGAAAGGCGGTCTGGCGTGTGGGTACATTGGTACACCCCTGCAGGGTTAAAACTATTCGAATAGCCTCGTCCTAGGTTATGGACACGCCCGGAAACGCCCCGTAAGAACTAGACTCAACCATTTAATTAAAACTTGATGGGTTGGTATGAATGGATGTTCATACTATTGTTGTGGTGACTTGGGTTAGTCACTTCCAGGATGTTCTTGTTGTTGATATTATGTTATTATCTCGTTGTTATTTCAACAATTACAAATGCTTTATCAAATTGCCTTCAATCTATTATGTTATTACAAATGAAACTTGCTTTATGCTAAAATGAGTCCAAAGCCTCATCCACTTAAATGAAGCTTGCATGTAGCTAAATTATAGTTCTCATTATCTTACACGTCAGTCTTGCGAGTACAATAAACAAGTTATTGTACTCATTTGCTTTGCTTAACAAATTTGTTGCAGAGGACGGAGGTGAGCTCCAAGAGCCTTACTTCTGTGCCACGTGTTGCAGTTTCTTCGACGACTAGTCAAGGGTCCTGGTCGATGCCTAGGGTTAAGGCACACCGATTGGCTTTGTGTTATAGCCATCTTTATGGCACTTTTGCTTCATTGTTATCTTTTTAATTGTTGCTATTTGGCCTAAGGGCCTCTCTTTTGTAATAGCTATTTTCCTTTTTAATATTAACTTCTGGTTTGTGGCTTATGTACTATGTGTTGTATGGAATTGGTACATTATTTTGTTGTGAGGTATGTATACTGCATTCTGGGGAGTATACATCTCTCGAGACCGGATTTATTTGGTTGATAATACTAGGGTCAATTGGGTGACTAAGTATTATGAGCCTAATAAATATACCGGGGTCTCACAACTTAATTCATCTCAAGTCACAATTCAACAGATGCTTTATCATGAGATAGCTTCTTGCTCTAATTGTCCTAAACTCACAATAGAACTTGAAGCTTTGACCAGACAACTTGCTGACTTTGCTGAAAAGGAAAGGGAGGCTCAGTCTAGTGCTTCTAAGAAAATTGTGAATGAATCTATTAAATGCACAATTTGTCCTACTCTCATTAAAGAAAATGAGTATCTTAAGGACACATTAGAGAGATTTTATTTTGGCAAGAAAATTTTAAATATAATCCTAGATAAGTCAAAAGTTAGTGTTAAACATCATGGTCTAGGATTTAACTTTGTTGAGCATGCCAAGAATAATCCTCCTAAGATTGTTGAGCTTCTTGAATCTGGAAAATTTGCAGTAGAACCTGAACCGAAACAAATTGTTTTTAAATCTGCTGGTGTTACAACAAACTCATCTACCAAAATGAGTGCTATAAAGGCAAGAGATACAACTTCTCATAAATTCAAGTATCATTGCACTCATTGTGGTAGAGAAGGTCACTTGGTTCAATACTATTTTTGGAAAGCCAAGAAAGAAAAGAGAGACAGGTTAAGAAGGACGTCCTGCTCGGCAGGTTTGGGAGTTTTTGTGACAGGACCAGTTAGACCATAATCCTTCACACGGTCGGATAGAACAGTGGTCAGGCCAACACTTAAATGGTGGTTTAACCAACAGTGTACCGAATCTAATAATTCTTTGTATTTGTCGGCTGTTGCTCCTGTACATCGAGTGTCTTAGTACTGGTTACCTAAATCCCTATTTGCTAACCCTAGTACTAAGATACCGACGATTGTTCGTGCTTTGTAGGATCGTCGCAAGGGGAAGGAGAACATTTGGTTCATTGACTCCGGGTGCTCTCGCCATATGACCGAAGACTGACGATGGTTCTCTTCCCTCACTCATGCCACCGGTGATGAGATGATCACTTTTGGCGACAATGCGCAAGGACGAGTTCTTGCAAGAGGTACTGTGCGCATCAACAACAAGTTCATTTTAAAAGATGTGGCTCTTGTTAGCAAGCTGAGTTACAATCTGCTTTCGGTTTCATATTTAAAAGATGTGGCTCTTGTTAGCAAGCTGAGTTACAATCTGCTTTCGGTTTCATAGTTGATTGATGACAATCTTGAGGTAAGCTTTAAGAAACATTCTTGCTGCATTTTAGATGCATCTGGTGATCTAGTATGCTAGATTACTCGAGTTGGTCGATTGTTTAAAGGTGATTTTGCATACTCTTCTTCATCCGAGCTTAGGTGTCTTGTTTCATCTGATTCCAAGGATTTGTTTCACTAGCATCGAAGACTAGGTCATATTGGTTTTGATCATCTTGCTCGTATCAATAATTTGAATATTGTTAAAGGTTTGTCTAATCTTAAAATTGAAAGATCAATGAATTTTGTGTGTTCTCCCTGTCGGCATGGTAAGATGGTTGCACATAAACACTGTTGGTCCTACTAGAGTTCAGTCAGTTGGAGGTAAATGGTATGTTCTTGTTATTGTTGATGATTGCTCTAGATACTCTTGGGTCTTTCTCATGGCATCTAAGGATGAAGTTTTTGATCACTTCAGAGAGCTTGTCCTTAGACTTGCTACTGAACTCCCAGGAGCACTTAGAGCAATTAGAAGTGATAATGGAACTGAATTCAAGAACATATTATTTGCTTCTTTTTGTACTGAAAAAGGTTTAGATCATCAATTCTCTACAGCTCGTGTGCCTCAACAGAATGGTGTTGTAGAGCGTAAGAATAGAACCTTGGTTGAGATGGCAAGAGCAATGTTGAATGAACATACTACACCCAGAAAGTATTGGTCGGAAGCTATTTTTACTGCTTGCCATATTTCTAATAGAGTATTCTTGCGTGCTAAATTGCATATGACCTCTTATGAACTTCGTTTTAGTCATACTCCTAAAATTTCTCATTTGATGGTGTTTGGGTGTCGGTGCTTTATTCTTAAACATGGAAATATTGATAAATTTGAATCTAGGTCCTCAGATGGTATTTTTCTTAGATATCCAGCTCACACTCGAGGTTATCCTGTACTCAATTTAGAAACTAACAAAATTGCTGAGACCTGCGAGGTCACTTTTGATGAAGCTAGTCATGGTATTAGAACCGACAACGCAGGTAGAGAAGTAAATGAGGAACCTGAAGACATCTTCTATGACTCAGACAACAATGAGAGGATAAACCCGATTCACACTACACTAATGGAGACTACACCTAGTGGCTCTGCTCCTATCTCCAATGAGGTAGAGGTCACTACGGCTACACCCTTGTCACCAACGATTTCACAGGCTCCTCGGCATATCCAACGTCGTCATCCTCCCGAACAAATGATTGGTGAGTTAGATGAGAGAGTTCTTCACAACAGGTATAACTCCAATGCCTCATATGCTCATGCTGCCTTTGTTTCCTCCTGTGAACCCCAAGATGTAAATCATCCTTTATCTGATGAGTCTTGGATTAATGCCATGCATGAGGAATTAGAAAATTTTGAGCACAACAAAGTCTGGACCTTAGTCGCACCTCCTCTTGGTCATAATGTTATTGGAACTAAATAAGTTTTTAAGAATAAACAAAGTGAGGATGGTGTTGTTGTTCGAAATAAGGCAGGACTTGTGGCTCAGGGTTTTACCAAGGTGGAAGGTCTGGATTTTGGTGAAACTTTTGCACCTGTTGCTCGTTTAGAAGCCATCAGAATTCTTTTAGCTTTTGCTACTTCTAAAGGTTTCAGGTTGTATCAAATGGATGTTAAGAGTGCCTTCCTTAATAGCTATATTGAGGAAGAGGTCTTTGTAAGACAACTGTAACGACCCAACTCTAAGGCACCCGAGAGGTCCTCCAAGACCTTCTGGAATGTCCATCAGGACCTCCCAGGAGGTCCACAAAGGACCTCTCGGACAGTCCACCCAGACCTCCCAGGAGGTCCAGCAGACCTCCCTGACGCCCAGAGAACATGACCCGAGAGGGTCTTGGAGCCAGGGAGCACCCGAAGAACCACCACGGCCAAACCAGGGAAAAACGAGGAGGTCTGGGGGCACCCCAGGACCACCCACGACCCTCCAGAGGAGGCTGTGGAGGTCTGAGACCACCCCAGAGCCTTACGCGTTCATTCCCTTGAGTGGACATGGAGGACTGGGAGCTCTCCAAGGTCCTCTATGTGAACTGAGCTAGTCCCAAGGATCATGGCTAGCTCTTCACAGCATAACAGTGGTAACATAGCAACAACACAAGCTTTATTAATAACCAAAGGAGTTGTTTACAAGAGAGCTTACAAGCCAGTAGGCAAAACATAGCAAAAATAAACACATGGGCCATCCGATACACCACAGGCAACCGGCTGGAGGGCGCAATCCTAGTCGTTCCAGGACCACTTGGTCCACAGCAAAGTTACCACAAAGCTTCCAATTTCTGCTAAAGACAACATCAAGCAAGAGTGAGCACAACAACCGTGCTCACAAGTTACACCCGTTAGATAACAAAATGACATGCATAATTGGATATCACAATGGAAGGCTTATTATGGTTAATTTGCATAAAGCCATGTTTATTTTCAATTACCAGTATTAAGTTCCAAAGCATCATATAATAAATAAAATTCATTTAGTAAATCTGTTTTCAGTTGGATATTCATTCATCACAAGTGGTGAAGGATACCCTCCTATCACAAGGCTCCCCGCCCAAACCATGGGATAGCAATCCCAAAACAGTTTTAGTAAACATTTCTGAAAAACCCCAAAACCAACATCTAACTCGAGTAGCCTTTGCCAAGACGCCCATGACCGTGGACACGGCTATTCAATAGATTTAACTCGCAGAGGTTGTGCACTTTACCCACACGACATGATTTCTCTAGTTTGTTTGGCATCTTGAAAAGCCACCTCTCACTACCGAAGGTAAGAGGTCTAGAGTTCATGACAAGGCCTTTACAATGCATTGCTCCACCACAGCCTTTCCTGGCTAAGGTTCACCTTCCTATGGATCGCAATCCGGCGGAAAGCCCCCTCTTGCCCCAGTGGGAACAGTAGGTTATAATAGACCATTGGCCATATAAGACCTCCCACACCTCCAATGGAGCAGCTTATGGTAGAACTTTGCAGATTACTCAGCCAGGTCCCACGCCCCACACTGGAGACATGTGGTTGCACGATTGTGGCATAGCCCATTATAGGCATGGCATTGGTCGCTCAAAGACCGGTCCTCAAATGACTAGGGCGACTTCCACAAACCCCTGGACCTCCACCTTTGCCAGGATAGAGTCCGTGCACAAACATCGCACCAGCCAAGCAACCAATTCGCCCCAGTCCAAATCCATTTTCATTTTCTTTGCTTCCCCAGCAATACTTCCATATTCCCATGACAACCCAATGTCATGGTCAAAAAATTTTAAGCAATATTTGGTCATGTTGGTAAAGATTTCCCCAAATCAATACTTTTGGTCTAAGCTTGACTAAGCATAAGTTTTTCAAATGGTCTTGGCTCACACTACTGCATGGCCCAAGTTTGATCTAAAGGTGACAACAAGTTCAGTTCAAAGTCAACAGTGGCCATACAAAGGAAGTAGGCATAACTATGGATTTAAAACAGGTGTTGAAATAACTTGGTAGAAATAGGCATGCAGTATACATTAAAACAGGACATAAATAAATTGAATTATTGGGTGCAATATGATCAAGAGTGTAACTTGCCTCTTGCTTGATAGCTTAGGGGTCTATTCTGCCTCACAGCTCTGCTCTCTGGGAACGCCAAGATCTACACGGTCAAAGAACAGATTCAAACAACACTCAAATAAAGAACCAACAGAAATCCAGATAAAGAATCAAAAGAACTCCAAAGGAACCCCAAAACTCAATTAACAGAAGAGTACTGTACTTAGAATAGGTTCTTCTGGAGGAGGTCTAAGCTTACCAGGAGGAGGGTGGTCTTTTAGCAAAAGACCCCAAAGGGGTGATTTCGGCAATGAAACAGGGAGGTCCTAAGGAATAGTCCTTGCGCAAAAGCCAGGGAGGAGGTCCTCATACAAAGGCCATAGAAATCCGAAAAGGAGTCCACCAGGGGAGGTCCTGTGAAAGACACGACCAGTTCAATGCAGTGGCAAGAACAAGAGTGGAGCAGATCACCAAGGGACTTACCAGGAACAAGAAGGAACAGTGGATGGAGGGGAGGTCGTGAGCAGCAAGGTCTTCCCTGGAAGGGCACAGAACGAGTGCCAAGATGGTGAATGTGGAAAAGGTAATGTGGTAGGGTTCCTTGGACTAATTATAGCCAAAGTGGGTGAAGAAAACTAGGAGCATACGTGCAAGGATAAGTATAGAAATGAGTCAAAGGTAGGTGAATGGCAGGGCAGGTGTCACCACCACCCTGGATAAAAGGTACGAGGAAGGACAACGTATGTTGCTATGGGAAGGAACAAGGAAGTATGTCAGAGTACATCTAAGTGACCCAATTCAGAGTAAACGCCACGTATATGGATGTATTTAATGTGACATGACATGCATTAAATGCCCAAGATATTAACGTGGCGGAGGAAATGAGAATGGGTAAGTCTGGCAAGTGGGGCCAGTCAACTTAGAAACAGTCGGGTCAAGAGGGGAGGTCTTGCCCCGCAGGGGAGGTCTTTGAGGAGGTCCAAGAGGCTTAGGAGGTCCTAGGCCCAAAGGACAGGGAGGTCTAAAGGTTGGGGAGGTCCAGATATACAGAGGAGGTCTGGACATGGGGAGGTCCTGACGGTCAGGATCAACAAAAGTAGGTCCTGACGGTTAGGATCTCTTCAAGGGAGGTCTGGCAAGGAGGTCCAGGGCCAGGTTTAATAGGCCACGGAGAGGTCTTGGACAGGAGGTCCAGAGAACTACAAAGAGGTCCCGTGGTTGCGATTAAAGGCAAGTTGAGGTCCGGGCGGTTGGATCTCCGAGAGGGAGGTCCAACAGCCAAGATCAAACGTGCAGGGGAGGTCTGGGCCTTTGGATCGGAAGTGAGGAGAGGTCCAGACCGTTAGATTCAAAACAAAGGGAAGGTCCGTAGAGGGATATAACACACGGGGATGTCTGGACCTTTGGATTCACAATGAGGAGAGGTCCAAACCGTTGGATTCAAACAAAAGGGAAGGTCTAGGCGGAGGGGTTCCAGAGGGATTCCACAGAGGAGTTCCACCCGAAGGAGGTCCTTTCGGCCAAAAGTAAAAGTCAAGATGGTTCAAATGAACTCAAGAGGTTCAAAGGCACACAAGGAACCCAATGAAATACAAGGATGTCCTGACTGGGAGGAGGTCTGGGCATAAGAGAGTGCCCAGGCAGCAAGGGGTCTAGACTTAAGAGAAGTCTGAACAGAAAAGAGGTATGATCCAAAGAGATTCAAACCAACAAAGAAATCTAAAGTGATCAAACTCAAAGAGAAAAGCCTGGACATAAAGAGGTGTCCATGTGAGAATAGGTCTGAGCCCCATGGGAGATCTAACCTTAAGAACCACTGGGGAGGTCTAGGCCACAGAGAGGGTCTAAACCTATATATCCAAAGGAGATATGCTAAAGGAAGGTCTACTGAGCATACCAAAAGGAGGTATCAACAACTCAAACCTCTCCAACTGTCGGGACCCCAGGTATGCAACCCTAGGACCCTCTGTGTATTCTGAACTAGTCCCATGATCAGTAGCTAGCTCACACAGCTTGCAACATTAGTGTAATCAAATCCACACAACCAAACTAAAGATGAAGGCATAAATTAATATTATTAACCAAAAGAGACCTTATGGTCAAGTCTTACAACGATTCGCCACACGTATAAGCAACAAAGGAGAGCTTGCAATGAAACACAACTTCGTGGAGGTCACCCAATATGCCCACCGCAATCGAGTGAAGGACGCGACCTAATTCGCAAAGTCTTCAAAGTAATCCTCCTCAGAGAACTCGTTATTTCCGTGTTCTTCTTCATGATCGATTAACTGTATGCAGCCGTGAGTACTTTGAATGTACTCAAGAAGTCATAGGAAATGAATGCAAGTAATATTTATGCGAGCATTGACAAGGATAGCTTTATGGCTCACTTTGCGTAAAGCAATATTTGACAAGAATACAAGAAGTAGATTGCAAAGCACAATTTAAAAGATTAATACGTAAGTAATCAATTTTCTTTAAAGCAATTAGTGAACACCTGCTCACTACCCAACCATCAACCATCTACAAGATTCGATCAACCCATTCCAACATTTTCAATAAAAGTTCTACCCTTGCGTGAAATCACTGTGCATGTCCATAACCGGGACACGGCTATTCAATAGTTTTACACTCTGCGAGAGGTTGTACAACTTGACCCACAAGACACTAATTTCTCTAGTTTGTTCGGCATATATCTATGCCACCGCCACTACCTTAGGTAAGCGCCTAGAGCACGTGACAAGGCTTTTACAAAGTTCTGCTTTTGACTCGATTACTGTTCGCTAAGGTTTCGCCTCCATCGGCCCCTCTTGCGCCATTCCCAACCAAAATGTAGAACCGAACCAAGACATTGCTAATTAGTCACCAGTCTATCCCAATCTAGACATGTGGTTGCACGATAATGGCCCAGATCAATGGTTCAAGGTTAAGTCCTTAGTTGGATGCTCAGACGAGACGGTTCCACATTTCAAGTGTGCGTTACGGCACCCACCACTTTCCACCACCCACTCGTCCGAGCATAAATTATTTTCATTCAACCCGGCCAAATGACCACCCTAGTCATGGCACAACATCTTTTATCATAAGTGGCTCCGCCACGGTTCCATAATTTCTTTAATCAAGTTCGAACATTCATGAGAGTAAGTGATCGCGAGCCTATCGCACAACTAAAGCCTTGGCTAAGCAATACGGTACCCATGTTGGTATTACATCATGTCCAACTAACAATAACCATCCTAGGGTGTCCAAGGAGTTATGTCATTCAAGGATACATGTCAATTACAAATTAACAAGGAGGCATAATGGCAATTAGGTAATTAACTAAACCCGAAGCCATTTGTTATAAAATTAGCCATGCATGTTTATACTAAACAATATACTTTTATAAAGATGGGATCAACATGATCAATGGTCTATGACTTGCCTTCGTTGAAGAGTAGGGGTGCTTCGGTCGTCGGGTCTGCGAAATCTTCCGAAACACCGAAACCTATACGCGCGAACAAAGCTAAATAAATAAAACAACTCCAAATAAAGCTCAAATAAATACTAAATAAATACTAATAGGAAGACAAGGATTTTAGATGAATTTAGAAATTTGAATCACTCGAATCGGAGTTCGAATGAAGAAGTTATGGCCAAAGGAAGTTGGAAAATACATAAAATGATGAATTTAGGGAATTTCCTGATTTTCCGGAATTATTTTCCTAAAGGAAAATCAGAAAAATCCCACTCGGTGCTGACTGGGCAGCCACGTCAGCAAAGGGGGTGATGTGGCGCTGATGGGGCGCCACGGTGGCAGCCACGTGGCTTGCCACGTTGGACCCGAGGCGGCGGCGCTCTTGATTTGAGGGTCGCCATGAACGGCGGCGAGCAGGTGGCGGCGAGGGTACCAAACAAGAGGAGGTCGCGGCGAAGATGATGCTCGTGGCGGCGAGGATGCGGCGGTTCGGAGGTCGGCGACGAAGGAGAAGAGCGGCGGAGGGCGCTGACGGCGGTGGCGGTCGGCGGAACTCCACGGCGGCGACGGGTCGAAGCTTAAATCCGCGAGGCCGGAGGAGAGGAGAGAGGTGAGGGGGAACGAGGAGGAGCTCAAGCGGTCCTGGGCGCTCTAAATAGGCGGAGGGGGGGTCCGGAGGGGAGGCGCTTGAGCTCTCATGGGCGTTTTTAATGGCATGGCCTTGCCAGGGGAATGCGGAGGAGGGGCAGAAAGGGGGCACGAGGTGCAAGTGAGGCGGGAAGGGTGGCGCACGAACCTGGGGACACGGGAGGGGCTAGGGCGGCGAGGGAGCGGGCGCGGCGAGGCGGGTCTCAAGGGCGAGGGAGCGAGGGTGCGGAGGAGGCGGAGGTAGGGGATGACCCAAGGGGGTGAGGCCGACAAAGGGCCCTAGTGGCGCGAGAGAGGAGAGAAGGGTGACGCGGCGCGAGGAGATCCGTCCGATCCAAATCGGACGGTGGAGAGGGAGGAGGGCGCTGCGCAGAGTGGGCCGGCGGGGCGCAACAGTAATGGGCCGAGGAAATCGCCCAAACCGAGGAGGATTTTCCTAAGCGTTTTCTTTTTAGAAAATAGCGAGAAAAGCAAAAGCATTTTTAGAAAATAGCTTAAGCTGTCCAAAAATTCTAGGAAAATTCACAAAATCCCTTGAATTATTTAGGACTTAGTAAAAATAGTTTCAAATCACTATTGCTTTTAATTTTTGGCAATTAATTATTTTTAACATAAGGCCAAAGGAAAAACCAAATTAAAATCCAACTAAACTCACTAAACCAACTTTAATTAATTGAAGTTTTAGTTAATTCAAATTAAACCACTTTTGAAATTCTAAATTACAATTTAAGTGGGGCAATTTAATAAACCCAAATGGTTCCTTTTAAAGTTTTCAAAATTTTCAAAAGGCCGTAAAATAGGATGTTACAAACCTATACCCTTTAAAGGGAATCTCGACCCGAGATTCAGTGACTAGAGAATAGGTGCGGAACTCGCCTTGAGATCTTCTTCACGCTCCTGTGTGGCTTCTTCTTCTGTGATTGTTCCAATCGAACTTTGCGTAAACGGAGGATCTTGCTTCTTGTCACACGCCGAGACACTTCTAAGATCTTGATGGGTCGCTCCTTGTAGGTTAGATCTTCTTGCAAGTCAAGCTCGCTTCTAATGGCATCTGCTTCTTCGGCACTCGTAGGCACTTCTTCAATCGAGACACATGAAAGACGTCATGCACATCTAACAACTGAGGCAGGAGCTCTAACTTGTAAGCAAATTCTCCTCTTCTGGCTAGAACTGGAAAAGGTCCAATGTATCTTGGTGCGAGCTTTCCTTGACTCAAACGACGATTCCTTTGAGAGGTGAGACCTTCAGTACACATGATCTCCGTGTACAAAAGCTAAGTCTCGGCGACGGTTATCGGCATAACTCTTCATGCAGTCAGGCTGTTTCTCAGCTTTTCTCTGATTGACTTAACTTGATCTTCGGCCTCCTTTAGGATGTCGGGTCCAAGCACTTGCCCTTCGCGGACTCACCAATATAAAGGTGTTCGACACTTTCTTCCATAAAGGGCCTCAAATGGGGACATCTGAGACTTGATTGGTGATTTGTTGTTGTAAGAAAACTCGCATAAGGTAGCATTTGGTCCCAACTAGTCTGGTTCTCTAGAGCGCAGCCCTTAACATATCTTCTAGGATTTGATTTACCCTTTCTGCTTGACCATCCGTCTCGAGGGTGGTAGGTCAGGCTTGAAATTCAAATTGGTGCCCAAAACGCCGGTAGCTTCGCCAAAATCTTGAGGTGAATCGGGTTCCTCGATCCGACACGATCTTCTTGGGTACTCCATGTTGACACACTATCTTGGCCATATACAATTCTCGCAAGTCTGTCTCTGAGTAGGTAGTCTTGATCGATGAAGTGAGCCACTTTTGTTAGGCGATCGACAATTACCCGAGATAGAATCATATCCACTTTAGTTCTTGGCGACCGGTGATAAAATCCATTCCGATTTCTTCCCATTTCCATGCAGTATGCTTAAAGGTTGCAAAAGTCCAAAGAAGTCTCGATGCTCGGCTTTAACTCACCGGCAAACATCACATTGTGCTATATACTCAAAGAACTTCACGCTTCATGCTAGGCCACCAATAAAATTCCTTGAGATCCTGATACATCTTAGTGCTTCCGGGGTGAATGGAGTACAAGGTTTCATGAGCTTCCTTGAGTATTAACTACTTCAGTTCCTTCTGATCCGATACACAAATACGCTTGTCAAACCATAGGACACCTTGATCATCTTCTGAAAATCTTAAGGATTTACCCTGCTTCATGTTTTTCTTGATCTCCTTGATATCTGTATCTCCTTCTTGAGCTTTCTTGATTTGATCCTGAAGAGTCGGTTGCACTTCCAGGGCAGCTAAGTAACCTTCTTCAACTAACTCAAGCTTGAGCTTCTGAAATTCTTCGTGCAATGCTGGCTGACTCTCTTTGATCATCAGAGTATTGCAGTAGGTCTTTCTACTTAAAGCATCTGCTACAACATTTGCTTTGCCTGGGTGATAATGAATTCCCATGTTGTAATCCTTGATCAATTCCAACCATCTCCTTTGTCTCATATTCAGATCCGCTTGGGTAAAGATGTACTTTAAGCTCTTATGGTCCGTGTAAACTTCACAAATGATTCCGATGAGGTAATGGCGCCATATCTTTAAAGCATGCACTACTGCACCAATTCTAAATCATGAGTGGGGTAATTGACTTCATGAGGCTTCAATTGGCGTGAAGCATATGCTACCACTCTCCTTTCTTGCATCAAAACACAACCGAGACCTTGGCGAGATGCATCACAGTAAATCTCAAAATCCTCCTAAACATCCCAGAGAATCAAGATCGGGGCGGTGGTCAAACGCTTTTTAATTCTTGAAAACTTTGTTCACATTCGGGTGTCCAAGCAAATTTCTTTTCCTTCTTCAGCAATTGGGTAAGGGGTCTGGCTATTCTTGAGAATCCTTCAATAAACCGACGGTAGTATCCTGCCATTCCAAGAAAACTTCTGACCTGAGGTACTGACTTGGGTGACTCCCAGTTAAGCACATCCTTGACTTTACTGGGGTTGACGGCGACTCCTTCTGCAGACATGATGTGCCCCAGAAAGGTAACTTCCTTCATCCAAAACTCACACTTGTCGAATTTAGCATAGAGTTGGTGATCTCTAAGCTTATTCAGAACCAAGCGAAGGTGCTCTTCATGCTCTTCTTCACTCTTAGAGTAGATTAGGATATCGTCAATAAAGACAATGATGAACTTATCCAGATACTCCATGAATACTTTATTCATCAAGTTCATAAAGTAAGCCGGTGCATTGGTTAATCCAAAAGACATGACCGTATACTCATACAGTCCATATCGGGTTGAGAAAGCTGTCTTCGGTATATCTTCTTCACGAATCTTCAGCTGATGGTATCCTGACCTCAAATCTATCTTGGAGAACACTCCGGCTCCTTTTAACTGGTCAAACAAATCATCAATCCTAGGCAGAGGGTACTTGTTCTTGATGGTGACTTCATTGAGAGAGCGGTAATCCACACACATCCGCTGGTGCCATCCTTTTAGGGACAAAAATCACCGGGCTCCCCAAAGCGAAGAACTTGGCCTGACAAATCCTTTATCTTGCATTTCTTCAATCTGCTTCTTCACCGACTAAGTCATCAACCGCAAAGCGGTAGGGTCTCTTGAAATGGGCGCAGCTCACGAACTAGGTTAATGACAAACTCTAGGTCTCTGTCCGCACATTCGGTAACTCATCCGGAAAAACATCTCGAAATTCTCGACTACCAAGACCTCTTCCAAAGATACTGATCGACACTCGCAGACTAAGGTTCCATCATACTTTTCCGTAGAGGCTTGAACTTCACTTTGGTTCCATCTGGGCTGACCAACGTGAGGCTTCTATCACCACAATCCAAAACTGCTTGGTGATCAGTAAGCCAATCCATACCCAAAATCACATCTAGGGATTTGGCATTGATAATTATAAGGTTGGCTAGGAATTCTACCCCTTCTATGGTTACTTTAACCTTAGGGCAGCCTTGGTTCGTACTCAACTCCGAACCAGGTGTACGAATCAACATAGCATTTTTAAGAGTCATAACCTTTAACTGATGCTTTGCAACAAAACTCCGGGAAACAAACGAATGGGTAGCTCCAGAATCAAACAAAACTGTAGCAAGTGCTGAATTTACTAGGAACTTACCCAGCACGATGTCCGGGGCTATCTGGGCTTCCTCCACTTGTGACATGGTTCACACGGCCTCTTCCAAAGTCCGAGGGTCTTGGCCGGTCTTCTTTGGAGTTCGAGGGCTCCACGTCCGCCTCTGGCGTGGGGGTTCTGTCGGGTAGCTCCAAGGTTGAACTCGACCGTGATGGACCTTGCTTGAGCGGCGATTCTTGGCATAATGTCCCGATTCTTGTGCTTAAATGTGATGCTGCGGCAGGGTTGTTGTTTCTTGACTGCTGATTGTTGGTGTTGTTGTTGAAGTTGCGGAATCTCGAGCAACCGGGCGAGGTGTCTTTGTCTTTGGGTTCAAGGTGACAGGAGGAACAGAATGAGCCGGGTATTATGTAGTCGTTACGCCCCTCGCGAATGACCTTGATGAGTACCATGTCAGGTCATCTTCCTTTTATGAGATTCCGCCAACTCGCGACGGACTCTTCTATGAGCATGGCCTTGTTCACAAGCTGCTAGAAATTGGGATAGTCGTTACCAACGACCTGAACCTTCAAGCTAGGGTTGAGTCCTCTCTTGAAACGCTTCGACGAGCATCATCAGTGGCAACATCCTCTTGAGCATAGCGTGAGAGTTGAGTGAACTTGTTGAGGTATTCACTCACCGATGTGCTCCTTGTTTCACTCACGAAACTCATTTTTCTTCATTTCCACCTTCCCATCCGGAATATGAGAGAGACGGAAGGCTTCGAAAAATTCAGTCCAAGTAATGTTCGTGGTTCTCATGGGCAACAAGATAGTTCTCCCACCATTCTCATGCAAAGCCTTCCACCGGTGTGTGGCATACGAGAACCTTCTCACGGTCATCACACCGTAATGGCAAGCTTTTTTCAAGAGAGCGCACCTACCATCTCAGATCCAAAGGCTCAGAGGAGCCGGAGAAGGTAGGTGGATGGGTCTTCATAAATTCTGCCGGCCGACCGAGGGAAAGCCGGTGGTGGTGGAGGTGGAGGTGGCATGGCACCGCTTGGTTGTTCAGTTCAAGACGGTGAGCGAGCGGTAGTGTCTCGATTCTGTTGAGCCATCATCCGGTTCATGTTCGCATCATTGCACTCATCAAGCGTACTCAGGCCGCCATGAACTATCCCAAACCCCGATCTGCAATTTGGGGTTGGTGGCGTAACAGGGTCCACTTGTTCATCCTGACTCGCTGAGTTGCGGGTCTGAACCATCTGCACAGATCTTCTCAAGTTTAATAGATGAGAGGAAGAAAGCACGATGGTAAGAGGGAAGGCACAAAGACGAGCAAGAGAAGGAAGAAAGACGGGACAACCTAATTGGGGAAAGTTGGTTTAACCCAACTAACAATAGCCTAAAGCTACAAGAGGCAACAACACTCAAGCCACAACCCTAAACGATTCTGAAACTGAAAAGGGGTACTGCACCACTAATCTATCTTAGGTGGGTGGGCGACTCCAAGCAAAGCTCGATTCTATAGAGGTTATCGAGATAAGAGGGTCACTTTACATTCAGAACAAAGTTCGTAAAAGATAAGAAGTCGACTAGAGAATGGAATCGGGAGAGATTAGCATAAGATGAGGAAGACTAGACTAAGATGAGAGGAGAATACTACTCAAGTTAACTGTTGGTTTGATTTAGAAAATAAATTTTTGAAGTTTGACTAAACGACCATGCTAACTATGGTTACGCCCCACGATCGATATGGCTCGATATCACCACTGCCGGGACCCTGTGTATGCAACCCTAGGACCCTCTGTGTATTCTCAACTAGTCCCATGATCAAGAGCTAGCTCACACAGCTTGCAACATTAGTGTAATCAAATCCACACAACCAAACTAAAGATGAAGCGCATAAATTAATATTATTAACCAAAAGAGACCTTATGGTCAAGTCTTACAACGGTTCGCCACACAGGCTAAGCAACAAAAGAGAGCTTGCAATGAAACACAACTTCGTGGAGGTCACCCAATATGCCCACCGCCAATCGAGTGAAGGACGCGACCTAATTCGCAAAGTCTTCAAAGTAATCCTCCTCAGAGAACTCACATTTCCGTGTTCTTCTTCAATTCGACAACTGTGGGCGCAGTCGTGAGTACTTTGAATGTACTCAAGAAGTCATAGGAAATGAATGCAAGTAATATTTATGCGAGCATTGACAAGGATAGCTTTATGGCTCACTTTGCAGAAAGCAATATTTGACAGTAAATACAGTAAGTAGATTGCAAAGCACAATTTAAAAGATTAATACGTAAGTAATCAATTTTCTTTAAAGCAATTAGTGAACACCCTGTTCACTACCCAACCATCAACCATCTACAAGATTCGATCAACCCATTCCAACATTTTCAATAAAAGTTCTACCTTTGCGTGAAATCACTGTGCATGTCCATAACCGGGACACGGCTATTCAATAGTTTTACACTCTGCAGAGGTTGTACAATTTGACCCACAAGACACTAATTTCTAGTTTGTTCGACATATATCTATGCCACCGCCACTACCTTAGGTAAGCAGTCTAGAGCACGTGACAAGGCTTTTACAAAGTTCTGCTTTTGACTCTATTCATTCGCTAAGGTTTCGCCTCCATCCGCCCCTCTTGTGCCATTCCCAACCAAAATGTAACCGAACCAAGACATTGCTAATTAGTCACCAGTCTATCCCAATATAGACATGTGGTTGCACGATAATGGCCTGATCAATGGTTCAAGGTTAAGTCCTTAGTTGGATGCTCGAGACGAGACGGTTCCACATTTCAAGTGTGCGTTCTAGACCCACCTCTTTCCACCACCCACTCGTCCGAGCATAAATCATTTTCAGTCAACCCGGCCAAATGATCACCCTAGTCATGGCACAACATCTTTTATCATAAGTGGCTTCGCCACGGTTCCATAATTTCTTTAATCAAGTTCGAACATTCATGAGAGTAAGTGATCGCGAGCCTATCGCACAACTAAAGCCTTGGCTAAGAAATACGGTACCCATGTTGGTATTACATCATGTCCAACTAACAATAACCATCCTAGGGTGTCCAAGGAGTTATGTCATTCAAGGATACATGTCAATTACAAATTAGCAAGGAGGCATAATGGCAATTAGGTAATTAACTAAACCCGAAGCCATTTGTTATAAAATTAGCCATGCATGTTTATACTAAACAATATACTTTTATAAAGATGGGATCAACATGATCAATGGTCTATGACTTGCCTTCGTTGAAGAGTAGGGTGCTTTGTTAAATCGTTCTGCGAAATCTTCCAAACACCAAACCTATACGCCTAACAAAGCTAAATAAATAAAACAACTCCAAATAAAGCTCAAATAAATACTAAATAAATACTAATAGGAAGACAAGGATTTTAGATGAATTTAGAATTTGAATCACTCGAATCGGAGTTCGAATGAAGAAGTTATGGCCAAAGGAAGTTGGAAAATACATAAAATGATGAATTTAGGGAATTTCCTGATTTTCGAATTATTTTCCTAAAGGAAAATCAGAAAAATCCCACTCGGTGCTTGATGGGCAGCCACGCCGACAAAGGGGGTGACGTGGTGCCGATGGGGCGCCATGGTGGCAGCCACGTGGCTTGCCACGCGGGACCCGAGCGGCGGCGCTCGGACCGAGGGTCGCCGTGAACGGCGCAAAGGCGGGGCGAGGGTACCAACAAGAGGAGGTCGCGGTGAAGATGATGCTCACGGCGGTGAGGATGCAGCGGCTCGGAGGTCGGCGACGAAGGAGAAGAGCGGCGGAGGCGGCGGCTTGACGGCGACAGCGAGGTTCCGGACGCCCGGATGGGGAGGCGCAGACGGATGCGCCAACAAGGCGGCCAAGAGAGGTGGTGACGACGGCGGCGGAGGGCGCTTGACGGCGGCGGCGGGTGCGGCGGAACTCCACGGCGGCGACGGGTGCGAAAGCTTCAAATCCGGCGAGGCCGGAGGGGGAGAGGGAGAGAGGGTGAGGGGGAACGAGGGAGGAGCTCGGGGCGGTCCCGGGGCGCTCTTAAATAGGCGGAGGGGGGGTCCGGAGGGGGGAGGCGCAGAGCTCTCCGCGGCGGCCTTTAATGGCGCGCGGCGCGGCTTCAGCGGGGAACGCGGAGGAGGGGGCAGAAAGGGGGGGCACGAGGGTGCGGCGGAGGCGGGGAAGGGTGGCGCGCCGAACCAGGGGACACGGGAGGGGCTAGGGCGGCGAGGCGGGTCCTGCGGCGAGGGAGCGAGGGCGCGGAGGAGGCGGGAGGTAGGGGATGACCCGGGCGGGGTGAGGCTGACAGGCGGGCCCCAGTGGCAGCGAGAGAGGGAGAGAAGGGTGACGCGGCGTGAGGAGATCCGTCCGATCCAAATCGGACGATGGAGAGGGAGGAGGGCGCCAAGCAGAGTGGGCACGGGCAAGAATAAAGAATGGGCCGAGGAAATCGCCCAAATCGAGGAGGATTTTCCTAAGCCTTTTTCTTTTTAGAAAATAGCAAAAAGCAAAAGCATTTTTAGAAAATAGCTTAAGTCATCCAAAAATTCTAGGAAAATTCACAAAAATCCCTTGAATTATTTAGGACTTAGTAAAAATAGTTTCAATTTCACTATTGCTTTTAATTTTTGGCAATTAATTATTTTTAACATAAGGCCAAAGGAAAAACCAAATTAAAATCCAACTAAACTCACTAAACCAACTTTAATTAATTGAAGTTTTAGTTAATTCAAATTAAACCACTTTTGAAATTCTAAATTACAATTTAAGTCGGGCAATTTAATAAACCCAAATGGTTCCTTTTAAAGTTTTCAAAATTTTCAAAAAGGCCGTAAAATAGGGATGTTACACCAACCGAACCAAACTTGGAATTCTCATCAAAACAAAATATTTTTAATTCGTTTTACACATTTAAAAAGGATTTAGAAAACCAGGATGTTACACCAGTGAGCAAGAGGGAGACTCAAGCAAAAGAGGTGAGGGGAGGTCTGGCTAGATCAACCCAGAAGGAGGTCTGGGCATGAGAATATGCCCAGCCGAAGATTGTGGTCTAGGATCAGAAGAGATCCAGACATCAAAGAGGTCAAGACAAAGAAGAGGTCCGAACCACAGGAGGGGTCCCAGTGGTAAGGAAGTCTGGGCACACAGAGGGGCTAAACCCAAGAAAAGTCTAGACCTAGGGGGTGCCCAAACAAAAGAGAAAAATGTCAAAACCGCAAGGAGTGTCCAGTCTTCAAAGGAGGTCTAGATACAAGGAAGAATCTAAACCTGAGAGCAGGTTTAAACTACAATTGAGATTAAGGAAGGTCCTGACCCAAAGGATGGGCTGGACCAGGAGGGTAAACTTAACAAAGGTCTCAACAGAGAGAGATTTCCAAAGGAGAGGAAAGACCCGAAAAGATAAGGAGGAGATGACCACAGCAGAGGTCAAACAAGAGGGACAGTCTGGACATAAAAGAATGCCTAAGTGGGATAGACGAGAAGAAGTACTAACAAGAGAAGGGAAGATAGCTCCAGAGAGCTAGAGCAACACCAAAAGAACTAAGTTTTGGATTAGTTGAAGTTTAGTGAAGTCATTTTAAATTCTTCAAATTCTGAAATTCTCAAGTTAAGCTTGAATTATCATCAAAACCAAATGGTTCTTTTTATTTTTGAAAATTTTCAAAAAGACTCTGAAAATCAGGGTGTTACAACAACCGCCTGGGTTTGAAAATCCGAAATTTCCTGATCATGTCTACAAATTGTCCAAAGCTCTATATGGTTTAAAGCAAGCTCCAAGAGCATGGTATGATAGGCTTAAATCATATTTGCTGAGAAATGACTTTCAGATGGGCAAGGTGAGAGACCATGTGGAGGTCGTCCCGTGTGAGTGATGAGTAATTGACAAAGGTTTTAGGTCAGTCGAGTTTGGTTTGTGTGGCCGACCATGTCGTTCTTGCGCCGTTCACGCTGCTGCGTGAAGTCAATCGTATCGTCAGATAATCGAACGACCGGCGTGTTATGGGCGGTACGACCGCAGCGGTTGTACCGATTGGTAAATGGCGTTGAAGAATTCCGAGAAGCCGCCGTGTTCGGTCTTCATTGGAAATCGAACGACCGCAGTATTGGAGCGGACGACCGAGTGCGGTTGATCCGCCGGTAATCGGCGGTTGTACCGATTGTTTTGTGAGGTTCGCCATTTTGGTGTTTTGAGTTTTTGGATAGGTCATATCCAGTGTGTTCATGCATATGTGTTGCATATTGCATGTTTGAGCTAACGCGGGTCAAGTTGTGAAGAACTTGTTCCTGCTTTCGTGTTTCTTGTCCGTGGGGTCGCAGGACGCCGAGCGGAGTCGTGGCGAGACACGGTGGATCGGACTAGGCGCAGTGGCGCCGAGGTCGAACGGTCGATGTGTCAAGACGACGTGGACTCGAGGTGGTTGCGGCGGCGGCGAGACAAGGAGCGCGAAGCTTCCGGAAGGTGCGAAGGGCGAATCGAAATTCGCAAGGCCGCACAAGCGGGCGGGCTCTTGGACTTAGCGGGCGAACGGGAGGAGACCCGTTAGCCAAGGCTATATAAAGGATTGAGGGCTGCATGCCCTCTTGAGCACTTGAAAAAGAATTAGGGTTTTGCTAGAGTCAAAAGAGTCTTTAGTGGCTGTTTTTGCTTTAGGCTTTAGTGGTTGAGAGTGTTGGTGGAGGCAGTGGGTGCTCCCTGCTTGTTCCCTTTGTAGCTCTCCCATGTGAGTTCTGGGCTTAGGGAGAGGGAGAGGATGGATTGGTGAACTTGTAATCATTCCTCTTGTTTTAATGTCCATGCGTATGGGGATGTATCTCTTTGTATTTCGCTTCTTGATTCAATGAATGGAAATCAAGTTTTCTTCTATTCGTGCTCTCTCTTCGCTTCTCCTTTTTTGTGATTTTTGGGGCTTTCGTCAATTCGGGAGTTTTTGCTTGGTTCTTCCTCTTGATCTTGCTTGCTGGGACATGTGAGAACCTATCTAAGGTCATCTAGATCATCATCCACCCACGAGCAAGTCGTTAGATCAAGTTTTGTTTTTTGCCCGGTTTTGAACCCTCCTTCGTTCAAATACAAAAGGATAGGAACCTTGGCATGGATCTCTGAAATCGTTGCTTGGAATAGGTTCCTAATATCTTCAGGAAGGTGTGGTTCAATTTTGGTCAAGTTTGGCCGCCAGAGATCAAAAGTTACGTTGATTTTCGCTTTTGAAACCCGAAGCGGATTTTGCTGCTCCAGACAATCGGATGAACCGGCTTAACATCGCGGTTAGCCGATCATGTACAACCGCCGCTTGCTCGCGGTTAGGCCGATTATGTACAACCGCCGCTTGCTCGCTGTTGTACCGATTGTCCCGATTTGTTCGTAACTTCCTGCTTTTGTTTGTTTGAAATGGGGGTGAGGAGTGGATTCAACATAAGACTTCCTCTCTGCTTAATCTTTGATCTTCATAGCTCTCATAGCAATTGGAGTGATTTACAAGTTGAATCCATTCTTTGCGAAAAAGATTAGGTGCTCCTATTCACCCCCCCTCTAGTCGCCTTTCCGGTCCTTCACAAGGTAAATAAAACTTTGTTTGCACTCAAGCACGACAGTGATCTTTTACTTGTTTAGATTTATGTGGATGATATCATCTTTGGTGGTTCCTCTCATGCTCTTGTTTCCAAGTTTTCAGATACTATGAGCAGGGAATTTGAGATGAGCATTGATGAGGATATAACAATCCTTAATTTATTATATATATATAATTCATATTATGGGTACTAATGACGTCATATAACTCTCATGTGTACCCCTTAATATTCATAAGGGAGAAACTGGAGGTCGTAAGTCCTCTTACGACCACCCTGTAGTCGTGGGTCTTCCTGTGACTGCCCCATAGTCGTAAGCCCTCCTACGACTATCCCATAATCGTAAGCTCTACTACGATTGATCCGTGGTCGTAGGCTATCCTACGACCACCAACTGGTCGTAAGCCTTTCAATGACCAGTCCTCAGTCGACAAAATTCACAGACATTTGGGCCTAGTCGATCAAGGAATATCACGCACCGTATCCAAGGATATGAGTAATCAATTACGCTGTTATTCCCTGAAATAACAGCACAACTTAACCCCCTGTTATGATGGCCTGGCGACGTGGGATATTAAAACCCCTGTAATAACCTCCGGTAACAGCTCCACAATCTAGCGCGTTAATATGACTTTTATTTCGAAGATCCAATGGTGCACCCCAGAGATGATATAAAAGGCAAAGATCAACAGGAGACAGAGGGGGACAGAAGGCAATTGGAAGCATTATACTCAAGTTTTTGCCTCGATCTTGTAATCTAGCATACTCAATACATACACATAGGAGTAGGGTTGTTATTCTTCCAAGAGAAGGCCCGAACCTGTATAAAAATCCCCGTGTCTCCATCTCTGCGTGATTTCGAGTCTAGAGGAACCCCCGAATCAAACAATCGTTACGTAAGTTCGGTTCTAAAACACTGACAGTTGGCGCCGACCGTGGGGAATCCTCAAGTCATCAGCTTTCCTTTGTCTTTCCAATTCTCATGCTTTCATGGCAGGAGAGTGGAACGAGGAGAACTGGTTCGACTTGGCCGATTATGCAGATATTGACATGGATGCCGGTTTCGACTACAAGCCGAGCGATGCATCATCCGATGGTGATGTCACCTCCGGAGATCTTTCTCCAGGAGACCTTACCATCGATGGAGTTGAGGATGGATCCTTATCCCCCACAACTATACATCTAGATGGGGAACCAGCTTCCTCAGAGGACAAGGGTCAATCCGACAACAATAAGGGCTGTCCCGAGGCAGACTCAGGACACGGTAAGGGTTCCCTCTCCAAATGTGCAAGTCCGTCTAAGACAGTCCGACTTGGCGCGACAACTTCTGGAAGCCGTAATTCCAGGTCTTCATCAACATTTGGTGATTCTGTCTCTCCGGTTAGCCCAGCCAAGGATACGATTGAACATGCTCTTCTTGCGAGTTCGACCATCCCAACACAGGACTCGCTTGCCGACAGAGACAGTTATAACCCGGAATTCCTCTTCTTGGAGAGGTTTGCTCCGAGTCGCCAGATGGTGTCATTTGACGACTCCTCGAGCGAGGAGGCCTCTAGCGCAAGTGGAGATCATCAACGGGAGGTCTTCG
Organism: Phyllostachys edulis; assembly: GCA_036346405.1. Taxonomy (NCBI): domain Eukaryota; kingdom Viridiplantae; phylum Streptophyta; class Magnoliopsida; order Poales; family Poaceae; genus Phyllostachys; species Phyllostachys edulis. Next base: position 80,769,182 of record CM070546.1, on the reverse strand, counting down.
TCCTGCCCTCAGGTAGCAATAACTCTCCTAGAGACAAGGCTGCAGATGCTCCCCGAAGATCACACCCTACGACCGCTCGTGGCAATGACAAAGACACCTCCGACGACGACCAGAGTCAATACTCTGATGAGCATTCAGAAAATTCTCGAGATCATCACACTCCATTGAGTCAAGCTTAGGGATCAAGTATGAATGATTCTGAAACAAACCAACGGAAACGAGTCACGGCTTAGAGAAAATTGCCTGGGTGCGCTCAATACCAGTCGAAAGAAGCTCAAGAACTTCAGCATATCAACGACCTGCTCGAGAACCCATCTCGAGAACTTGCTCGAGCACCTGGCTACGACCTCTTCGCTGAAGAGATCGCATGAAGGCTGCGGAGTATGATGTGTAAGATCGAACGACCCCGCCAACGTCATTCCAGGAGTCGTGGTAGTACGACTCCATCAGCTTCTAGTCAATCGAATAACTCGCTGCATGGAGATAACCGCAAGGTGCATCACTCCCCAATCCAAAAAAGAGTTCCTCGAATGTCTGACGATCATAAAGCTCCTAGGAGAGGTGATCATTCACCACTCCGACCCAGAGGTCTGCAACAGCTGACAAGATACGAGGAGTATTACCCCCGTAGGATCGAGACTTACTATAAGTCTGATTCACCCCTTTCTAGATATCATCGAGTACGATCACCTGGCGATGTCAACCCCTCTTTTCTACAAAGGAGGCGTTACAACGTGATTACCGGATGTCGGGCATTCTCGCCTGACCTCCGAGCAGTTCACTAGCCGCCGCGATTTTGACCAGGGAACATGGAGAAATTTGATGGGTCTCAAAATTCCATCGAATTCCTTCAGATCTACACAACCGCTGTCCGAGCAGCAGGAGAAGGAGAGCGCGTCATGGTGAATTACCTTCCAACTATGCTCGAAGGGTCTGCTCGATCATGGTTATTAAACCAACCAGTCGAGTCATCTACTTGTGGCAATACCTCTGTGATCTGTTGCTGGCTAATTTCCAGGGCACCTACCATCGCCCCGGAAAGGAGGACGACCTACACAAGATGCGACAAAACGACCACGAAACGCTACACCAATTCATCAGGTGTTTCAGTCAGGTTCGTAATTCTATTCCTAAGGTTTCTGACACATCTGTTATCAGAGCCTTCAAGCAAGGAGTCCATAGCAGAAGGATCACGGAGGACATCGCTTTGAACCCTTCCGCTACTATAGCTGAACTCTTTGAGATGGCTGATCGGTACGCTACTGCTGACGAAGCAGTTGAGTGGACCAAAATCATCGATCGAGATGACCAGCTCCCTCAAGAGAATGGCGAAGGTAGCAAAAAGAAGGATAAGAAGGCCAAGAAATCCAAGAACAAGGCAAAGGGACAAAAGCCTCAAGCCAATGCTTCTAAGGAGATCCTGGCCGTAAGTGATAAGGAGCCGCGAACTACCAAGCAATACCCTGATCGAGGCAAAGGTAAGCACCCCGAACGGAAGAACGACAAGCCTAGGTGGTGCCCTTTCCACAAAAAGGAAGGACATGACCTTCGCAACTGCCAAGTTTTCCAACGAAAACTCGAAGACTATTACAATGGCAAAGGGCCACTTCCTACTCTCGAAGAAGTAGGGCAAGCCAGTGGTTGTACACAGTCGGATGACAATGAGGACATGCCATTTCAAGATCCCGAGCACACCATCGAGCACATCTTTGGGGGATCATCGACGTACGAGTCAAGACGACAGCTTAAGGCAGTCGAACGTGAGGTAAACTCCATTGACTCTCCTCTTGTCAATAAAGTACCGAAGTGGTCAGAAGTCACCATCTCTTTCGAGAAGGGTGACTGCCCGATCCCTTCAACCCGACCAGGTCACTTTCCAATCGTAGTCGAACCCACCATCAACAACTGTCGAATAAATCGAGTGTTGATTGATGGTGGAAGCTCATTAAACATTCTGTTTACAAGTACCCTGAACGAAATGCAAGTACCCAAGACCAAGGTAAGACCGGTAAGATATTCATTTCATGGTATTGTACCAGTGTCTTCGGCCAAACCCATTGGTCAAGTTTCTCTTCCTTTAACATTTGGTTCACCATGTAATTTCAGGACGGAGAAGATCTCCTTTGATGTGGTTGATTTCGATACGGCATATAACGCCATACTCGGACGACCAGCTTTAGCAAAATTCTTAATGGCAACTCATTATGGGTATCAATGTCTTAAGATGCCAGGTCCCAAAGGAGTAATCACAATTCATTGTGATAAGAAGATGGCGCTACGCAGGACCGTCGATCCTCGAGATGGTGGGTCAGATACCAGCTCGGGAAGAAAAAGGGCAGCCTTCGACCAAGAGCTCGAAGCCTAAAGCTACGCCCAAGCCGAATGACCAAGTAAAAGAGGTTCCCCTGGATCAGGATGAACCTTCGAAGACTGTTCGCATCAGGGATACTTCCGAACCCAAGTAAGAAGACGCCTCATCACTTTCCACCGAGCAAACACAAATGTCTTCGCGTGGCAAGCATCCGACATGCCCGGAGTCCCTAGGAAAGTGATCGAGCACAGGCTAGCTTTACGGCCTGACAAAGTACCCGTAAAAAAAATTACAAAGATTTTCCCCTGATCGATGAGATGCTATAAGGTCAGAATTGGACAAGCTACTTAAAGCAGGCTTTATAAGAGAAGTCGACCACCCAGAGTGGTTGGCCAACCCTGTAATGGTTAGGAAGTCTAACGGCAAGTGGCGAATGTGTGTAGACTTCACTAATCTTAATAAAGCTTGTCCAAAAGATGATTTCCCTTTACCTTGTATCGATCAGTTAGCTGACTCTACTGCTGGTTGCGAAACATTAAGTTTTTTAGATGCATATTCTGGTTACCACCAGATAAATATGTGTCTAGAAGATGAAGAGAAGACCGCATTTATTACTTCATTTGGTATATTTTGCTATATCCAAATGCCATTTGGTCTAAAAAAATGCTGGCGCTTCTTTTCAATGTTTGATACAATCGATTTTTTCACCTCAGCTAGGCCAAAATTTGGAAGCCTATGTTGACGATCTAGTCGTAAAAAGTATCAAATGGCTTGATCATGTTTCGAACTTGCAGGAGACATTCGACAACCTCAGAAAACACCGCTTGAAACTCAATCCTGAGAAGTGTGTGTTTGGAGTCTCTTCGGGAAAATTGCTTGGATTCCTGGTCTTCATACGAGGGATCGAAGCAAATCTCGAAAAGATAAAAGCCATTGTTTAAATGCTCTTTCCAACCACAAAGAAAGAAGTCCAAAAACTCACAGGGTGTATGACAGCTTTAAGTCGTTTCATAGCACGCCTAGGGGAAAAAGGACCACCTTTCTCCAAACTTCTAAGGAAGCACGAGGGTTTCGAGTGGTCGGAGAGGCAAATGCTGCCTTCGAGGATGTCAAGAGATATCTTACGAGTGCTCCTGTTCTGGTTTTCCCGAAACCAGAAGAGATGCTCTTAATTTATATAGCTGCCACGCCATAGGCGAGAAGCGCTTGATTAGTCGAGAATGTGAAAACGCTCAATCGACCAATGTACTACGTAAGTGAAGTTTTGCATGCACCTAAGGAGCGTTACCCTCGGTCCAAAAGCTTCTCTATGCCCTCCTCATGTCTTCGAGGAAATCATGGCATTATTTTCAAAGACAAGATAATTGTGTCGTCTGAGTTTCCCTTGGGAGTAATCCTCCAAAATAGGAAAGCAGCAGGACACATGTCTAAATAGTTATTAGAACTTGGGGAGTTTGACCTCTATTTCGTGTCCCGAACGACCATTAAATCCCAAATTTTGGCAGACTTTGTCGTCGAATGGACAAATCCTGAACCTGTTCAGGATCCCCAGTACGATACCCACGACAAGTGGACGATGTACTTTGACGGGTCACTTACTTTAAGTGGCTCGGGGGCTGGGGTGGTCCTGGAATCTCCTAACGGAGAGACCTTAAAGTATGTCATACAGTTAAACTTTCAGGCCACTAACAACGTGGCAGTATACGAAGGTTTACTAGCCAGCATACGAGCTGCGAAAGCGCTCGCAGTTCGACGACTACTCGTGAGAGGAGACTCTCAACTAGACATGAATCAGGTCAAAAAAGAGTACTAGTGCTCTAATCCAACCATGTCTCGGTACTTATCGGAGGTTCGAAAGCATGAAAAGCATTTTTTTCGGTTTCGAGGTACAATTTATCCCTCGAAAGGATAATTTTCTCACAGACCAGCTTGCTTGGATAGCTTCTTCCTGATCACAAGTACCAAAAGGGGTTTTCTTAGAGCAACTCCAAAAGCCGTCTCTAGTGGACACACCAAAGACATCTCCTATTGAGACAGCTTCTATAGATTACGAGGATACTTGGATGGATCCCATCTATAAGTATCTTCAGACGGGTTCCGTACCCGATGACGATATTGAAGCAGATCGTTTATCCCGAAAGGCCAAAATGTATACTTTGGTCGAAGGAGTCCTCTATAAACGAGGTACTCAAGGGGTACTCATGCGATGCATACCGCAGAGAGAAGGATTAAACCTCCTTCACGACATACACGGGGGGATCTGTGGAGCTCACGCTTCCTACAGAACGTTGGTCGAAAAAGCCTTTCGACAAGGATTTTACTAGCCAACAGCCCTCTACGATGCCTAAGAATTGGTTAAGAAATGTGTACAATGCCAGTTTCATAGCAGGCAAATACAACAAATAGCTCAAGCACTACAAACAATCCCTTTATCTTGGCCTTTTGCAACCTGGAGTCTCGATATCCTAGGACCGTTCCCAAGGGCTCTAGGAGGCTTCGAGTTCCTTTTTGTGGCTATTAATACGTTCACAAAATGGATCTCAGCTGAACCTATGACTGGGATAACAACGGAAGCCGCAAGATGGTTCATGATGAGAAGCATGATTACTCGGTTTGGTGTCCCAAGTCGAATAATCACAGATAATGGTAAACAATTTTTGAGCGCAAAATTTCAGGAATTTTGTGACGAGTTGGGTACCAAGCTCTGTTGCGCCTCTGTCACCCATCCCCAAACCAATGGGGCAGTCGAACGAGCGAATGGCCAAATAATGTAGGGAATTAAAACTCGAGTCTTTGACTAGCTTGTCAAGCGCTCGGGGGCTTGGGTACAAGAATTACCCTCAGTATTATGGGTAGTTCGCACGACCGCTAGTCGGGCAACAGGCAAAACTCCTTTTTTCCTAGTTTTTGGTGCCGAAGCCATGCTTTCGGCAGAACTAAAGATTAGGTCTACAAGGGTCGAGAGTTTCAATAACTCAGACCAAGAAGAACTTCGAGCGGATGACATTAACCTGCTTGAAGAAAAGAGGAATCAGGCCTTAATCCATTCAGCAGTCTACCAGCAAGCCCTCGGCAATTCTTCCTCCCCAGTAAGCCTCTCGCCTGAGCGTGAGCATCTTAAGTATCCTTAGAGAACCCTCTTCCTCACTACACCAACCATTTGCAGCCTAGACTCACCGAGGAGCGCTGTCATCATTGACCCCTCCGTCACCTCCACTGCTCACCGTCGTTCGGCTACAACGGATATTCTTTGTCATCACCAACTGCACCTCTATGTTCGTGGTGAGCTTTTGAAGCTTTGCACTACTTGCCTTAGCTTCTTGCCGTCGTTAGCACCATCCCCCGTAGTAGTTGAGGTTGTGTTGTCGCTTTTTCTTGCCGTAGTTCTTGTACCAATGACTTTTGGTCCCTGAGCTGGCACCCTGTAATACCCCGATTTTATTCTAAGAAAGAAAGCATTCAAAAGAGAAATTAAAAATAAGAAAAATGGGGTTTCTACAGTTCTTCAGCAACCTGGGCTTCGGGCGTTGGCCTAGGAGGCCCATGCGGGGCCAGCCACCAATAAAAGGAGGGGAAAACCCTAGCATGCACTATAGCTATAGTAGCCACCACTACAGTGTCTTGCTATAGTAGCATCTCCCCCTTGCACTCCATTGGTGTTCCCTTCCCTCTTGGTGGTGCCTCCTCGCTGTTGTCCAAGCCTGCGGAAGAAGGGAGAGAGGAGAAGAAGAGGAGAGGAATTCTTTGTGGGGTTTGATCAGCGACTTCCTGTGGATCTTCAAGGGTAACAAACATTTTTCCTCGCTGGTTGGATCGTATTAGATGCATAATTTGCTATGATTAGGGGATCGACGTCCTGCTGTGATTAGAATTAGAATTCTGTCCTTTACTTGTGAGTCAGTTTTGGTGTAGTTAGAGTCCAAATTGGAGGAGTTCGTCTCCTAGAGAATTGTGGGACTCATTCTCAGATTTCCATAGGTTCAAAGATCACTCAAATCGGAGTTATGGTCTAGAAGTTACGTTGATTTCATTACTGCTGTCCATAATTCTGACGAATATTAGCAGTCAACTTGTTTATTAAAATAAAATTATGTTAGTGGCTGATTCAGGGAATTCACCCAACACAATTGTCATAGGATATTTCTTAAGATTTCCATATTGATAAAAATATTGAATTTTGGTTAATCCATCTGAAAGTTATGAAGTTTCTTCTACTGCTGAATGTTCTGTCTGACAGATTATAGTTCTAGATGCTCATCTGATGATTAGACTCAGTAGTTGGCAAAATTAGAGATTCTCACCAACTAGGTTAATGTAGAGGATTTCGTTATCTTTCCAGAGAGTCTGTATCACACCTTTTCGAGTTTCAGAGCGAAAGTTATGAAGTTTTTAGTGTTGCTGTCCAGTATAGCTTTCTGCTAAAATATCGTTTAACTTGAGTAGAACATATCTATAAACTTTGGCCTTTGGGAAGATGAGGTAGAAGTGTTGTGAGTAGTGTCTCGATATCACGATGTTCTTATTCAAGTAATTCAGTTGTGTAGGAGGAGAGGGTTAGACATTAGTGGCTTTATCCTTGCCTTCTAACACATCACAACGCGAAAGGCAAGTAATTTATGGATTACATTTTTTGTTGATTATTCGATGTGCTTGTTGTTCATGCTATAATTACATTCTATGGTCTATGAGTAGATTCCAATGATTCCTATTCTTTCCACGTATGTTAGTCCATGCTTCATGAGATTATAACTTTCATATTCATTCATTCAATCATATGTTCATGATTCACCCACGGGAGTGGGAAGTAAAGGCCCATCATTTCAATATGGGCACGTAAGACCCACCATTCCAATGTGGGCAAATTGGATCCCCGTTATGAAATATTCTTCATACGGGCCTTGGATCCCCGTATTTTGGATAATACGGGCTTGAGTGAACATCGACGGGTGTTCACTGGTTATACCGGTATAAGTAGAAGAGAAGATCATGCATTTCATTCATTCATATGATTTCTGCCATTCTACATTCATATTCTATAAAGTGATGGTTATGTTCTTATTCAGTATTGTTCATATTATTCTGTTGTACTTGCTGAGTCGTGGACTCATTTTTGCTTGTGTTTATTTATTTTAGGTGAACACTGACGGCATACTTGGGAGGGATTAGACATGAATCACTTCATTCACTTCACATTCATCACCTTTTAAATAGTTGAAGTTGTTATTATATTTCATATGATAAGTGGATTGTAATAATTGGAGTTCTGATGTTTGAGATTATCGTTCATTATGCCTTGGTTGAACTAGTAAATGATTGATACTCCTCGTATAGACTATTGATAGTTGTATCTTGAATGTTTCAGTATGTTTGGATAATTAGAGTTCTTGATATGTGCTGAAATCTAATTAAATTCTTATAATCATTCTATTGTTCGTTGATCTTTACCTGTTATTAGTTGATAGGTTGTTGAAAATAGTTCGTATTGATGTTGTATGTTAGTATTTTAAGTGACATCTTGGCTTCCGCATAGCCAGGGTGTGTTACACACCTGTAGCATCACATTGCACCCCTGAAGCCTTCCCAGCTCTCAGTGCCGCCCCTTTTGCTTTCCTGTGCCGACGTCGTCGCAAACCCGATAGACTTTGCCGCCTTCCTCTGCCGCGTCATCATCTCCATCCACCTCTCCGGCCGCCGTGACTACCTGAGTCATTGCCGTGGTCTCCCCTATCCATTCCCGAGCTTGTTCATGCCCCTCCGACACTCTCTCGCCGCCGACAAGTTCACCAAGCTCTTGGCCATGGCACCCGTCCCCTCTCTTTATTTTCTCCCAACGACAAGTGGAGGTTTAGCGCTAATTATGTTGTCACAATTAGATTAGATTGTTTAATCCTATCTTAAGCTTAATTAGTCGCTCATGCCTAGGCCCAGATCATTAAGTTAATTAGAGTTCTAATTTAAACCGGTATTAAGGCCTGGGTCATTGAGATGTGGGTCCCATATCCCCGTTCATGCCTCTATGAACCCGGCATGCCATGGACCCGGCCCCCACCTATTAGTCGGATGACACAATAAATCTAGATTTTCCTTTAGAAAGAAAAATGAAAATCCCTGCACAACGTTTTCTCTTTTCTTTTTCTGGACTCCAAATCATGAGCTTTCATATGTTGCATTTGAACTCCAAAATAAGTGAAACTTGTTTCTAAAATTTTCTAAAACCATGAGCTTTAATAATATACTAAAATATTTTAATTTTTTGTCTGTTTGAATTTATTTGTGTCTCATGGTTTTTATCGATTATATACCTATGTTCTAGAATCGTACGTAGTTGATCCAGAGCAAGAACTGGTGTTCAAAGAGAAAGACAAGCACCCTCTTTTGACCACATTGATCTATATTTCAATGTTATGTATATTGTTTCTCAAAATATTATGCATGCTTAATTTGAGTAAATTGCTATGTTATTGTTTAGTATTTAGTTATCGCCAATTGTTGCATTGATCCTACCTTGAAAAGTTGATACCCTTACTGTTGTCACCCTAGGAATATTATCCACTATTGGTAATAATATTTGTGAAATTTTAGAATAGTATAGGAGGATTGTGCTTAGTCGTGCTTAGGTCAATAATGGTACAAACAGTGGGATTCGGTAAAACAAAGTTTTGGATACTACGGGAAAGTGTTTTTGCAAAATTTGGACAGAGGGCTTACCTCTAGTATTTTGGATAAAAATGTGACAATAAAATGGTTTCAAACTTGGGCGAGTTGTTTGTTGAGACCGGTGTAGTTTGCACAAGAACTCGGTTTGTGTTGGTCTCGCTTGGGTAATTAAGGACCGAACTTTGATGCCATTGACCCAAGCATTTTTAGTGCAATCATATATTCAGAATGGGTTGGACCTGGCCAAGTAATTTACTGAGTCCGAGCATTAAGCCCGCAAGCTGTAGTCGGTAGGCGTTATCTGGGTTGTGTAGACAATGGTAAAGGATGTCTATGTTTGTAGGGCACTTGCATTAGATGATTGTAAGTGATGTCCATGTCCATGCAAGTGTTACCAAAACAATTGTGAGCTCTCTTGATGATTGTAAACGACGTTCATATCTTTAGGAGTTAGCTCACAGGGTGGGCTGATGTAAGGGTGAGGTATTGTAAAGACCTTGTTGTGATCTACTTTGTCGCACGCCCAAGGAAGCGTGTCATGGCCGAATGTATAGGTTGACCACATCGTGTGGGTAAAGTTGTACATCCTGTGCATAGTGAGATCTTAAATCTATTCAAATAGTTATGTCCCCGGTCATGGACATCGCTTGGTGATACCACACTTGGTTAGATTTTCAGTTTTTCTCTAAAAAATAGTTCTATTGGGAATTGGTATGGATGTTGGATATCCATGCTCGAAGGATTCTGACAAAGGACCGTCAAAAGTAATGTGTTGGCAAAGGATAGTCACGGATCACAATTACTATATGCTCATATGTTATTTCATATTAAAGACAAATGGCTTTATAAAGTTGCACTTTAAAGGGTAATATCTCTGTTGCAAATAAAACTCGCTTTAAGCAAAAGACACTAGATAGGATGGCCATCCTTTGATATAGCTTGCATATATTCATACCTTTGATATAAAGTCTTGCGGAGTACATTCTTGTACTCCCCACTGCTTATTGAACAATTGTCAGAGCAAGAAATTGAATACCCACATCCAACTACTGTTACATCGTGGGAGTTGGAGATGATGTTAGTGCCGAATTCTAGGGCGTTAACCCAATCGGTTGCCCATGGGTTATGACATACCATGTGGGTTATTTATTCCAAATTATCGTTTATTTCCGCTGCAAGTACTCTTAATTGTGATCTATTTGGCCGGTCGACCTTATTGTGTAAAACTCGGTCTTAATGGCCTTTGTTCAACTACTTAATATTATATGCTACTCTGTTTTATTTACTCGTGTATGGATGTGATTGAATGCTGTAAAATGTGTGTGCTAGCGAGGACTAACACGGTATACACATAGGATTCGGAATTGAATCTCTGGGTCCGATATATATTGTAGATGAATTGGATTAAGATATTGTAATATTTGGGAAATGTAAATATATAGTAGGTAAATAGGATTATGATATTGTAAACATTGAGATTTCCAATTAATATCATGCTAAGAAATAGTAGATGAGTATGTCCTATCGTCTCTTTTTTCTGGGCATCATGCATTTTTTTGCTTGTTTAATTTTCTTCATGCATTTCGAGATGATGACGTGGCAGTCAACGTGGCAACCGACGTGGCGAGAACCGCCCATGATACTAGTCTAGGGATGTGATTTGCATAGTTTTGATATTTGAGGGACTCATTCTAAACGGTATTGGAGATAAGGGACGAAATTAGACTCCAAAAAGAGTTGAGGGACAACACACACACACACACACACACACACACACACACACACACACACACACACACACATATATATATATATATATATATATATATATATATATATATATGATCTTTTTCCATTTTGTTGAGAGACTATATATGGACTTTTTCCACGAAATTTCATCTATAAATGTAAGTGCATCTAAAAAGGTTGAAAAGTTTGACCTGAGTTAAAGGACTGTTACCCTTCCAAATCTTTATACATATATCACCGTCAAACAACAAATGCCACAATATTATGGTGTCCTATAGCTAATTTTGCCAAAGTTAAAATGTACTCAAATTTAGTTTTAATTTTTTTTCAGAATATATATCCATCTAAGTTTCAATATAACATTGAAATTCAATATGAAATTAAATTAGTAATATATAAATTAATATCCTAAAATGATTATAAAATGGAGTTAACTTAAATACTGAAACGACACTAATTCATGACTAAACTTAAATTGGACAATTATATACATTAAAAATTAAGAAATACTACTAAAATATGTGTTGCAATTATAGTCCCCCATATTAATCCTAGGAGGGAAAAGTCCTATAGATTTGTATATTGATATGAAGAAAATAACTGCAAATTCTCTAATACATCCACCCAATGGTCTTACCTCGTAATGGTTTAGAAATCTAGACTACAAGTTCGATATTCCAATCAAGAACCCACATGTCATGTTTGGAATAAAATTTTTGAATTGAACATGAATAAGTACAGACTAAAATATAATGATATTCTGGAATAAAATAAATTATTTAATAAAATAAATTCATTTTGGAAGTATTTGAACTGAACTTGAATAAGTAAAAACTAAATATATTGAATTTCTCGATTTTTTAACAAATAAAATCCGAAGTCAAATAAGTTTGGAATATATGAACTAAAATTTGTCAAAAAGTTAAATATAATTATTTTTAATTTGAAGAAAGTTGTAATTATATAAAGTAAAAACTTCAAGCAATAAATCCAAAACAAAATGGAATTCGGAATTAATTTTTGAAACCACATTAATTTATGTTTGTAAAAATAAATTTAATCATAATTATATTAAGTCAAAAATTATATTAAATCTCCTCATAAAAATTAATCTTTAGCTCATATATATATATATATATATATTTATATTTATAAGAGTAAATTTCTTAAATCTTCACGTGCTCTCTCTAAAGACTCATAAAACCACACGTTTCACAAAAACATTTTCAAGGAACTGCACATAGTTTGCCAAATTGTATTAGAAAATCTAATACTTTACTTTCTGAGCCAACAGGTTATGACAACATGGGCCCTCCTACAATAGAAACAAGACACAGCCCGCCAGATGATATGTGTGGTTCATCTGACAACCAAACTAGATCGGTGGGCACATACTGTCTTGATTTGTTGGCTTGGAAAATATTCTGATTTCTGAAACATTTCTGCAAACTATATATGCAGTTTCCTGAATGTTTTCTTTTAAAAACAGCACTCAAGATCTATGGATTTCTGTGCTTAACGAACTAGTGTAGTTGCTAATGTGAGCAGTTTATTTTTTTTTTAATCGGATGTCAAGAAAGCACGAAGTGGCATTACAAGTTCTCCACGGAACGGCCTCAGAAACGACTACGCTTAGATCGGGTGGCCGGAAGCCCGGACACTTGGCAGGCTAGTACCTTGCTGGTTGTGACACAATATTCCGTCTAACGAAGTCTAGTAAATACCATGTCATATAGAAAAATGCCATATACCATCAAGAGGGTACGTACTGAAATTTGCTAAATAACAGAAGCACGAGCACCCTGATTGGTGAAGAGAAGAGAAAATGCACGAGATAGAGGGTACCATGTCTTTCGCCATGATGCCTTTATTGAAAGACGGCCTTGAACGAAAATGGCAGTAAATCTAACCCATCAAGTATCAGCCGAAAATTAACCCCTCCAATTCCTGCACACAGCAAGCCTTGTTTGTTCGTCGACAATGGCAAACCAACACAAAAATCTTGTCGACAGAAAAAAGTCGGCAAAATGCAGATCGAAGCAACTGAATTGTTTCTCGTACCTCGTCAATTAGCAGGCCAACAACCAGGAGGAAGAGAGAGAGAGAGAGACCACTTGAGATGTATCAGACGCTCAGCTAGCAAAAGTGCAGAGCGGTTCAAATGAAATATCTCGATCTGTGGTATCAATGCCTTGGAATTAGGCTGCCTCTACACTTTTGGCGTTGGTTTGGCCAGTGTTGCTTTACTTTCTCTAAAGCATAACCGTGCACGAATGATTATTTGCTTGTAGCTGGAGTTAAAGATATTTGGCCATGGCTGTCGTGTGAATTAAAGAGTACCGGTCGCTTGTTCACTCAAAAAAGTTGATTCGTTAAGAAGTAGGGACACGGCAGCATCTTGTGTTGTCAGTAGTCGTTGCGCGCGCGAGATGAGATTGCTGAGACAACCTTGTTTTGAGTGTTGCTGTTACACATTACGTTTTTTTAGATAATAGAAGAGAAAATCTCTCTCGATCTTTACATCAAAAATATACACAGCTAATATTACACATTTCGTATGGACTACCTATCATTCTACCACTGATCTTTAATTAGAAGCAAGACTTATCAACAAACAACCAGTGAGATTACATACACCTCCTCCTTTTAAGAGGACTAGAAAAAAAAATCCCATACGTCTATTAGATGGCCCACAAATAATTATAATGGTAAGGATATCTACAAACAACTGGTGAGATTAAAGGTACCTCCATCATGTAAGAGTACTAGAAAATCCTACGATAATCCTTAAATCGGAAAAAATTTTTCTAAAAATTCTCTCATTAATCGAGACCAAAAAAACATCGCAGACATCTATCAGATGGCCACGTATAATTATAACGGTGAGGATGTCTGGTACCTAGTGCTATATTGTCGAACCCAGAATTAAAGGATTCCAAATTCTCTGTGTTTACAACACTAGTCCAGGAATAGCTAGTGTACATAGTTCACAAATATGGTAACAAGTCCATATCACACATTTTCTTGATAATATCAGAGTATTTATTACAAAATGGCACTTGGCCTAAAGAAAATTACAGCAGAAAGCAAAAGATAGTGGTAGGCCAAACGATACACCATAGGCAATCGTCTGGAGGCGCAGCCTAGTCGTCCAAGTCCTCCTTGTCCACGAAGTACTCCTCCTATGAGATAGCGGCCTCACAAGGCCATCTCCACAAACGCGGCCTCCCACCACCGTTCGTGATCTCCACCGCATCAACGTAGCACCTTGACGCCGCTACGGCCTCTCGCCGCAAACCTCGACGTCGCCATGTCGTCGGTGTCACCCACGCGGCGCTTAGCACTTCGCGACACCGCACCGCAGCCGGCTCGCGACGCGCACGCCAGATGCCCGCCACTGCAAGACACCGCTGCCGCTACGCGCCTCACGCGTGCCAACCGCACGCCATCACCGTGACTTTCTCAACGATGGCCTCAGCCACCGTCGTCGGCCTCCATCTTGCCTGGAGTCTGCCGCCATCCACGGCCTCCACCTCGTATGGAGTCTGCCACTGTGCCACCTCTAGCCTCCACTCATAGAGTCTACCGTTGGTGCGCCCATCGTCGTTTATCGGCCTCATGCCGACTCGCTTTCTGGCAGTTTCGCACCGCCTCACCTTGTCGTCGCCGGTGCGCACATCACGTGCGATTCCGACACACCACGCTAGCCTCGCCATAGCCGCGTAGACCTTCGCCATCGTGCTCATGAGCGCATGGTGCTGCAGCCGGCTCATCGCTGGCACCCATGCACCTCCGCCCTGACGTGTGCTGCTGCGCACGCCATCATGCCGACCGGCGAGCTATCGCCAGACAACTTCTCCTCGCACCTAGCTCTGATACCAATTGTTGGAAATCACTCGCTGATTCCGCTCACACACATATGAAAAACACTCACCTTGTTTTTCTCTTTTTACTTATGTTTCTCTCGTTGGCTCTTACACAGAAACACAAGCACATAAAGAGAACAAAGGAAGGAGAAGAGACACACGTACAAGTTAGACTACATTTTCTTCTCACTACTTTTTCAACCAAACATCAGGATATATATACACAAACTCACGCACTACTAGCACTCCTCCCCTGGAGTAGTGCTCCACGCCCACGTCCTCAACTAATTAACTCACTAACACCACTAGCTAGCTGCATACACCACTACCAGAAATCACTTAGTTCCCGAGTGCTTATATGTTTCCCGAGTGTCTGAACGAAAACACTCGGGAAGATCCTCAGTGTTTCACAGTACACTCGGGACGAGACGTCAACACTCGGGAGAATTAACTTTACCGAGTGTTTTCTATAACACTCGGGAGATCAAAATAAAATCCCGAGTGCACCGAATCGAAAACACTCGAGACCTTTTCTTTCCCGTCGCGCCCTTTATTTCCCATCGCGCGCCCATTTATTTCCTATCGTGCCCTTTATTTCCCATCGTGCGCCCTTTTATTTCCCGTCGCGCCCACTCGATATCCCCAACCCCAATCCTGCAGCCACGCGCCTCCCGTCCTTCGCCTCCTTCTCCCTCCCCTCATGGCCGCTCCCCCCCTCATGACCCGCCCCCTCCTCCTCTGCGCCCATGCCGCCCTCCTCCTCCCGCCACACAAGGGCTCCCTCCTCCTCCTCGGCGCTGTCGCCGCATCCAGCGCCTCCAGCCGCCTCTCTCCTCCCCGGATCTGGTGCCTCCACCAGACGCGACGCCGCCCTTCTCCTCCGCCCGTCATGGCGCCTCCTCCCTCCTCCTCCCCTTGAGCGTCGCCGCCGCATCCAGCGCCTCCAGCCGCCTCCCTCCTCCCCGGATTTGGCGCCTCCACCCGCTCGCGACGCCGCCCTCCTCTGACCCAACCGGATCTGGTGCCTTCGTCGCCTGGTGGGCTCTCCGGCGCCGCCGCCAATGCCGCCACCTCCTTCAGTGTTGCCACGGCTGGTTGTCTCTGCTGCTTCTGTTGCCATGCGCCCATGCTCGGCTCCCCCGCCACAGACTTATGGCTTGGCAGGCGCCTCGGTCGTGCCTGGCGCCTCGCCACCGGCTCGGCCTACCACCACCGCCTCTACTCGCTTCGCCTCAAGCCCTGCCTCGGCTCGGCTCCCACTGCCTGCCTCTCGGTGCCCAGTGCTGGGCTGCCGGACTTGGGGTGGTAGCCTGTTCTGCTCCCCCGGATTTTACTCCCCATTGCTATTGATTTAATTTTTGTGCTCGATTTTGATTTACATTTTTATTTGGGTTGATGCTTTATTATTCATGAGGAATGGTGATGGGGTGATTCGCTTGATGCATATACATGGTGGGATGGATGGAGGTGGCTGCTACCATGGTTGCCGTGGTCTACTGGTAACTATCCTCCACTCCCTCTACTTTCCCCCCATTGCTCTGTGATGGAATGGATGCTACTGGTGGGCTCCTTGCGCATGGCTAGGCTTACAGGTGTGGTTTGGCTGGGCAAAAATAATAGAAAAGGAGCACAAAAATTTTGTGGGTTGCTGGTACACTATAGTCTGGACTCTTTGTTCCTATATGTATTAAATTGCTTCCATGGAAATTCAGCACACTAGTTACTTATGCTCTTAGGAATTATTTCATTGCAGGTTTTGGTTATTGGAGGTGGTGATGGTGGTGTACTCCGAGAGATATCGAGACATGGTTCAGTGGAGTCTATTGATATATGTGAAATTGATCAGCTAGTTATTGATGTAAAAATTCTCCTTTGACCTTTTTTGTAGAAGTGTAATCATGTGACTAAAATTTGCTGATATGCTACTATCACATTATCATGTGACATACGGTGCTATTATTGTTGATTCATCGATCCAATAGGTGAGCTTACGCCATCGTCACATTATCTTTCTCTTAAGTCCTCATAAAGTATGGCTATTTATTTCAAAGATCGCTCTCAGAAGAGGTAGTGCTAACTGCTTCAAAGGCATTCACTTTGCTATGTTAATTACGTAAATGGGTTGCTTTTTTGCCCATTATATCATTGCATTGTTGTTTTTCCATTGCTCTCATGGAGGTTCGTTCTCTGCGTGCAACCCATCTATCTGAATTTGCGTTGCTTTCTCAAGTTATTGACATTATCGTGCTTCTAGGATCCAAAGGAAGCACATGCACGAAGATATAGTCTGCATATAGTCTAAATACTAATGTTGATTCTAAGTTATCGAAATTTTCTCCCCGCATATAGTCCGCAAGTGATGAGAAGTTATCATTATTTTCATTTTGTATATGCTATCGACTGCACTGCATGTCTCATAACTTTATCCATGCGTATTACGTGCATAAATACAATTTTTCGATAAATGCTCCAGCCATCAGTAGTATGTGTACTCCAACACATGATTGATGGGCAAGGATACCCGATAATCAACCGAGAGGTTGCATAATGCATTAATTTTCTTACTCGTAGTGTGTAGGGAAGATATTGAAGATTTGGAGTACACACCCAAACCAGAATTTGAGGGGTATTTTAGAGTTAAGAATGTTGCAAATGAGGTATGAGCAACTTGTACATTTAAGCTCTGTCTCTTGGTGACGTAATGACTTTATCATTAAGCTTAAGTGGTTTAAATGCATATGATTATGTGACAACTAACATTAAATATTGCGCTTGGTGGGTTTGACCATGGCTTGTATGTTGAGAGGTGGACAAAGATTAGTAGAGGTTAGTTTTGAATCAATTTTATTTGGTTAGGTAGTCGGCTAAAGCTCTTTAAATTTATCAATAAATTGATCAAACAAAGGTAGAAATTTTTGATTTTGATATCCCGCTTGATCTTAATATTATACATAATCCATACGCTTTTGCAGATTGAATCCTTCTTGATTTTCTAGTCTCTGCTTTTTCTAATTTTTTGGGTAGTACCGATTCAATCCTCCTCAACATTGTGGTTCACATAGCAACCGATTCATAATTTTCATCAAATACTAAATGGTCACGAAATCATTTTGCAAAATTTGCTAGCTTCTGGTACATCCAATTCCTTGTCATGATGAATAAAGGACAGGTTCTGCAAGTTAGTTAGAAGGTATTCGTTTTATGTTTCTAGAGAAGTGTGTTAAGAGTATATCAGGGATATTATGAAACATACTGTTCAAATGCTCACGATGTTGTCATGGTTAATAGTTGATCACATTTTTATTTATAGATTATCGTGACGTGGACAAAAGATCGCTTTTACTACATCATGTAAAAATATAGTCCTTTTGTTCACCGAATTTGGAATTTGATCAAAAGTTTTGAAAAAATAACCATACATCATTTGTGGAACTTATATGCACAGTGGGTGTTGGCTTGACTTGTTGGTCTTTGTGGAATTGCATCACGGCATGGATGACACTTCTAATATTCAATGCTTAAATGATTGTTATTCCCATCTCACTTGGCCGTCTGGTTTTTAAAGTAAGTTCCCCGCCTGCCAACCACACATGCCATCAAGTGCAATGGTAATTTTCTGATATTTGTATTCTATGCCCTTGTTTTTTGCTATAGAACTTTTCATTCTTACAAGATTAGTTTAGTACCGTATTTACTAACACCATTGTGTAGCCTCTGTCCTGTATCAGCCTGCAAAGACGTACCCAAAGGTTTCTTCGGAGGAGTCCATATATGGGAGGTAAATCATCATTCATACTGATCCATATAAATAAATCTTTGTATCGTTTCAAGCAGAGGATAAAACCTTTCAAGTGTATTGTAGGTTTGCATACTTTCTCCCTTCCTTCGTCATATCGATACTAGCAGCGGGAGCATATGTTAACTTGCATGCATTTGGCTTCCGGTACGCCACCACCGCTCCCTATGATAATTTCCATTTAAAATGCCAGGTGCTGAATACATAGAATACATCAAAATGGATTTGCATTCGTTCAGTAGTGTTCCAGTGCTTCCAAAAGAACTCTTGGAGAGAAGTAGCTTAACATTTTCCCCTTGTTCTATAAGGAAACTCTGGACATGCACCATCTTGACAAAGTAGAAGCTCTTTATGCACTGGAGGCGCAAATTGCTGCGTCAAACTCACAAGATGGGAAAGCTAAAGAATCTGGATCAGGCAGAATGGAATCTACAGAGAGCTTGCTAAAGAACTCTGCAGTTGATGTCAGCAATGACCCTCTGCTCCGTCTTTTCTCTTCATGATACAGCTTATCTTGAGGTACTCTCTATTTCTGAATCATAAATGATTATGATTACAGTATCTTCAGCAACAATACAGTAATTCTCGTATATAGACAATTCATTACATATATAAGGAAAAAAGCACGAAAGTTTACTGAGACTTTCACATGTAACCATTATATCAAGGTTTGGGTTTGTTCAACTTTCGTGCTTGGTGACTTTGCTGCTTTGGTTCATGATAGAATGACAGTGTGTGTTTATCATCATTTCAGTCAGTGTTGTTCCAGTCATTGAAAGGGGGAGGGAAGCTTTGAAAGAAATAAATGTGAAGCTAGGGTTTGCTTTTGATGAACAAGATATCGCCTACTATACCCACGCCTTCAAAGAATGTAACATCCTGCTTTCCAAAGAAAATGGTTATATATGTAATGAAATTATTACTTGAACTCATTATATGTATCGAATTTGAACTCGAATGTTGTGGATGTTCGATCTATATATATATTGTGAGTTCGGGAATTATGTCAATGTTCAATCTATATATGTAATGATCTCGGCTTTTTTTTCTTGTCAGGAATTTTGGTTTATTTGATTGCAAAATCGCTATGAAACCGACCAAAATTTCTTGTCATCGACAATTTTCCCCAAATTTGAATTATGTCAAGGTTTACTCGGGAAACCGAACAAATTTTTCCCGAGTGTTGACACTCGGGAAACCAACCAAATATTTCCCGAGTGTCGACACTCGGGAAAATTTGACCCGTGCAAGTTTCCTGTAGGATTCATCGGAAGCTTTCCCGAGTGTCTTTTTTGCGATGCACTAGGGAAAGATCGACACGTGTCATTTTTCCCTGGTTTCGTCCGTCAAACATGGAAACATTCCCGAGTGTTTATTCAGTGTATTCCCGAGTGTCGACACTCGGTAAAGATTCCTATTACGGTGGAGAAGCCGTTGAGGAGGGTTTTCTCCCGAGTGTTCGAGTTTCCCGAGTGTATATTCATACACTCGGGAAAATAGAGTTTCCCGAGTGTTACACTCGGGAAACTGTTTTTATCCCGACCAATCTATCCTGAGTGGTATTTCCCGAGTGTGACACTCGGGAACTATTTTCCCGAGTGTTTTTTCTATTTTCCCGAGTGTTTTTGGCACTCGGGAAAATCCAGACTTCTGGTAGTGCACGTACATGCATGCACCCACTAACTCCACTCACTAGCACCCACTAACTCCACTAGCTAACTAGATGCAAGTGCACAACACATGTACACACACAGATAAAACTTTGTCCAGATTAAACCCAACACAGGTTATGACAACATGGGCCCCCCTACAATAGAAACAAGACACAGCCCGCCAGATGATATGTGTGGTTGATCTGGCAACCATACTAGATTTGTGGCTTTTGTGACTGGGCACATACTGTAATTACTTGTTGGCTTGGACAAGATTCTGATTTCTGAAACATTTCTGCAAACTATATATGCAGTTTCCTGAATGTTTTATTTTAAAAACAGCACTCAAGATCTATCTATTACTGTGCTTAACGAACTAGTGTAGTTGCTAATGTGAGCAGTTTAATTTTTTTTTATCGGATGTCTAGGAAGCACGAAATGGCATTACAAGTTCTCCACGGAACGGCCTCAGAAACGACTACGCTTACGGAATGTAGTTGCATGGTTGTGACACAATATTCCGTCTAACGGAGTCTAGTAAATACCATGTCGTGAATTACCAACTCATATAGAAAATGTCATATACCATCAAGACTGTACGTACTGAAATTTGCTAAACAACAGAAGCACGAGCACCCTGATTGGTGAAGAGAAGAGAAAATGCACGAGATAGAGGTATACCCAGATCGAAGCAAATGAATTGTTTCTCGTACCTCGTCAATTAGCAGCCCAACAGCCAGGCGGAAGCGAGAGAGAGAGAGAGAGAGAGAGAGTTCCCAGGAGACCACTTGAGATATATCAGACGCTCAGCTAGCAAAAGTGCAGAGCGGTTCAAATGAAATATCTCGATCTGTGGTATCAATGCCTTGGAATTATGCTGCCTCTACACTTTTGGCGTTGGTTTGGCCAGTGTTGCTTTACTTTCTCTAAAGCATAACCGTGCACGAATGATTATTTGCTTGTAGCTGGAGTTAAAGATATTTGGCCATGGCTGTCGTGTGAATTAAAGAGTACCGGTCGCTTGTTCACTCAAAAAAGTTTTCAGTAGTCGTTGCGCGCGCGAGGTGAGATTGCTGAGACAACCTTGTTTTGAGTGTTGCTGTTACACATACTTATGGACTACCTATCATTCTACCACTAATCTTTAATTATAAGCAAGACTTATCTACAAACAACCAGTGAGATTAAATATACCTCCTCCTTTTAAGAGGACTAGAAAATCCCACAATAATCGTTAAATCAGAAGAAAGCAAAACTCTTAGAAATTCTCTCGTTAATCGGGAGAAAAAGAAAGATCTCATACGTCTATTAGATGGCCCACAAATAATTATAATGGTAAGGATATCTACAAACAACTGGTGAGATTAAAGATACCTCCTTCATGTAAGAGTACTAGAAAATCCTACGATAATCCTTAAATTTGAATTTTTTTTTTCTAAAAATCCTCTCATTAATTGAGACCAAAAAAACATCGCAGACATCTATCAGATGGCCATGTATAATTATAACGGTGAGGATGTCTGGTACCTAGTGCTACCTATCACGTTAGTAGAGACCAAGCTATCGTTTCCAAAATCAAAGTTCCAGTCACCGAACTCTCCTAATTAGACTATCAACCGAGTCTGACTCTTCTAATGGATCTATTGATGTATCCGATTCCAACAATAATCATATTATTGTTGTATCCGAATAAAAAAAGAAAAGAAAAACATGAAACCTCTATACTCTGTTTGCCAACACAGCATGACTTCCACAAGTACATCCCACCAATTCAAATCCCTGCTGAAAAAATAGCTTTTACCAACAAATTGATTTCAGCTGATCACAAATGTCAATTACTTTCTACATCAACTCGATCAGTGGATCAAACTTTATATCAAGAACATGGTATGATTATAATATATGTTTAATGTGCTTATGCTTCTTTATAATCTTCCGTTTAGTCCATCTCATAAGCATCTCGCCACACCGATTTTTGTAATGTGTAGTTACCAGCAGAATCTGGTTTCCATCGTCTGTATCGAAAAGACTTCTTATACTTCTAATCTTCCTGTGAATTAATCCACCCCGTAAGCCATACTTCTAACAATATACGTATACAATACTTGACAATGTAGAACATATAACATCAATAGGTACTAAGCGAAGAGTCGTTATAATTATGTGAGCCACCTTATGGACAATAAGATCCTTTTGTTTTGTGAGATTTTCAGCGTAAGTGAGCTTAATTAGCACTAATTAGATGATAAATGAACTAATTTGATTAACTATCATAATTCAGAGTGCTTCCATCTATGACCATTCGGTTGATTGAGCACCACTCATTTATCCGTGAACTATCTGTAGTCCTACACATTATAGGAAAAATGACTTCAAATCTTCAAAATATATGTAGTCACACGGTAAAGTTCTGATACAAAGTTAATTCGGATATTACGAATATTGAAACTCGAACAGCATATTGCTATTCATATTAAAAAGCCTTGGGGCATCACATGCAGTTGAACACATGTAGATGGAAACAAGATTTATGACATGCATAGGGGGAGCGCGAAGTAGCAGCATAGCACAAGAGACCAAAAGCCTAAAAAGAAAGCACAACAAGTATTAGAAGTAATTTTTTTAAGAGTTCATGCAATTAACTTTTTAAGATTTTCAGCGTAATTAGCATAGGGTTTACGACGAACTAAAGTGAGCTTAATTAGCACTAATTCGGTGATAAATTAACTAATATGATAAACGACTAGAATTCGGAAGAATACATAATTGTATATATACGGCTTATTAGTCTAATTAGGAAATGAGATTAGGGACTATGTATACAATACTCCCTCCATCTGCACATAGACTAAGGAGACATTAAAAAGATTAGACTACCCCTAAAGATTATGTCTAAGTACTATATCCAATGCTATATAGGGAATACAAAAGAAAGCTGGATATTTATTAAGGGTATAAAGGGAACAACACACTTATTTTGTATTGGAATATGAAATACACCCTATATTTGTGGATAAGACCATTAAAAAAATACGCCCTATATTTTTGGACAAAGGTAATAATAGAAAGAAGCAAATGTAGATTGAACCTTTGGAAGGCTAAAGTGAGCTTAATTAGCATAGGGTTTACGATGGACTAAAGAGAGCTTAATTAGTACTAATTTGATGATAAATTAACTAACTTGATGAACTATCAGGAATTTGGAGCAATACATAGTTATATATGTGCGGCATATTAGTCCCATTAGTTAATGAGATTAGAGAATATGTATACAATAACAGAAAGAAGCAAATCTGCAAGAGATACAAGAAGAGAGAAGTAACATGTTATGAACATTGTTTCAATGAGATCATGAATGTGACGACTAAAATCCGAAAGACTAGCAATAGATTGACGTGGCATCTGCATTCTATCACCAGGAGATACCTTTAATGTTAATAGTTACTTACATGGATGCAAATTAGGAATTATATATAGGAAACAAAAGTCCAATAACTAACTAAAAAGAAGTAGTAGGACTAGATAGCCGCACAATTAGGCGGGCTATTTTGCTAGTTATATACAGCAAAGACTTAGTTTCCTGATTGCATAATACCAAACAGCTACCGTGAGCTAGAGATATCACCCCACTTGTGAAGCCGCGAAGGGATTCTAGAGGGGTTTTTTTTTATAAAAAATAATACATTTTAAAAATAGAATTACAGAAATAAATGTCTGTTTAATAAATTTACAAAAAAATGGGCTTCGGTAGCCGATCCAAATGGTGACACGGATTGGCGATAGGAGCCCTGTCATTAGCAAAACAGTGTCAAAGGTTCCTGTCGCCATTCCAAATAGCGGCAGAGACTTAAGTTGCCATTTGAAATAGCGACTGACGGTCAACGGCGAGGATGATCGGGACTAAGCTTGGAGAGCTGAGGTCCAGAACGATCGGGGATGCCAGGTGAGGTTAATGGAGTCAAGCATGGCGCAAAAGGGACAAAGGTGATCGAACGGGCAGTTCGGTGCGACTGGTTGGATCAAGCGGCGCTGGGGTCGGTGCAAGTGCCATGGCGGTCTGGTGGGAGCCGGATGGGAGAGACTTGCCGACATGATGAGAGCCGCTGGATCAACCTACACGTGGTGAAGCATGGATGTGTTTCGCGTAGTTTGAACTCGGTCTTCGAAAAAGATCAAGAAGGGGTATTTTGGTCATTTTACCAAATCTCGCCTTGGCGACCTTTTGCCAACCCGTGGCGCAAGACGGTGCGTCAAGAAGTGGATTAGGTCAAGAGGAGATGAAGACGGTGCTTTAAAATGCGTGCGTGTGTGACCCGTTTGTGTTGGGCCTTAATGGGAGCCCATTAGGGTTTGTCTTCTAGAAGGTCTAAGCCTCCACTATAAATAGAGGTGTGTGCTGGCTGCACCCCTTAAGGACTTCATTTACAAAACCCTAGTTTTGTCTTAAGGCTTAGAGAAGGAAGGAGAGGCATAGGGTTTTAGAGAGATGTGTTGAGTGAGTGCTCATGGATTGAGCTCTTGTCCTCCATAGATAGAGTGGCTGTAAACCCTCTCAATCTCAAATCAATCTATGCATGATTTCTCAAAGATGAGTTCTCTTGTGTTCTTCCTCTTTATTTTGTCATTTTGAGTCATCTTTTAATCCACGAGTTTTCGCTTGGTGTCGTCTCTTGATCTTACTTGCTGTGACATGTGGGAACCTATCTAGGATCATCTAGATCATCATTCAACCACGAGCATTTTCGTTTTTGCCCGGTTTTGAAACCACCTTCGTTCAAAAGGAAAAAGGTCAGGACTTTGGCATAGATCTGGACGATCGTCGCTTGGAATACGTTCCTGATATCCTTAGGACGGTATACCTCAAGTTTGGTGGAGTTTGGACGGGTAGATCAAAAGTTAGACCAATTTTCATTTTCGTTTTTGGGTTGTCACACTGTTTCTAGTCAGGTCCGGTTAGACTGCGCGTAAGCCACCGGTCAGACCACCCGCCGGTCTGACCGCGTGATAGACGTCGGTCAGTCCGGACCCGAGGGTTTGATCTCCGGTTTTTTGGTCTTTTGCTTGGGGTTTTGATTTAGGTTCAACACAAGTCCTCTGTAGTACTTGAATATTGAGCTTCATAGCTTCTGTAGCTATTGGAGTGATATTGGGTTGAATCTGATCATAGTGAAAAATTAGGCGAGCTCCTATTCACCCCGCCTCTAGGCGCCTTTCCGGTCCTACAATTGGTATCAGAGCCCGGTTAGCTCTTCTCATAGATCTTAACCGATCTTAGGAGCCATGGCGTCTGACAAGTATTCCACCAAACCTCCTGTGTTTGATGGAGTCGATTTTTCATATTGGAAGACTCACATGCATGCCTACACCGAGGCTCATGGGCACTCAATTTGGCTTAAGGTCAAAAATCCTTATATAGTGCCAGCCAATGACGATGTGATCACACCTGATGTGGAGGTAAATAGCAAGGCTCGAAACTTTCTGATTCAAGGGCTTAGTCGATCTGAGTTGAGCGTGTCGCTCACTTGAGGTCTGCTCACAAGATCTGGAAGACCCTCGCTGACTACTATGAGGGCTCTACCGCGATCAAGGAAGTGAGATAGAACCAACTTAAGAAAGAATATTCAAAGATCGAACAAAGGCATGGTGAATCTTTGGATGAGTTGTTGGGTAGGTTTTCCAAGTTCATTCATGACTTGCGTGCTATGGATCTTATGTTTACTAAGTCTGAGAATGCACGCCAGTTCTTGGGTGCACTTGACGTGAGAGTTTAGGGGATGAAGATCACTTCCATCAATGACAACACTGTCATGAGTGAGCTTACCATGGATAAGCTCTACTCGAGGTTGAAGTCGCATGAGATTGACTTCATCTCACGACTTCCCAAGACAGATTTGTTGGCTCTAGTGGTTGACCCTTCTAAGGGTAGCTCTTCTGATTCTTTGGATTTTGGCTCATCTGGTTTTTCATTGTCTGCCTTGCATTCTTTAAGTGATGAGCAACTAGAGAAGCTACCTGAGGAGGAATTGATGAAATTTGATGCTAGTCACACTTGCTCTCATTGTGAGGATAGTAGGATTAAAATAAAGAAAATGACTGAAATGGTTCTTCACTCTAAAACTGCTTCATGTGAAAACTGTCATAAACTCACAATTGAGAATGATGCTCTAAACAAGACTCTAGAGGAGAAATCTAAAATTGAACAATCCATGTCTATGACTGCTTCCAAGAAAGTTGTTGATTCTATTTCTTGTGCTTTTTGTACTGAAGTTGGGCTAAATGTAGATAAGATACAAGAGGCGTTTAGAGTCAAGTTCGAAGAGTAGTTGGATAGGATTAGGAATGCTTCCTGTGTGTATTGTGAGGCTTTGAAGGTTGAGGCAGCTTGTTATAAGGAAAGGTATAATAGGGCTATCAAGTCAAATAAGTGTGCCTCATGTAAGGAGCTAGCCAAAGAAAATGACTATCTTAAAAGGACTCTTGAGAGATTTTCCTAGTGCGAAGAAGAACCATAACATGATCCTTGATCAATCTAAGGTGAGTGTGAAGAATAGTGGCCTAGGATTTAATTCTTTAGAGAATTCTAAGAATCACCCACCTAACATTGTGAGAGCTGTTAAGAGTGGTTTGTTTGAGGTAGAAACCCCTGAGCCATCTAAGACAGTCTTTAGATCTGCAGGTTTTGCCCAGACCCCTTCTAGCAAGATAGATGCTTCTGAGTTAGCAGATCAGACCTCTCAAAAGGTCAAGTATCATTGCATCTTCTGCAAGAAGGATGGCCACATAGTTGAGTTCTGCTTCCGTAGAGCTAAGAGTGAGAAGAAGGAGAGAGTGCATGCTTTGAGGACTATTAGAGGAGTTTCTTCACCTACGACAGTCTCTAGAGCCAAGCAGCCTGTCTTTCCTACTAAACATAGGCCTAGGTTCGTAGATGACTTCTTTGACTCTTTTGGTGGCTCTAGGCGGTGTTTTGGGTTAGGATATCGTGAGGAGAAACCACGGGTAGCATCTAGACAGGGGGAGTACCGATCTTTTGGTAGGTCGATTCAGAGAGGTCTAGGTGTTGCTCGTGTGCATTCTTATGATTATCCCACTAACCATTTTATTGCTACTTCTTCTACTGTTCCTAAGCATCGTGTGACTCAGTACTGGATTCCCAAGTCTTTTATCACTAACCCCAGTACTAAGGTACAGATGTTTCCTGCTTATGCCCTGTAGGTCCGTCGTGCGAGGAAGGAGGACATATGGCTTGTTGACTCTGGATGTTCTTCACACATGACTGGAGATTCTAGATGGTTTTCCTCCCTCACATGTGCATCCGGCAATGAGTTGATCATATTTGGGGATGCTTCTACCAGGACCGTGACAGCCAAGGGCACAGTGCGCATCAACAACAACTTCATGCTTAAGGACGTCGCTTTGGTGAGTAAGCTGAGGTATACTCTGCTATCTGTTTCTCAGCTTCTTGATGAGGGTCTAGAAGTGAGGTTTAAGAGTGGTGAGTGTAAAGTTCTAGACTCCTCGGGTGACCTTGTTTTTGAGATCTCTAGGTTTGAGAAGATCTTTAGTGCTAATTTCAGTATCTCTTCTGCTTCCAGCCCTAGGTATCTTGTGGCTTCTGATTCTCATGATTTAGTGTTGTGGCATCGTAGGCTTGGACACATAGGCTTTGACCATTTGACCAGGATCAGTAGCAAGGGCTTGATTAGAGGGTTGCCTAAGCTTAAGTCTGTTAGAGACCTTGTGTGCACTCCTTGTAGATATGGTAAGATGGTTTCTGCTTCTCATCCACCTCTTACTTTAGTGATGACCGATGGATCTGGTCAGTTCTTGCACTTAGACATAGTTGGCCCTTCTAGAGTTCAGTCTGTAGGAGGGAAGTGGTATGTGCTTGTCAATGTGGATGATTTCTCCAGGTATTCATGGGTTTATTTTCTGGTTTCTAAAGATGAGACTTTTGGCTTCTTTAGGGAGTTGGTTCTTAGACTAGCTGTTGAGCTCCCTGGAGCCTTGAGAACCATTAGGAGTGATAATGGCACAGAATTCAAGAACTCTTCTTTTGCCACATTCTGCACTGAGAGAGGACTTGAGCACTAGTTCTCTTCACCTAGAGTTCCCCAACAGAATGGGGTTATACAAAGGAAGAACAGGACCCTGGTAGAGATGGCTAGGACCATGCTAGATGAGCATAGCACTCCTAAGAGGTTTTGGGCTAAGGCGATCTCTACTGCTTGCTATGTGTCAAATAGGGTGTTCTTGAGATCTGTTATAGGCAAGACTTCTTTTGAGCTTAGATTTGGTCATAGGCCTAGAGTATCTCATTTCAAGATTTTTGGTTGCAAGTGTTTCATTCTTAAACATGGCAACTTGGATAAATTTGAATCTAGATGTCATGATGGCATTTTTCTTGGATATCCTGCTCATTCTCATGGATATCGTGTGTTTAATTTGGATACTAACAAAATTGTTGAGACTTGTGAAGTCACTTTTGATGAGGCTAGTCCTGGTACTAGACCCGATGCTGCAGGTACACAGGTTCCTGATATTTGAGAAAGCATATTCGTCGACGACGACTCTGAGGATGAGGACCCAATCCATCCTCTAGGCACTACTGAGATGGTTGGAGAGTCTGCTTCTATTTCTCCAGTTTTAGGAGAGCAACCTCCTCCCACCTTCACCAGCGCTTCGAGTGGTTCTGCTCCTACCTCCACAGCCAATGAGGTAGAGGCCACATCTGCACCAGGACCTCCTCTTCATATTCAGCGACAACACCCACCGGAGCAGATAATTGGGGATCTTCATGAGGGAGTTACTCGCTCCAAGTTTATCTCTCTAGATTCTCATGCACATTCTGCTTTTGTTGCATGTTTTGAACCTCAAGATGTCACCTATGCTTTATCTGATTCCTCTTGGGTCAATGCCATGCATGAGGAGCTTGAAAATTTTGAAAGAAACAAAGTCTGGACCTTAGTTGAACCTCCACCTAATCAACATGTAATTGGATCAAAATGGATTTTCAAAAATAAGCAAAGTGAGGATGGGTTGGTAGTTCGCAACAAGCCTAGGCTTGTAGCTCAAGGTTATTCCCAGGTAGAAGGCTTATACTTTGAAGAGACCTTTGCTCCTGTAGCTAGATTAGAAGCAATTCACATTTTGTTAGCTTTCACGACATCTAAGGGTTTTAAGCTTTTTCAAATGGATGTCAAGAGTGCTTTCCTTAATGGTTTCATAGAAGAAGAGGTCCATGTCAAGCAACCTCCTGGTTTCGAAAATCTCAAGTTCCCAAGCCATGTGTTTAAGCTCTCTAAAGCCTTGTATGGTTTGAAGCAAGCCCCTAGAGCTTGGTATGATAGACTTAAGAGTTTGTTGCTTGAGAATGATTTCAAAATGGGAATGGTAGATAAAATCTTGTTCACTCTCAGGCATGGCAGTGATTTTTTATTGGTTCAGATTTATGTGGATGATATCATATTCGGTGGTTCTTCTCATGCTTTGGTATCCAGATTTTCAGATTCTATGAGTAGGGAATTCGAAATGAGTATGATGGGCGAGCTGACTTTCTTCCTTGGTCTTCAAGTCAAGCAACTCAAAGAAGGTACCTTCATTCATCAAAGTAAGTACACAAAGGACCTTCTTCGACGCTTCGACATGGGAAGCAGCAAGCCAATGTCTACTCCCATTGCCACTTCTACCGTGCTGGATCCTGATGAGGATGGAGAGCCCGTGGACCAGAAGGAGTATCATAGCATGATCGGCTCCCTCCTCTACCTCACGGCGTCGAGGCCGGACATACTGATTTGTTTGTGTGTGCATGCGCTCGATTCGAGCTTCCTCATGCCTCTCATCGTCAAGCAGTGCGTCGCATCTTCAGGTACCTCCAGGACACTCTTGATTTTGGACTCTGGTTTTCTTTTGATTATGCTCTCTCCATTCGAGCTTTTTCTTATGCTGATTTTGCGGGGTGTAGAGTGGATAGGAAGAGTACTTCTGAGAGTTGTCATTTCTTAGGCACGTCTCTTATCTCGTGGTCTTCTATGAAGCAGTCCTCTGTCACACAGTTCACTGCCGAGGCTGAGTTTGTAGCTGCAGCGTGTAGTTGTTCTTAGGTTCTTTGGATCTTATCTACTCTGCGGGACTATGGGTTGTCTTTGGATAGTGTTCCTCTTTTATGTGATAACACTAGTGCCATAAACATTGCAAAAAACCCAGTGCAACACTCTAGGACCAAGCACATTGATATCAGATATCATTTCCTTAGAGATCATGTAGAGAAGGGTGATGTTGTGCTTCACTTTGTAGAGTGTGAGCAGCAGGTTATGGATATTTTTACTAAGGCTCTTGATTCTTATCGGTTTGCTTTCTTGCGGGGAGAGTTGGGTGTTATTAGTCCTTTTGGCTTGTTTTGAGGGGGAGTTGACTCTTTTGCATTCATTGTATCATATTGCATTCACATGAAAATCCAAAAAGATGTATTGTAATATAAGCTTTACCGCTTGTCTTTTAAATTTGATGAAGCTTTGCTTATTACCCTTTTGAGCTTTAGTATTTTAATTCTTGCTCAATGCCATGTCTAGTTCTTTGACTTGCTAGAACTATCATGCTTTCACATGTGTAGCTAAGT
This sequence comes from Phyllostachys edulis, assembly GCA_036346405.1. NCBI lineage: Eukaryota > Viridiplantae > Streptophyta > Magnoliopsida > Poales > Poaceae > Phyllostachys > Phyllostachys edulis. The sequence continues at coordinate 80,738,533 of CM070546.1, read as the reverse complement.
CTTTGCTAACTGAGCTAGAACATTCAAACAACTTGAACTAAAAACTGCAATTTGTGGATCTTTTAGCTAGTTGCGCAATTAGTGATCCTTTTGTGACACTAGCCCTGTCAAAATTGCTTTGTTAGCTCTTAAATTTAGTTTTGATCATTACTTGAGCTTCTTGTTCTTCTAAGAATTTATAATTGCTCTTGTGTAAAAAGAAAAATCGAATTTCAAGATTGTCCTTGATAAAATGTGCCAAACTACTCTCACGAGACTGCATATCCAAGACATGAACTTGGAGATAGTTTGATGATCCAGACAATCTCATGGGGACTGCTTGTCAAAATTGACATGAACCTCAAGATTTGTCGCCCTGGTAGAAGCTTAGGAAGAGGTTGTGGATGGCTCCTAGTCCAGGATCTTCTTCACTAAGATATACCTTTTGGTCGAAGCTTAGGAAGAGTTTGTGGATGGCTCCTAGTACAAGATCTTCTTCACTAAGATAGACCATTAATCAACTTCAAAATTCATTGCAAATGCAAAATTTGTTGAAAAATGGGCGTTTGAGCTAATTTGAGCAAATTGATTCGATTCAGGACTTGTTTGTCTCTTAAAGTGGTCTTTATTAGCTTTTTGATCTCACAATGACATTTTGACATGGCCATTATCAATTTAGGATCACTGTTGATGAACTTGTTAAATTTGAAGCTTTGCTTACATTATTACAATTCTTTGCTATACATTGAGCCTTCTAGCTTAGCTTTGTTATATATGTCTTAACATGATCTTGCTAGCGCTGTTAGGCTTGATATGTTGTTGTGCCTTTTTCGAAATGCTAGCTTGTTCTTTTGGGTAATCTCCAAAGCTTCATGTACTTAAAAATGTGAAAACAAAAAATTGAAGCCACTCCATTGCATTTCATGCATGCTCTCTCTTATGCTTCTTTCTCAAGTTTTGCATTTGTTATCTTTGGACGGGAGGAAGGTGTGATTTCTTGATGACTCCATTGTCAAAGGGGGAGAAGATAGCAAAAATGTTGAAAAGGGGGAGAGCTTTCTAGAGATTTTGAATTTTTCTGAAAAATAAGGATCATAGTGAGGTGGAGTATATTGTTTGCATTCTTTTGGTCTTATTTCCAATTCTGAACTTGATTTACAATTCTTGGAACCTCACAGTGATCAAAGGTCAATTTGAACAATTGTTCTTTCATATGGACCTTACGTGAGATTTTAAAATCTTCTGGAAATTGAAGCTTTCTTGCTCTCTTTTGCCTTATCTCACTTGCCCATGCTATTCTGGAGCCAGCTTGGTCATTTCCATTACTTTCTATTGTATTTGGACCAAGTTGTGCCTTTGTGCGAAAACGTCGAGTATTTTACTTTTTAAACCTCAAACTTTGCATTTTTGGTAAATTGCCAATGTGTTCATTAAGGGGGAGATTGTGGATATCATGGGGATATGCTCATGATCTTAGGATGATATTACAATTGGCAATGTCGTTTTCGGTTTATCGAATCAAGCGTTTTCAACAAAGTTTCAAGTTCTGTCAGGTCACTGGCGGTCAGACCAGCCATGCCTCGAGTGGATTTTTGGCTAAGTCCCAAGGGCGGTCAGACTGGCTAGAACGGTGGTTTGGCTGATTTTGATTTATTTGTCGGTCTTCGTGGCGGCGATGATTGCTTGTTAGGTCATGTCATGGGCTTCAGTGCATATGTGTTGCATGATGCATGTTTTCACTAACGTGGGTCAAGTTATGAAGAACTTGTTCCCGGATTCGATTTCTTTGTCTATTGTTGTGCAGGTTGCTTTGTGGCCAACGACGGTCAACGGCGAGGATGATCGGGACTAAGCTTGGAGAGCTGAGGTCCAGAACGATCGGGGATGCTGGGAGAGGTCAATGGAGTCAAGCATGGCGCAAAAGGGATAAAGTTGACCGAACGGGCAGTTTGGTGCGACTGGTTGGATCAAGCGGCGCAGGGGTCGGTGCAAGTGCCATAGTGGTCCGGTGGGAGCCGGATGGGAGAGACTTGCCAACATGATGAGAGCCGCTGGATCAACCTACATGTGGCGAAACATAGATGTGTTTCGCGCAGTTCGGACTTGGTCTTCGAAAAAGATCGAGAAGGGGTATTTTGGTAATTTTACCAAATATCACGTTGGTGACCTTTTGCCAACCCGCGGCACAAGATGGTGCGTCAAGAAGTGGATTAGGTCAACAGGAGATGAAGACGTCGCTTTAAAATGTGTGCTTGTGTGACCCGTTTGTGTTGGGCCTTAACGGGAGTCCATTAGGGTTTGTCTTCTAGAAGGTCTAAGCCTCCACTGTAAATAGAGGTGTGTGCTGGCTGCACCCCTTAAGGACTTCATTTACAAAACCCTAGTTTTGTCATAGGGCTTAGAGAAGGAAGGAGAGGCTTAGGGTTTTAGAGAGATGAGTTGAGTGAGTGCTCATGGATTGAGCTCTTGTCCTCCATGGATAGAGTGGCTGTAAACCCTCTCAATCTCAAATCAATCAATGCATGATTTCTCAAAGATGAGTTCTCTTGTGTTATTCCTCTTTATTTGGTCATTTTGAGTCATCTTTTGATCCACGAGTTTTGCTTGGTGTCTTCTCTTGATCTTACTTGCTGTGACATGTGCGAACCTATCTAGGATCATCTAGATCATCATTCAACCACGAGCAAGTTTCAAGATCACGTTTTTGTTTTTGCCCGGTTTTGAAACCACCTTCGTTCAAAAGGAAAAAGGTCAGGACTTTGGCATAGATCTGGATGATTGTCACTTGGAATAGGTTCCTGATATCCTTAGGAAGGTATACCTCAAGTTTGGTGGAGTTTAGATGTGTAGATCAAAAGTTAAACCGATTTTCGTTTTGGTTATTGGGTCACAGACTGCTTACGTCGGTCGGTCGGACCATCGTAAGCCGCCGGTCGATCGCCTTTCATGGGTCTAACCGCCTGAAAACGTCGATCGATCCGGGACTCGAGGGTTTGATCTCCGGTTTTTTGGTCTTTCGCTTGGGGTTTTGATTTAGGTTCAACACAAGTCCTGTGTAGTACTTGAATATTGATCTTCATAGCTTCTATAGCTATTGGAGTGATATTGGGTTGAATCTGATCAAGGTGAAAAATTAGGCGAGCTCCTATTCACCCTCCCTCTAGGCGCCTTTCCGGTCCTACACTTTCCTTCCACGCAACGCCGCCCGCCATGGATACGCCTCGGGAGCTTCCATATCCGGCGCAAATCACCTGGATTCTCCGTGATTTTGCAAGCAATCTGTTTGGGATTCAAAACCACACCCGATCCTGTCTCTCCCCTTTCCTTTCTTCGCCCAAATCCCTTAATCACCGCTGCCAGCGCCGCACGAAGCCTCGGCCACGCCCGGGCCCTATAAAAGGGAGCCTCAGGTGCACCTTTCTCTCCACACCTCAGCGCCACCATCCTTCTAGCCCCTCTCGCCCCTTAGTGCCCAAATTTTGAAGGTCTTTGCCGTCGGCCAAGTCTTCTTCAATCTTCGATTTCGCCACCGTTGAGCCCGCTCCACCCCCGTCGTCTTCACCAACAACTTCGCAACGTCACCGTGAACACGGTGCGCCCACTCACTCTGTCGGAGAACCCCCGGAGCCCCTTTGTCGTCGATGACCCCTCACCGCCGCCGCTAAACCCCTCATCGCCGGTGATTCTTTAGCGCCCCTCTGCCGCAAGGTATACCAGTGCCCTCAGTGTAGCCTCCTCAATCGTTTGCGCACATCCTTTTGGCTCGCTGTGGCGCAACGCGCCGGAAGCCCGAGCCTAACACCGCCCCGTCGGGCACCGATGTGGCACACCACCATGGCCGCCACCGCAAAGCTGCGTTAGCGCCACGTTCGCACAGGAGGCCACATTAGCGCCTATGTGGCGGCCCACACCAGCTCATGCAACACTTTTGCACTGTGCGGTAGACCAAGTCCACCATGGACTTTGACCACCTGTGGACCCGATCTTTTGACCATGGGCCCACCTGTCATAGACTCCAAGATTTTCCGATTAAAAATAAATTGGCCAGAAATTCAATTCTTGAGGGCTGACGTCATATATCGGAATTTCCTTTAGGAAAATAAATCGGTAAATTCTATAAAATCCAATTTAGGGTTTTATTGAGCTTAAAACTTCCCGGGGTTCGTTCTCCTTCAAACAAACTCCGATTTCGTCGATTCAAATTTCTAAATTCATTTAAATTCAAGATCTAGCTAACTAAACTAAAATTATTTAATTTGGAGTTCATTTGAGTCTTCATTTGAATTTTGTTTGAATTTGGCTTATTTTCGCGTATAGATTTTGACGACTTCGGAGAGTCAGTTTTTGACGCCGTTTGAGAGCAACTAATCAAGCAAGGCAAGTTGTGTCTTTGACCATATTTGCACCCATTATTTAAAATTATTTATATTCTATTTTAAATTATTACTACATGCTTATTTATATTCAGTAATTTAAATTCATGTTTTAAATTTGTAGATATGCCTAAATCCTTTGTATGGCCAATGTTGATACTTGAATCAAACATATTGTCACCCTAGATAAAACTTAGTTGATATGATAGTATGAACTAGAATCATTTGGAAAAATTATGCTTAGCGATGCTTAGACCCAAACATGTTTGATTTGGGGAATTTCAGCCAAAAATCAAATGTTGTTTAAATTGTATCCATAGCACTGGTGTGTTATGGAAGTTTATAAATGACTTTGGAAAAATAAAATAAATTGATGGTTTGTACTTGGGCGAAATGGTTGTTTGGATGGTGCATGTCAATGCACGGGCTCAATCTGGTTAGGGTTGAGGCCCATAGGTTATTTGGAAAGTCGCCCAAGTCAATTGAGGACCAGCCTCTGAGCGTTCCTTTGCTAAGCCACATCGTACCACCACATGTCCTGTATGGGCGGGACATGGCCAACTAATCTGCAATGTTCCACCGTGGTTTTTCCCTTCCGATGCAGTGGGTAGTCATGTTATGACCTACGTTAGTCCCACCTGGCGCAAGAGGGGGCTCTACGAACCCGGCGGATTTCAATCCAAAGGGGGATGCGAAACCTTAGCGAGGGGGAACTGCGTTGGAATGGCGCATTGTAAAGGCCTTGACACATGCTCTAGATTGCTTACCTAAGATAGTGAGTGGTGATATCGACGGATGCCAAACAAACTAGATAATTTATGTCTTGTGGGTAAAGCTGTACAACCTCTGCAGAGTGTAAAACTATTCGAATAGCCGTATCCACGGTCATGGACATGCTAGCAAAGCCACTCAAAGTTAGACTTTGGTTTTGTTTGCAAGGACTTTATCAAATGGTTTATGTAAATGGGAATTGGGTAGGAAACCATGTGATAGGACGGTATCCTTCACCATTCTTGTGTGAATGTTATCCGACTATAAAATTGATTTAGAAAATGAATTTTAGTTATTATATAACTGCTTTGGAACTTAGTACATGTGTATTTAATGAAAACATTGCTTTATGCAAAATCAACCAATAAACCTTCCTTTGAGATACCATTGTATGCATGCATTCAATCTATTACTTGATGGGTGTAACTTGCAAGCACAGAAGTTGTGCTCATTCTTGCTTAATGCAAATAATTTCAGAGGAGAAGAACTTCACCACCGGCGTGGATCTTGATGACTAGGCCACTACCCCAGTTGATTGCCTATGGCAGATCAGCTGGACTCCACTACTTCTTTGTTTTCCGTTGTGTTCTTTATTATTGGCTTGTAAGCCTCTTTTGTAATAAACTCTGTTGATTATTAAGATAATTATGCGTTTTATGGATGTTACCATATATGTATACTGTGTGAACTAGCTACTGATCATGGGACTAATTCAGAAATGCACAGGCACAGAGGATTTAGGATTGTTAATCCCTGGTCCGACAAAAGTGGTATCAGAGCCATATCGACTGTAGGTCGTGACCTAGTTAGAATGGTCGTTAGTTGAAAAATTTTAAAACTTATTTTATAACAAGAAAAAGAATAATTTGTTCTCTCCTCATCTTGGTCATCTATCTATAGCTTCTTCATAGCAATTCTTTCTTACCTAATTCTTTCTTCACCATTTTATAATGTTAAATGGATTCTCTTGCCCTTATAAATTTCCACAACAGCAAATTCCAAGTAACCAAAAATCAATTATTCAAGTCAATTATTCATCAGCAAAAACGGTGACAAGGCCACATAGTCTAACAATCTCCCTGTTGATGAATACATTGGCAACACTTCAAAAAGAGAAGAATTTGTGAAAAGATGGTTTCTAAAATTCAAGGCATCAAATCGAGAAACTTAAACTCCCCCTCAACACAAGCACAAATCCAAATAAAATTCTCCATCTTTCTCCCCCTTTGGCGATGTACTTCAGCAAGAACTTCCGAGAGAGAGGACATCAGAGAGAAGAGCAAGGAGAATAAAAAGCCAGAAGCTGTGTCGATTTTTCAATTCAATTTAATAGATTAACCAAGCCATTTTTGAGTAGAGCTTAACATGATCATATAAAAACATGTATCATATAGCAATGTCAAAACAAGTTTGTAGAATGATTAAGTAGTTTTAATTCAATGACACGACATCTCAAACAATGACTAAAACGATTATAAGACCACAAAGAGATATCACCATGAAAAGTTAAAGCCTAACAGTGAGGCAAATGTTAAATCTAGATGAGCTATCAGTCTCATATTTACACCCTATTACTTCACATTCAAATCTTATGCATATGGCATACTTGTAGCATACTTCTTTTCAAGGTGGCATGCTTGAAGCATACTTCTTTTCATTGGTGGCATGCTTGAAGCATACTTCTTTTCATTTGAGCACTTTTGTGTGCATATTTTTTTTCTCTTTTGAATACATAGATATGTATGGCATGCTTGAAGCATACATCTTTTCAAAAGTCTCTTTTTCATTTTTTTTAATTATTTATAACATGCCAAAATGAGTGAGCATCACCGGATTGCAATGAGAGACATACTTGCTTCAAATCCATGATTTAAAAGAAGACTCACAAACAAGCTCATCCTTTTCGATGAACACCCCAAAGTGATCACAATAATCAATCTAGTCAAAGTATTCAGCCATGTCATGCTTTAGTTCTAGTGTAGCAATTTAATTAACAAGCCAAGATCAGGGCTACACAACACATGAATAGATATGATAAAGAAAGCTCTACAAATCATTTGATTTCAATGGCTTGGACTTGATGATTTGATTGTCAAAACAAAGCTTCTGAACTTTTAAACCCAAACTCCCCCTCAGAATAAGCCCATAGGATGTAACACACCCAATTCACTTCTCAAAAGGGCAAACCGAGCAAAATCAAGTGATTTAGTAAAAATATCAGCAACTTGAGATTCTGTATCAATAAAATGCAGAACAACATCTCCTTTTTCCACATGGTCTCTAAGAAAATGATACTGAATATCAATGTGTTTGGTTCTTGAGTGTTGCATAGGATTTTTTGTAAAACAAATAGTACTAGTGTTATCACAGAAAAGAGGAACACTATCCAAATTTAAACCAAAATCCTTAAGAGTAGAAGTCATCCAAAGCAACTGAGAGCAACAAGAAGAAGCAGCAACATATTTGGCCTCAGTTGTGGAAAGTGCAACAGACAATTGTTTTCTAGAAGCTCAAGACACAAGAGATGTGCCTAAAAAGTGACAAGTGCCAGAAGTGCTCTTTCTATCAATTCTACAACCCCCAAAATCAGCATCTGAGAAAGCTCTAAGGGTAAGGCATGATGAAGAAGAATACCACAAGCCAAATTCCAAAGTTGACTGGAGATACTTGAAAATTTGTTTGACTGCTTGCCAATGTGAAGCACGTGGGGAAGCTTGAAAACGAGCACATATACATATAACAAAGTGAATGTCTGGCCTTGAAGCAGTGAGATACAGAAGTGAACCAATCATGCTTTTGTACTCTTTTTGATCAACAGACTCTCCATCCTCATCAGGGTCTAACACTGCTGTGGATCCCATTAGTGTGGAGACTGGTTTGCTTGTCCCCATGTCAAAACGTCGAAGGAGATCCTTGGTGTATTTGGTTTGATGAACAAAAATACCCTGCTTTGATTGCTTGACCTGAAAGCCTAGGAAGAATGTGAGTTCTCCCATCATGCTCATCTCAAATTCCCTACTCATAGTATCTGAAAACTTGGAAACAAGAGCATAAGAGGAACCACCAAAGATGATATCATCCACATAAATCTGTACAAGTAAAAGATCACTACCATGGTTGAGTGTAAACAAAGTTTTGTCTACCTTGCCCATCTGAAAGTTATTACTCAGCAAATATGATTTAAACCTGTCATACCATGCTCTTGGAGCTTGCTTTAAACCATACAAAGCTTTGGACAGTTTGTAGACATGATCAAGAGTTTTCGGATTCTCAAACCCAGGTGGTTGTCTTACATAGACCTCTTCCTCAATATAGCCATTAAGGAAGGCACTCTTAACATCCATTTGATACAACCTGAAACCTTTAGAAGCAGCAAAAGATAAAAGAATTCTAATGGCTTCTAAGCGAGCAACAAGTGCAAAAGTTTCACCAAAATCAAGACCTTCCTCCTGAGTAAAATCCTGAGCTACAAGTCTTGCCTTATTCCGAATAACAACACCATCCTCGCTTTGCTTATTCTTAAAAACCCATTTAGTTCCAATAACATTATGACCAAGAGGAGGTGGGACTAAGGACCGGACTTTGTTGCGCTCAAAATTTTCTAATTCCTCATGCATGGCATTGATCCAAGACTCATCAGATAAAGCATGATTTATATCTTAGGGTTCAAAGGAGGAAACAAAAGCAGCATGAGCATATGATGTATTGGAGTTATACTTGTTGCGAAGAACTCTCTCAGTTAACTCACCAATCATTTGTTCAGGAGGATGACATCGTTGAATATTCAGAGGAGCATGTGTAGTCATTGGTGATATAGTTGTAGCATCAGTGGCCTCTACCTCATTGGAGGTAGGAGCAGAGCCACTAGATGTAGTCCCCATTTGTGTAATGTGAATCGGGGTAACCCTTTCATTGTCGTCTGAATCATAGAAGAGGTCTTCGGGTGCCTCATTTTCTTGTATACCTGTAGTGTCGGTTCTAATACTTGGACTAGCCTCATCAAAGGAGACCTCGCAGGTCTCAACAGTTTTGTTAGTTTCTAAATTGAGTACACGATAGCCTCAGGTGTGATCTGGATATCCAAGAAAAATACCATCTGAGGATCTAGATTCAAATTTATCAAGATTTCCATGTTTAAGAATGAAACACCGACAACCAAACACCCTCAAATGAGAGATCTTAGGAGAATGACCAAAGCGAAGCTCATAAGAGGTCTTATTCAATTTAGCACATAGAAAAACTATATTAGAAATATAGCATGTAGTGGAAATAGCTTCAGACCAATACTTCCTAGGAGTAACATGTTCATTCAACATTGTCCTTGCCATCTCAACCAAGGATCTATTTTTATGCTCTACAACACCATTCTATTGAGGCACACGAGCTGAGGAGAACTGATGGTCTAACCTTCTTTCAGTGCAAAAGGAAGCAAATAATGTGTTCTTGAATTCTGTTCCATTATCACTTCTAATTGCACTAAGTGATCCTAGGAGTTCAGTGGTAAGTCTAAGGACAAGTTCTCTAAAGTGACCAAAGACTTCGTCCTTAGATGCCATGATAAAGACCCAAGAGTATCTAGAGTAATCATCAACAATAACAAGAACATACCATTTACCTCCAACTGACTAAACTCTGGTAGGACCAACAGTATCCATGTGCAATAATTGACAAGGTGCATCAGTCATGACAAGAGAGAGAGGAGGATGAGATGCTGAAACCATCTTACCATGACGACAAGGAGAACACACAAAATTCATAGATTTTTCAATTTTAAGATTAGGCAAGCCTCTAACAAGATTCAAATTACTAATGCGAGCAAGATGATCAAAACCAATATGACCTAATCTACGATGCCAGTGAAACAGATCTTTGGAATCAGATGAAACAAGACACCTAAGATCAGAAGATGATGAGAATGAAAAATCACCTTTGAACAATCGACCAACTTGAGTAGTCTTACAAACTAGATCATCAGATGCATCTAAAATATAGCAAGAGTGCTTTTTAAAACTTACCTCAAGATTGTCATCAATCAACTGTGAGACCGAAAGCGGATTATAGCTCAACTTACTGACAAGAGCCACATCTTTCAAAATGAACTTGTCGTTGACACGCATAGTACCTCTTGCAAGAACTCGTCCTTGTGCATTGTCTCCAAAAGTGATCATCTCATCACCGGTGGCCTGAGTGAGGGAGGAGAACCAACGTGAGTCTCCAGTCATGTGACGGGAGCAACCGGAATCAATGAACCATATGTTCTCCTTTCCCTTGCGACGTGCCTACAAAGCACGAACAATCGTCGGTATCTTAGTACTGGGGTTAGCAAATAGGGATTTACGTAACCAGTACTGAGACACTCGACGAACAGGTGCAACAGCCGACAAATACAAAGAGTTGTTAGATTCGGTGCACTGTTGGTTAGACCATCGTTTAAGTTTTGGTCTCACCACTGTCCTATCCGACCGTGTGAAGAATTCTGGTCTGACTGGTTCTGTCTCAAGACCTCTCAAACCTACCGAGCGGGACGTCCTTCTTAACCTGTCTCTCTTTTCTTCCTTTGCTTTCCGAAAATAGTATTGAACCAAATGACCTTCTCTACTACAATGAGTGCAATGATACTTGAATTTATGAGAAGCTGTGTCTCCTTCCTTTACAGCACTCACTTTGGTAGATAAGTTTGTTGTAACACCAGCAGATTTAAAAACAACTTGTTTCGGTTCAGGTTCTACTACAAATTTTCCAGGTTCAAGAAACTCAACAATCTTAGGAGGATTATTTTTGGCATGCTCAACTGTAACGTTCCATTTCCCTTAAGTTCTTACCAAGTTTTCCAAATAAAAGTAACCATTTGGCTTTATTGAGAATCCAAAGCTTAACCTGATATTTTGAAAATTTGGAGAGTTCAACTGGAATTAATCAAACCTTAACTAAGCTCTTTGTTGGTGTTCCTTGCCGGTTGCGGCTCTCTGTTGTGTCTTTGCTGCCCTTGGGCTATTGGTTCTCCGAAGCCTCTCTGGGTGCCCCTGGTTTGTCTCTTCTCTTTTAACTTTCTTTGTTGGTTTGAATCTCTTTGAGATCCAGATCTCTCTCTTATCTCCCCCTCTGCTCGGACCTCTCCCTTGCTTGAGGTTTTCCTGTTAAGGATCCAGCTCGGGTTTGTATTTCAAAAACCTCTTTGGTCTCTCCAAGCCACGCTTGGCTTTGCTTCTTTTGGACCTCCCCGTGGAATTCTCCACGCTCTCTTGGAACCCCTGAGTTCTCTTGGGTGCTCCAGAGTTTCTCTGGACCTCCTAGTGCCCTTTTGGGACCTTCCTAGACTTCCTCTTGTCTATTTGAACCTCCCTTGTGTTCAAATAGACCTCCTCGTGGCTATTTGGACCCCCCTTATGTTCAAACAGACCTCCCCTTGTTGAGATCTGGCGGTTAGGACCTCCTCTCTGGAGATCCTAGCCGCTCAGACCTCCCCTTGTTGAGATCTGGCCGTTAGGACCTCCTCTCTGGAGATCCTAACCGCTCAGACCTCCCCCTTGTTGAGATCTGGCCGTTAGGACCTCCTCTCTGTAGATCCTAGCCGCTCAGACCTCCCCCTTGTTGATATTTGGCCGTTAGGACCTCCTCTCTGGAGATCCTAGCCGCTCAGACCTCCCCCTTGTTGAGATCTGGCTGTTAGGACCTCCTCTCTGGAGATCCTAGCCGCTCAGACCCCCCTTGTTGAGATCTGGGCTGTTAGGACCTCCCTCTTGGAGATCTTAGCCGTCCAGGTCCTCCCTTCGTTGGATCCAAAGGTCCAGACCTCCTTAGCACTTGAACCCATCTTTGACTCTTGTGGTCAGACGCTTGAGGCTTTGCCTCCTCACCCAGATCGTCTGATGTTGTTCGGATGGCCCGATCCTAAGGGCACGTTAGCTTGGTCTGAACGTCCCCTTTCCCTCCTAGCCGTCCGATTTAAATCAGACGGCTTAGTCCCGTTGGTCTGTTCGCTCGGTCCGAACAGCCCCTTTGTTTTGCGCCATCCGATCTGGATCTGACGGCCCAACTGCGGGGTAACGTTTGGATGGTCCGAACGTTCCTTTCCTTTCTGGACCGCCCGATTCCAATCGAACGGCTCTGCTTTGCTGTGCGTTTTCCTTTGTTGCCAGGACCTCTTCCTGGCTGTTTTGCAAGGACCACCTCCTCTATCCTTGCTGGTCTTTTGTAAAGACCACCCTCCTAACCTTGAATATCTCTGTTGGGCAGGACCTCCCCTGCACCCTTTGATCTGGACCGTTGAGGTCCTCCCCTTTGAGATCTTGACCGTTAGATCTCCCTTTTGGAGATCTACTCGTCAGGACCTCCCCTGCACCCTTTGATTTGGACCGTTGAGGTCCTCCCCTTTGAGATCTTGACCCTTAGACCTCCCTTGTGCAGATTTGAGTGTCAGGACCACCTCGTTGTGAGCTTTGCGGACCTCTTGTCCAGGACCTCCTCTTGAGTCCTTGGACCTCCTGTCCAGGACCTCCCCCTCTGAGTGTCTTGGACCTCTTGCCCAGGACCTCACAGTGGTCTTTGGCGGAGATGACCCTTGCGGTGGGGCCACCTCTTTGACCGGTGGTGCCCCCTTTTTGACTGGCCCCACTTGCCAGCCTCACTCAACTCTGTAATTATTGCTCTTGCCTCAGAACTCTGTGCGCATTTAATAGGTATCGGGTCACATTAAATGCAGTCACATCTGAGGTACTTTATTTCAATTCTTTTAGGGCAAGCCCTGCCCTAGTTGCCCCGATTGCCAACACGTCACTAAGCTTCCTTGTGGTGCACACTACCAACTCCGGCTATATATAGCCTGGGCGGGCAAGCCTTTGTAACCTGTTGCTCATTTCTTCCTTGTCTTCCCCGCCTGTTTTCCTCCTTGCGCAAGACCTCCCCAGGAGCTCGTTGAGGCTGTGCTGAGTTTCTTGGTTTTTCCTTCTTGCTGAGTTGGTTTGTGTTCCTTGGAGTCTTTTGAAGTTCTTTGGCTTAGTGTGGTTGCTTATTTTGTTCTCTTGCGAACGCGTAGATCACGAGTTTGAGGAGATCTTGGACCCAGCTCTCTCTACTGAAGGCTCTCCACTGCTCGACCAAGGCAAGCCACAGAACTCCTTTTGATCATTTTGAACCTAGTTTTGCAAATGTATTTCGGTTTTACTTTATCATGCATGGCTATGTTTATAAGAAAATGGTTTGGGCTGTAGTTACTTGCCTACTTGCTGTTATGCCTCCTTCATACTTGTAACAGCCCAAAATTTTAAACTTGGTTAAAGTTTAAAAACTTATTTGTATCTGTGAATTTTCTGAAATTTTAAAAACTTTCCTTTAAATTATTTAAAGCCAAAACAAATTTAAATTCAAAATCTATTAACAAATTTAAGTTGGAATTATTTTATTTAAGTCCAGAATAATGCTAGAGATCTATGTGAATTTTTCTAGAATTTTTTTTGGAATTATTTTGCTATTTTCTAAAGCCTAAATGAATTACTAGAATTATTTTAATTAGAAAATCAATTGGAAAATCTCAACTCGCTTTTGGGCCGAAACCATCTCGGCCCAATTCAATCTCACTTCGCTAGCCATTTCCGCCATTTATTTTGGCCGCGCCTAATCTCCTCATCCCGCCTTCCCTCTCTCCACCGTGGGATGCCCATCCGACGGCCACACACCTCACGCGCCTCGATTTCTCCTGGCCGTGATCCCGATCCTACCGCCGCCCACTTTCTTCTCCCCGCCTCCCCTTCTTCCCCACGTCTCAACCGAGCTAACCGCCGGCCGCCATTTTTGGGCCGCGCCCGAGCTCTACCCCGCCGTTTTTCCGCTCCCTCTCCTCCCCTTGACCCGCGCACGCGTGCGCATCGTCCCCCACGCCTCCAACCGCCCTCAACCCCACCTTCTTCCCCACGATCTCGCCGATTTCGCGTAATGACCGCCATTGACGCCGCCCACGATCTCTCTCCCCTCACCTCCCCTCGCCCTATAAAGGAGCGCCCCGGCTCCGCCTTTTCTCACCGATCCCGAAACCCCCACTCATCTCTCCTCCCGTGCTCTCTTCTCGCTAGATTTTGCAAAGACATCGCCGCCGGCCACCGTGTGCTTCCTCGCCTCTAGCGTCGCCGTCAACGCCGCTCTGGCCCCGTCGTCCACGTCTACGGCATCGCACCACCCTCGCCTACACGTGCGCGACGCCTCGCCCGAGACCCACTGGAGCGCCGCGCCACCGGAGACCCGCACCGCACCGCCGCCATCTCCTCACTGCCGGCCATCTCCATGCTCCTTTCATCGAGTGGGTGAGCCCTTCGTACTCCCCGCACTCTTCTCTTACTCTTGGTGCCCTCGCTGGAGGCTAACTCGCCGCCGCCGGCCACATCCTACGTGGCTTGGCCACGTCAACGCCAGGTGGGCGCCACGCCAACCCTAAAACCGACGTGGCACGCCCACGTGGCGCAGTCCACCGCACCGGATCCCCCTTGGCTCGGTGGAACCAGTCCACCGTGAGCCGTGTCTATGACACGTGGGACCCACTTGTTAGATTTATTTAAATTTCCGATTAAACTCAGGGCTGATGTTAGCATTGCGCAATAATTAGATTTCCTTTAGAAAAATAAATCAGAAAATGGATTAAATTGCAGATTTAGGTTTTAAGTTTATAAAATTCATATCTTTTGATTCTTAACTCCAAATTAGGTGATTCCAATTTCTAAAATCTTATAAAATTAATATCTAGTTAAATAAAACATAAATATTTGATTTGGAGTAGGTTTAAACTGTCTGTTTTGAATTTGAAATATTTTAAACTACAAATTTAGGACTTAAACTTGTAAAATTCATATCTTTTGAACCCTAATTCCAAATTGAATGATTCCAGTTGCTAAAATCTTAGAAAATTAGGTTCTAGATAAATAAAATAAAATTATTTCATTTGGACTTAGTTAATTGATCTTTTTGGGATTTATTTGAATTTCAATTGATTTGTCGTATTTTCACGTTTAGACTACGACGATTCCGGGGAATTTGATTCTTCCGAAGATTTAGAATTTCAAGACTTCAGCGAAGGCAAGTTACACTTTGACCATGTTGCACCTACTATTTTAAAGTTATTTAATTCAGTTTTTAAAATTATTATTGCATGCATATTTTTAGTCAATTATTTTAATACCCTGTTTAAATGCTTAGTTATTCCAATTGTTATTGTATGGCCAATTTTGAATATTGAAATGTCATCCCTTGTCACCATAGATAAATTGTTTGGAAATGCTTAGCAAATGCTTAGACCATGATTTTGATTTTGGGAGGATTTAGCCAAACCATTACAAATTGTTTGAAATTAAATCTATGGTATTGTTTTACCATAGAGAGTTTGTAAAGATGGTTTTCACTAAAATAAAATTAAAATGGTTTATGCACGGGTTTAATCTGGTTAGGATTAAAGCCCAGGGTTTGTTTTGAAAGACGCCCAAGTCAATTATGGACCGGCCTTTGAGCGTTCCTTTGCTATGCCTTACCGTACCACCACACGTCCTGTGTGGGCAGGACCTGGCTTATTAATTTGGGATACCTCGTATATATTCGTGCCATTTTGTATGAGTAGGTGTCGGTTAGACTATAGTCCCACCTGGCGCAAGAGGGGGCCTTAAACCTGCGGATGGTTAGTCCAAAGGGGGCGAAACCTTAGCGGGCATGAGTACTTTGAGGTAGATCATTGTAACGGCCTTGTGATAATTGCTTTGTCACACGCCTTAGGAAGCGTGGATTGGCCGACTCAAAGAGCAAATTATCTCGTGTGGGTAAAGCTGTACAAACTCTGCAGAGTAGAGAACTATTCGAATAGCCACGTCCGCGGTCATGGACATGCTAGCAAAGATGTTTTCCGGATGGATAGTCCTGTGGGAAAATTGGGCGGTTAGCCATTGTGATTGGAGGTTATCCATCACCCTTGTTGGAGGTTATCCACATTATTCATTTGTCATTTAAGTTTATGATTTTAAATACTGTATGAAAATGGCCTTGCAATCTATTATGATTATTTAAACTAAACCTGCTGCTTTACGCAAAATAAGCTTGCCAATGTCCTTTGCTTACCTTATGCATGCATTACAATTCCATATTGGGTGTGACTTGCGAGCACGGTAGTTGTGCTCATGCTTGCTTTATGCAACAAAATTTCAGGAGAAGACTACTATCAGGACGGTGAGGACACCGACACCTAGGCTACGCCTCCAGACGATTGCCTGTGGCGGATCGTTCTGGCCTACTACTATCGTTCTTATTTTCGCTGTGTTATTTAATCTTTTATTTGGCTTCATGCCCAATTGTATCGAACTCTGATTTACTATTAATGCAATGCGAGACTTGGTTATGTTATCATTTTTGTAACTGTGTACACCGGAAATCCTGGACTGGTGTATGAACACAGAGGGTTCGGGATCTTTCGTTCCCGGGTCCGACAATACTTTGTCCCTATCATGTTGTCATGTTCACCTTGTGAGCCTTAGGATGGATATTTAGTTGGTGTTCTTTGTTATTTGCCAACATGGGGGCCGTAGGTCTTTATAGCTTTGCTTAGAAAACGTGGTTCAGACGTATCATGCTTCATTTCTAATAATCTTGACTAATGACTTATGAAATGTGTGGTTGGTGCCACTGTTGAGCAGCTATGGCAGGATGCCTAAGCTGTGTTGACTATGGTGTGAGACCACTTGATTAAAAATTGTTGTACCAAGACTGGGTGGTCTTTTGGCATGGGTTAATACAAATTGTTTTGTTGAGGCAAGAAGGCAGGGAGTGAGTAGTGGGTGCTGTGCACACTTGGTTGTGGAAGTCTTGCCTTAGCACAATTAAGGACTTAACTTTGTGTCTATTGATCTGGGCCAAACAGTGCAACCACAAGATCATTTATGGGAATGGTGCAGGCTGAATAATTAGCAATGGGATGGCTTGGGGCTGTTGTGGTTGGCGTGTGATTCGTTGGCGCAAGAGGGGCACCCATGAACCTGCGGACTTCTAGACCAAAGGGGATTATGAAACCTTAGCGGGCAGCTCTGAGTCAGTTCAAAGCTTTGTAAAGGCCTTGCCACGCTCTCTAGACTGCTCACCTTAGGAAGTGAGCAAGGGTGACCGGAACCCGTCCCGCTAGAGAGATCGTGGATTGTGGGTAAAGTTGTACACCTCTGCAGAGTGTAAGATCTATTCGAATAGCCAAGTCCTTCGTCATGGACATGCTCAGTGAAAATGGTGCAAGGGGTAGTTGTTTCAAAGAATTGTGCCACTGGACACTTCAGCGAGATGCCTTGGCTTTGCCTCGAAGAGACCTTGGCCAGCTCCAGAGGGGTCAGGATTGGCTCGGGTTGTGGTCCAGGGGCTGGTTCGAATCTCTGGAGTGGGTGCTCTAGAGTGGGTTTTGGGTGAGGACCTGGCCACTGGTGTGACCAGACCTCCCCCATTGTTGCTGTGGATGTGAGTTGGTGCTCACTCCACCTTATCAACATCAAATGTATTATGTACTATTGTTTTACCCCACTGCCTTCAATCTATTGCTATTATTATTATCCAAATATGGCTTTGCGCAAACTAACCATACAGCTCTCATTTGGTAAGCCCTTGCATTATTACTACTGCATAAATGCTCTCTGTGACTTGCTAAGTACATTCAACGTACTCATGGCTCAAGCCCTGTGTCAAAGCAGATTATGAAGATGATCAAGTGCAGGGTAGTGCAGACCTCTTTGAGGAGGAGTTCTTCGACGACTGAGCTGCCTAGGACGTCCTCCACCCGACAGCTTGTGGTGCTTGTTGGATGGCTGTGCTCGCTTTTGGTGTTGGAGCCCTAGAGCTCCTTGTTGCTGGTTGTAAGTCCTTGCTGGTTTTGTAAGCCCTCAGTGGCAGACCTCTTGTTAACAAGCTTGACCATAAGGTCCTGTTATATAAAGTTTAAGTTGTCTGCTTCATCTTTGTTTGACCTCGTGGTTGTGATATTAGCTTGTGTTCTTGTGTGAGCTAGCTCTGTTGTCCTGGGACTAGCTCGGATGCACAGGGGCAGGACCTCCAGGAGGTCCTACGGGACTTAACCTGGGAGGTCCTGTCGGTCCTCTCTTGTGATGTACCTGGAGGTACTACTGAGGGGTTATGGGCCAAGACCTCCGGGAGGTCTTTAAGACCTCTGGGAGGTCGATGGCGGGCCAAGACCTCTAGGAGGTCTGAAGACCTCCTGGGAGGTCCTGGCAGACCTCCTCGGGAATGCACCGTGCGGTGCTACCACTCCTTTCCGTGGTGGCTACGCAGCGCAAAAAAATAAAAAATAAATAGTCCTCCCGGACCTCTTGCGGTGCATGACAGGGTGGGACGCCACATCAACAAAGTTAAATCCTAGACCATAATGTTTAACACTAACTCTTGACTTGTCTAGGATCATATTCAATTTTTTCTTGCCAAAAGAGAATCTCTCTAATGTGTTCTTAAGATACTCATTTTCTTTAACTAGAGTAGGACAAGCTGTGCATTTAACAGATTCATTCACAATTTTCTTAGAAGCACTAGACTGAGCCTCCCTTTCCTTTTCAGCAAAGTCAGCAAGTTGTCTAGTTGAAGCTTCAATTTCTATTGTGAGTTTAGGACAATTAGAGCAAGAAGCTATCTCATGATAAAGCATCTGTTGAATTGCTTCTTGAGATGAATTAAGTCTAGCTTCTAGCAATCCACAATTAGAGCAAGTTTTGGTTTGGGCATTTAATATATTTGACTCTAAACAAGTGGGTGCACTAAACTTGAGCTTTTCAATTTTAGAAGTTAAGCTTTCAACAAGACCATTATTTTCTTTCAGTTTCTTTTTAGTCTTTTTTAATTCAATAGGAAGTTTAATCAAACCATCTTCAAGTTCATCATAGGATGGTCTTACCTCATCGGGATCACTTTCATCTTCGTTGTCGTCGTTGTTTCTTGCCATAAAGCACATTCCCTTGAAGTCATCGTTGTCATTCTTCTTATCTTTAGGATCATTATTGTCGTGGTTGTCATTGTCGCAGCTCTCATATTCCACATCGTTTAAGCCAAGTTGCTCAATAGCCGAAAGTACCTTTTCAGCAAATTTTCTATGAAAATTTTCACCCTTAGGGTTGCTGTTCTTGGATGACCGACCACAGTAGTTGTTTTCTTCTCTAATCACCTTCCCTTTGAGCTTGGGACATTCAGCTTTAATGTGACCTAGCTCGACACATTCATAGCACTTGATCGAGCTTGAGAAACCTCCTCACTTCCTCATCCTCATGTTGTTAAGTGCCTTGTATGCCCGTGAGGAGATCAAGACCAAGTCTTCTTCAGGAAGTAGCTCGAACTGTTCCTCTGAAAAAGAAGACAAGGTGGATACAAGAAAAGAGCTCGAGGAAGTAGCCTGCATGGGGTTAGTCACAAGAGCTAAAGGTGAAGATTTATCAATCTTAGATGGCAAACCTTCCATCTCATAAGTTTTCAATCTAGAGTAAAGATCATCCATGGTCAAAGTATCTAGATCAATAGTTTGATTGATCGTTGTGACAACCATCAACCACTCAGTACCTAAAGATCTCAAAATTTTGGATGCATTGTCTTCATCAGTAGGAATAACATCTACTCCATGTAAACTACTCAGTATCTTCTCAAAGCGAGCAAAAAGATCATCAATAGATTCACCAGATTTCATAGCAAAATTGGAATACTCTTTTTGATAAAGATTTTTTCGTACTTTCTTGATTTTAGTAGTTCCTTCATGATAGTCACAAAGAGTCTTCCATATTAAATGAGCAGAATTAATGTGAGCTAAGTGATCAAATTCTTTGCGAGAAATTCCTTGAAATAACAAGTTACGAGCTTGAGCATTTAGATCAACATCTGGTTTATTCAGATTAAATAAGATATGAGAACTTCATAAGGTCTAGACACCTTATTCCAAACATCATTACCTTGAGCCTCAATATAAGCTTGCAAAATCAGTACCTTCTAGCATGGGAGGTCGATTTACATACCTCTCTGACGCCATAGCAACCTCGCTCTGATACCACATGTAGGATCGTATAGCACAATCAGAGGGGGGGGTGAATGATTGTACCGATTTCTTGCTCACAAATTCAACCATTCTCTTGTGTGCTGGCCTTCTTACGACCTCCTTGAGAACCTCTTTGAAGACCTCTTTGAGGACCTCTTCAGGACCTTCTCGAAGACCTCTTACGCACAGCTTGAACAAGAACAATCTTGAGACAATGTAGAATAGATCTGATCTCTTATTTCTCAATATTGTTTTGTGTCTACAAAGTGCTCAACAAGCACCCCTCAAAGATCTCAACCGAGAGACCTCTAAAGCTCTACCGCAAAAGCTATGTAACAAAAGCTCCCGTAACAGCCACGGGAAAACACTTCCCCTCTGCCTTCTTTTATAGGCAGAGACCAAACCGTGTCCTTACCGACGCAGACAAGACAATTTATCTCTTCCGATAAACAAGGGACCCGAAACCCTTCCAAACACGGGTTTTCTAATATCTCTAAACTTTCTAGATATTTGAATACTTTCCATATCTCCTCACACGTCGTAAGCCTTCAGGACTCCACCTCCCAAAGCTTCTCCATGCATTAGCAACCACCTTTGATCTCCATGTGCTCCAGTGCAAGCCCGATCACCTCGTGACATCCTCTACCTCCTAGTCCGGGTCCTCCTTGTCATCGACAATGATCGTCTTCATGCTCAACCTGCACATGCAAAGACTAAAGAACATATTCCTTTCACAAGTATTCCAACTTGACCAATATTAGTTCACACACACGCATGTCACACTTTCAACCATTAATAAACACTAACCAGATTAACCTTGAAGTTGTAACACCCTAGCTCAACATTGAGCCTGGAATGCTACTAAAATTAAATTAAACAAAACTAAACAAAGACAAATTACCAAATTTTCGGCAGAACCTCCTTTGTATATTTAACTATACCGAGGTTCCAACAATTAATCATAGCAATTAACACTAAACTCAATATTCAAGTTCATTCAGGCATGCAAGATAACCTAATAAACATAAACAAAACTTGCTACTCTCCTTATTACAATTAATCTGAAATTTAAAACCATCCGTAAGTGATTCACAAGCAGTTTACTTATTATTGGAATAAAATCTATATAGCAGCCGTCTTAAGGATGAGTGATATTGAGTGCATCCAAACATCTACTCCCTCCCATGCATACCGTTCATGCCAGTTGTACCTAAAACATATCAAAGCAAGGGTGAGCTCAAAGACTCAGCAAGTATCAACAAGGCTAAAGCTAAAAAAAATCACTGTCATTGCATCAATATTCCAAATTAAACATTACACTTAACATAGCTTTCATGCTTATGCAATGCGACCATGCAATGCACCTTTTAAACTTTATCTCTTTTCGTATTTTACCGGTAATGCGAGGTATACATCCGTCGATGTATACCCTTGCCTATGCACTCTGGCATAGGGACCAAAAGCCTATACTCCACAAGTATAGGGACCTTTGCCCATCATCATCATGATGGGGACCTCTTTACTCATTGCCCACATTCTACGAATGTGGGGATTTCAAACCCGTCATTTACATGACGGGGACCTCAACTATTCATACTTGGTCACCACGTGACCAAGACTCAATCATGCTTACTACATGCATATGTACAATGACATCATCTTCCAAACATATGAATTCAACGTGTACATAATAACATGTAAGCATTAACAACATACACAGGAAGCTTTAACCATAACTTGCATTTACCACGATATATTGTAATTCATCACATTAACATCCATGCATGGCTATTACGAACAAGACACAATCAATCTCAGCAAACAATCATAATTATTCTACAACCCGAATACTTGCCTCAACGGTGCGAGAACGGTGGACACGAAGAGGGCGCTGGCCCTGGGATCACGCTCCCACCCTTGACGACACGATGAAGGGCCTGCTGAGAACAACGATGATCACCCGCCTACGATCTCTCCCCTTCCTCTCTTCTTCCTCCTCTTCCTCTTCTTCTTGATCAGCAGCAGGGAGCACCAACGGCGAGGAAGGGAGGCACCACCATGGAGGAGAGGGGCGTGCTACAGTAGTCGTGCTATAGTGGCGGCGCAGATCAGAGCTACTGATCTTGCTAGGGTTTCCCCTTCCTTTTATTGGTGGCCGGCCCTCATGGGCCTCTGGGCCTTGTTTGAAGAACCGCAGAACCCCCTTTTTATGTCTAATTTCTCTTTTGAACGCTTTCTTTCGTAGAATAAATCGGAGTATTACGTTAAAACCCCTCTTTCTCTGTTGAATCGCTTAGCTAAAAGAAACATTCTCCGATTTAATTATTCTCTCCCGATTTATTTATTCTCTCCGATTTAATTTTTGGGGTATTACATTCTACCCTCCTTAAATGCAATTCGACCCTAATTCTATTCAACCTCAACACCAAAGAATAACCATTGCTAAAAGATTTACTAACATTACTATGTACCGCCGTGAATAAATTTGGATAATACTTCAAGATGCGAGACTCCAATTCCCAAGTCGCCTCTCTCTTGGACTAATGGGACAAAGGCACCTTGACACAAACCAACGACTTGTGCCTCAGCACTCTCTCTGACCTCTCTAACAACGCACAGGATGCTACTCAAAGGTCGGCGGCTCATGAAACTTCAAACTTGAACTCTCTGGTACTCACTCAAGATTTGGAACAAACAAGACGATGTGTACTCACAAGATGGACTCAATACGGTCCTAACGTTTTGCCAACTTCAAACTTCCCACAACTTCGAGAACAAACCAATGTACCTTGGGATATCCTTCCTTTGGTACCAAACCACAAATTTGTGCATAAGCATATGGAACGCTCATTCTATCTTCAGCGATCTCTTCATCCTAACTAGGAGGGTCTTCAGCGAGGATGGATGCGCAATACAACTTATTTTAATCGACTCTAAAAATCAGATTCAACTGAAATCAAAGGATTCACAATGCAATTCCAACTTCCCTCAAAACACTCAAATCCAAAATCGAAGATTCCCCATGAAAACCTTTTCACAATCCAACTAGACAGGTTTGCAATTAAACTCCACATAAGCCAAAAGAAATCACTTTCGAGTGCTCAAATCAACTACTTCATTTTTTTTTTCTCGAACCGAACGAACCACCTCGCCAACATGGAGTCAACTCAAATTGTACATGATCTCCATCATGAAAACCCAACTCAACTAGAACTAATAGATCACTTCTCTACTCGAGAAAACCTTCTTTTCTCAGAATGTTCTTTAAGGGATAAATCCTTTCCCAAATCATGGGTGTCCAGAATTATCACATTAACTCCTTCCTCTTAACCGACAATCCCAAAACGATCCTCAAACCGAAAGAACAACCATACTTATTTAGAGAGACTCTACAAATCCACCAAAAGGATTCTCTAGTCCATTTCTATACCAAAGGAAATTATATTGACAAATGGTTTCCAACACCTCAATAAAGACTTTTCACCCACAACCACATCATCTCATTCATTAAAGATAATCAACTTCAAATCCTCAAAGACACATACTCATTTACCTTACCCAAAGTATTCTATCAAGATCAACACACTATTTAAAATTCGCTTCTGTTCATCTACCTCTACACATAATATTGGGTCTCCAAGGTCCTAGCATAATAATGCAAAGCTTAAATTCAACCTCAAGTCTTCTGCCATGAATTTCTTGTATAATTGATAGGAAAACCTCATATTCCTTTACTAAAATTTCACACAGCTCAACAATAACCTCAATTATTATTATCAACATTCCTCACTAATCAAGTAACCGCCCAAGGCGATTTATTTCACCAATATTAGATCTCCTCTAATCCACACCAATCCAATTCAGATACATAACCACAAGATACCCATTCGCAATACTCTAACCGGTTGACCAATATTCAAACATTCTCAATCACTAACATCGATAAATAAATAAATTCTTGACCAAGTTATCCTTAGAGATAATCTAACCCCATAGGGTTACTCATCGAGGCGAATCATACTTGACAATATCTCAACAATTCCTCGCTATCCCATTAATTAGCACAACGCTTAAGTTTCTCCACACCGCTACTCTAATTAAACTTCACCATCATAACTCTTCTACACAATATTACTAAGTATCCAATTGCGATACTCTAATACATTTATCAAGAGTCCATACTTTCGATAATCCTAACATGGGCAAAGGTTATTAGATCATAATTCGCCATAGGTTCTACTAGTTGTAACACTAATCAATTTTATTTCATCGGCAAACATCCCTTTTTAAATAGAACTCCCTCCAGGTGTTATAGGTCAAAACCAATTCACTGTCTTCTGTACTTCAAATAGGTTGGTTCCCAAAATCTCACCACTACCAAATACTTGTCCACCAACCACCAGTCGCTATATTACAGTTTAGAAGACTTGGCAACATAAATTGGTTAATTCCTTTCTCAAAAGGAAGGAACAAACCAAAAACAGGTTCCAACGCACAAGAAAACGTTGCTCCTCGGAGGGAGCACGAGACCAAGAAGAACAATCAAATAGCAATGACCTCGGAAAGAAAAATACGAGTCCACAGTTGAGGGCACATGTCCCACAAGAAGGAATATCAAACGTCCATAAATCAAGATAAAATATTACTATTGAAACTCAAGAAACTCTTAAGCTGTAACCACAGAAAAGTTGCAGATTACAATTCTTAACTCCAACCTCAAATGCTTATGGTACACATCTTCCGTTAACAAAGAAAGCAATTTTCTTTGATTACAACATTACTTGCCAATCCAAACAAGAAATGCCTATAAAACCAAATAACATTAATCACTTAGGTACCAAACGGAACCTTCCCATACGTCACTTTGCTCAATTAATTCCATCTACTACGTAAATCATGAACTCCCAAAAGACCACGAATGCAAACTCCAAACATTTCCTTTAAGCGATATTACGCAAGGCAATTAACTTCCTTTCTCTAGAAGAATCATCACCACTACAACGAGTCGAAATCCCTTGTGGACAAACTTGCTAACATCAAGAATAAGCTACTCTTAACCAGATTCGCTATCGTCAACTCTTCCTTTATAAAGCCCCCAAAGACTCACCAAAATGTTACATACCCCTTTGTTACCTCATCCTCAATTGAGTGTATACCCAATTCTTTCACTCTCACTACAACAACCACTTTATTTTAGAGGGAAACTACTACACAATTTAAAAGGTTATTCCAAAATCCTTTCATCAAAGACAAACTATTATTCGATAGTTCTACCATCATGTAAACATTGTTCATCCATTAAATCCCATCAGCTTATCTTTTAGTGATGCTCGACACCAAACTTTAATAGACAATAATTGCACCTAGTAATTACATATAATCACTAAGTATCCACCAAAAGTTACTCCAAGATTAATATCCACTAAGACAATAATCTAACCCCTTTTGAACCTAACCATCCCAAACTGTTAGATTAATCCATTGAGACCTGTTAATCCAATTTACCAAAGAAGTTTACCAAATGTATCACTACTAATGATCAACTCAATTCATCAATGTTCCACACCTCTTATTAACTCTATTGATTACCATTAGGTATAGCCATACTCTTAATCACGGCTCGTCAAGAACTACTACAAGTCACTTTCAAATTTATCAACTTTCCTTTCAAGGATCTTAGTTAAGATCGATCATGCGCACTAATCGCAATTCCTAACACGATGATCCATATCATATCCATTAATTGCTTTGATTATAACCTCTCACTTAACCAAGACAAAATATCGCTAAAGGGTTTAACATCTTCTTTCATAAAAGAGAACCATCAATCTTCAACACTCAAAATACCTAAGAGAGATACATTGAGTCAAAGCTTCCACGCATTAAAGGACTTGCAAAAGGAAACTTTCATTATCCAAATCATCAAGCGAAATAAATGGATCAAAATTTTCCAATAAGGAAGACAAACTCCAATACGAAGGTCAAACTTGACAATTAACCAAGTTCACCAGCCGCAAGAATAACTCACGGTTGGGAAAACATTGATTGCTTTACAGGGCAACTTAAACCAATGGGAGCACAGCAACGTCTCTCAAAGAATCCCATCAACTGGAATGGACTACTAATCCAAGAGAAGTTCATCAGCCACAACTAGATAAGAGTTGACCAAATTCAAATTTCAAGGAAGAGAACAACTCTTCTAAATATACTCGCTATCAACGCCTGTACTACAATATCCAGTGTGGACACTTCGCTATTTCTATACCACGAACGGTGGTGTAACCTGGTACAGCCCAGGACCACAACCACGACCTCCACCTCTCAACGTGGGTTATCCCCACACATATAACCATAGTATTATAATATAGATATATCATATCATCTCATAACAGGAATCATCAATACAACTCAGCAGGCGTAAATGCAATGCAAACCCAAAACCCACCTCTCGTGCTTAGTGTGTCAAAATTAAGGTTTCATTAACCACGGACCTCTGACCGCTCGATACCAATCAGTAACACCCGGCTCAACATTGAGCACGAATGCTACTAAAATTAAATTAAACAAAACTAAACAAAGACAAATTACCAAATTTTAGTGAGAACCTCCTTTGTATATTTAACTATACCGAGGTTCCAACAATTAATCATAGTAATTAACACTAAACTCAATATTCAAGTTCATTCAGGCATGCAAGATAACCTAATAAACATAAACAAAACTTGCTACTCTCCTTATTACAATTAATCTGAAATTTAAAACCATCCGTAAGTGATTCACAAGCAGTTTACTTATTATTGGAATAAAATCTATATAGCAGCCGTCTTAAGGATGAGTGATATTGAGTGCATCCAAACATCTACTCCCTCCCATGCATGCCGTTCTTGCCAGTTGTACCTAAAACATATCAAAGCAAGGGTGAGCTCAAAGACTCAGCAAGTATCAACAAGGCTAAAGCTAAAAAAAATCACTGTCATTGCATCAATATTCCAAATTAAACATTACACTTAACATAGCTTTCATGCTTATGCAATGCGACCATGCAATGCACCTTTTAAACTTTTCTCTTTTCGCATTTTACCGGTAATGCGAGGTATACATCCGTCGATGTATACCCTTGCCTATGCACTCTTGCATAGGGACCAAAAGCCTATACTCCACAAGTATAGGGACATTTGCCCATCATCATCATGATGGGGACCTCTTTACTCATTGCCCACATTCTACGAATGTGGGGACCACAAGCCCGTCATTTACATGACGGGGACCTCAACTATTCATACTTGGTCACCACGTGACCAAGACTCAATCATGCTTACTACATGCATATGTACAATGACATCATCTTCCAAACATATGAATTCAACGTGTACATAATAACATGTAAGCATTAACAACATACACAAGAAGCTTTAACCATAACTTGCATTTACCAAGATATATTGTAATTCATCACATTAACATCCATGCATGGCTATTACGAACAAGACACAATCAATCTCAGCAAACAATCATAATTATTCTACAACCCGAATACTTGCCTCAGCAGTGCGAGAACGGTGGGCCAAGAGGGCGCCAGCCTGGGATCACGCTCCCACCCTTGACGACACGATGAAGGGCCTGCTGAGAACAACGATGATCACCCGCCTCGATCTCTCCCTTCCTCTCTTCTTCCTCCTCTTCCTCTTCTACTTGATCGTGCAGGAGCACCAACGGCGAGGAAGGGAGGCACCACCATGGAGGAGAGGGCATGCTACAATGAGTCGTGCTATAGTGGCGGCGTGATCTCAGTAGCTACAAGTCTGGCTAGGGTTTCCCCTTCCTTTTATTGGTGGCCGGCCCTCATGGGCCTCCACAGGCCTTCCAAGAACCGCAGAAACCCCCCTTTTTTATGTCTAATTTCTCTTTTGAACGCTTTCTTTCGTAGAATAAATCGGAGTATTACGTTAAAACCCCCTCTTTCTCCTAATTCAATCGCTTCGCTAAAAGAAACATTCTCCCGATTTAATTATTCTCTCCCGATTTAATTTTTGGGGTATTACAGAAGTCTACGACCACCTCAACAAAATCCGCAATCACTTCTAGTAGGTCTACGACCACCTCCAAGACGTCCAAGACGTCTGCGATCAGTTCCAGTAGTTTGCGACCACCTCCAAGACATCCATGACGTCTACGACCACTTCCACCATGTCTACGACCACTCACAGCATCGTAGCACTTAGCATACAGTATTTGGAATGAATAGGGTGGTCTTGTGGAGACCTCCGGGTGGTCTTGAGAAGACCTCCGGATGGTCCTGCAAGATCTCATAAAAGACCTCCTAAGAGGTCCTGAAAGACCTCATGAGTGGTCCTGAAAAACATCCTGAAAGACCTCCTAGGAGGTCCTGAAAGACCTCCTGAAGAACCTCTTGGGAGGTCCTAGAAGGCCTCCTCAAAAACCTCTTGGGTTGTCTTTGAAAATATCCAAGATCGTCTTTGAAAATCTCCAGGGATGTCCTTTTGGAAAGACCACCTCCTTGCTCCAGTACCTCGGAAGACCTCCTCGCTACAGTAACTCTGGAGACCTCCTCGCTACAGTGCTCTTGATGAACAGTAACTAGAAGACCTCCTTGCTACAGTGCTTGGAGCTACAGTACTCGAAAGACCTCCTCACCAGGGAGAGGTCCTGGACGATCCAGATAGCTCTAGGGGGAGGTCTTGGGTGGTCCAGATTGAGCCACGTTGGTGCTCTTGAGGAGATCCTGAACGGTCTAGATAGATCCATGTTGATTCTCCTGAGGAGGTCCTGAGTGGACAAGATTGATCCTGGGGATGTCCTTGACGGCCGCGATTAGAGCGCGTTAGTTCTTCTGAGGAAAGTCCTGGATGGACGCGATTGATCCTAGGGAGGTCCTGGGCGGTCGCGATTGACACGCGTTGATTCTCCTAAGGGAGGTCCTGGACGGTCGTGATTGACACGTGTTGGCACTCCTTGGGAAAAGACCTAAATGGATTAGATCGATCCTGGGGAGGTCCTAGACGGTCCAGATTGATGCGCGTTGGTTCTCCTAGAGAGGTCCTAGACTGACGCGATTGATGCGCATTAGTTCTTCTGGACGGTTGTGATGGATGCGCATTAGTTCTCCTGGAGAGGTCCTGGACGGACACGATTGATGCGCGTTGGTTCTCCAAGAGGAGGTCCTGGATGGACCAGATTTATGCTATGGGAGGTCCTGAATGGCCCGGATGAGTCCACACGAGTCCACCTGAGGAAGACCTCGAAAACCTCCTGTGACGGACGTGGAAAAGCTCTGGGGTGGTCGTAAAGACCTCTAGGGAGGTCTTGGAAGACATTAAACCAACCACCCGAAAGGAACAACCGAAAATTCCAAGCACCCAAAAATCAATTATTCATTAGCAAAAACGGTGACAAGGCCGCATGGTCTAACAACTCTGTTGATTATTAAGATAATTATGCGTTTTATGGATGTTACCATATCTATTTACTATGTGAACTAGCTATTGATCATGGGACTAGTTCAAAAATGCACAGAGGATTTGAGAGTGTTAGTCCCGGGTCCAACAGAAGTGGTATCAGAGCCATATCGATTGTAGGTCGTGACCTAGTTAGAATGGCCGTTAGTTGAAAATTTTCAAAACTTATTTTATAACAAGAAAAAGAATAATTTTTTCTCTCCTCATCTTGGTCATCTATCTATAGCTTCTTCATAGCAATTCTTTCTTACCTAATTCTTTCTTCACCATTTTATAATGTTAAATGGATTCTCTTGCCATTATAAATTTCTATAGATGGTCAAAACGTTTATTAACCCTTGCGTTCAAGACCACAAGGCATGAAGCTGTCAAGAGAGCATCATCATCGAAGACCGTGAGCAGAAGATGCGATGTTAGCCAAGCCCTATTGTCTTAGTTTGCGAAGACTCATTCTGTGTATTGAGTCGTTTCACCGGATTAAGAGTCTCAATCGATAGAATGTTGTATGAAGCTTTTGAGTTGGTTCTTTGGTTTGGAGTGTTGTTTCGCTCTATCCCCTTAGTTCTTCTTATTTGTCTCTTCCCTATCCTTTGTCTCCTTTCCTAACCCTCTGGAGAAACCGGCAGATGGTGAACACTTGTTGTGGATATCATGGGGATATGCCCATGATCTTAGGATGATGAAACAATTGGCAATGTGGCTTTTGGTATGAAGTTTCATGTGTTTTCGACAAAGTTTCAGATCTGTCAGGTCAGCAGCGGACTGGCTGGCTTTTGTGCTGAATGTTGATATAAGTGGTGATTTGATTTTGAGATAGGTCATATCCATATTTGTTAATGCATATGTGTTGCATATTGCATGTTTTCACTAACGTGGGTCAAGTTGTGAAGAACTTGTTCCCGGATTCGTGTTTGCTTGTCTATTGCTGTGCAGGTGGCTTGCAGGTCAATGACGGTCAACGGCGAGGAGGATCGGGACTAAGCTTGGAGAGCTGAGGTGAGGTCAATGGACTCAAGCATGGCGCAGAATGGACGAGGATGACCGAACGGGCAGTTCGGTGCGACTGGTTGAATCAAGCGGCGGAGTCGTTAGGTGTGCTCGATGGTGCGGTGGGATCCGGACGGGAGAGACTTGACGACATGAAGCCGTTGATCAACCTACATGTGGCGAAGCAGGCGATTGCTTCACGATCTGTGGACTCGGTCTTTTGGAAAAGATCGAGAAGGGGTATTTTGGTAATTTTACCAAATATCACCTTGGTGACCTTTTGACTAAGCCGCGGCGCGGGTTGGCGCATGGTGAAGCGGTTTAGATCAATCGACGATGAAGACGGCGCTTTGAGATGCGTGCGTGTGTGTTCCGTTGATGTTGGGCCTTAACGGAAGCCTATTAGGGTAAATCTTCTCTAAGGTTTTTAGGGTTAGAGGTTACCCTGTAAAAGGGGGCTGCCGAGAAAAAAAAATAGCCCGGGGTGAAAATCTGGAGTGGCGGCGGGCTGTGCGCCGTTTTTGATGTAGCGCCTGTAGAGGCCTGGGATGGTGGCGGCGCCTGTTGAAACTCCCCCGAAAAAACAGCTGCGGCGGCGGCCCGTCCCCAGCAGAAAACAGGAGCATCTGGCCGGCAGATTGTAGCCTGTCCCGTCGGTTTGTAACACACAGCTTTTGGATTGAGCTTGTAGTTTTTTTATTGCTGTGGTAGCACTTGTTGAGCCGGCCGGTTTTTAGCTGAAAAATTTGTGCACCTGTGCTGTCCCGCAAAAATCGCCCAGTTACGTGTGTGTGGCCAGCAGGGCCCTGTAGGAATAGCCAGGAAATTGGTGAATGGCGGCGCTGAGAGCCTCATGGGCGGCGGCTGCTCCTGCTCATTGATGTGGCTTAGTTTTGTTTTTAATTACTAGTACTCTTTTCTTGTGGCTGCCTGCAAAATCCTGTGCTTGATACTGCTAGGCGGCTGTGGCTGTAGTGTTGCGCTGCAGAAGCCCTGTGCAGCGGAGTTTTGTTGTTGCGAGATCTTATTTTATTTGGCTGTGGCGCCCAAAAAGACCGAACTCGGCGGCTGTTCTCCTGCAGCGAAGCTCCCGCTAGAAAAATTGATGCGCCCGTGAGAGAACAAACGAGAACAGTGGCTCCTGGGGCGGTGGCTGCTGCTTTTGCCTGTCCTTCAGTTTGTGAGATTTGAATCCTGTCCTGCTGGTTGATGCAACGCGAGTATTTGGTCCTTAGTGCTGTGCAATTTGTTGCCGCACACCACCTGTGCGTGCGATGT
This sequence comes from Phyllostachys edulis, assembly GCA_036346405.1. Taxonomy (NCBI): domain Eukaryota; kingdom Viridiplantae; phylum Streptophyta; class Magnoliopsida; order Poales; family Poaceae; genus Phyllostachys; species Phyllostachys edulis. The sequence goes on along the minus strand of CM070546.1, from coordinate 80,706,647 downwards.
CATGAAAGGGAGCGCAAGGCGTTCGGTTAATGCCCAGCGGTGCTAGTGGCTGTTTACTGTTTCTCTGGTCTTTGTTTTATTCCTTGGCCTATTCCTTTGTTGCGATTGTAGCTATGCTGTTTGTTTTGAGCGCGCCTGTAATCCTGCCCGCAGAAATCGGTTTCCCTGGCGGAGAAACAGAAGTTCTGTGCGGCTGTTGTGAGCGCCCAAAAATCAGGAACTTCGGCGGCCGGTGCATCTAAAAAATCCTGCGCCGTTTTGAGAGCCCCGTAGGATTAGGAGTGTAAGAATCTAAATCTTTGGTTGGTTTGATGGAGCATTAAGTGGATCCTTCCTGTTGCATTAAATAGAGCATGGCTGTTCACTGTTTTGAGCTTTTATTGGGCTGCTGTTCCTGGTGAGGCTTGTAGCGCGGTACCCTTGGATTATGCGGCTGTAGCGACTGGTTAATCAATGAAACGCAGATTTTTCTCTCTTGCTACAAGTCCAGTTCTATGTATAGTTTTGGCGTTCTTTATGGCTTGACTGCAGTTTCTTGTGATCACTTGTCGGCTCTGTGCTTGATGTGCTTGATGCAGCTTTGAGTTGTTTTTGGACTTTTGCTTTGGGGTTTGATCGGATTCAACACAGGTTATCCATTGTGCTCAGATATGATCTTCATAGCTTTAATAGCTATTGGAGTGAAAGTAGTGTTGAGTTCGATCAAGGTGAAAAATAAAGAAAGCGTCTATTCACCCCCCCCTCTAGTCGCCTTTCCGGTCCTACACTTGTCACCCTGGAAGTGGGACCAACGCCGACAATGATGGAAGTGCCACAATCAATGGATCAGAATGGCAACAGATGATGACCAATCAAAACCATCTTATCGAACTGCTCTCTCAGTCCTTCAACAGCAATCAAACCCAACAAGCTACAAGTTTCCAAGCTCCACCTCCCCCACCTTAGAGGACCAGCATGTTAGAGTTTATGAGGATGCGTCCACCAACTTTTTCAAGCAGCACGGAGCCCATGGATGCAGATGATTGGATCCAGGCAATTGGTAAGAAGTTAGATATTGCTCAGTGCACCGACCGTGAGAGGGTGTTGTTCGCTTGTAGGACTTGTAATGAGCTAATACGATTAGTGATGATGTTTGCAGATGTCAGCGGAGAGGGACCTGTTATGCACTAGTTTGCCCTTAGTAGGACATCGTGATCAAGGTTGATCCTTGGTGGGCTATAGTCTTTTTATTGTAAACAGTGCCTCTTTAAATACCATTGTACCACCCTTTGTAAAGACAAAATAAGAGAAAAAAGAATATGGCTGTGATGTTTATGATTTCCCCTGTGTGATATCTTGTCACTTAGCAACACAAATTCGCATGTCAGAGGCTTCCTACTTTTCAACAAATAGCAAAGAGTTGATGAATCATTTGAATTTTAGGCACTATTGGCCCCCTAGAACACCACAATTCTAAATGTAGCCCCCTACCCCCAAAATTCCATATTTGGCTCCCTTCTCGTGCCTACTGCGCGCTTGCACAGCAACAGCAACTACTGTAGTAATTTTTCTCGAAAATCCATTTAAGTATATTATTTAGAGCAATTTCTAAATCTAGAAAATGAGCTCAAAAAATTATGAAATTTTTTTGGAGCCTCTTGACAGGGTATACTTACTTGTGTAATGTTTTCAAAATTTTAGCCTTTATGATTTTTTCTCAAAAATTCATTTAAGTATACTATTTGTACGAATTTTCTAATATAGAAAATGAGGTCCAAATATTATGGATTTTTTTCAGGCTCCTTACACAGTGGACTTGATTGTGTAATTTTTTATAGAATTTTATATGCTCTAAAATTGTGCTAGCTCATATTTTTTCATTCAATTTAGAATTAGAGTTTTTATTTCGGCTTGAGTTTGAATTCAATTTAGAATTTGAGCGCGTATTTAGTTTTTATTTGTTTTTAAATTCAAATTATTAGAAAGCATGAATTTTCGCTTTTGCCTAGGTAATTGAAATTGGATTTCTAAATTATGAATTGAGCTCATGGTTTAATTTAATTGGGGCTTGAATCGAGGAATGGTTTACAGTTTTAAATTAAATTGTGGAATTTGTTTCAAGTATCTCTCATAAGTTGTAAGTCTGGTTGAAGAAAGGCCCTCCTAGGGGTTAGGTTAGCCTTTCTACCAGTGCTATAAATGTAAATGTTACCAATTTTATTAGACGGTATAGCGTGAAAGTTAGAATTTTTTTTTGCATGTGATTATTCTTTGATGCTGAAGCACCTTGTTTTATTCTTTATTATAAGTAGAATAGCTCATCTTTTGAATGAGTTTAAAGTCAATAGTTTAAGCTTTTTAGATGAGTTGATTGATGAATCAAACATGGTGTGGTAGCATAGCCCAGAGGTCCGGAGCTTCGAACGTCTGCATTTTAGAGAAAAACATTAATTGTGATATTTGGAGGGACTGGTGAGACTTAAAATGTCCTCAGGGTGGATCATGTCTTGTCACATGTCGAGTCCTCATACTAGTTGGCCTGGTTAAGTGTAGAAGTGAGAGGGATATATTGATGTATGTGCAGGGCTACCCACCTTTTCTCAACAGCTTAAGCATTTTGATTAGTAAAATTCGCATTAATTTTCTTTTGGTTCACAAGAAATAAATCATGGCATTTTTTTCCTCAGCAATCAACCCAAAAGGACATTAACATGAAGGTTATTGAGCACATTACTTCACTATGGTGGAGTTAAAGCAGAGTACTTTATGGAGATTCTACAGAATGCAATTGAAGGGGCTGAGAACGCTTGTTGTGATTATGAAGATGCCCTAAAACGTTAGATTGAAATGTTGTGGTTTCATACACTTCATGCGCTGCACAGTACAATTTGGCATATATATATTTGCTTCTTTATGCTCTAGAACTTGTACTCTTATGTTACAAGTTCTAATAGTCTGCCATTTTAATTTAGTTTTTTCATTCACCTGCTTGTGTTTGATCCACCTCTCTTTTTCATCTGGTCATTACAGTTGCATTTGGCTATGCTGACATGGAGGATTCGATGTTGGTACGAATGATTCTTTCTAGGATTCCACTGGAAGAGGCATACTTATAATATAGGCATGCTTTCATGGCTCAACAGGAAAGAAAATGAATCAAGCAAGGAAAGATACCAATTGATGACTGCTTTTAATTTCACAGAAAATATTTAGAATCTTTGTTATTTAGCATGCCTTAGCATCCTATAAAACATGCACCAATATGCAATATGTAGTCATTAGTTCTTTGAGATTTGCTGATGTTTGAAAGGAGGCCTTATTATTTATTACTTGCTATATCTTCTATTAAACAGCGACAATGGACAGCTTTTTGGAGATGTGCTTGTATATAAACATCCTGGGTTACATTTTGATGATATACATGTCTTGATAGCAAGGTATATTAATTAGCGGTCTAGAGGAGGTTGTGGGGATATTCGAAATATGCTATACTTTTCCCTTCCTTGTGGCTCGATGTTGTACTACTCACCGGCCACCTTGGCCTTGGCCGCCATTTCCCTCTTTTTCTCGCATTCCCTGTACCTACACGCCTCAAGATAAGCTTGCGTCTCCCATCGGATACACTCGCTGTGCTCTTCGTTGCGGCGCTCCTCCTTTCTCTTCTCGCGGTCCCTCTTGGCATCCCACTCCTCGTAGTCGAGACGCCACTGGTCGCGTGGGTGGATCCCTTGCTCGATCCACTTGCGGTAGCCACATAGCGGATCCGGGTACTACGGGTAGGTAGGACAGGTTGCTAGTGCATACTTTGAAAGAGAAATGGTAGGGGAACATAGTGCAGGCTGAGCCGCCGGATCTCTGCAAAGTAGGATGTGACCTCGCTCTACAAAGTAGGACGTGACATCGCTCTCCAAAGTAGGATGCGACCACTCTCTGCAAAGAAGAACATGACTTCTCTCTGCACAGTAGGACGTGACCACTCTATGCAAAGTAGGACGTGACCTCGCTCTACAAAGCACGAAGAGACCACTCGACTACTGCAAGCTTCCTCTGTAACATCCCAAATGTATAATTAGGGTTATTCAAGTATAATTATATGTGTAGAAATTAAAACTTTTTCTCACATCTTGAAAACCCCTAATCTCTTATGTAATTCTTGTCCAAGAGTTGTGTAATCCAAAAACACAAAGCTCTTGTTGACCCAAAAGTCGAATTCATTTTTCCAATTGTCTAAATCTGGTGTCAAACATTGGAATATATTTTCCTTGGCCCCAAAACTGTGTGGGACCCCTCTGAAAAATATCACAAGTTGTAAAACTAGTTTGATAAATTTTGGAGGTAAAACAATCCTTTAAACAACCTTAACGAATTTCCTGAGAAAAATGCATTGCATAATAACCTCTGGAAATTTTATGTCAGGTTAATCTCATTGTCATCAAGCTTCCATAAAAATTTCATGAATTTTGGAGTGGAATTGCTATTCCAAACAATTTTGCAAAGTCTCAGCTGTTAAAAACTAAATTTAAAAGCCTACATCGCTCCTTGGGCTAGCCACTTTGCAAAGCCGGTCCATTTCAACCCCATTTGACCTCCTTCCCCATTTGATGAGGTCGTAGCCATTGGATCCAATCCAAAGGCCACGACCTCCCTCAACCAACGCACCCAGACCTCCCTTCAGAGTCCTCCGGACCGCGTGGACCTCCTCGTCAACGTGGGCGCCAGACCTCCTCCGCGTCAACACCGCAAAGGCTTTCCCACCTCATCAGTCGTGACTGTTGGATCAAAGATCCACGGTCATGACCTCCCCATGTTAAATCCCAAAGACCTCCTCATTTTGTCCAGTCATAGCCCTTGGATTAAGATCCAACCGCCCCGACCTCCCTTGTTATCAAACCTCAAAACCACCTTCCACCTTGGCGAGGTCATAGCCATGGATTTACATCCAACCCTCCCGACCTCCCTCACCGTTAAACTAAACAAACCTCCCACCTAAACGAGGTCGTGGCCGCTGGATCGATCCAACAGCCCACGACCTCCCTCAAAATATCTAGCGCACAAGACCTCCCCTATCTCATGTTGTGCACCGTTGGATTTGAAATCACTGGCCACGACCTCCTCCCCGGTCTCATGCGCAGATCTCCTCACAAGACGTGAGGTCGTTGTTCTTAGATCTAAATCTAATGGCCATGACCTCCCTTGTGTGTCGTCGCGAGGCTCAGACCTCCTGTTTTGATCACCACCGTTGATCAAAATCCAAAGGTCTTGACCTCCCGCGCTTCACGCAAAGCCTCGAGACCTCCCTTTGGTTGTGCGCCTTGATTCAAATCCTAAGGCCATGACCTCCCCTCATGTTTTTAAGTTCATGTGCGGTTAAGACCTCACAGAGGTCCGCACTGCTGGATGGAGATCCAACGCTTTGGACCTCCCTGTCCCATTTTCCCACGGCGCTACACATTAAGGAAATCGGAGGGCCACGACTTCCCAATCCTTGATCGTATGGTGGACCTCCTCCCGGTCATTTGAGCGTAATGGTTCAAAATTGTCATCCGATGGTTAGGACCTCTCCTGTGTTTTATCCAACGCCATAAGGACCTCCTGTTCTTCTCCTTCCTCGGCGCGCTGCAAGGCCTTCGAGCAATGGAGTTAATGCCCACTGGTCCATCGTGTACTTATAACAACTCTTTCTCGACCAAGATTTAATGCAGTCACCTTCCGCTCTCTCGTCGGCAAGACAGCTGCACCTTGTCAACTTTACATCTTGTCCAATGCCCTAGACCGTGCTATGGGCCAAGCTCACCATGAGCTTAGCCGTGGGTCCATGACCTCCTGTGCCCTAAGTATAAAGCCTCCCCACTGTGCCGCTGGCTTCCTTTGCACACCATTGTTCCTTGGCTTACACCCTGTCTTTGTGAGCTCTAAACCACCAAAGCTTCCTTGGCCGCCATTGTTGGAGCTTGAAGCCCCTCATGGGCAAGGGTCATTGGAGATTTCTTCTTCCTCTCCTTGCTTCCATTTGTGCCTTCCTTTCGACCAAGACCTAACTTGTTTTGGTTTGGGCATTTACATGGTGGACAAAGGGATCTTGGAGCTGAGTCAGAGCCGTGGAGAAACCTCATCTTCCTCGGCTCCGGTCTTCACCTTCCTCCACTTCCCAAATACTTAGGACCTCCGTAAACCTCCCGCTAGTCCTTTAGCTACTGGCACCCGCTGAATGATGTCGCGGAGCTTTTATTTGGGCGCACGCTTGAATGTCGCGCGGAGCTTCCCTTTTGCGTTTTGGATTTTGGCCGTGTGGTGCCTTCGTTGTCCTCTCCGGCTCGCCGGCGTTTAAGGCCACCGCCGCCGTTGAGAGTAGGCCCACAGGATGCGCCCGGCTATTGCGGTCCCGACGGTGCCCTCAGTGCGCGCCGCCGTGCCCTAAATCGCCGGCGATAAGCCGTGGGACGTCCTCAAATCTTTGTCGGACGTCCCGACCGTGCCATTGTCATTTAGGACAGAGATTCACCGTTTTAAATGCCTCAATCATTGCAATCATGGGGTTAGCGTTAAATGCCATTAACCCCGCTGCTTATGCGCAGATTTAAGACCTCGCTGCGGACCTCCTCGCTGTCTCAAGCAAGATTTATTCCATGTCCGAAGGCGTGGTTGTGAGCTCTGGGGCGCCCATGACCTCCTCCGAGGAGATCCGGAGCGTCCAAGACCTCCCCTTGCGCGATCGTGGCCGTCCAGACCTCCCTGGAGGTCTGTGACGTTAGGACCTCCCTTAGGACCTCCCCTAGGTTATCTCAGCCGTTCATGACCTCCCCGGGTAGATCTTGATAGTTTAGATCTTCCTTTGGAAGATCTCACCGTTAAGGACCTCCCCCTTTAGATCTGGTCCGTCCCAGACCTCCCCTCATCGTTGTGGTCCGTTGGATTCTCCATCTACGGCCATGACCTCCCTCACCTCGCGATGTGTGTTGCTCGGAGGTCCGGGACCTCTGGACCTCGTCTTGGCAGGTGTGTTGTTCTCCGGGGAGGTCTTGAGCCGTTAGATCTATGATCTGTGGCTACGGCCTCCCATGCCTTTGTGATTTTTTAGAAATTCCACAGTGAGCTCTAGTTATAAACTAAAAATGGTATGAACTTTAGAATTGCATATCTTTTTCATTCTAAACCCAAATGAGGTCATTCAAATTGTGTTAGCTCTGTCTTGGACTTGACTTTAATCCAAAAATGATTGTAAGTTAAGTTCAGCCCCAGAGCACAGTTTACCATTAGATTTTAAGATTAACTTTAATTGTGCACTCAAATTAATGCTTAACTTGAAAAATGCATAACTAATGCTCTGTAGATTATTTTTGAGTGAGACCAACTTTGTTGGTTTCCTCCATTAATGGTCTTACTATGAACATTAGTTTTGAGCATGTTGCTGCTAGGAAAATGAGGACTTGTGCATTATAATTTTGTTCAAGATCTTGTTTTTGAAAATTTGTAGAGAGTGCAATATAGCTCCAAATGAGATGAACTCAATTGTGTTATTCATCTCATGAGGTGCTGGTTTTACAGTAAAAATTTCAGCTTCACTTCTGTTCTAGAAAATGTTGCCTCATAATTAAATTAATGAATAGTGTAGTTTGGTATTTTAGGGCTGAGCAGAATTGTTTTGCTCATAACTTTTGCATTGAGAATCCAAATCAATTGGTTCTTGTTGCAATATTCCTAAAAATCACCCTCTTGTTGCTGTAGAAAATTCAGAGAATTTGGAGTTCGTTTGTTGTGCTGTCTTTGTTGTTTTTCGTCGTTCTTATCGGTTCTTTCTCGCCTTTCCGTTAGGTTTCGACATTTGTGGTGATCCCGAGAGTGACCCTCCGCAACAAATTGACCAGCAACAGCAAGGCAAGCAGTTTGATCATTTCCATCATTGTCCCATTACCTTAAAGCTTAATATCTCGTTTTACTTCTATGTATGCATGCTACTTTGTGTTAAATGTCGCTAGCAAGCCTATAGTTGCATAATCTGTAGGAATTGTTTATCCTCTACTACCATGAGCCTAGGTTATTTGCTGTGGTTTGAGCTCGTTGGATGAGCTCTTATCACTTAGTAGTTTCGTTTTAAATTGCTTAGACATGCTTAGTTATCGGTAGAAATAGGCGATCATCGACTTAGTCGATGGTCTTGATCACTCAAAACTGATTATTACTCCTATATGTCCAGCACTTGTGCTTTGATTTAATTTGTAAAATCAAAAACTGAAAATAAAAGATTGATTTAGACTTGGGCATATTGGATGGATGTTGTGGTTTTTGGATGTGGTGGTATGCCTGAGTCAACAAGGACCGAATTCTTGCGCCATTGATCCAAGTAATTTTATGCGTGCTAACCACACGAGGGGCATATGGAACCCTCTTGACTAAGTACTTTGGGCGGTGTTAATTGGGGTCGCTCGGTTGGTGTGTTTTAAAGATAAAATGTGTGTGTGATGTGGGAGGGAGCATTAGCTTCGGGTAGGTTGTGTGATGTCTCCATCTCCCGTGGGTTGTGCGACTCGAATTAGCATTGTCCATTGGAAATGTCTCGTAGGACTTAGCCGTGCAGCACACCTAAGGTAGTGTGCTTAAAGGAAAGGCGGTCCGACGTGTGGTACATTGGTACACCCTGCAGGATAAAACTATTCAATAGCCTCGCCCTAGGTTATGGACACGCTTGGTTATTTCCGTAAGAATTAGACTACAACCTTTAATTAAAACTTGACATGGTTGGTATGAACGGGAGTTCATGCTATTGTTGTGGTGACTATTGGGTTAGTCACTTCCAAAGTTGATCTTGTTGTTGTTACTATGTTATTATCTCGTTGTTACTTCAACATTTAAAAATGCTTTGCCAAATTGCCTTCAATCTATTATGTTATTGCAAATAAATGTTGCTTTATGCTAAAATGAGTCCAAAGCCTCATCCACTTAAATAAAGCTTGCATGTAGCTATTTATAGTTCTCGTTATCTCACACGTAAGTCTTATGGAGTACTTTATGTACTCATCCGCCTCGTGGTTGTGGCAATTTTTGTGGCTTTTGTTGCAGAGGAAAAGGAGAGCTCCAAGAGCCTCTCTTTTGCGCTTACGTGTTGCGCTTTCTTCGACGACTAGCTTGGCGGTCCGGTCAGATGCCTAGGGGTTAAGGCACACTGATTGGCTTTGTGTTATAGCCATCTTTATGGCACTTTTGCTTCCGCTGTTGTCTCTTTAGAACTGTTATTATTTGGCCTAAGGGCCCCTCTTTTGTAATAACCTATCCTTATTTATATTAACTTCTGGTTTGTTGCTTATGTTCTATGTGTGTATGGAATTGATACATTCTTTTGTTGTGAGGTATGTATACTGCATTCTGGGAGTATACATCTCTCGAGACTGGGTTTATTTGGTTGATAATACTAGGGTCAATTGGATGACTAAGTATTATGAGCTTAATAAATCCGGGTGCTCACATCCTCCTCGAAGGGCGCAGCGCACGAGCACGAAACACATCCGTGTCTCATCAGAATGGAGCTGCTACAGCTGCGTCCGCTCCCGCTATAAATACATCGCTACTCAGCCAGGAACTCCACACCAACAACACTACCTAGATAACATGGACAAGGAAAAGTAATGGAAGCACACTACTACAAAAAGGCTAATACTGGATGCCTCATCACAGACGGTTGACCAAAACCGTCTGTATTACATTAAATCACAAACGGTTTTGGTTTAGAGACCGCTCGTATTATTGGAGTGCGCTAAAACCGCTCAGGAAGAGGTAATATCACGACGGTTCGTGTTGAAAATCGTCGTGATGTATCACGCACGGTTCTTATTAATAACCGTCTATGATAATGTTACATATCACAGACGGTTATTAATAAGAACCGTCTGTGATACATCACAGACGGTTTTTAACACGAATCGTTTGTGATATTACCTCTTCACAGACGGTTTTCAACACGAACCGTCTGTGATAATATCGCTACAGCTCCACGGTGAGTTTCTTTCGTCGCCGATGCATCGGTTCGTCGCCATCCGCTTCGGCTCCCCGATGCGTCTGTTCGTCGCCATCCGCTTCAGCTCCCCGATGCGTCTCTTTGTCTCATGCTCTGAATTTATTCCTTGTTTTATAAAAAGGATCATCCGCCATCCAAGATGATCATCCCCACATACTTATAAAAAAAACAGAAATGGCTGCCTCTTCCTTGTCGCCGGTATTGATGGCCTTTCTGGACGCACTGTACGAGCACCTCTCTCGGTGTACGTTGAACCGTGCTGCGGAAGAACACTGTTTGATCAACAGTGTCTTCACTCCTCTACCGGCGGAGAATTTGCCGGAGCAGGTGACGGCCACCTTCCGCCGTCTTGACATCCTCCTCCGCTGTGTCTTCTGGGTGATCTCCCACTTTCGACGAGTTTACCGCGTCATCGACGTAGTCCTCCAAAACGACGTTGCACGTCTCCAGGAGGCTTGCTGTCACTTGGATCACAGAATCGAGGCGGCAGAAGCATCGAGTCGACCAGGCCGAGACCCCTCAAGCAAGGGAAGAGAGCCTATGGGCTCAATTCTTCTTGGTTCAATAGTCCGAGGGTCTTCGAGAGACACTTGAACGAGCGCGTCAGTGGGTGGACGCATTTCAGGCTTCATTCGCTGATGATTAGGAACCGTCCGATGCTGACGCCATCACCTATGAAGTATTGAAGACGGAGATAGCAGCCTACCTCTGCCACTAGAAAAACTTTGTTTATTTATAGGTTTCTACTTTTTTTTAATCTTTTTGTAAGTGACTGGCCACGCTGTTTGGCCATATATATGAAAAATCAAAATGAAAAAAAAAGTTTGGAGGTGAAGTTACTATATTAATTCTATGTTGAATTATTGCTATATATATATATATATATATATATATATATATATATATATATATATATCGTAGACGGTTTTGTGGAAAAACAAAATTATTGCTATATATATATATATATATATTAATTATATCGAGACGTGCATGCTTTAGTGGAACAAAGTTAATTTAGTGGAACAAATTAATTATATATATATATATATATATATATATATATATATATCGATGTGTGATATATATATATATGTATATATAGTTAAAGCAAATTTTCAGAATATTTAAATGACAATATTGACATATAAACATGTAATTTCTTCATGTCATGTAAGTGTATACACAAGATAAATATACTTGAGAAAAATATAATGGAACCGTCGGTGATATGGGGAATATCATGGATGGTTCCATAATGGAACCGTCGGTGATATGGGGAATATCACGGACGGTTCCATAATGGAACCGTCTGTGATAATTATCACTGACGGTTCCATAATAGAACCGTCTGTGATAAGTCTCTTTATTAGTACGACCCGGCCGCTAGGGTTTGCGCTCGCCCTAACTCTCGTCACTCCCCAGCTCCGCTAGGGTTTGCGCCCGCCCTAACTCGTCACTTCCCAGCGCATTTACTCCATTCCCCTCCCCACCTCGACGCCACCACTTGACCCTGTCGCCGTCGCCGCCCAACCCCGTCGCCGTCGCCGTCTTTGCTTTCCCCATCCTCCCTCTCTAGATCTGTTAGCTTAATGTCTTGTGTTGAGTTTGATTTTTATGCTTGGGCCTTAAGTTGTGTCCTGATGTTTGTGTGATTTATGCAAGGTGAAGGAGATGGATGAGGGTTGTGCTGGTGGTGGGGTCGCGCCGTGGTTGCGCTGTACTGAGGTAACCCTACCTTACTCCCTCTCTGTCTCTACCCCCCTTGCTCTGTGATGGAAATGGCTAGTGCTCTGCGATGGATGCCGAGGGCTACTACTGGTGTGGTGGCCGGGTTTGGACACCCTTGCTCTGTGATGTCAACTGTGGGATATTGGTGTATGTGCATTCTATGCATCTTGCTTAGTTCATGCTGTGGGTTCGGATGGGGCTTGATATGTTATGACTTATTGGGTATGAGCTGTTGATATGTTATATTGTTATGAGTTATGACTTATTCAGAAGTGTCAAGTGTTGTCTGCTATTGATAGTGAAACTTGCTTGGTGAACCATGGGTTGTTGATATGTTATATTGTTATGACTTATGACTTATTCAGAAGTGTCAAGTGTTGTCTGCTATTGATAGTGGAAACTTGCTTGGTGAACCATGGGCTGTTGATATGTATGATTGATGATTTGCAAAAATAGATGTATAAAATGTGTGATATGTATGTTATGACTTATTTGTCGATTTGTCATTTTGTCAAGATGTCATCTGTTGCTTCTCGCCATTCATTTCACATTTGTCTGTGTAACTATGTTCATGCAGGTCAAGTTCTCCTACCATGCGTCCTAGGTACGTCGTCCTACCATTCCATTCCTAATCTCTTCTCTATAAAGTCTCCAGCAGTGGTACGCTTGTGCCTTTAAAACCGGCATTATATATATATTATGTATGTATTGTTCGTAGTCCCTTAGCCACTTTAGAAGTCGCGTCCTTGACATGAGGAAGAGGAGACAGACGAGGGCAAGCTCATTGAGCCCCTGCAAATTTAAGAAGTACGGCTGCCTGGATAGCGTGAGGACATCCAATTACTTGGTTGCTAATACATGATGCCACTTCCTAGTCGAGTACTGCAGCCCAGCTGGAGTAACGCTACAGTATTCGATCGAAGTGGCATCATGTATTAGCAACTAAGTAATTGGATGTCCCGACGCTATCCAGCAACCGCATTTTAAATTTGCAGGGCTCAATGAGCTTGCCCTCGTTGTCGCCTCCGCTTCTTCATGTCATGGGACGACTTCGAAAGTGGCCGAGGCGCTTAGGAACAATAGAAATATAATATATTTATGATGCCGTTTTAAAGGCACAAGCCACCGCTGGTGTCTTTATAGAGAAAGTCATCACAGCACGGTTTCAGCACAAACCGCTCGTGTTATGTAGTCATCACAGACGGTTTGTGGCTGAGACCGTCTGTGATGTGTAGTCATCACAGACGGTTTGTGGCTGACACCGTCTGTGATGTATAGTCATCACAGACGGTTTGTGGCTGAGACCGTCTGTGATAGTATGCATCACTGACCCATAAACTCAGACGGCTCAAGAAACTGTCTGTGATGACATTTTTGAACTGTCTGTGAAGGCCTTTTCTGTAGTAGTGGCACACCCGTGAGCTTTTGAAGGACTGGGTGGCTCCCGAGCAGACCATCGCTCGCCACAAGGCGTTTAGTCGGCAGCCTTACACACACCACCCACCTCCTCAATAGCCACCTCGAAGTACGCCCAACGATTTCGGGTCGAGCTGCCCCCCCTCCCGCTTATGCCCACTTAACGCCCTCCGGAAGGGCCCCCAACAGGGATGGTGCCACCCCTTTGCTGGTGTCGGGATGCCTACAAGTGCGTCAAATCAACCGACGAGTGGATCATGTTGGTGATATGTCCTACAGGCAATCATGGAGATGATGATATCATGTCTATGTTTATGTGTTATTGAATAAGTGTTATTCTGTTCCTTGAATGAATCATTGGTTATGAAGATTAACAAGTATGTGACTTGTTGGTGAAACTCTTTTAACTTCTATGATGTCGTTCTAAATGAATCCCTGGTCAGAACACTAGTGACCCCATCAACCAGCACATGTATTGATTGATGACCATGTTTCACCAGTCATGGATATGAGGATATCGAATCAATAATGTGAACACATGTTAGAGAACATGGGGTTGGATTGACCCACCTTGAGACACTATCGAGATTGTTATGATTTTATGTGTCGTTAGTTGGTCTCAAGCAATGATGATGTATAATCCTTAGACCTGAGATCAGTATGGTTTCCTACATGCATAAGAGTACACTCGGTTGAGAAAGTGTTGAACAGTCCATGGATGACACAACATCTCACCTGGAGTTTCACCAGATATCGCGAGGCAAAGGGAGAATACACGAGAAGGTGTAACATCCCAAAGTTCTGTTACCAAAATAAAATTAATAAAGTTATTATTTTGTTGGATTTTCTAAAATTTGAAAGAGTTTTATTGCTTTATTTGAATTTATGAAGTTTTAAAAGTCAAAAGTAAAATTTCTTAAAGTTTTATTTGAGTTAAAGTTGAAAAATAAAAACTTAATTAATTTCTCGAATTTTAAAAGCTTTTCCTAAATTATTTTAAAGCTATAATAATTTATGTGCAAAAATTATTACCATTTTTAAGTTGTAATTATTTTATTTAAATCCGAAATAACTCTAGAGATTTCGTGAATTTTTATAGAATTTTGGATTTTATTTACTATTTTCTAAAGCCTTTTTTATTTAATCGGTTTATTTAAATTGGAAAATCAATTTGAAAATCCAAATCGCTTTTGGGCCGAAACCTTGGTCCGGCCCATCCCTGTTCACGCACGCATAGCCCAAGTTGGCCCGCACCGCACCGCACCACCCCCTCTCGGCCGTTGGATTTCCCTCTCTCTCTCTCTCGCCGGTGCCTTCTTCCTCCTCTGTCTCTTCTTCCCCGCAACCACCATGGCCGTCCGCTCGAGCTCCCTCAAGTCTGCGTTTCCCTCCCCCTCTTCACGTGCATTCATGCGCATTCACTCCTGCGCATCATGCCGCCTTCACTCTGGCCGTTTTCCCCTTCTTTATTCCCCATTTCACCACCGCCATTAAAACCGGCAAGAAACGGCCGCCGCCCCACGATCTCCTTGCCCGGTACCCCTCTGGCCCTATAAATAGGAGCCCTGGGAGCCCCTCCTCTCACTCGTCCCGTTCCCACCACTCACTCCTCCTCCCTCACTCCCACCTCGCCGGATTTGGAGTTTTTCTCGTCGCCAACCGCAAGGGCTCCACCGCCTCTAGCGCCGCCGTCGACCACGCCCCTTTGCCATTGACCCCACCGCTAGCATTGCCTCTCCATGCTCTACCTAGTGCGCGCTCCCTCTTCGCCAGAGCCTCGCCGGAACGCCACCGCCGCCCCGAGCCCGACATCACCGCCGCCTTTTGACCTCGTCGCCGGCCACCGCATCGCGTCCCCGCACATCTAAGGTGAGCATCTTGATCAGTGGAGTCCCCTCGTCATGTTGGTACCCTCGCTGGCTGCCGCCGTGCTATCATTCGCCGGATCCTTGGGACCCGAGCGCTGCCACCGTCCGGTGCTGATGTGGCAGCCCGCCATGTGGCGCTAGGTCAGCGCCACATCACCGTTTTCGCCTAATTGGCTGCCTCATCATCGCCCGCGTGTCGTTGACGTGGCACATCTTTTAACCGTAAAGAAATCCGGGCGATGACGTTAGCATGACGCAATAAAGCCTTTTTTCCTTTAGAAAAATAATTCCAAAATCCCAAAAATCCCAATTTCATGATTTCATGTGATTTCCAAACTTCCAGGGGTTTGTTCTCCATACGAACTCCGATTTCGTCGATTCAAATTTCTAAATTCGTATAAATTCAAGATCTAGCTAACTAAACTAAAATTATTTAATTTGGAGTTCATTTCAATCTTTCTTTGAATTTTGTTTGAATTTGGTTTATTTTTGCGTATAGATTTCGACGACTTCGGAGAGTTAGATTTCGACGCCGTTGGAGAACATATAAGAGGATTGATTTTGACTGTATGATCATTGTGATTGTACACATAGACTACCTGGAGAGAGTACTTGTGAGTACTAGGTGACCTGTTAAGGAAAACAACATCGTCTAATCAAGCAAGACAAGTTATACCTTTGATTATATTTGAATCCCATTATTTTAAATTATTTAAATTCCATTTTAAATTTTTTACTTCATGCTTATTTCTATTCAATGTAATTTAAATACCTGTCTTAAACTTTATAATTATTACCAATTCCAATATATAGCCCTTTATTGTCAAGATAGGCAGTATAAAAAATCTTTCCGATTGTGATGCATTCAGGAGTTAATAATTGAAAAGACTAGATTATAAGAATACATTATTGTTGGAGGAGATACCTTATTGTTGAATTATAGTAATACACGATTGATGAAAGTTGGATTATAGAAATGCATGATTCTTAGATATTAATTATAGAACGATACAATTGTTGATTGTTGGATTATAGGTTTGAATAATTGTTGGAGATTGAACCGTAGAAATGCAATATTGACGGATGTTGATTATAGAAATAGATGATTGATGGATGTTGGACTTTAGGAATATATCTTAGTTGGATTACATAAGTATATATTTTCTGTATTATTAGAATATATCATTTTTGGATTTATAGATGGTGAATTATTAGAAATAGGTTATTATTGAAGAGTGAATTATTGGAGATTGGATTATAGTAGTAATTGTCGGATGTTGGATTATATGATTATTTGTTGGAGAAGTGATTATAGAACTAATTGAGGGATGTTGATTATTATGGTTGGATTATAGAAATAAATAATTATTGGAGATTGATTTTAGAAATAAATAATTGTTGGTGATGGATTAATAAAGATTGGATGATAGATAAATACTATAGTCAAATACTTGAATTGTTGATATTGGTTTCCAGAAATAGATTGTTATCTGAAAATTTGATTATAGGATTACATACTCATTGGATTGATGTTGAATTAGTAGAAATAGTTTGTTAAGGAATAATGGATTGATATCGGATTATAGAATTAGAGTATAGGTAAATGTTGGATCAGTTGAAGTTGGATCATAGAAATAGACTGATATGGTGTAGATTGGACTAATTGATATTGGAGTGTAGGATTATACAATTGCTGGAGATTGGATTACTGATGGTTTACATACTGATCTTGTACTTGACAAGTCTTGGACATTAATCCCTTATACCTTGTCACCCTAGATAAAACCCTAGTTGATACCATAGTATGAACTGGGATCATTTTAAAAAAAATTATGCTTAGCAATGCTTAGACCCAAAAGTATTTGATTTGGGAACTTTCAACCAAAAATCAAATGTTGTTTAAAAATCTATGGCATTGGTTTGTCATAGAAGATTTTTGCAAATGATTTTGAAAAGCAAAAGGAAAAGTTGGTTTGTACTTGGGCGAAATGGATGGTTGGTGGGTGCAGGTTTATGCACGGGCTCAACCTGATCAGGATTGAGGCCCAAGGTTTTTATTGGAAGTCACCCAGGTCAATTAAGGATCGGCCTGAGAGCCGCTTTTGCTAAACTCCATCGTACTACCACATGCCTCGAATGGGCGGGACCTGGCTAAATAATTTGCAACGTTTCACCATGGTCATGCCATCCGGTTGCGTGGGCGTCTATTATGACCTACTTTTATTCCCACCTGGCGCAAGAGAGGGCCTCCGGAGGATTAGCAGTCTAATGGAAGCGAAACCTTAGCGAGGCGGGACTATGGTGGGATGAAGCATTGTAAAGGCCTTGACACGTGCTCTAGACTGCTTACCTAAGGTAGTGAGCGGTGGTATCGACGGATGCCAAACAATCTAGAGAATTCATGTCATGTGGGTAAAGCTATACAACCTCTGCAGAGTGTAAAACTATTCGAATAGCCGTGTCCACTATCATAGACATGTTTAGCATTTGTCACTCAAAGTTAGACTTTGATTTTGTTTTCAAAAGACTTTATCAAATGGTTTATACAAATGGGAAATTTGGGCAGGAAGCCATGTGATAGGAGGGTATCCTTCACCATTCTTGTGTGAATGTTATCTGACTATAAAACTTGATAATTTATAAAATGAATTTTAGTTATAGAATAACTGCTTTGGAACTTAGTACAAGTATTTAAAGAAAACATTGCTTTATGCAAATTCAACCATTAAGCCTTCCTTTGTTATATCCTTGCATGCATTATAATCTGTTACTGGGTGTAACTTGCGAGCATGGAAGTTGTGCTCATCCTTACTTGATGCAAATAAATTTCAGAGGAGAAGGACTTCGCTATTGGTATGGATCTCGACGACTAGGCCGCTACCCCAGTCAATTTCCTGTGGTAGATCAGCTAGACTCCACTACGTCTTCTTCGTCTTCCGCTGTGTTTGTTTATTGTTGACTTGTAAGCCTTTCTTGTAATAAACTCTATTGATTATTAATAAAGTTATGCGATTCATGGATGTTACCATATCTATTTGCTGTGTGAACTAGCTACTGATCATGGGACTAGTTCAGAAATGCACAGAGGATTTGGGGGGCTACTCCCGGGTACGATAGAATGTCTTTTAGTTCGATCAGATATGGACTAGTCGTATAGAGATACGAGCTAGTTGTAGGCTGGTTGAACATGATCACTAAGTGGTCGAAACCTGGTCGTAAGGAGTTACAAACTGGTCGAGACTAAATATGAACTGGTCGTATAGAGATACAAGCTGGTCATTAGTGATATGGACCTGGTCGTAGATCATATTGCATTAAGGTTCGTCCGATATAATTCGTGTATATTCGAGAATCGTTATGTTCTGCTAGGAGCTGTTGATGACTCGTGATCAGAAAGGAGTTTCCGAGTCACAACCGATTACGCATAAACCTGACGGGTCACACACTTAACGGGTTGGAACAAACCAGTATGGATACGATTCATCAAATGGGTTCAGATAGGATCCGTCATGGGCACTATATAAGGAGATGCTTGAGGCTATTGGAAAGATAGATGATACACGTGAGTTGTTCCACTGAAACGCTGGCCACCATCTCCTTGAGAGAGCCTTCCGTGTGACTTGGTGCTAGCACACCGGCGTACGATGTTCCTTCTTTGGACGTGTGAATACCGTAGAGACGCTACTGCGGTTACTGTTGCGCTTGAGGACGATCCGCAATCTTCACAAGGAACTGCAGAGGTTGTTGGAGGAGACGATAGACTTGTGAGGACACTGGATGATCATCTACGACCACTTCATCGACACACTCTTCATTGGACCAGGCTACTCCAACTCTTCTTCCGCTGCACTGCGCGTCTGGTGGTAACGGTCTATGATCTCCTACTTGCATGGCATCCTAGTTTACGTGGTAGATTTTTTGAATTGTTAGCTAGCGTAGCCTACCTGTATCCCTTCAGTGGTATCAGAGCCATCCTACATAGTTTTTGATCTAGATCGGTCGCATATACTGGATATGTGGTAGTAGTAGATTGGATCTATTACTGATTTGGTCTGGTAACCTAGATCGGTTCATATGGATGGAACGATCTAGGCACTGGTCGATGAGATCGATTGGTGTTCGGTGATAGTAGATGGGTTTTTGCGAAGAGGTACAAGTTAAGAGCACTAGATGATTTACTTGACTTGGTTTCAACTGCATTGCATGAAACTCCTACCGGTCGGAATTCCGCCATCGGAGTATGCCGCAGTGCATGGTCGTATCAAGGCAGTGATCAGAATGGTTCGAAATAGGGTTAATATAATTAATTCGATGATTTCAGAGGCTCGGTTACGTAAATGAGATTCATGTCTCAGGAAAATTTTCCGAGTGTGCTGCCCTCGACCAGTGAGGGGCGCTGCCCCTTCGAACCCCGCTTGCTAACCGGCTAGCAGGACCGTCGTGGTCGTAACCGCGTTATGTAGTAGTATGTTTTCATGTCGCCCGATAGAATTGGATTCTATGGATAACTCATTTTTTTTGTAGGGATTGATGTGAATAGTATGGCCCATTGTATATGTGAGACATGAATGGATTTAACAGGGCCTACATGTCATGGTGTGTGATAGCCATCGAGCTACATATTATTGTATAACGGTCTGCGTACCGACTTGTGATGCTTGATCTTATCCTATATAATTCATTACTAGCTTTTATGAGTAATTTCTTAGTAGATGAATGCGGTCGGAGACTTCAAGCATGATGGTTGGAGGACATGAAGCATGGTGATGGAGATCGTCATGTTAAGGGTCATACTATTTTCACAGTTTAATTTGATTATCTGTGAATATTTATTCCTGTAATTTTATTAATCATGTTTTATCATTAGATGTTTTAACATGGTAGAATAGTATCCCTCAAGAAAAATTAAGTTAATTTGATGCATTTCCAGTTGCTGCGACCAACACGATTTTGATCGTTAATTGGTAGGTCTACCCAAGTAGGTTGCCATTAACTATCTTAATAAGATGGGGTGGGTGTCGGACACCCATATGCATAGTGTTGGTTTAACTTGACAAGGCTATCAAAAAGGGTTTTGGGCCTTGGGGCATAGTGTTGGTTGGAAGTGCATGGAGATGTCACCGATCAAACAAGAGTCATATGTGATATGATTAGCAAATGGTTGGTTACCTAAAATTACTAAGTTTCTAGCAGTGATGCCAAAGCTCACTAGGACTTAATGATTTATGGATCTTGAACTCGCTATATGTTGTTTGAGAGAAAACATGGTTTAGAACATATAGTGGGAGTATCTTTTATTGATGGTTGATGATTAAGTTTGACCACGTATGAACTAGTTGTATGGTGATACGACTAGGTTTAGACTAGTCGTATGGGGATCCGACCAGGTAAAGACTAGTCGTATGGTGATACGAGCTAGTCGTAGACTGGTCAAACATAACCACCAACATGAGTGTCTAATAGAAGATCTTACATAAACATTGTGCTGAATTTTTGTATATTCTGTTATAGATCATGGCACCTACTACTTCTGCACCTACCTTTAATTTGTGATCTATTCTTGAGAGAGAAAAGTTGAATGGTTCAAACTTTATTGACTGGTTTTGTAATTTGAGAATTATTCTCAAACAAGAAAAGAATGAATATGTTCTAGAGAGTCCCTATCCCGAGGAACCGAATGCTAATGCTACTCGAACTGAAAAGAATGCTTATGAGAAGCAGTCAAATGACGCAGTCGATGTGCACTGCCTTATGCTTGCAACCATGAACTCTGAGCTTCAAAAGCAATACGAGACCACAGACGCTTACAATATGATTGTGCGTCTGAAGGGTATGTTTCAGGATCAAGCAAAGGTAGATAGGTTTAATACCTCTAAGGCATTGTTTTCTTATAGGCTGTCGGAGGGCAACCCGGTCAGTCCTCATGTGACCAAGATGATTGGTCACATTGAGAGCTTGGAAAAGCTTGGTTTTCCCCTTAGCCAAAAGTTGGCTACTGATGTTATTCTCCAATCGCTCCCTACGAGCTTTCAGCCTGTCATATTGAATTTTCATATGAATGACATGGAAAAGTCATTGATCGAGTTGCATGACATCCTTAAAGGTGCTGAGGAGAGCATCAAGAAAACTTCCAATCATGTGATGATGGTTCAAAAGACTATAACCTTCAAGAAGAAGGGTAAGTCGGGAAAGGAAAAGGGTAAAGGAAAGACTCAAGATGAGATCGAGAGTCTCAAGGCTATGCTTAAGAAGCTCAAGTTGGGTCCTAAGCCTGACACAGAATGTTACCATTGTCATGAGACTGGGCATTAGAAGAGAAACTACAAGAAGTACTTAGTAGAAATGAAAAAGAACAAAGGAAGTAAGACTTCCAGTTCAGGTATAAATGTTATACAAATTAATCTTGCCACTTCTCTGACTAGTTCTTGGGTATTTGATACCGGGTCGGTTGCTCATATTTGCAATTCGATGTAGGGACTAATAAGGAGTAGATGTTTGGCAAGAGGATATGTTGATCTTCGTGTGGGCAATGGAGCAAGAGTTGTTGCATTAGCTATTGGCACTTTGCCATTAGCTCTACCCTCAGGATTAGTTATGGAAATAAATAGTTGTTATTATGTTCTAGCCTTAAGCAAAAATATTATTCCTGCTTCTTGTTTATGAGCAGAAGGTTATGAGTTCAGAATAAATAACAATTGTTGTTCGATTTATTTTGAAGATATGCTTTATGGCCATGCAACATTGGTGAATGGATTGTATGTTTTGAATATTGAGGATGAGCCCATCTATAACATTAATGCTAAGAGACTTTGAACTAATGATGTGAATCCCACTTTCGTTTGGCATTGTCGTCTTAGTCATATAAATGAGAAGCGCATGATGAGGCTCCATAAAGATGGTCTTCTAAACTCATTTGATTTTGAATAATTTGAAACATGTGAATCTTGTTTACTTGGCAAGATGACAAAGGCGCCCTTCATGACCAGAGGTGAGAGGACGAGTGATCTACTGGTCGTAATGCATTTGGATGTATATGGACCAATGAGCATTCCGACCAGAGGTGGTTTTTAGTACTTCATAACTTTTACTAATGATTTCAGTAGATATGGCTATGTCTATTTGATGAGGCATAAGTCAGAATCCTTTGAAAATTTCAAAGAATTTCATAATGAAGTACAGAATCAACTTGGCAAGACAATTAAATGTCTACGATCTGATCGTGGAGGTGAATATTTGAGCCATGAGTTTGGTGATCATCTAAAGAAGTGTGAAATTGTTCCACAGCTTACTTCGTCGGGGACACCATAATGGAAAGGAGTGTCGGAACGACGGAACCAAACATTGTTGGACATGGTTTGGTCTATGATGAGCCAATATGATCTTCCATTGTAATTATGGGGATACGCTCTACAAACAATAGCTTTCACTTTAAATAGGGTTCCATCAAAAACTGTAGAGAAGACACCATATGAGATATGGACTGGGAAGAGTCCTGGATTGTCTTTTTCTTAGCATATGGGGTTGTGAAGCATATGTGAAACGTTTGACGTCTGACAAACTTCTTTGTAGAGTATCCTAAGGAAACTAAAGGATATTATTTTTATAATCGGGTTGATAACAAAGTGTTTTGTTGCCTATAATGGTGTCTTCTTGGAGAAAGAGTTTCTTTCCAAAGGAGTCAGTGGGAGCAAGGTGTCCTCGAAGAAATTCGGGAACCATCTGAAAATATTTCAACTCCTACTAAACCTCTACAGGATGAACAAAATGTTGTTAAACCTGTAGATGAGGTATCAGCCCCACATAGATCAAAAATGCCATGTCAATTGCCTATAAGGTATAGGCATGATGTATTATTGTTGAATAATAATGAGCCTAAAACTTATACGAAAGCGATGGTGGACCCAGACTCTGAGTCATGGCATGAAGCCATGAGATCCAAAATAAAGTCCATACATGATAATCAAGTTTGGAACTTGGTTTATGCACCTGATGGTGTTAAGACCATTGAGTGCAAGTGGATTTTTAAGAAGTATTCACATTCATAAGGCACGATTGGTTGCGAAGGGTTTTAGACAAATTCAAGGTGTTGATTATGATGAAACCTTCTCTCCTGTCACGATGCTTAAGTCTATTCGGATCATTCTAGCTACTGCTGCATATTTCGACTATGAGATATGGCAAATGGATGTCAAAGCGGCTTTCCTAATTAGAAACCTAAGTGAGGATGTGTACATGTCACAGCCCGAGGGTTTTTATCGATCCAAAGCAAGCTAGAAAGGTATGCAAGCTTAATAAATCCATCTATGGATTGAAGCAAGAATCTCGGAGTTAGAACATTCGTTTTGATGAAGTGGTCAAAGGGTTTGACTTCATCAAGAACGAAGAAGAACCTTGAGTTTACAAGAAGGTTAGTGGGAGCAAGCTTGTGTTTCTGATCTTGTATGTGGATGACATACTACTGGTCAGAAATGATATTTCAATGGTTGAATCTGTTAAAACTTCATTAAGAAATAGTTTCTCAATGAAAGATTTAGGAGATGCAGCATATATTCTTGGTATAAGGATCTATAGAGATAGATCTAAAAGGCTAATTGGATTAAGCCAGGATATGTACATAGACAAGGTGTTGAAACGGTTCAACATGCAAGATTCCAAGAAAGGTTTCTTGCCCATGGCACATGGAATTAATCTTAGCAAGAGTCAGTGTCCTACGACCACTGATGAGCGAGACAAAATGAGTACAATCCCATATGTGTCGACTATAGGATCTATCATGTATGCCATGCTATGTACACGACCAGATGTGTCGTATGCTCTAAGTGTTACGAGCAGATATCAGTCAGATCCAGGTGAAGGTCACCGGATAGTAGTCAAGAATATCCTTAAGTACTTGAGAAGGACTAAGGATGCATTCCTTGTTTATGGAGGTGAGGAAGAGTTGGTCGTAAATGGTTACACCGATGCTAGCTTCCAAACCGACAAGGGTGATTTCAGATCACAATCAAGGTTTGTGTTTTGTTTGAATGGAAGAGCAGTAAGCTAGAAGAGTTCCAAGTAGGGAACGGCTGCTAATTCTACAACAGAGGTTGAATACATTGCGGCTTCAGAAGCTGCAAAAGAGGTCGTATGGATTAGGAAGTTCATTTATGAATAGGGTGTGGTCTCTAGTGCTTCAGTCCAATGGATCTCTACTGTGATTATAATGGAGCAGTTCAAGAAAACCAAATGAACACCTTTATTTATTAAGGGTTTTAGTATGGCTTGCAATAATGCCTAAGGGCTTTTGCAGCTCATACCGGCACACAAGGAAAATAAGACGAACCTAAGCACACAAACTACCGCCTAAAGGGCGACTCGAAAGGAACTGGCTAAGCCTGACAAACTAAGACTCTAGCGATCTCAGTCGCTAAGGTAGCCTCCACAACCACGACGATGCTCCCGCCTGCTGTAGACTTGGAAGTGAGCTGGCATCTTCACGAACTAGTCCTGATGTCCTGGGACTGGTGCAGCAGGAGCAGGTGCCTCCGGTGCAGGTGCAGCTGGTTCTTCCGACTCTGCAGCTTCTGTTGGCTCCTCTGGAACCTCCTCAGGACCTTCCTCGGGATGCTCTTCTGGTTCTTCTGGCTCTTCAGGATCTTCTTCTTCTTGTTCCTCCTCATGGTCGTGCTGACCGTAGAGGGCTTCTTCCAGTATGGCGATCCTTTCTTCACTCTTTGTAGGGTCTCATAGGCGCCTCCACTCGGTGGCGGCCGCTTCAATGACTTCTCTTGAGCTGCTACTGGCTCGGGCGAGGTGCACCACTGTGGCATCGTCTTCCCCATCCGTAGACGGGTAGCGTGCGGGTCGATCCACGACGGCAGCTCGGGGATGGTAACGAAAGACGGTGTTTCGCAGCTCCCGTGCGTAGATGTGGCAAATTCTGAGGATGGCCAGGCGTGATGACTCTTGAATTCCTTGCACGAAGGTGATCCTTCTGAAGGAGATGTTCAACGGCTGGCTGGCTGTAGTGCGCTTCCTGGCGTAGACTGTCAGACGGCAGATCACTCCACGATCTTGACCATTTACCACCCATTGGTTGCCACGATACATGGGACGATCAAAGCCTCCAAGTACTTGCAATAGCTTCCACAGCTTTACGGCAAGTCCGCCTTTGCGCTCACCGTAGGTATGAAGCATCTGTAAAGACAGACAAGAGGGTAGGAACTAGGTTAAAACAGCGGGGAGAGAAAAAGATTATAGCAATAGATGAGTCGAGAGAGACATGAGGAGAGTTAAGCAGTTCATTTAATCTTGGAAGTTAATTTTTCTTTAGAAAATAATTTGGAATCTCTAAGACGGCCGATCTAAGGGTAAAACCTACAGTCAGTATGGCTCTGATACCACCTCTGTCGGGACCCAAAATATGTAATTATGGACCCTCTGTGTATAATGCACTAGTCCAGGATCATGCTAGTGTACACAGTGTCACACATAGGTGAATATCGATCCACACAAGCGATTAATAACATAAACGAGTAGTTTGATAACAAATAGTTGTTTTGACCTTGTGGTCGAGTTACAATTATTAAGCCACGCAGGGCTAGCAAGAAATAAAATAGCAGCAAAACGAAGAAACTTCAGCGGAATCCCATCAATTCACCACAGGCAACTGACTGAGATCAAGACCCTACGATAAAGCACCTTCGATGAACTCCTCCTCGAAAGCAGGCGAAGACTCCTCCTCTTCTGTTGCATGTTTTACAACAAGCATGAGTACACACTGTACTCGCAAGTCATACCACAGAAATGCAGTTATAGATGCAGGCTTATTCCAAAAGAATGGCTTATGTGGTTCTTTTGCAGAAATGCAGTATTTGCAATTCAAATACAAGTAATAGATTGAAAGAATAATTCAAAACAAATAGACAATAATAATTGAACAGTTTTATTTCACAAAGACACATAGGCTAAACAAGTTATTCACATAGCCATATGGCTTAGGTCACACAGCTCCCTTCCCAAAGTTTTCATGAAAATCTACCCCTCGTGTGAAATCACCGAGCGTGTCCATAACCGCGGACGCGGCTATTCGAATAGTTTGTTTAACACTCTGTAGAGTTTGTACACTTTACCCACACGATACAACTAGTGTAGCTAGCACTAGTTGTAACAAAATAGTTTGAAAACTTCATCTTAACATTGACACTCCCAGTGTGCTTACAAACCGTTAGACAACCCCACATAGGAAGTTAGTCCGACACACACCGTTGGACAGGGACACGGCGAACCGCCCCGTGATGTGACTACCTGGTAGCACACCTCCACCCATGCAACACAGCCTAACCTACTTCCTGAGTAATCAATGTCAAGACTCCAGAACTTACTAAGTTAGGCCCGTCCCATACCAGGCATGTGGTTGTACGAGAGGCTCAGTTCAATGGCGCATAAAGTTAAGTCCTTAATTGACCGAGGCAAGACTTCCAAATAAACTACAAATCCCTATGCACACAGGTTATTAAGCCCACGCACATAGCTCCACCAAAATATCACACAGTCCACTTGCCTCTGTCTAAATCCTTTCCCACCCGGTTGGCTAAGTGCAACATATGCCATCAACGAGTAATAGCACATAGCGCACACAGTTTCTATCACATAGTTCCATAGTCACTTAGTCATGTTTATAATTGCAATCTACATGAGATGATGACTCGTAGCATGGCTAAGCAATCTAATCGCATCTAACCAACCCACGTTGGTAATACACTAGCACCAACTACATAAACCAAACTAGGGTGATAAAAGATTATGGCATACAATTAGACAAGGAGGTCATAACAAATTAGACATTAACTAATCCCAAAAGCATTGAAATAAATAATTAAAGTAAATGCAATAATTTAAATCAATATAACTTTTGAAAACTGGGTTCAACATGATCAAAGGTATAACTTGCCTTGGAAAAGGTCTTGGTATTGATCTTGGTCTTGAGATACTCCTTGCTCTTCAAAACCTCCCGAGGTATCAACGTCTACTCGCAAATGAAACAAACAAACAAAACAAAATAAATAAAAACAGAAGCAAAACAAACTCCAAAAATTAAATAAAAATCTCAGATAGGTAGATCTTGAATTTAGATGAATTTAGAAATTTGAATGGGCTCAATCGGAGTACGGATGCAAAAGATATGGGCTTTGGAAGTTGGAAATCTCAAGAAAACCCTAAAAACTGATTATTCCGAATTTCCGAATTATTTCTTAAAAGAAAATCGGTTTATTGCGCAACGATGACGTCAGTGCTCGAATTAAAGAATTAAAAAGAAAATCTGACATGTAGGGCCCACATGTCAGTGAGATGGCTCACGGTGAACCAAGTTCACCGAGCCAGATGTGGAGATTGGATCTGGACCCGCCTAGTCAGCGCTGACGTGGCTTCCACGCGGGCGACATGGCGACGCAGAGGCTGACGTGGAGATGACAAGGCGGTGACGCGGCACGGCGGTGGGCTGGTGGCGCACGGGAACCGAGGGTCCCAGCGAACAGCGGCGACTCACCGGCGGCGGATGCTACAGGGAGGTAGAGGAGGATGCGGGGAACTCAGGGGTGGGCTCACGGGTGCTCGAGGACGATTGTGGCAGCCGGCGGTGAGGTAGAAGCAGCGGCGGGGCTTCGGGCTTAACGGCGATGGCGCTAGAGAGCTTCCCCGACGAAACGAAGGTGACCCCGGGGTTCCTCCTGCTCGTGTGATGACGATGGTGCGAGCGGCAAGGCTCCGGCGGCTTCGGGTGCGACGAAATCACTCGTCAGAGCAAGCGGCTTCACAACCTTAAAACTCCAAATTCCAGCGGCGATAGGGCTCAAGAGGGGCGGTGGTTTGAGGGTTTGAGGTGCGGGGGCGACGGCGATCCCGGGGCGCCCTTTATAGGGTCCGGGGAGGCGCGGATATGGAAACACCCAAATCGTGTCCGAGATGAACACGGAAACAAATCTGGGAAATCTTGGAGATAAGAAGCAAATTGAGATAAGATTTCAACGGAAACGACTGCGGGGGAGATAGAGACACGATTTTGACACGGTTTCTAGAAGAGAGACGGTTGGAAACTCCATTGCCGTATCGAACTCGGAGAGCTTCAATGGCGGCCGCGACAGGAGCTCCACGGAGAAGAACCCGAGTCAGAGACGACGACTTTGGGCGGGCCCACCGGTTAGAGGAACACGGAGACGGACGCGCGCGCGGGCGTTGATCCATCCGTTCCACGCTGATCCTACGGCGGGGACGGGGCGAGCGTGTGGGGACGGGCTGAAAGCGAGGCGGGCTGGGCTGCACAGGACTAGGCCGAAGGGAATTCGGCCCAGGAGTTTTTCCAAGATTTTAATAGTTTTTCTTTTTAAGAAATTACCAGAAATCCAAATAAGCAATAGAAAATAGCAATTGAACTTGGAAAAATTCCAGAAAAATCTGGAAAATATAACCAAGCCCAAGGAACCCAAATAAAATAGTTTTAACCATTGTTGATGTTAACTTTAATCATATTAAATTATTTTGATGTACAAAGTCCATATTAAGCTTTTGATTTAAATTCAAATAAAATCCAAATGGTGAATTTTATCCTACTAACTCTTTAAAAGATTTTTAAAGCTCAGAAAATTGGGATGTTACAACCAGGCTGCTCTAACTCTTCTTCTGTTGCACTACGCGTCTAGTGGTAACGATCTATGATCTCCTGCTTGTATGGCATCCTGGTTTATATGGTAGATTTTTTGAATTGTTAGCTAACGTAGCCTACCCGTATCCCTTCAGACCATTGGGCAATGCTATTGGTGCTGCCAAACCTTCTGCGTGGACTACCCCGACCGTAGGTTTGACACGCAAAGCCACAGATAGCCGGTAATAAAATCGCATTTGAGTGCACACTACTATTTTGCTTCCCGTTACGTCGTAACCATGTCTCTCTTCCCACCACAGTCTCTGCCACGCCTATGTGACTTCATTCAGTCGATCGATGACAAGATCCACCCTACGACATGTGGATGCTACTGTCAAGGAAGAGGTGGGCCAGGGAGGATTGCGAGGGCCGTGAAAGGCATCTCGAAGAGCTGCAGGCTGAGATGGAGGAGAAGAAGATGCTGGAGAGGCTGCACAAGGAGCAGGAGCACGAGCATGCCAGGGGACGCGAGGACGAGAGGGCTAGGAAGAGGGCCATCATGGCGAAAGCTAAGGCGCAAGGCGAGGAGTACAATGCTGAGCTGGGCCGCAAGGACAAATGGCCATGTTCCACACAGTAGTTTGACACTCTTCGTCTGTATGTGTCATGTATTTCTAATTCCCCAACGGCATGCGTGTACCATCCTTAGTTCGTTAGCCTGCATACCATGTAACCCACTTGTCGGATTAACTGTCGTGTTGTTATCGTTGCACCATTTCTCCAAAGGTCTCCACCGTGTATAAATTCCCTAGCGCATCGCAATATCACTTAGTTTCCTACTTACAAATCATTGCTACCTCAATCGTCCTCACAAAATTCTTTAGAAATTTACACAACAACATACGACAATCATAAAATGTTATTGCGAGTCCAACAGATTTTGTACCCTTGAGAATCTACGAAAATCACAAATGCTATTCAGTTCCTTTATACCTCTCTATGCTGCTACCTCATTTGTTAAGTTGTTCGGAGTAGTTATGAATATATGTTTTCTTTTTACATGATTGATATGAATTACTACTCAATACGTGAGTTTAGAATCCACTGTGGAAATTCTACTGCGGTGAGGTCGGGCACTAGAAGATTTTGTAATATCCTGAATATTCATTGGTGAATAAAACAATGTTTAGAGAAGGAATTAAAAGAAAATTTTAGTTTTTTGTGAGAGGTTTGGACCTTGGTCTTTTGGCCCAAGGTGCCCTAGCCCAAATTGGGCTGGCAATTTAGTGGGGCATGAGGGGGAGGTGCCCCTTTTCCCCCAAACCTAGCCGCCCCCTCTCTTCTCCCCCATCTGGCTGCCACCCTCCTCCTTGGCCCCCTTGCACCTCCCACCTCCCCTCCCAGTCGAAAGCCTCCTTCTGCCTCACCTTCCCACGCTGCCATCTCCTAGAGTCACCACCTCCCTACTGTTTGTGGCCGACCATTGGGAAGGAGGGGAAGGAGGGGAAGGAAGAGAGGAAGAGAGGAAGAGAGGAAGAGAGGAAGAGGAAGAGGTAGAAGAAGGGAAATCTTCACGAGGGCTTCAGCGAGGTCCAGCGGAGAATTTGTGGGTAAATTCATGTTCTCCGTTAGTTATTGTAAATCTTTCATATGTGATTTGTCACTGATGGTCATATTAGTACCCTGCTATTGTAGATCGGTATTTTTGTAGTTCGGTTAATCCATAAGTTTGAAGTGGTTCCAAGAGAATTCAGCATTTAGGGTCTCCTAGAGTTATGTGGGTAATTGCGATAGATTTCTAGAAAGTCTTGATTCGTAATTTTTGGATAGATAATGATTTAGTTATCATTTTTGCAAGTCTAAGTGCCTATTTAGTCTCTAGATTCGGGCAGCGAGTATAGTTCTGTGAATTAGGGTCTAGAGATGGACGAATATGGTCAGTTGCTGTTTCTAGTGAGTCCAAGTTCATATTTTTTGGACAAAAATAATGAAAGTTATGAAATTTTTGTTGGGGACAGTACGGAAAGATTGCTCAATTAGCAACCTTTGTTGCACAATGGGAAAAATTATAATAAATTTATTGTGGGATCTAGTTCTCTGTAGTTTCCAGAATGACTTAGATCACTGGGTTTGGTTGTACCAATCAAAAGATATGAAATTCCTAAGTCGATAGTACCAAAGATGACAGAACTATCTTTGGAGATAAAATCAAAGGCTTAGATGAAATAATTTGAACTTCCAATCACTTGAGAAGTTGTGGGTATGTGTGTGTAGGTTCCAGAGAACATTGGTTCATGATTTTTGGAGCTTTGAATCAAACGTTATAGTTTTTCCTTTGGTGGCTGTTTATTTTGGGCAAACTGGGTTTTGGGAATGTATCGATAAAGTTTTGGGCTGCGAATAGGAGCGAATGAGTTCATTTTATTTTATTGCTATATTGTGCCCAATTGAATGGTATTCTTAGTATACTTTACGAATGCCAGGTGGTGGTGGGAACCAGGGATAGAGTCCTCCTTTCGTCGTCATCCGTCGAGGCAAGTGCAAGCAGTGTAGAGTAAATTGTGATGTTAAATTCTTGATTATTGCCATGGTTTATTCGTATGGAACTTTGTCCATGATTTTGTTACTGAATGTTATTGTCTCATGATGGATTGAGATTATGAAGTTCATTTGCATCATGGCATTCATTCTTGAATCTTGGACTACGTGGTAGCCAAGAATTGTTTCTTTTGAGGTCCCCGTCATGCATTAGACGGGCTTGAGATCCCCGTCATGTATTGGATGGGCATGAGGTCCCCACATTCGTAGAGTATGGGCTTGAGGTCCCTATGCCTGAGGGCATAGGCTTGAGTATGCATCGACGGATGCACTACTCCGCATTACCGATAATTGCAAAGAAGGAAGAAAGAGCATTCTTGACATATGCTTTGCATGCAAGTATAAGAGTTTTATTTATGGCTACCTTGCTGATGTTCACATGAGGATTTGTTATCTTCATTTGCTGATCGTGATGTTTTGTCTATTATCACTGTTGTACTTTGCTGAGTTGTAGACTCACGCTTGTTGTTGTGTTCCTTTTAGGTACCTCTCGAGGCAGCGACATGTATGAGAAGGGGTAGTTTTGATGCACTTCACACATGATCACCCATGGAAAATAAATTAGCTTGTTTACCTAAAACCACATGTTCTTGCTATTACCTTTATTTTCAGACTGTGTTCATCCTTCGTGGTGGTTAATTTACTTGTAACCATGGTAGCCAAGTTTTATCGTGGATGTTTCAATTCAGGCTTTTAAACCTCATATATTGATTTATTTAATTCTACTTGATATAATAAATTGAATGACTTGATTAGTCCTACATTCTCGTAATTCTGATGAATCTTGATGATTTAGATTTATTTAATTAAGAGTGTCGGTGTTTTAGAACCGAACTTACATAAAGATTGTTTGATTCGGGGGGTTCCTCTAGCCTCAAAATCACACAAAGATGGAGACACGGGGATTTTTATACAAGTTCGGGCCTTCTCCCGGGAGAATAACAACCCTACTCCTGTGTATGTATTGAGTATGCTAGATTACAAGATGGAGCCAAAGAATAGAGTATTGTGCTTCTAATTGGCTTCTCTCCCCCACTATTCTGATGATCTTGCCTTTTATACAGTCCTCGTAGTGTGTCATTGAATCTCCAGTATAAAGATCACCTTAACACCCTAGATCGTGGAGCCGTTACTGGATGTTATTATAGGAGTTGTAACATTCCCACGTCGCCAGGCAATTATCACCACAACAGGGAGTTAAATCGTACCGTTATTCCAGAGAATAACAGCGTAATTGATTTCTCATATCCTTGGATACGGTATAGAAGATTCCCTGATCGACTAAGCCCACATGTCTGCGTGCCTTATCGACTAGGGGCTGGTCGTGGAAGAACTTACGACCAGGTGGTGGTCGTAGAAGAGCTTACAACCATAGACTAATCGTAGTAGAAATTACAATCATGGTATAGTCATAGAAGGGCTTACGACTATGGGGCTAGTCGTAGAAGAACTTACGACCTCCAGCTTCTCCCTTAAGAATATTAAGGGGTACACTATATGACGTCATTATTATCCATAATATGAATTATAGATAAATGATTAAAATGAGGATTGTTATATCCTCGTCATTTAGCCCCCCAGCTTCAAGCGAAAATAACTTACTTGGGAAAGGAGCAGTAGATGGTCTTACGACCAGTAAATGGTCGTAGAAAGGTGGTTGAAGGAAAAACTCTTCGACTGGAGTTTCATTTGACCATAACTTGACTTGTTCAAGAAGGTTATACAGTGACTTACGACTCACAAGGTGATTGTAGGAGAGCTTACGATCGCATAGTGGTCGTAGTACTTTAGTTCAAAAGCAAAACCTTTCTAATCACTGTTGCATTTGACTAGAAAGAAACTTGGTCAAGAAGGTAATTTCGCTTGAGATATAAAGACCGGCTCGGTTTTCTCGAGCGGACAAATTTAGGAATCCTAATCGACTCTCACAGACTTGTCTGTTGGAGTGGTTCCCGAAGCGTTGGCAACCATTGGGTCGCCACGTCTTTAACTTGCGCATGTGGTTATATATACTTACCATGGGTGAGAATAAGATCTTTTACCTTCCCCTAAATCGCTCTCGCTGTTCAAGCTTTTGAGTTCTCCGCCGACGACCAAATCAAGCCTTCTCCTCCAATCTTTCTAAATCAATTCTTCAACTTTTGAGAGAAATGGCCGGAGCAGGTTCCCAATGGGTCGAATTGGAGATGGATGCGGCTAAAATCAAGGCTTTGGTCACCGCCGATGTAGGGACCCGAAATTACATTCAGACCCTCAGGTTCAACGACTAGCCCAGATCACGCTTAGTGCACACAAGGGTAACAAAGGTGGAAATCGATCCATACAAGCTTAAAAATAGCATAAACAAATAATTTTGATTAATAAATAATGGTTTTGACCTTAAGGTCGAAGTTTACAATTATTCAAGCCACGCAGGCTAACAGATAAATAAACGGCAATGAAACAGAAGCGGCGGTGGCGCCCCATCGATTCACCACAGTAACCGATCGGGAACCAGACTCACGATCGAGCACCTTCAAGATACTCGCCCTGAATGTCAAGGCGAAGACTCCTCCTCTCGCTTGATTTGTCAAAACAAGCGTGAGTACACACCGCACTCGCAAGCCACACCATAGAGATGCAAAATATACATGCCGGCTTTTTACAAGGGAAAGGCATTCTCAGGCTCTTTTGCATAAATGCGACTTTTGCAATTGAATACAATTAATAGATTGAAAACAGTAAAACAAATAGACAATAATAATTTGACAATTTATTTCACAAAGACGCACACACCCTAGACAATTTTAGCACATAGTCGATGATTTAAACCACACACTCCCTTCCCACACGCTTTTATGAAGATCTACCCCTAGTGTGAAATCCCGAGCATTGTCCATGATCATGACGCCTTGTTATTCAATAGTTTTACACTCTACAGAGGTTGTACACTTTACCCACAAGATATAATTAGTGTAGCTAGCACTAATCATAACAAAGCATTTTGACATTCATCTTACTATGCTAGGCCCGTCCCATACTGTGCATGTGGTCGCATGTGAGGCTCAGTTCAATGGCGCACATGGTGAGGTCCTTAATTGACCAAGGCAAGACTACCACAATCCCTAAGCACACACTTATCAAACCCATGCACACAGCTCCACCAAAATAGCACACACCCCTATATCACACAAGATTCACCACTTGCCTCGGTCCAAATCCTTTTACCACCCGTTGGTTTTAAGTACAACACATGCCATACAACACATAGTGCACACAGCTTTTATCACGTAGTTCCATATTCATTTAGTCAAATTAATACGTAAATCTACATGACAAGTGATTCGTGGCATGGCTAAGCAATCTAATCGACTAACCAACCCACGTTGGTGCTACACTATACCAACTAATATAACTAGGGTGACAAAGAATTTAGACATAGCAATTTACAAGGAAGGCATAACAATTAGGAATTTACATCTACACCCAAAAGCTTTCAAATAAATACTTGAATTAAGATGCAGAATTTGAATTAAAATACTTTAATAAAACTGAAGCAAAATGGTCAAGGGCATAGCTTGCCTTGAAAAAGGTCTAGGAATTGATCTTGATCTTGAAAGGTCCTTCTTCTTCAACTCTTCCAAAGAAATGTCAAGTCTACTCGCAAAACGAGATAAACAAACAAACTAAATAAATAACAGAAGCAAATAACTCCAATAAAATAATTAAAAATATCCAATAGATAGATCTGGATTTTAGACGAATTTAGAAATTTGAATGGATGAATTTGGAGTTAGGATGCAAAAGATATGGGGTTTCAAAGTTTAAATCTAAACAAAACCCTAAAATTGATTTTCCGAATTTCGAATTATTTCTTAATGTAAAAATCAGAATATTGCGTCAGCATGACATCAGCATGACGTCAGCCCTCGGAATTTCGGAAAAGGAATAATAAAGAAAATCGACATGTGGGGCCCACATGTCGCTGGCACGGCCACGGACCAAGTCCACCGAGCCTCTGGTCGGGCTTTGGTCAATTTGGCGCACCTGCGTCTGCGTGGCGCGCCGACGCTACCACGTGGTCGCCACGCGTGTGCCCGCAGGGCGATGGCGACGAGGTGGAGGGTGACGTGGGCGGCGGCATGGGGGCGGCAAGATCGACCCAATGGTCCCAAATGAACGGCGGCGATCTGGTGGCGGTGGGTGGTACCAAAGGGTAGAGGGCGTTATTGCGAACCCATCGTGCGGCTCCGGTGGTCGGGTGATCGTGGTGGCTTGGCCATGAGGTTCAAGCGGCGAAGAGCTTCGGTTTTGTTTGCAGGCGCTCGGTGTGGCTCGTGACGGCGAGGGTTCGGGGTAGCTCAAGGCGAGGAAGGCAGCGTGCACTCCCGAGGCAATGCGTCACCGACGGCGAGAGGATCGGAGTTTTAGGGTTCCGTGACCGCACCAAAACTCCGATTCTTGGCGCAAAGGGCTCGAGAGGGCAATTGGTTTGGGGTTTTTGGAAAGGGGCTGCATGATCCTCGAGGTGCTACTTATAGGGTCTAGGCGGCCTCGAGCGACGTGCTTGGCCATGCGGAGGTTGAAACCACCCGAGAAGGGCTCATGGAGATAAAGGAGATAGAGACGAATTTGAATTTGAATTTTGTTTGAACGAGTCCGGAGGATAGGGCTTTAGAAGCGATCATCCGCAAGACAAAATCGGGGCGATTGCGATATTGTCGGACGGAGCTTCATAGGCGGCAATGGCGACGCGGCAGCGAGCGATGCGGAGACGAAGACCAAGTCGGGACGACGACGCGTTCTGCCCACGCTGGCGAGAGAGAGAGAGCGAGGTGCTGCAGCAAGTGAGATCTCGAAAGCGCCCATCCCGATCCAACGGCGAGGAATGAGTGGGCCGAGTGGGTCAAGCGCATGAAAGGAGTTGGGCCAGAGATTCGCCCACCACTATTCGGAGATTTAAATACCTTTTCTTTTTAAGAAAATACCGTAAATCCAAATAAGCAATGGAATTAGCAAATGAACTTGGAAAAATTCTAGAAAATTCCGTAAAATATATCCAAGCTCATAGGATCCAAATAAAATAGTTTTCACTATTGTTCATGTTGACTTTAGTCATATTAAATTGTTTTGTTACACAAAGTCCAATATTAAGCTTTTAAATTAAATTCAAATAAATCCAAATGGTGAATTTCTCCTACTAACTATTCAAAAGATTTTAAAAGCTCAAAATTGGGATGTTACAAACCTCCCCCTTAAAGGAATCTCATCCCCAAGATTCAAAGCTAATGGAGAAAAGGCTAGGGAATTCACTTTCAAATCTTCTTCACGCTCCCACGTTGTTTCACCTTCCGAGTGGTGGTTCCATCGCACCTTGCAAAACGAACCGCCTTGCTTCGTCCGACGCTCTGCGACATCCGTAATCTTGATCGGCCGCTTTTTGTAGGTGAGGTCTTCTTTCAATTCGATTGACTCCAACGGGCTTGTTCTTCCGCACACGAAGACATTTCTTCAATCGAGAAACATGAAAGACGTTATGTACCCTCGCTAACGATCGTGGCGGCCCAATCGATAAGCTACTTCTCCACGGATTCCAAAATCTTAAACGGACCAACATACCGAGGGGCGAGCTTCCCTTTGGCATGGAACCTTTCCACACCTCTGAGGGGCGTAACTCGGAGATACACAAAATCTTCTGGCTCGAAACTGAGATCATGACGACGATTATCGGCATAGCTCTTCTACCTCGACTGAGCTATCTTTAGCCTCTCCTCGATCATGGACACTTGCTCTTCGCTTCCTTGAATAATATCTGACCAAAGACCTAACGCTCAATTTGCTTTCGACCAATTCAACGGGTTCTACAGCACGACCATACAAAGCTTCAAACGGTGACATTTGCGAGACTAGCTTGATAACCGTTGTTATACGAGAATTCGCATATGGTAAACTCTTATCCCAACGGGTAGCATTTACTAGAGCATGTGCTCTCAACATATCTTCCAATATCGATAACCCTTTCACCGCCCATCCGTCTGGGGTGATACGCAGATCGAATTCAGTGAGTCCCTAAGGCCTCATGTAAACTCGCCAAAATCGGAGGTGAACCGAGATCCTCGATCCGACACTATCTTCTTAGGTACCCCATGCAAACTGACAATCTTTGACATATATAGCTCTGCTAGACGATCTCCTGAGTACGTGGTCTTGACTGGCAAGAAATGGGCAACTTTAGTTAGACGATCCACTATTACCCAAATCGAATCGTAACCCGATTGAGTCTTGGGTAAACCGGTAATGAAATCCATTCCGATTTCTTCCCACTTCCATTCTGGAATCTTCAAGGGTTGCAGCAGACCTGCCGCCTCGATGTTCTCGCTTTGACTTTTCGACACACGCCGCACAAGGCAACGAACTCTGCGACGTCCCGTTTCAAATTCGGCCACCAAAACTTATTCTTAACATCCTGATACATCTTAGTACTACCAGGGTGAATCGAATACTTTGAGTCATGGGCCTCCTTCAGAATTAGCTGTCTCAATCCATCAATATCTGGAACACAGATACGTCCATTGATCCACAGTATGTCCTGATCATCCACTGTGAAGTCCTTGAACTTCCCTTCTGTCATCTTCTTCTTGATGTCGAGAATTACGAATCTTTAGGCCGAGCCTTGCGAACTGCTTTCTCCAAAGTAGACCGCACTTCCAGATCGCTACAAATCCTCGAGATACTACTTCTAGTCTTAGCTTCGAATTCCTCTTGAAGTTCTCAAGACAAGGCTCTTCCACTTCCAAAGCATTGTAGTGGTTCTTACGGCTCAAAGCATCTAAGAATCTACATTGGCTTTACCAGATGGTAATGGATTCCGAGATTATAATCCTTTATCAATTCTAGCCATCTTCTTTGTCTCATATTCAGATCTCGATCGAGTAAAAATGTATTTCAAGCTCTTATGATCCGTGTATATCTCGCAATGACATCGATGAGGTAATGACGCCAAATCTTCAAAGCATGCACTCTGCGCTAATTCCGATCATGGGTAGGGTAATTCTCTTCATGAGGCCTTAATCGCTTTGACGATAAGCGGCAGCTCTTCCTTCTTGCATCAGACACACCTAATCCTTGACGCCAAGCATCACAATAGATATCAAAATCCTTGCGAATATCTCGCAAAATCAAGATGGGTCAAGTCAAACGCTTCTTCAATTCTTGAAAACTTTCTTCGCAAGTCGGGTCCAAGTAAACTTTTTTCTTTCTTCAACAATTGCGTAAGAGGTTTAGCAATCGATGAGAATCCTTCAATGAAACGGCGATAATATCCTCGCTAATCCCAAGAAATCGCGAATCGAGTGATGGTCTTGGGTTGTTCCCAATGTAATACTGACTTTAACTTTATCAGGGGTCAATCACTACTCTCGCAATTGCCATAACATGACCAAGGAAATCCACTTCCTTTTTCCGTAAATCACACTTGCTAAACTTAGCATACAACCGATGCTCTCTGAGCTTTTCTAGGATTAATCTCAAATGTTCAAAGATGTTCTTCTTCCGACTTGGAGTAAACCAAAATATCGCCGATGAATACAACTACAAACTTGTCCAAATATTCCATGAATACCTTATTCATCATGTTCATGAAATAAGCAGGGCATTAGTCGGACCAAAGGACATGACTAGGAACTCATAATGTCCGTGACTGTGTTGAGAAAGCGGTCTTAGGTACATCCTTGGGACAAATCTTCAATCGATGGTAACCTCGATCGCAGACGATCTTCAAGAACACTCGGCTCCTTTCATCCGGTCAAACAGATCATCTATCCGGGCAATGGGTACTTATTCTTGATAGTGACTTCATTAAGAGACCGGTAGTCGATGCACATACGCATGCTTCCATCCTTCTTTTGACGAACAAAACCGGGCGCTCCCCATGGCGCATTTAACTAGGTCTCACAAAACCTTTCTCCAAAAGTTCTTCTATCTGCTTTCTTCATCTCTACCAACTCATCTACTGGCATCCGATAAGGTCTCTTCGAGATGGGTGCTGTTCCTGGTACTAGATCGATGACAAACTCGATGTCACGATCCGGTGGCATTCCTGGTAATTCTTCTGGGAACACATCTGGATACTCTTTGACGACTGGCACATCTTCCAACTCAACGGTCTTCAGGCTGTTGACTATCAAATGCCCATTACGCACTGAGGTAGCTAGAAACTCCACTTTGTTTCCTTTGGTATCCTCGATTGTCACGGCTCTTCGGCCACAATCTAGCACGGCTTTGTGCTTGGTTAACCAATCCATGCCAAGGATGACATCTATGGTTTGGGTGTCTAGAATAACTAGGTTAGCTAGAAACTCAACTCCAGCTATGAGTAACTTAGCCCCTAAACAACCCATATTAGAACTTAGCTCGCTCCGTGACCGGACTAACAGAGTACGCTTAAGAGGCATAACTTCCAACTTATTCTTAGTTGCAAAATTTCCGAAACAAACGAATGCGAAGCTCCGTAATCAAATGTAATCGGATGCAGTATCGAATTTACTAGGAACTTACCCAAGACGACGTGTGGTGCTTCTCGGCTCCTTCCAGAGTGACGGATTAACACGACCTCGACAACGGATCGAGGCGCCCCTCCCGGTGGATCGTTCCTGAGAAACTCCTTGATTGTTCTCAGACCGGGTCTTGGCGGTGTTGCTCCTAGGTTGAAGCGATCGGAGTGATAGTCCCTTTGAGGACACCGACATGCGTAATGCCCTCGTTGACAAGAATCAAACACACTCTTGTTCCGGCCCGCCGCCGTTGTTTCTGGGGTGGGGTTGATCGTGGGGTTGCGAGAATTTCAACAAAAGGACGAGGTGTCAAGGCGGTGCAGTGTCTGAACGAATTCTGCGGCCGAAACGAGTAAACTATTTGTGGCACTATCCTTGCCCTCTCTTTGTTGTGGTGGTGGCTTCCTGTTGAGCCATCCGACGCTTGCGTGATCCTCCGCTTCTTTGCGTTTGTCCTCCATAACCAACGCCTTGTTAATCAACTCGAACCGGAAGGTGTGGGCAAGCGATTGACTTGTAGTCCCGAGTTCAAACCCTTCAAGAAGCGGTTCGCGCGAGACTGTCAAGAGCGACATCCTCCTGAGCATAGCGAGCTAGTTGAGAAAACTTATTTAGGTAGTCAACATCGACATACCCCTTGCTTGAGAGCGCTGAACTCATCCTTCTTCGATCCATAATGCCTTCAGTACATGATATTGGCGAAAGGTCATGGAGAATTCCTCCCATGTGATATTCTCATGGTGCCTCATGCGCCATTCTTGCAGGTTCTCCCACCATTCGCGGCTATGCCCTCCATCCGATGAGTGGCATATAACACCTTCTCGTGATCACCGTGCATTGGGTGATCGCAGCTTCCTCTCAATCACGCCGGCCAATCATCGCCTTCTCTTGGCGAGACATGTCCAGAGAAAGTTGGCGGACGAGTCCTCATGAATTCACCAACTTGATGGTCCCTCGATAACCCCGAGCGATGGGGCCCTCCCCGACGATTGTTGTTTGTTGTTGTTGTTCATGGCTTGCATCCGGTTCATCATTGTATACATCATCTGAGTTTGTCCGCCATAAAGGCTTCAAAGTTCGCAAGTCAAGGGGTGGTGCTTGGGGCACCGTTCTCCTGGGGATTTGATTATCATCGGGTCTTTGGGTGCCGGATCCACTTGCAATGATGATGACGATCTCCGAACCATCTGGTGAAGCTCCATGGGTTAGATAGGGTAGAGAGCACAAGGTGAGTTAAGAACTAGATAGGGATAGATTAAACCCAACAAACACAAACCAAGAAACTTCAATGAAATAATCTTTATTAATATTTTAATAGTATGATCGCAACAAATGCCTAAGGGCCTTTGCGGCTCATACTTGCACACAGAAAATAAAGCGAACCTAAGCACACAAGCTACCGCCTAAAGGGCGATTCTGAAAAGGGAAACTGGCTAGGCCTGACTAAACTGGAACTTAGACGAACTACTACTCGAGAAAGCCTCCAAAGCCACGGCGGCGCTCCTGCCTGGTGTAGACTCTGAAGTGAGCGGGCATCCTCGCGAACTGGTTCTGATGTCCCGGATCGTGCAACCGGAGCAGTGTGTTGGGTGCAGTCTGGTGGCTCCTCCGGTGTCTGAGCTCTGCTGGTCCTCCAAGTCAGCAACCTCTCGCTTGGATTCTCCAAATCTCCTCGATCCTCTTCGATTCTTCCGGATCTTCCTCTTGATCATCCTCGATCTCATGTTGACCGAGAGTGCTTGTTCTAAGACGGCGATCCTCTCCTCGCTTCTTCCCAGTTCGATAGGCACACCTCACTCGGTGGCGCCATCTCCAAAGGACTCCTCGAGCAACAAGCGAATCGTGCAAGATGCACTCTTCGTGGCATTGCCTTCCCGTTAAGAGACGGAAAGTGCACTGATAGCTCCCCGGGCGCTTTTGGGATGGTAGCGAAGACAAGAGTTTTGCGCTTCTCCTGCGTAGATGTGGCAGAACTCGAGTATGGCCAGCGTGATGACTCTGGATTCCTCAAGCGAAGGTGATCCTCCTGACCGAGATGTCCAAGGGCCGGCTGCCTCTGGTGTTCCTCCGAGTGAGACCGTTAGGCGGCAGACCAAACCACGATCTCGCCCATTGACTATGTACTTGCCGCCACGGTACATCGGGCGATCAAAGCCTCCGAGCGTCTGCAGCAGCCTTCCATAGCTCTGCGGCAAGTCCTCCGCTATGATCTCCAAGGTCTCAAGGTACGAGATCCGTCCAGCAGACAAAAGGTAAAACCAAGTTTTTAAATAGTGAAAAGAGTAGAGATTATAGCAATAGATGAGTCGAGAGAGATATGAGAGGAGTTAAGCGCTTAATTTAGTCTTGCGAGATAAATTTTTTTTAGAAAATAGTTTGGACATTTAAACGGCCGATCTAACTAAGGTCTAGACCTACAACAAGATGGCTCGATACCACTTTTGTCGGGACCCAAATTACAATTCAGACCCTCAGGTTCAACGACTAGCCGAGATCACGCTTAGTGCACACAAGGGTAACAAAGGTGGAAATCGATCCATACAAGCTTAATAATAGCATAAACGAATAATTTTGATTAATAAATAATGGTTTTGACCTTAAGGTCGAAGTTTACAATTATTCAAGCCACGCAGGCTAACTATGATAAATAAACGGCAGCGAAACAGAACAAGCAAGCGGCGCCCCATCGATTCACAACAGTAACCGATCGATCCGACCTCACGATCGAGCACCTTCAAGATACTCGCCCTCGAATGTCGGGCGAAGACTCCTCCTCTGCTTGATTCGTCAAAACAAGCGTGAGTACACACCGCACTCGCAAGCCACACCACGAGATGCAAAATATACATGCCGGCTTTTTACAAGGGAAAGGCATTCAGGGCTCTTTTGCATAAATGCGACTTTTGCAATTGAATACAATTAATAGATTGAAAACAGTAAAACAAATAGACAATAATAATTTGACAATTTATTTCACAAAGACGCACACACCTAGACAATTTTAGCACATAGTCGATGATTTAAACCACACGCCTCCTTCCCACACGCTTTTATGAAGATCTACCCCTAGTGTGAAATCCCGAGCATTGTCCATGACCATGACGTGGCTATTCAATAGTTTTACACTCTGCAGAGGTTGTACACTTTACCCACAAGATATAATTAGTGTAGCTAGCACTAATCATAACAAAGCATTTTTGACATTCATCTTACTATGCTAGGCCCGTCCCATACCGGGCATGTGGTCGCATGTGAGGCTCGGCTCAATGGCGCACATGGTGAGGTCCTTAATTGACCAAGGCAAGACTACCACAATCCCTAAGCACACACTTATCAAACCCATGCACACAGCTCCACCAAAATAGCACACACCTATATCACACAAGATTCACCACTTGCCTCGGTCCAAATCCTTTTACCACCCCATTGGTTTTAAGTACAACACATGCCATACAACACATAGTGCACACAGCTTTTATCACGTAGTTCCATATTCATTTAGTCAAATTAATACAAAGAATCTATATGACAAGTGATTCGTGGCATGGCTAAGCAATCTAATCGCACTAACCAACCCACGTTGGTGCTACACTATACCAACTAATATAACTAGGGTGACAAAAATTTAGACATAGCAATTTACAAGGAAGGCATAACAATTAGGAATTTACATCTACACCCAAAAGCTTTCAAATAAATACTTGAATTAAGATGCAAGAATTTGAATTAAAATACTTTAATAAAACTGGAAGCAAAATGGTCAAGGGCATAGCTTGCCTTGAAAAAGGTCTAGGAATTGATCTTGATCTTGAAAGGTCCTTCTTCTTCAACTCTTCCAAAGAAATGTCAAGTCTACTCGCAAACGAGACAAACAAACAAACTAAATAAATAACAGAAGCAAATAACTCCAATAAAATAATTAAAAATATCCAATAGATAGATCTGGATTTTAGACGAATTTAGAAATTTGAATGGATGAATTTGGAGTTAGGATGCAAAAGATATGGGGTTTCAAAGTTTAAATCTAAAGAAAACCCTAAAATTGAATTTTCTGGAATTCCGAATTATTTCTTAACAGAAAAATCAGAATATTGCGTCAGCATGACATCAGCATGACGTCAGCCCTGGGAATTTCGGAAAAGGAATAATAAAGAAAATCGACATGTGGGGCCCACATGTCGCTGGCACGGCCACGGACCAAGTCCACCGAGCCTCTGGTCTGGCCGGGTGGCCGGGCGCACCTGCGTTCGGTGCTGCGCCGACGCAATACCACGTGGTCGCACGCGCGTGCTACCCGGAGGCGATGGCGACGAGGTGGAGGGTGACGCGTGGCGTGGGCGGCGGCGGCAAGATCGACCCAATGGTCCCGGCGAACGGCGGCGATCTGGTGGCGGTGGGTGGTACCAATGGGTAGAGGCATTATTGCGAACCCATCGTGCGGCTCCGGGTGGTCGGGGTGATCGTGGTGGCTTGCCGAGGTTCAAGCGGCGAAGAGCTTGGGTTTTGTCGGCGCGCCCGGTGTAGCTCCGTGACGGCGAGGGTTCTCGGGTAGCTCAAGGCGAGAAAGGCAGCGTGCACTCCTGGAGGCAATGCGCCACCGACGGCGAGAGGATCGGAGTTTTAGGGTTCCGGTGACCGGCACCAAAACTCCGATTGCGGCGGCAAAGGGCTCGAGAGGGCAATTGGTTTGGGGTTTTTGGAAAGGGGTCATGCGATCCTCGAGGTGCTACTTATAGGGTCTAGGCGGCCTCGAGCGACGTCTTGCCAAGAGGTTGAAACCACCCGAGAAGGGCTCATGGAGATAAAGGAGATAGAGACGAATTTGAATTTGAATTTTGTTTGAACGAGTCCGGAGGATAGGGCTTCTAGAAGCGATCATCCGCGACAAAATCGGGGCCGATTGCGATATTGTCGGACGGAGCTTCATAGGCGGCAATGGCGACGCGCAACGACGCGAGATTTAAGACCAAGTCGGGACGACGACGTTGCAGCCGGCCCACGCTACGAGAGAGAGAGAGAGCGAGGTGCTC
Source organism: Phyllostachys edulis (assembly GCA_036346405.1). Classification (NCBI taxonomy): domain Eukaryota; kingdom Viridiplantae; phylum Streptophyta; class Magnoliopsida; order Poales; family Poaceae; genus Phyllostachys; species Phyllostachys edulis. The sequence continues at coordinate 80,661,867 of CM070546.1, read as the reverse complement.
ATACATGCAGTGAGATCTCGAAGGCCCATCCCGATCCAACGGCGAGGAATGAGTGGGCCGAGTGGGTCAAGCGCTGGAAAGGAGTTGGGCCAGAGAGATTCGCCCACCACTATTCGAGATTTAAATACCTTTTTCTTTTTAAGAAAATACCGAAATCCAAATAAGCAATGGAATTAGCAAATGAACTTGGAAAAATTCTAGAAAATTCCGTAAAATATATCCAAGCTCATAGGATCCAAATAAAATAGTTTTCACTATTGTTCATGTTGACTTTAGTCATATTAAATTGTTTTGTTACACAAAGTCCTATATTAAGCTTTTTAAATTAAATTCAAATAAATCCAAATGGTGAATTTCTCCCTACTAACTATTCAAAAGATTTTAAAAGCTCTGAAAATTGGGATGTTACAGCCGAGAAGATCCTGAAGAAGAAGTTTGTGAAATGGATTGAAGCTAGAGGAGATTGGGCAAATCCCTATCTTCCAGATGTTCTGTGAGTGCGGCCTTCGATTGCCCGCTCACCCTTTCCTCACCCTTGTGCTCGAACATTTCGGCGTGGAGTTGGTGAATCTCGTTCCCAACTCTATCACAATGTTGGGAGTATTCGTGTACTTGTGTGAGACCTACCTGGGGATTTCTGCAGACCTGGAGTTGTTCTAGTATTGCTATGGGATGACCAGGCTGGGCGGAGTTGCCAGTAGCTACGGTCTGAAGCTCCATGATGGGAGGTCGGAGGAGTACATTCCGATGTTTACTCGGTCGTCATGGCCGGGATGGAAGAAGAGGTGGTTCTATTGGGAGATTACCAATGAGGACAGCCTCTCCTTTGCCGGGAAGTCGACCGAGAAGATATCTTCCTAGGATTCGACTCCCAAGGATCTTGGTCGGATCGCCCCCTTCATTCAAGCTATTGCAGACATGAAGGAAGAGGGGCTTACTGGGTGGCACGTGGTGAAGGACTTCATCACGCGCCGCATTAGTCCGCTGAAGAAGAGGGCTCATCAGATGTGGAGGTACTCGGGGCCGCGAGACCCGACCAGGGACTACGAGCGGGGTAAGTAAACTTCCAGCTTTAGCCTTTTTTCCGTTGATTTCAAATTTGTCTTATTGAAAGTTTTCTTACCTTGCAAGAGGAGATTAACGCTCGGGTCAAGCTCATCTGTGAGAAACCACTAGCCCATGTGGTTGCACCGCCAATCCTGGCTGACCTGTCCCTAGAGGACAAGGTGGAGTGCCTAAAGGTAATCAGGAACATATTTCATCTTTAGGATTTTATAGTCGTAGAAGAACTTAAGACTGGGTACTAGTCGTAGGAAGGCTTACGGCTAGGAGGTTGTCGTAGAAAAGCTTACGACATGGTGATGGTCGTAGAAGAACTTACAACTGCTTCATATTATCTCTCTTTCTTATTTTTGCACAAAGTAGGCATGGAGAACCATCGGGACAACGAAGAAGTTGAACTGATGGTCATCGGCACGGTTGCAGTAGAGTAGCTTGTTTCTCCCCCTACCAAGATGCGTCAGCTCGTGTGAGTCGTCAACAAGGGAGGAGCAAGCTCGAGCTCTACTGTTAAGCAAGAAGATGCTCCTCATACCAGGAGGAGGCTCATGCAAGTTGTTGACAAGGAGGGTGCAAGTTCGAGCTCAGCTACTTCGTCTACTCCTATAGCTAATCTTGCGGTGGAAATCGCTACTGTAGAGTTCGTGGCAGGAGTAGCTGAAGTATTTAAACCCAAAGCCCCCAAGACTAAGGTACCCTTTTACTATGATAATAAAACCTTCGCAATTTCTGCCTCTCGCGGCTTTATCAAGCAACTAGAAAAGGAGAATTGAAGAGTTTCATGTCTTTTGTGAAGAAGACTACTGAGCTAGCAGTACCTGTGGTCGAGGGCAGTGCTACCCTTGAGGTGGTCGAGACTGGTCTCGACCATCCGAAGAGCCAAGAGGCTCAAGGAGAGATGGCGCTCGATCAAGACCCGCGATCAGACGTTGTCGTGGCTATTCCTCAACTTGAGTCTCGACCAAACGTGGTTGAGAAAAAGTTGAAGAAACCTTCCTTGGGGAAGACGTTTTCCAAATTCAAGATCAAGTCCGACACTCGAAGGTATGTAAAAGAGACAAAAGTGCAAGAACAGCATTTACCTTTTGCTTTTTACCACTTAATCGTGTTTTCCTTTTTATGATCTTAGCCTGGCTCCTCTCACCATCAAGGACGTTCCTGCCGAGGTACCCACAGTTGTGTCTCCAGTAGTCGGAGGAATGATAGTGGCGGTGGTCGAAGGGTCAACCACCGTCCGAATGGTGGAGGGTGCCGTTGGTGCTAAAGTGGCTATGACCACTGGGGCGGTCATAGAATCAGGGGTGAAGATGGTAGCGGCAGAGACATCCGGTCATGGGGGTGAAATATTCAATCACCGCGTTGGGAAGGAAGTCGCTGTGGATGATCCTCCCAGCTTCCAAGGCCAAGCTACTGATGCCGCTACCTCCGAAGGAGAAGAAGAGTTCGAGCTCTTCGACCATTCCTTTGGGTTCTTTGCTCCTGCCACCGTTGTAGGCTCCTGTGCGTTCAAATCTCGTGATCGCATTCCTTACCCTAAGGACATTCCCAACAGAGGGGATGTTTTCGATGACAAGCGTCTCGAAAGGGTATGGTGTAACCGAGTTGATGAGATTGATGAACTAAGGAACCCCATGAGGGTGATGTCTTTGTTTGCTTAGATAGCCATGAATGTAAGTACCTGAAGTTTGGTATTTACATATATGCTTTTTCACGCTTCTTACTGCCTTTCTTTATGCAGAACACGTTGGAACAAATTGTGATGTTGCTGAATACCACAGAGAACTTGTCCAACTGTGACAAGAAAAAGCGCTACTGTGAGCAAAAGCAGAGAGTCGGTAAGTAATCGCCAGAGCCTTTTTCTCGCTTCACCACTTACACAGTACTTGTGGGGGTTGTCGTAGAAGATCTTATGACTAGTCACCAGTCATAGGAGGACTTATGACCAGGGTATTGTCGTAGAAAGACTTACGACAAGGAACTGGTCGTAGAAGAACTTACGACCAGGTTTTATGCTGACGTCTACACTTTCCCTTTGTAGATTCAAGAGCGACAAGAAGACCTTAGCTGATTCTCTCGACTATGAGAAAGTCGAGACGAAAAAGCTAAGTGAGAAGATTGAAGACCTCCAGAAGAAGCTTCAGGAGGCAAACTCTGCAAACCAAAGGTTGCAGGGACGACTAAACGGTAAGTGCTAAACTTAAGACCGCTTTCGACCTTCTTTTCTTTCTCTGATTCTCATTCCCTTTCAGAAAAAGACCAAGAGGTCCAGACGTGGGAGCAGCACTACCTCAAGGACACTGTCTCTGAAGCTGAAGAAGTCAAGAAGTTGGACTCTCGACTAGTTGGTAAGCAAATTTTTACCTGTGATTGATTGTGTTTTTCTCTCGAGGTCACTTTATCTGACTGGCCTTATTCTTTTCAGAACAAGCAGTACGAATAAAACGACTCTGCGAGGCTTCAACTCGCAATAAGGATGAAATGAAGTCTCTGAATGGGAACCTCCAAGACAACATTTCACTTCTGAGAAATGTACTCAGTGGGCTTCATGCTGAGGGGATTACTCCTCGTGACGACACGCTGTTTGCCCACTCAAGTGCCATTGGCGAACAAGTCAGAACTTTACAGGAATTGGTGACTACTGTGAAGACTAACCAATTCGAATCGATAAAGGATGTGGTCAAAAGAGAGTATAAGATTTGTCTTAGCAAAACTTAGAGCTCGTGACCTCAACCTTAATCTGCAACCCGTCATAGACGACTTCCCCTGCTCTGAAGCAAAAGCAGATCGGTTAATGGCGAAAATGCAGTCGATCGCTGATGTAGTCACGGAGGATATGCAAATAAGATCTCCTTCACCAGAGTAGTTTATACCAAAGTCCTACATTCTGTCAAGACAATTTTTTGTTGTTATTGATATATATATATATATCCCTTCCTTCTTCCTCAAAATCATCTTGTCGAGTAGTTAGTAACTCAAAAGATAACGAATGGAAAAAAGAGTAAGACTAAGAATTAAAGTCAAGTTAATAATTTTATCCTAGCGCCCGACTATTTGCTTGGTTTATTTAGATAAACCGAGTAAATAGTGTGAAATGGGTTGTCTTAAAAAAGAGAGATTTAGCTAACTTGTAGTTTTTCGATCAAGATTATCATGCACTGGTCGAAAGGGCAGGAATGATTCGACACTAGGAAGTTCCTTCCAGTGGGTAGAACCACATACAGAGAGAAAAGGCTTCGACTAGGTGATGTTGCCATCTCCGACCAGATTAATCAAATCAAGAACGGTCAACTTGAGTTAGATAAATGTTTGGAGTTCCTTAAAAATTCGTTCGACTTATTTCAATGCACTCAGTAAGTTCGCTCTGGTAGCAAGAGTTAGAAATAGAACGACGCTAGGAAGTTCCTTCTAGTGGACAGGACCACGTGCAGAGAGGAAAGTCTTCGACTAGGTGTTACAACTTCCTCCGACCAGTTAAAATAAACCGAGTTTACCGAAAGTAGTCGAGCAAATTTGAAAAGTGTACTCGGTTTAATTTATTTTTCAAAAAGATTAATGAAGAAATAAACTAAGGTACTAAGAATTGGCTTGACATTATTTCAACCATGTTTTATACCCAAGCTCTTTGTGTTGGCAGCAAAAAGGGAGGAACGAGTCAACACTAGGAAGTTCCTTCTAGTACGCGGGACCACGTGCAGAGAGGAAAGGTTTCGATTGGGTGATGTTACCATCCTTTCAACCAGTGTAAAGATGAACTGGGTACTGGTCGTAGCATGTCTTATGACCAGTGTATTATCGTGGAAAAGCTCACGACTAGGAACTGGTCGAAGGCGGACCTTCGACTAGGGTATGGTTGAAAGGTTTGTCAAAGCACTACCCAAAGTAAGACAATAAAGATAGAAAGAACATGATGCTTTATTGGATGGTTGGTCGTCTACACATAGAATTTGTGCAACTGGTCGATATTCCAAGAATTAGAGAGAATCTGGCCGTCTTCCATTGCCAGTCGTACCGAAACCACTGTGTAAGGACCTTCCCACTTGGGGGAAAGTTTGTTCTCATTACACTAGGATTGAATTTTCCTCGATACCAAGTCACCTACAGCAAGGCTACGAGGTTGGACCTTACGATCGTAGTATTTGCGCAGGGCTTGCTGGTAGACCGCTGAACGGATTAAGGCCTGATTTCTCTTCTCTTTGAGTAGGTTAATGTCATCCGCTCGAAGTTGTTCTTGGGTTGAGTCATTGAAACTGTTGACCCTTACAGACCTGATCTTTAGTTCTGGCAGAAGCATGGCTTCGGCACCAAAAACAAGGAAAAAAGGTGTTTCGCCTGTTGCCCGACTAGTGGTCGTGCGAACTACCCATAATATTGAGGGTAATTCTTGTACCCAAGCCCCCGAGCGCTTAACAAGCTAGTCGAAGACTCGAGTTTTAATTCCCTGCATTATCTAGTCATTCGCTCGTTCGACTGCCCCATTGCTTTGGGAATGGGCGACAGAGGCGTAACAGAGCTTGGTACCCAACTCGTCGCAAAATTCCTGAAATTTTACGCTCGAAAATTATTTACCATTATCTGTGATTATTCGACTTGGGACTCCAAACCGAGTAATCATGCTTCTCATCATGAACCATTTTGCGGCTTCCGTTGTTATCCCAGTCACAGGTTCGGCTTCAATCTATTTTGTGAACATATCAATAGCCACAAAAAGGAACTCGAAGCCTCTTGGAGCCCTTGGGAACGGTCCTAGGATATCGAGACCCCAGGTCGCAAAAGGCCAAGATAGAGGAATTGTTTGTAATGCTTGAGCCGTTTGGTGTATTTGCCTGCTATGAAACTGATATTGTACACATTTCTTAATCAACTCTTTGGCATCATAGAGAGCTGTTGGCCAGTAAAATCCTTGTCGAAAGGCTTTTTTGACCAACGTTCTGTAGGAAGCATGAGTTCCACAGATGCCCCCATTTATGTCGTGAAGGAGGTTTAGTCCTTCCCTCTGCGGTATGCATCGCATGAGTACCCCTTGAGTGCCTCGTTTATAGAGGACTCCTTCGACCAAAGTATACATTTTGGCCTTTCATGATAAACAATCTGCTTCGAGATTGTCATCGGGTACGGAACCCGTCTGAAGATACTCGTAGATGGGATTCATCCAAGTATCCTCGTATTCTAGAGAGGCTGTCTCAATAGGAGATGTCTCTGGTGTGTCCACCAAAGACGGCTTCTGGAGTTGCTCTAAGAAGACTCCTTTTGGTATTTGTGATCAGGAAGAAGCTATTCGAGCAAGCTGGTCTACGAGAAAATTATCCTTTTGAGGGATGAATTGTACCTCGAAACCAAAAAAAATGCTTTTCAAGCTTTCGAACCTCCGATAAGTACCGAGACATAGTTGGATTAGAGCACTGGTACTCTTTTTCGACCTGATTCATGACTAGTTGAGAGTCTCCTCTCACGAGAAGTCATCGAATCGCGAGTGCTTTCGCAGCTCGTATGTTAGCTAATAAACCTTCGTATTCTACCACGTTATTAGTGGTCTGAAAGTTCAACTGTATGGCATACTTTAAGGTCTCTCCGTTAGGAGATTCCAAGACCACCCCAGCCCCCGAGCCACTTAAATTAAGTGAACCGTCAAAGTACATTGTCCACTGGTCGTGGGTATCGTACTTGGGATCCTAAACATGTTCAGGATTTGTCCATTCGGTGACAAAGTCTACCAAGATATGGGATTTAATGGCCGTTCGGGACACGAAATGGATGTCGTACTCCCCAAGTTCTATTGACCATTTAGACATGCGTCCCGCTGCTTCCCTATTCTGGAGGATCACTCCTAAGGGAAACTCAGACGGCACAATTATCTTGTGCGCCTGAAAATAATGCCATAGTTTCCTCAAGACATGAGGAGGGCATAGAGAAGCTTTTGGACCCGAGGGTAATGCTCCTTAGGTCGAAGGCAAAACTTCACTTATGTAGTACACTAGTCGCTGGACGCCACGCTCTATGACTAGTATCGCGCCATCGCCTCGTGGCGCGTGGCAAACTAGATAAATTAAGAGCGTCTTTTCTGGTTTTGGGGAAACCAGAATAGGAGTACTCGTAAGATATCTCTTGACATCCTCAAAGGCAGTGTTTGCCTCTTCCGACCACTCGAAACCATCGTGCTTTCTTAGAAGTTTGAAGAAAGGTAGTCATTTTTCTCCTAGTCGTGCTATGAAACGACTTAAAGCTACCATACACCCTGTGAGTTTTTGGACTTCTTTCTTCGTGATTGGAGAGCGCATTTGAACAAAGGCTTTTATCCTTTCGGGATTTGCTTCAACCCCTCATACAGAGACCAGGAATCCCAGCAATTTTCCCGAAGAGACTCCAAACACACACTTCTCAGGATTGAGTTTCAAGCGGTGTTTTCTGAGGTTGTCAAACGTCTCCTACAAGTCTGAAACATGATCAAGCCATTTAATGCTTTTTACGACTGGATCGTCAACACAGGCTTCCAAATTTCAGCCTAGCTGAGGTGAAAAAGTTGATTGCATCAAGCGTTGAAAAAAAGCGCCAGCATTTTTTAGGCCAAATGGCATTTTGACATAGCAAAATATACCAAATAGAGTAATAAACGTGATCTTTTCTTCATCTTCTAGACACATATAAATCTGATGGTAGCCAGAATATGCATCTAGAAAACTTCATGTTTCGCAACCAGCAGTAGAGTCAACCAACTGATCGATACGAGGTAAAGGGAAATCATCTTTTAGACAAGCTTTATTAAGATCGCTGAAGTCTCACGACATTCGCCACTTGCCGCTAGACTTCCTAACCATTATAGGTTGGCCAACCACTGGGTGGTTGACTTCTTTATAAAGCCTCGCTTAAGTAGCTTGTCCAATTTTGACCTTATAGCATCTCGTCGATTAGGGGCAATTGTCTGTAATTTTTGTTTTACGGGTACTTTGTCAGGCCGTAGAACTAGCATGTGCTCGATCACTTCCCTAGGGACTCTGGGCATGTCGGATGCTTACCACGCGAAGACATCTGTGTTTTCCTGGAGGAAAGTGATGAGGGCGTCTTCCTACTTGGGGTCAGAAGTATGCCCGATGCGAACAGTCTTCGAGGGCTCCTCTGGATCCACGGGAACCTTTCTGACTTGGTCATTTGGCTTGGGTGCAGCTTTAGGCTTCGAGTGCTTGGTCGAAGGCTGCCCTTTTTCTTCCCAAGCTGGTATCTGATCCACCATCTCGAGGGATCGACGGTCACACATATGCGTCATCTTCTTATCACAATGAATTGTGATTACTCCTTTGGGACCTGGCATCTTAAGACATTGATACCCATAATGAGTTGCCATTAAGAATTTTGCCAAAGCTGGTCATCCAAGTATGGCGTTATATGCCGTATCGAAATCGACCACATCAAAGGAGATCTTCTCCGTCCTGAAATTACTTGGTGAACCAAATGTTAAAGGAAGAGAAACTTGACCAATGGGTTTGGCCGAAGACCCTGGTATAATATCATGAAAAGAGTATCTTACCGATCTTACCTTGGTCCTGGGTACTTGCATCTTGTCTAGTGTATTCATAAACAAAATATTTAACGAACTACCACCATCAATCAACACTCGATTTACTCGACAGTTGTTGATGGTGGGTTCGACCACTATCGGAAAATGACCTGGTTGAGTCGAAGGGATCGGGCAGTCAGCCTTCTCAAAAGAGATGGTGACTTTCGACCACTTCGGCAACTTATTGACAAGAGGAGGGTCAATGGAGTTTACCTCCCGTTCAACTGCCTTAAGCTGTCGCTTTGACTCGTATGCTGATGATCCCCCAAAGATGTACTCGATGCTGTGCTCGGGATCTTCAAACGGTATGTCCTCGTTGTCGTCCGACTGTGTACGACCACTAGCTTGCCCTACCTCTTCGAGGGTAGGAAGTGGCCCTTTTCCGTTGTAGTAGTCCTCGAGTTTCCGTTGGAAAATTTGGCAGTTGCGAAGGTCATGTCCTTCCTTTTTATGGAAAGGGCACCACCTAGGCTTATCGGTCTTCCGTTCGGGGCGCTTACCTTTGCCTCAATCAGAGTATTGTTTGGCACTTCGTGGCTCCTTATCGCTTACAGCCAGGACCTCATTAGAACCATTGGTTTGAGGCTTTTGGCCCTTTGCCTTGTTCTTGGATTTCTTGGCCTTTCTATCCTTCTTCTTGCCACCTTCGCCAGTCTCTTGAGGTTGCTGGTCATCTCGATAAATGATTTTAGTCCACTTGAATGCTTTATCAGCAGTTGCGTACCGATCAGCCATCTCGAAGAGTTCAGCGACAATAGCCGGAGGATTCAAAGCGATGTCCTCTGTGATCCTTCTGCTGCGGACTCCCTACTTGAAGGCTCTAATAACAAATGAGTCAGAAACCTCAAGAATCGAATTGCGAACATGACTAAAACGCCTGATGAATTGGCGTAGTGTTTCATGGTCGTTTTGTCGCATCCTGTGTAGTTCGTCCTCCTTCCCAGGGCAATGGTAGGTGCCCTGGAAATTGGCCAGTAGTAGGTTGCAGAGATGTTGCCACGAGTAAATCGACTCGACTGGTTGGTTTAATAACTATGATCGAGTAGACCCTTCGAGCACAGTCGGAGGATAAGTCGCCATGACGCGCTCTCCTCCTCCTGCTCGAACAACGGTCGTGTAGATCTGAAGGAATTCGATGGGATTTTGAGACCCATCAAATTTCTTCATGTTCCCTGGTCGAAACCACGGCGGCCAGTGAACTGCTCGGAGGTCAGGCGAGAATGCCCGACATCCAGTAATTACGTCGTAACGCCTCCTTTGCAGAAAACAAGGGTTGATGTCGCCAGGTGATCATACTCGACGATACCCGACAATGGGTGAATCTGACTTATGGTAAGTCTCGATCCTACGAGGGTAATACTCCTCGTATTTTGTTTGATGTTGCAGACCTCTGGGTCGGAGTGGTGAATGATCAACTCTCCTAGGAGCTTTATGATCGTCAGGTGTTCGAGGAACTCTTTTCCAGTTTGGGGAGCAATGCAACTTGCGGCGATCTCCATGCGGTGAGTTATTCGAATGACTGGAAGCTGATGGAGTCGTACTGCCATGACTTCCAGAATGATGTCGGCGGGAATGTTCGAGTTTGTTCATCGTGCTCCGCAGCCTTCATGCGATCTCTTCAGCGAAGAGGTCATAGCCAAGTGCTTGGGCAAGTTCTCGAGATGGGTTCTCGAGCAGATCGTTGATATGCTGATGTTCCTGAGCTTCTTCCGACTGGTATTGAGTGCGCCCAGGCAATTTTCTCTAAGCCACGACTCGTTTCCACCGGATTGTTTCAGAATTATCCATACATGATCCTTGAGTTTGCCTTAGTGAAGTGCGATGATCTCGAGAATTTCCTGCACGCTCATCAGAGTATTGACTCTATTCATCGCCGAGGTGTCCTTGTCATTGCCACGAGCGGTAGTAGGGTGTGATCTTCATGGAGCGTCCTCAGCCCTGTCTCTAGGAGAGTTATTTCTACCTGAGGGTAGGACAAAGACCTCCTATTGATGATCTCCACTTACGCTAGAGGCCTCCTTGCTTGAGGAGTCGTCGAATGACACCATCTGGCGACTTGGAGCAAACCCCTCCAGGAAGGGGAATTCCGGGTTATAGCTGTCTCCGTCCGCAAGTGAGCCCTGCGTTGGGATGGTCGAACTCGCAGGAAGAGCATGTTCGAATGCATCCTTGGCTGGGCTAACCGGAGAGAGAGAACCACCAGATGCTGACGAAGATCCAGAATTATGACTTCTAAGAGTTGTCGTGCCAGGTCGGACTGTCTCAGGTGGACTTGAATATTTGGAGAGGGAACCCTCCCCATGCCCTGAGTCTACCTTGGGACAGCCCTCATTGTGGTCGGATTGACCCTTGCCCTCTGAGGAAGCTGGTTCCCCATCTAGACGTATCGTTGTGGGGGATAAGGATCCCTCCTCAACTCCATCGGTGGTAAGGTCTCCTGGAGAAAGATCTTCGGGGGTGACATCACCATCGGATGATGCATCACTCGGCTCATAGTCAAAACCAGCATCCATCTCGATATCTGCGTAATCGGCTAAGTCGAACCAGTTCTCCTCGTTCCTGTGAGACCCTCAAATATTGGAATGTGCCGAATTAAAATTATACTGGTAGCATAATTTTAATTAAGGAACAGATGTAATGTCCTTAATAAAAATCATACTAGAAGCATAATCATAATAAGTAACAATCCAACATTTAGGTTCCCGGATATATGCCATGCAATAGTTCCCAGGATTAGTGACTATTGCGCATATATCCTTAATCAACATTGCATCAATCACATACAAGTCATACATTCACATAATTATACATTAATAATTACATCTCAAATTCGGTTGCTACAGTGTCAGGTCTGCTACAGTACCAAAATAGCTACAGGAACAGATGACCTTGGGTCATTAACAAAAGAGCAAAGCAATGAAACAAAAATATAAAAGTAAAACCACCAATGGCCCCATCATCCCAAGAGCTATTGTGTGGAGACTAGAACTAGCACTACTCGTTAGCGCCACCCGATCGGGCGCTAACGGGCATCTCATAAAGATATCCATCTTCACTTGCAACAAGAGGTCATAAACCCCGAAAGTACGAAAGGTACTCAAAGAAGTCTTACACAAACTAGTAAGAAAAAGTGTTTGATAGGACCTATACAAAGGAATAGAAATGTACATGCATAAGGTTGACAACAGAAGGCTTAAATGGTTCCATTTTGCATAAAGCGATACATCTTAACCTACAGTTGCTATGTTTTGATAAAGCAATTTGAATAAATTGATTTGGACTAAAACAGTGAGTAAGTGCAATTATAAGCATAAACAGTAACAAAAGTAAATAACAGCTCATAATTAAATGTATATGACAACCATCATGCCGAAATAATTCCCAAACCAAACTTAGAGCAAAATCTATACAGATGACATCAATTCAAGTATTGTCCGTAACCGTGGACACGGCTATTCGAATAGTTTTATACCTTGCAAGGGTGTACATCTTTACCCACATGACTTAGTTAGCCTGTAAGCCTCTGGAATAATAACACACTGCCTTTGGTGTGCGGCCGGGTAAACTAAGATTTGGTATTTTTCAACAAGTTGACACTATTGAGTTGGATGACCCATGTGAGACTAATCCCGCTTAAACAACGACTGATAGCATATATTCAACTGAGGCTCACATGTTGTACCGGGAATGCCGACCCATTCAATTAAATGCAAACTCGTGTTAGCCACACATATTACACTGCAGTCGGGGCCCTGAAGGAACGTACATGTGATGTAACACATCTACGCCCTTACCCTTCTAAGAACATCTGATATCAATATAAACTCCACATGGCATACGACACGGCCCGAAGACTTAAGCATCTATGCCATATGAAATCAATACACATGTCCTTACTCTCCTGTTTCCAACTCAATAGTATTAACTCTTTACTTAACCAAACAGTGCCCATACACTGCGTGTGGAAGTACGTTGGGACTTGAATTAAATTGTCAGAGTTCAGTCCTTAATCAACCCAGACAAGACATCCACATTTCCCAAATCTCGTGCACAAAGGCACCATCACTAGCATCCACTTGTCCAGATTTGAATTAATTGTTAACAGGATTTAGAATCATTTCAAATTCAAATAAACTGAACAAGGATTAAAGATAAATACAAAATTATTTGTTGTTCCCAGGTTTGACAAGATAAGCTTGTCAAACACTACCGTTCTATGGACTGCATGGCTAAGCCAAAATAGAAATCAGATAATATTATTTCACATACTACCTTAGGTTAAGTGTATGATTAAATTCAAGATAAGCCACAAGTTTAGGTCATAACTAACTAGGAACAGGGCACAAATAAATCTTTAGAAAGTTGCATGCAACAATATATCTGTATTTTGTAAATCTACAGTTCAAAAGATTAGGATCAACATGGTGCAGAGAGGAAGCTTGCCTTCATAATAGTATATAACCTCTTGCTCAGGTTCTGGTGGTTCAACAAAAGGCTCAACACACTCAGAAGAACCAGTATCTAAAAGAGAATTAAAAAAATCCAATAAACACAAGAACTGACAGAGGGCAAAAATGAAAAAGAATGCATGATCAAAAAGGTAATGCATGGGTAGCAATATGCTTAAACTATATCTAACTTATTAAAGATAATAACCCATATATACTACCTAATGGCACTTACTATCCAGATTTTAAATTTAGCTTAAAGCTACAGTTACTGATTTTGAACTGGAACAGGACAACTACAATTAATGTAATTATCTAGCTTAACTTCATATGAATGAAATATTGTATGATAACTAAGTGTATTAAAGCTAGTGTTGTGAGTTAACTGGTCATTTACTACTTATTAATGTCAATTTAGGATTTTGGACTTTGCTGTCTGTGTGGTCGGTTAGACCAACAAAGAAACGGCAAGGAGTCTCTTTACTATTTCAGCTGGCTAGTGAAGCTACACCACACAATTACTCAAAAAGGGAGTAGTTAATACCAAGACCCACTACTGCTATCCTACTGGCTCGGCTTACTTGAAAGAAAAGGGCAGGTAGAGCTGTTGTCGGTTTAGACCAAAATAGCAAAAGGTCTCTGTCCAGATTTCGGCTACTATAGAGTAATACACTAACCAAAGACCCTAAATGGAAATCAATGCTATCTGGAGGGTGGTGAATACCATAAGTCCTCATTACTAAACCTAATCGTCCGATTAAGGAAAGAAGTGGCATTAATCGCTTGTTTTGTCGGTTTTGACCGACAAAACTAACAGAGAAGGATTTTGTATCAATAAGGTGATCTGCGGCCTTAGAAATTAAAAGAAGGTCTAACTATGATGCCAGGGTTCATCTAAGACCTACATAAGCTGACATGCTAACAAAAGAAACCCTAATTTATTGAAAACGATATGAAAGACCGAAAAGTTAAAATACAACTTTTCAGTTAACATAAGATTGAAGCATCTCATGAACCAGTGAGTGCTGAGAGAGGATTAGTGATGTTTTAAGAGAGCTTAAGCTAACAGAAGTAAAGTCTAACTTACCAGCTAGGGTTTAGAGAAGAAAAGTCAAGTTCTTGGTCAACAGAAAGATCCAAGTCCTTTCTTTGATTCTGACCAAAACAAGAATGGTAGAACTAAGTCTCTAAAGATCATTAGTCACATTCTTGCTAAGAAAAGATGGAACCATCTCACCAGGATGTGGTTGCACCAAGGTGGGGTCCACTGGCTTTAGTTGACCGAGAAGAAACCCTTCTGTTCAACCCTACAAGAAATGTCCAAAACTCATATTAGTATGAGATGCAGACCTTCTTGAGGTTGAACAAGTGTGGAGGTAGAGAAGCTTCACTGGGAAGGAAAGCCACTAATGGTGTTCTCCCTGGTCAACCATGGCAGAGAGTAGGAACTAGGGTTTATATATAAGGTTGGAGCTTCCCAGATCAACCAAGATTTCTCTAGAACACATGAGGTGGCACTAAAGATAATTATCAAGAGAAAAATATCTTCCTAATCACTGTACACGACCACCACGCCGGCGAGGGTGGCTGCACCGGTGTACAGCAAGAGAGGAAGCAAGGAAGTGCCACTGACATGCGGGTCCCAGGGGCAGTCTCAGCCCTGTACAGCACGCAGCCAGTCCCGAAGAACAACAACCATCCGATTAGCAACGAACGGCTGTGATGCGGAGGCAAAAGACACACTGAACCGGTATCGTGAAATACAGACCATACAATCTCTAGCGGACGGCCACGATCGAGGGGAGCTCCGGGAGGTCCGAACAACACAAACCCACACGAACCGTCCGATCGCAAAGGAACGGCTAAGATGAAGCGGGTCCTGTAGTGGTTCGATCGGCCCAATCAATGAGGGACGTTGGATCCAAATCCAACGGTTGCTCACGAAAAGGTACGCGCCCAGATTTACAACGTGATCCAATCGGTACCGTGGGATCTGAATTCTACGGCTGGGATCAAAGGGGTGTGCGGGTGGTCCGAACGGCCCAACTAACAGGAGGCCTCGATTTAGATTTAACGGTTGAGATTGGATTGGGAACTGTAGCGGTCCGAACGGCCCAATGATTGTGGTCCGTCCGATCAGAATTCAACGGTGGAGATCTAGATGGGGTACGGATGGTCCGAACGGCCCATTGGATCTGGCCCGTCCGTTGAAATCTAACGGCTATGAGATGGATGCGCATTAAGATCTCACAGCCATGGTAGGATGGAAATTGAACGGTGGCGATTGCTTCGCGTGCTTAGGTGGTCTGCACAGCGCCGCAGATCTCGCCCGTTCGCGCGGAAAAGGACGGCGATCAAGCACGGGAGGTGGAGGATGCGCGTGCGAACGTGACAGGGTGAGGTCCAACGCATGGTTCAACCCCGTCCGTCGCTTCTGATTAGGGTCTGAGTTTAGACAGAAGATTGACGGACTGCTTTAAATTTTTAAAAGGTTTGATCAGGCTAAGAATAGCAAATAAATTTATAAAATTATGAAATTTTGCAGAATTGCTATCGATAATATATTCCCCAAATAAATTTTTAAATCATTGACTCTTCTTTTGAAATACATAAATAATTCCTTTAGACCAACTAGGGTTTATATAAAGACAAGTATTTTTCTCGAAAATCAAAATAATTTCTAAAAATTCCATAAAAATTGTTTTTGGCCATAATAATTCATCCGGTTTTTAATTAAAATATATCCTACCATAATACCAACATTGGATGGTATTTACTTTTGAAATTTTGATCAAGTTGGAGTTTGCAATAGAAATTTGGGAAAAAGGTTTGTAACATGTTGCCTAATTTGCCAAAATGAACAAGACTTTATTATCAGATATTAGGGTCGAGGTCATTATAAACCTATTTTCCTTAAGAAAATCTCGTCCGAGATTTCCTATAATCTGGTTGGACAAAGACGGTTAAAATGATGCTTTTAGAAACATAACATCGCTTGTCTTTATTTCTTTCAAAGATAGAAAAGAAAGCTCTCACATAACAACATAGTGTTGTTATTACAACTTATGTTACATTGCTTTGTTTAACCTTGCCTTTATTACTTCAAAGGCAATTTTTAAACAGCAAAAAGGTGGGGGTGCTCAATCTTCATCAGATCTTCGCGCTCCCATGTGGCTTCATCCTCTGAATGATTAGCCCACTGAATTTTTAAGAACTTGACAGTGCGATTCCTTGTCCTACGTTCCATTTCGTCGAGGATACGCACTGGTTGTTCTTGATACGAAAGATCTGGTTGCAGATCAAGATTTTCATAAGTAGTAGCCTCGGTAGGAACACGGAGGCACTTCTTTAATTGAGAAACATGAAAGGTATCGTGGACTGCCGACAGAGTGTCGGGAAGTTTCAACTGATATGCCATGGCTCCTTGTTTTGCAATGATTCGGAAAGGTCCGATATAACGAGGTGCTAGCTTTCCTTTCACTTGAAAGCGATGAGTACCTTTCATCGGCGACACTTTAAGATAGACAAAGTCATCTATCTCAAAACTTAGTTCACGACGTCGATGATCGGCATAGCTCTTCTGACGAGACTGGGCAGTTTTTAATCGGTCTTGACGAGGATATAATAATCCTCATTTTACCTTTTATCTATAATTTTTATTATAGGTAAATATGACGTCATGTGAACCCTGAGTGTACCCCTTAATGTTATGAAGGAAGAGCCTAATGGATGGTCGTAAGTTCTTCTACGACCACCCCCATAGTCGTAAGTTATGCTACGACTATCCCATAGTCGTAAGTCTTGCTACGACTACCTCATAGTCGTAGATTCCTCTACGACTAGGTCAGCCACGACCACCTTATAATCAAATGAACCTGCAGACAAGTGGGTCTTATTGATTAAGGATTCAAATCATCATCATACGTTATTCTCGCGAATAATGGCACGTAATACCCCATTATCTACGGTATATAGTCATTGAGCGACGTGGAGGAATTAATACACCGTAATTACTACCAACATGCGCCTTCATAGAGGTGATGAGGCGCTTTACTGAGTAACCGCCGCCCTTCACGCACTATAAAAGGCGGCAACTAGAGAAAGGGAAAAGGAGGAGCCATCAGAATACAAGCACTATCTGTAATAGTCTTAGTTTTTCCCCGATTGTTTAGTATACACTCAATACCATACACACACAGGAGTAGGGTTGTTATTCTCTCCTGAGAAGGCCTTAACACAGTATAAAAATTCCGTGTCAATCTCTCTGCGATTCTATTCTAGGAGACCCCGAATCAAACAATCTTTACGTAAGTTCGGTTCTAAAACACCGGCGGTTGGCGCCAATCGTGGGGATCTTCCGGTAATTTCTTGTCAACATTCTCTCTGCTTTCCAAGTCTCATGCACTCATGGCGGAGAATGGAACGAGGAGAACTGGTTCGACTTGGCAGACACGTGACGCCGACATGGATGCCGGATTCGTTCTGAACCAAGTGATGACTCATCCTATGGCATTGATGCCTCCGGGGATCTTCCCACAGATCCAGGAGACAATGTCGCCGGTGGAGTTGAGGAGGGATCCTTATCCCCCACAACAGTACGTCCAAGAGAGGAATCTACCCTCTCAAGGGGCAAGGGTCAATCTGACCAGACCACACCAGTGGACTCACGACACGACGAGAGTTTTTCCTCGAAGTGTCCAAGTCCCCTAAGGCGGTCCGACTTGGTGAGGCAAGTTCTAGAAGCCACAATGCAGGACTTCACCAAAGATCTGGTGATTCTCTCTCTCTGATAACGCAGAGAGAGCGGGATCAAGCATGCTTTTCCTACAAATTCGACCATCCCTCCGCAGATCACACCTGCCGACGGAGACGGTTATAACCCAGACTTCCCCTACCTGGAGGGGATTACTCCAAGTCTCCAGATGGTGTCTCTCGACGACTCCTCAAGCGGAGAGGCCTCGAGCGCAAGTGAGAATCATCAACGGGACGTCTTCGTCCTTCCCTCAGATCAAGATCACTCTTCTAGAGACCGAGATGGAGACCCTTCCCGAAGGTCACACATCGCCCCTCGTGGCAATGGCGAGACACCACCATCAAGCGACACGACCAACGCCTTCATGAACGCCAGGGAAATCCTCGACATTCTCGCGCTTCATTGAGGCAATCTCAAGAGTCTAACATGGAAAATCTTGAGGCAATTCGAAGGAAGAAGATTGAAGCTCAGAAGAATTTACATGGGCGCATTCAATATCAATCGAGGAAGCTCGAGAGCTCCAAAGACATCAATGATTTGCTCGAGAATCCAACTCAAGAGCTAGCCCGAGCACCAGGCTACGACCTCTTCGCTGAAGAGATCGCACAAAGGCTTCGGAGTACAATGAAAAAGCTGGAAGCTCCTCGTCGACATCATTCAAGTAGTCATACCCATACGACTTCTTCGGCTACCAGTCAATCCAACATATCACCGCGTAGAAATCGGCAAGAATAAAGACAAGGCGCGTCGATCTCCTACTCAAGAAATGTCTTCAAATGACCGATGATCAACAAGCTCCTCGGAGAGGTGATCGTTCACCACTCCGACATGGAAATCTGCAGCAGCAGATAAACTACGAGGAGTATTCCCCTCGTAGGACCGAGACCTATTACAGGTCGGGTCAACCTGTTACTGGGTATCGTCGAGTACGACCACCTGATGATATCAACCCTTCTTTCCTGCAAAGGAGGCGTCAAGAAGTCATTACTGGATGTCGGGCATTCTCGCCTGATCTCCGAGCTGTTCGCTGGCCACCTCGTTTTCGACCAGTGAACATGGAGAAGTTTGATGGTTCCCAAAATCCCATCGAATTCCTTCAAATTTACACAATAGCTGTTCGAGCAGCAGGAGGAGGAGAGCATGTGATGGCGAATTACCTTCCAACTGTGCTCGAAGGATCCACTCGATCGTGGTTACTAAACCAACCACTCGAGTCAATCTATTCTTGGCAACATCTCTGCGATCTTCTACTGGCAAATTTCCAAGGCACATACAATCGCCCTGGAAAGGAGGACGACTTGCACCGGATGAGACAGAACGACAACGAGACATTGCGCCAGTTCATCAAGCTCTTCAGTCAGGTTCATAACTCAATTCCAGAAGTTTCTGATTCATCTGTCATCAGGGCTTTCAAGCAGGGAGTCCGTAGTAGAAGGATAACAGAGGATATTGCTTTAAATCCTCCTACTTCTGTCGTCGAACTCTTCGAAATGGCCGATCGATATGCTACTGCCTCTGAGGCAGTCGAGTGGAACAACACAATCGATCGTGAAAACAATCCATCTCGAGAGCCAGGCGAAGTTGGTAAGAAGAAGGATAAGAAAGCAAAAAAGTCCAAGAATAAGACGAAGGGTCAAAAACCCAGCGGTTCCAAGGAGGTATTGGTGAATGATAAAGAGCCACGCACATCCAGCCGCTCCGACAGAGGCAAAGGTAAGCATACGATCGGAAAAATGATAAGCCTAGGTGGTGTCCTTTCCATAAAAAGGAAGGGCATGACCTTCATAGAATCGCCGGTCTCAGTAACATCCCAAATGTACAATCTGGGTTTATTCAAGTATAATTATATGTGTAGAAATTAAAACTTTTTCCCACATCTTGAAAACCCTAATCTCTCATGTAATTCTAGTCCAAGAGTTGTGTAATCCAAAACACAAAGCTCTTGTTGACCAAAAGTCAAACTCATTCTCCGCTTATCTTAAATCTTGTGCCAAACATTTGGAAATATTTTCCTTGGTCCTAAAACTAATGTGGGACCCCTCTGAAAAATATCACAAGTTGTAAAACTTGTTTGATAAATTTTGGAGGTAAAACAAATCCTTGAACATCCTTCATGAATTTCCTGAGAAAAATGCATTGCATAATAACCTCTGGAAATTTTATGTGAGGTTAATCTCATTGTCAGCAAGCTCCAGTTAAAATTTCATGAATTTTGGAGTTCATTTGCTATCTCAAATAATGCTGCTAAGTTTCAAATTGTTAAAACTAAACTTAAAAGCCTACACTGCTTCCTTGGGCTAGCCACTTTCCCAAAGTCGTCCACCCAACCTTTTCTCCCCTCAGCTCGTCGCACCTCCCCACCTCATGAGGTCATTGCCGTTGGATCGGTGATCCATGGTCATGACCTCCCACATGTGTTAAACCTCAAAGACCTCCTCGAGTTTGTTAAACCATCGCAATGAGGTCATCCCCATTTGTTGAGGTCGTGGCCGTTGGATTAAATCCAACACCCACGACCTCCTCCTCAACATACTCAACAGGACCTCCCACCTCATCGGTCTTGGCCACTGGATCAAAATCCATGGCCTGACCTCCCATGAGCTCAAACCACCTTGACCTCCCTTTTGCACTCACTTGAGGTCGTGGCCGTTGGATCGGATCCAACAACCCGACCTCCTCAAAATATCCAGCGCTCACAACCTCCCCCATCTCATGTTGTGCACCGTCGGATTTAAAATCCACAGTCACGACCTCCTCCTTGTCTTGTGCGCATTAGACCTCCCAGCAAGACGTGAGGTCGTAGCCCTTAGATTTAAATCTAAAGGCCATGATCTCCACGTGTGTTAGCAAGCTCAGACCTCCCCTCTTTTGATCGAACTGCGTTGGATCAAAAATCCAAAGGTCTGACCTCCCTTGTCTTTTGCGCAACGTCTCGCACCTCCTCACCTTCTCATCACCATTAGATCTTAACTGATGGCCATAACCTCTTGTGCTACGGCGTAGTGCTAAGACCTCCCTTTGGTTGTGCGCCCTTGGATTTAAATCCAAAGGCCATGACCTCCCCTCATGTTCTTAAGTTAGGTGTGCGGTTAAGACCTCACAGAGGTCCGCACCGTTGATTGAAATCAACGCCTTGGACCTCTGTCCCTTTTTCCACGTCAAGATTCGCATTATGGAAATCGGAGGGTCACGACCTCCCGATCCGAGATCAATGGCTGTGATCTCCTCCTTCTCCTTTTAAAACTTACTGTTTGATTTAGATCGAGGGTCACGACCTCCCCTCATTTCTAATCGGACGGTGGTGCAACAACTCTGTTCTTCTCCTAGCTCTGGCGCTGCAGACGCCATGGCGATGGAGGAGGCGTGTGATCTGTCTTGTCCAACGGCTCTTTGCTGCGAGGCATTTAATGCGGTCGAGCTTTTAGCCCCAAAGTCATTTGTCTTGCCTGCTCTGTCACTTCCACGTCTGTCCAAGCCATGGACCGAGCCATGGGCTAAACTCACCATGAGCTTAACCCTAGCTCATGACCCTTTCCCTCGGGCTATAATACCTCCCCATTGTTTTCCTTGGCTTCTTTTCCACCATTCACCATTTGCTCTCGATTACGTGGAGCTCAAACCACCCAGACCTCCTTGGCGCCATTGATGCCCTTGGAGCTCCTCGGTGGCTCGGTGCTCCGTGGCTTTTCCTCTCCGTCTCTTTGCTTCAATCTAAGCCACTACCCTCTGTGACCAAAAGCCCTAACTTAATTGGTTGGGACATTTTCAGAGAGGCCTAACTTGGAGCTTGGAGCTTGGAGCTTGGAGTTGGCCGTGGAGCAACCCTTCTTCCCCAACTCCGGTCCTCCGTCCCCAACCTCCTCGGCACCTCCGCGACCTCCAGTAACCCTCTGGTAGTCCCGTAGAGATTGCTTTTTGCATGTATGTTGTTGCGGAGCTTAGCTGCGCTTGAATGTTCACCGCGGAGCTCATTATCGCTGTTTGTGTTTTGGCCGTGTGTTTTGTGCCGCCAATCTTGACTCGTCGCCGTTCAGGCCACCCTACGCCACCGAATGGTCTGGCGTGTCTTACACTACTATGCGCTGCGTTGGTGTCCTTAGATGGCGCCGTGAGGTCCTCATCGCGGCGTCGAGCCTTGGGAGCCTCTCGGGGTTTTGTCGGACGACAATGGCACGTGCCATTGTCGTTAGGACAAAGATCTCCCCCTAAATGCGATCATCATTGCTTATCATTGGTTAACTCGGGTCAGCCTTTAATGCCTTGTTTTACGTCCTTGTTGCGCAATTAAGGCCAAGGCTTAGCCTCCCAGCAGCGTGCATCTCTGGGACCTCTTTGCCAAAGGACCACCCGTGGACTTTTGGCAAAGACCTCCCAAAGACCTCCCTCGGGGTCCTCTTTGCAAAGACCACCCCGGTCTTTTGTAAGGACAACCCCTAGGACCTCCCTCCTTGCGATCTTGACCGCTAGGACCTCCTTGTGGGAGATCTTAGCCGTTAAGGTCCTCCCCGTGTTGATCTCCACCGTGTAGGACCTCCCGAGGTCCTCTCAACCTTGTGGACCTCCTCGGGTAAATCTTAGCCGCCCGGACCTCCCAAAGGAAATCTGGCCGCTTAGGACCTCCCTTTGTTAGATCTTGGCCGTTCAGGGACATCCCCAAGTGGATCTGAACCGCCCAGACCTCTTTGTTGTTGTCTTGACCGTTAAGGTCCTCCACAGGACAATCTAGGCCATTAAGGTCCTCCCTTGGAAAATCTGGACCGTCTAGGACCTCCTCGAGAGGTCTTGGCGATGTAGATCTTCCTTGGGGAGATCTTGATAGTTTAGATCTTCCTTTGGAAGATCTCGGCCGTCCAGACCTCCCTCGTTTGATCTGGACCGTCCGGTCCTCCCTCTTGTGTTGTGGTTCGTTGGATGCGGTATCAACGGCCACGACCTCCCCTACATTGCGGCTAAGCGTGGCGGAGGACATGGACCGTTGGATCCAAGATCAGCGGCCCGTGTCCTCTGGACTCTTGCGCTGCGCTTGCGTTTTCCTCTGGAGGTCTTGGGCGTTTGATTTAGATCAGCGGTTCACGTCCTCCCCTCTCTTTGGTTTTAGAAATTCCAAAGTGAACTCTTAATTATAAACTGAAAAAGGTATGAACTTCAAAATATCATAACTAATTCATTCTAAATCCAAATGAGGTCATTCAAATTGTGTTAGCTCTGTCTTGAACTTGACTTTAATCCAAAAATGATTGTAAGTTGAGTTCAGCTCCAGAGCACAGTTTTGCCATTAGATTTTAAAACTCACTTTAAATATACACTCAAAATAATGTCTAACTTGTAAAATACATAACTAATGCTCTGTAGATTATTTTTGAGTGAGACCAACTTTGTTGGTTTCCTCTATTAATGAGCTTACTATGAAAAGTAGTTTTGAGCTTGTTGCTGTTATAAAAATGAGGACTTGTGCATTATAATTTTGTTCAAGTTCTTGTTTTTGAAAATTTGTAGAGAGTGCAATATAGCTCCAAATGGGATGAACTCAATTGTGTTATTCATCTCATGAGGTGCTGGTTTTACAGTAAAAATTTTAGCTTCACTTCTTTTCTAGAAAATGTTGCCTCATAATTAAATTAGTGAATAGTGCAGTTTGGTATTTTTAGGGCTGAGCAGAATTGTTTTGCTCATATCTTTTGCATTGAGAATCCAAATCCATTGGTTCTTGTTGCTAAATTCCATAAAAATCACCCTCTTGCTGCTGTAGAAAATTCAGAGTGTTTGGAGTTCGTTTGCTGTGCTGTCTTTGTCGTTTTAAATCGTTCTTATCGATTGTTTTCGTCTTTCCGATTAGGTGTCGACGAGTACTTTGAACCCGTGAGCGATCCTCAGCAACAATTTGTCCAGCAACAGTAAAGGCAAGCAGTTTGATCATATCCCGCTTAATCCCATTACTTTAAAGTCTAATATTTTGTTTAACTTGTATGTATGCATGCTTTTGTGTCAACGTATTTTATCGTTTAGAGGTAGCTATTCCTATTGCATAGTTGCCCCTAAATTGTTACCCCTGCCACAAACCATAAGTTACTAATATCGCTGGTGAATTAGAGCCCGGTGATTTAATTATGCTCTTTTATTGCTTTTACGGTGTCATGCTTAGCAATGCTTAGATAACGGTAGAAATGGGCGGTTGTCGACATTATGTCGATAACCTTGATCACACAAAAACTATCATTCCATTATGTCCCCTTGTATGATTTGTAAACAAATAAAAATGAAAACTATTTGGACTTGGGCATATTGGATGGATGGTGTGGTTTTTGGATGTGGTGGTATGCCTGAGTCAACAAGGACCGAATTCTTGCGCCATTGATCCAAGCAATTTTGCGTGCTAACCACACGAGGGGCATATGGAACCCCTCTTGACTAAGTACTTTGGGCGGTGTTAATTGGGGTCGCTCGGTTGGTGTGTTTTTAAAGATAAAATGTGTGTGTGATGTGGGAGGGAGCATTAGCTTCCTGAAGGTTGTGTGATGTCTCTTTCTCCCGTGGGTTGTGCAACTCAAATTAGCATTGTCCATTGGAAATGTCTCGTAGGACTTAGCCGTGCCAGCACACCTAAGGTAGTGTGCTTAAAGGAAAGGCGGTCTGACGTGTGGGTACATTGGTACACCCCTGCAGGGATAAAACTATTCGAATAGCCTCGTCCTAGGTTATGGACACGCTTGGTTATTTCCCGTAAGAATTAGACTACAACCTTTAATTAAAACTTGACATGGTTGGTATGAACGGGGAGTTCATGCTATTGTTGTGGTGACTTGGGTTAGTCACTTCCAGGTTGTTCTTGTTGTTGTTACTATGTTTTTATCTCGTTGATATTTCAACAATTAAAATGCTTTGTCAAATTGCCTTCAATCTATTATGTTATTGCAAATGAAACTTGCTTTATGCTAAAATGAGTCCAAAGCCTCATCCACTTAAATAAAGCTTGCATGTAGCTATTTATAGTTCTGTTATCTCACACGTAAGTCTTGCGGAGTACTTTATGTACTCATCGCCGTGGTTGTGGCATTTTGTGGCTTTTGTTGCAGAGGAAGAAGGTGAGCCCCAAGGGCTTCACTCTTATGTAGATGTGCTTCGGGTTTGACGACTAGCTTGGCGGTCGGTTAGTTGCCTTGTGGGTAAAGGCACACTAATTGGCTTTTGTTATAGCCATCTTATGGCACTTTTGCTTCATTGTGTATCTTTGTAGTTTATTGCTATTTGGCCTAAGGGCCTCTCTTTGTAATATCTATTCCATATTAATGTTAACTTCGGTTTGTTGCTTATGTACTATGTGTTGTATGGAATTGGTACATTCTTTTGTTGTGAGGTATGTATCGCATTCGGGAAGTATACATCTCTCGAGACCGGTTTATTTGGTTGATAATACTAGGGTCAATTGGATGACAAAGTATTATGAGCCGAATAAACGTCGAGTCTCTCACGGTCTTCAACGAAAGCTTGAAGACTACTACAACGACAAGGACCACTTCCCACCCTCGGCGGTAGGTCAAACAAGTGGTCATAAATCTTCGGATGATTTAAGAGGAGATGCTGCCCAGGATCCGCAACACACCATTGAACACATCTACGGGGATCATCGGCATATGAATCAAAGCGACGGCTCAAAGGTCTGCTGAACGCGAGGTAAACTCTATAGATCCTCCTCTCGTCAATAAATTATCAAGTGGTCGGAAGTCACCATCTCTTTCGAGAAGAGTGATCGCCGATCCTTCGACTCGACAGTCGATACTAATCGTGGTCGAACCCACCATCAACAATTGTCGGGTCAATCGAGTTTTAGTTGATGGTGGAAGCTCGTTAAATATTTTATTCTGAGTGCCTGGATGACATGCAAGTACCGGGACCAAAGTAAGACCGATGCGATACTCTTTCCATGGGATTGTACCGGATCTTGACCAAACCAATTGGTCAAGTTTCTCTTCCTTTAACATTTGGTTCACCAAGTAATTTCGACGAGAAAATCTCCTTTGATGTGGTCGATTTCGATCTGACATATAACGCCATACTCGGACGACCAACTTTGGCAAAATTCCTAATGGCTACTCATTATGGATATCAATGTATTAAGATGCCAGTCCCAAAGGAGTAATCACAATCCATTGTGACAAGAAGATGGCGCATACCGCGATCGCCGATCCCTTGAGATGGTAGGACAAATACCAACTCGAGAAGAAAGTCGACCTTCGACTAGCAAGTCGAAGCCTAAAAGTCTGCACCAAAGCCGAACGACAAAGTCAAAGAGGTTCCTCTCGACGCAGGGAGCCCTCAAGATCGCTCATCGACGGGATACTTCCGACCCCAAATAGGAAGACGCCTCATCACCTTCCTCCGAGCTAACGCAGATGTATTAGCGTGGCAAGCATCCGACATGCCCGAGTCCCGGGGAGGTGATCGAGCACGAAGCTAGCCTTACGGCGACAAAGTACCGTAAAACAAAAATTGCGGAGATTTGCCCCGATCGACAAGATGCTATTAAATCGAATTGGATAAGCTACTTAAGCGGGCTTTATAAGAGAGGTCAACCATCCGTAATGGTTGGCTAACCTGTAATGGTTAGAAAGTCAAGCGGCAAATGGCGTATGTGCGTGAACTTTCTTGATCTTAATAAAGCTTGTCCAAAAGACGATTTTCCTTTACCTCAGACGATCGGTTGGTTGACTCTCTCCGCAGGTTGTGAAATGTTAAGTTTTTAGATGCATATTCGGATATCACCAGATTAATATGTGTCTAGACGATGAAGAAAAGACCGCATTTATTACACCATTTGGTATATTTTGCTATGTCAAAATGCCATTTGGTCTAAAAATGCGGCGCTTCTTTTCAACGCTTGATGCAGCAACTTTTTCACCTCAATTAAGCGAAATCTAGAAGCCTATGTTGATGACTTAGTTGTCAAAAGCATCAAGAAACTTAATCATATTCTTGACCTACAAGAAACATTCGACAATCTCGTAAAACATTGCTTAAAACTTAATCACGAGAAGTGTGTGTTTGGAATCTCTTTAGGAAATTGCTTGGATTCCTAGTATCTATACGAGGAATTGAAGCGAATCAAAAGATAAAAGCCATTTTACAAATCGCCCTCTACTACGGAAAGAAGTCCGAAACTCACTTTGGGTGCATGGCGGCTTTAAGTCGTTTCATCGCACGATCGGGAGAAAAGGACTACCTTTCTTTAAACTTCTAAGGAGACACGAAGTTTTGAGTGGTCGAAAGAGGCAAACGCTGCCTTTGAGGATGTCAAGAGGTACCTTCTGAGTGCTCCTATTCGGTCTCTCGAGGCGGAAGAAATGCTCTTGGTTTACCTAGCTACCACGCCACAGTGCGGTCGGTAGATCTTGGTCGTAGAACGTGAAAATATACAATGACCAGTTTACTACGTAAGTGAAGTTTTACACGACCTAAGGGCGTTACCCTCGGGTCCAAAAGCTTCAGATGCCCTCCTCATGTCTTGAGAAAATCTGCGGCATTATTTTCAGCGCACAAACTAGTTTGTCTTGCCTGAGTTTCCCTTGGGAGCGATCCTCGAGAATAGGAAGCAATGGGGGCGCATGGCAAAATGGTCGGTCGAACTTGAGGAGTTCGACATCCATTTCGTGTCCCGAACGGCCGTTAAATCCCAGATCTTAGCGGACTTTGTCGCCGAATGGACAAATCTGAACACATTCAGATCCCGATCTGATTCCCGACCGATGGGATTTATGTACTTTGACGGTCGCTTACTTTAAGTGGCTCGGGGCTGGGGTGGTCTGGTATCTCCTACCGAGAGACCTTAAAGTATGCCATACAATTAAACTTTCGGGCCACTAATAATGTGGCGAGAATCTGAAGGTTTGCTAGTCGGTATCTGACGTGGCGCTCTTGATTCGCCGACTACTCGTGAGAGGAGACTCTCAACTAGTCGTGAATCAAGTCGGTAAAAAGTACCAAAGCTCTAACCCGACAATGTCTCGGTACTTATCGAATCGTAAGCTAGAAAAGCATTTTTAGGTTTGAGGCACAATTCATCCTCGAAAGGATAATTTCCTCATGAACCGGCTTGCTCGAATAGCTTCTTCCAGATCTGAAGTACCAAAAGGAGTCTTCTTGGAACAACTCGAAAGCCTTCTCGTCGAAGAGCCGAGACACCTCCTATTGAGGCGGCCTCTCTAGAATACGAGGATACATGGATGGCGCCCATCTATGATTATCTTGAAGGGTTACGTGCAGAAAGGCGATCTCGAGGCGGATCACTTATCCCTAAAAGCCAAAATGTATACTTTGGTCGAAGGAGTTCTCTATAAGCGAGGTACTCAAGGGGTGCTCATGCGATGCATTCCGCAGAGCGAAGGATTAACACTCCTTCACGACATACATGGTGGCATCTGTGGAAATCATGCTTCCTCTGAGCGTTGGTCGGCAAGGCTTTTCGACAAGGTTTTCTTGTACAACACCCTATCACGATGCTAAAGAGTTGGTTAAAAAGTGTGTCGATGCGGTTTCATAGCGAGCAAATACACCAACCAAATCGGGCATTACAAACAATACCTCTATCTTAGCCTTTTGCAACACAGGGTCTTGATATCACAGGGACCGTTTCCTAAAGCTCCAGGAGGTTTGAGTTCCTTTGTGGCTATTGATCGTTCACAAAATGGATTGAAGCGAACTCGTGGATCGAGATAACAACGAGCGACAAAGCGGTTTATGATGAGATCGTAATTACTCGATTTGGAGTACCAAGTCGAATAATTACGAGATAATGGTAAGCAATTTTGAGCTCAAAATTTCAGGAATTTTGCGACGAGTTGGGTACCAAGTTATGTTATGCTACATGGCCCATCCCGAGTAATGGGGCGATCGAGCGTGCAAACGGCCAAATAATGAGAGAATTAAAACTCGAGTCTTGACCAGCTCATCAAGCGCTCGGGGCTTGGGTACAAGAGTTACCCTCAGTATTATGGGCGATTCGTACAACTACCGGTCAGACTCTGGAGAAACACCTTTCTTTCTAGTCTTGGTCTTTGAAGCTATGCTTCCTCGGAACTAAAGATACGGTCAACACGAGTGAAACATTCACGGACTCCAACCAGGAACAAATTGACGAGATGATATTAATCTACTTGAAGAAAGGAGAAACCAGGCCCTAATTCGTTCGGCAATCTACCAACAAGCCTTGCGAAGATACTACGATCGTAAGGTTCAACCTTGCAGCCTTGCTATAGGTGACTTGGTATTGAGGCTTTGCCAATCCAAGTCTAATCGGAACAAACTTTCTCCCAAGTGGGAAGGTCCTTACACAGTGGTCGAAGTTACTCGTCGAGGTCGATCGATTGGCAATGGAAGACGGCGGAGTTCTCTCGAATTCTTGGAACATCGACCCGATTCACGCAAGTTCTATGTGTAACTGTACCATTCTGACAATAAAGAATCGGGTTCTTTCTATCTCTATTGTCTTACTTTTGAGTAGTGCTTTCATTATTTTTCGACTATGTTTTAAACACCCGATTTTCTTTACCTTTGGTGGGAAGGCGAATAACATCACCTAGTCGAAGCCTCTCCTCTCTGCATGTGGTCCTGCCCACTAGAAGGAGTTTCCTAGTGTCGACTCGTTACTCGCTTTTGTGGCCAACATAAAGAACTCGGGTTTTATTTAGTCGAAATATCTTTGAAGGCCAACTCTTTTCACCTTTGTTTATTTCTTCAGTTAATTAGAAAAATACTCTAAGAAGAGCGCACTTTCTCAGATTTGCTTAACCGCCTTGGGTGTACTCGTTTCATCTCAACTGGTCGGAGGAAGAGACACATCTAGTCGAAGTTTCTCCTCTCTGCGTGGTCACCTTGCCTAATCGGAAGGAGCTTCTAGCTTTGTTCAGTTTCCTACTCTTGCTACCAGGACAGACTTATCGAGTCCACCGGAGAAGGACGAGTAAATATTTTAAAGTCCTCTAGACGTTTGCTTAACTCAAGTTGCCGTTCTCGATTTGATTAAACTAGTCGGAGATGTTAACATTACCTAGTCGAAGCCTCTCCTCTCTGCACGTGGTCCTGCCCACTAGAAGGAACTTCCTAGTGTCAATTCGTTACCACCCTTCCAACCAGTGCATGACAATTGAGACCCAAAAACTACAAGTTAAACAAACCTCTCTGTTTTCAGAAACCCTTTCTACAGACTATTTACTTAGTTTGTCTAAACAAACTCAGCAAATAGTCGGGGGCTAGGATAATTTGACTTCAATTCTTAGTCTTTAAATTCGTTAATTATCTTTTGAGTTACTAACTACTCGACAAGATGATTTGCAGGAGACAAAACTATTTACTTAGTTTTCACAAACTAAGCAAATAGTCGGGGGCTAGGATAAAGTCATTACATTTGACTTCAATTCTTAGTCTTTAAATTCGTTAATTATCTTTTGAGTTACTAACTACTCGACAAGATGATTTGCAGGGAACAAGATGGATTATATATTACATCAACAAAAGGTTGTTTTTCACAAGTTCATTACAGACTACTCTGAAGAGGGAGAACCCAACTGCATCTCCTCTGAAACTTTCTGGCCAACTGATTGCATCTCCTCCATCAGACGTCTTCCTTCTGCTTCAGAGCAGTTGAAGTCGGCTTCGAGTGGTTGCACATTAAGGTTGGGGTCATGAGCTTTAAGTTTTGCTAATGCATAACTTCTGCAGTTTTGACCCTCCTTTATCGATTCACTTGGTTGGCCTTGAGTGGTCACGAGATCTTGCAAAATCGACTTGATCCCCAATGGTACTTGTGTGAGCAGCTATTGTATCATCTTGTAACATCCCAACTGTGTAATTAGGGTTAATCAAGTATAATTATATGTGTAGAAATTAAAACTTTTTCTCACATCTTGAAAAACCCTAAAATCTTATGTAATTCTTGTCCAAGAGTTGTGTAATCCAAAACACAAAGCTCTTGTTGACCAAAAATCAAACTCATTTTCCGATTATCTTAAATCTTGTGTCAAACATTTGGAATATATTTTCCTTGGTCCCAAAAACTGATATGGGACCCCTCTGAAAAATATCATGAGTTATAACACTTGTTGATAATTTTTGAGGCAAAACAATCCTTTAAACAACCTTCATGAATTTCCTGAGAAAAATGCATTGCATAATAACCTCTGAAAATTTTATGCAAGGTTGATCTCGTGTCAACAAGCTCCAGTTAAAATTTCATCAAATTTGGAGTTCATTTGCTATCTCAAATAATTCTGCTAAGTTTCAGCTGTTAAAACTAAAATTTAAAGCCTACACTGTTCCTTGGGCTAGCCATATTCAAAGCTGGTCCAGCCCAACCATGTCTGCACCTCAGCAGACCTCATCTCCACCTTGATCAGGTCGCGTGGTTGGATTTACATCCAACCGCCACGACCTCCTCATGATCAACACCGCAAAGGCTTTCCCGCCTCATCAGTCATGCTTGTTGGATCAAAGATCCACGGTCATGACCTCCCTGTGTGTTAAACCTCAAAGACCTCCTCATTCGTTAAACCATCGCAATGAGGTCATCCCATTTGTTGAGGTCGTGGCCGTTGGATCAAATCCAACGACCACGACCTCCTCCTCAACATACTCGATCGGGTCCTCCCACTGCGTGAGGTCATAGCCCTTGGATCCAAGATCCATGGCCACGACCTCCCTCCTTTAAACTAAGCAAACCTCCCACCTAACCAAGGTCGTAGCCATTGGATCAAATCCAACGACTCACGACCTCCCGTGCTATCAAGCACTCACAACCTCCCCATCTTTTGTTGTGCACCGTTAGATTAAAATCTCTGGTCACGACCTCCTTTGTCTCATGCTTTTGAGACCTCCCAACGACGTGAGATCGTAGCCCTTAGATCTAAATCTAAAGGCCATGACCTCCCTTGTGCGTTAGCAAGCTCGGGACCTCCACCTCTTTTGATCGAACCCTTAGATCTAAATCTAACGGTCTGACCTCCCTTGCTGTTAGCATCATATCAGACCTCCCGGTCATTGTGTGCCCTTGGATTTAAATCCAAAGGCCATGACCTCCCCTCATGTCTTTTTGATCGCGTGCGATTAAGTCCTCACTTTGGAGGTCCTTGCCGTTGGATGGAGATCCAACGCTTTGGACCTCTGTCCCTTTTCCTCACGTCGCGTTTTCTCGATTAAAAAATCGGAGGGCCACGACCTCCCGTCCTTGATCGTGTGGCTGGGACCTCCTCCCGGCCACTTAAAACATCTTGGTTCAAAATTGGATCCGATGGTTAGGACCTCTCCCGTGTCTTATCCAGCGGTCACCAAGACCTCCTGTTCTTCTCCTACCTTGGTCACGCATGCGTGCTCTGGCCAGTGGAGTTAATGCGCGCCAGCCTCATGCACCTTTATGACTCTCTGGCGACCGCATTTAATGCAGTCGACTTTCGCTTCTTCAGTCGGCCACAGAGCTGTCACCCGTTAACTTTACATCTTGTCCAATGTCCTAGCCCGTGCCATGGGCTAAGCTCACCATGAGCTTAGCCCAGGTCCATGACCTCTGTGCCCAAGTATAAAGCCCCATTGGGTTCCTCCGTAGCTTCTTTGGCACTCCTTCAAGTTCTAGCTTGCACTTTGGTGCCTTCTAAGCTTTGCTCTTCCACTGACCTCCTTCTTGGCGCCATTGTTGGAGCTTGGAGCTCCTCGGTGGATAAGGGTCCTGGAGTTTTCCTCCTTTTCTCTGAGCTCCATTTGTACCATCCCTCCGGGACCAAGACCTAACTTCGCTTTGGTTTGGGCATTTACAGAGGTGGACAAAGAGGAGCTTGGAGCAGGAGCTTTGGCCGTGGAGCAACCCCATCTTCTCCAACTCAGGCCATCACCATCCTCAACCTCCCCGGCATCTTAAGGACCTCCAGGTACTCCCCCTGTTAGTCCTTTAGATGCTGGCACCCGCTTGAATGCATGTTGCGGAGCTTAAGTTTTGGCACACGCTTGATTGTCGCGCAGAGCTCCATTTTGCACTTTTCGTAGTTTGGCCGTCTTTGGTCATCTTTTGACCTCTCGGCTCGGCGGCGTTCAAGGCCGTCGCCGCCGTTGAGAGGAGGACCATTGGGTGCGCATGGTTATTGCGGACCCAACGGTATCATTGGACCTCACCGGCGGGCTCTACATCGCCGGCGAGGATCACTTCTTCCCGCTCGGGATTTTGTCAGACGTCCCGAGCGTGTCATTGTCGTTTTAGGACAAAGATTCACCATTTTAATGTGCTAATCATTTGCTCCCATCATTGTAATCAATGGGGTGTCTTAACTGCCTTAAATCCACCCTTTAATGCGTGCATTTAAGACCTCCCGCGCGCGCGGACCTCCTTGATGTCCAGCGCGCATTTATTCATGTCCAGCGGCGCTTGAAGTTAAAGCGCTGGTGCAGGGCGTCCGGACCTCCTCCGAGGAGATCTGGGCGTCCAAGACCTCCCTTGCGAAATCGTGGCCGTCCCTGACCTCCACGGAGGTGCAGTGGACGTTGAGACCTCCCTTAGGACCTCCCCTAGGTTATCTCAGCCGTTCATGACCTCCCCGGGTAGATCTTGACCGTCAAGGTCCTCCCTCGGACGATCTGAACCATCGAAGACCTCCTTGGAACATCTGGGCGTCCGGGACCTCCCCGTGAGTCCCGACGATGTAGATCTTCCTCAGGGAGATCTTGATAGTTTGGACCTTCCTTTGGAAGATCTCAACCGTTGAGGACCTCCCCCTTTAGATCTGGTCCGTTCCGGACCTCCTTTCTGTGTTGTGGTCCGTTGGATTTCGTGCATCTCACGGCCCCGACCTCCCTCACCTCGCGCATGTGCGTTGCTAGGAGGTCGGGACCTCTGGACCTCTGGCGCGTGTGTGTTGTTCTGGGAGGTCTCGAGCCGTTAGATCTAAGATCTGTGGCTCACGTCCTCCCATGTCCTTATGGGTTTTAGAAATTCCAGTGAGGTCTTAGTTAAACTGAAATAAGGTATAGACTTTAGAATTTCATATCTTCTTCGTTTTGAATCCTTTTGAGGTCATTCAAATTGTGTTAGCTCTGTATTGAACTTGACTTTAATCCAAAAATGATTGTAAGTCGAGTTCAGCTTCAGAGCACAGTTTTGCCATTAGATTTTAAAACTCACTTTAAATATACACTCAAATTGATGCTTAACTTGTAAAATACATAACTAATGCTCTATAGATTATTTTTGGGTGAGACCAACTTTGTTGGTTTCCTCTCTTAGTGAACTCACTGTGAAAATTGGTTATTTTTGGGTGAGACCAACTTTGTTGGTTTCCTCTCTTAGTGAACTCACTGTGAAAATTGGTTTTGAGCATGTTGCTGTTAGGAAATTGAGGACTTGTGCATTATAATTTTGTTCAAGTTCTTGTTTTGAAAAATGGTAGGAAGTGCATAATAGCTCCAAATGAGGTGAACTCAATTGTGTTATTCATCTCATGAGGTGCTGGTTTTACAGTAAAATTTCAGCTTCACTTCTATTCTAGAAAATTTTGCGATGAACAGTAACATATTTCTAATTAATAGGCTGAGCAGAATTGATTTCATCATATCTTTTGCATTAAGAATCCAAATCAATTGGTTCTTGTTGCTAAATTCATGATAAATCATTGTCTTGCTGCTGTAAAATTTTCATAGCTTTGGAGAAGTTTCTCTGTTGCGTCTTTTTTTGTTTTTAAATCGTTCTTATCGGTTCTTTCTCGCTTTTCCGTTAGGTTTCGACATTTGTGGTGATCCCGAGAGTGACCCTCTGCCACAACTTGGCCAGCAACAACAAGGCAAGCAGTTTGATCATTTCCATCATTGTCCCATTACTTTAAAGCTTAATATATCGTTTTACTTCTATGTATGCATGCTACTTTGTGTTAAATGTAAGCTAGCAAGCCTATAGTTGCATAATCTGTAGGAATTGTTCATCCTCTACTACCATGAGCCTAGGTTATTTGCTGTGGTGGGAGCTCGTTGGATGAGCTCTTATCACTTAGTAGTTTCGAGGTAAATTGCTTAGACATGCTTAGTTATCGGTAGAAATGGGCGATCATCGACTTAGTCGATGGTCTTGATCACTCAAAACTGATTATTACTCCTATATGTCCAGCACTTGTGCTTTGATTAATTTGTAAAATCAAAAACTGAAAATAAAAGATTGATTTAGACTTGGGCATATTGGATGGATGGTGTGGTTTTTGGATGTGGTGGTATGCCTGAGTCAACAAGGACCGAATTCTTGCGCCATTGATCCAAGCAATTTTGCGTGCTAACCACACGAGGGGCATATGGAACCCCTCTTGACTAAGTACTTTGGGCGGTGTTAATTGGGGTCGCTCGGTTGGTGTGTTTTTAAAGATAAAATGTGTGTGTGATGTGGGAGGGGAGCATTAGCTTCCGGGTAGGTTGTGTGATGTCTCCTTCTCCCCGTGGGTTGTGCGACTCAGAATTAGCATTGTCCATTGGAAATGTCTCGTAGGACTTAGCCGTGCCGGCACACCTAAGGTAGTGTGCTTAAAGGAAAGGCGGTCTGACGTGTGGGTACATTGGTACACCCCTGCAGGGATAAAACTATTCGAATAGCCTCGTCCTAGGTTATGGACACGCTTGGTTATTTCCCGTAAGAATTAGACTACAACCTTTAATTAAAACTTGACATGGTTGGTATGAACGGGGAGTTCATGCTATTGTTGTGGTGACTATTGGGTTAGTCACTTCGAGTTGATCTTGTTGTTGTTACTATGTTATTATCTCGTTGTTACTTCAACATTTAAAAATGCTTTGCCAAATTGCCTTCAATCTATTATGTTATTGCAAATAAATGTTGCTTTATGCTAAAATGAGTCCAAAGCCTCATCCACTTAAATAAAGCTTGCATGTAGCTATTTATAGTTACATTATCTCACACGTAAGTCTTGCGGAGTACTTTATGTACTCATCGCGTGGTTGTGGCATTTTGTGGCTTTTGTTGCAGAGGAAGAAGAGAGCTCCAAGAGCCTCTCTTTTGTGCTACGTGTTGCGATTTCTTGACGACTAGCTTGGCGGTCGGTCGGATGCCTAGGGGTTAAGGCACCTTGATTGGCTTTGTGTTATAGCCATCTTTATGGCACTTTTGCTTCATTGTTATCTTTGTAGAATTGTTGCTATTTGGCCTAAGGGCCCTCTTTTGTAATAGCTTTTCCTTATTAATATTAACTTCGGTTTGTTGCTTATGTTCTATGTGTTGTATGGAATTGATACATTCTTTTGGTGTGAGGTATGTATCTGCATCACGGGAGTATACATCTCTCGAGACCGGTTTATTTGGTTGATAATACTAGGGTCAATTGGATGACTAAGTATTATGAGCCTAATAAGCGTCGAGTCTCTAAAAGTTGATATCGAGCCGTTATGACCGTAATAACGCAAGCTTGGTAGATCCTAGGATATTTTGAAAACCTATTTTCAAAGCATCAAATGAGTTTTGAAAGCTTAGGTAAATTCTCGGATTTTATTCCTTACCTATCTTAGCTTTCTCTTCTCATCCCACTCTAATTGAGTTTTAAAAGTTGTTTTCCTCTCTTCCCTTCTACAAAATAGTTGCTATCGATTAACCTTGGGTTTTGGGAGAACCAATGAGATTGGCAAATTGAAGTGTGAGCTGCCCACTACAAGGTTTTGAAGTTACGGAGTCGGTGATTAGACAAGGAGCTTGGATCTAAATCTGGACAGCAAGCATCAAATTTCCGGACAGCAGTCTCAAAGGTTTCTAATTAGGATAGATAATGAGAGGTTAATCAACTAAAACTTGTGGGACTAAAAGGGTAAGATGTGATACTAGTTAGCTAAGTATCTAACACTTATTTCGCTGCATTAACCTTGCTCTCTAATAGTTTTAGATCTCATCTTACAATCTGATTTTTGATCTTCTCGACCAATTACTCGTTCATTCAATACGGGTTAGTTGAATTGAGAAGTTGAGCCTTCGTTTGGTGTTTCTTGGCTGTTTTAGAGTCTTTTAGAAGCTTTTAAAAGTTTAAATAACCGCTGATTTTGGCTTTCGTTTGGGGTGATATTCCATTCCCTAGTCGATCGCTTTTGCTTTCTTTAAGGCTTTGTTTTTGGGTCTAGTTGCTAACCAAAATTCCTTGTAACAGGATGGCGGGCCTTTTCGTAGCGGCCAAGGCGATCACCTGGTCGGGACGAGCTTCCTCCTCCTCCGACCATGGCGAGGTTCTTCTTGGATCGGCGCAACCGCGGGATGACCGAAGAGTTCTACTAGGCGTCATCGCGTGCAACACCATCACACTTACGGAGCTTGGGATCTGCGGGCAAGGAATGCCCATCGGCCGCGTGGAGGACTCGCGGAGTTTCTTCGTACTCAACCCCTACCTTTTCGGTCGAGGACCCTTTGGATCGCAGACGATTGGCCGTCTTGTGGGCGTAAGCCGCGCATCATGCGCGCGGGAGCACGAGAAGGCGCTGCTCGCGCTCGCACCGGTGGAGGTGCAGCCTTGTCATGGTGGGAGAGCTTTCTCGCCATGCAGCCCGCAGACACACCGTTTCTTGGGAGGAGTTTACGTCTTGCCTTCCGTCGGGCTCATATCCTGCGGCTTGATGGAGATCAAGAAGCAGGAGTTTCTTGCGCTCAAGCAAGGCGTGGCTCGATCATGGAGTATGTCTCTGAGTTCAACCATCTAGCTCGTTATGCTCCGAGGGCGTGGCCACCGATATGGCTAAGGCCAAGTTGGGCGTGGCTTGTCAGAGGAGAAGGACAAGCTATCCATTGTCGACTTCACGATTTCCGGACCTTGGTCGACAAGGCCATCGTCGCTGAGCATGCGGCTCGAGCTTATGGACTCCATAGCGCAAGTGGGAGGCCCATAAGTCATCGAGGCGATTCTTCCGTCCCGCTTGGGCGGTCTCGAAGTACCACTCTCACTCTTGGCGCCCGAGATCACCTGCCTGTTCCTCGTCCTTCGCGGTAGTGTCTCGATCACGTGCACTGCGAGTCGTGACGCGCCCCATAACCCGGCTGCCGGGTCACATGTTTCTCATGCAATCGAAAGGGGCATTATGCGAACCAATGCCCTAAGAAGATAGGAGCGACCCCTCGTCCTAATGGAGGCGCGGCGAGAGGTGGTGCGGCTCGGGACGGAAGATCGTCCGGCTACCCAAAGGCGTGGGTAGTGGTCGTGTCAGCGCCATCACCACAGAGGAGGCTCGGGAGGCACCCGGCGTCGTGCTAGGTACACTTTACGTTAACTCTCATCCCGCTCTTGTTTTGTTTGATTCAGGAGCATCTCATTCCTTTGTTTACGAGTCTTTTCTTTGCTGTTGGAAGCTTCTTTTCTCTCCATTGTCGGTCCGCTACTCATTCGCTCTCTGGTTCGGAGTTGAGAGCTGAATCGAGTGTAGGGATGTCCCTATCGAGATCGGCGTGGGTTTCTTAGCAAACCTTATCCTTCTCCATTCAGCGAGTCTTGATGTGATTCTTGGCATGGATTGGTTGTCCCAACATGGGGCAAATCGATTCGCCAGAAGCTCATCTCTATCTAGTCCCTCCGTGGCGAGTTAAGCTTTTCGCTGAAAGTTGCTAGATCCGCATCTCTTGGCGCTTGAAGCAAAGCCGCTCTAGATATTAGCGAAGTCCCAACAGTTTGTGACTTTGTTGATGTCTTTCCGCAGATCTTCGGGGATGCCACCCATTCGAGACCTCGAGTTTGTCATTGAGTTGGCTCTGGTACGCCCCTATCTCAAAGAGGCCTTATCGGATGCCACCGAGCGAGTTGGTAGAATTGAAGAAGCGATTAAGTGAGCTGCAAGAGAGGGTTTCATCCGCCTAGCTCATCTCCTTGGGGTTGTCCGGCAATCTTCATAAAGAAGAAGGGCGGTACTTTATGCATGTGTGTTGATTACCGCCCACTTAATGAAGTGATGATAAAGAACAAGTATCCATTGCCCGCATTGATGATCTCTTGATCAATTGACCGGAGCTCGAGTTTTCTCCAAGATTGATTTGAGAGTGGGATATCATCGAGTTCAGTATTCGACTGAGGATATTCCAAAACGGCGTTCTCTACTCGCTTCGGCTTGTATGAGTACCTTTGTCATGTCATTAAACAACCAATGCTCTGCCTTGTTCATGAACCTCATGAATTCGGTATTCATGGAGTATTTGGATAAGTTTGTCGTGGTCTTCATTGATGATATCCTTATCTATTCCAAGAGCGATGAGGAACATGCCGAGCATCTGAAGCTTGTGTTAGGCAAGCTCGTGAGCACTAATTTGTCTGTGAAGTTGACAAGTCGCGATTCGGTTGAAGGAAGTGGCCTTCTTAGGCCATATTCTTTCAGCGGGAGGCGTGGCCGTTGATCCTAACAAGGTCAGCGATGTTCTTTCATGGAGTCAACTGCTTGGTCCACCGATGTCGCGGAGTTTTCTCGGTTTAGCGGGATATTATCGCCGCTTTATCGAGAACTTCTCCAAGATCGCGGCCGATGTGGAGTTGCTCAAGAAGGACAAGAAGTTCGTGTGGTCCGCTGAGTGTGAGGAAAGTTTCCAAATACTCAAAAGCGTTTGACCACGCTCCGTTCTTGTTCTTCACGATATCCATCGAAGCCGATATCTTTTGCGATGCTTCTCGTCGAGGCCTCGGTTGTGTCCTTATGCAAGAAGGCAAGGTAGTGGCCTATGCATCAAGGCAATTGAGACCTCATGAACTTAACTACCCTACTCATGACTTGGGTTGGCTTCGTGATTCATGCACTTAAGATTTGGCGACATTACCTAATCGGTGTCGTTGTGAAGTGTATTCGGATCACAAGAGCCTTAAGTATTTGTTCACCCACTGACTGAACCTCGGGCAAAGGAGATGGTTGGAGTTGATCAAGGATTATGACATGGGTATACACTACCATCCGGGCAAGGCTAATGTCGTTGCTTGATGCGCTTAATCATAAGCGCATTGCCATGCCTTGTTGTCGAGGAGCTTGACCGCTCTTACGGAAGAGTTTCAGCGTCTCAACTTGGGTTTAGTTGAGCGTGGTTCTCTCGCTGCCTTGGTTGTGCAACCAACCTTGGTGGATCGGATCAAGTCCGCCGAAGTCGGATGTTGGGTGAGCCACATTAAGGCAAATGTCAAGAACGGAGCGACCAAGTGCTTCTCGAGGATGAGCATGGCGTCGTGAGGTTGAACAGCGCCTTGTGGTTCCAAAGGACATGGAGTTGCGAATTTAATCCTCCGTGAAGCCCATGATTCGCCTTTATCCATTCATCCGGGGCCACAAAGATGTATCAAGATCTCCGCCAGAGATTTTGGTGGACCCGAATGAAGAGGAGATTGCGAAGTTCGTTCTTGAGTCGCGACGTATGTAAATCGTGTCAAGGCGAACATCGGCGTCAGCAGACTACTTGACCTCTGCCTATTCCGGAGTGGAAGTGGGATTCGATCGGAATGGATTTCATCACGGTCTACCACGTCCCGAAGAAAATGATGCCATTTGGGTCGTCATCGATCGATTGACTAAAGTGGCTCATTTTCTTCGATCAAGACCAAGATTCGTCTGGATCGCCTAGCTGAGCTCTATGTCTCTAGGATTGTGAGCTTACATGGCGTACCTAAGACGATCGTTTCTGATCGTGGCTCCATCTTCACTTCCCGTTTCTGGCATAGCCTGCAAAAGGCTATGGGAACCCGTCTTACCTTTAGCACGGCATTTCACCCCAAGCGATGGTCGGGCGAGAGGTCAACCAAGTTTTGGAAGACATGCTTCGTGCTTGTGTCCTTTCTATGGGAAGCATTGGGAGAAATGCTTACCATTCGCCGAGATTTTCTTATAACAACGACTTTCGAGCCGTCTCGGCATGGCACCTTTTGAGGCCTTATGCGGGAGAAAGTGTAGAACCCGTTGAGCTGGTCGAGACCGGTGAGAACCTCTCTTTGGCGGACTCAATCAATGAGGCCGGCGCCAAGTCCGGCTTATTATTCGTGGCGTTTGCGCAGCTCAATCGAGCAAAAGAGCTATGCGGACCGCCGTCGGCGTGAGTTACGTTTTGAGCCTAATGACTTTGTTTATCTCAAAGTCTCTCCTTTGAAGGGCCATCAACGTTTGGCGTCAAGGGCAAGTTGGCTCCTCGATATGTCGGTCCCTACCGCGTTATCGAGAAGAAGGAGCTGTTGCCTATAAGTTGGAGTTGCCGGCTGCACTTGAGGGGGTACATGATGTTTTCCATGTGTCCCAGCTTAAGAAGTGCCTCCGTGTTCCAACCGAGGAAGCTCGTTGGAAACTCTCGATGTCAACCCGATTTGACCTATCGCGAGCACCTGTTCGGCGTACTCGATGAGTCGAGCGAAGGACAAGGAATAAGACCATCAAGTTCCTTAAAGTTCGATGGTCAAACCATTACGAGGATGAGGCTACTTGGGAAAGAGAAGATCGTCTGCGTGCGGACTATCCATCTTTCTTTCTGAGTGAGCCAAATCTCGGGGCGAGATTTCGTAAGGGGAGAGATTTTGTAACATCCCAAATGTGTAATTAGGGTTAATCAAGTATAATTATATGTGTAGAAATTAAAACTTTTCTCACATCTTGAAAAACCCTAAAATCTTATGTAATTCTTGTCCAAGAGTTGTGTAATCCAAAAACACAAAGCTCTTGTTGACCAAAAATCAAACTCATTTTCTAATTATCTTAAATCTTGTGTCAAACATTTGGAATATATTTTCCTTGGTCCCAAAACTGATATGGGACCCCTCTGAAAAATATCATGAGTTATAACACTTGTTGATAATTTTTGGAGGCAAAACAATCCTTTAAACAACCTTCATGAATTTCCTGAGAAAAATGCATTGCATAATAACCTCTGGAAATTTTATGCAAGGTTGATCTCATGTCAGCAAGCTCCAGTTAAAATTTCATCAAATTTGGAGTTCATTTGCTATCTCAAATAATTCTGCTAAGTTTCAGCTTTGTTAAAACTAAATTTAAAGCCTACCTTGTTCCTTGGGCTAGCCATATTCAAAGTTGGTCCAGCCCAACCATGTCTGCACCTCAATGAGACCTCATCTCCACCTTGATTAGGTCGCACCTGTTGGATTTACATCCAACCGCCACGACCTCCTCATGATCAACACCGCAAAGGCTTCCCGCCTCATGAGGTCATTGCCGTTGGATCAAAGATCCACGGTCATGACCTCCCATGTGTTAAACCTCAAAGACCTCCTCATTTGTTAAACCATCGCAGCCGAGGTCATCCCATTTGTTGAGGTCGTGGCCGTTGGATCAAATCCAACACCACGACCTCCTCCTCAACATACTTAGTCGAGGTCCTCCCACTGCGTGAGGTCATAGCCCTTGGATCCAAGATCCATGGCCTGACCTCCCTCACCTGTTAAACTAAGCAAACCTCCCACCTAACCAAGGTCGTAGCCATTGGATCAAATCCACGACTCACGACCTCCCGTGCTATCAAGCACTCACAACCTCCCCATCTTTTGTTGTGCACCGTTAGATTAAAATCTCTGGTCCACGACCTCCTTTGTCTCATCGCACTGACCTCCCGGCCCGTGAGATCGTAGCCCTTAGATCTAAATCTAAAGGCCTGACCTCCCTTGTGCGTTGCAAGCTCAGGACCTCCACCTCTTTTGATCGGAACCCTTAGATCTAAATCTAACGGTCTGACCTCCCTTGCACATTGCGCATCATATCGAGACCTCCCGGTCATTGTGTGCCCTTGGATTTAAATCCAAAGGCCATGACCTCCCTCATGTCTTTTTGATCGCGTGCGGTTAAGTCCTCCTTTGGAGGTCCGCACCGTTGGATGGAGATCAACGCTTTGGACCTCTGTCCCTTTTCCTCACGTCGTTTTTCTCGATTAAGAAATCGGATGGCCACGACCTCCCATCCTTGATCGTGTGGTGGGACCTCCTCCCGGCCACTTAAAACATAACGGTTCAAAATTGGATCCGATGGTTAGGACCTCTCCGGGTCTTATCCAGCGGTCACCAAGACCTCCCTGTTCTTCTCCTTCCTTGGTCGCATGCGTGCTCTGGCCAGTGGAGTTAATGCGCCGAGCCTCTGTGCACCTTTAACTCTCTGTGACCGCATTTAATCTTGGTCGACTTTCATTTTCAGTCAGCCTGAGCTGTCACCCGTCAACTTTACATCTTGTCCAATGTCCTAGCCCGTGCCATGGGCTAAGCTCACCATGAGCTTAGCCCGGTGGTCCATGACCTCCTGTGCCCAAGTATAAAGCCCCATTGGGTTCCTCCGTAGCTTCTTTGGCACTCCTTCAAGTTCTAGCTTGCCTTGGTGCCTTCTAAGCTTTGCTCTTCCACCTCACCTCCCTTCTTGGCCGCCATTGTTGGAGCTTGGAGCTCCTCGGTGGATAAGGGTCCTGAGTTTTCCTCCTTTTCTCTCGAGCTCCATTTGTACCATCCCTCTGGGACCAAGACCTAACTTCGCTTTGGTTTGGGCATTTTGAGAGGTGGACAAAGAGGAGCTTGGAGCGAGAGCTTTGGCCGTGGAGCAACCCCATCTTCTCCAACTCGGGCCATCACCATCCTCAACCTCCCGGCATCTTAGGACCTCCAGGTACTCCCCTGTTAGTCCTTTAGATCTTGGCACCCTGAATGCATGTTGCGGAGCTTAAGTTTTGGCACAGCTTGATTGTCGCATGAGCTCCATTTTGCACTTTGTAGTTTGGCGTCTTTGGTCATCTTTTGACCTCTCCGGCTCGGCGGCGTTCAAGGCGTCGCCGCCGCCGTTGAAGGAGGACCATTGAGTGCGCATGGTTATTGCGGACCGCGGTATCGTGGACCTCACCGGCGGGCTCTACATCGCCGGCGAGATCACTTCTTCCGCTCGGGATTTTGTCGACGACGTCCGGCGTGTCATTGTCGTTTTAGGACAAAGATTCACCATTTTAATCGCTAATCATTTGCTCCCATCATTGTAATCAATGGGGTGTCTTAACGCCTTAAATCCACCCTTTAATGCGTGCATTTAAGACCTCCCTAGCGGACCTCCTTGATGTCCAGTAGCGCATTTATTCATGTCCAAGCGGCGTCGAAGTTAAAATCTTTGGAGTGCAGGGCGTCGGACCTCCTCCGAGGAGATCTGGAGCGTCCAAGACCTCCCTTGCGAAATCGTGGCCGTCCAGACCTCCCTGGAGGTCTGTGACGTTGAGGACCTCCCTTAGGACCTCCCCTAGGTTATCTCAGCCGTTCATGACCTCCCCGGGTAGATCTTGACCGTCAAGGTCCTCCCTCGGACGATCTGAACCATCGAAGACCTCCTTGGAACATCTGGACGTCCGGGACCTCCCTGTGAGGTCTGGCGATGTAGATCTTCCTCGGGGAGATCTTGATAGTTTGGACCTTCCTTTGGAAGATCTCAACCGTTGAGGACCTCCCCTTTAGATCTGGTCCGTTCGGACCTCCTTTCATGTTGTGGTCCGTTGGATTTCCATCTCTGCCCCGACCTCCCCTCACCTCGCGCATGTGCGTTGCTAGGAGGTCCAGACCTCTGGACCTCCCGAGCTGCGTGTGCGTTGTTCACCTGGGAGGTCTGAGCCGTTAGATCTAAGATCTGTGGCTCACGTCCTCCCATGTCCTTATGGGTTTTAGAAATTCCAGTGAGGTCTTAGTTAAACTGAAATAAGGTATAG
The DNA here is from genome assembly GCA_036346405.1 of Phyllostachys edulis. NCBI lineage: Eukaryota > Viridiplantae > Streptophyta > Magnoliopsida > Poales > Poaceae > Phyllostachys > Phyllostachys edulis. Next base: position 80,617,393 of record CM070546.1, on the reverse strand, counting down.
ACTTTAGAATTTCATATCTTCTTCGTTTTGAATCCTTTTGAGGTCATTCAAATTGTGTTAGCTCTGTATTGAACTTGACTTTAATCCAAAAATGATTGTAAGTTGAGTTCAGCTTCAGAGCTGCAGATTTTGCCATTAGATTTTAAAACTCACTTTAAATATACACTCAAATTGATGCTTAACTTGTAAAATACATAACTAATGCTCTATAGATTATTTTTGGGTGAGACCAACTTTGTTGGTTTCCTCTCTTAGTGAACTCACTGTGAAAATTGGTTTTGAGCATGTTGCTGTTAGGAAATTGAGGACTTGTGCATTATAATTTTGTTCAAGTTCTTGTTTTGAAAACTGGTAGGAAGTGCATAATAGCTCCAAATGAGGTGAACTCAATTGTGTTATTCATCTCATGAGGTGCTGGTTTTACAGTAAAAATTTCAGCTTCACTTCTATTCTAGAAAATTTTGCGATGAACAGTAACATATTTCTAATTAATAGGCTGAGCAGAATTGATTTCATCATATCTTTTGCATTAAGAATCCAAATCAATTGGTTCTTGTTGCTAAATTCATGATAAATCATTGTCTTGCTGCTGTAAAATTTTCATAGCTTTGGAGAGTTTCTCTGTTGCGTCTTTTTGGTTTTTTCGTCGTTCTTATCGGTTCTTTCTCGCTTTTCCGTTAGGTTTCGACATTTGTGGTGATCCCGAGTGACCCTCTGCCACAACTTGGCCAGCAACAACAAGGCAAGCAGTTTGATCATTTCCATCATTGTCCCATTACTTTAAAGCTTAATATATCGTTTTACTTCTATGTATGCATGCTACTTTGTGTTAAATGTAAGCTAGCAAGCCTATAGTTGCATAATCTGTAGGAATTGTTCATCCTCTACTACCATGAGCCTAGGTTATTTGCTGTGGTGGGAGCTCGTTGGATGAGCTCTTATCACTTAGTAGTTTCGAGGTAAATTGCTTAGACATGCTTAGTTATCGGTAGAAATGGGCGATCATCGACTTAGTCGATGGTCTTGATCACTCAAAACTGATTATTACTCCTATATGTCCAGCACTTGTGCTTTGATTAATTTGTAAAATCAAAAACTGAAAATAAAAGATTGATTTAGACTTGGGCATATTGGATGGATGGTGTGGTTTTTGGATGTGGTGGTATGCCTGAGTCAACAAGGACCGAATTCTTGCGCCATTGATCCAAGCAATTTTGCGTGCTAACCACACGAGGGGCATATGGAACCCCTCTTGACTAAGTACTTTGGGCGGTGTTAATTGGGGTCGCTCGGTTGGTGTGTTTTTAAAGATAAAATGTGTGTGTGATGTGGGAGGGGAGCATTAGCTTCCGGGTAGGTTGTGTGATGTCTCCATCTCCCCGTGGGTTGTGCGACTCAGAATTAGCATTGTCCATTGGAAATGTCTCGTAGGACTTAGCCGTGCCGGCACACCTAAGGTAGTGTGCTTAAAGGAAAGGCGGTCTGACGTGTGGGTACATTGGTACACCCCTGCAGGGATAAAACTATTCGAATAGCCTCGTCCTAGGTTATGGACACGCTTGGTTATTTCCCGTAAGAATTAGACTACAACCTTTAATTAAAACTTGACATGGTTGGTATGAACGGGGAGTTCATGCTATTGTTGTGGTGACTATTGGGTTAGTCACTTCCAGGTTGATCTTGTTGTTGTTACTATGTTATTATCTCGTTGTTACTTCAACATTTAAAAATGCTTTGCCAAATTGCCTTCAATCTATTATGTTATTGCAAATAAATGTTGCTTTATGCTAAAATGAGTCCAAAGCCTCATCCACTTAAATAAAGCTTGCATGTAGCTATTTATAGTTCTGTTATCTCACACGTAAGTCTTGCGGAGTACTTTATGTACTCATCGCCCGTGGTTGTGGCATTTTGTGGCTTTTGTTGCAGAGGAAGAAGGAGAGCTCCAAGAGCCTCTCTTTTGTGCTACGTGTTGCGCTTTCTTGACGACTAGCTTGGCGGTCGGTCGGATGCCTAGGGGTTAAGGCACACTTGATTGGCTTTGTGTTATAGCCATCTTTATGGCACTTTTGCTTCATTGTTATCTTTGTAGAATTGTTGCTATTTGGCCTAAGGGCCCTCTTTTGTAATAGCTTTTCCTTATTAATATTAACCACGGTTTGTTGCTTATGTTCTATGTGTTGTATGGAATTGATACATTCTTTTGGTGTGAGGTATGTATACTGCATCCTAGGGAGTATACATCTCTCGAGACCGGGTTTATTTGGTTGATAATACTAGGGTCAATTGGATGACTAAGTATTATGAGCCTAATAAACGTCGGGGTCTCACACATCTTGAGGAGTCTTTCCCTCACTATGTAGCTCACCAAGCACATTGTTCAGGAGCGTGATGTTTCCTTGAAGTTTAATCTTCATTGCTTCCATCTCCTGTTGGGTACAAGTCGAAGCCTCGCGGAGCTTTTTGTTTTCGACCACTTGTTCTGAAGAAAATAAGATTGGTCAAACAAAAATAAGCTCCTAGAGGAAGAAAAAAAAACAAAAATAATCACGGGTAAAAGAATTTCTTACCCACTAGTTGAGAATCCAACTTCTTGACCTCTTCATTATGGGAAGCAACGGTCTCAGCATACTTTTTCTCCCATGATACAATATCCTCTACATTCTTCTTTGCAATAAGGACGGTCTGGTTATAAATCATGGCTTTATCCGCGATTTCAGTCTCAAGTTCTCTCAATTTAACGTCCATTGCTAGAAAGGAAGTGGAAGTGAGAAAATGGAAATAGCTCGTAAAGGACTGCAGGTAAAGAATTACTTAGCTGATATTCGAGTTCTCAGCGTCTCAAGGTCTTGATCTTTATTTTTGGATATACGAGTAAGCTCGTGAATGACTGAAGTTTTCTCTCTAACTTCATTCTGGAGCTTTTTCATCTCATCTTCTTTTTCTGAAAAGAAGCAAGAGTTAGGTAAAGATCAAGGATATAAGCAGTCTTAAGTTCAGCACTTATTGTTTATTTTTTCCTGCGACTTCATGGTTGCAGAGTTAGCTTCTTTAAGCTTTTTCCGGAGGTCTATTACCTTTTCCCTAAACTTTTTCGACTCCTCTTTTTCATAATCGGCGAGTCGGCTAAGGTCTTTAAGCGTCCTTTGTTTAACTTCGCAAAGGATAACAAAGGACATGAGCATGGGTCAATCGGTTGTAAGTTCTTCTCGACCATTGACCTAGTCGTAAATTTCTTCTACGACAAAGCCATTTGGTCATAAGTCTTTACGACCATTACCTAGTCGTGAGTTTTTCCATGACAAATCCGTAAGCACTATATAAGTAGTCAAATCTGAAGTGACTATGAATAGCGGTGACTTACCACCTCTCTGCCTATTTGTAGAGTTCCTCTTTTTCTGTCATGACTCTAGAAGTTGTCGATGATATTCACCGAACAACGACAATTTGCTCTATGGCTTTACGCAAGATAAAAAACAAAGGAGAAACAAGAGAAGATTATACTGTATATATAAGTACAATTAAGTACTTACATTCATAGTTGATCGAGCAAACATCGAGTAAACCAGACTCAGGACCTTGACTTGTCTATCCTCGAGACTTGGTCCCACCAAACCTTCTCAAGACGTTCATTATCAAAGGTATCTCCTCTATTGGGAATATCTTTGGGATGGGGGACTTGGTCGCGAGATCTGAAAGCAGAAGACCCTACGATGGAAGCAGGCCCAAAGAAGTCAAAGAAGTTGAAATATTCTTCGTCTTCTGATTTTGTAACTTCAACTTCTCTTTGGGTACCGGGAGGAACGTCTACAACAATCTCCTTTCCGGCACGGTGGACAGGATCGCCACCATCTCGACCAGAGGCTTCTGCAGCTGCCTTTGTTCTATCTACGACCATCTCGGTGGTCGTATCGGCCGTCTCGATGGTCGTAGCAACCATCTCGATGGTCCCACCTGCTGGAGTCACTCGACCATCTCAATGGTCGAATCGCTACTCGAAGTTGTAGCCGCTACTTCACTAGGTACAATCTGGTACCTCAGTGGTTGTCGTAACCACTTCGGGCGCCACGACTTCCTTTACCACCTGGGCCGAGGATGATCCATCGACCACTTCCCTTGTTTTCTCTCCAGTAGTTGGAGAGGTAACAATAGGCTTCTCCATTGAAGCATTTTCAGGCACTGAAGGAGTCGGGCTAAAAACAGCAAAAGAAAAGCAAGTCAGGTTGTGAAAAGGAAAAAGGTAAATGTTGTTCTTACACTTTAGTATATTTCACATACCTCTGCACCTTGGACCTAAACAGGAATTTGGGAGTCACTTTCCCAACGGAAGATTTCTTCTTCTCTATGACCACTTCTGGTCGAAGTTCGAGTTGAAGAATGGGCTTAGCCACGACCACGTCTGGTCGTGGATTTTGAACAGGGACTATCTCTCTGGTCTCCTGACTTTCTGGATGGCCGAGATCAGTCTCGACCACTCCAAGAGCAGCATTGCCATCAGCCATAGGCTCTGCCGGAGCGGTATTATCCTTCACAAAAGACATAAAATCCTTCCAGTTCTCCTTTTCCAAGTGCTTAACAAAACCAGGAGTGGCAGAAACTGCGAAAGATTTTTTGTCATAATAGAAGGGTACCTTGGCCTTGCGTGGTTTGCGCTTAAAAGGTTCAGCTACTTCGACCTCCTCCGCTTCAGCTATTTTAGCCTCGGCTTCACTTGCGGCTATGTCCGCCACAAGTTTTGCAGAGGATCTGGTCGAAGGGCTAGAACTCGAGCTCGCCCCTCCTTTGTCGTCACCCCTTAAAAGTCGACGTCTCTTGGACGGAGGAGCTGAGCCTTTGTCCTTTGTCAACCCTGCACCGATGGTTATCGAGATGACTTCTTCATCATCCCGACGATTTTCCATGCCTACTTTCTGTAAAGCAAAACAGAAGGGAAGGATTTCCAAAGTTGGTATGATTTTCTACGACCATCAAATCAAGTCGTAAGTTTTTCTCGACCTTTCCTCGATCAGTAAGATTTCCTACGGTCACGACTAAGTTGTAAGTTTTTCTACAACATCTCTCTAGTCGTAAGTTCTTTCTCGACTATAAAGTCTTAAAGATAAAATCAACTACTGATTACCTTTAGGCGAACCATTCTTTCCTCTGCGGATACGACCGCAAGGATTTTAGGAACCGTCACACTGAGTGGCGGAGACTTCTCACAAACGAGTTTGACTCTAACGTCAATCTCCGTTGGTGAAAGATCTGTTCAAGCAGATAAAGGCATCCTTTAAACAACTGCGAGAAGACCAAACGAGAGCTAAGTCGAAAATTCACTTACCCTCGTTGTAGTCCCTGGTTGGGTGCATAGCCCCGAGTATCTCCACATAGGGGATGCTCGTTTCTTCAAAGGACTAATTAGGCGGTGATGAAATCTTTCACCACATGCCATCCGTCAACCCTTCCTTCTTCAAGTCCTTGATAGCTTGAATATAAGGGGCAATCCTACCGATATCTTCGAGTCGAATCCATGAAGATTTCTTTTTCAGACCTTTCCCACGAAAGAGAGCATCTTCTGAGGTGACTTTCCAGTAAAACCACCTCTTCCTCCATCCCGGCCATGAGGACCGGGTGAAACTCTGAATATACTCCCTCGACTTCCAGTCGTGGAGTTTTAGACCACAACTTCCAGCAATCCCGGCTTGCCGAGACATTCCATAGTAATATTGGAAAAGCTCGAGGTCATAGGAATTCCAATGCACGCCGCACAAATATCTGGCAGCTAAGCATGGTGATGGAGTTAGGACCAAGGTTCACTAACTCCACCCCAAAATGCTCGAACTGCGGTGAGAAAGGGGTGGCGAGCGGTCGAAGGCCACACTCACAATAAGCACGGAAGGCGGAATTTGCCCATTCTCCTGACGGCCAATCTTGCCCAATTGCGGAAGCCATTTCACAAGAGTCTTCTCTGGAATCTTCCGGCGACAACTAAGGCTTCAATCTTCGCGCATCCATCTCGACTCTTCCCACTCGAAACTTTCTGGCCATCTCTCTCGGAAGCGAAATTTTGGGTTGAAAAAGAGGGCACAATTGGAGTGGCGGCGAGAAGGTAAACGACTTCGGCGGAGAAGGCGAGAACTTGAAGAACAGCAGGAGCAATTTGGGGGAAAAGTAAGATCTTAGGTTTTACCCTCCAGTGAGTATTTATAACCGCGTACCTTGAGCCGGAGGCGTAACATTCCAAAGGTCGCCACCGTCTCGAGAACCGCTTCAACAGACAGGCTAACGGGCGTCGTTTGAGATTCCCCAGTGTGTCCGTTCGAGAAATTCAAGTTTGCGTTTACATCTCAAGCGAAATTACTTCCTTGGTTAGATCTTTTCAACCAAAGGAAATGATAATCGGAAAGTTCTTTCTTCCGATCACTATACTACGACCACCTTGTGATCGTAGAAATGCTTTATGACCACTTGATAGTCGTAAGTAATTTTCTTGACCAAGCACATTTACGGTCAAAGTAGTATACAATCGAAGAGTTTTTCCTTCGATTATTTTCTCTGATCCTCTCGTGATCGTAAGACCATCTAGAACCCTTTACCAAGTAAGTTGCTTTCACTTGAAGTCAGGGCTAGATGGCGAGGATATAATAATCCTCATTTTACCTTTTATCTATAATTTTTATTATAGGTAAATATGGCGTCATGTGAACCCCGAGTGTACCCTTAATGTTATGAAGGAAGAGCCTAATGGATGGTCGTAAGTTCTTCTCGACCACCCCCATAGTCGTAAGTTATGCTACGACTATCCCATAATCGTAAGTCTTGCTACGACTACCTCATAATCGTAGATTCCTCTATGACTAGGTCAGCCACGACCACCTTATAATCAAATGAACCTGCAGAGACAAGTGGGTCTTATTGATTAAGGGATTCAAACGATCATCATCTGTTATTACGTAGAATAATGGCACGTAATACCCCATTATCTACGGTATATAGTCATGTTGCGACGTGGAGGAATTAATACACCGGTAATTACTACCAACATGCGCCCGTTACAGGAGGTGATGAGGCGCCGCTTTACCTGGAGTAACTGCCGCTCCTTCACGTACTATAAAAGGCGGCAACTAGAGAAAGGGAAAAGGAGGGAGCCATTAGGAATACAAGCACTATCTGTAATAGTCTTAGTTTTTCCCCTGATTGTTCAGTATACACTCAATACCATACACACACAGGAGTAGGGTTGTTATTCTCTCCGGAGAAGGCCCGAACCTGTATAAAAATTCCCGTGTCAATCTCTCTGCGTGATTCTATTCTAGGAGACCCCCCGAATCAAACAATCTTTACGTAAGTTCGGTTCTAAAACACCGACAGGTCTCGAATCAGACGAACTTGCTCTTCGGCTTCCAAAACTAAGTCTGGGCCAAAGAATGGTCTTTCACCAGTTTCTGACCAATTCAATGGAGTCCTACAAGCTCTTCCATACAAGGCTTCAAAAGGTGACATTTGAATACTTGCTTGGTAGCTATTATTGTAGGAAAACTCCACATACGGCAAAGATTTCTCCCAATTCTTGCCATATGCTAAAACACAGGCTCTCAGAAGATCCTCCATCACTTGATTCACCCTTTCAGTTTGGCCACTAGTCTGAGGATGATAAGCAGTGCTGAAGGAGAGTTCAGTTCCCATTGTTTGATGAAGACAATTCCAAAAATGGGAAGTGAATTGAGATCCACGGTCTGAAACAATAACTTTAGGAACACCGTGGAGACAAACAATTTTAGCAATATAAAGCTCTGCCAATTGCTTTCCATTAAAAGTGGTTTTGACAGGGATGAAATGAGCCACTTTTGTTAGACGATCAATTATTACCCAAATGGCATCAAATCCATTCTGAGTCTTAGGAAGTCCGGTAACAAAATCCATACCGACTTCTTCCCATTTCCATTGTGGAATAGGTAAAGGCTGGAGGCTACCAGCAGGTTTCAAGTGTTCGGCTTTAACCCTTTGGCAAATATCACATTCAGCAACAAACTGAGCAATTTGCCTTTTCATCTTGCTCCACCAAAATGTTTTCTTCAAGTCCTGGTACATCTTAGTACTTCCAGGATGTAAAGAAAATTTGGAATTATGAGCCTCTTTAAGAATTAGCTCTCTCAGCTGTGGATCTGAGGGTACCACTAAACGATTGCGATATTGAAGTGTACCACGAGCATCTTTAGAAAATTCATTGGCTTTACCTGCCTTCATATTTTCCTTGATCTCTGCTACCTCAGTATCAGTTTTCTGGGCCTCCAGAATCTGATCTTCGAGTGTTGACTTTACTTCTAAGGCAGCAAGAAATCCATCTTCGACCATTTCGAGACTTAAGCGCTGAAAATCAGTACATAAGCTCTTAGTCAAAGGAATTGTTGATAAGCAATTGCACTATGACTTTCTGCTGAGAGCATCAGCCACAACATTGGCTTTGCCAGGATGGTAATGAATACCCATATCGTAGTCCTTGATCAATTCAAGCCATCTTCTTTGTCTCATATTCAGATCAACTTGCGTGAATATGTATTTCGAACTTTATGATCGGATAGATTTACAAGCGATTGCCGAGAAGATAATGTCGCCAAATCTTTAATGCATGGACTACGGCCGCCAATTCCAAATCATGAGTAGGATAATTCATCTCATGAGGTCGCAATTGCCTGGATGCATATGCCACAACTCGGCCCTCTTGCATAAGCACACATCCAATCCCATGGCGAGATGCATCACAATAGATATCAAAATCCTTATGGATATCTGGAAGGGTGAGAACAGGAGCTTGATCAGAGCTTTCTCAAGAGTTGAAAACTGTTTTCACTCCCTTGACCAAAAAATTTGTTCTCTTTCTTCAAAAGTCGAGTCGATGGCACGGAAATCTTGGAAAAGTTTTCAATGAACCTCGGTAATATCCCGCAAGTCCAAGGAAGCTTGAATTTCGTGAACATTCTTGGTCAGCTTCGATTAGTACATCTGTACTTTCTTTGGGATCAACGATAATACCTCCTTCGGATAATACATGTCCCGAAATGCCACTTGCTTGAGCCAGAAAGCACACTTACTAAATTTAGCATACAGCTGATGCTTGCGAAGTGTATCCAGCACAAGTCTCAAATGATGCTCATGCTCTTCGTCAGACTTGGAGTAGATAAGAATGTCGTCAATGAACACAACAACAAACTTATCCAAGAAATCTATGAACACTGAATTCATTAGATTCATGAAATAAGCAGGAGCATTGGTCAGACCAAAGGACATAACAGTATACTCGTACAATCCGTAACGAGTAGAAAATGTTGTTTTAGGAATATCCTCAGTTCTAACCTTGATCTGATGATAGCCCGATCGCAAATCAATTTTTGAAAAGACGCGGGCTCCAGTCAACTGGTCAAACAGATCATCAATTCGGGGCAAAGGGTACTTATTCTTAATAGTAACCTCATTTAACGAACGGTAATCTACACACATCCGTAAAGTCTGATCTTTCTTTTTGACAAAGATGGCCGAGCATCCCCAGGGTGAGGAACTCGGTCGAATGAATCCCTTGTCAAGCAATTCTCCAAGCTGTTTCTTCAACTCAAACAGCTCATTGGAAGGCATGCGATAAGGTCTTCTCGAAATGGGAGCAGTACTAGGAACTAGTTCAATCACGAACTCTACTTCCCGATCAGGTGGCATACCGGGAAGGTCTTCAGGAAAGACATCCGGATATTCACACACTACCGGTACTGACTCCAAGGTAGGAGTGGTATCAGCTTTCAATGCACCAAGGTGAGAATGAACTGTTCTAGACTGAAAAATGACTGAAAGGCCATTTTTATTAGTGAGGGATATAGTTCGCTGGGCACAATTAATTTGGCCAAAATTCTTGGACAACCAGTCCATACCCAAAATGACATCTATCCCTTTAGAGTTTATCACAATCAAGTCTACCCAAAAATCTACCCCTTCAATATTGATATTGACATTAAAGCAAATTTGATCAGTCATGAATACTGACCCTGGTGAGTGAATAATATGGGGTGGATGAAGCAGATGCATGACTAGCGATGTTGAGTAGCAAGCGCCTACTAATAAAAGAATGGGATGCTCGAGTCAAATAAAACAATAGCTGAACTGAAATTAACTAGGAGCATACCAAGGATAACCTCAGGTGCCTCGGTAGCTTCTTGACGATCAATTGGTTCACACGACCCTGGCTGGAACAGGATCAGGTTTTACAACTGCCTTTGGGGAAGGTGCAGGACGCATAGTAGCTGGAGATGGCTGAATAGGTGGCAACCCTCGTGCCTTCGCAAAGCACTGATTAGCAAAATGCCCTGGGCATCCACAATGATAGCATATCACACCCGGCCTGACATTGATAGCGGCGGTGGCTTTGTATCCACTAGGTCGGACTGTCGGTGGGTGGCGGTGGGCGAAAAGCAAACACCGGTGCCCTAGGTGGGACTGGAGCGGGTGCTCGGAAAGACTGAGGCTGCCACAGGCGCGGTCTGACTGAACGGCCACTAGATGTAAGTTGGGTGGCCTTCTGCCGCTTCCGTGAATCTTCCAAGGCCTTGCTCTTGGTTTCAGCAATTATGGCTTTGTCCACAAGATGCTGAAAATTTCTGAAGTCTTGTATTGCCAAAGCCAACTGCAATTCTTCAGACAGCCCATTCATGAAACGGTTTCGACGACGAGTGTCAGTCGAAACATCGTCAGGGGAGTACCGAGCAAGAAAATTGAATTCATGAAGATATTCGGTCATTGACTTTCGCCCTTGCTTGAGAGCGAGAAATTCCTGCTGCTTGAGCATCATCACTCCCTCAGGAATATGGGCCTCGCGAAAAGCCTCCATGAACTCAAGCCAAGTAGGAGTATGTCCAGTAGGTTGGATGGCCTGATAATTATCCCACCAATTACTAGCTGGCCCAGTCAGCTGGTAGCTAGCATCTGAACCTTCTCCTTTCCAACATTGGGCAATAGATAGCTTCTTTTCAATTTCCGCCGCAGATCCTCTGCCTCCATTGGATCTGGAGCCGGAGAACACAGCGGTTAGTCCATTGAAAGTCGTGAGACTTCCCCTTGTCTTGAACTCTGCTCTACCGGTGTGTAGGAGTAGAGGAAGTATTGCGCATAATCTGCTCCAATATCTGCGTCTGGTCCATGCGGTTGCGCTCAATTTGCATGAGCACGTCCGCCATAGTGGGTGGTGGAGGAAGCTCCTCTTCCTGACGACCACCTTGCGGACCCTGAGATCCGGAAGGGTCACCGCTCCCCGAGTATGGAGAACAGGTGGAAAACCTCTCCTCTTGTTGTGTTCGCGATCGAGTGGTTGGTCCTGTCATCCTGTTGCCATGTAATGGTTAACAACATAACAAGGATACACTCGGGCTAACACATACAAGATTAGGAGATAGAAAGTAATTAATTACTAAACTTAAGCATGCAACATGTCATGACATGCAGCCAATCAACACCAAAAACAGTAGCACACCAAACAACAAAAAGGTGCGGCCCCTACTTCACTAGAACAGATCGGCTGAACCAAAACAATAAAAACACAACAGAACTCAATACCACAAAAGTAGGCCGCCACTTTTATTAACAGCTAACAGGAAACACATTAATTCCAAATACACAAGTCGGCCACTACAGCACCAAGTTCCAAAATGCAAAAGTTAACACACAGTATTTATACAGAACATAGGCTATGCTATTACACAATATTTAATACACAATACTAGCCCATTACACAACTATGGCCGAACACACCACCCAGCCCCTAAGTGTAGTCATTACGGTTAAAATTCACCGGGAATTCATTTAACAGATGAGCTTCTGGTGAACCCGTATCTATAGGATCCCTAGGGCTAATAAGACGAGTAGGAGGACCCAGCAGCAAGTGATGGCCACCAGAATGTGTAGGTCGCTGAGTGCGAGGAAATCCAGCAGACATCCGGGCCTGACGACACTGACCAAGGACAGGAACAAGCCCCGGCACCTCTGGAAGTCTCAATCCCTGTGGTACAGTAGCAGCTGGAGGGATCTCATTGTTGCCATAAAGCACGTTACGAGGAACGCGGTTCGTGGCAACACCAAGCCTCAAATACTCTTGTGCCTCGTGCAGACGACGGCGGGTTTCCCATAACTCGCACACGAGACAGTGATAGGTTTGGTCCATGATACGGACCAACCTCGCTAACTCGCGTACGTATGGGTCCTCTCCAAACTGAATCTCATCAAACGCAATCACATCCGATCTAGGACCATGTTTCGGAAAATGAACATAGGGTGGCTGAGACAGCTCCGTCAAATCATGACGAAGGAGGCCCATCATCCTCGCGACTTCTGCCTGACCATAGACTCGGAAGTGGCACGTACGTGGATGCAGTAGGGAACACTACCCACCACCTGTCTGGCGATCACATTAATGATAGCTTGGTACTCTTCCATGCCAGGACCTCGGTCTCGACGATAGATGGCATACTCTGGCTGATACGTGAAATTGGCCCGCCACATCATATCTCGAAGTAAGGCAGGAAACCCGTCCACTTCTTCGGCTCGAGTCTCTTTAATCAAATACCAGCCACTCATCTACAGAGAAAAGACAAGGTAGGTAAGAAACTGATCTTGAAAAATCAACAGAAAAGTGGATAAGAATTGATACTATAAGAAGATAAGAAGTAAAAGATAGCATGCTTAGCCTTTTAGAAATTAATTAGGTTAAAATAAGGTCACAGAGACTCACTAAGGATAACGACCATGCTAATTCTATCCTACAGGCAAACGTATGCTCGATACCAACGCTTGGTGAGACCCTCAAATATTGGAATGTGCGAATTAAAATTATACTGGTAGCATAATTCTTAATTAAGGAACAGTGTAATGTCCTTAATAAAAATCATACTAGAAGCATAATCATAATAAGTAACAATCCAACATTTAGGTTCCCATATATATGCCATGCAACAGTTCCCAGGATTAGTGACTATTGCGCATATATCCTTAATCAACATTGCATCAATCACATACAAGTCATACATTCACATAATTATACATTAATAATTACATCTCAAATTCGGTTGCTACAGTGTCAGGTCTGCTACAGTAACCAAAATAGCTACAGGAACAGATGACCTTGGGTCATTAACAAAAGAGCAGCAGCGGAAACAAAAATATAAAAGTAAAACCACCAATGGCCCCATCATCCCGCAGGCTATTGTGTGGAGACTAGAACTAGCACTACTCGTTAGCGTCACCCAGATCGGCGCTAACGGGCATCTCATAAAGATATCCATCTTCACCTGCAACAAGAGGTCATAAACCCTGAGTACGAAAGGTACTCAGCAAGTCTTACACAAACTAGTAAGAAAAAGTGTTTGATAGGACCTATACAAAGGAATAGAAATGTACATGCATAAGGTTGACAACAGAAGGCTTAAATGGTTCCATTTTGCATAAAGCGATACATCTTAACCTACAGTTGCTATGTTTTGATAAAGCAATTTGAATAAATTGATTTGGACTAAAACAGTGAGTAAGTGCAATTATAAGCATAAACAGTAACAAAAGTAAATAACAGCTCACAATTAAATGTGTATGACAACCATCATGCCGAAATAATTCCCAAACCAAACTTAGAGCAAAATCTATACAGATGACATCAATTCAAGTATTGTCCGTAACCGTGGACACAGCTATTCGAATAGTTTTATACCTTGCAAGGGTGTACATCTTTACCCACATGACTTAGTTAGCCCGTAAGCCTCCTAATAATAACACACTTGCCTTTGGTGTGTCGGTAGTAAACTAAGATTTGGTATTTTCAACAAGTTGACACTATTGAGTTGGATGACCCATGTGAGACTAATCCCGCTTAAACAACGACTGATAGCATATATTCAACCGAGGCTCACATGTTGTATCGGGAATGCCGACCCAGTCAATTAAATGCAAACTCGTGTTAGCCACACATATTACACATGATCGGGGCCTCAAGGAACGTACATGTGATGTAACACATCTACGCCCTTACCCTTCTAAGAACATCTGATTTCAATATAAACTCCACATGGCATACGACACGGCCCGAAGACTTAAGCATCTATGCCATATGAAATCAATACACATGTCCTTACTCTCTGTTTCCAACTCAATAGTATTAACTCTTTACTTAACCAAGCGATTGCCCGTACATCTGCGTGTGGAAATACGTTGGGACTTGAATTAAATTGTCAGAGTTCAGTCCTTAATCAACCCAGACAAGACATCCACATTTCCCAAATCTCGTGCACAAAGGCACCATCACTAGCATCCACTTGTCCAGATTTGAATTAATTGTTAACAGGATTTAGAATCATTTCAAATTCAAATAAACTGAACAAGGATCAAAGATAAATACAAAATTATTTGTTGTTCCCAGGTTTGACAAGATAAGCTTGTCAAACACTACCGTTCTATGGATTGCATGGCTAAGCCAAAATAGAAATCAGATAATATTATTTCACATACTACCTTAGGTTAAGTGTATGATTAAATTCAAGATAAGCCAGAAGTTTAGGTCATAACTAACTAGGAACAGGGCACAAATAAATCTTTAGAAAGTTGCATGCAACAGTATATCTGTATTTTGTAAATCTACAGTTCAAAAGATTAGGATCAACATGGTGCAGAGAGGAAGCTTGCCTTGATAATAGTATATAACCTCTTTATCAGGTTCTGGTGGTTCAACAAAAGGCTCAACACACTCAGAAGAACCAGTATCTAAAAGAGAATAAAAAAAATCCAATAAACACAAGAACTGACAGAGGGCAAAAATGAAAAAGAATGCATGATCAAAAAGGTAATGCATGGGTAGCAATATGCTTAAACTATATCTAACTTATTAAAGATAATAACCCATATATACTACCTAATGGCACTTACTATCCAGATTTTAAATTTAGCTTAAAGCTACAGTTACAGATTTTGAACTGGAACAGGACAACTACAATTAATGTAATTATCTAGCTTAACTTCATATGAATGAAATACTGTATGATAACTAAGTGTATTAAAGCTAGTGTTGTGAGTTAACTGGTCATTTACTACTTATTAATGCCAATTTAGGATTTTGGACTTTAATGTCTGTGTGGTCGGTTAGACCAACACGTAAGCGACAAGGAGTCTCTTTACTATTTCGGCTGCTAGTGAAGCTACACCACACAATTACTCAAAAAGGGAGTAGTTAATACCAAGACCCACTACTGCTATCCTACTGGCTCGGCTTACTTGAAAGAAAAGGGCAGGTAGAGCTGTTGTCGGTTTAGACCAAAATAGCAAAAGGTCTCTGTCCAGATTTCGGCTACTATAGAGTAATACACTAACCAAAGACCCTAAATGGAAATCAATGCTATCTGCAGGGTGGTGAATACCATAAGTCCTCATTACTAAACCTAATCGTCCAGATTAAGGAAAGAAGTGGGACTTAACTGTTTGTCGGTTTTGACCGACAAACTAACAGAGAAGGATTTTGTATCAATAAGGTGATCTGCGGCCTTAGAAATTAAAAGAAGGTCTAACTATGATGCCAGGGTTCATCTAAGACCTACATAAGCTGACATGCTAACAAAAGAAACCCTAATTTACTGAAAACGATATGAAAGACTGAAAAGTTAAAATACAACTTTTCAGTTAACATAAGATTGAAGCATCTCATGAACCAGTGAGTGCTGAGAGAGGATTAGTGATGTTTTAAGAGAGCTTAAGCTAACAGAAGTAAAGTCTAACTTACCAGCTAGGGTTTAGAGAAGAAAAGTCAAGTTCTTGGTCAACAGAAAGATCCAAGTCCTTTCTTTGATTCTGACCAAAACAAGAATGGTAGAACTAAGTCTCTAAAGATCATTAGTCACATTCTTGCTAAGAAAAGATGGAACCATCTCACTAGGATGTGGTTGCACCAAGGTGGGGTCCACTGGCTTTAGTTGACCGAGAAGAAACCCTTCTGTTCAACCGTACAAGAAATGTCCAAAACTCATATTAGTATGAGATGCAGACCTTCTTGAGGTTGAACAAGTGTGGAGGTAGAAAAGCTTCACTGGGAAGGAAAGCCACTAATGGTGTTCTCCCTGGTCAACCATGGCAGAGAGTAGGAACTAGGGTTTATATATAAGGTTGGAGCTTCCCAGATCAACCGAGATTTCTCTAGAACACATGAGGTGGCACTAAAGATAATTATCAAGAGAAAAATATCTTCCTAATCACTGTACACGACCACCACGCCGGCGAGGGTGGCTGCACTGGTGTACAGCAAGAGAGGAAGCAAGGAAGTGCCACTGACATGCGGGTCCTGGGGCGATCTCCAGACAAAGACGCACCTGGCCCCGAAGAACAACAGCCATCCAATTAGCAACGAACGGCTGTGATGCGGAGGCAAAAGACACACTGAACCGGTATCGTGAAATACGGACCATACGATCTCTAGCGGACGGCCACGATCGAGGGGAGCTCTGGGAGGTCCGAACAGCACAAACCCACACGAACCGTCCGATCGCAAAGGAACGGCTAAGATGAAGCGGGTCCTGTAGTGGTCCGATCGGCCCAATCAATGAGGGACGTTGGATCCAAATCCAACGGTTGCTCACGAAAAGGTACGCGCCCAGATTTACAACGTGATCCAATCGGTACCGTGGGATCTGAATTCTACGGCTGGGATCAAAGGGGTGTGCGGGTGGTCCGAACGGCCCAACTAACAGGAGCCCTCGATTTAGATTTAACGGTTGAGATTGGATTGGGAACTGTAGCGGTCCGAATGGCCCAATGATTGTGGTCCGTCCGATCAGAATTCAACGGTGGAGATCTAGATGGGGTACGGATGGTCCGAACGGCCCATTGGATCTGGCCCGTCCGTTGAAATCTAACGGCTATGAGATGGATGCGCATTAAGATCTCACAGCCACGGTAGGATGGAAATTGAACGGTGGTGATTGCTTCGCGTGCTTAGGTGGTCTGCACAGCGCTGCAGATCTCGCCCGTTCGCGCGGAAAAGGACGGCGATCAAGCACGGGAGGTGGAGGATGCGCGTGCGAACGTGACAGGGTGAGGTCCAGTCGCATGGTTCGAACCCTGGTCCGGTCGCTACAGTGCTAGGGTCTGAGTTTAGATCGGGAAGATTGACCAGACCTGTTTAAATTTTTAAAAGGTTTGACTGGGCGTTTAAGAATAGCAAATAAATTTATAAAATTATGAAATTTTGCAGAATTGCTACTGGGATAATATATTCCCCAAATAAAATTTTAAATCATTGACTCTTCTTTTGAAATACATAAATAATTCCTTTAGACCAACTAGGGTTTATATAAAGACAAGTATTTTTCTGAAAATCAAAATAATTTCTAAAAATTCCATAAAAATTGTTTTTGGCCATAATAATTCATCTGGTTTTTAATTAAAATATATCCCAGTCATAATACCAACATTGGATGGTATTTACTTTTGAAATTTTGATCAAGTTGGAGTTTGCAATAGAAATTTGGGAAAAAGGTTTGTAACATGTTGCCTAATTTGCCAAAATGAACAGTAATGACATGAACAGTACTTTATTACTGTATATTAGGGCTGAGGCTGTTACAGTTCCACTCTCCTGCCATGAGAGCATGAGAATTGGAAAGACGAAGGAAAGCTAATGACTCGAAGATCCTCACGGTCGACACCAACTGTTAGTGTTTTAGAACCAAGCTTACGTAAAAATTGTTTGATTCGATGGTTCCTCTAGGCTCAAAATCACACAGAGATGGAGACACGAGGATTTTTATACAGGTTCGGGCCTTCTCCTGGGAGAATAACAATCCTACTCCTGTGTGTATGTATTGAGTATGCTGGATTACAAGATGGAGCAAAAGAATAGAGTATTATGCTTCTAATTGGCTTCTCTCCCCCCACTGTTCTGATGATCCTGCCTTTTATACAGTCCTCGTAGTGCGTCATTGAATCTCCAGTATAAAGATCACCTTAACGCCCCAGATCGTGGAGCCATTACTGGAGGTTATTACGGGAGTTGTAACGTTCCCACGTCGCTAGGCAATTGTCACCATAACAGAGAGTTAAATTGTACCGTTATTCTAGAGAATAACAGCGTAACTGATTGCTCATATCCTTGGATACGATATAGAAGATTCTCTGATCGACTAGGCTCATATGTTTGCGTGCCTTATCGACTAGGGGCTAGTTGTAGAAGAACTTACAACCAGGTGGTGGTTTTTGTTGAATAGAGCTAATTCATTCGTTGTTGTATGTCTTGCTGAAATTGTGTTAGTAAGTTGAAGTAAGGTGGTTCTGTAAGGTAGTTTAGTAGCATCCTAGGCTCTATATTAGGCTGGGGTGTTACAGATTTACTGCCCTGTGCTACGTGACAACAGAGGGTTTTATGAAGCATATGATGATCTCCTTTTGGTTGTGTGCTATGGACAATAAGAAGTTAGCACTCGGGGCTAACGATCAACTTCTACTTACTATAATAAGCTTTTTATAGGTTTGGCTTGGCAGTTCAGGGTTTAACTATAGTGCTGTGACACCTGCTAAAACTTGTGCCTGACCGTAAAAAAGGGTTCCTAATATGTAACATCCTAATTTTCTGAGCTTTAAAAATCCTTTAAATAGTTAGTAGTGAGAAAATTCACCATTCGAATTTATTTGAATTTAATTCAAAAGCTTAAATATGGACTTTGAGTAATAAAACAATTTAATATGACTAAATTCAACATGAACAATGGCCACAACTATTTTATTTGGATTCTATGTGCTTGGATATATTTTCTAGATTTTTCTAGAATTTTTCCAAGTTCATTTGCTAATTTCTATTGCTTATTTGAATTCTCAGTATTTTCTAAAATGGAAAAGCTATTTAAAATCTCTATTTTGGTTTCGGGCCGAATTTCCTTCGGCCCATTCCTGTTCACCAGCCCGCCCTCGGCGGCCCCAACTCACCAATGACGCACACACGCTGCCTTCGCTCTCTATTTGGTGGGCGCTTCCCGTCTAGCTGACCGGTGGACCCACTACAGCGTCGTCGTCTCCGTGGCGCTTTCTTCCTCGTGCGACGTAGCGCCCGCATCCACCATGTTTGTGCGCCAAGCTTCGTCCGACAAAATCGCAAACCGCCCGGATTTTGTGCGCGGACGATGCCATCTAGAAGCTCAATCTCTCCCGCACCCGTTCCATTTGAATTTGAATTTCGAATCTGTAACACCTTGGCTATTCAGAAGCCAAAATGTTACCTAAATAATCTAACATACAACCAAATTGCAGAAGAAATTAAACGATATCCCATCTAAAGGTATAAAGAGGTCAACATATAACAGAAACAAATATAGGAATATAATCTGACTCCAACGACAGTTCACAAAATTCAACTATTCAAGTCTACTGAATCCACTAAGATAATTTTATCAAAGGAGTAATCAAGGATCACAAGCAGTTATTTAATCAACCAAAACATAGAGAAAGAGAACATTCATCATCAACCTCTATTTATTACAATTCATCACTTAACGAATGAAAGACAGGAACAAATTCATATTATTGAAACTTGAATATTGTGAAGTGAATGAATTATATGTGTCTACTCCCTCCCATGAATGCTTTCAACAGCGATCACCTGGAATAAACAAACAGAGGCAAGAATGAGTCCAAGGCTTAGCAAGTACAAAGAATAATTGGAACTTGTGAGGACCCCGGTTTATTAGGCTTGTAATACTTAGTCATCCATTGACCCTAGCATCGCAAACATAATAACCCGTGTCTTCGAGATATGTATACCTCCCAGAATGCAGTATACACATCCCTTTACAAAATCATGCATCAATTCCATTCAAGACATAGAACCAAAGCACGACTAGAATAAAAGACATACAATATATAGAGTTATTACAAAAGGGGCCGACCGGCCAAATACAACTAATAAAAGTAACACAATGAAGCAACATGCCATAAGATGGCGATAAACAAAAGAGAGCCACAAGGTTTGCCTTTAGCCCACAAGGCAACCAACCAAGACGCCTAGCTCGATTCCCAACCGCAGCACATCTCACAAAAGTAAAGCCCTTTGGGCCCTACCTCCTCTGCAACAAAGTTATTAAGCAAAGCAAATGAGTACAAAAATGTACTCGCAAGACTGACGTGTAGTATAACAGAACTATAGTTTAACTACATGCAAGCTTTATTTAAGTGGATGAGGCTTTGGACTTATTTTAGCATAAAGCAAGTTTTCATTTGCAATATATAAATAGATTCCAAAGCAGTTTTGCAATTCATTTTTAATTTGCAAGTAACAACGAGACAAGTAACAATAATAACAATAGGTAGATGACAACATCAATCCTGGAAATGACTAACCCAATAGCCACCACAACAATAGCATGAACATCCATTCATACCAACCCATCAAGTTTTAATTAAATGTTGTAGTCTAGTTCTTGCACGACCTTACCAAGCATGTCCATATCCTAGGACGAGGCTATTCGAATAGTTTTAACCCTGCATGGGTGTACCAATGTACCCACACGCCGACCACCTTTTCGCCAAGCTATTTAGCACACTACCTTTGGTGTGCTTGCAGCTAAGTCCTCTGAGGCATTTCCAATGAATGATGCTAGTTAAGAGTCGCGATAACCCTAAGGTAGGAGACACTGCCCAC
Source organism: Phyllostachys edulis (assembly GCA_036346405.1). Classification (NCBI taxonomy): domain Eukaryota; kingdom Viridiplantae; phylum Streptophyta; class Magnoliopsida; order Poales; family Poaceae; genus Phyllostachys; species Phyllostachys edulis. Next base: position 80,596,728 of record CM070546.1, on the reverse strand, counting down.
CAAGCAATCATGGGTGCTCTTTCCTTATAAAACAGTTTTACTCACCGACCCACAACTAACACCTCCCAAAGTACTTAGCCAAGAGGGGTTCCCAACACCCTCATGTGGTTAGCACGCATAAGCGCTTGGCTTAGTGACACAAGTAACTCGGTCCTTGGGGACCTAGGCACCATTCCATTCACACCCAACATATCACACCAACATCCATTGTGCCCAAGTCAATAACAGTTTTGTTTTTATTTTTATTTTATTTGTTTACAAAGTAACAAAGCACAAGATGGACATAATGGAATAATAATTTTAGTGTGATCAAGGTCATCGACATAATGTCAACAACCGCCCATTTCTACCGTTATCTAAGCATTTCTAAGCATTATCAACGTAACTACTAAGTGTTAAGAGTCCATCCATCGAACTCTATATCACAGCAAGATAATCCTAGGCTTAGTAGTAGAGAATGAACATTTTACCTACAGGAGATGCATCTATAGGCTCAACTAATCGATAATTTAACACAAAGTAGCAATGCATACATATAAGTGAAACAAAGTATTAAACTTTAAAGTAATGGGACATTATGGACATGATCAAACTGCTTGCCTTGCTGTGGCTGGTCACTATGCTGCAAAGGATCACTCACAGGATCAACACACTCATCGGCACCTAATCGAAAAGGCGAAAAGAATCGATAAGAACGACAAAAACCACAAAGACAGCATAGAAAACAAACTCCAAATGCACTGAAATTTATACAGCAGCAAGAGGATGATTTTTAGGGAATTTAGCAACAAGAACCAATGGATTTGGATTCTCAATGCAAAAGATATGAGCAAAACAATTCTGCTCAGCCCTAAAAATCAAAACTGCCACTATTCACTAATTTAATTGTTTGGCGACATTTTCTATAACAGTGGTGTAGCTGAAATTTTTATGGTAAAACAAGCACCTCATAAGATGAACAACCCAAATGGATTCATCTCATTTGGAGCTATAATGCATTTTCTATAAATTTTTAAAGACAAGAACTTGAACAAAATTAGAATGCACAAGTAAGCTTTTTGAAAATAGTGACATGCCTAAATCCTATTCTATCATTTAGTGCTTTAACAGAAGAAACCAACAAAGTTGGATTCACTCAAAAATAAACTACAGAGATAAAGTTATGCATTTTAGAAGTTATTTAATTTTTAATATAGCAATTAAAGCCTACACATGTTTAAAGTTATTTCTGGAATTTTCTGAAGCTATAATAAGGTTAAAACCATTTTTATATTAAATTTTAGTCTAAAACATAATTATCAGAATTTATTTCAACTGAAAGTGAATTTTTATGAATTAGTTATGCATTTTTGAAATTAACTGGAATTTTTAATACATTAATTAAAGCTGAAAAGGAGTAAACTTATTTACACATTTTTCTGGAGTTAAACTAAGCTGGAAACCATTTTTATATTAAAGTTTACTTGGAAACAGAATTATTAAAAGTGGAATCAACCGAAAATGATTTATTATGAAATAGTTATTCAATTTCAAAGTTTATTGCATTTTTCAGTTGTAAAATAAACCTACCGGGAATTAATAAAGCCTTTACCGAAAGGAAAAGGCGTGGCCCAATCTGGGCCGCAGATCGGGAAAGGAACGCCCACGCCAATGCGCCAAAACAAAGGCGTGAGATCGAAAACGCAACACCGTTGAGATCGAAATCAACGGCTGGGATTCAACGGGGTTCGGGGTGGTCCGAACGTCCCAATGAATCCTGGCCGTTGATTTAGAGATGGAGGGTTGGGATTGAAAGGGCGTTCGGAGTGGTCCGAACGTCTCTTCGATCTCAACCGCAGATCTGAATTTGGACGGGTGATATTGATTGATCCAAACGGCCCATGCACAGTGAAATCTGACAAGCGGGGCCCGCTGCCAGTGACGTGGAGTCACGCGAGGGTTGGCAAATGCACGCGCACAGTGCACGCGGCCCCACGTGTCAGCGGCAGAGTCTCATGGGTGATTTAAGTGCACAGCGAAAGGTGGCCCACATGTAAGTGACAGAGGACCACCGGGTGGTTTACTGTGCACACGAGGGGTTATTTAAGCCGCGGGCCCACCTGTAGGTGACACATTAAGGCGGCTAAGGACACATTAAAATGCTAAGCAATCATTAGACACTAATGAGCATCATTACTGTGCTTAACCCGCGACAATGCGCCCTGTTTACATCCGACAAAATCACCGACGCGTTCAACGGCGGCTCGCCGACGCTTCACGCCACCGCAGAGCAAACCGAGGGCACCTACATGTGCGCAATAGCGATGTGCACCTGCCGGTACCACCCATACCTTCGGTGAGGGCTCAGAGCGGCGGCGCGTCGGTGAGGTGCGGCGATGCAACGCACGGGAACAAAGGTAAAGAAGGAAAGCTCTGCAACAAAGTCATCCAGCGGGTGCCTGAGCATCTAAAGGCTACAGGGGACCTACCGGAGTGACGCGGTGGAGCAGAGACGGCGTGTCTTGACTCGGCGACGTAGCTCATGGCGGCGCTAATGGCGGCAATGAGGCGGCCGCCTGAGCCAAAAAGGAGGAACCTGCATCATCAAAATGGAACCCATACCTCCCACGGATGCTACCAGAGAGAGGAATTAGAGCGAGAAGGTCTCACCAGCGCTGGAGACGAAGAGCGAGCTTGGCGGCCGAAAATGGGGAATTTGCAATTCAACTCCACCCTGTAGAGATGAATCCAAATAGAGTGAGGGATTTACTCTTGGAGGTTAGAGGGTGACTTCGGAGCGAAAAGAAAGAGAGGAGAGGGACAGGACCACCGCCTTCACCGAGGTACCCGAGCTCCAACAATGGTGGCCGAAGGGTGAGGATGTGGTTTAAGCTCAAGAGACCAAGAGCAAGTGTTGAAGGTGACTAAAAGAAGCCCAGGAAGGTGTAGGGGGCTTCTTATAGTCGAGAGAGCAAAGCAAAGAGCAAAGCACAGGACCATGGTGAACCTCGGTCCACAGCTCTGCCATGGGCGAGCAAGGCCGGGAAAAGGGCTGACAAAGACAACTTTGGAGGCGGTAGCACGACGTGCATTTAATGCTTGCAGTGAAAGAGTCGTTGCAGGACCAAGCCGAAGTGACCAGGCGCTACACTCCGCCCTGCCCACTCTCTGGCACAAACGCACGCGCGCGGCGAGAGGTAGGAGATGACCAGCGGCGCGGGATGGCCCACCAGTCAGCGAGCGAGATGAGAGCGGCTCGGGTTAAGTGACCGGGGCGGTTGAGCCCAACCCATTAAATGCTGACCGCACGATAGCGATCCAAGGGCTAAAAAAGGGACACGTGTTGAAGGGCTCGGCCAGTTTGAAACACAACAGCCGCGAAGGGGGTACGCGATAGGTAGCGTTGGATTAGAATCCAATGGCTGAGAGAGAGAGAGCGCGCGTGGGAAAAGGTTTGGTTGAGCTAAGATCCACCCGTTGGAGATCCAACGGCTGAGAGGGGTCAAGCTAAAACAGGGGTTTGACTGGGATTCAATCATGAGCTGAGCACTTTAATAATTTATTAGAGTTAGCAAACCAACTCCAAAAACTATGAAATTTTAACTGGAGCTTGCTAACCAAAGTATTAACCTCCCATAAAATTTCCAGAGGTTTTTGTGCAACGCATTTTTCTCAAGAAATTTCGGAAGGTTATTTCAAAGGTTTGACCAAGGTTTGACTTGGTTTGACTTGCCTCCAAAATTATTCAAATAATTTCTAAAAATTATGAGAAAATTCAGAGGTGCTACAAGTCATCCAAAGAACCCAAGGAAATTATTTACAAGGGTTTGGCACAAGATCTTTACCAATGAGGTTTTTGACTTGAGTCAATTGAGAATTTTGGGTTTTGAGTTTTGACTATCCATAATTCCTTTGCAAGAATTACATATTTGGTCAAGTACATCCAAATGAAGAAAAATTTTTAATTTCTACTCATTTTCTTACATTTGAAACACAAACTTAAATTTGGGATGTTACAGAACTACACTAAATATGAACAATACAGTATCATTAAGAATATGAACATAGAACTGAAAGGAACATATGAATAAATGGAATGAATGAACTACACTTCTGCTTATACCGATATAGCTAGTGACACACCCGTCGGTATTCACTTAGGCCCGCATTTAACAAAATGTGAGGATCCAAGGCCCGTATGAAGAACGTTTCATACGGGGATCCAAATCTGCCCAGATTGGAGTGATGGGTCTTACGTGCCCATACTGGAATTGATGGGTCTTTATTTTTCACTCCCGTAGAAAAAACATGAACAAATGAATGAATGGAATGAAACGTGAATAATGAAAAACATCCTCTCTTTCAACATGGAATAACAGATATGAAAGGAACATGAAGCATTGAATATAATCATGGATCGTAGAAATAACAGTATGAATATAAGCACTTAGCATTCATCAACATTAAGAATTACAATGTACTTGTCTTCTGCTCTGCGAAGCGTTATGAGGCAAGACGGAAGCTGCTACACTCGAAATTCCCCCTCCTACACAAATTAAATATTTGAATGGGGAACCACGTGAACAGGACATCGCTCGAAACATCTAATCGCAGTATCCTAACCCAAGGATCACAAAGTCGATATACTCACATAAACCGATAGTCTAACAGGACTACAATCTGGACAGCAAGTACAACATAAATCATAACTAATGATCTGAGACTCGAAATGTAGTGCTCTCAGATCCTATGGAAATATAACAATATCCTACACAAAATTCTAGTTGGCGGGATCTCCCAAATCGGCCAAAAACCTACGTCAATAATCCTCTGAAAGTCGAACATCGAATCTGTCTGACAGAACTACATAGCAGTTGAGAAATACTCATATATTTTGTTCTACAACTCCAAATTGAGTGTTCTTTATCATTCTAGAAAGGTTAACAAAAATTATACAACAACCTAGTTGGGTGGAAACCCTGAATCTGCCATTATATTAATCATATTTTAAGAGACAACTTGACAGTTCATTCACGTCAGGAATTCAGGACAGCAGGAAATATTATACCATATCTTTTGAACCGTAGGTCGGAATGGAATTAAGTGTTCTTAGCGGCTACGGAAAGCTAAAAACAATTCCTATATATCTTTAGGAGATGGAAATCTCCAATTCAGCCTCTAAGAAACTGAAATTGGCTGCGCAACAATCTGGACAGAACCGAACTAATAGTAATAGCAATTTCGATCCAATCAATTTAATCGAATTCACATCTAAAAACGATACAAACAGGGAAGAAAGACCTTTGTTACCCTTGAAGAATCGCTGGAAGATGAAGAACAAAAACCCACGAAGAGGATCCTTCTTCCACTCCCACTACCTTCCTCCCTTTGGATGGCAAACCGCAGTCTTCCCTCTCCTTCCTCGCGTTGGTCGACAGTAGGGAGCACCAATGGTAGGGAGGAGCAGCACCAATGGAGGAGGGTGGCGCCAAGGGAAGGAGGGGGTGGCGGCATGGGCAAGGAGAGGTGGGGGTGGTGGCTGCCCAAGGGAAAGATGGGAGGGAGATTGGGGCGGCTAGGGTTAGGGAGGAAAGGAGGCGCCCCCCCTATGGCCGGCCCCCCTCTTGGGCATTCTGGGCCAAGGCCCAGGGCCCAAGTTGGCGGAAAAATGCAAAAAAACCCTTTTTAACTGAATATTATCTCTTTTGATTAATTTCCTTCCTTAGAAATAATCGGATTTTCGCAGAGAATCCCCTTTCTAACACGTGTAGTTTTCTTTTGCATGAATTATCCCTTGGAATAAGATCAGGGTATTACAGAATCCACCTCAATCTCCTATTCCTTCGTGTTTCGCTTCTGGGTTGTTTCGGTCTCCGCTGCCGTTACACCACCTCGAGCTCGCCCTGACCCTATAAATTGGTCCCTGTGCATCGCCTCGCCACCCGCTCCAAAACCCCCAAACCAATTGGCCCTCCCGAGCCCTTGCGCCACTGCATTTCCCCATCTAGGGTTTTCGGCCGTGCTTCTACATCTTCAGATTTTGCCGCCGTCATCGCCGCCGTGTCGTTGTGGAGCACACCGCCGAGTCTGCCGTCACAGCCTCTACCTCTAGAGCCCCTTCGCATCGCTGGAGCACCACCGGAGCCCCGTCCGACAAAAGCCGAGTCTGCTCCACCGCTTCGAGCTCACCACCGGCCACCACAGACGTCTTCGACCACCCGTGAGTACACCCCTAGGATCGCAATAGCCTGGGCTACCTCCTGGTACCACCCACTACCGGTGAGATGCCGTCGCTCGCCGTTGCCGTTGGGATCCGAGCGCCGTCGCCCTCACTGTCACCCACGTCAACAGCCACCTCAGCACCGTGCGTGCGTGTCATCCTATGTGGCGCCGCGTTAGCACCACACGTGTGCATGTGCGCCGCATCAGCGCCACACGTGTGCGTGTGCGCCACGCCAGCCCAATCCAGAGCCCAAGTACCGAGTGGACTTAGTCCACGGTGCACCGAGCCACCGACATGTGGGACCCACCTGTCAGGTGGAGTACTGTGCGGTCAAACCCCTTCGCTGACGTCAGCGTTGCGCAATAGTCTGATTTTTCTATTAAGAAATAATTTAGATTATTCTGAAAATAGGATTTTGTTTAGATTTAAACTTCCAAAGCCCATATCTTTTGCATCCGAACTCCAAATCAATGCATTCAAATTTCTAAATTCAAGATCTATTTATTGGAGATTTTTATTTAATTTTTGGAGTTTGTTTTGCCTTTGTTATTTATTTATTTTGTTTGTTTGCTTCGTTTACGAGTAGACGTCGATACTTCGGGAAGGTTTGAAGAGGAAGGAGCATTTCAAGACCAAGATCAATTTCTAGACCTTTTCCAAGGCTAGTCATACCTTTGACCATGATTGAATCCCAGTTTTCTAAATGTTATTTTATTTCAAATTATTGCATCTAGTTCAAGTAATTATTTAAATGCTTTTGGGTATAGCTATTAAATCCAAATTGTTATACCTTCCTTGTATAATTGCTATGTCTTAATCCTTTGTCACCCTAGTTGGTAATATTGTAGCATCAACATGGGTTGGTTAGATGCGATTAGATTGCTTAGCCATGGCACGAATCACCTGTTCATGCAAAGTTGTAATTATCAACTTGACTAAGTGACTATGGAACTTTGTGATAATCTGTGTGTACTATGTGCTATTATGGCATGTGTTGCACTTAACCAACTGGGTGGTAAAAGGTTTGGACTGAGGCAAGTGGTGGAAACTGTGTGACATGGTGGCTTTGTGAAATGGAATATTAATCTATGTGCCTTAGTTAGAATTTGGAAGTCTTGCCTTGGTCAATTAAGGACTTAACTTTGCGTGCCATTGAACAGAGCCTCACTGTACGACCACATGCCCGTTATGGGACGGGCCTAACTTAGTAAGTTATGGATTCTCAATATTGATTACTTAGGTTGTAGGTTAAGTACTCAGTGATGGGTGGAGGTGTGCTACCAGGTAGTCACATCGCGGGACGGTTCGCCGCTTCCCTGTCCAAAGGTGTGTGTTATGCCAAAGCACTATGTTAGGGTTGGTATGACGATAAATTACACTGGGAGTATTAATACTTGAGATGAAGTTTCTAAAAAGTTCTGTTATGATTAGTGCTTGCAACACTAGTTATATATTGTGGGTAAAGTGTACAACCTCTTCAGAGTGTTAAACAATCTATTCGAATAGCCACGTCTGCGGTCATGGACATGTGTAGGATCGTAATGGCAATCAGAGGGGCAGTGAATGATTGCAGTGAATTGACCTCCAAATTCAATCTCAAACCTATGCGCTGAAACACCTGCAACCTTCTCGGGGGTTCCTCGGAGAACCTTCATAGAATCTCTCCAATAACCTCTTCAAGAAGCTTTTCGGCGCACAGCTCAAACATAGCAAACCAGAGACAAAGTAGAACAAATCTGAACTTTTTTCTCATACTAGATTTGTGTCTACAAAGCGCTCTGCAAGCACCCCTAAAAGACCTTCAGCCGAAAGTCCTCTCAAGTTCTTTCTAAACCTTCGCAACCAAACAGCATGAAAGCTACGGGTTCTTGACTCGTTTCAAAGGACCTGTCCTCTACCTCTTTTTATAGGCAAAGACCTCTCTGTATCCCTAACAAACACTGCAATCTATCTTTCCGAAAATTAAGGGACTCGAAACCCTTACCAACACGGGTTTTTCAAAATTTCTAAGACTTTCCAAAACCGGAACCTTCCATATCTCCTTACGTCATAAGCCTTCAGGAATTCGCCTCCTAAAGCTTCACCATGCACCACCTTTGATCTCCACGTGCTCCAACGTAACGCCAACTATCCCGTGACATCCACGACCTCCTAGACATCAAATCTCCCCATCCTAGTCTGGGTCCTCCTCGTCACGACCATAATTGTCTCCACGCTCAACCTGCACATGCAAAGATCAAAGAAACACAAATCCTTGGCACAAGTTCTCCAACTTGACCAACAATTAGCTCACACACACACACGCATAAACACTGTCATGCATCATGCAATAAACTGATACTCAGAACTTGATCTAAATCTTAGCCAAATCCCCAAAGCGGGAAACACACAGAGCACAATCGGTCATACCACCACGTTTGGTCCGGTACTACTGCCCAGCGGTCGTACCTCTCAAAGCACACCGGTACTACCGATCCTCAAAGTCATCCAAAACTCCCCAAAACAAGCTCTCTGGAAAATCCATACCGCAACCTTGTGGTCATACCATTTTGCGGTATTGCCATAGTTAAAACTACGGTACTACTGATCTGCGGTTGTACCACTTCAAAACTGTGGTACTACTGCTTTCTAATGAAATCCAAGTATCCAGAAAACATGTCTTTTGGAATTTTCAAACCGCCATGTAAAAAACGGAAGTACCGAACTGCGGTCGTACCGCTCCATGACTGCGGTACTACCATTTTTCACTTGAGTTCAAAACTCTCAGAAACACCTTCTCTGGAAATTTGCAACCACCATCTAAAAAACGGTATTACTGAGTCGCGGTACTACCGCCATTTCCCAAGCGGTACTACCGCTCAACTGAAAGGCGCAAAAGACTCAGAAACACATGCCTTGCCACGTGGATGCTCTAGATTGACTTGGCCGTTCGGACCGCGTGTCAAAACCATTGGATCTGGAGAACTGTTCAAAGTCCGAACATCCCTCTCGATAACCACCGTCTAATTTCAATCCAAAGGCTAATACGACCTATTACTTTCGGACGGTCCGAACGTTCTTCTTCAATATGAGCCATCTGATCAAGATCTGACGGTTCGCTATCACACGTCGGGACCCAAGTGACTTACGGTAATACCGTGCGTCACTTGCGATTGTACCGCCCAACGGTAGTACCGCAGCCACAATGCCGGTACTACCGCAAAACCCGACAAAGGCTGATTTCGACATAAATCAAAGGCACTCAAAAGCTATTACAAAGCATGTCAACACCTAAGATCACAAGCATGTCAAAAAACAATGTATTCTTTTTTAAACACCAAGACTAAGACTCTCTATTGTCAATGTGTTCATCATCAAATAACATGACAAAAAAACCTCCTGGTCTAACAATCACCCCCTTGATGAATACATTGACAATACAACAAAATCAAGAGATGAATGTTTTGAAGGAAAGTTTCAAAGCTGCCTAGTAAGAAAAGAAGGTTTCAAAAACTTTCAAAGACTACAGCTGAAACACTCTGGAAATTTCTCCCAAAAGATCTCCCATTTTTCTCCCCCTTTGGCAATGTAATCATCAAGTACTTCAACGGAGAAAAAGCTCAAAAATAAAAGAGCATGCAGAATAAAGATCAAGAAGCTTTGGAGATTATGCAAGTCAATTTAATGTATTAACCAAGCCATCTTGTTGAGTAGAGCTATCTAGATCATATAAAAACATGTATCATGTGGCAAAGTCAAGACCAGTCTGTACCACTTGAAGGATGATTAAGCAATTTTAACTTAATGATAGGCATTTCAACAATGACTAAACCGATTATAAGCACCACAAAAGAATATCATCAAGAAAAGTGAGAGCCTAACAGTGAGACAAACTTTAAATCCAGATGAGCTATCAGTCTCAAGTATCACCCTATTGCTTCACTTTCAATTTTTATTTGCATGTGGCATGCTTGCAGCATACTTCTTTTCAAGGATGGCATGCTTGGAGCATACTTCTTTTCATTTTAGCACTTTTGTGTGCATATTTTTCTTTTTGAATATACATAGCTATGTATGGCATGTTTGAAGCACACTTCTTTTTATTTAAGCACTATTGTGTGCATATTTTTGGTCTTTTGAACACACAGCTATGTATGGCATGCTTGAAGCATACATCTTTTTATTTTTTCAACCCTTTAGATTTTTTTTATTGTAACATGCTAAATTGAGTGAGCAACATAGGAATGAAATGAGAGACATACTTGCTTCAAAACCAATATTTAAAATAAGACTCACAAACAAGCTCATCCTTTTCAATAGACATCACAAAGTGATAGCAATAATCAATCTAGTCAAAAGTTCTCAGCCATGTCATGATTTAGTTCTTTATGTAGCAAGTTTATCAAAACCAGTCAAGAGCAAAACTACATAGCACATGAATAAATATGATAGAGAGAGCTCTATAACTCATTTGATTTTAATGGCTTGGACTTAATGAATTGTGAGATAAGAATAGTAATCAAAGCCTCTGAATCTTTAATCAAAATAGCTCCCCCTCAAAATAAACTCATAGGATGAACCACACCCAATTCACTCCTCAACCGGACAAAATGAGTAGTATCAAGCGGCTTAGTAAAAATATCAGCAAACTAAAAATCAGATTCAACAAAGTGGAGAATAACATCACCCTTTTCAACATAGTCTCTTAGAAAGTGAAATCTGATATCAATATGTTTAGTCCTAGAATGTTGTACTGCGTTCTTAGCAATATTAATAGCACTAGTGTTATCACAATAAAGAGGAACACTTCTCAAATCTATCCCATAATCCCTGAGAGTAGAAGAAATCCAGAGAACCTGAGAACAACTAGTAGCTGTAGCAACATACTCGGCTTCAGCTGTTGATTGAGCAATAGAAGACTGTTTTCTAGAGGACCAAGAAATTAAGGATGTGCCTAAAAAGTGACATGTGCCAGATGTGCTTTTTCTATCAATCCTACACCCTGCAAAATCACTATCTGAGTATGCACGCAAAGTAAGACAGGATGAAGATGAATAAAAGAGACCAAATTCTAAAGTTGAGTGAAGATACTTGAGAATTATTTTCACAGCCTGACGATAGGATGAATGAGGTGAAGCTTCAAATTGAGCGCATAAACACATAGCGAAATGTATGTCCGGTCTTGAAGCAGTCAGATAAAGTAGAGACCCAATCATACTCCTATATTCTTTTTGATCTACTGCCTCACCTTCTTCATCTGGATCAAGAATAGTTCTAGACCCCATTGGTGTAGAGATGGGTTTCCAAGTTCCCATGTCGAAACGTCTAAGCAAATCTTTAGTATACTTGGTTTGGTGAATGAAGTTACCTTGCTTGGTCTGTTTTACTTGCAATCCTAAGAAGTAAGTTAATTCTCCCATCATGCTCATCTCGAACTCCCTGCTCATAGTATCTGAAAACTTGGAAACCAAAGCATGAGAGGAGCCCCCAAAGATGATATCATCCACATAAATCTGAACAAGTAATAGATCATTGCCATGACGAAAGGTGAAAAGAGTTTTGTCTACCCTGCCCATTTGAAAGTTAATTTTTGTCAAGAAAAGCTTGAGCCTCTCATACCATGCTCTAGGAGCTTGTTTTAAACCATACAAAGCTTTTGACAATTTGTAGACATGATTATGAAACTTAGGATTTTCAAAACCAGGTGGCTTCTTAACATAAACTTCCTCCTCAATAAAGCCATGTAGAAAAGCACTTTTAACATCCATTTGGTATAATTTAAAACCTTTAGATGCAGCAAAGGCTAAGAGAATTTGAATAGCTTCTAATCTGGCTACAAGAGCAAAAGTTTCACCAAAATCAAGACCCTCCACCTGAGAAAACCCCTGAGCAACAAGTCTAGCCTTATTTCTAACTACAACCCCATCCTCACTTTGCTTATTCTTAAAAACCCATTTAGTTCCAATTACATTATGTCCAAGGGGAGGCTCAACTAAGGTCCAGACTTTATTACGCTCAAAGTTTTCTAATTCTTCATGTATGGCATTGATCCAAGACTCATCAGATAAAGCGTGACTTACATCATTAGGCTCAAAAGAGGCAACAAAGGCAGAATGAGCATGTGAGTCAGAAGAAGTAAACCTAGAACGTGTTACCCTTTCATGAATGTCACTAATCATCAGTTCTAGGGGATGATGCCGCTGAATACGCAAGGGTGCAGAAGGTTCTGAAATAGCTTCAACATTATGAACACCTTCTGCAGTTGATCCACCATTTGATGGCAGCACAACATGAGGTATAGCGCCACTAGAAACAACAGTTGAAGTGGAAGTAGAAGGTGCAGCATCCTCTATTGGTGCAGGTGATGGTATATGAGAGAAATCATCACCAAGATGAAGATCATCCTCTTCATTAAGAAATATGCTTTCGGACTCCCCCTGAACTTGTGCGCTTGAAATATCGGGTCTAGTACAAGAACTGACCTCATCAAAAGTACCCTCACAAGTCTCAACAATTTTGTTAGTTTCTAGGTTGAGTACACGATAGCCACGAGAATGAGAAGGATAACCAAGAAAATGCCATATGTAGATCTAGACTCAAATTTATCTAGATTACCATGTTTAAGAATAAAGCATTTGCAACCAAAAACTCTGAAGTGAGAGACACTGGGCCTTCTGCCAAATCTCAGCTCATAAGAAGTCTTATGCAATGAGGCTCTCAAAAATACTCTATTAGAAACATGACAAGCAGTAGAAATAGCCTCTGCCTAATACTTCCTAGGAGTAGCTTGTTCATCAAGCATAGTTCTTGCCATCTCAACTAAGGTTCTATTTTTTCTTTCTACAACCCCATTTTGTTGTGGAACATAAGGAGAAGAGAATTGATGTTTTAAACCTTTTTCAGAGCAAAAAGAAGCAAATAAGGAATTCTTAAATTCAGTACCATTATCACTCTATAGCTTTCACAGCACCATGCAATTCATTATTGAGTCTTAGAAATAAATCTTTGAAATGACCAAAAGCCTCATCTTTAGACACCATAAAATAAACCCATGAGTATCTAGAGAAATCATCAACAATCACAAGAATGTACCATTTGCCTCCAATAGATTGAACCCTAGAAGGACCTACAGTGTCCATGTGCAACAATTGACCAAGGCCATCTGTGATGATCACAGAAATAGGGGTATGAGGAGTAGCAACCATCTTACCATATCTACAAGGAGAGCAAACCAAGTCTTTATCACCCTTAAGTTTAGGTAACCCCCTAATGAGATCCATTCCACTAATCCGTACAAGGTGATTAAAACCAATGTGTCCTAACCTACGGTGCCAAAAGAATAGACCATTGGATTCAAAAGTATCAAACATCTAACATCAGGTGAAAAGGAATGATTAAAGTCAGCTTTAAAGACCTTCCCTAACCGTGATATATTGAAAATAAGATCCCCTGAGGCATCTAAGACTCTACAAGCATGTTTCTTAAAACTTACCTCAAGATTATCTTCTATCAACTGAGAAACCAAAAGTAAGTTATACTTCAATTTACTTACCAAAGCAACATCCTTGAGAATGAATTTATCATTAACACGCACAGTACCTTTAGCCATCAGAATACCTGTTGAAGCATCCCCAAAAGTGATCAACTCATCTCTGGATGCCTTAGTGAGGGAGGAGAACAATTTTGAATCACCAGTCATGTGCCTGGAACAACCTGAATCTACCAGCCATACGTTCCCCTTCCTCAACAGCTGTACCTACATTAAGAAAGTCGGTCTCACAAGATCAAGGTTAGTAAGATATGATTTTGGAACCCAGTACTGAGATACACGACGAGCAGGAGCAACACAAGCATTTCTGTTTTCTGAACACTGCCAGTCAGACCGTTGTTTAGGTGCAGGTCTGACCGGTTGTGTAACACCTCCTACACCTGCGGCAATTTGTTTAGTGGAGACAAAACGATGAAAAGGAACTTGAAGTATTTTCCTTAGTCTGTCTCTCTTTTCTTTCTTAGCTTTCCGAAAACAGAATTGAACCAAATGACCTTCTTTACCACAATGAGTACATTGAAATTTGTCTTGAGAAGAAGTTGCAGTTTTTCCCTTTATAGTACCCACTTTGGTAGAAGGGTCCTTTGCAAAACTAGCAGATTTAAACATCACTTGTTTAGGTTCAGATTCTACTTCGATCTTTCCAGGTTCAAGAAGCTTAAGAATTTTGGGAGGATGATTCTTGGAGTGTTCAACAAAATTAAATCCTAGACCTTGACTTTTAACACTTACTTTTGATCTGTCTAGAATCATGTTCAAATTTTTCTTACCAAAGGAGAATCTCTCCAAAGTGTCCTTAAGGTACTCATTTTCTTTAGTCAATGTAGGACAAATTGTGCATTTAACATATTCATACACAGTTTTCTTAGAAGCACTAGACTGAGCCAATCTTTCTTTGTCAGCAAACTCATTTAGTTGTCTAGTCAAAGCTTATATTTCAGTGCTAAGCTTAGGACAATTAGTGCTAGAGAGTGTCTCATGATAAAGCATCTGTTGTATAGATTCCTGAGATGAATTCAGTCTAGCTTTTAGCAATTCACAATTAGAGCAAGTCTTAGTTTGAGTATTTGACATACTTGACTCTAAACAAGTAGAACTAGACTTGAGCTTTTCAATTTCATCATATGCAAATTTTAGTTTATCATCACAAGAGTCATGAGCCAGTTTCAACTTTTCAAATTTAGTATGAATTGACCTAGTAGTCTCTAATTCAATGTGCAAAACTTGACAAGACTCACCGGATTCATCATCAGGAATAGATGCCTTAAGCCTATCAATTTCAGAATTTAAGTTTTCAACAACAAGATCATGTTTCTTTACTTTCTTTTTATATTTTTTAAGCTCATTTGTCAACTTAAGCACAGCACGAGATAAATCTGTATAAGAGGGTTTTACCTCATCAGGGTCACTATAGAGATCATCATTGTTAAGCTCTTCACTGCTTGCCATAAAGCACATCCCTGTGAAGTCCACCTCCTTTGCCTTCTTGCCATTGTCCGCATTGTCGCTTCCAGAATCAACATCACTTAATCCAATCTCATCAAGTACTGAAAGTACCTTGTTGACTACTTTACGATAATTTTGCTTCTTGTTTGAATCAATCTTGAATTTAGAACGACGAGTTGGTACCTTGTCATCTTTGGCCTCCTTGCTTCTCAGCTTGGGACAATTCACCTTTATATGGTTTAGCTCACCACATTCATAGCATCTAATTGGACCACCTCTCCTCCTTGATCTGATGTTGTTAATTGCTTTGGTTACCCTGTTGGAGAAGAGTACAAGCTGTTCTTCTGGAATCTCTTCTAATTGTTCATCTGAAATAGATCCCAAAGCCGACAAGGAAACACTAGAAGAACTAGAGGTACTGTTAGTTTGGTTAGTCACTAAACCCAACGTATTGGACTTATTTATCCTGGCCAAAATATCAATCTCATGTTTTTTCATCTTGGAATAAAGATCATTTAAGGTGAGTGTTTCCATGTTAACAGAATGATTGATAGTAGTGACTAGCACCTCCTAGACAGTCATATCCAAGGCATTCAAAATTTGGTGAGCATTGTCAGAATTAGAGTATATAACATCAATAGATTGTAAATCACTAACAATTTTATTGAACTGATCAAAAAGAGCATCTACTGATTCTCCTGGTTTCATCTCAAATTTAGAATACTCCTTTTTAAATGGATTCTGATGAACACCTTTAACAGATTTAGATCCTTCAGGATAATCAGCAAGAGTAGTCCAAATTTTATTAGCAGACTTAATATTAGCAATTCTGACAAACTCATTTCTACTTAAACCTTGCAACAATATATTTCTAGCCTTAGCATTGGCTTCAACATCAGCAGTATTATTGGCAGTAATAATAGCAGGCACTTCATAAGGACTTTCAACTTTTTGCCAAATAACAATACCTTGTGCTTGTAGAAAAACCTCCATGCGTGTTTTCCAGTAGATATAATCTGATCCATCGAAATATGGTGGCTTACCTGAGAACCGATCTCGATCTGATGCTATTGCAACCTTGCTCTGATACCACTTGTAGGATCGTAATGGCAATCAGAGGGGGGGTGAATGATTGCAGCGAATTGACCTCCAAATTCAATCTCAAACCTATGCGCTGAAACACCTGCAACCTTCTCGGGGGTTCCTCGGAGAACCTTCACAGAATCTCTCCAATAACCTCTTCAAGAAGCTTTTCAGCGCACAGCTCAAACATAGCAAACCAGAGATAAAGTAGAACAAATCTGAACTTTTTTTCTCATACTAGATTTGTGTCTACAAAGCGCTTCGCAAGCACCCCTAAAAGACCTTCAGCCGAAAGTCCTCTCAAGTTCTCTCTAAACCTTCGCAACCAAACAGCATGAAAGCTACGGGTTCTTGACTCGTTTCAAAGGACCTGTCCTCTGCCTCTTTTTATAGGCAAAGACCTCTCCGTATCCCTAACAAACACTACAATCTATCTTTCCGAAAATCAAGGGACTTGAAATCCTTACCAACACGGGTTTTTCAAAATTTCTAAGACTTACCAAAACCGGAACCTTCCATATCTCCTTACGTCATAAGCCTTTAGGAATTCGCCTCCCAAAGCTTCACCATGCACCACCTTTGATCTCCACGTGCTCCAACGTAACCCCAACTATCCCGTGACATCCACGACCTCCTAGACATCAAATCTCCCCATCCTAGTCTAGGCCCTCCTCGTCACGACCATAATTGTCTCCACGCTCAACCTGCACATGCAAAGATCAAAGAAACACAAATCCTTGGCACAAGTTCTCCAACTTGACCAACAATTAGCTCACACACACACACGCATAAACACTGTCATGCATCATGCAATAAACTGATACTCAGAACTTGATCTAAATCTTAGCCAAATCCCCAAAGCGGCAAACACACAGAACACAATCGGTCGTACCTCCACGTTTGGTCCGGTACTACTGCCCAGCGGTCGTACCTCTCAAAACACACCGGTACTACCGATCCTCAAAGTCATCCAAAACTCCCCAAAACAAGCTCTCTGGAAAATCCATACCGCAACCTTGTGGTCATACCATTTTGCGGTACTGCCGTAATTAAAACTACGGTACTACTGATCTGCGGTTGTACGGCTTCAAAGCTGCGGTACTACTACTTTCCAATGAAATCCAAGTATCCAAAAAACATGTCTTTTGGAATTTTCAAACCGCCATGTAAAAAATGGAAGTACCGAACTGCTCAAACAGTTCTGAACAAATCTGAACTTTATTTCTCAGACTAGATTTGTGTCTACAAAGTGCTCCGCAAGCACCCCTAAAAGACCTTCAGCTGAAAGTCCTCTCAAGTTCTCTCTAAACCACCGCAACCAAACAACATGAAAGCTAAGAGTTCTTGACTCGTTTCAAAGGACCTGTCCTCTACCTCTTTTTATAGGCAAAGACCTCTTCGTATCTCTAACAAACACTGCAATCTATCTTTCCAAAAATCAAGGGACCCGAAACCCTTACCAACACTGGTTTTTTCAAAATTTCTAAGACTTTCCAAAACCGGAACCTTCCATATCTCCTTACGTCGTAAGCCTTCAGGAATTCGCCTCCCAAAGCTTCACCGTGCACCACCTTTGATCTCCATGTGCTCCAGCGTAACCCCAACCATCCCGTAACATCCACGACCTCCTAGACCTCAGATCTCTCCATCCTAGTCCGGGTCCTTGTAACACCTTGATTTTTAGAGCCTTTTTTAAAATTTCAAAATAAAACGAACCATTTTGTTTTGACGAGAATTCAAAGCTTAACTTGAAATTTCAGAATGGATTTCAATTGTCCCTGATGCAAGATAAGTGGTTAATGGTTTATCCACTCCGCATCTTGCTTGATGACTCCGACCTCTGAGGTGGTCCAACCTATTTCTATTAAAGGTTTTGTAAGGTATTCGAGAAAAACACTTGTTGGAACAGGCGTTCGTGAGGAACCCAATTTTGATAACTGGTCCGCTAAGAAGTTTTCCTTGCGCGGTATATGTTGGACTTCGAAGTCCTTGAAGTGTTTTTCCAACTTTCTCACTTCACCCAGGTACTGAGCCATTATCTCATCGGAACAGCTGTATTCCTTTGATACCTGGTTTATGACTAATTGCGAATCTCCCTTCGCCAGAAGCCGACGGACTCCGAGGGATTTGGCGGCTCGAAGCACGGCTAGAAGTCCTTCATACTCTGTCACATTGTTAGTGGCAGGGAACAAAAACTGTATGGTATATTGGAGTTGATCACCCTGTGATGTTATCAACAAAACCCCAGGCCCCAAGCCTTTAAGCTCGCGGGAACCATCAAAATACAATGTCCAATGATCATCTGGCCTTGGACTTTCCTGAGACTAATCCTCGGTATTCGTCCATTCAGCCACAAAGTCAGCCAGGACTTGGCTTTTTATGGTTGTTCGGGCAGTAAAATGAAGATCAAACTCTCTAAGTTCCACTGTCCATTTGGCTATGCGACCTTTTACTTCTTGGTTATGAAGTATATTTTCAAGAGGAAAAGATGAAGGTACTATGATTTTATGAGATTGAAAATATTATCTCAGTTTTCTGGAAGTCATTAGAAGAGCATAAATTAGCTTTTGGACCTCAGGGTATCTCTCCTTCGGTCTGTGTAAGACCTCATTTACATAGTAGATGGGTCGTTGGGACCCTCCACTTTCTGCAATAAGTACTACGCTGACCACATTTGGCATTGCTGCCAAGTAAACTAGTAAAGGTTCACCTTCTAAAGGTGAAACCAATACCGGAGGATTTGAGAGATAAGTCTTTAAGCCTTCAAAGGCTTTATCAGCTTCTTCGGACCATTGAAACCCCTTATTACTCTTGCGGATCACCTTAAAGAAAGGTAAACCATGTTCTCCCGATCGAGAAATGAAACGACTAAAAGCTGCCATTCGACCAGTTAAGGCTTGGACCTCCTTCACTGTGGAAGGTGGTCGTAGTTGTTCGATGGCTCGAATTTTCTCAGGATTGACTTCAATCCCACGAGAACTAACAAGGAAACCAAGCAATTTGCCAGAACAAACTCCGAAAGTACACTTTTTAGGAATAAGCTTTATTCCATGTTTATTTACATTTTTGAAGGTCTCTGTGAGATCCTTCAAATGGTTATTCTTAGTACTACTTTTTATAACGAGGTCATCTACATAGGCCTCTAAATTACGCTCCAGCTAACTGATGAAGGTTTTCTGCATCAAACGCTGGTACATGGCCCCAGTGTTTTCTTAACCCAAACAGCATCTTGACATAGCAGTAGACTCCAAAGGGAGTGATAAAGCCAGTCTTTTCTTCATCTTCTTTCGCCACACTAATCTGACGGTATCCAGAGTAAGCATCAAGAAAACTCATCAGTTTGCAACCCGTAGTAGAATCAACTAATTGATTAATGCGAGGCAAAGGGAAGTCATCCTTTGGGCAAGCAATATTTAAACTAGTAAAATCTATACACATGCGCCACTTACCGTTAGATTTCTTAACTAGGACCAGATTTGCAAGCCACTCGGGGTGATCAACCTCCCGAATGAAGCCAGCTTTGAGGAGCTTATCGAGCTCTACTCTGATAGCTTCTTGACGATCCAAGGTGAAACATCTCAGTCTTTGCTTGACTAGTTTTTTCTCAGGCTGAATGGCTAGCCTGTGCTCAATCACCTCCCCTGAGACTTCGGGCATATCAGATGGCTTCCACGCAAAGACATCCGAGTTGGCTTGGAGGAAGGTGAGGAGCTCGTCTTCCTATTTCTCACTTAGTCCCGTGCCAGTCCAGACTGTCTTGAATTTGTCATCGGGGCTAAGTGGTACAATTTTTAGCTCCTCATTGGGCTGAGGAGCGGCCTTGATCTTCGCTAACTTCCCTATTTTATACTCGATAGTAAGATCTTTTAGAGGCAACTGATCGACAAGTTCTAATGACTTACGATCACATGAAAGTGCAACGGCCTGGTCACCTTGCACCACAATCACACCCTTTGGACTAGGGATCTTAATCTTCTAGTAAGCGTGGTGTGTAGCTGCCATGAACTTTGTTAGAGAAGGTCTTCCCAAAATAGCATTATAGGCAGACTCAAAATTGACCACTTCAAAAGTAATTAACTCACTTTGAAAATTAGTAGTCATACCGAAGGTTACTAGTAAAACTACTTGCCCTATTGGTGTAATCGACCTACTGGCACTATCCCATAGAAGGGACTTGTCATTGGTTTAATTTTAGAATGGGGAATTTGCATCTCATCTAAAGTGTTTACGAATAACAAGTCTAGAGAACTACCGCTATCCACTAATACTTTCCCTACTCTGCAATTACTTATAGTAGGGGAAAGTACTAGTGGTAATTTACGAGAAGTAGACATACCTTTAGGGACGTCATCCTTAGTGAAGGTCAAGGAGGTCTCTGACCACTTAGGGTATTCTGGACGACCAGGTGGGATTTCAACATTATTGACGTCCCTTCATGCCACCTTGTACTACCGTTTAGAGGTGTAGGCGGCTGAACCCCCGTAAATGACATTGACGTGATGATCCGTCCTTTGGAACAACATTTCCCTATCCTTGTCATTACCTTGGACCTCTGGTGGTCTGCAATCTTTTGGTGGGGTAGGCATTGGACCTTTCCCATCATAGTAATCCTCCATCTACTTCTACCAACTACGGCAATTGCGGAGGTCATGGCCAAGAACTTTATGCAATGGGCACCAGCGCTCATTGGTCCTGGACGTATTTGCAGATCGTGGGGCAGTTTGGTCGTTTGAATGACTTCCTTGCCTCCTTTTGGTCCAAGGACCTTTGTTTTTGTTGTAGGGTGGTCGCTGGTCAACGGCTGCGACCTCCCTGGTGGACTGCTTTGACCTCCCATTTTCCTTCCTTTTGGGTTTACTTCCACTGCTCGTGGAACCTTCGGACCTCTTGGATTTCTTTTCTTTAACACCCTCGAGGCCTGGTTGAGGAGGAGTGGTCCCCTTATCCACCATTTGATTCCATTCCACTGCCTCATTGGCATCAGAGTATCGATTCGCCATGTTGAAAAGTTCTGACACGGACCTGGGCGGGTTGATGTTGAGGTCTTCTGTGAACCTTCGATATCTCACCTCCTGTTTAAAAGCTCGAATTAAAGAGTTGTCAGAAATATTTGGGATAGTATTACAGACTTCTATAAAACGCTTTGCAAATTGTCGTAGATTTTCCTCAAGGGTTTGACGGAGCCGATGTAAATCGTCCTCCTTCCCTAGTTTTGCATAACAACTTTTAAAGTTGTTTTGCAATGCATTACAAAGCATCTCCTAGTTATATATAGATCCGTCAGGTTGGTTAAATAACTAGGTCCTGGCAGAACCTTTTAAGACTGTGGGGATATAATTAGCCATTAGCCTATCATCGCCTCCAGCAGCTTGGATGGTGGTAGTGTAGACTTGGAGGAACTCCGACAGGTTTTGTGTTTCGTCGAAAGTCTCCATACTCCCTGGCTTGGATTTCTCTGGCCAGGTGACGTCCCTCAGTTTGGGGGAAAAAGCTTTGCATCCTGCATAAGGTCCAATACATTGTCGTGTATTATGAGAATTATTATGACCAACAGGAGATCTGGGACGTCTGCTACGTCCCGGAAAATGAGTGCCACGCTCACCTCGGTCTTGAATATGGCGGCCAGGAGCATCATAATTTCGACTCTACCTTCGGCGTCCAATTGAGGACCCCTCTAGGTGTGAGTCTATTTGGGAAAGCATAGTGGGTGATCAGGCAAAAATGTTCTCTGCCGCATCTTGTAGCTCCTGTGCAATTGCATGCACTACTTGCACTCCTTGCTTCGGAGTCAATCTTTCCGGAGGACGTGCGATGACACTTGCTAACTAGCGAACGCGCTCTGTAGGGGAACCACCGCTGCCCACGGCAGTGGCGTATGCATCATTGGCGGTAGCACCCTTGCTGAGGAGCCAGGGGCGTCTCGATAGTAGAGGTCACAAACCTGCGAGATGTGCGCTTGTGTGGCGGCACGTATCTCGGCTTGTCAGGCCTCTTCCTCTCGTTGGAGGCATTCTCATGCCTCCTGCTCCTAGTGTTGCCCTGATGTTTCGGGATTATCATCGGGATTGGGTTGATTGTCACTGATGGCGGTGACCTGACGACCGCTGGAACAGGCAGAAGGGATGAACATGCCATCGTCCTCTGAGGAAGAGGACGAGTTGTATTGTAGGGTAAATAGAAGATTCTCCCCAGATGTTCTCCCCATGCCTTCAGTGTGGAGGCCACCAGCGAGATCATCACGGTTCGCTGGGCTCCAGGGACCTTCTGAATTTCCTCCTCCAATGGAGATAGGCTTGGGATAGTATTCGTCCACAGCGGCACTTGTGGACGAAGGCACGGCCGGCGAGGAGCCAGCGAATGTAGACTCGGTGGGCGACGATGCCTTAGCAATGGCCCCGGAGGAACCATTGGTGTTGCTAGATACACGGATGAAATTTTCTTCCATGTCGTCATCGTAGTCGGAGATGTCGAGGATGATTTCTTCTCTCCAAGCAGGCAAGTTGTGATTCATTAGCAAAGCGCGAGACACATTACCAGAATTGAGCAGGCGAAGATGATGACAACGCTCCCCATGGACGGCGCCAACTATCGACGTTTGGGACTCTCGTCACAGAACGGACAAACAAGAATATAAAAAGGAAAATGGAGATTACTATCTATTCGCCAAAGGACTCAAAATGGTGAATGTGTATCACAAAGGGTATGCTTTAATTATAGGGAATATGGCTATGAATACACATGGATTAGGGCTTGGATGTGTATCAATGTTACAAGGGCACATAGGCCGGGCTATTTATAGTTTTACAAGCGTCGGCAGTTGTTGGTAGAGGTGCCTCTTCGCACCAATGGTTGTGTCTCTTTACGCTAATCGTCGCGTCCCTTCGTGATGACCGTTGTTGCTGATATCTCCACGTGTAGCTGTTATTAACCACACGTGGGTAACCGCTTCCCAAGACCTCCTCCGCGGGGAGAGGTCTTGGAGGAAACCATAGAAGAGGTCTAACTGGGCCTCTGGGAGAATTTTCAGGGATGGTCAAAGGAAAGACTTTATAGGCCCACCTTCTGACTGCTTGATCGATCTTGGGCCCAGAAGATTAACTCAGGCCTAGTAAAAATCTGGCTTGTCTATTAATAAGCAAATAAAGATATACTTAGATAATTGACTAGTTAACAATCCTTGTCAACGCCATTGAGCCACCGTTGCCGCCATGAACCTGAGCTGATTCTCCACCGCCACTACCTTACTACCGTTCTCGTCGCGCCACCGCCACCCAAAGGACCGTAGTGACCCCGGTGTTCTGTTTTTTCCTTCATCCGTCTCCTCCTCACCACCGTTCACCGCCATCGCCGAGCGCTAACGCCACCACCTCGTTCCTCTGTTTTCTCTCTCCCTATTCCTCTCTCTTTCTCTCTCTTACAGGTAGGTCCCACCTGTCAGCCTCCTTGCTTCTCTCTCTATTTCTCTCATTGCGAGTGACATGTGGGTCTCCATTGTCATCCTCTCTCTTTCTTTCTCTTTCACATACAAGTGGGCCCCACTTGTTAGTGTCATTTTTTTCTTTTTTCTTTTTTCTTTTTCAGCCGAAAGAATATTCTCGTTCTTGAGAATATTCTTTTCTCTCCTTTTCATTTCCTAGCAAATATTTTGAGAGTCCTTTCTCCTTCGTTCGAAGTCCGATTTAGTCCGTTCAAGTTTCTAAATTCCTCTAAAATCGAGATATTTATTTTAGAGTTAGTTTTTTTGTTTTAGTTTTTTTATTTGTTGTTTTGTTTTAGATTTATTTGTGTTTCGTCTATTGTTGTCTCTCTCGTTTAGACGATCTATTTCAAGGAGCAGGGGCAGGAGCAAGTTTTGAAGATCCAAGTGTGGTAACTGAGCAAAGCCAATGCAAGTCGTTGTCCATTGATCATATTGAGCCTATGTTTTTCAAAAGTATCTTTTTTATATTAAATTACATGCTACTTTTATATCAATTACTTTTGGGAATAGTTAATCACCTATTTGTCATTATGCCTCTATTGATTATTTGAATACCATGAATCATTTGTCACCATAGAATGGTCATTACTAGTTGGACATATCGGTATCATCAACATTAATATCGTAGAGATGCTAAGTTGTAAGATGGGCTGATGTCATAAGTTCAATAATGTTAGTTTGACTTAATGAGATATTGAATCATGGCGGGTAGCCACTGTTGTTAAAATTGTTATGGCATGGCAGTATATGTCATTGCTCTTGCTTGAACAAAATGATTTCTGCTCAAGCGAGCGATCATGCAGTAAAGGGGGTGCAGTTAGCACATTGTTGGGTTGTGGTATACTCGCTTGAGGAATTGTCAACGACTTAATCTTGTGCGTCATTGAACTGGGCCATATCGTACAATCACTTGTCCAGTATGGGATGTACCTGGCTAACTAATTAGCAATGTCTCAATTTCGGTTTTTTTCTTGAAAACATGAGTTACGAGATGGATGTATACTCACAATGGCGCAAGAAGGGGGCCCTGTCTGGTCGGAAAGACATTCAGTGTTAAAAATGTTGGAAATATGCCCTAGAGGCAATCATAGAGATGATTGTATTTCATTATGTTCATAATATTGGATAATATGTTATCCTATTCCTTGAATGAATCATTGGTTATGAAGATTAACAAGTATGTAACTTATTGGTGAAACTCTAAACTTACATGATGTCATTCTAAATGTATCCCGGGTCGGATGTCAATGGTCAAAACACTATTGACTCTACGACCAGCACATGTATTGATTGATGACCATGTTTCACCGGTCATGGATATAGGGATATCGAATCAATAATGTGAACACATGTTAGAGAACATGGGGTTGGATTGACTCACCTTAAGACACTATTGAGATTGTTATGATTCTATGTGTCATTAGTTGGTCTCAAGCAATAATGATGTATAATCCTTAGACCTGAGATTAGCATGGTTTCCTACGTGTGTAAAAGCACTCTTAGGGGTTGCCAATAGCTACTCGTAACTGGGTAGTCATAAAGGTAGCCTTCGGGTATGCTATGAAACATGCGGAGGAATGTGACTGGTCAGATATGGGATTTGCCCTTCCTAACATAACAGGAGAGATGTCTCTAAGCCCCTCGTTGTGGTCGGATAAAGAAAGTGCATGGCCATGCCACTAGTGGTCGAAGTGTTCGACCACGTGAAGTTATCCGACACTCGATCGAGAAAGTATTGAATAGTCCATGGATGACACAACATCTCACCTGGAGTTCGACCCAACATCGTGAAGCAAAGGGAGAATACACGAGTAGGTCGTTTAGTTCGATCAGTTACAAACTGGTCGAACGTATTCACAGAGTGGTCGAAATCTAGTCGTAAGGAGTTACGAGCTGGTCGTGACCAAATACGAACTGGTCGTATAGAGATAGGACTTGGTCGTAAGGGATGAGGACCTGGTCGTAGATCATATTGCATTAAGGTTCGCCCGATATAATTTGTGTTTATTCGGGAATCGTTATGTCCTGCTAGGAACCGCTAACGACTCGTGATTGGAAAGGGTTTCCAAGTCACAACCGATTACGCATGAACCTATAGGGTCACACACTTAACAGGTTGGAAAAAATCAGTACGGATACGATTCGCCAAACGTGTTCGGATAGGATCCGTCACAAGCACTATATAAGGAGATGCATGAGGGTATTGAGAGGGGGTGAACGTAACAGACGAGACACACAAAAGTCATGAGTCGAGTTGTTCCACCGAAACCCTAGCCGTCATCTTCTTGTGAGCTCTGCCGTGCGACTTGGTGCTAGCACATCGGCGTATGGTTGTTCCTTCCCTGGACGTGTGGATACCATAGAGGCGCTACTGCGATTGCTGTTGCGCTTGAGGACTATCCACGATCTGCATAAGGAACTGTAGAGGTTGCTGGAGGAGAAGATCAACCACGACCACTGCACCGACGTGCTCGACGCTGGACGATCGACTACAACCACTACAACGACGCGCTCTTTGTTGGACCAGGTTGCTCCGGCCAACTCTTCTTCTACTGCTCTGCGTGTCTAGTGGTAACGATCTATGATCATCTACTTACATGGCTTCTTGGTTTGTGTCGAACTCAGGAGCGAAGGATCCCGAATTCTCTGTGTTCATACATTAGTCCAGGATAGCTAATGTACACATCAAACAAAAGTGATAATCAAAACATATCACGATTTTATTAATATTTATTCAGAGTTTATTACAAAGGGCCCGAGGCCAAATAAAGTAAAACACAATGAGGCGTAATAATAGTAGTAGACCCAACGATTCGCCACAGTAATCGCTGCTGGGCGCGACCTAAGCGCCAAGATCCTCACCGCCTTGATAGATATCTTCTCTAATAAAGATTATTCAACAAGAGTGAGCACTACTACCGTGCTCGCAAGTTACACCAATATGGAATTGATATGCATGCATAGGGTAGACAAAGGATACTTGGCAAGGTTATTTTATGTAAAGCGGCGCTTTTAATTTAAATAATCATATTAGATTACAAAGCCATTTTATATAATAATCTAAATCACCATTCTAAATAACAATAGTTTATTGTGGATAACCTCCATAAAAGATGATGGATATCCTCCAATCACAATGGCTACCCGCCTAATTTTCCCACAGGACTATCCATCCCGAAATTATCTGTTGAAATCATTTTAAAACCAAAAACAAATCTAACTCGAGTGGCTTTGCTAGCATGTCCATGATCATGACGCGGCTATTCAATAGTTTCTACTCTGCGAGTTTGTACAACTTTACCCACACGAGATATTATACTCTTTGTGTCGGCCAATCCACGCTTCCTAAGGCGTGTGACAGAGCAAACATCACAAGGTCGTTATAATGTTCTACCTCAAAGTACTTGTGCCCGCTAAGGTTTCGCTTCCATTGACCGACTGTCCTCAAAAACCCCTCTTGCGCCAGATGGGAAAACTGTCTGCCGACACCCATACATACAACATAGCACAAATAACTAAGAGGTATTACAAATTATTTAGCTGTCCCGCCCATACAGACATGTGGTTGTACGATAAGGCATAACAAAATGCGCCAAAGACCGGTCCTCAATTGACTTGGGCGTCATTCAATTTAAACCACGGTCTTAATCTTAACTGACTAAGCCCGTGCATAAACTCGCACCCACCATTCATCCTTTTCGCCCAAGTCCAAACTCTTTTGATTTTATTTCTATAAAACCATCTTTACAAATTCTCTATGGTAAAACAATACCATAGTTTTAATTTTCAAAGAAATTTTATTGAGTTGGCTAAAATTCTCCCAAAAACATAAATCATGGTCTAAGTATTTATGAAGCATTTGATTATTAAACATAATAATTTATCTAAGGTGACAAAGGAATGTCAAGGCAACATCCAAAATTTGGCATACAAGGATAATAGGAATAACTAATTATTTAAACAGAATTTGAAATACTTGAATAAAATTATGCATGCATTTAATAATTTAAAACTGAATTTAATTAACTTTAAAATAATAGGGGCAAAATGGTCAAAGTATAACTTGCCTTCGTTGCAGTCTGGAAAATCTACGTCTTGAGAAGTATCTAATTCCCCGGAATCGTCAAAGTCTAAACGTGAAAATAAGGCAAATCAAATAAAATTCAAATAAAACTCAAAAATACAAAATAAACCAAGTCTAAATATAATAATTTTATTTTATTGAGCTAGATAATCAAATTATAAAATTTTAGAAATTTGTTTCACTAAATTTGGAGTTAGGATTCAATTATTATGAATTTTATAAATTTTAACCTAAATTTGATATTTAAAAGAATTCTAAATTCTAAAACAGAACTAAAATGAACCCTAAATTGAATTATTATATTTTATTTAGTTAGACAATAATTTTCTAAAATTTTAGCAACTTGAATCATCTAATTTGGAGTTATAATGCAAAAGTTATGAATTTTACAAATTTTAAACTAAATCATTATTTAAACAATTTCCTGAATTATTTTTCTAAAGAGAATTCTAAATATTATGCATGATGACGCCAGCGATGATTTTCGAATTTAAATGAATTTGAATTAATTTTTCGACAAAGGGGGCCCAGTGACATAGGCTCGGCTCACATGGACCATGTCCACGGAGCCCCAGCCCGGAGGGTCTGTCTTTGTGTGGCGTAACGAGGATGATGGCGTGGCACGCCTTGCCACGCCGACCCGAGCCGAGGTGGCACCTCGTTGGCGCCGAGGTGGCGAGCCTCGTCGGCTCGACGGAGGCGAGCTCAAGAACACCTCGCCGGCGCTTACGCCACCACACGCGGGGTGCGAATGGGCGATTCGAGAGAGGAGGAGCTCACGAGTACAATGCTCACTACCTTAGCGGCGGCGTGGACCGAAACTCGACGGCGACGAGGTTTAGCGGCGGCGTCTGGCACGGCGAGGACGAGGGTGCTCCGGGGTCTTGGGGCAAAATGGGTGCAGCGCCGGTGTCATGATGATCTGGCGATGTCGAAGATGAGGACGACGGGGCGGCGGGCGTGACCTCGCGGAATCGAAGAATTTCTTCGCCCGGTGGCGGCGCAAAGCTTGAAATTCAGCGATTAGAGGAAAAGAGGAGGGCGAGCGAGGCTCTGGGTCGGCGAGAGTAGGGCTTCCCGAGGCTCCCTTATATAGGGGTCGGAATGGAGGAGAGGAGGATCGGACACAGGCGGTGGCGGCGGCGTTTATGGCATCACTGTTCGGTGAGATCGTGCGAAGAAGGGAAGGGTGGCGCGCCAGTGCGGCATTGATAGGCGACTTAAACGCGAGTAAACGTGAGTGGAGAGGGAGGATTCGCGGGGTAGTGGAGCTCGGCGCAGCCTTTAATGGCGTGAATGGCGCGCCAGCGAGGAAGACGGGACGGAAAGAAGAAGGGTCACGGGTCGTGGATTTCCATCCAAGGGTTCGAGTCAAACCAGGCGTCGTGCAGTGTGGGACCGTCGGATTAAGATCCGACGGTAAAAAGAGGAGGGAGGCGGATTGAGTGGCGGGCTGGGCTGCATCGCACGTGAGTAAATGGGCCGAGCCGTTTGCCCAAGCACTGTTTTCCGATTTTCTTTTCATTTTCTATTTTAAATATTCCGTTTAATTCATTTCAGCTTTAGAATATAGCAAAATAATTCCAAAAATTCTAGAAAAATTCTCATAAATTATTAGAGACATTTTATACTTAATAAAATTATTTCCAACTTAAACTTGATAATAGATTTTGTAGTTAAATTTATTTTAGCCTTAACTAACTAAGAAAAAGTTTTAAAAATTTCAGAATTTCCACAAAAATAAATAGTTTTAAATTTTCTCTGAAATTGAAATTTTGGGCTGTTACAAACCTTCCCCCCTTAAAGGAATCTCGACCCCGAGATTCAGATTTGGCCAGCAAGAAGATGGGGATACTCTGCCTTAAGATCTTCCTCTCGCTCCCAGGTGGCTTCACTTTCTGGGTGGTGGCTCCACTGAACTTTATATGATCGGATGATCTTGCTCCTGGTAATACGCTCTGCGACGTCTAAAATCTTGATTGGTTGTTCTACATAAGTGAGGTCTTCTTGTAGATCGATACTCTCTAAAAGAGTCTGGATCCTCGGCACTCGAAGGCACTTCTTTAGTTGTGACACATGAAAGACGTTGTGTACTGCAGACAAGGAGGTTGGCAGCTCCAACTGATAAGCGACTTCACCTCTCTTTGCCAAAATTTTGTAAGGACCCACAAATCAGGTGCGAGTTTTCCTTTGGTTCGAAACCTTCTTACTCCCTAAGTGGAGTAACTCGAGATAAACAAAATCTCCTATTTCAAATGTCAATTCTCTTCTTCGATTGTCAAGATAACTTTTACATCGGGTTTGAGCTACTTTCGACGTTCTCTTATTGCTTTAACCTTGCTTTCAGCGTCTTTGATCAATTCTCGTCCAAAGAATTGGTGCTCTCCTACTTCATCCCAAAGGAGCGGAGTTCTCGTGATTTTACGCCATATAAAGCTTCAAATGGAGACATCGTAAGCTAGCTTGATAGCTATTGTTGTACGAGAATTTCGCAAAGGGTAGATTCTTGTCCCAACTTTTTCCATAATCTAAGGCACAGGCTCAAGCATGTCCTCAAGAACTTGGTTGACGCTGCTCGTCTCGACCATCCGTCTGAGGGTGATACGTTTATCTTCAAGTTGAGTCTGGTTCCTAAAGCTTCATGAAGACTCTTCCAAAATCGGGATGTGAATCGGGAACCTCTATCGAGACAATCTTCTTGGGTACACCATGTAAACAAACAATCTTGGCCACATATATTTCGGCTAGTTTGCTACTCTGATAGGTGGTCTTGACTGGAATGAAATGGGCCACTTTGGTCAATCGGTCAATTATCACCCAAATGGAGTCACATCCTGTTTGGGTCCTAGGAAGTCCCAGAATGAAATCCATACCAATTTCTTCCCACTTCCATTCAGAATCGGTAGTGGTTGCAACAAACCAATGGGTCTTTGGTGCTCGCCTTAACTCGTTGACATATATCGCAATGTGCGATTTAACTCAACGATTTCTCGCTTCATGCTGACCCACCAATACTTCTCCTTCAGATCCTGGTACATTTTGGTACTTCCGGGATGAATGGAGTAGGGTGATTCATGAGCTTCTTTTAGAATTGACTGTTTTAATTCCTGCTGATTAGGCACACAGATGCGATTTCCAAACCATACTGTTCCTTGCTCATCCTCGAGAAATCTCGGGCTTTGCCTCTTCTCATATTCTTTTGATTTCTTTGATGTCTTCGCCTTCTAACCTGTTTTTCTCTAATCTGACTCTGAAGAGTGGGTTGAACTTCCAAAGCATTGACACATCCTTGGTTGACAATCTCCAGATTTAGATGCTTCAGTTCTTCATACAATTCTGGCTGATTCTTCTGAACCAGGATGGTATTGCAATCGCCTTTCTACTCGTGGCATCTGCAACTACATTTGCTTTACCCGATGATAATGAATTCCAAGGTCGTAATCTTTTATCGGCTCTAGCCATCTTCGTTGTCCGAGGTTGAGTTCGACCGAGTAAAATGTATTTCAGACTCTTATGATCCGTGAAAATCTCACAATGTTACCAATGAGATAATGCCGCCAGATTTTTAGAGCATGCACAATTGTCGCTAACTCGAGATCATGAGTCGGATAATTTCCTTCGTGTGGTCTTAATCGACGAGATGCATAAG
Source organism: Phyllostachys edulis (assembly GCA_036346405.1). Taxonomy (NCBI): domain Eukaryota; kingdom Viridiplantae; phylum Streptophyta; class Magnoliopsida; order Poales; family Poaceae; genus Phyllostachys; species Phyllostachys edulis. The sequence goes on along the minus strand of CM070546.1, from coordinate 80,565,256 downwards.
CCACTACTTTACCTTCTTGCATAAGTACACATCCAAGTCCTTGACGGATGCATCACGAAAGATTTCAAAATCCTTATGAATATCAGCAAGATAACACCGGTGCGTACACTAATCTCTTCTTCGTTCTTGGAAACTCTTTTCACGTGCCTCTGTCCATTCAAACTTTTTCTCCTTTTTGAAGTTGAGTCATGGGTCTTGCTATCTTGGAGAACCCTTCAATAAATCTGCGTAATACCCGCTAATCCAAGGAAACTTCTCACCTCCGAGACAGACTTGGGTTGTTTCCAATCCATTACGGCTTCAACTTTGATCGATCTATCTGCAACTCCTCCTGCCGACACAATATGTCCAAGGAATGCCACTTGACTTAGCCAAAATTCGCACTTGCTAAATTTGGCATAAAGTCGATTTTCTCTGAAGTTTTCCCAAAATTATTCTCGAGATGATCCTCGTGTTCTTCTTCATTCTTTGAATAAATGAGAATGTCATCGATGAACACAACCACAAACTTATCCAGAATTCCATGAACACTTTGTTCATCATATTCATGAAATAAGCGAGGCGTTTGTCAAACCGAACGACATCACTGTGAATTCATACTGATCCATATCTGGTTGTGAATGCAATTGGGATATCTTACGTCTCGATCTTGATTGGTGATAGCGGATCTCAAGTCAATCTTCAAAATACACTTGCTCCCTTTAATTGATCAAACAGATCATCGATCCTAGGTAGCGGTACTTATTCTTGATTGTCACTTCATTAAGTGATCCGTAATCCACACACATTCTCATACTATTGTCTTTTTTCTTGACAAATAATACCGTGCTCCCCAAGGTGATGAGCTTGGCGTATATAACCTTTCTGTTTTAGTTCCATTATCTGCTTTCTTCATCTCTGCCAACTCATTGGCCGCATTCTTCAGAGGGTCGCTTTGAGATTGGGGCGGTCCTCGACTAAGTCAATTATAAATACTACGTCCTGTCGGGTGGCATGCCGGAGTAGTTCATCGGGAAAAACATCCGAAATTCTTGTACCATCGGTATATCTTCAAGCTTTAACTCTTTCAAGTCGGTTAGAACCGATCTTCCTCCCAGATTAGTCTTGGGCTTGAATTCCACCGAGATTCCTTGCTTATTGGTAAGAGCAATAGACCTATTGGCACAATTTATTTGTCCTTGATTCTTGGCTAGCCAATCCATTCCAAGAATCACATCCAAACCTTGAGAATGCAAAACTATCAAATCTGCTAGGAAGGTTACTCAGGATATTTCAAGGGTAAGGTTTGGGCAAAGATAACTAGTTCTCATTTACGAGCCCGGGAGTGAATTATCATAGGATTATCTAAAGGAGAGATAGGTAACCCATGTTTTCCCACAAATTTATTGGAAACAAAAGAGTGCGATGCTCTAATCAAATAGAACTAATGTTTGGTCTTGAATTGATTGGAAACGCATCAGGGACGACATCCGGTCGCTGCTTGAGCTTCCTCTGCGTAACGTGGTTCACACGCCCTTCAGATATCTTTGATCGCCGGCTTTTGATTGCCACCGGTGGTCGGAACTCTGGTCTTGGCCTAGCGGTGGTGCACCTTGCGACTTCTTAGGGCATCTGTTAGCATAATGCCCGCCTCGTTCTGATGGAAACAAGTCACCCAGATTCTTGATGAAATCGGATTCTTCTGCCGAGACCGACCTCCAGCTTGAGTTGCTACTGAAGCTTTGAAGTATTGGGGCGCCGTGTTGGTACCGGAGCTCGAGTGTGGAAGATCAAATCCTCCACGCCGGGTGGCCGAGGCTGTAACGCGAGGCTTGGGTTGTCCTCCAGCATTGTACTTCTGAGCGGCCATCCTCCGCTTGCGGTTCTCCATCTGCAAATGTTTGGCCTCCTGGCGAAAAGCTTTATTCACTAACTGCTGGAAGTCAGTGTAGTCATTGGAGACCAGCTGGACTGAGATCTCATCATTTAAACCATCCATGAACCTTTCCTGTCTTTCTTCATCGCTAGCCACATCTGCTGGGGCATAGCGAGCAAGCTGGTTGAATTTGTGCAGGTATTCCCCCACTGTGCGGTTGCCTTGTTTGGGCGCTGGAACTCTTTCTTCTTTAGGGTCATTATCCTCAAGGAATATGTGCATGGCGAAAAGCCCGCACAAACTCCTCCCAAGAGATAGTCTCATGATCGGCATGGGAGATGTTATAGTTATCCCACCATTCTCGACAAGGGACCGTGAGTCGATGAGAGGCAAACAGACTCTCTCACGATCAAGACATTGAGTGATATCCAATTCTTCCCGATAGCACGGATCCATCATCGGCATCCATTGGCTCAGGTCACTTTGGAGAAGGTCGGTGGACGATACGCATAAATTCGCCATGGTCAATCTTTGTGCGGTGGAGGTGGTGGTGGTGCTTGGTGCCTGTTGCTTGGTTGATGTTAATGGATGAGCTAACAGTGTCTATCGATATGTGTCGATTGACACATCATCCGCGCCAATCGTGCCCTTCTGGCAGTGGAGGAGGTGGTTGCTTTGGACGGGGTTTTCCGTAATCTGCGCTTGGATTTCCTTGGCCTTGAGCGCTACCATCGCCGCAAGTGTGGTAACCATCTGTGGAATCTTCTAAAGACTCGTAATAGAGTATAGAAATAAAGTTCTAAGGAATAATATTTTTAACAGCCCAAGAACTAACAAGCACAAGACAAAAGAACCAAATTTTGCAAAAATAGTCCTTTTATTATTTTATTTTATTGTTTGATTATGGCTATCACAAGAGACATTGATAGCTCATAATTCGTGATCTAACGATCATATGAGATACTGACTAAGGTGTAAGAGGGTATAATCGGCTGCAAGTACTACCCTCTCCTGCCTTTGTATATAGCCACTCTTCTTCCGCTTTCAAATTTTCTTACGCATCTAGCAGTCGCTTCGAGTATTACGCAGCTTCATCCAGAGTGTTCCCAGTAGGCATAATCCATTGCCTTAGACAGTCCACTTGGTGAGTAAGCTCAGAGAGTCCTCATACTCAGCAGATCGAAAGGTGCTATCCAAATTCGCCTGAATGTGCATGGGGTGGTAGTGAAACCTGAGTCCTCAAAATAATTGTTGTAAATATGGCGAGGCGACGTGTTGCCTCTCTGGCTGCATCCTCAAGTCCATCAACGAAATTATCACGCCTCACAAGGGCGTCAAGATGTGGTGGTTTGTGTTTGGTTGAAGGTTGGCGAGAGGATTACTTCAAGTCTCCAACGCCTTGGTTCCCCACTTTATACATGTACCCTTGATAAGTTGGTCTCTGGTTGTAACCTAAGTGTTGCATCATCTTCCATAGAAGTGCACCCGTTGTCCCATGAAAATTCCATGGGAAATCCGGGTTGGTTGTTCACCATCTACAATTTAGAGAATAAGATGAGTTGATAACCATTTTAAAAAGAAGTGTTGAGAAGACTCTTGAATAGACTCAAAATATGTTTAGTTTTTGAAAAATAAATCCTTAAGAAAATTCTAAAGCCATTTACCTACGATCGATATGGCTCGATACCACTTTTGTCGAACTCGGGAGCGAAGGATCCCGAATTCTCGTGTTCATACATTAGTCCAGATAGCTAATGTACACAAATCAAACAAAAGTGATAATCAAAACATATCACGATTTTATTAATATTTATTCAGAGTTTATTACAAAGGGCCCGAGGCCAAATAAAGTAAAACACACGGAGGCGTAATAATAGTAGTAGACCCAACGATTCGCCACAGTAATCGCTGGGCGCAGCCCTAGGCGCCAAGATCCTCACCGCCTTGATAGATATCTTCTCTGAATAAAGATTATTCAAGAAGAGTGAGCACTACTACCGTGCTCGCAAGTTACACCCAATATGGAATTGATATGCATGCATAGGGTAGACAAAGGATACTGGCAAGGTTATTTTGCGTAAAGCAGCAGTTTTAATTTAAATAATCATATTAGATTACAAAGCCATTTTATATAATAATCTAAATCACCATTCTAAATAACAATAGTTTATTGTGGATAACCTCCATAAAAGATGATGGATATCCTCCAATCACAATGGCTACCCGCCCAATTTTCCCACAGGACTATCCATCCTGAAATTATCTGTTGAAATCATTTTAAAACCAAAAACAAATCTAACTCTGAGTGGCTTTGCTAGCATGTCCATGATCATGACGCGCTATTCAATAGTTTCTACTCGCAGAGTTTGTACAACTTTACCCACACGAGATATTATACTCTTTGTGTCGGCCAATCCACGCTTCCTAAGGTGTGTGACAGAGCAAACATCACAAGGTCGTTATAATGTTCTACCTCAAAGTACTTGTGCCCGCTAAGGTTTCGCTTCCATTGACCGACTGTCCTCCTAAAACCCCTCTTGCGCCAGATGGGAAAACTGTTCACCCGACACCCATACATACAACATAGCACAAATAACTAAGAGGTATTACAAATTATTTAGCTGTGTCCTGCCCATACAGACATGTGGTTGTACGATAAGGCATAACAAAATGCGCCAAAGACCGGTCCTCAATTGACTTGGGCGCTATTCAATTTAAACCACAGGTCTTAATCTTAACCAGACTAAGCCCGCATAAACTCGCACCCACCATTCATCCTTTTCGCCCAAGTCCAAACTCTTTTGATTTTATTTCTATAAAACCATCTTTACAAATTCTCTATGGTAAAACAATACCATAGTTTTAATTTTCAAAGAAATTTTATTGAGTTGGCTAAAATTCTCCCAAAACATAAATCATGGTCTAAGTATTTGCGAAGCATTTGATTATTAAACATAATAATTTATCTAAGGTGACAAAGGAATGTCAAGGCAACATCCAAAATTTGGCATACAAGGATAATAGGAATAACTAATTATTTAAACAGAATTTGAAATACTTGAATAAAATTATGCATGCATTTAATAATTTAAAACTGAATTTAATTAACTTTAAAATAATAGGGCAAAATGGTCAAAGTATAACTTGCCTTCGTTGCGACCGAAAATCTACGCCTTGAGAAGTATCTAATTCCCTAATCGCCAAAGTCTAAACGTGAAAATAAGGCAAATCAAATAAAATTCAAATAAAACTCAAAAATACAAAATAAACCAAGTCTAAATATAATAATTTTATTTTATTGAGCTAGATAATCAAATTATAAAATTTTAGAAATTTGTTTCACTAAATTTGGAGTTAGGATTCAATTATTATGAATTTTATAAATTTTAACCTAAATTTGATATTTAAAAGAATTCTAAATTCTAAAACAGAACTAAAATGAACCCTAAATTGAATTATTATATTTTATTTAGTTAGACAATAATTTTCTAAAATTTTAGCAACTTGAATCATCTAATTTGGAGTTATAATGCAAAAGTTATGAATTTTACAAATTTTAAACTAAATCATTATTTAAACAATTTCCTGAATTATTTTTCTAAAGAGAATTCTAAATATTGCGCATGATGACGCCAGCGATGATTTTCCGAATTTAAATGAATTTGAATTAATTTTCGACAAAGGGGGCCCAGTGACATAGGCTCGGCTCACATGGACCATGTCCACGGAGCCCCAGCCCGAGGGTCAGGCCGGTGTGGCGGAACGAGGATGACGTGGTCGCCACGCTGCCGCCACGCCGGACCCGGAGCCGAGGTGGCACCTCGCTGGCGCCGAGGTGGCGAGCCTCGTCACCGACGGAGGCGAGCTCGGCAACACCTCGCCGGCGCTTACGCCGCCACGGCGAGGGTGCGAATGGGCGATTCGAGAGGAGGAGCTCACGAGTACAATGCTCACTACCTTAGCGGCGGCGCAGGGACCGAAACTCGACGGCGACGAGGTTTAGCGGCGGCGGCGTCTGCGCGCCGAGGACGAGGGTGCTCGGGGTCTTGGGGCAAAATGGGTGCGCGACCGTGTCGCGTGATACGGCGATGTCGAAGATGAGGACGACGGGGCAAGCGGGCGTGACCTCGCCGAATCGAAGACTTTTTCGCCATGGTGGCCGGCGACAAGCTTGAAATTCAAAGCGATTAGAGGGGAAAGAGGAGGGCGAGCGAGGGCTCTGGCTCGGCGAGAGTAGGGCTTCCCGAGGCTCCCTTATATAGGGGTCGGAATGGAGGAGAGGAGGATCGGCACACAAGCGCGGCGGCGGGCGTTTATGGCATGCACTGCTCCAAAGGAGATCGTGCACGAAGAAGGGGAAGGGTGAGCGCATCGGGTGCGGCATTGATAGGCGACTTAAACGCGAGTAAACGTGAGTGGAGAGGGGGAGGGATTCGTGGGGTAGTGGAGCTCGAGCGCAGCCTTTAATGGCGTGAATGGCGCTGCCATGAGGAAGACGGGACGGAAAGAAGAAGGGTCACGGGTCAGAGGATTTCCATCCAAGGGTTCGAGTCAAACCAGCGTCGTGTGCGTGTGTGGACCGTCGGATTAAGATCCGACTAAAAAAAGAGGAGGGAGGCGGGATTGAGTGGCGGGCTGGGCTGTGCACGCGCGTGAGTAAATGGGCCGAGCCAGCCGCCCAAGTACTGCTTTTCCGATTTTCTTTTCATTTTCTATTTTAAATATTCCGCTTAATTCATTTCACTTTAGAATATAGCAAAATAATTCCAAAAATTCTAGAAAAATTCTCATAAATTATTAGAGACATTTTATACTTAATAAAATTATTTCCAACTTAAACTTGATAATAGATTTTGTAGTTAAATTTATTTTAGCCTTAACTAACTAAGAAAAAGTTTTAAAAATTTCAGAATTTCCACAAAAATAAATAGTTTTAAATTTTCTCTGAAATTGAAATTTTGGGCTGTTACAGTTTGCGTGGTAGAAAATTTTGATTTTTGCTATCGTAGCCTACCCGTATCCTAACAGAAACCTTAGCACATAGAATTGTGTTAAGAAGGAGTTTTGTAAAGGCCTTGTGATAATTACTTAGTTACGCACCTATGGAAGTGTGGTCAAACATTATGAGTTTGTTTATCTCTTGTCGGTAAAGTTATATAACCTCTATAGAGCTAAAACTGTTTAAACAACCGTGTCCCCGGTTATGGACACAAGAGGTAAAGTTTCTATCAAGAATATGTCGGAAGGTGAATAAGGAGTTCACTTGGTGAATATGATGTTCGCTAGGTAGATGAGATGTTCACTTAGTGATTTGGTTGGGAAGTGAATGGGAAGTTCATAGGTTGTTTCAAAGAAATTGTTCAGTCTATTTATTTATTGTCTTTTAAATTACGCTTTACAATCTATTTATACTGTATAAATTATCAATATCTGCTTTCTGCAAAAGAACCATACAACTATTCCTTTGATCAAGCATTGCATGAATATTAATTGCATACTGTTCCCTACAACTTGCTGAGTACTTTATGTACTCACGGCTTTAAACTTTGCTGCTTAGTTGAAGAAAGTCAAGCTACTCAAGAGTTCTACGAAGAGGAGTTCTTTGAAGGTTTTGCAAATTAGGATGCGTTTTCCACTCGATTGCCTGTGGGCATGTTGATTGGCCTTTCCAAGTTTCTGTTCCGCTACAAGAGTTTATTTGTTTATTTAGCCCTACGTGGCAAGTTAAGTAAACGTTGACCATAAGGTCCAGATATTATTACTATGTGTTATTTTTTTTATCTTTTTAGTTAAATCGATAAATGGACGGTATTTCATTGATGTTTCACTGTGTGAGCTAGCTACTGATATGAGACTTGTTCAGAATACACAGATGATTTTGGATGTGTAAATTCGGGTCCCGATACCGCCTCGGCTCCCCTCCTAGACACACACTCTGCCGACCTCGCCTTTCCTTCGGCGCGAGCCCCCTTGTCCCCCCTTGGGGCCCTCGCTGGTGACCCCCTCGGCCCCCTTTGGGCACTAGTCAGCAACCCCCTCGCCACCCCATTGTGGCTGCGCACTCTGCCGACCGCCTCCAGCGTTGGCTTCCCCACACTGTCACTACCACCGGGACCCCCGTTCACACAACACCACCTCCGCGCACTCCGCCGGTGACACCTTCGGCCCAATTCCCCTTGGCTCCCAACTGGGCCTTCGCCGGTGACCCCCTCCACCCCCCATTGAAGCTGCATGCTCCGCCGACCTCGCATAGCCATCGGCGTGAGCCCCACGACTCCCCACACCGGCGACCCCCTTAGCACCACCATCATGACTGCATGCTCTGCCAACCTCACCTCGCCTTTAGTGTGAGCACCTGTGGCTCCCCCTCGTCAGCCGCCTCCAGCACTGGCTCCCCTCAGCCCCCATTCGCGTGCCACCTCACGTGTAACATCTCAATTTTCTGAGCTTTAAAAATATTTTAAATAGTTAGTAGGAAAAAATTCACTATTTGGATTTTATTTGAATTTAATTCAAAAGCTTAAACATGGACTTTTGTAACGTCCCATTTTCTTTTAAGTCCTTGCCAAGTTTTCAAAATAAAAGTAACCATTTGGCTTTATTGAGAATCCAAAGCTTAACCCGAGATTTTTGAACTGAGAGTTCAATTGGAATTAATCAAACCTTAACTAAGTCGTTGTTGGTGTTCCTTGTCTGGTTGTGGCTCTCTGTGGTGTCTTTGCCGCCTCGGGTTGTGGTTCTCCAAGCCTTCTGTGTGTGCCCCGGTTCGCCTCTTCTCTCTCTCTTAACTTCCTTGTTGGTTTGAATCTCTTTGAGATCCGACCTCTCTCACATCTCCCCTGCTCAAACCTCTCCTTGCTTGGGGTTTTCCTATCAAGGACCCACTGGGTTTGTGTTTCAAAACCTCTTGGCCCCCCAAGCCACGCTTGGTTTTGCTTCTTCAGACCTCCCTTGTTGAGATCTAGCCGCTCGAGACCTCCCCTTGTTGAGATCTAGCCGCTCAGACCTCCCCTTGTTGAGATCTAGCCGCCAGACCTACCCTTATTGAGATCTAGCCGCTCGAGACCTCCCCTTGTTGAGATCTAGCCGCTCGACCTCCCTTGTTGAGATCTAGCCGCTCAGATCTCCCTTGTTGAGATCTAGCCGCTCAGACCTCCCCTTGTTGAGATCTAGCCGCTCAAACCTCCCCTTGTTGAGATCTAGCCGCTCAGACCTCCCCTTGTTAGGATCTCGCCTTTAGGACCTCCTCTCTGAGATCTTAGCCGTCTGTGTTCTCCTTTAGTGGGATCCAAAGGTTCCGACCTCCTTAGGTCCAAGACCTCCTCCTCGGCCCTTGCCGGGTCTTTTGTAAAGACCACCTCCTAACCTTGAATATTCTGTTGGTCGACCTCCTGCGCCCTTTGATCTCGGACCGCTGAGGTCCTCCCTTGAGATCTTGACCGTTAGACCTCCCTTTGGAGATCTACTCGTCAGACCTCCTCGCCTTCTTTGATCTGGACCGTTGAGGTCCTCCCTTGAGATCTTGACCGTTAGATCTCCTTTTGGAGATCTACTCGTCAGACCTCCTGCGCCCTTTGATCTGGACCGCTGAGGTCCTCCCTTGAAATCTTGACCCTTAGACCTCCCTGTGCAGTCTCGAGTGTCGTGGCCTCCTCGTTGTGAGCTTTGAGGACCTCTTGTCCAGACCTCTTCTTGAGTCCTTGGACCTCTGTCCAGACCTCCCCTTTGAGTGTCTTGGACCTCTTGCCCAGACCTCGCAGGTGGTCTTTGGCGGAATGACCCTTTGCGGTGGGGCCGCCTCTTTGACCAAGTGTGCACCCTTTTGACTAGCCCCACTTGCCAGCCCTCTTCACCTTGTAATTATTGTTTTGCCTCGAACTCAGGCGATTTAATAGGTGTCGGGTCACATTAAATGCAATCACATCCGAGGTACTTTATTTCAATTCTTTTAGGGCAAGCCTTGCCCTAGTTGTCCCGATTGCCTACACGCCATTGAACCTTTTTCTTGGTGCACCCACCAACTCCGGCTATATATAGCCCGGGAGGCGTGCCTTTGTAATCTTTTGCTCATTTCTTCCTTCCCTGCCACCTCTGCTCGGTTCTTCCTTGCGCAAGAAACTCCCCAGGAGCTCTTTGAGGCGATGTTAAGCCTCTTGGTTTCCTTTTGGCTGAGTTGGTTTGAGTTCCTTTTTGGTTCTTTTGTTGTTCTCTGGCTTAGTGTGGTTTTGCTTATTTGGTTCTCTTGCGAACGTGTAGATCACGAGTTCGAGGAGATCTTGGACCCAGCTCTTGCTGCAGAAGGCTCTCCACTGCTTGACCAAGGCAAGCCACAGACCTCCTTTTGATCATCTTGAACCAAGTTTTGCAAATGTATTTCGGTTTAAATTATCCTGCATGGCTATGTTTATAAGAAAATGGTTTGGGCTATAGTTACTTACCTACTTGCTGTTATGCCTCCTTTATACCTTGTCTCCATCATGTTGTCATGTTCACCTTGTGAGCCTTAGGGTGGATAATTTAGTTGGTGTTCTCTGTTATTTGCCAACATGGGGGCCGTAGGTCTTATATAGCCTCGCTTAGAAAACGTGGTTTGAGCGTATCATGCTTCATCTCTAATAATCTTGACTAATAAGTTATGAAATGTGTGGTTGGTGCCATTGTTGAGCAGCTATGGCAGGATGCCTAAGTCAGGTCGATCGTAGTGTGAGACCACTTGGTTAAAAATTTGTGTGCCAGGACTGGGTGGTCTTTTGGCATGGGCTAATACAAATTGTTTTGCTAAGGCAAGAAGGCAGGGAGTGAGTAGTGGGTGCTGTGCACACTGGATTGTGGAAGTCTTGCCTTAGCACAATTAAGGACTTCACTTTGTGTCTGTTGAACTGGGCCAATTAGTGCAACCACAAGATCATTTTATGGGAATGGTCTGGGCTGAATAATTAGCAATGAGATGGCTTGGGGCTGTTTTGGTTGAGCGTGTGATTCGTTGGCGCAAGAGGGGGCACCCCATAACCCTGTGGATTTCTAGACCACTGGAGGATTATAAACCTTAGCGGGCAGCCCTAGTCGGCTCAAAGCTTTGTAAAGGCCTTGCCGCTCTCTAGACCGATCACCTTAGGAAGTGAGCAAGGGTGACCTAACCCATCCCGCTAGAGAGATCGTGGATTGTGGGTAAAGTTGTACACCTCTGCAGAGTAAAAGATCTATTCAATAGCCACGCCCTTGGTCATGGACATGCTCGGTGAAATGGTGCAAGGGGTAGATGTTTCAAAAGCTTGTGCCATCGACACTTCCGCGAGATGCTTTGGCTTTGCCTCAAGAGACCTTGGCCACCCGGAGGGGTCAAGGTTGGCTCGGAGTAGTGGTCCAGGGTTGGTTCGGACCTCTGAATGGGTGTTCGAGTGGGTTTTGGGTGAGGACACAGCCACCGGTGTGATCAGACCTCCCCAATTTTTGGTTGTGGCCGTGAGTTGGTGCTCACTCCACCTTTTAATAAAACATCAAAAGTATTATGTATTATGGTTTTACCTTGTCGCCTTTCAATCTATTATTGCTATTATTGTCAAACTTGGCTTTATGCAAACTAACCATACAGACTCTCCATTGGTAAGTCCTTGCATGAATATTATTGCATCTTTGCTCCTCGTGACTTGGTCGAGTACATTCCAAGTACTCATGGCTTAAGCCCCGTGTCAAAGCAGATTATGAGGATGACCAAGTGCGTATAAAGGCAAACCTCTTCGAGGAGGAGTTCTTCGATGACTAAGATGCCTAGGGCGCCCTCCACCCGACACTGTGGTGCTTGTTGGATGGCTTCGTGTTTTGGTGTTTGAGCCCTAGAGCTCCTTGTCGCCAGCTTGTAAGTCCTCGTTGGTTTTGTAAGCCCTCGGTGGCGCACCTCTTGTTAACAAGCTTGACCATAAGGTCCTATTATATAAGTCCTATTTGTCTGCTTCATCTTTGTTTGACCTCGTGGTTGTGGTATTGGCTTGTGTTCTTGTGCGAGCTAGCTCTGATTGTCCTAGGACTAGCTCAGATGCACAAAGGTGACCACCAGAGGTCCCACGGACTTAGCTTGGGAGGTCCTGCCGGACCTCTCTTGGTGATGTGCCTGGAGGTGCTACTGAACAGGTGGCGGCCACGACCTCCAGGAGGTCCTCAAGACCTCCTGGGAGGTCAATGGCGGACCAAGACCTCCAGGAGGTCCGCAAGACCTCCTGGGAGGTCCTGCCAGACCTCCTCGGTAAAGCTTCATGCGGTGCTACCACATCCTTCCGTGGTGACTTCGCAGCGCAAAAAAAAAATGGTCCTCCCGACCTCTTGCAGTACATCACGGGTGGGTCGTCACAGCTTGGTATCGAGCCTAGGTCGGTCAGAGGACGGGCCAGAGGCGTAAAGGTCGATTTAGTTTTTATCCAAAAGTTATTTTCTAAAGCAAGTCATCTTAAAATTTGTTTAGTAGTTCTTTCCTTGTGCCGGGTTCTATGTCGCCCTTATCTTGCTTAAAATCTTTTCTTGTCCTGTTCTACTCTCATCTTAACTCCTCCTTAGTTCCCTTTATCTTATCTCTCTGAACCTTGATTTTGAATCTAATTTGACTTCCTTGCCTTTATAACTTCAATAGGGCCGATCAGAGAAAGGTTAGGATTAGTGGTCCTATTCTCGAGTCTCGCTTTCAGCTTGGGTCTTGAAGACCTCTGTTTTGAAGCTTTTGTTGCCTCTTTTGGCCTCCTGGCCTTTTGGTTCTCTCTTGGGTTAACCAAGTCACCCCTAATAGATGCCCTATCTTTATTTCTCTCAGATCCTCTTACCCTTTATGCTTTCCTTCTTACCTATTAAACCTTTAGAGTTTTGTCCAGATGGTGCAGACTCGGCAGCCCACAAGTCGGGTGAGCCCCTGCATCAGCTTGCCTCCACCCCACCTCCTCCAAAGGGCGAAGAATGCACCGGGTTTTGGGCGGTTTATGGCGACAAGCTCGATGATGAGCTCTATGATGCGAATTATGAACCAGATTATGGCGCAACAAAGCCGCACCACCAATGCTTTACTTGCCATGATGAGTCGAAATAGTCGTCAGCAGTTAGCCACCACCTCCACCCCCAAATCACCATCAATCAAGGTCGTCGAGTTCATGAAGACACGCCCGACTACATTTTCGAGCTCTCCCGAGCCTTTAGATGCGATGATTGGCTGAGATCACCAGAGAAGAAGCCGGATATTGCTCATTGTGAAGACAGGAGAAGGTTTTGTTTGCCTCGCATCAACTGGAAGGACTGCACTGAGTGGTGGGACACATTTTGTGCCTCACATGTCGACCCCAGAGGATCACTTGGGCAGAGTTCTCTGCAGACTTTTCACCACTCCCATGTCCCCGATGGGAAGGTAGAGATGAAAAAGGAAGAGTTTAGAGAGCTCAAGCAAGGCAAAGATGTCAAGAAGTGAGTATCTCACTAAGTTCACTCAATTGTCGCTATGCTCGCGAAGATGTGGCTACGGATGATGCGCGCGAAGCGCTTTAAGCGAGGCCTCCATCCCAGCTTTAAAAGTTCAAGTTAGGGCAACGATTATCCCGATTTCCAAAGATATGGTGAACAAGGCAATGCTCATTGAGGAATCCCAAGAGAACTCTCTGAGTCCTACAAGAGAAAGGTGCCACCCTCCTGCTCAAGAAAGACCTCCCAAATACCACAGCTTTTGTGCAAGACCAACCCAAGCGCCAAGGACCTCCTGACCTTCCAGACCTCTGCTAAGACCTCCTTACTTGTCCTCGCGGCAACAAGATCACCGGCAAAGACTAAGACAACCCTAACGACCTCCACAAAGAAATGGGATCACCGCTTCAAGTGTCACCAAGTGGGGCATTTTGCTAATCAATGCCCACTAAAGACAGAGCCAACCACCAAGACCTCTACTTCAGACCTCCTCGCCAAGACCCTCAGTCGCAGGACCTCCTCAAGCCGTAACCTCCCAAACTTTTGAAGGGGCCGTGTGAACCATGTGGCAAAGGAAGAAGCACAGACCTCCTCGATGTGGTACTAGGTATGTTCCTAGTAAATTCAAGCCAACCGTAGCTTTTATTTGACTCGAGCTTCCCATTCGCTTATTTCTGAGTTTTGTCAGCAAAGCACCGGCCGAGTTGTTGCTCTTAAGTCTACCTTGTTGGTTCAATCCCTACTCGAAACTAAGCACTAACCAGGGTTGTCCACAAGTGAAAATGGTCATAGAAGGAGTAGAATTTCTAGCCAACCTTATCCTTTTGGACACCGTGTCCCTAGATGTGATTTTGGGCATGGATCGCTAGCTAACCACCATGCCATGTTGGATTGTAGTGGCAAAAGTATCTCTTTGACCAGCCCTAGTGGTGCCACTGTGAAGTTTTCGCCACCTCGGAGAAACTCCAAGGAGCCCTATCTTGTAGTGCTCAAGTTCAAGTTTTGGAGGATGTCCTCGTTGTTAAAGAATTTGTGGATGTGTTCCCGATGAGCTCCTGTGAATGCCCCTGCACAGAGACCTTGAGTTTGTCATAAACCTTGTCCTGTGGACCTCCCCATCTCCAAAAGGCCCTACAGATTGCATGTTGATGATCATGTGGAGTTGAAAAGCAGCTGGAAGACTTGCAGAGCAAGGGTTTTATTAGACCTAGCTCCTCACCTTGGGGAGCCCAAAGGATTTTTGTGCCTAAAAAGGATGGCACTCAGAGGATGTGTGTGGACTACAAAGCTCTCAATGATGTCACCATCAAGAACAAGTATCCTTTGCCAAGAATTGATGATTTATTTGATCAATTGAAGGGGTCATTGTGTTTTCCAAGATAGATTTGAGAACAGGATATCACCAACTTAAGATTCGCAAGGAAGACATCCCTAAGACAGCTTTTTTTCAACTAGGTATGGGTTATTTGAATTCACTTGTCATGTCTTTTGGGCTGACCAATGCCCCCGCTTATTTCATGAATTTGATGAACCGAGTGTTCATGGAGTACCTAGACAAGTTTGTCATTGTCTTTATTGATTTACATTCTAGTGTACTCTAAGAGTGAAGAGGAGCATACAAGCCATCTCTTTTCGGTTTTGGAAAAGCCGAGAGCTCATCGACTCTTTGCCAAATTTAGTAAGTGTGAGTTTTGGCTAAAAGAAGTGGTCTTTTGGGGCATGTTTTGTCAAAAGAAGGAGTGTCTCACAACCCTAGTAAGGTTCAAGATGTGCTCAATTGGGAACCCCTAGGACCGTGCCTCAAGTTCAAGTTTTCTTGGCATGGCGGTTATTACTGAAGGTTTATTGAAGGCTTCTCCGGATTGCAAAACCTCTCACTCACCTGTTAAAGAAAGAAAAGAAGTTCCTTTGGACCTCAGACAGAACAGAGCTTCCAAGAGCTCAAGAGAAAGTTGACCTCTGCCCAGCTTTTGGTTCTTCTAGATGTCGAAAGATTTCAAGTTTTTGTGATGCATCAAAGCAAGGACTTGGCTGTGTTCTAATGCAGATGTAAAAGTGGTAGCCTACGCTTCAAGACAGCTTGAAGCCTCATGAAGCAAACTACCCTACTCATGACCTAGAGTTGGTCAGCTGTGGTTCATGCCTTAAAATTTGGCGCCATTACCTCATTGGTAATAGGTGTGAAATTTACACCCACCACAAAAGCCTAAAGTACATCTTTACACAAGCAGATTTGAATTTGAGGCGAGAAGGTGGCTTGAGCTTATTAAGGACTACAATGTGGAATTCACTACCACCTGTGCAAGGCCAATGTGGTGGCGTATGCTTTGAGCGTAAAAGTTTATGTCAATACTTTGATGATCAAGGAGAGCCAATCTACTTTGTATGAGGAATTCTTGAAGCTTAGACTTGAGTTAGTGGAAGAAGGGTTTTTGGCAACTCTAGAAGTGCAACCTACCTTGCAAAAAGCAGATCAAGGCAAATTTCAAGATGGAGATGCTAGCATCCAAGAGATCAAGACCAACATAAGAGAAGGGAAGGTCAAGGTTTTCTATAGATGACCTAGGTGCGGTCTGGTTTGATAAGAGGCTCTGTGTGCCCAATAACACGGAGCTCAAGGGTATAATACTTAAAGAAGCCCATGAAGCTTTGTATTCTATACATCCAGAGTTACAAAATGTACCAAGATGTCAAGGAATTGTACTTGGTGGCGAAAATGAAGAAGGAAATAGCAGATTTTGTAGCCAAATGTGACACTTGCCAAAGGTTAAAGCAAAGGCACCAAAGACACGGAGGACTTTTAGTGCCCTTACCCATACCCGAGTGGAAGTGGGAAGAGATCGGCATGGATTTTATTATTGGTTTACCTCGCACTCCAAGCTGGTTTTGATTCTATTTGGGTCATAGTGGATGGATTAACAAAATGGCTCACTTTATTCCCGTGAAGACTACTTATTCGGAGACAAGCTAGCCAAATCTACATGGCAAAAGTGGTGTGCCTTTATGGTGTTCCAAAGAAGATAGTCTCGCATGAGGATCTCAATTCACCTCCAAGTTTTGGCAAAAGCTACATGATGCCTTGGGCACCGACCTCAACTTTAGTACAAAGATACCACCCTCAAACAGATGGCCAAACCGAGAGAGTTAACCAAGTCCTTGAGGATATGCCGAGAGCTTGCGCCTAGAAAGACAATCTAGTTGGGACAAGATGTTACCATATGAATTTTCCTATAATAACAGCTACCAAGCGAGTCTCCAAATGTCCCTTTTGAAGCTATTTATGGGAGAAAGTGTAGGACTCCCTTGTAATCGACAGACCGGTGAAGGCCAAGTTCTTGGCCCTGACCACCGAAGAAGCCGAGGATCAAGTGAGATCAATTAGGAGAAGTTAAAGACGGCCCAAACTAGGCAAAAGAGCTACGCAGATGTTAGGCGCCGAGACCTAGCTTTTGTCCCAGAGACCAGTGTCTACCTCAAAGTTTCACCTCTCAAAGGTATATAGCGGTTCAGAGTTAGTGGGAAGCTTGCTCCAAGATTTATTGGACCCTTTCCAGGTCCTTGCAGAAGGGTGAAGTAGCCTACCAGCTGGACCTCCTCCTCGGCTTGTGGAGTTCACAATGTGTTCCATGTGTCACAGCTTGAAGAAATGCTTATGAATGCCAGAGGACCAAATGCCTTTAGAAGTCATGGACCTCCAAGAAGACCTCACTTACAGAGAGCACCCCATCAAGATTTTGGACGTGTCGAGAGAGTTACCAGAGCAAGACCACCAAGTCAGGCAAGGTGCAATGGAGCAACCACTCGGCCGAGGCAACATGGGAACGAGAAGAGGACCTCAGAAGGAGTTCCCCACCTATTCCCTAGTTTCACTGAATCTCGGGTCGAGATTCCCTTAAGGGTGAAGGTTTGTAACGCCCGTTTTTTTTAAGTCCTTGCCAAGTTTTCAAAATAAAAGTAACCATTTGGCTTTATTGAGAATCCAAAGCTTAACCTCGAGATTTTTGAACTGAGAGTTCAATTGGAATTAATCAAACCTTAACTAAGTCGTTGTTGGTGTTCCTTGTCTGGTTGTGGCTCTCTGGTGTCTTTGCCGCCTCGGGTTGTGGTTCTCCAAGCCTTCTGTGCCCCTAGTTCGCCTCATCTCTCTCTTAACTTCCCTTGTTGGTTTGAATCTCTTTGAGATCCGCACCTCTCTCACATCTCCTCTCTGCTCAAACCTCTCCCTTGCTTGGGGTTTTCTGTCAAGGACCCACTGGGTTTGTGTTTCAAAACCTCTTTGCCCCCCCAAGCCACGCTTGGTTTTGCTTCTTCAGACCTCCCTTGTTGAGATCTAGCCGCTCAGACCTCCCCTTGTTGAGATCTAGCCGCTCGACCTCCCCTTGTTGAGATCTAGCCGCTCAGACCTCCCTTGTTGAGATCTAGCCACTGCACCTCCCTTGTTAGATCTCGCCTTTAGGACCTCCTCTCTGGAGATCTTAGCCGTCTGTGTTCTCCTTTAGTGGGATCCAAAGGTTCCGACCTCCTTAGGTCCAAGACCTCCTCCTCGGCCCTTCTTTGGTCTTTTTTGTAAAGACCACCTCCTAACCTTGAATATTCTGCTGGTCGGGACCTCCTGCGCCCTTTGATCTCGGACCGTTGAGGTCCTCCCTTTGAGATCTTGACCGTTAGACCTCCCTTTTGGAGATCTACTTGTTAGAACCTCCTCGCGCCTTTTGATCTGGACCGCTGAGGTCCTCCCTTTGAGATCTTGACCGTTAGATCTCCCTTTGGAGATCTACTCGTCAGACCTCCTGCGCCTTCTTTGATCTCGGACCGCTGAGGTCCTCCCTTGAAATCTTGACCCTTAGACCTCCCTTGTGCAGTCCGAGTGTCGTGGCCTCCTTGTTGTGAGCTTTGAGGACCTCTTGTCCAGACCTCTTCTTGAGTCCTTGGACCTCCTGCCCAGACCTCCCCTTTGAGTGTCTTGGACCTCTTGCCCAGACCTCGCAGTGGTCTTTGGCGGGAATGACCCTTTGCGGTGGGGCCGCCTCTTTGACCAAGGTGCACCCTTTTGACTAGCCCCACTTGCCAGCCCTCTTCATCTTGTAATTATTGTTTTGCCTCGAACTCTCATGCATTTAATAGGTGTCGGGTCACATTAAATGCAATCACATCTCGAGGTACTTTATTTCAATTCTTTTAGGGCAAGCCTTGCCCTAGTTGTCCCAATTGCCTACATGTCATTGAACCTTTTCTTGGTGCACCCCACCAACTCTCGCTATATATGGCCCGGGAGGCGTGCCTTTGTAATCTTTTTGCTCATTTCTTCCTTCCTCGCCTCCTCTGCTTCGGTTCTTCCTTGCGCAAGACCCTCCCGGGAGCTCTTTGAGGCGGTGTTAAGCCTCTTGGTTTCCTTTTGGCTGAGTTGGTTTGAGTTCCTTTTGGTTCTTTTGTTGTTCTCTCGCTTAGTGTGGTTTTGCTTATTTGGTTCTCTTGCGAACGTAGATCACGAGTTCGAGGAGATCTTGGACCCAGACTCTTCTTTGCAGAAGGCTCTCCATTGCTTGACCAAGGCAAGCCACAGACCTCCTTTTGATCATCTTGAATCAAGTTTTGCAAATGTATTTCGGTTTAAATTATCATGCATGGCTATGTTTATAAGAAAATGGTTTGGGCTATAGTTACTTACCTACTTGTCGTTATGCCTCCTTTATACCTTGTCTCCATCATGTTGTCATGTTCACCTTGTGAGCCTTAGGGTGGATAATTTAGTTGGTGTTCTCTCGTTATTTGCCAACATGGGGGCCGAGGGTCTTATATAGCCTCGCTTAGAAAACGTGGTTTGAGCGTATCATGCTTCATCTCTAATAATCTTGACTAATAAGTTATGAAATGTGTGGTTGGTGCCATTGTTGAGCGCCTATGGCGGGATGCCTAAGTCAGGTCGATCGTGGTGTGAGACCACTTGGTTAAAATTTGTGTGCTAGGACTGGGTGGTCTTTTGGCATGGGCTAATACAAATTGTTTTGCTAAGGCAAGAAGGCAGGAGTGAGTAGTGGTGCTTTGTGCACACCGGATTGTGGAAGTCTTGCCTTAGCACAATTAAGGACTTCACTTTGTGTCTGTTTAATCGGGCCAATTAGTGCAACCACAAGATCATTTTATGGGAATGGTCTGGCTGAATAATTAGCAATGAGATGGCTTGGGGCTGTTTTGGTTGAGCGTGTGATTCGTTGGCGCAAGAGGGGCACCCCATAACCCCGTGGATTTCTAGACCACCGGAGGGATTATAAACCTTAGCGGGCAGCCCTAGTCGGTTTAAAGCTTTGTAAAGGCCTTGCGCTCTCTAGACTGCTCACCTTAGGAAGTGAGCAAGGGTGACCGAACCCATCCCGCTAGAGAGATCGTGGATTGTGGGTAAAGTTGTACACCTCTGCGAGTAAAAGATCTATTCAATAGCCACGCCCTTGGTCATGGACATGCTCAAGTGAAATGGTGCAAGGGGTAGATGTTTCAAAAGCTTGTGCCAAGGGACACTTCCATGAGATGCTTTGGCTTTGCCTCAAGAGACCTTGGCCGGCTCCAGAGGGGTCAAGGTTGGCTCGGTAGTGGTCCAGGTTGGTTCGGACCTCTGGAATGGGTGTTCGAGGTGGGTTTTGGGTGAGGACACAGCCACCGTGTGATCAGACCTCCCCAATTTTTGGTTGTGGCCGTGAGTTGGTGCTCACTCCACCTTTTATTAAAACATCAAAAGTATTATGTATTATGGTTTTACCTTGTCGCCTTTCAATCTATTATTGCTATTATTGTCAAACTTGGCTTTATGCAAACTAACCATACAGACTCTCCATTGGTAAGTCCTTGCATGAATATTATTGCATCTTTGCTCCTCGTGACTTGGTGAGTACATTCCAAGTACTCATGGCTTAAGCCCTGTCAAAGCAGATTATGAGGATGACCAAGTGCGAGGCGGTCTGGCACCTCTTCGAGGAGGAGTTCTTCGATGACTAAGATGCCTAGGCCGTCCTCCACCCGACAGCCTGTGGTGCTTGTTGGATGGCTTCTGCGTGTTTTGGTGTTTGAGCCTTAGAGCTCCTTGTCGCCAGTTGTAAGTCCTCGTTGGTTTTGTAAGCCCTCAGTGGCAGACCTCTTGTTAACAAGCTTGACCATAAGGTCCTATTATATAAGTCCTATTTGTCTGCTTCATCTTTGTTTGACCTCGTGGTTGTGGTATTGGCTTGTGTTCTTGTGCGAGCTAGCTCTGATTGTCCTGGGAATAGCTCAGATGCAGGCGGGGACCACCAGGAGGTCCCACGGACTTAGCCTGGGAGTTCCTGCCGGACCTCTCTTGGTGATGTGCCTGGAGGTGCTACCGAGCAGGTGGTGGCCACGACCTCCAGGAGGTCCTCAAGACCTCCTGGGAGGTCAATGGCGGACCAAGACCTCCAGAGGTCCGCAAGACCTCTGGGAGGTCCCGCACCTCCTCGGTAAAGCTTCATGCGGTGCTACCACATCCTTCCGTGGTGACTTCGCAGCGCAAAAAAAAAATGGTCCTCCCGGACCTCTTGCGGTACATCACGGGGTGGGTCGTCACAACTTTATACATCAAAACAATTTAATATGATTAAATTCAACTATTTTATTTGGATTCTATGTGCTTGGATATATTTTCTAGATTTTTCTAGAATTTTTCCAAGTTCATTTGCTATTTTCTATTGATTATTTGGATTTCTGGTATTTTCCAAAATAGAAAAGCTATTAAAATCGCAGATAATCAATTGGGTCGAATTCCTTTTCATCTGGCCCAATTCTGTGCGCGTCCGGCCCATTCCTCAACGCCGACCCGTTTTTCCTTTTCTCCGCGCGAGCGCCGTAGCCATGCCTTCTTTTTTCGGTTGCGTCGCTGCACGTGGGCCCACCTTGGCTGCTCGTCGTCGTCCTCCTTCAAGATTCAGGAGTTCGAGCTCCTTACGAGACCATGCCGTTGACTTCATCTGGAAATCCTACCTCCCGAACCCTATAAAAGGAACCGATTGCGTCGTTCTCTTCGCCCGAGTCTCCTCCCTCAAAACCCTAAAGCGCCGCCACAAATTTGTTCTTCATCTGGTCGAATTTCACCGAAGAAAGTCGTCATCGCCACAAGCTTCTTCGTAGGATTTCTTCGCCGGCCGTCAATCTTCGTCCATCCGGAGCAGTTCTCGGTGATCCTTGTGGTCTCGCCAACCCAGTGCTCTCCTCCGTTTCCTTTGGGCGCCATCAAATCGTCAAGTTCATCGTCGCCCGTAAGCTCGCCAGAGCCAAAGTCGTCACCACCGCCACCTCATCGCCGCTGGAGCCGAGCCATCGCCTCTCAGAGCTTCGTCACAACCTCGGCGTCCCGTTTTGGTAACTCACCGAGCCTCCCTTGTCTCCGGTCGCCCTCGCCACCGAGCTTCGTTGTCGCCGGCCATGGCTGCTGCCCTCCTTGCATGTTTTCTCTCTGTGCCAGATTAGCTGCTACCCAAGCCGCCACATCCTTCTTTTCGCCCATGTGGCAACCAATTGGCTCTTTGTCATCTGCCATGTGGAGCCACCAACAGATCCAACCCTAGCCAAAAGACATAAACCCAGTCCACATGATTCAAGCCACTTCCAAGTGGGACCCACCTATCTGGTGGAGTTCTTTCTGGCTGAAAAACCCTAGTGACGTCATGCTGATGTCCTATATCCTTTTTCCTTCGGAGAAATAAATCCAGTAAATCCATAAATGTTGATTTTCATCATTTTATGTGATTTCAAACTTCCCAAGCCCATATCTTTTGCACCCGAACTCCGATTGAACCCATTCAAATTCGTAAGATTCATCTAAATTCGAGATCTGTTTATTTAAGATTTTTATTTAATTTTTGGAGTTTGTTTTGCCTCTATTTTTATTTGTTTTGTTTGTTTGTTTCGTTTGCGAGTAGACGTTGATACCTCGGGAAGATTTGAAGAAGAGGGAGCACCTTAAGACCAAGATCAATACCAAGACCTTTTCCAAGGCAAGTTATACCTTTAATCATATTGAACCCAGTTTTTAAAATATTTTGATTCAAATTATTGCATTTACTTTAATTATGTATTTCAATGTTTTTGGGATTAGTTAATATCCAATTTGTTATGACCTCCTTGTCTAATTGTATGCCATGATCTTTTGTCACCCTAGTTTGGTTCATTTAGTTGGTGCTATTGTATTACCAATGTGGGCTGGTTAGATACAATTAGTTTGCTTAGCCATGCTACGAGTCATCATTTCATGTGTGTCGCAATAATAAATTTGACTAAGTGACTATGGAACCATTTGATAAAATTGTGTGTACTATGTGCTATTACTCGTTGATGGCATATGTTGCACTTAACCAACAGGGTGAGAAAAGATTTTGGACAGGGGCAAGTGGTCTGGTATACTTTATGGTGGATCTATGTTGGCGGGAATGATAGGTTAGAATTTGGAAGTCTTGTCTCGGTCAATTAAGGACTTAACCTTGTGCGCCATTGAACTGGGCCTTTCGTACAACCACATGCCTGGTATGGAACGGGCCTAACTTAGTAAGTTATGGAGTCTTGACATTGATTACTCAGGTTGTAGGTTAGCTGTGTCGGATTGGTTGGAGGTGTGTACTACCAAGTAGTCGCATCGCGGGGCGGTTCGCCGTTTCCCTGTCCAACGGTGTGCGTCTGTGGCGGCTAAGCATACCAGGAGTGTCAATATCGAGATGAAGTTTCTGAACTATTTTGTTACGGCTAGTGCTAGCTACACTAGTTGTATCTTGTGGGTAAAGTGTACAACCTCTGCAGAGTGTTAACCAATCTATTGAATAGCGCGTCATGATCTGGACATGCTCGGGGATTTCACACGAGGGGTAGATTTTCATGAAAACCTTGGGAAGGGAGCTGTGTGACTTAAGTCATATGGCTATATGAATAACTTGTTTAGGCTATGTGTCTTTGTGAAATAAAACTGTCAAATTATTATTGTCTATTTGTTTTGAATTATGCTTTCAATCTATTACTTGTATTCAAACTGCAAAAGCTCCATTTCTGCAAAAGAGCCACAGAAGTCATTCCTTTGGAATAAGTCTGCATCTATAATTGCATTTCTGTGGTATGACTTGTGAGTACAGTTGTGTACTCATGCTTGTTGTAAAACATGCAACAGAAGAGGAGGCTCATCACCTACTTTCGAGGAGTTCATCGAAGGTGCCTGATCGTAGGGTCTTGATCCCAGTTAGTTGCCTATGGTGAATTGATGGGATGCCGCTACCGTTTCTGTTTCCACTACTATTTATTTTCTTTGTCAGCCCTGTGTGGCTTAATAATTGTAAAATCGACCATAAGGTCAAAACCCTTATTTTTAATCAAATTACATGTTTATGTTATTAATCGCTCGTGTGGATCGATATTCACCTGTGTCGACACTGTGTGCACTAGCATGATCCTGGATTAGTGCATTACACACAGAGGGTCCAGAATTGTATTTTTGGGTCCCGACATCACAGTGACCCCCCTCGGGCCCCCTTCGCACGCCACCGCCCCATCACCTCAACGCGCTGCCTACCTCGAAGGCCATACCTCGGCGGGGCCCGGACCTGCACAGATGACCTTACCCCCACGGTCCTCACTCCGGTGTGTCGCCTGTCTCAAAGGACATGCCTCAGCGAAGCGGACTAGTGCCGACAACTTCGCCCTCACGGGGCTCACTCTGGCGCGCTACCCTCCTCAAATGCCATGCCCCAGCGGGGCGGCCCCACACCAATGACTTCGCCGCCAAGGTCCTCACTCCGACGCACCACCCACCCCGAAGGCTGTATTGCGGCAAGGCTACCTTTGTGGCATCACTGTTGAGAAGACCCGTGGTAGTCCGACTCTTGTGGGGCTAGGGCGAATGCCTATTGCATCCGCTCGCCCCTCGGGACCTCTTACTTGCAGATGAGGGAGTACTATCATAGCCACACACACCCCCTAGTTTCATCAAGAATACCTAGTATGCCCTAGGGAATATGATAATATACACAGGCTAGACAAACAGCTATGCCTACGAAATGTACCAAAATGCCCCTTTTTCCACCATTGTAAGGTAGGGGCAAGAAAGGGAATGTCCCATCTCGCTCCCCTATATATATGGCCCAAAGGGCATGTTACAAGGGGGTTCCCTCATTCTCACTCATAATACAACACACTCACTTCTCATAGCCTTCGGCTCCTCCCTTATTTGGTCCTCTCATGGTAAATGATATTTGCTACCCACTGTTAGTCTTTGTTGCTATGACACACTCATGCTATACTAGTATGAACTATGAGATGGGTAAATGAGCATGTAGAGTAGAGTTACATTGCACTAATGGAAAGATGATGCAGATGATAGTAAACATGAATGATGATGATGATGGAATACATGAGTGATAAGATTAATATTTGTATGTGTAGGACCGAAAAGGCGACTAGAGGTGGGGTGAATAGGAGCACTATCAATTTTTGCTTTGATCGGATTCAAACATGATATTGACTCCAATAGCTATGAGAACTATGAAGATCAATATAAAAAAGCGTAGCGAAAAACTTGTACTGAATCCCCTTCAAATCCCCAAAAGAAACGACCAAAAACAAAAAAAAACAGCTTGATGAACAGGGCTGATGAACAGTATCGGATGAAATGGATGAACAGTGCTGGTCGTACCGAAAATCGGAACAACTGGATGAACAGTACCGGTTGTACCGCAGTGAACAGTAAAATCGGGTGAATGAATAGTTAACAGCCTGAAAACGAAATAAAAAATTGACGTAACTTTTGATTCGTAACTCCAAACTTCACGAAACTTGAAACACACCTTCCTAAGAATGTTAGGAACCTATTCCATGCAACGATTGCAAAGATCCATGCCAAAGTTCCTATCTTTTTCAATTTTACCGAAGGAGGGTTCAAAACCGAGCAAAAGTGAAAAACTTGATCCAAAACTTGCTCGTGGGTGGATGATGATCAAGATGACCTTAGTTGGGTTCCCACATATTCTATCAAGCAAGATCAAGAAGAAAAACCAAGTGAAAACTCGCGGATCAAAGAAAGCCCCAAAATCATCAAATAGAGAGGATGAATACATGAACAAAATAGTGACTCATCTTGTGAAACTGGTTGGATTGATTTGGATAGATGGATGATTATTGTTTACAGCCACTCCCACTTGGAGGACAAAGCTCAACACTTGAGCACTCAAATCAATCCCTCTCTAGAACCCTAGCTCTCCTCCTTTCTTCCCAAACCCTAAAACACAAAATAGGGTTATCTAAATGGCCAAGGATTACCAAGTGCAACCAGCACTTAGCCCTTATATAGTGGAGGCTAGATCTTAGAGAATATTTCATTAGGGCACCCATTAAACCCTAACACACAATGGGTTAACACACGCACGCATCTCAAAGCGTCCTCTTCATCTTCGATTGACCTAAACCACACCACCATGCGCCGATCCACGCCGCGGTTTAGCCAAAAGGTCACCAAGGCGGTATTTGGTGAAATTACCAAAATACCCCTTCTCGATCCTTCTCCAAAAGACCGAGTCCACAGATCGTGAAGCAATCCCATGCTTCGCCATGTGTAGGTTGATCAACGGCTCCATGTCGGCAACTCTCTCCCGTCCGGATCCCACCGGCACCATAGCACTTGCACCGACTCCCGCGCCGCTTGATCCAACCAGCTGCACCGAACTGCCCGTTCGGTCATCCACGTCCATTCTGTGCCCCGCTTGAGTTCTCTGACCTCACTCGGCATCCTTGATCATTCTGGACCTCAGCTCTCCAAGCTTAGTCCCGATCCACCTCGCCACTGACCGTCATAGACCTACAAGCCACCTGCACAGCAATAGACCAACAAACCGTTTCCGGGAACAGGTTCTTCACAACTTGACCCACGTTAGCCAAAACATGCATCATGCAACACATATGCACTGATGAACATGAACTTGACCTAACCCAAAATCAAATCTCCAAGAAATTTGACAATCATCTCAATTCACTCCACAAGCGGTACTATTGCCACATATCCACCGGTACTACCGCACCGCGGTCGTACCGCTCACAACACTGCGGTCGTACCGCACCTCGGAGAATCCCAAAATCTCCAAAAACAACTCCTCTAGAAATTCCATACCACTCTCAAGCGATCGCACCAACATACGGTCGTACCGCCAACCTAAGTGTGGTCGAACCGCTCCAGGAGAAAATCCACACTCCAAATCACGCGTTCTGGAATTCTTCAACCGTCATACAAAGTCCAGTATCACCGCATCGCGGTTCTACCGCCAACAAACTTGCGGTCATACCGCACTTCGGTAGTATCGCGGCTTTAAAGCCGGTACGACCGATTTTCCAGACACTTGCTGAAAACTCCAGATTTCAATAGACCTTCAACACTATTGCCAATTGTCTCATCACCTAAGATCATGAGCATGTCCCCATGACATCCATAATGTCCTCATGACATCCACAATCTCCCCGTTGATGAACACATTGGCAATATCCCAAAAATGTAAGATTTGAGGTTTGAAAAGAGAAAAAAAGCTTGACATTTTCGCGCAAAGGCTCAACTTGGCTCAAATACAAGAGAATGCAATGGGAAAGATCAAGTTGGCTTCAGAATTATTTCAGCAAGTGAGACACAGCAGAAAAAGCAAGAAAAGCTTCAAAATCCAAAGAAGTGACAAAATCTCACTTATGGTCCATATGAAAGAACAATTGTTCTATTTGACCATTGATCATTCTCAGTCTACAAGAATTGCAATTCAGATTCAGAAAAGACAATAGGATCAAAAGAATGCAATTTAAATGCTCCCCTCACTATGATCACCAATAAACAAGAGAAATTTTCAGAATTTTCATTTTTCTCCAATTCTCTCCAAAAAGCTCCTAACTCCTCATTCTTACAAAACTTCTCCCCCTTAACATCCTAAACTTCTCCTCCTTTTTCTGAAAGCTCTTTTTCACATTTTTGCCAAAACTTCTCCCCCTTTGACAATGGATTCATCAAGGAATCAAGTCTTCCTCTCATCTAGAGATGACAG
This sequence comes from Phyllostachys edulis, assembly GCA_036346405.1. Taxonomy (NCBI): domain Eukaryota; kingdom Viridiplantae; phylum Streptophyta; class Magnoliopsida; order Poales; family Poaceae; genus Phyllostachys; species Phyllostachys edulis. The sequence goes on along the minus strand of CM070546.1, from coordinate 80,537,920 downwards.
GTGCAACAATAAGGAAGAAGCAAAAGAAAGAGCAAGCATGAAATGCAATGGGGTGGCTTCATTTTTGTTTTGATTTTTTAATTTTTAGGTAAAAGAAGCTTTGGAGATTACTCAATTGAACAGGCTAGCATTTCTACCATTACTCAAGATACAACAAGCCTGACAAAGCTAACAAGATCATGATAAGACATATATAGCAAAGCTAGGCTAAAGAGCTCAAAATACCACAAGTTGTTAGATTAAATTAAGCAACGCTTCAAAATTAGCAAGTTCAACAACATGTATCCTAAAGTGATAATGGCCATGTCAGAATGTCAATGTGAGATCCAGAAACTAGCAAAGACCATTTTAGAGACAAAAAAAGTTCTGAATTGAATCATTTTGCTCAAAATACCTCAAAAGCCCAATTTTCAACTGTTTTTCATTTGCAATGAATATTCAAGTTGATTAAAGGTCTATCTTAGTAAAGAAGGTCCTGGACTAGGAGCCATCCACAAGACCTAAGCTTCAACCAATTTTGACAATTTGCTTTTTAGCCATGTGCTAGATCTCAAGCCTTGCCGCGACCATCTCAAGCACAAAAAGCTTAAAAGAGTGGTCTAGATCATCCAAAACTCCCCCTGAGTTCATGCCTAGTACAATGGCAAGCCGTCTCATGAGAAAGAATTGGTGAGATCAGTTTTTTCGCACAAAAGAGATCATTTTTCATTTTGCACAAGGGCTGTTTTTGATTCTTTAAAGAACTGAAAGCTCAAAGATGTTCGATTCTAGATTCCAGAGCTAACAAAATAATTTTGATAGGACCAATGTCACAAAAGGATCACTAATTGTACAACTAGCTAAAAGATCCACAAATTGCAATTTTTAGTTCAGGTTAATTAACAGTTCTAACTCATATAGCAAAGACATTGCTGCACATGTGAAAGCATGATAATTCTAGCAAGTCAAAGAACTAGACACAATCTTGAGCAAGAATTGAAATACTAAAGCTCAAGAGGGTAATAAGCAAAGCTTCATCAAATTAAAAGACAGAAGCGGTAAAGCTTATATTACAATGCATCTTTTTGAGGTTTTTATATGTATGCAATATGATACAATGAGATGCAAAACAAAAAAAAGACTTAAAAGCCTAAAAAAATCAAGAAGATCAAAAAGGATCCGAAGAAGATACCACTTGAAGAAGGTATCAGAAAAGATCCACAAAAGCTCAAATGAACAAGGAAAGTTTAGATGAACAAGAAAAGTCCAGAAAAGAACCAACTCCCCCTCAAACCAACCCATAGGGATAAATTATCCCTAACTTGCATCTCAAGGTGGCAAATCTTGTTGGGTCAAAAAGGCTTTGAGGGAGGAAATCTGCCAAAGGTGCCTAGAACTCCACAAACTAACACAAAGACTTCAAACTCCACACGATCTCTAGGGAAAGCAACTCGAAAGGCTAGGGAGCGAAACACCAACACTAAAAAGCTTACAGACAGCTTAAAAACCTGCTAACACTAGTGATTGGGAGACAAGCTCGACCTAGGCTGTGAGAGGAGTGCATCATAGCAAACCATGGGATAAGAAGAGTGCCTAGAAAGGACACGTGCTAGAACAGAGCCTCCTATCTACCCTGAACCCAACAAACCCAACACCTGACACGAACCAGATGCAATGCAAGGTAGACTAGGGATACCATACACAAATGTAAGGTATAGAAGCTCGAACCTGAGTCCCACTGCTTGGCAGTGAGATGTAGTCAAGATGGATGAAGATCCATTCCTTGAAGCTCCAAAAAGTAGTTGCGCTCACCCATCATCCTCATCTCAAATTCATTCGTCTCCAAGAAGTGATAGCCAACATGAATGCACAAATGAAGAAGAACCAACAGCTGTAGTCTTTGACCACTGGTTGGACCACATGTTCTTCTTCTCAACTGAAAAGACTACACAAAAGAGACAAAGGAAGTCTATGCCTTGGTACTGGGTTAGTGAGACATTATCTAAAGAAACAGTACCAAGACACATGACTAGCAAAGATAGCAACAAATGATCCAAAGCTCATAAAAGCATATAATCAACAATTTAAGACATGAGCATGGAAATAGACAAATCAATTGCAGCACATGCTATCCAAGATATGATAAAGCTCAAACTATCCTTAATCCACAATAAGGCATAGGAGCAAGCAAACAAGCACATAGCAAATCACACATCATATGTACAGTCATAGATAAAGCATGCTAGTGAAAGCTATGGCAAAACTCATGCATCCACAATAAACCGTAAGGCACAAAAACCATGTAAGCATAAAGCATTTTAAGAACAAATCATGAATGATGTATGCTAACATGGATATCAAGTGAACATGTGGATACATACAGCAAACATCAACACGAGCAAGATAAATCATGTACAAATAGCACAGGCTCATGAAGACAAGACCAAGCTTATATGCCCATGGAAGCAATGAACAACAGTTTAATACATAGATACATTAGCAAGAATCAACATGAGCAAGATAATAAGGGTACAAGACAGCACAAGCTCATGATGACAAAACCAAGCTCACATAACCATGGAAACAATGAACAACAATATAATACATGGGTACATAAGCAAGGTACTAGCAAAGGCATGATAAAAGATATCATAAGAGTAATACATGCCAATATGGTACAAGTGAGCACAAAGACAAGCACAACATGCCAAGTATGAATAATCATGAAAGTAAATGCATGAAGGTATAAGATAGCTCACCAAAACATGTGAAGACGCCGATCATGAAAGCACATGCCTCTTGGAGGCCATCATGAGGGTGGAGAACCATCAAGTGTCCCGATCATGTAATGAAGCAAAAGAACAGAACCTCTTAAGTCCATGTTCTCCAACCCGCGTTCTCGGTACCTACACATGAGAAAGGCAAGGTGTCCAAGTCTTAGATCCCGAAGGGTTGGAGGGTAAATGCTTGGGAACCCAAACCTTGGACACACCACCACCAGAAGCAGTCGAACCATTATGTGAGTTAGCATGATGCAAATGATGGTTCATGCAAGAAGATCCAATCTCATCCTCGGAGGCACGCCGCGAGTGGACAACTCGAAGAGGAAAATGAGGTCCATCTCTAGAAAAGCGGCGATGGCCTAGCTTGAAAGTACCATGATGAGAACCAACAGAAGCATCAAAATAACTCACACAACCTCGCCGTAGGTGTGTACGTCGATGAACAAAACGAGGTCCACCTCTTGGAAAATGGCGGAAATCCTGCCTCGTGGAAGCTTGTGGACTAAAAGAAAAACCATGGAAGCCAAGACCACGATGCCGTCCAACACCACTAGAAAAGGTGTCAAAGAAGCCATCAAAAAAGTGAGTCCTCGTGCTTGGCTCTTTAGTGTGCATGTCATGAGAAAGACTATGCCCATTAGGAGACTTAGAAGCATGAGCTCGACACAAATGTTTTGCATGCCGAAAGCAGAAATCCACATGATGTCCATTCTTCCCACAAAATGAGCAATGGCGTAAAGGTCTACTAGTAGACATGGTCCGAGAGGACAAAGCACCATTGTCGCTCAAAGAAGAAGTCCTTTGGGACAAGCTGGAAGAAGCAACATCATAAATCGTCCTCGTATCAGCACTAGACTCACACATGCCATGAGAAAGACTATGTGTGTTCCTAGAGGTACGACGACGCTCATGTTTCATACGGCGAAAGCAAAACTCAAAAGTATGTCCATTCTTCTTACAAAAGGTGCAATGGTACTTCTCTTTTGAAGCTTTAGTACCATTTGAGAAAGAAGCACCATTGTCTTTGAAAATCCCTTGGACAACACAAGAAGAGTTCGAAAGAGTCGAACTCACCAAAGAAGAGCTATCCAAAGCGATGCCACAAAAACCAACATCAAGTGACTCACGTTTAGCACAAAAAGACTCCAACTCCGAATGCAAAGATGTAAGAGAAATCTTAAAAACATCAATCTCAGAGTGAAGGCAAATACAAGAGTCACATGACTTGGCGCTCATATCATCGTGCAAAGACTCAATTTCGCTCTTCAAAGAAATGCAAGATGTGCAAGAAATTAATGATGCTTTTGTATTAAGCAAGCAATTCAAAGCATCAATTTTATTTTCTAAACAAGCACAATTCTTGCAAGAGACTAAACCATCCTTAAGCAATTTTTCATGTTCTAAGCACATGCTACAAGGCCTAGCTTCAATTTTAATAATCTCAGCCCTAGTATTTTCTAATTACTCAAGATGCATGGAATTAGTCAATTTAAGCTTCTCAATTTCAGCAAGCATGCCTACACAAGAATCAGAATCATTTCTAGCCATAGATCTAAGATTTCCTATTTCTAACTTAGCATTGTCAAGTTCATGATGTAAGGCAACACAAGAATCACATGGCATAAAAGCATTTGATTTCAATAATTCATTTTCAGATTTTAGGCATGCAAGAGAATTATTCAGATTATCCATGTCTATAAGCAATGAATCAAAATCGCACATGGACATTTTCAATTTTGTGAGCTCATGAGACAAATCACCCTTCTCTTTTTCTAGCAATTTTACTTTCTTCTTAAGAGCAAGCAGTTTAAGATCATATGAATATAGGACATTTACAAGTTTTTCTTTGCTCACCTTGCTTAGCTCGAGTAGGGGATCATCCTCAGAAGAGTCATCACTTTCATCCTCAAAAAGCTCTTCATTAAGTTCATCCTTAAAAGCTACTGCACGTATGCCAATTGGCACATTCTCCTCGGGCTCTAAAAATGACTCATCCCTGAAACTATGACAATCAAAATGAAAGGGATAGTCACAAATATCGCAGGTGAATTGCTCCTTAATAGACATCATAAAAATCGTATGTTCAAGCATCTCGTCACGACGGACATCAACGGCAAAAGAACTACGATAAGATGCAAAGAAGCGCTCACAAGTCGGCACACTAGTCGCCATGCTCAAAGATCAATTAAGATCACAAAAGAGCAAACTTGGCTCTGATACCAATTGTAGGATCGGAAAGGCGACTAGAGGGGGGGTGAATAGGAGCACTATCAATTTTTGCTTTGATCGGATTCAAACATGATATTGACTCTAATAGCTATGAGAACTATGAAGATCAATATATAAAAGCATAGTGAAAAACTTATACTGAATCCCCTTCAAATCCCCAAAAGAAACGATCAAAAACACAAAAAAACAGCTTGATGAACAGGGCTGATGAACAGTGTCGGATGAAATGAATGAACAGTACCAGTCGTACCGGAAAACCGGAACAACCGGATGAACAGTGCCGGTTGTACAGCAGTGAACAGTAAAATCAGGCGAATGAATAGTAAACAGCCTGAAAACAAAATAAAAAATTGACGTAACTTTTGATTCGTAACTCCAAACTTCACGAAACTTGAAACACACCTTCCTAAGGATGTTAGGAACCTATTCCATGCAACGATTGCAAAGATTCATGCCAAAGTTCCTATCTTTTTCAATTTTACCGAAGGAGGGTTCAAAACCGAGCAAAAGCGAAAAACTTGATCCAAAACTTGCTCGTGGGTGGATGATGATCAAGATGACCTTAGATGGGTTCCCACATATTCCAACAAGCAAGATCAAGAAGAAAAACCAAGCGAAAAATCGCGGATCAAAGAAAACCCCAAAATCATCAAATAGAGAGGATGAACACATGAACAAAATAGAGACTCATCTTGTGAAACTGGTTGGATTGATTCGGATAGATGGATGATTGTTGTTTACAGCCACTCTCACTTGGAGGACAAAACTCAACACTTGAGCACTCAAATCAATCCCTCTCTAGAACCCTAGCTCTCCTCCTTTCTTCCCAAACCCTAAAACACAAAATAGGGTTATCTAAATGGCCAAGGATTACCAAGTGCAACCAGCACTTAGCCCTTATATAGTGGAGGCTAGATCTTAGAGAATATTTCATTAGGGCACCCATTAAACCCTAACACACAATGGGTTAACACACGCACGCATCTCAAAGCGTCCTCTTCATCTTCGATTGACCTAAACCGCTTCACCATGCACCGACCCACACCGCGGTTTAGCCAAAAGGTCACCAAGGCGGTATTTGGTGAAATTACCAAATACCCCTTCTCGATCCTTCTCCAAATGACCGAGTCCACAGATCGTGAAGCAATCCCATGCTTCGCCACGTGTAGGTTAATCAACGGCTCGATGTCGGCAAGTCTCTCCCGTCTGGATCCCACCGGCACCATACCACTTGCACCGACTCCCGCGCCGCTTGATCCAACCAGCTGCACCGAACTGCCCGTTCGGTCATCCATGTCCATTCTGCGCCCCGCTTGAGTTCTCTGACCTCATCTGGCATCCTTGATCGTTCTGGACCTCAGCTCTCCAAGCTTAGTCCCGATCCACCTCACCGCTGAGTGTCATAGACCTGCAAGCCACCTGCACAGCAATAGACCAACAAACCATTTCCGGGAACAAGTTCTTCACAACTTGACCCACGTTAGCCAAAACATGCATCATGCAACACATATGCACAGATGAACATAAACTTCACCTAACCCAAAATCAAATCTCCAAGAAATTTGACAATCAGCTCAATTCACTCCACAAGCGGTAGTACTGCCAGATATCCACCGGTACTCTTGCGCACCGCGATCGTGCACGCTCAACAACAAGCGGTCGTCATCGCACCTCGGAGAATCCCAAAATCTCCAAAAACAACTCCTCTAGAAATTCCATACCACTCTCAAGCGATCGCACCAACATGCGGTCGTACCGCCAACCAAAGTGCGGTCGAACCGCTCCAGGACAAAATCCACACTCCAAATCATGCATTCTGGAATTCTTCAACCGCCAAACAAAGTCCGGTATCACCGCATCGCGGTTCTACCGCCAACAAACTTGCGGTCATACCGCACTTCGGTAGTACCGCGGCTTTAAAGCAGTGCGACCGATTTTCCGCATACTTCTTTGAAAACTCCAGATTTCAATAGACCTTCAACACTATTGCCAATTGTCTCATCACCTAAGATCATGAGCATGTCCCCATGACATCCATAATCTCCTCATGACATCCACAGTGTGTTTATTATTCTATTATGTACTTGCTGAGTCTTTGACTTATCCTTGCTTTGTTGATGTTTTTAGGTAACCATTGAAGGCGATATGCATGAGATGGGAGTAGTGTCGACGATCGAGTCGCCGATCTTACGAAAATGAATGAGGAAAATGATGTGGAATATCCTGGAATGGAATGGGGATCGCTCTTTATTGATATGAACTGGGTTTACAAGATGTGGCTTAGTACTACCCTGAATTACACCGAATGGGGGAATGTCTAACCGGGTAATCAGACTTAGAATATGAGTCTAAGGCTGATTATCTAGCTTCTAATTCCACTGCTTAGGCTTCTGTGTATTCTGTTGAATTGACGTTGTTCTTGTCTTTGTTTGTCTTGGCCTTGTTCTGCCGCGTTGCTGTGTGTCGTCCCTTCGTCTTCTGCGCTTCACCTTTAAATAACTTCCGAAGAGGTGGCAGTTACTCCTAGAGAAGACGTCACTGGTGAAACGTTACGACCGGTCGGAACGGTGGAAGCGATTAACAACGTGCTAACTTCCTTGCAGTTGCCTGTGAAAAGCTTAACCGTAGGGTGGTTAATAGTCAGTGTCTCAGGGTTGTACCATCGCATGGTTTGGAACGTATAGCACGTGTTCCTTTCATCATACGATAAGAAATACCAGTTCAGTAATTTTACGAGCGGTTATCTGGTCGGGGATTAGGCACAAAACCTCATCCGACCAGGGTACCCATTAAGTAACCTCTGGAATACTAACGACCGGGGAGGTCGTTAGTCTTAGGGGTTACGACCATGAAGACATATGGTCTTTTATTATGTATTAAAATAATACATAGAGGTTTTAATCCTCGTCAGCTAGCCCCCGAACTTTAAATGAACTGGTCGTGTATATTCCTTTTTCCGATGAAATCGTGATCGCGGCGAACCCCATTTAATGTCGTGGTATACGAAAGTGGTGCATGTTCACTTTAAAGTTGAGAACTTGCCTTGGGAAACGAAGAGTTCCTCTGTCCGTTTGAACAAAAAGAAGCTTTTTGTCAGTTGGACTCTTGTGGGAATCCTTCGAAAGTATCGGAAGTTTATAAAATCTCCTCTCGCTGGGCTCTTAGAATTTTTATGCTTCCAAAATCCCCTTTCGATCCCCTTTAGCTTCTCGCCAAGAAATCCTCCAGAGTCTTTTCCTGTTCTTCCGACCACAAAGTCTCCAACTTTCACTACTCATCCTTGAGGATTTTTGCCATGTCGGAGCAGATTACAAAGTGGTTGCCTTCGGAATTGGGCAAGAAAAAACTTGAGGCCTTGAAGAAGATGGGAATGCTCCCAAATAGGAATCTGATTAATTGGAGACCGGCGACTGGAGAGCATTTTCCGAGCCGTGAAGATGGGAAAATCCCTGTTTTTCTCGCCTACATCGAATGTGGGCTGAGATTACCGGTACACAAATTCTTCCTCCGCGTTCTTGAACATTACGGGGTGGAATTGGTGAATTTGGCCCCAAATTCGATCGCAAATATCAGTATTTTCGCATATTTGTGCGAGGCATACCTGGGAATACAACCGAACTTGAAGCTCTTTAGTTATTTCTACCGCATGGTGATGGAAAAATCTGCGGCAAAATCTGAAGCAGCTCCTAGGGAATGCACATTGCGTCTTCATGACGGGAAGGCCGATGAGTACATCTTCATGTACGCGAAATCTTCGTGGTCATCATGGAAAAAGTACTGGTTTTACATGACGGTTACGAAAGACGATGGCCTCTACTTCGCCGGAACTAGAGCAAGTGAAAACCCCAAGTGGAAGGAAACCGTAAAGAAGACAGGGATAGTCAAGAGATGGGCGGATGCCATCTATGACTTGTGAGTCAGGGGCTTGACTTCGTGGCATGTGGTGAAGGATTTCACCTTTCGCCAGATTAGCCCATTGAAGCTCCGTACTCATTCCCTGCTCTGGTGCTTTAATCGTGATGAAGTTGCCTCAGAAGGTGGTAAGTCTTTGAGATAAATTCCGATCGGTATTTTAATTTGATTAATGTATTACCTTAAAATTTGTCTATTCTTCCTTCTGTTAAAGCTCTTTCCTCTGGGGAAATTAGAGAACGAGTCAGGCTGATCTGTGCGGGGGAGCCTAGAGAAAAGGCTGAATGCCCCCAGATCTTAGCCGCAACTCCTATTGAAGGGAGACTGGCAAGACTTAAGGTAATTTAATCAAAAATACCTTTTACCATGTATATACATATATTCCGACCAGATTTCCAATCGTGCTCTACATTTGCAGTCGGTCGGATTGCGAATCATACAATCTGGTGAGGATCAACGTCCCACCTTAGTTCCGACCGAGTCGTGCCCTGAGGCACTTGAAGGAGATGAATCCCTCGAGGCAATAGAACATTTCGGAATCATATATGTATGAATATTTTTTTTAGATAAAAGGATTTCTTCACCCAATCAAATTTGTTCTTTGATTTAGGTGGATAAGCTTCAAGGCCCGAGAATGTAATCTGCGGGTCAGAGAACTCAGAGTGGTCGTGCACGACCTTACGGTTATTCTTGAAACAATCGATCCGGAGGTTGATGAAACCACTCCCTCCCACCGGATAGTCGAAATGCGGACCTTGATGAATTGGTCGAGGACATAGCTTCCGACATCTTGTTGGAGGATGTGAGGGTTCCAACAAACCCTGCTGGTCCAGAACCAGCAGAATTGGAGGAGAAGAAAAGGAAGGCTAGCGGCACAGATTTCTCTCTTGCGCGTTTGAGTCAAATCCGGAAATTAACAAGGTATGTACAAATGAAAGTGGTCGATAAGTATGTACCTTTAATAATTCCTTGATGATTTGACACTTTGAACTTCCCATCTTCGGTTTGCATAGGTCTTCGGTGTTCGGTCGTTTCTTCCGACTGTGTTCTTCTGAGGACTCGCACTGTGGAAGTTCTCGACAGAGCACTTCTCGGGACAAAGTTCCCGAGGAAGTAGTGGTCGAAGAAGCGGTGACAAGGTCAGCGGTTGAGTTGGATCCTTTGGTGATTGAAACCCCTTCGTGGAGGTAGATGCCTCGAGAGGTCTCAACAGTTCCGATCATTTGTTGATAACCCTTCCCAACCTAACAAGTTCCCTTTTCGACCCCGATTTATCGAGGATAAGGAGCTTGATGAGGCGTGGCAGAAAGTATCGGATACTCAACTCAAGATGCACCCTGATTCGATTTTTGCTGGTTATAATGACCAGGCAATTCGGGTAAGTATTCTACGACCAGTTACATAACTCTTCTTTAAAAAGTTTATAAGAAACTTAAAAAAGAGAATGCTATTTGTGTAGCATTTGGTCGAGAACTTTGCTATGGTCGGAGGTCTGACCCAGCGAGTTAAGGACTTGGAGCAAAAGCACTCTGAGTTGGAAAGTAAGAACTTTTCCCTTTTAAACTTTTGTTTTTTTCTTCAATATTTTGCTCCTCTACAATTATTCTCCCTTATCGTATTCGATAGATCTGGAGAAAATAAAAGAGGAGGTTGTGGCTGAGAAAGCCAAGACAGCTCTTCTTGAAGAAGAAATAAAAGCTAAAGACCAGTCATTTGCTGAAGCAAGTTCAGCCAAAGACCGGTTGATCGCTGAAGCAACGACCAAATATGAAACACTTAGCAAAACAAATGAAAGTAATATGTCGTAAACTTGATTTTTCCTTCAATTATGCTTGTGTTCATTAACTGATTTGCTTTTGCAGAGCAAACGCAAATCTTGAAACAGTAAAGAAAACTCTGAAATTTGAGCAGGATAAGGAGGCGGCTCTTGCTCAAAATATTGATGAAAAGATTCATGCTTTGAACAAGATGATCTTTGATATGGGATCAGGATCAAGCTTGCCTACCTTAAGAGATCCAATAGAGAAAATGAACTATTTGGGTCAACTTCTAGAGGACCTTAAAGTTCTGCTCAAAACTACTCGGACGAATTATGCCCAGGCCCTAAAAACAGGCGTTGCAAGTGGAGTTAGTTTTGCTTTGGCAAAACTGAAAGCTTCCGACCCCTCCATAGATCTCCAAGCTGTTAAAGATGACTTCAACTGCCCACCTGAAGAGGCGACCAAGTTCATGGAAGAACTCAGGCCACTCGGAGATATAGTTGTAGAGGAGATGGAGGTCGAATCTCCGACAAACAGTAGTTAGGCTGCGAATATTTCTTAGAGTAGGTTCCTGCAAGTGTAAAAATAATTGAATATCTATGAAAACTTACCTTTTATGTCATTTGACAAAGCTTTTATTTATCCTGTTTGACTTTTAAAATTCTCGTATATTTCCTAGCCCCCGACTGCTTTATAGTAGAAGAACGTTACTATACAAGCAGTGAGCCAAGAAAGAGAATAAAAAAGAGGTCATAACCATGTATGTGAGTTTTTGAAGGTATGTTTGGACATGTAAGAAAAAATTGATCGTTGCAGTACTAGGAAATCAAATGTGGTCAGGACCAGCGTATGATTTTGACTAGTTATAGATCTTTGTTTGTCACAATGGAAATACCAATCAAAAAACTATATATGGTCGGAAAAAAGACTTTGTCAAATTTGACATAAGAAGAAATGCAAATATGTATGCAACAGATTATAAGTGAACTTTGTTTATATCTATTGTCCCATAGTGCAGTGGAACTAATGCTAAGACACGAAGGCATACGACATATCTCTTGAAACGTGTTCAAATTCTGTATCCGACTGGTAGCGAGGATTGTAAGAAAAAAACCGTCGCTAGGAAGCTCCTTCCAGTGGGCAGGACCACGTGCGAAAAAGGAGAGACTTCGACTAGGAGGCTTTCCGTGTCCCACCAAAGAGCTGCACAAGAATAGACCGAATCTTGAAATAATGAAGCATAATCTTCAAAATCGTAAGCATATCATTCATGAGATAGTTAGTTGTGTGGCGCTCTGATTACTCATTTTCTTTAAGAAAAGAGTGTAGTCGCGCGTGGGAATCATTTGAAGAAAATGCTCACAACTAGGACCATAGAGTATCAGAGATCCTTAAAAAGGATATCGGAGAGAAAAAATGTCTTCTCCGACCAGACTAACAATAATAAATGACCAGAATGTAGGTTTATATATATAAGCAAGGTTGCACTTCTTAATTAATTAATGAATTTAATGAAATTGAAATTGAAAGAAATGAAAGAATGAAAATTAAACATAGAACTTACGCAATTGATCGATGTTCCAAGAATTTGACAAAATTTGCCCATCAGACATAGCTAGTCGTACGGAACCTGGTCGGGTGACTTCGACCACAGTGTAAGGATATTCCCATTTAGGAGAAAGTTTATTGCGATTTGTTTGGCTCTGAATTTTTCTGAGAACCAGATCACCTACAGCAAGACTGCGAGGCTGCACCTTACGACTATGGTACCTTCGCATGGCTTGTTGGTAGACTGCTGATCGTACAAGGGCTTGGTTTCGTCGTTCTTCAAGGAAATCGACGTCGTCGAGTCGTCGTTCATTCTGATCATTTTCGTCAAAACGATCAGTTCGAGCAGAGCCAATTTTGAGTTCTGGAGGAAGCATGGCTTCAGCACCATAAACCAAAAAGAATGGAGTTTCACCGGTCGCACGACTGGTCGTGGTTCGAACGGCCCATAACACAGAGGGAAGTTCTTTAACCCAAGCTCCTGACCGTTTGATTAACTGGTCGAATACTCGGCGTTTGATCCCCTGCATAAGGATACCATTAGCTCGCTCAACTGTTCCGTTGCTCTGTGGATGAGCAACAGAAGCAAAATGAACTTTGACACCAAGTTCTTCGCAGAATTCCTGGAATTGACTGCTGGAGAATTGGGAACCATTGTCTGTGATTATACGACTGGGTACACCAAATCGCGTGATCACATTTTTCAGGAGAAATCTCTTAGCGGCCTCGGTTGTTATTTTAATGACTGGCTCGGCTTCAATCCATTTTGTAAACGTGTCAATCATGACGAAAAGGAATTTGAAGCCCCCGGGTGCTCTTGGGAAAGGTCCCAGAATGTCCAGTCCCCAGGTTGCAAAAGGCCAAGAAAGAGGAATTGTTTGTAAGGCTTGTGCTGGCTGATGTACATGTCGGCTATGAAACTGACATTGTACGCACTTCATCACAAGCTCTTTTGCATCATGAAGGCGCTTGGCGATAATAGCCTTCTTTGGAAGGCTTTACCGACTGTGGTTACAGAGGAATGGTGTGCTCCACAGACGCCTTCATGGATTTCGGTTAGCAATCTAATGCCATCCGTTTGAGATATGCATCTCAACAACACTCCATGAGATCCTCGTTTATACAAGGTACTTTCGATTAGAGTGTATGATTTGGCTTTTCGTGCTATACGATCGGCCTCTACATCTTCTTCTCGAATTGTGTCATCTTTGAAGATAATTGTAGATCGATGTCATCCGATCTCTACCTTGATCGTGATAAATACCAACCGTCAACGACACATGGAGCATCCATGTTCTCTTGATCGGTTTGTTCAACTTGCAAAGAATCATGTATGTTCTCGGAAGGCTCAACTACCGAGGGTGAATTGAGTTGCTCGAGAAAAACTTCTGGCGGACGGTCGACCTCGTGGAGGCCATCCGTGCTAACCGGTGCCGCCAAAAAGTTTTCCTTTCTAGGAATATGTTGGATCTGAAAACCGAAGAAGTGCTTTTCGAGTTTTCGTACTTCCGCCAGATAAGATGACATCTTGGTACTCGAGCATTGATACTCTTTCCCCACTTGATTCGCTACTAGTTGAGAATCGCCTTTCACTAGTAATCTGCGAATCCCGAGCGAACGAGCTGCTCGGAGTCCTGCCAGTAAACCTTCATATTCTGCCACATTATTGGTGGTAGGAAAATTTAACTGGATGGCGTACTTGATGTGTTCGCCAGTAGGGGATATCAAGACCACTCCAGCCCCCGATCCTTGTAACATCAAGGAACCGTCGAAATACATTGTCCACTCGTCGTGGTGTTCGTACTCGGGTCCTTGGGTGGGTTCAGGGTTTGTCCATTCGGCAATGAATTCTGCTATTGCCTGAGACTTTATTGCTGTTTGTGAAATGAAATGGAGATCGAACGCCCCTAGCTCGACCGCCCATTTGGCTATTCGTCCTGATGATTCCCTGTTTCCAAGGACTTGACCAAGGGGATATCCGGTAGGTACGACCACTTTGTGGGCCTGAAAGTAGTGCCTTAGCTTCCTTGAAGACATAAGGAGGCCATAGAGCAACTTTTGTACCTGTGGGTATCTTTCCTTTGGTCCATGTAAGACTTCGCTTACGTAATAGACTGGTCGTTGGATATTATCCCTTTCTACAACCAGTACACCGCTAACTGTCTGTGGTGTTGCTGCCACGTAAATTAGCAATGTTTCTCCCGATCTCGGAGAAACTAAGACCGGGGTACTCGTAAGGTACTTTTTGAGTTCCTCAAAGGCATCGTTTGCCTCTTTAGTCCACTCGAAACTCCCATGTTTCCGAAGAAGTTTAAAGAAAGGTAATCCTTTTTCCCCTAACCTTGCTATGAAACGACTTAACGCTGCCATACAGCCGGTTAGTTTTTAGACTTCCTTCTTCGTGGTCGGAGGGCGCATCTAGTCGATGGCCGCAATTTTTGCTGGATTTGCTTCAATACCTCTAGCCGAAACTAGGAAACCGAGCAATTTTCCAGCAGAAACTCCGAACACACACTTTTCCGGATTTAACTTGAGGTTATGTCTTCTCAAGTTGTTAAAAGTTTCTTGTAAGTCAGGAATGTGGTCGCCAGCGTTGGTGGTCTTTACGACCAGATCGTCAACGTAAGCTTCTAGATTCCGACCGATTTGTAGACTAAAGGTTTTTTGCATCAACCTTTGAAAAGTTGCACCAGCGTTTTTGAGACCAAATGGCATCTTAATATAACAGTAAGTGCCATATGGGGTGATGAAGGAAGTTTTCTCCTCATCTTCTTTACACATACTAATCTGGTGGTACCCTGAATACGCATCTAAAAAACTTAGTAACTCGCACCCAGAAGTAGAGTCTACCAGTTGATCAATGCGAGGAAGGGGAAAGTCATCCTTCGGACAAGCCTTATTAAGATCTGTAAAGTCGATACACATTCGCCATTTCCCATTGTTTTTTCTAACCATTACAGGATTGGCAAGCCACTGTGGGTGGTCGACTTCACGAATAAATCCAGCCTTGAGAAGCTTGTCAATCTCCGACTGGATTGCTTCCTTCCGATCAGGTGCGAAACGTCGTAGTTTCTGCTTGATCGGTTTTTTGTCAGGCTGGAGAGCAAGCCTGTGCTCGATCACCTCCCGGGGGACTCCAGGCATATCGGACGCTTGCCAGGCAAACACGTCCTGATTCGCTCGGAGGAAGGAGATGAGCGACTCTTCCTATTTAGGGTCGAGTCTTGCCCCGACCAGAATCTTGCGGGCGGTTGGGTCTGGATGTCCTGACCCATGTGACGACTTGACGCTGTCCGGAGAAGCGCTTTTGTCGAGTAGTACCTCCTTTGTCTGGTCGGATGGTTTGGGTGTCATCTTTGGCCTCGAGTGCTTGACCTGCATGGGAGACGGGTTAACCTCTCTGGTCGGAAGTTCATCAACCAGTGCAAAGGATTTCCGATCGCATACGTAAGCCATTTTCTGATCTCCTCGAATAGTGATGACTCCCTTTGGCCCCGGCATTTTCATACTTTGATAACCGTAATGCGTGGCTATCAAGAATTTTGCTAATGCTGGTCAACTGAGAATTCCGTTGTATGCGGATTCGAAGTTTACTACATCAAACGGAATCCTCTCTGTTCGGAAGTTGTCAGGCTTTCCGAATGTAACCGGTAAGGAAACTTCTCCTATCGGTTTAGCGGTAGAACCCGGAACTATGCCATGAAAAGCATATTTCACAGGTTTCACCTTTGACATGGGGACCTGCATTTCTTCTAAAGCTCCAACAAATAATATATTCAAAGAACTACCCCCATCTACTAAAACCCGATTAACCCGACAATTATTAATGGTTGGTTCAACAATGATAGGGAACCTACCCGATCGAGTCGATGGGATGGGGCAGTCGTCTTTGCTGAAGGAAATTGAGGTATCCGACCACTTCGAGTGCTTGATTACAGTTGGAGATTCGACGAGGTTGACCTCCCGCTCCATGGCCTTCAGATGACATCTGGACTCGTATGAAGAAGATCCTCCAAAAATCATGTTGACTGTGTGTTG
The DNA here is from genome assembly GCA_036346405.1 of Phyllostachys edulis. Taxonomy (NCBI): domain Eukaryota; kingdom Viridiplantae; phylum Streptophyta; class Magnoliopsida; order Poales; family Poaceae; genus Phyllostachys; species Phyllostachys edulis. The sequence goes on along the minus strand of CM070546.1, from coordinate 80,521,671 downwards.
GGGATCCTGGTACTCCATCTCCTCGTCACCATCCTTGTCCTTTTTGGAGCTCGTTTCTCCATGCTCCTGTATTGCGGGAAATGGTCCTTTACCTGCATAATAATCCTCCAGTTTCTTTTGCCAGACACGGCAGTGCGCAGATCATGCCACTGCTCACGTGAAGTGGACACCACTTCTTGTTCGTGCAGAATCCTTCTGTGCGAGCTTTTGCCTTGCTTGACCAAAGATAGCCCTTCTTGCCCTTCCTGATCTTGTCTGGAACGGTGAGGACTTCTTTGTCGTCGGGTCTACGGTTCTTTTTCTTCTTGAGAGACTTCTTGTTCTTTTTCTCCTGTTTGTCCAGGCCGGGGTGGGGAATCTTGTCTTTCCGATCAATGGCTTCACACCACTCGATTGCTTCGCTAGCGGTGGCATACTTGTCCGCCATATCAAAAAGCTCAACGGTTGTTCTTGGAGGGTTCATTGCTATGTCCTCTCAGAAACCGCCGATTCCTCGCACTGCTTTTAAAAGCTTTGAATAACGAGAGGACTCTGCGACTTGGGTATAGAGTTACTTAACTGGTGAACCTCTTGATATATTGACGTAAAGTCTCATCGATCCTGCCGGATTACGTGGAGATCGTCCTTCCTGTATGCGGTCGTCGTACTCGAAGTTGGCAATCGAAGATCACGAGTTGTTTCCAAGTATATATTGATCCGACCGGTAAGTTTAACAACCACGACCAAGGCGGACCCTTCGAGCACGGTGGGTAAATAGTTGGCCATTACATTCTCATCGCCACCAAAGAGCCACGATGGCGGTGGTATATATTGGAGAAATTCCAATGGGTTTTGAGTTCCATTGAATTTGTCCAAGTTAACCGATCGGAACCGGTTAGGCTAACGCATGCCTTGGAGCCCTGCAGAGAAGGCTCGACAACCTGTGATTGATTCATGGCGTCTTCTCTGGGAAGGTGCCGGATTGTAATCGGTCGGAGACCGATCCCTAGGATTGGGACGCTGGAACTCCGGTGTACCGATCCGGTCGTGGACATTGATATGATGCCTCCGACCACCCACTTGGTTCAAACGATGTCGGAGATCGTTAGGTCCTAGTGGTGGTTCTTCTCGACGCAGTGGGGGAGTAGCCTCTTGAAATAGCCTTCTCCCCTCGTGACTCCTTGGTCGGAATCGTCGAGGGGGTCTCGGTATCGACTGCTCTCTGGTATGACCGTCTTGTCCCTCGCCGAGGAGGAGCGTTGGGATGAAGTCATAGTCGACTTCTGAACCCCTCTGTTCCCGATCGCGCCCGTTATTGCATGGTCTGTTGGAGAATTTCGATACGACCTCGAGTTGTACAAAACTAGGAGTTCTGCTAGAGCAGGATCGAATTATTTAACATGTTTTGAACACGCCGCAAGTTTTAGATAGATTCGAAAGGTCTCGGGGTTCATCTTGGTCGTGGGTGTACACCGTCGAACCTTCCCCGACCTTCGGATTTGTTCGGTCCCATCACCACTCTGGGTGGGGCGGTGCGAGCGAGTTAACCGATTGACGTCGATTAGTTCGTCGCCTCCGGAAGTTGGTGCTTGACGGCCGGATCATCTCTAACAACACGTGATGGCGTGGTAGAGTGTAGGACCGTGCGGGGCATCTTGATCTTCATCTCCGATCGCGTTGACCTCGTGCTTCGGCATTGATCTTCCGATGAGCTTCCATCGTAACTAATGGAGAGCTTGTCGATTATACGCTGAATCTTCCACGATGGAAATCGGTCGGAGATGAGCACTTCCTGAGGTCTCCTCAGCCTGATCCGACGAACCACCGATCGTATCTTGAGTGTGATCATCCCCACATGGCCTCGACTAGTGGAGGTTTCATCGACAGATTACCGGTGACGGTTGACTCTGGAATTCCCGTGTCGAAGGAGAGTATCTTTCACCATGATTTCATCAATGGTATAGAGTTTTCCGGGTGATGGGGCTGAAATTTCTTCACCTGTTTCGCCGGTCGAGAAGACCGGGCTTGAAGAGATCCTCTGGCATTCCGAACTGGTCGAAACGGCCGGTTCTCCTGGTTGCGCCACCGGTAGTGGCGGCGCATCTTCATCCATCCGGTCGACCTCGCTAACGTCGGCGACGTGCGAGCCGGCGGAGGAGGAAGAGGAGGATGACCTGCCATTTTCTTCCATGGCGCGGATACATCCTTCCATGTCGAGGTCGGCGTAGTCCGCCAAATCGAACCAATTTTCCTCATCCCAAACTCCGGGCATAGTCGCATGAGCGATTGTAGAGATTTTGGGCGAGGATTTTCTTGAGCGAAGAATTTTTCTTCAGGAAACTTACGCCTTCTTCCCCACGGACGGCGCCAGCTGTCAACGATCGAGTTGTCGATCTTACGAAAATGAACGAGGAAAATGACGTGGAATATCCTGGAATGGAATGGGGATCGCTCTTTGTTGATATGAACTGGGTTTACAAGATGTGGCTTAGTACTACCCTGAATTACACCGAATGGGGGAATGTCTAACCGGGTAATCAGACTTAGAATATGAGTCTAAGGCTGATTATCTAGCTTCTAATTCCACCGCTTAGGCTTCTGTGTATTCTGTTGAACTGACGTTGTTCTTGTCTTTGTTTGTCTTGGCCTTGTTCTGCCGTGTTGCTGTGTGTCGTCCCTTCGTCTTCTGCGCTTCACCTTTAAATAACTTCCGAAGAGGTGGCAGTTACTCCTGGAGAAGACGTCCCTGGTGAAACGTTACGACTGGTCGGAACGGTGGAGCAGTTAGCAACGTGCTAACTTCCTTGCAGTTGCCTGTGAAAAGCTTAACCGTAGGGTGGTTAATAGTCAGTGTCTCAGGGTTGTACCATCGTATGATTTGGAACGTATAGCACGTGTTCCTTTCATCATATGATAAGAAATACCAGTTCAGTAATTTTACGAGCGGTTATCTGGTCGGGGATTAGGCACAAAACCTCATCCGACTAGGGTACCCATTAAGTAACCTCTGGAATACTAACGACCGGGGAGGTCGTTAGTCTTAGGGGTTACGACTATGAAGACATATGGTCTTTTATTATGTATTAAAATAATACATAGAGGTTTTAATCCTCGTCAAGTAGCACTTACACATCATATGCAATTCATCATGAATACATCACGATTTAGTTACTTCATTTATACCCCAGAGACTTGGTGAATTTATCTAGAGTTTGCTTAGTTTATAGTGATTACATTATGATATTCACATGGATCATGAGTGCTATTAGAGTGCATACTAATGATGAGTTATGGTTACAATGTAGTGATGATTTATTCTTTGGTAATGTTGCTAATCAATGTTTCCAGGCACACGGTTGATATGTAGTGGCCTCGAGTGTTCTTGGGCACGAGGTCCCAAGTCATGTGTGAACATTTATCCTGAATGTAATTATGTTGATATGCTTGATGTAGGATGACGTGTTGTAGGTTTCTATCCATGAATAGATTTCTGAAATTATAAGTAATTGTGGTTTAATTCTAGAGTGAAAAATATATGGGTTACATTCTGGGCTCTTTGTTGGGCTTTGGTGGTACAGTTTGGTTTACGGTTAGGAGAACTTACTGATTTAACCCGCCAAATACAAGTTAGGTGATTAGAATTGATTAATTTAATCTGGTCAAAAACCTTCTAACCATCGTAACCCAAAATTAAACAAACCCCTTCGTCTTCTTTTCTGAGAGGAACACCTTATTCCCTTGACAGGGACATTCTGTGAAGGATTTGACTAATCTCAGCCCCGATGGAACTAACATTACTTAGACCAGATGATTAGACCCCTTCGTCCACATATGCATGTCAACATCACCATACCTTGTCACATAGTCTACGTTTCTCAATCTGAACGCTTTCCAAACATCCCGTCTGCACGAGACTTAACTCTAGACTAGAAGTTCACCCGCGCCACTTGGCGCGGGCCGTTTCGCTCGTTTTGCTCGGCGTGGGCCTACGGACAATGCGTGAGTGGTGAATGCGGGCCCACGGACGCGCGCGGGAATGCGCGAGCGGCGAGTGCGGCGCGTGCGGATGGCGGGCCCACGGACGCGCGGGGAAGGCGAAGCGACGCACGCGCCACGTAGCGAAGGCGGGGCCCACGGACAGGCGCGGCTGCGAAACGCACGAAGCGCAAGCGTGGGATCGAGCGGTTGCGGCGGGCGCGAGCGGACCATCGGACGGCTATTCTTTCGGGGACGACGTGGCCAGGCCGGCTAGGGGCACTTTCCTTCAAGAATTAATAGTAGTAATTCCCATCTCACTAGCTAGTAACTACATAAAGCATTGCATGCCTCTCCTGGGCATCATCGCACAATTGACCATCAGAACACAGCATTACCGTACTAGCTGCTCAAAAATACATAACACACGCAACGGCAACAATGGCTGCTTGGAGAAGGAAGGAGAGAGCCGAGGCCACTGTCCAGAGGTTTTACGTCCATGCTGTCGGCGATGGGGTGAGCATACAGAAAGGATACGTTCCAACGGTGCTTGTCGGCGATGAGGGACGCGGCAAGGAGAGGGTCCTGGTGCATGTAATTATGCTGAAGGAGCCGTGCATGGCGGCGTTGCTGGAGATGGCTGCACAATAGTTCAATAGTTTCATTGGTTCTTTGATTTGTTGGTCGTTTTGATTTAATTCGTCGGTGATATATACCAGCAGAGAGTCAAGCTGTGCTAGGTTAAGTTGAAATGTATGCTTTTGCATGCCCCACTGTCTTCTTGCTTATTTGGTTAGGGAATTATCAATTCCTGTTCTAGGTGATGTAATTAAACGAGCTCAAATGTATGCTTCAAAAACTCGGGATCACCTTTAGTTGTTGCTGCTGTTCCATCATTTTGCTAAAAATTTCATACAACTTGCCAACACTAGGGGTCAGCAGACTTGTCTTCAGTCTTCACTAGTATCCCCCGTGAGGCATAAAGTAGTACTAGCACCTCTCATAGCAGGCTGCTCTCATGCTGAAGTCCACGTGCACACAAGCAGCAGACAAGGCCGCACAGACGGACAAGTAGCAGCAGCACCAAACCACAAGTAGTACTAGAGCAGCAGGGTGGCCCCAAACTCATATCCGTCGGTGACACACGAGCCAGAGCATCCACAACTCAAACCAAACCTTGGATTATTAACACCGAAGCCACTAACCACATGACAGGAGCCTCTAATCTGTTCACTTCCTACACACCATGCTCAGGTAAAGACAAGGTGTGTAGCTGATGGATCCACAGTACCTATCACAGGACATGGATCCATCCGGCGCACTAAGACATTGTCCTTGTCACTTCTACATGTTCACGATCTTCCCGTTAACCTTTTATCTGTTAGCTCTATTACTAAATCACTTAATTGTGGAGTTTGGTTTGATCCTACCTATTGTGCTTTTGAGGAGCTTGGGACAGGGAGACTTTTTGGGACTGGGACATGGACTCTACAATCTTGATAAAGGAAGTGATGAAGTTGCTCTTGTAACCTGCTTGTCTCCTAGTCAAGAATTATTACTACACCACCGCAGGCTTGGACATCTCTCTTTTGGTGCTTTGTCTTGTATTTATCCCTCTCTTTCTAAGTCTTGTTCGAGAGAATCCCTTGTATGTGATGCTTGTGAATTGGCTAAACATACAAGGGGTACATATCCTAGTAGGGGTTTAGGAAGTGACAAACCATTTGAAGTCATTCACTGTGATGTTTGGGGACCCTATGAGGTTCACTCTATTTCCGGACATAGGTGGTTTGTAATCTTTATTTACTACTTTATTCGCTATACTTGACTTTATTTGCTAAAACATAAAAGTGATGTGTTTTATGTTTTTAAAGACCTATTTGCTCTTATCCAAAATCAGTTTGGAGCAACCATTAAAACTTTGTGTTCTGACAATGGTACATAATATGTTAACTAGGAGTTTGGGCAGTTCCTCGTCTTAAATGGCATTGAACATCAAACAACATGTGTTAACACTCCGGAACAGAATGGTGTTGCAGAACGTAAAAACAGACACTTGCTTGAGGTTGCTCGTTCACCAATGTTCACAATGAATGTTCCTAAGTTTCTTTGGGGAGAAGCAATAAAAACAGCAGCATATTTGATAAATTGTATGCCACTTCGTGTTTTGTATCACAAAAATAATGTTGAGTGTCTTTTAAAATCAAATGATTTTGTTGTTTCTCCAAATGTCTTCGGGTGTGTATGTTTTGTTCATGACTATCCGAACTCTGTTGGGAAACTTGATCCTTGAGCTATTAAATGTGTCTTTGTGGGTTATTCTCCTTCTCAGAAAGGGTACATCATTTCTTTGTGAGTATGGATGTAACTTTTTGTGAATATGAACCTTATTATGGCCTAGCCGATGACACTGGAATTACTCTATCCCCACCTGAAGTGCGATAAGAAGGGGAGAGTAGCAGTGGAGGCACTCTTGCAGGCTCTATTCTTATTCATACTTCAAGTGTGTCTACTGGTGGGTCTAATGATGGTAATAACAATTCAAGTCAGGGGGAGGGAATACTTAATAATGAGAGTGGTGGCAATAATAACAATTCAAGCCAGGGGGAGGGAATACTATGCCACCTTTGCATAGTGTGGAATCCCCTATGCACGAGGACCCAGGTACCAATTCTCTCTCTCTTAGGATCTAGTTGCTCCTACTAGCACCATAGGGCAAGGTGATAATCAATTGCCTTATGTTTCACCCCAAGTCAATGATTTGCCTATTGCTTCGAGAAAATCATCTAGATCATCACAAATCCCAACACACCATAAATATTATGTTGGTTATAAGCATGCCATTGCCAACTTCATTCCCTATGAACATTGCAACCCTTCCTTTCATAGCTTTATTGCCTCTCTTGATTCTGTGTCCAAACCAAGTGACTGGAAAGCAACTAAAGAGGACCCAAAGTGGAAGGCTGCTATGCTTGAAGAGATTAGAGCTATTGGAGAAGAACAAAACATGGGAGCTTGTTAATCTACCACCAGGTAAGTAACCTATAGGTTGTAAGTGGGCTTTCACAATTAAACATACCCTGGAGGAAAAAATAGATAGGTATATACAAAGCTCATCTCATGCCAAAGGGATACACACAAACATATGGGATTGATTATGAGGAGACTTTTGCACTAATGGCCAAGATGAATTCAGTGAGAACACTTATATCTCGCAATCAACTTGGACTGGAATATTAACCAGATGGATGTGAAGAATGCATTTCTTCATGGTGATCTTCAAGAAGAGGTATATATGCATACCCCAACAGGGTTTGAGATAAGTCAAACCACTGGAAAGGTGTTACGCTTTCATCGTTCCTTGTATGGTTTGAAGCAATCACAACGATCTTGGTTTGATTGGTTTAGACGGGCAATGCTAAGAAAAGGTTACCTCCAAAGCAATGCTCATCATACACTATTCTACAAGCATACCATGGGCAAGATAGCAATCCTCATAGTGTATGTAGATGATATTGCAATTATGGAGATGGTTCTAAGGAAATTTCATATTTAAAGAATCATCTTGCACAAGAGTTTGAAGTGAGAGATTTAGGGTACTTGAAATACTTCCTTGGTATAGAGGTCTCTCGAGGACCTAAGGGTTTTTTCTTTCTCCACGGAAGTATGTCTTAGACTTACTAAGGGAGACAAGTATGCTTGGATCTTGCCTGCAGCTACATCTATTGAACAAAATCATCGCTTGTGTGGTAATACAGGGACACCGGCAAACTGGGAGTGGTACCAAAGACTAGTTGGGAGATTGATATATCTTTCCCATTGTAACATCCGTTTTCGGACGGACGAATAGTAATTAGATTTTGTTTCGTTCTTCGCCATAATTCAACTATCTCCTATTTTTGAAAACTTCCGTTCCTTCTCGGTCTGTGTTTCAAATGTAACGTTTGAAACATTTGAAACTCAATTTAGCGGTTCGGAGCTTCTCTCCTCCGTTTTGAATTCTCGGGCCGGTTTCGAATTGGACCTCCCTTCCTTCCTCTCTCGGGCTCAGCCCCTTTCTTCCTCCGGGCCAAGCCCTCCCCATGCCAGCCCAGCCCAGCCCTTCTCACCCTGCCCAGCCCGTGTGGGTCATCCTCTCTGCTCCCCTGCTTTCTCCCCCCTTGGTCAAAGCCGAGTGACAGCTGCAGCAGCGCTGCCTACTCCGTGTCCTCTGCACTGCACCAGCTCCCACCTGCCCATCCCTCTGCTCTGCGCCGGTCACCTCCTTCCCTGTCTTCCTCCCCTGGTCAAAAGCAGCAGCAGCAGTACTAGCTCACCTTCTCCTCCCTTGTTTCTCTCCCCGGTCACAGAGGCGCTAAACCCCCTGGCGCTAACTCCTGGCGCCCCTTTCTGGCGAAGGCCAAGAAGAATGCAGCCTTCTGACCCGCTTTGCTCACTGCTCCAAGATCTGTGAGCAGCCCATCCCGCCTGGAGCTGCACCACTGCTCCTCTGTTGCTCTGCAGTGTAGCAGCCCCCATGCCGCCTCGCTCCTCAAGCACACCCAGCCCGCGTCCTCCACGCGACTTTGGAGCTCCCGTGCGCAACCCGACGTCACCCTCGTCCCAGCTCCACGTCCGTTGTTTTGACCTTGAGCCGTCCGCGCGCCGCGTCATCGCCCGTCACCGCAGCGTCCTCGCTCTGCGCGCCCATCTGCCGCCGGGCGCCAGGTGCAACCGCTTCGTCGCCTTGACCTCCGCTCCCTCCGTGGACGACTCGCTTTTGCTCTCCCTTTAAAGTCCCATTCTTCCCCGAGCTCCCCACGCCGCCCCATTCTGAGCAGTAAGGACCATACCTTGAAACCGCCAAGGCTCCCTCTTCGCGCCGCCTCGCCGCCTCGACGAACGCCCGGTGAGCCTCGCCTTGGCGACACACGTCACCGCGTGCCCGTAGCCAGTGGACTCCATTCCCCACCACCCATCTCCCTCCCCGCCATAGACCTCCATCGCCGCCGCCCTTCTTCTCCACCCACGGCCGCCTCTGAGCCGAACCAGCCATCCCGACTACCGTCCGGCTTCCCCACCCGTGTTGCCGTCTGCGCTGCTTAGCTCGCCGTTCGTCACCGCTCATGGCGCCCGCACCAACCCGTGGAAGCCGCCGCCCTTTTTTTCACCACTTCTTGCGCCCCTCTCTGAGCCTTGCGCCTCCCGGTCCGGCGACCCAGCCCGCCTCCGCCGGCCTCCCCGCCTCTCTCGCGGCGCCACCCCGACTGGCCGGCGGCAGCGCCCTCCCCTCTCTGCCTCCTCTGCTCTGAAATCGGGGAGAAGCAAATGGGAATGGGAATTTTGGATTTTGGTGGCCCACCACATAGGCTCCTCCTCCCTCTGTGGCCAAGGTGGGCCCAGGCCATCTTGTTGCATGGACCAGAGCCACCCAGTGCAAGGCATACTGTTCCATGAACCCGGTCCACCCACTGCTCAGGACCCATGACCCTCTCTCTCTTTTCTTTTCCTTTTAAGCTTCAGAATTCATATCTCCTCCGTTATAGCTCCAAAAATTGCAAAATAAATTTCTAAAATTCATTAAATCAAGATCTTGCTAATGGCATAGGACTTGATTAATTTGGAGTTCATTTGTGTATTCTTTTGTATTTACTTGCTCTCTTTGTCGTTGTGCTTTTTCCCAAATCGCCTGCTTAGGATTCAAGACGGGAGATCCTCAAGTTGATCAAGACCAAGAATATCACGATCATCTTGCCTATAACCAAAGCGAGTCAATACTTTGACCATGTTGCTCCTACATTTTATGTAAACTATATTCTTTTAAATTAACAAATTGCATGCTTTAATTTGTAATCAAATGTATGTTAAAGCTTAAGGTAGTTAAATACCCACTTTATGTTTAATTAATTAATATTGCCATCCTTGATAACTTGAATCCATTAACCTTTGTCACCCTAGTATTTATATGGTAATACTAGATATAGGGTGTACTTGAGCGACATGCTAGCCTTGCTCAAGTACCGGGGTATTAAATACCCCAAATCATCATGTCTTAAAATATAAAATGTTTTGGGTAGTCATTGGTGGTCCACTGACTAAGATGAGAAAATAATTTGGTTTCCGTCTAAAAAACCCTAAAAAAAATGCTAGCTCTATCTGGGCGGATGGTGAGGCGGTGGGTGCTCCGGGAGCACGAGAATGTTTGGGTTGTGGAATGAACCGCCCAGATAACCCTAAGGACTTAATCGGGTCACGACCTCCCGTGTTAAACAAGTACAGCCACAAGTCTGCAGAAAAACATGCGACTTAGCTTAGTAGATTTATTGAACCTTGGATGCCATTTCGCTGGGCGGATAAATGGGGAGCCAAGTGGATTCATTCCGCTTGAATGGGACACCAAGAGGAGGGTGACGTTTTGCCGTCGGTGAGGTATAGCACCGCTATGCCGATCGAGGTAAAACATCCCGCCAACATTATGGGCGAACCCTATATGTGCTAAATGACGTAAGGGCGAGATAAGTCGAAGCGTTATTGTGACAACCTCTCGACTACACATCTAAGGAATTGTGTAGGGCAATGAGTTAATTGTCTCTTGTGGGTAAAGTGTGCTATCTCTGCAGAGTTTTAAACTGCTTAAATGTACCGTGCCTACGGTCAAAGGCGGACATGGGAACTTAACTTGAGTTAGTTCTATTTCAAAACTTTGTGGGTGGTATAAAAATGTGGCGGGCTCACCTAGCCCTGAATTTGGTTTTTCCTCGGGTGGATGTACCCAGTCTTTGTTAATATGGTGGATGTAACCATAATCAAAATAAGCATGAAGGTGGAGGTAACCTCTGCTGTTATTAATTATTGCACATTACTCTCTTTATAAAAATTGTAATTTGTTAAAAATGCTAAGTCATAGGATTTGTAACTATAATATTGCAAAACTTGCTTTCAAAATAAAAGAACCCGAGCCATCCTTGTTAAGCCTTGCATATATATAATTGCATTTGTGTGTTGGCTCATGAAAGCACGGTAGTAGTGCTCATTCTCGCTTCTCTCCCCCACCCTTCAGATAACGAAGATGAAGGAGACTACGCCTACTACGATGGACCAGAAGATGATGGACAAGGATATGACGAGGAGTAGAATAGTTCTGTAGTTTAGATCTCGCCCAGTCTAAGTAGACCGTTGGTACCTCAAGCACAACCGATATTATCCGACCCTTGGTTAATATCCGTCAGTACCTGTGTCACCCTTGCCGCTGTTCGTGGGATGAGCCCTACCTTCCTTTTGCTTCATTTGAGACTTGGTCGTTCTTTTGTAATGTAATATATTTGGCCTTGTGCGGCCTTTTTGTAAACTTCGACCCGATGAGGTCTATGTTACCTGTGTTGTAATATATTTGTTTCAGTTCCACGCTGTATGAATGATTCACAATGTGTACCGTGAAGTGCTAACTCTCGATCCAGGAATAGCACGTTGATTCACAGAGGATTTGGATTCTCGTAATCCGGTCCGACAGAGTCGGTATCGAGCATACGATCAGAGAGTCTTAGTTAGATTGGTCGTTGCCTTAAGGACTTGGATCTTATTTTCCAAAATTATGAAAAGCCTTGACAAAAACATAGCGTACTTATTGCTTCTGCTCATCACTCTTAGTTCTTCACTTACCTCGACTTCACTTGAGTTTTCACTCAGTTCCAACCCTTTTTTCCTGTTTCAAAAATTGTAGATGGCTACCCCGTCGTCCGATGGCCCCTGGGACTTCCGCTCTCATGAAGTAGACGGAAATGAGTTCATGGACATTCTTTGCCAACTCATAGTGCACCTGGGTTACAACCACCATCCTATCTTCAGAGGCTGAAAGACCCAGACCATGGATCAAGAATCATGGACCATGGAAGTTTTCCTCTATGCAAGGGAGGGCGAGTTCAACGCTCACATCTTCCGACCCGCGACACCACAGAGCAGCTGTTCCGAAGCAGTCCAAGACGCAGCACGCTTCGCCTGCAACTGCTTGGTCCAGATGCACGAGGATTTCATGAAGGAGATGCCCTTCCACTACTTCCAACCTCTCCAGGCGGGAGATTTCGAGCCCGAGATCTTCGTCGTCATGTTAGTCTAGGTTAGCTAGCAGTGCTTGCTTTAGCAGTCTTTTGGTTGCAAGCACTTTCGTTTCCTGCTGTTGTAGACGATGTGTTTGTATCCTGTGTCATGACTTAGCTTAGTGTATAAGCTTTGTTCGAAAGTCATGTAACACCTAACCCCCTTAATATAATGCAGCCACTCTCGGCTTTGTATTGTATTGTTTTTCCTTACTGGTTTGAAGCTCTTCTGTGTGTTCTATAGAGGGCCTGTGAACCCTCATATAACTCCCCTCATTCTTAGCTGATTTGCTTCCTCAGATGGCACCCAGGAGAGCCGCCGCCCCAAGCCGTGGTGCTATTGCAGTAGGCCCAGGAAGAGGCTATGGCTGTGGTCGTGGCCGTGGTCGTGGTCGGAACATATCTCCCCCATCGCCAGTGCACCCGACCATAGCCCAGCAAACTCAGATTCTCTAAGCTATGAGAGCCAGTCAGCAGGATGGAATAGCTAGTCGTAACTCCAAGCTGGCAGATTTTCTCAGGACACGACCTCTAACCTTCTCATCCCTAAGTGAAGCCTTAGAAACTGAGGATTGGCCCCGCGACTTGAAGAAGAAGCTTCATCTTGCACGCCGTGCGAAAACGACAAAGTGAGCTTTGCCACCGGTCAACCCAAAGAATCACCCAAGAAAAGCCGTCACAATGAAGACACCCGTGCTACTACACCGGGAGGACCCCAAAAGGCTATCACTTGCTTCTATTGCAGAAATACTGGACACTACACCAACAAATGCCCCAGAGGAAGCAAGGCAAGGAATTAAATGTTTCCATTGTGGCAACATAGGGCACCTTATAAGCAGATGTTCCCCAATGGAATCTCGAAAAACCTACAAGGAAAGTCATCGTCACCAACCTCAGCATTGACAACAAAGAAATCATCAAGGGCCCCAGCAAGAGGCAAGCCGTACCTGCTAAAGTTTTATCCGACCCAGAAGTTCCGCCAAATGCTTGCCTTGAATGTGGCAAGACAGGACACGTCGCCAATCATGTCCTCCAATACGATAAAATACAAGGGGAGCATGCTTTACATGTGGGCAATATGGACACTATTGCTACACATGCCCAGCTCCTCGCGCCTCGCCAGAAGGAACATCACCAATCAGAAGATTGTCCTACGAACCTAGTGCCTTGCACACGTTATGGAGAAAAAGGACATCAGGCAGACCAATGCCTTGTAAAACTGCCCCAACTACGATGAGGACCACCAGCCAGGTGAAGGCTCGACGCATAAAATTATGTGCTTCCTCCGTGAAGGACAAGATCACTGCCCCAAGGATTGCTCCCTATGCCTTCTTGACCAAAGCAAAAGGGTTGCAAAGGACAAGTTTCCAAGTTGCTATGAGCATCGTCATGAATAAAGTTGGTAGGACAACCCACCAGTAGGATGCTTCCGTCTTCCTCCTTTGTTCTCCCACGCCTAGTGTGTTTTTCCCTCTAGCCTATCGTGCTTCCCTCATCCCATCTTGTCACCTGAGAAATGATTATGAGAGAGTGTTCAATTGAGTATAGTCGCATGGCAGCTAATCTTGTTGAGCATAGGTGGTGTGTGTGTGTGAGACAAAGCAAGATGGATTTTGGAGATCATTAATGGGACTGATATGGAGAATTTTTAAGCTTTGTCAATGTGATAAATTCTTGTGAATACTAGAAAGCGATGGTGAATAAACCTTGTTTATAAAAGGTTTAAAGAATAGCAAATCGGTGGGTTATATAGATTATGGAGAAGGAAAATGATCATAAAGAGAAGTTTTGATCAACCATGAAAGGTATAGGAATCTAAGGTACTGATTTGATTATTAGAAGGAATTGGATCTTCATCTAATCTTAAGTTGATTATGATGTTGGTTGACAACCTGGAATGGAGTTATGTGTGCATTAAAGGCAGAGAATAGAATGCGAAGAAAATTGGATTTTCTTATGATTCACGATATTAATTTTGGGGAGAGTTAGTTGAATCATGATTGGGTTATAGAACTATAATTGTGGAGATTGGATTATAGAACTATAATTGTTGGATGATGGATTATAGAAAAGTGTTACGGTGGGAATTTGATCAAGGAATTACCTGATTAATGAGGAATGGATTATAGGATTACCAATTCATGATGTTGATTTTGGTAGAATGGATTGGATCAGGAAGTATGGAATTAAATGGTTATGTGGTAACATTGGATTCAATTGAATATGATTAAATAGAGAAGTTGGGATTTATCAGAAATTTTGGTTGGATTATAGAGATATGCCTTGATCAGATTACGGAAGGGTATAATTGCTAGATGATTGGATTATACAAACATTTGATTATGGGATATTGGAATTTATGATTGGAGGATACCTTACCGATATGGGAGTTAGTCCAAATAGTTGTTGTATTGATAAATATCTTATTGATATTGGGGATGGACTAAATAATTATTGAATAGATGGTTATAAAATAATTCGGTGGATTAAATTTGAGATCTTGGATTTTAACCAGATCTTTTGGAAGGTTCCTTAATAAAGATATTGGGTTTATATAAAGACATTCGGGAGGATCGTAATTGATACAAATGCTTGATGAATTAAGTGATTAATGTCGTGGTTTAGTCAGGAAGGTTGGAGGAAGCAGCCTACATCAGTGGCAGAAGTTCGTAGTTTTCTCGGTTTGGCCGGATACTACCGATACTTCATAGAAGGATTCTCTGAGCTTCCCAAACCAATGACCCATCGGCTTAAGAAAGAAAAGATGTATGAATGGAAAGAGGCTAGTGAGAAAAGTTTCCAAGAATTGAAGAAGAAATTAACTTCTACACTAGTGCTAATCCTGCCGGACACCGTCAAGACTTTGAAGCCTATTGTGATGCATCGCGCCAAGAATTTGGTTGCATACTTATGCAAGGAGGAAAATTTGTAGCTTATGCATCCAAATAGCTCCGTCCTCAAGAACACAACCATCCAACTCATGACTTGGAGTTAGCAGCAGTAGTGCATGTCCTCAAAATCTGGCGGCATTATTTGATTAGAAAACCTTGTGATATTTGCACGGACCCCAAGAGTCCCAAGTATATCTTCACCCAATCAGATCTCAACCCCCGGCAAAGAAGATGGTTGGAGTTAATAAAGGATTACAATTTGGATGTCCATTATCATCCCGGAAAGGCTAATGTAGTTGCTGATGCATTAAGCCGTAAGTCATACTGCAGTAATGTTATGATTCAAGAGCGTCAACCCGAGCTCCATAAGGAATTTGAAGCTCTCAACCTGTATTTGATAGAACAAGGCACTGCAAATGCTATGGAAGCACATCCAACTTTAGAAGAGCAGATCAAGACCGCTCAACAAGGACACTCCGGAGTCCAGAGATTCAAACATCTCATGGCAAAAGGAAAAGCCCCCAAGATGACCGAAGATCAGCAAGGAATCCTATGGTATGGGAAACGTCTCTTTGTTCCCCACCAGAAGGAACTCAAGGATTTGATTTTGAAAGAAGCGCCTGACTCGGATACCCCGCACCCAGCAAAGACCAAGATGTATCAAGACATGAAGGTTTTGTATTGGTGGCCACGCATGAAAAGAGATATTCTTGAGTATGTAGCTTGCTGTGATGTATGTCAGCGAATCAAAGCCGAACATCGGAAGCCAGCAGGATTGCTTCAACCCCTGCAAATCCCTCAGTGGAAATGGGAAGAGATTGGAATGGATTTCATTACCGGTCTACCCCGAACCAAGTCCGGATGTGACTCTGTATGGGTTATAGTTGATAGATTGACCAAAGTAGCCCATTTCATCCCAGTAAAGACAACTTACAAGGGAGATAAGTAAGCCGAGTTATACATGGCTCGTATTGTGTGTTTACACGGAATACCCAAGAGGATAGTCTCCGATCGAGGATCTCAATTCACTTCGCATTTCTGGGCTAGTTTGCATGATGCCCTTGGAACACACCTTGGTTTCAGCACAGCTTATCATCCGCAGACCGATGGTCAGACAGAAAGGACAAACCAAATTCTAGAAGACATGCTTCGAGCTTGTGCTTTGGAGTTTACAGTAGATTGGGAAAGTGTCTACCGTATGCCAAGTTTGCATACAATAATAGCTACCAGTCAAGTCTGAAAATGTCACCGTTTGAAGCACTTTATGGAAGAAAATGCGAACCCTCTGCAGACCGTCGAATCCGTGAAGGATATATCTTCGGACTAGATACTCTCAAGCAAGCCGAAGAGAAAGTTCGACTGATCCGAGATCGTCTCCAAGCAGCTCAGTCAAGACAGAAAAGTTATGTCGACAACCGTCGAAGAAAGTTAACTTTTGAAGTTGGAGATGCCGTGTACCTTAAGGTATCACCGCTTCGTGGAACTCGAAGATTCAAAGTTAAAGGCAAGCTTGCCCCAAGATATATAGGCCCGTTCCCCATCACCGCCAAGCGTGGAGAAGTTGCCTACCAGCTAGAGCTACCGGAAAATTTGTCGAAGTTCTCAACGTGTTTCCGTCTCTCGGCTCAAGAAGTGTCTCGAGTACCAAGAAGCGAGACGCCCATTGAAGCCATCGCCCTTCAGCAAGATCTGACTTATCCCGAGCATCCAATCAAGATCCTCGACGTCATCGAGAAGCGAACAAGACGTCAAGTCATCCGCCTTTGCAAAGTCGATTGGAGTCACCACACCGCCAAGGAAGCCACACAACGCTAAGATCGGTGAAGCAAGACTACCTTCTGTTCTCGGGCGGCTCGAATCTCGGTCGAGATTACATTTAAGGTGGGTAGGATTTGTAACATCCGCTTTTGACTGATTTAATAGTAATTAGATTTCGTTTCGTTCTTCGCCATAATTCAACTATCTCCTATTTTTGAAAACTTCCGTTCCTTCTCGGTCTGTGTTTCAAATGTAACGTTTGAAACATTTGAAACTCAATTTAGCGGTTCGGAGCTTCTCTGCTCCGTTTTGAATTCTCGGGCCGGTTTCGAATTGGACCTCCCTTCCTTCCTCTCTCGGGCTCAGCCCCTTTCTTCCTCCGGGCCAAGCCCTCCCCATGCCAGCCCAGCCCAGCCCTTCTCACCCTGCCCAGCCCGTGTGGGTCATCCTCTCTGCTCCCCTGCTTTCTCCCCCTTGGTCAAAGCCGAGTGACAGCTGCAGCAGCGCTGCCTACTCCCTGTCGTCTGCACTGCACCAGCTCCCACCTACCCATCCCTCTGCTCTGCGCAGGTCACCTCTTTCCCTGTCTTCCTCCCCTGGTCAAAAGCAGCAGCAGCAGCAGTACTAGCTCACCTTCTCCTCCCTTGTTTCTCTCCCCAGGTCGTGAGCGGCCCAAACCCCCTCATGGCCGCTAACTCCTCGCTGCCCCTTTCTGGCCAAGAAGAATTGCTGCGATACCAGCCCCTTTGTTCACTGCTCGAAGATAAAGAGCCGCCCATCCCTTTGAAAGTGCACCACGGCTCCCTCTGTTGCTCCTCTGTAGTGCAGCCTTCATGCCGCCCGCTCCTGCAAGACACCAGCCCCGCGTCCTCCACGACGACTTTGGAGCTCCCCGTGCGCAACCCGACGTCACCCTCGTCCCAGCTCCACGTCCCGTCGCCTTGACCTTGGAGCCGTCCGCGCGCCCGCATCATCGCCCGTCACCCGCAGCGTCCTCGCTCTACGCGCGCCCATGCCGCCTCGGGACGCCGTGCAACCGCTCGATCTCACCTTGACCTCCCGCTCCCTCCCGTGGACGCACTCGCCTTTGCTCTCCCCTTTAAAGTCCCATTCTTCCCCCTGGAGCTCCCCCACGCCGCCCTATTACAGAACGGTAAGAACCATACCTTGAAACCGCCGCGCTCCCTCTTCTGGCCGCCGCGCCTCGCCGCCTCGTAGACGCCCCGGTGAGCCTCCGCCTTCGGCGACCGCGTCACCGCGTGCCCCGTAGCCCAGGGACTCCATTCCCCACCACCCATCTCCCTCCCCGCCGCCATAGACCTCCATCGTCGCCGCCCCTTCTTCTCCACCCACGGCCGCCGCTACCGAGCCGAACCAGCCATCCCGACTACCCGTCCGGCTTCCCCACCCCCTGTTGCCCGTCTGCTGCTTAGCTCATGGTTCGCCACCGCTCACCGCGCGCCCAGACCAACCTGTGGAAGCCGCCCGCCCTTTGTTTCACCACTGCTTGCCGCCGCTCTCTCTGAGCCGACACCTCCCGGGTCCGCCTCCCTCCGGCGACCAGCGCCACCACCCCCCTCCCGCCGCCTCTCTCGCCGCGCCACCCCTGACTGGCCGGCCTGCGCCCTCCCTCCTCTGCCTCCTCTGCTCTGAAATCAGGGGAGGAAGCAAATGGGAATGGGGAATTTTGGATTTTTGGTGGCCCACCTGTCATAGGCTCCTCCCCTCCCTCTGTGGATCGCCAAGGGCCTGCCATCTTGTTGCATGGACCGAGCCACCCAGTGCAGGCACTGTTCATGAACCCGTCCACCCACTGCTCTGGACATGACCCTCTCTCTCTCTTTTTCTTTTCCTTTTAAGCTTCGTAAATTCATATCTCCTCCATTATAGCTCCAAAAATTGCAAAATAAATTTCTAAAAATTCATTAAATCAAGATCTTGCTAATGGCATAGGACTTGATTAATTTGGAGTTCATTTGTGTATTCTTTTTGTATTTACTTGCTCTCTTTGCCGTTGTGCTTTTTCCGGTAAATCGCCCGTTTAGGATTCGAAGACGCCGGAGATCCTCAAGTTGATCAAGACCAAGAATATCACGATCATCTTGCCTATAACCAAGGCGAGTCAATACTTTGACCATGTTGCTCCTACATTTTATGTAAACTATATTCTTTTAAATTAACAAATTGCATGCTTTAATTTGTAATCAAATGTATGTTAAAGCTTAAGGTAGTTAAATACCCACTTTATGTTTAATTAATTAATATTGCCATCCTTGATAACTTGAATCCATTAACCTTTGTCACCCTAGTATTTATATGGTAATACTAGATATAGGGTGTACTTGAGCGACATGCTAGCCTTGCTCAAAATACTTAGGGTATTAAATACCCCAAATCATCATGTCTTCAAATATAAAATGTTTTGGGTAGTCATTGGTGGTCCACTGACTAAGATGAGAAAATAATTTGGTTTCCGTCTAAAAAACCCTGAAAAAATGCTAGCTCTATCTGGGCGGATGGTGAGGCGGTGGGTGCTCCGAGAACACGAGAATGTTTGGGTTGTGGAATGAACCGCCCGAGATAACCCTAAGGACTTAATCGGTCCACGACCTCCGTGTTAAACAAGTACTGACCACAAGTCTGCAGAAAAACTTGCGACTTAGCTTAGTAGATTTATTGAACCTTGGATGCCATTTATTTGGGCGGATAAATGGGGAGCCAAGTGGATTCATTCGCTTGAATGGGACACCAAGAGGAGGGTGACGTTTGCCGGTCGTGAGGTATAGCACCGCTATGCGGCCGCCGAGGTAAAACATCCCGCTCAACATTATGGGCGAACCCTATATGTGTAAATGACGAAGGGCGAGATAAGTCGAACGTTATTGTGACAACCTCTCGACTACACATCTAAGGAATTGTGTAGGGCAATGAGTTAATTGTCTCTTGTGGGTAAAGTGTGCTATCTCTGCAGAGTTTTAAACTATTTAAGCAGTAGTGCCTCTGGTCAAAAGGCGGACATGGGAACTTAACTTGAGTTAGTTCTATTTCAAAACTTTGTGGGTGGTATAAAAATGTGGCGGGCTCACCTAGCCACTGAATTTGGTTTTTCCCTGGTGGATGTACCCAGTCTTTGTTAATATGGTGGATGTAACCATAATCAAAATAAGCATGAAGGTGGAGGTAACCTCTGCTGTTATTAATTATTGCACATTACTCTCTTTATAAAAATTGTAATTTGTTAAAAATGCTAAGTCATAGGATTTGTAACTATAATATTGCAAAACTTGCTTTCGCAAATAAAAGAACCCGAGCCATCCTTGTTAAGCCTTGCATATATATAATTGCATTTGTGTGTTGGCTCGCGAGCACGGTAGTAGTGCTCATTCTCGCTTCTCTCCCCCACCCTTCAGATAACGAAGATGAAGGAGACTACGCCTACTACGATGGACCAGAAGATGATGGACAAGGATATGACGAGGAGTAGAATAGTTCTGTAGTTTAGATCTCGCCCAGTCTAAGTAGACCCGTTGGTACCCGCGTACAACCGATATTATCCAGCCCTTGGTTAATATCCGTCGTACCTGAGTCACCCGATTAAACTTGCTGTTCGTGGGATGAGCCCTACCTTCCTTTTTGCTTCCGCAGAGACTTGGTCGTTCTTTTGTAATGTAATATATTTGGCCTTGTGCGGCCTTTTTGTAAACTTCGACCCGATGAGGTCTATGTTACCTGTGTTGTAATATATTTGTTTCAGTTCATACTGTATGAATGATTCAGCAATGTGTACTGTGAAGTGCTAACTACTGATCCAGGGAATAGCACAGTGATTCACAGAGGATTTGGATTCTCAGAATCCGGATCCGACACCCATACGTGATCATATATTGCCTTTGTAGTGAGTCTGGTTAGCCGGTTGATGCATGATCCTAGATCAGCCCATATGGAAGTTGTGAATAGGATTTTGCGCTATCTCAAAGGCTGCCCAGGGAAAGGTCTTTTATATACCTGCCAGTGGGACTTGCAAATTGAATATGCTATACTGATGCTGATTGGGTCGGCTCATTGGGTGATCGATGTTCAACATCTAGTTATTGTACATTTGTTGGAGGTAACTTAGTTTCATGGCGATACAAGAAGCAAAATGTTGTGGCTCGGACTACTATAGAGGCTAAGTTTTGATCTATGGCTCATGGTGTGTGTGAGCTGTTGTGGTTGCAAATCGTTTTAACAGAGCTGAGGTTGCACAAGTGTAAGCCTTTGATGTTGTACTGTGACAACAAGGCATCTTTTGATATTGCCAATAACCCAGCTCAGCATGATCGAACCAAGCATATCGAAATTGATCGTCATTTCATCAAGCTAAAGCTTGACAGAGGGATAATTTGCCTGTTGTATGTAAATTCGGCTAGTCAGGTAGCGGATGCTTTCACAAAAGAACTGCTGGAGAAGTCTTTCTCCGTATTTTGTAGCAAGATGGGTCTGTACGATGTATTCACCTAATCTTGAGGGGGAGAGTTGGAGTGTGGTGTTGTAACTAAGCGATTCTATAGGGACTTGATTGTAAAATGTAAAGGATATTAAAGAAGGCAAATAGAGAAGGGGATCAAGAATGATCGATCCAAGAATTCCCCACTCATCCTATCTCGTCTTTTCTTCATCCCCTAATATTCAAAATCCCCTTTGATCTCCAAAATATTCAAGAATAATTAAAGTATCTTATCATTTTTATTTGTGGATATGGTAACTATTTCCTTGCTTGAGTTAAAAGAATTTGTTTGGCGGATACATATACGAAATTAGCTTGTGAAATCACTTTAAAACATCAATTATTTTTTAGATCAATAGGGCATTGAGAGCGATGCCCTAGTTCCATTACTGAAACTGTAATCCAGTTACAGTGCATGGTAGGTAGTGTCACTATCGAAACTGATTTTGTACTCTCATTAGATTTCCTTACATCATCAGACTCCCACAGAATCTATTTTCTAAAAAACTAGAGCAAACTAAATCAAGCAACCCCATCCATCTTCTCAACTTGGACATTTTCTTCCCTTTCAGCGTAGGGCAACAGTCTTCATTTCAGCTCTCTCACACGCTCAAATTAATAAAAGAAAAAGTGCTCTTTTACGATGCCTACCAATTAATATGGACTATCCATTGTTTTGAACCTATCGGGCCAAATTAGTTTAGATTTTCTTATACTACACCACCAAGCTAGAGAAAGTATCCGTTTATTAGGGGAAACTTTAACTGCATATGTTCCTCTCATAGCTGCCACTAGCAACTCTCGCAACCCTAACCCAAGAGAATGCGTGAGGCCGCAACCAAATCGCTAGCTCGATTACAGGAGTTTCCCCATGATGACCTGGATCGACACCAAATTCTTCAATGTTAATATAATTTTGATCATTGGAAAGGGAATATGTCTTGCTGTTTTTGTTCTATGGATGAGAACATTGATGTCAGGATTGGATTTCTGAATCTGAACTCTTTGTGTATTTCTACACTAGTACCTGATCAGTAGCAGTCACATCGCACGGTGGCCGTGTGGCAGCGGCTGCGTGGCGGGCTGTGGTGGCCTCCACGTTTGTTTTGATCTTTCTTTCTGTCGGACCCAGATTCTGAGAATCCAAATCCTCTGTGAAAACACTGTGCTATTTCCTGGATCAGTAGATAACACTCAGAGACACATTGCTGAATCATTTTATACATGGTGTAAATGAAACCACACCATTCATTAATTTACACATCAGAGTTTACACAAACTGCATCGGGTCAATTTTTACAATAAGGGCCGAACAGGCCAAATTGATTACATTACAAACGCGAAAGCAACAATGGAAGCAAAAGGGTGAGAGCACATCTCTCCACACACTACTACGTAAATGCTATCTTGGGCCTTTGATCACGAGCGGTTCATCGAAACCGTCAGATAAACACAATCTCGAGCGGTTTTGTTACCCACCGCATGTGTTATTCTCGAGCTAAAACCGCTGCGTGAAGATATCATATCACGAGCGGTTCATATTTGGAACCGTCGTGATACTTCACGAGGCGGTTCCAAACATGAACCGTCTGTGATATTACCCAATATCACAGAGCGGTTTTTTAGAACCGCTCTGTGATACTTCACGAGCGGTTCCAAACATGAACCGTCGTGATATTGCCCAATATCACGGCGGGTTTTGTTAAAACCGTCGTGATAATTAACTCATCACAGACGTATATATATAACTCCGCCTCCCGGCCAAAACAGATATAGTCTTCTTGATCTCCATATCTCTGGCGCTCGATAGGTCCATCGCCGTTCCGTGCGGTTTGAGTACATCGCCTCACCTCACCGAGCGGCTGGTCCATTTCAGCTGTATATTGTCAACGAGGAGCTTGCCGCCATCGCCTCTGTTCACCGATCGGCGACCCACCGCGCCTTGAACCTTCCCGACTTTCATTGACACCTTCCTCGTGATCGAGGTGAGATCTTGAAGCATAAGCATCTTTTAATTTGAGTAGTTTGACGTTTGCGCCAAATCGCTAGTTTCAGCGCCTCCATGGGACATCACCGTCGGTTAGCCTCGAGCAAGACCTTAGGGCCGAGAGCCACGACTATATAGCAATGCGATGTCACCCTAAGCCCGCTTTGAGCTTCAAATTAATCCTCTTGTTTTTAATCATTTAGTTAATAAACTAACGAGTCTATGACATGTGGGACCGCCATAGATTTTATAAATAAAATCATGAAATAAAAAATGAGTCAGCGACAAGTAGGGCCCACATGTAAGTTAATAAAATCCAAAAAATGTAAAAATGAAAAAATCGTAATTAAGCCTCAGAAAATATGCTTTCGAAAGTCATCACCCTTTTATTTATTTTAGGGTTTTCAATACGAACCTTGTGATGGACCGAAGTTGGATGTACACTGAGAACCGTGTGAGTGAAGAGTACATTAATGGCGTGTCTACTTTTACAAGAGCCATCGAGGAGGATATGTTGAATAAGGGGCGGAATATATGTACCGTCCATGCATTGACCGCAAGAATCAAGATGTTTAACAACCGAGCGCAGATCGAAGCACACTTGATTCAAGGGTTTCAAAAGGGTTATACATGTTGGACCATCCACGGTGAAGAGCATATTATCTGAAGTCAACGATATGCCGCCGAATGATGTCGATTGTGGTTCCGATTCGGATAGGCCGCACGATGACAATCTAGATCGGATGCTTTGCGATCGTAAGGAACCGTGATGAGAGGGAGTATGTTCAATTCGGGCGTGATGGAGGACTCGAGAAACCTTTGTTCCGGGCAGCAAGTCGGAATACACAAGGTTGTCATCCGTGCTTAAACCGCTGAAATTGAAGGCAAGCAGCGGTTGGTCAGACAAGAGTTTCCGCAGTCATTAGGTCTCTTAGCGGACATGCTTAGGAGAAATGAGTTGCCCAAAACCACCTACAAAGCCAAAAGGTTCTTTGTCCATTGGGAATGGAAGTAGAAAGAATACATGCATGTCCGAACATTCGTATCCTCTACCGTAACGAGTATACAAACATGCATGTATGTCCGTGTGCAACGATCCCGACACAAGCGTAAAGCAATCGGATGACGACGAGGAATCGAGGTGAAGAAAGGACCTCCTGCTAAGGTGGCGTGGTATCTTCATGTAATTCCCCGTTTGAAGCGGTTTTTGCGAACCCAAAGAATGCAAAAGTACTGCTATATTGGCACTCAGAGGAGCGTAAGAATGACGGAAAGTTAAGACACCCTGCTGATTCCGCCCAGTGGAGAAACATCGATAGGAGGTTTGCAGACTTCGGTGCGGAACCAAGGAATATAAGGTTTGGATTGAGTACAGATGGAATGAATCCTTTCGGTAACATGAGCATGACATAGCACTTGGCCTGTGACGCTCTGTATCTACAACCTTCCTCCTTGGTTGTGTATGAAGCGGAAGTATATTTTGTTGTCGATACTTATCCAAGGGCCGAAGCAACCTGGAAATGATATTGATGTGTACCTAGCACCATTGATGGAAGATCTAAAAATCTTGGGATTGAAGAGTGCACAGTATGGGATGCGTACAAGCGAGAGAACTTCACTTTACGTTCCTTGTTGTTCTGCACCATAAATGATTATCCCGCCCTTGCTAATCTGTCGGGCGAGTACAAAAGGGCCAAAGCACATACTCACCGCTTAGATGATACCGAGTGTGTGGCTAAATCACTCGCGTAAACCGTGTACATGCGTCATCGTAGGTTCCTTGGAGGGCTCACCCATACCGCAGGATGAAGAAACAATTGACGGAGAGAAGGAGGGCAGTTCGGCTCCAAGGCATTTAAGCGGAAAAGAGGTCTATGATATGGTTAAGGATTTAGATGTTGTGCTTGAGAAGGGATGTAAATCGAGGACAAGTAAGAAGAACATGTGGAAGAAGAGATCAATATTTTGGAACTTACCTTATTGGGAGCACCTAGAAGTTCGCCATTTGCATCGGCGTCATGCATGTAGAGAAGAATGTATGTGATGACTTGATTGGTCTCTTCTTGAACATTAAGTGACAAAACAAAGGATGGTGTCAGCATGCGGCTTGACTTGGTTGATATGGACATCGGACTGAGTTAGCACCAACAAGGACCGATAAAGGATGAGCGTACCTTCCCCGCTTGTTACACTCTGTCCAAGGCCGAGAGAACCGAATCTGCGCGATGCTTGCATGGCGTGAAAGTTCCGTCCGGTTACTCGCCAACATGAAGAAACTTGTTTCGATAAAAGATTTGAAGTTAATTGGCATGAAGTCTCATGATTGTCATGTGTTGATGACACAAATGCTCCCTATTGCAATTAGAAGTATTTTGCCGATCAAGGTCAGAGACAATCATGAGGTCATGTATTTTTTTTAACACAATTGCTCGAAAGGTCATCGATCTCGAAGGACTAGATGCTCTGCGGGGCGAGGTGGTGACGACACTATGTGATCTTGAGATGTATTTCCCTCGCTCGTTTTTCGATATCATGGTCCATCTCATTGTTCATATTGTGAGGAGATAAAGATGTGCGGGCCGTGTTCCTCGTAGCATGTACCCGTTCGAGAGGTTCATGGGAATTCTCAAGTCATATGTACGGAATCGATCTCGGCGAGAGGGCGGCATTGTCGAAGGTTATGCAAGCAAGAGGTCATTGAGTTACGCCTCGATTACATGGCTCGGTCGAACCGATGGGTGTGCCTCGATCTCGCCATGAGGGAGGCTCGAGGGTATCGGGACCATCGGAAGGAAAGCAATCACTCCAAATATGGATGCGTATGCTCAAGCCCATTTCACGGTCTTGCAACACATGATTGAAGTGTCCCGTATATCGACCAAAGACAAGGGCGTGCTTGACAATGAGAATCCGCTGCGGCGGATGTTTGGATCACGAGACAACACAATGCGGTTCAACCAATGGTTGAAGGAGCGACTTGCTAGGAGCTCGTCAAGTGATATCTTGACATGGTTGGCAAAAGGGCCAACATTCTGAGCTTGTAACATGGCGAGGATCGACATAAATGGGTACACATTCTATCTGCAGCTCGGGATATAAAAAGCACTAACGAGTAATAGCGGTGTCGCATAGATGCATTCATGCCGATGGGGTGAGGAGCTCCTACTATGGGCAAATAGAGGAGATATGGGAGCTCGACTCGTGCTTTTCAAGATCCCCTATTTGGTGCCGTTGGGTCCATCTCCCACGGTGAAGGTCGACAAATGCGGCGTCACTACCGTGGACCTCGAGCGTGTCGGATACAAAGGCGAACCATTCAGTCTTGGCTAACCAAGTTGTTCAAGTCTTCTATGTTACCGACCGGAAAATAAGAAGCGCCACGTAGTTCTTCATGGAAAAAGGAGGATTGTCGGAGTTGAGAATGTAGTGGGCGAGGAAGAATACAATCAATTTGATGAGTTGCCTCCTTTCGAAGCGGCATAAGGGTCGAGGAAGAAGAACATGACGAAACTAGCTACATACGCGTCGATCATCATGAAGGGCTAATTTTTAAAGATTAATTGAACAATGTGTGTATATGTATATACATTACGATGAATGGTTAATTTTAGTTCATTTGAGTTAATTAATTGATTTGTCTTGTGAAAATGGATGTGATTGTTTCTCAAATGAATGTGAATTGGATGTATATACATGTACTTGTTGTCTTTTACGCTTGTTTGAGAGGGCATGGCTAGCATTTCTGAGGCTAGCCAATAAGCGAATCGATCTAGATATTAACCAATACAAAATAATATCACGAGCGGTTTGAACTACAGACCATCTCACATGTATATCACAGACGGTTGTTTATCAAAACCGCTCATGCTATATATATATCACACGCAGTTGTTTATTAACACCGCTCGTGATACATCATATATCACGAGCGGTTCTAAGTTAGAACCGCTGCGTGATATCATATATCATGAGCGGTTGTTTATTAAAACCGTGCGTGATTCATCATATCACGAGCGGTTGTTTATTAAAACCGTCAGGATATACATCACATATCACGAGCGGTTCTAAGTTAGAACCATCGTGATAGTTATATCCTGAGCGGTTCTAATTTAGAACCGCTGTGATGTCCATCCCTATTTACATTCGGACTCTAGCTAGGGTTTGCCACGCCGCCACTCTCAAGCGATTAAGTTTCTCAACTCCTCTCGCTCCTCCTCCCCGAGCCCGTCGCCACCGTCCTCGGCGCCGCCTCCTCGAGCTCGGCGCTTCTCCTCCCGATCCGTCGGACGCCGCCTCCTCCTCCAGCCCGTGGCGCCTCCCCGCCCGCCAAGGCTCCTCCTCTGACCCGGCGCGCCTCCCCGAGCCCACCGCGCCTCCTACCCAGAGCCCGCCTCCTCCCCTCCCAGCCCGTGGCGCCTCCCCTTCGACGCCGCCCTCTTTGCTCGTCTGCTCCTGCTCGTCCGTCTCGTCGGCCTAAAGGTAACCAATGCCGAAGTTACCGATCGACCCCCACGCCTTTCCTAACTATTTCTATCAATAATATGTCATGGTCCTTCATGATAATTGTACATGTTTTAGGAATTTGTATTTGTTCTAGTCGAGTTATTCATATGGTATTTGTTTTGATCTCTCTTCGAATACATTGCAATGATAATTCTATTTCTTGTGAAGATGTCTTCCGCTCATTACGAGTCATCGCGCCTCATGTGTCCGATGATGCACCATCCTCTGGAACAATATCCAACCGCGGTAGAAGAAGAGGAATATCGAAAAGGCCCACGGGCGATTTACCATCACGGAGGTCGATCGATCAGGGACCCTATCAATCCTCGCCAAGCAGCGTCCGCATTCCGGAGAATGGTCAGAATAGTTGCACGGAACGGCTCAAGATCACCTATGATTCGTGGAAGGTGGTGCGGACCATCAAAACCTAACCAGGTCTTTGGCGGAAATTCTCGCATCGTTCAAGATCCCGGAAGAACTCCTGGACTCTGTGCGACGATACGCGTTGCTACAGGCGTGCAAAGCGTGGAAGAACTTCAAGAGCACGCTTGTCAAAAACTATGTGGAGAAGGATCTGAAGCCGCCCTTCCACAAGTATCTATTGTTGGAAGAGTCCTGGGCCGAGTTTGTGGCGAAGAAGATGACAGATGAATTTAAGAGTGAAAGTCTGGCGCTACGGCCCTCGAGCAAAAACAAACACCCCACGCACTCGGCACACTGGGTATGCGGGTAAAGCCCCGATATGGAGGGATTAGGAACAGTAGGCAAGCAGTTTGAATCTCTCCCTGCTATTTCCCGAGATCACTAATGTGTGCGCCCGACAGTGATTATTTGCGAGGTTATGTATTCGGCCTACGGGGGAAGTGTACTTTCCAAACCCCGAAGACCGGGAAGTGTCCCAACGCTGTAAGATATCGAACTACCTAGTTTGTAATTACTCCATAACTTCATAGGAAGTGAAATGACATGTCGGGCTATATTGCGATAACGCCGAGTGCACAATCTTCCCAATGCTCATTCTAGGCGGATAGGGAGAAAGATATACTCTCTGCGGCCCTAGGAAGCAGTGAGCATCCGAATATACGAGAGGCGCCGGTGTTTTTGTTACATGGGAACAATGGTTCCAAGCGGACTCGGATCGTCATCGAGTAGGAAGAGAGCCAAAGCCGAGCACGATGCAAAGCTACGAGAGGATCTTCGTGCATCCTCGAGATGAGCTCATCGAAAAATTCAATCAATCCTTTGAGGAAAGGATTAGTGCGTTCGAGCAAAAGCGAGATAGAGACCTTTGAGGAAAGGATTAAGGGATTGCAAATGCCAAGTCGGTTGGAAGCCCCTACCCTACTATACCGCTTAGCCACCCCCAAACATCCGAGTAGTGCAAGCGTCCAACCCTAACCCTACCACAATAGGTGATGACAGATTTTCCGTCGATGAGCATCATTTTAACCACATGTATCAAGACGCTGTCTTCACGGTGACCTTCGACGACTTGTTACGTCTCTTCAACCTCGACGAGCTCGGCGTCTCAATCATGCGATCTTTGGACCTTTGTAAGTGTGTACAATCACGGTCAATGTTCGTGTAATATCGATAAATGTTATATATAACTCCTAGCTTTTGTATAATAGATACATGATCCGTGAAGCGAAAGAAGGAAATCACCGGTAGGTTTCCTCGACCCACACGTTGTCTCCGAGCAAAGCATCACGGCGAATGCAACATTAAATCGAGAATTACGTTATAGATTTTTCATGGCTCACCGCAACAAGGAATTCATACTTTTGCCCTACAACCGAGTAAGTAGTGTTGCACTCTGGCTATACTTGTTGATTTGTACTTTATAAGCAACACGAACTTAGGTTTAATGACCATGCCGACATACTGTGTAGGTTCCATTGGATTCTAATTGTAATTATACCAAAATGGAAATCGTAATATACCTAGATTCCCTCAGAGGGCCACTCACAACTTCACAACTATCCGGAGTTTAATCATCGAGTAAACACATTTCCTCCATAGAAACTCTATTGTAGTCTTTCCTTCCTTTGCAATGGCTAAGGCTAACTTCTTGGAGTCACGTGGGGTGTTCGACGTGTTACATGCTAAAGGATGGAATATCAAGGAAGGACGCGCAACATGATCAAACATTCCGGTACTTGCTAGCTAGTACACATTAATCCTATATAACACTTCGTAGCAATGCCTCTCGAACTAACCAATTCTATTTTTGCGGTGCCACCGGCGGCATGCCGGCACATAGCGTCTGTGGATACTATGTTTGCCACAACATGCAACTACTCATCGGTTCGCGATCACCAATGATCCTCGGGTTTGTCAATCTTTCAACAATTATTTCATATATACTTACCAATTTATATAAGCCCTAATTTAACCTTCATATCGACGGAGTTGCGAACATCGGCTGAAACTACGTTGGAGCAGGCGAGCTCATAAAAATTCGATCACACCTTGCGTCATTCTGAGCAGACGGTCATAAATCCAAATGGGAGTTTCTCGGTGTAGCAGATTGAACTTGATTGAGATAGATTGAACATAATGGTACATGTGTGTAAATTAATGTACATTAATGGTTAAATTTAGTTAATTGATTTGTGAATTGGATGTGTGCTTGTTTACGAAATGAATGCAATTTTGATGTGCTTCAAATGAATGAGAATTGGATGTGCTTGTTTGAGAGGGCATGGCTAGCATTTCTGAGGCTAGCCAATAAACGAAAATAGATTTAGCAATGCAAAGACTACCCGAGGCGGTGCAGTAGATGAAACCGTCATGATAGTCGACTACCACTGAGCGATGCATCAGATGAAACCGCCTGCGCTAGTGAACTATCACGCAGCGGTTTCATCTACGCATCGTCTGTGTAATCGATCATCGCTGCACGGTTTCATCTGCATCGTCGTGGTAGTCGACTATCACGACGGTTTTATCTACGGACCGTGCGTGGTAGTCGAATATCACGAGCGGTTTTATCTACGAGCCGTCGCAGTGGTAGTCGACTATCACGACAGTTGCATCTACTGCACCGTCTGTGATAGTATGTATTACAGACGGTTCGAAAACCGTCTGTGATGACCATTAGCATTACTAACCCATAAACTCAGACGGCTCACGGAACCGTCTGTGATGGCGTTTTTGAACCGTCTGTAAAGGCCTTTTCTGTAGTAGTGACAGGCAAGCGACTGGGGAAACCCGTATGCCAAAGACTTGGATAATATTAGATGCACACAAGCACCAACGGAGTCAACTAGACTGGGGCGAGACCTAGACTAAAGGAACTAAACTACGCTTCATCATCTCCTAGGCCTCTAACTTCTGGATCATTGTGGTATGTGTAATCTCCAAGATTTCCTGCTTCTGAGGATTTTGGGGGAAAGAGCGAGAATAAGCACAACTTCCATGCTCGCGAGCCAATACACAAGATGCAATAATATACATGCAAGGATTAACAAGGATGGCTCGGGTTTTTTTATTTGCTAAAGCAATGTTTTCAATTATCATAATTACAAATTCCTATTACTTAGCATTTTAACCAAATTGCATTTTATAAAAGAGAGTAATTGTGCAATATTTATTTCAATAAAGGTCCCCTCCGTCGGAACCTATACCACATGCTTCTTTTGATTGGAGCTACCTCCAACTATTAACACCACTGAGCTCGACGTCTCAGGTAAAATCCAATCTCAGGGCTAGGTGAGCCCGTCCTAATTTTCATACCACCCACAAAGATTTTTGAAATAGAACTAACTCAAGTAAAGTTCCTATATCCGCCTTTGACCATATGCGCGGCTGTTTAAACAGTTTAGACTCTGCAGAGGTTGTATATTGTACCCACAAGAGATAGTCATACTCGTTATCCCACATGATTCCGTAATCATGCAGTTGAGCAACCGTCACAGTAACCTTTCAAATTACCTCGCCCTTTCCATCATCTCACCCATATGGGGTTACGTCCATACATTGTGCGGGATGTTCACCTCAGCGACTGGTGTAGTTGGACTGCGCCTCAGTGACGGGCTTACTTCACCTCATACACTACAACACAAAAGCCCTGTAGGGACGCCTATTTTATGGGTTAAAGACGTTTTCAATCATCTCTATAGCACCATAGAGTCGTTTTTGTAAAACATCTCTAGAGCGTCTCCCCACGTATCGTGTCAAAGATCGTAGAGACGTATTGTTAAGCGCATCTACAGTGATATGAGTCGTTTAGATTGCGTCTCTACAAGCTTAGAGACGCTTTCATATTTGCATTTCCATATCATCTCTACTCTCCCTAGTGACGCTTTATTGTGTGCTAAGAAACATAGATACGCATTCATAGACGTATTTAGATTGAGCTAGAGACGTCCATTTTTATTTTGATCTGTAGAAATATTTTATCGTTAGTTAAAATATAATGATTCAAATGATATAGTATCACATATTTTCATAAGAAATTTCAGATCTTTGGTAAAGCCATTTCAAATGTAGAATTACATTGTTGATATATAAAAAAACCAGAAGAAAAAAATATAGACACTCCGTTGCGGACTGAATTGAGTTAACAATTGAATCGAGTTAACAACTGAATCTAACATCAACATACAAAGGTGTAAACACACTGAAAAATTTCCTACAAATCCTACATCTGCTGACGACCTTCAGCTCCTCAGACCAAGGTAATAAAGGCCTTTGTGCTCACGGAGAACAATGATGGAATCTTTCCACTCACGGAGGATATTAGAATTTATAAAGACCTCAATTTTGAATATCAAGTTCCTTTCTCCACATCTTCAAATCACAATATAAGGAACTTCTGAAGGAAAATGCTTGGATGCCACCACTACTAGCACACCGCCACACGTCAAAAGAATCATGCACATACGCCTTGCCGCTTTGGTACAACCCTTTCATCGATTCTTCCGATAATTACGATACACGAAAATCTGGACGCCACTTCTAATGCGAGATGAAAGGAAAGCTTAAGGTACAAAAGACGTAGAACAGTTATTCACAATCTCAAGAATTTAATGGACACAATATTTTTTTTTGAATGAAACCGGCAGGAGGGTTGCCCGTTAAATTAATAGAGGAAGGTAAAAGTACATTTAGACAAAAGAAGCCTTAATTACAAAGGAATAAAAAGCTCCAGACTCTTGGCCCCCGCAAGGGACCAAGATCGGCCCTCCTCCTTAATCTTCGCAAAGAGTTGTTGAGGGGGGGTTGCTAAATTATTGAAGATTCTAGCATTTCTTTCCTTCCATAGTTCCCACATAATAAGAATAAAGGTCGTGCTAGTAGCCTTCGCTGGCGAGCCTTTCCTGACTGCTACGTTTGACCACCAATCCAGGATGGTCGAACAAGGGGGCCAGAGGGAAGGCTGAAAGCTCTCGTACCCTAGCCAGTCTACCATCTGCTTCCAAATTCTGAAGGAGAAACGACATTGGGCAAAAAGGTGAAGGGCCGATTCCAGTGTGTGTCTGCAGAGGGGGCAAAAGCGCTGGTTTGGCCACCCTCGTAATTCCAATCTATCAGCAGTCCAGAGCTTGTTTTGGATTGCTAGCCAAGCGAACAATTTGCACTTTGGGGGGCATGGGAGTTCCAAATAAGGAGCTTAAAATTAGTCCCCATAGAACCCAGGAAAAACAAGGTGTAAGCGGATTTTGAGGAGTAGGTACCATTCGGGGTTAATTTCCAAGTGATCTCATCCGGGAGGCCAGGGTCCAAATGAATATGGTTGATTTTGCACCAGAGATCCACAAACTGTTGTATGTGGTCGACAGAGAGTCCCCCCGAGTGTTGATGTCACGCACCCAACGTCCGTTCTGAAGGGCAGAAGCCACTGTCTAGTCTTTCCTTTTGGAGATTTCGAAAATCTTTGGGGCCAAATCTTTTGGAGCCGCCCCACTAAGCCAGGTCGAGAGCCAGAAAAGAGCTGTTTTGCCATCCCCAAGGGAAATTGTGGTTGCTGCCGCAAAAAGGGTGCGGTCCCTCGCATCGCAGGGTGTTTCCATTCCGACCCAGGGTTTGGTTGGGGCCTTCCATTGTTGCCATTGCCATCTAAGTCTTAAGGCAGTAGCAAAATTTGAAAGGTTGAGGATGCCTAGGCCACCCAGGTTCAGCGGACGACACACCTTCACCCAGTTGATTTTGCACTTGCCCCCCGAGAAGTTCTCGTGACCCGCCCAGAGGAAGCGACGCCTGAAGCGGTCTAGGGTAGAAAGAACTGTCTTGGAGATCTTGAAAACCGTGAGGTAAAAGATTGGGATCGAGGAAAGGACGGATTTAACCAGAGTAGCTCGCCCTACAGGGGTCAGAAAACGTCCTTGCCAGCCTACTAGTCTACCACCCACTTTGTCAAGGAGAGGTTGAAAGTCCACTCTACTCAGTCTTTTATGGGTGAGCGGTAGACCTAGGTATTTGATCGGAAAGAATGCTCGGACTGCTTGGAAGCCTTGTAGGATTGAGGTCAGGTCTATATGGTCGCAACTAATCGGGAGCACCGTGCTTTTCTGAAAGTTTGTGCGGAGGCCTGAGACCTCACCAAAGTAGAGTAGAATCTGGGTGGTTGATTGCAATTCCGATTCGCTCGGATTGATGAAAATAGCTGCGTCATCCGCGTAAATGGAGGTTCTGAGGGTGGCGAAGCGGTCCCTCGTGCGGCCCAGGAACCCCAGGTTGGTTGCAATCTCGAGGAGACGTTGGAAGGGGTCAATTGCCAGAATGAAGAGGAAAGGCGAAAGAGGATCCCCTTGTCGCAACCCTCTTCCGTGGATGATTGCCTCGCCAGGGATCCCGTTTAGAAGGACTCTGGAAGAGGCCGAACAGAGTAGGGCGGCCACCCAGTTTGTCCATCTAAAAGGGAAGCCTCTTTTCCAAAGAAGGTCGAGGAGGTAATCCCAACGGACCGAGTCGAAAGCCTTTGCGATGTCGAGTTTGAGGAAGAGCGTGGGGGTTTTGATTGGTGGAGTCTTCTGATCAAATTTCGAACGTAGATGAAGTTATCGTGGATGCTCATCGTCTTGATGAAGGCACTCTGAGCTTGAGAGACCAGGTTATTGAGAAAAGGCATCACCCGACGCGCTAGCATTTTCGCAATCCACTTCCCAAGGTCGTGGATGAGGCTGATTGGTCTGAAGTCTTGCACTTGGTCTGCCCCATCCTTCTTTGGGATTAGTCCAATGTTGGCTGTATTGAGAAGGTGGAGGTGCGACGTGCGAAGAGAGTGAAAGCTGTGAAACACTGCCATTATGTCATCCTTGATGATATGCCAGCAGGACTTATAGAAGTTGGAAGTGAAACCCTCCGGGCCCGGGGCTTTGTCCCCTGGCAAGTGGTTTAAGGCAGAAAGAACTTCGGTTTCCGTGAAAATGGCCTGAAGGCCATGCAAGTCTTGTGAAGGAAGGTTGACGGTCTCCCCGTTGAGGTTCGAAGCACGAGCGTGGCGGGGCTAGCATGTCCTTAAAGTGTTCTTTGAATTAAGGCCTTCTCTATGTGCGTGGTCGCCCAACCTGGACCTTTTTGGAGCTTGTGGATGTGGTTTTTTCGCCTGCGGCCAGTAACTTTGAGGTGGAAGTACTTGGTGTTTGCGTCGCTTTCTCTGAGGTTAATGTCGTGAACTTTGGCGCTTCTGACGATCAATCACTGCCAACCCCATGACCCGCTTCTTGAGACTGACCCTCAGGGCGGATTCCTGAGGCGAGAGGGCCCTAAAGTCTTGCGCCACGTCGAAATGAAGGATCAGCTCTAAGGCCATGTGGAGAAGGAGCTTTGGTCAAGGAAAGAGACGTCTACTCTAGGATTTGAGGGCTAATGCCGTAGAAGTTAGCTTGTGGTTCAGACGGTACACCGGCTTGGTGTGCCGACATTGGGCCATCCACGAATTTTGGATTGTCTCGAAGAAACCTGGCATCTTAATCCAGAAGTTTTCGAAGCGGAAGGATCTAGGGCGGGTAGGACTGTGGATGTTAGACAGCAGCAGGGGGCAGTGGTCGGAGATAGAAGAGTTCAGTGCCTGCAGAAAAAAGTTTTCAAAAAGGGTGTCCCAGCCTTCATTGCAAAAGACCCTGTCCAACCTAACCAGGGTTGGGTTCTGACGCTCATTGCTCCAGGTAAACCTTCTATTTTGCAGGTGGACTTCTTTTAATTCGCAGGAGTTAAGTGTGCTACGGAAATGAGCTAGGTGTTCGCAGATTGATGCTGGAGTTGTTTTTATCCGCAGCACGATAGATGAGGTTAAAATTGCCCAAGACAAGCCAGTTGGTACCCCAAGGCGGTTTTGAGGAGATAATTTCTTGAAGGAAGGCCCGCTTTTCGGTGCTACGGGAGGGGCCATACACTATCGTGAGACGAAAAGCCGAGTTGCACTCTCTTAAGTTCACTGACGCTGAGAGGTTGTAAGTCGATTGGAGCATGTTGGTAACCTCGATGAAGTCGTCGTTCCACAGAAGGAGGATCCCTCCCCTCGTGCCCTCAGCAGGTTTGAAAGCGAAGCTCCGCAAGTTAGGGCCCCCGAGGAAGTCAGCAAGACTTTGGTCTACTTGCGTTAGTTTGGTTTCCTGCAGGCAGGCGAGGTGGCTAGTGGTTGAGGTGAGGGTCTCGCGCACCGTATCTTTCCTGGCTTGGTTATTGAGGCCACGCATGTTCCAGCAGATGATGCTAATGGTTGGACCGTCCATTGAGGGAGAGTTCTGCCGGGGGGAGGAGGTAGTCTGAGGAGGCTCGGCTGAGGAGGCTGAGGAGGCGGGCAGTGTGAAATGTCGTGGTGGACTACGTGCCAGATGCTCATTTTCGGTAGGGGATGATATAGTCCATTGGCAGTAATGGCTGAAAATTCCCATGACCTCTGCATCCATCGGGAGTTAGGGGTGGCATCCAGCAGCAGCCCTGGCGACCGCTGCTCAAATGACGAGGAGGCCTCCGCCGCTTGCCGCCCCCTGGCTGTAACAAAGTGGCAAGCAAGTAACCCATAACCAAAGCTGACCCAGAATGAGGCAAGCAGCGCAAGCGCAACAGCAGAATGGGCTGGGCGGTTCGACGTCAGGAGGACCCCGTCGCATGAAGTGGAAGGCTCGACAGAGCCTGCTGCCACCAAGGGACTCAGTTGGCCACAGCCGCAATGAAGAGGGTTGTTAGCAGCACTTCCGTTGGAAGGGACAGGAGTTGGGGTAGAGTTCAGGTAAAGACCTTGGCCGGAATGACAGCAAGAAGAGCAAAAAACCATATTGCATTCCACATGTAGTGCCTTACAGAGCGGAGTGAGAAAACAGAAAGACGACAATAAAGCAAAAGGAGCCAGAACAAAGTTGTTGTAGAACATAATCCTGACTGTGTCATCGAAGCAGGACGAGGGTCCCTGCCCTAAGCTACCGCTACCAGGGAGCCTGCGGCAGCAGTCGCCGTCTGTGAGGACAAATCCTCGGTGGTGCACTGGCCGCCTAGCTCTGCGAGGACCTCGTCTGCTGCCGATGTAATCTGGCAGTCTAGCTTGAAGAGCTGTGAGAGGGTGGCGAGCGAGTCTTGCAGGATGGGAGTATCAAAGGCTTCCATGTAGATTTTGAGTGCGTCGTCCGTGAGGGGCTGATCCTTTAGGAGGGTGCCCATCTTATGAGCGAGAGCCTCTTGAGCCCGATGCAGCATTGAGCCGGTCCTTCGCTTGACCGCTAAGCTGCTGACCGCCTAAGTCAGATGCGTGGCTGGGAGTGAGTCTGAAGGGGTGCTGCAAGAACCAGCGAGGGCGGCTTGGAGAACAGCTCCCGCTTGAGGATTTCTTGCTCGTCGAAGGAAATGACTTGTCTTGAAGGAGTTGGGCCGGGCTGGTGCTCCCGGGCGGAGGGCCAATCACCTGCAGATCCCAGCTCGACTGGGTGAAGCTGGGCCGGCCCAACGCTCCTGAGAGTTCTGAGCGAGCTCCAGTGCAGGCGTTGAGTTGTTCCTCAAGCGAGTTGGTAGCGATGGCGTTGCGGCGTCTCCGGTGACGAGTGCTCCTCGAGCGAGTTGATGATGACGGCGTTGGCAAAGCCTCTTGGCGATCTCGGGTGGGGCGATGGAGGATCCCCTACTCCTAGACGCCTGGCTCTGGACCTCCAGGTCAGTGGAGGAGTCCCTCCCCCCAGACCCCTTGCGCTGGATCTGCGGGACAGTGAAGGAGCATCTCCCCCCAGTCGCCTGCCTCTGAACCTGCAGAGGATTTGGGACAGCCGGGGGGGGGAGACATGGGGGCAAACAGGTGCTTCAGGTGAGAACGATCACCTGTGAATCCCAGCTCGACGGAAAGGGGCTGGGAAGGGAGATCACTCTTGAGAGCTGCAGACCAGCTGTCCGGAGCCTAGGTGAAGTCAGTAAGGCTCGAGAGGTTGAGCCGCCTGTTGTCAGTAGAACCCGGTCTGGGGGGAGTGAGGGAGCCCCTCTGGGCCACAAGGTTGATAGCCTGCACAGGGTCTGAAACAGCCTGTGGGGAGGGAGGTACTATGAGGCAGTCAGCAGCTTGTCTAAAGGTCACCCAAGAAGGCTTGGGCTTCGAGTCTGATGCCGACCCTGGAGCAAGGCCGAGCTACACAGCGGCCTCAGAAGCCGCCTTGACGTAGGCCTCTGCTTTGCGGAGCCAATCACCCCGTGCCTGCTCAGTTGAAACAGAAGAAGAATTAGGCAGGGGGATTCCTTCATGGAGGAGCACCTGGAGTGAAGCCCGCAGGGAGTGAGCATGGGAGGCGAACTGCTCTTGGAGATCTCGGTCTAGCGGTGGGGAGCCCTTCAGCGTCTTCTGCAGGGCTGCATGATGGGGCGGGGCGGTGGTCTTGGCAGGTGGAGGCAGCGGGGGGTTACTGGCCCCAGTGGCGCTGCCGGTCTGACCACCCTCCTTGCTGGCTCCTTGATGACCTCAGTGGGGGGATCGGTCCCGGTCCCGACCCGAGCCAAGGCGAAGCAAGACAGACCTGTTGGTGTTCTTAGAGTCTCTACGGTTGTGGTTTTGTCGGCCCTGGTCATTGTCGCTGTCGTCGTTGCTCCTGTGGTGGCGGGTCGTGGTTGAGTGGTGGTCATCGTGGGCCGGACGACGGGGAGGGGGGGGGCGACGAAGGCCGCGGGTGGAGCGGTTGTCCTCTGCAGGAAGGCCTTCTTGCCCCTCCTTTTCCAGCCGAAGGGGATGTTGGATGATGTGGGTCGGCCCTTCTTTTGCTTCCAGCGTACCATCGACAGCCCCTAGATTCCGGGGGAGACTGGTTGTTGTCGGCTCGTACGGGACAGAGTCTGCTGCCGACAGGAAGTCGTCGAGTGGAGCGGCAGTGTGGTCCTCAACGAAGTCGAGGTGGATAATCACCCTGTGAGTGAGCCCTCGCCTCCACCTGTCCAAGGCGCGGGAGCTCGCTGCTGGCCGGTTGGATGCCTCTTCTCGGTGCGTGAAGGTGATCAAAGCCACCTTGGGTATCGAACTAGGGTTGGACATCCAGGCCCAGAGGTTAAGTGTCCTTGTGTCCTCCTTGCTTGCCGAAGCCCCTTCAAGAGATTATAGGGAGCATTTCCTCCCCACTAGTCGCTCTGCGACCTCCGGTGTCCAGGCAAACACCGGAAGACCTTCAAGGCAGAGGCGGACGCGGAAGAACATCACAGCACCGTAGGCATGGCTCACCGACCTCCAAGGCTGCACATGAATCTCCAGGTCTTCGTGGTAGAACTTCTTCGCATCCCGAACTCTATCTCTGGTGTGCTTGCTGCCAAACTTGATGAGGAAGGCTTCTGAATGGTGGAGGGAGACCGCCACTTCCTCGCGGCGCAAGCCAAAGCGACGTCGAATCGCCTCGGCCATGGCCCTGTCATCAGTACTGACATCGCCCCGCAACACCCAAGCAACAAGGGCAGTGGCCTCCCACTCCTGACAGGCTCGGTCAAGGTGAGGAGTGCCGTTGATGATGCAGTAGTCTTCAGCTGGGCGTGTGTCTGGGGCACCAAGGAAGGACATGGCCGAAGCTTGCGACTTGGAATGGCGCGGTCTGGGAGTGGTCTTCAGGGGAGGCTGCAGCCATCGCAGGGGTGGACGAGAGGCCACTTGCCGGCGTCGGCACTCCTTTGCCTGGTGACCAAAGGAGGAGCAAAGGAAGCAGCGGATGGGGTCCCGACACTTGGAGATCTTGTGGTCACGGGAGAAGCAGCGGAAGCACCTGCCTTCAGTTTTAAGGAGCAAGGAGACAGGAGGGGTTGAGTTAAGGCTGGGGGTGGCTCGACGGCCTGCAGCACGCCACCATCGGGGCCTCTTGACTATCTGCCAACCTGGTTCTGCTCCTGAAACTGCAGCTTTGGAGGTATAGTGAGACGAGTCTGCTCTGGCCGGAGGATACTCGGCAAGCTCGAGGTGGCTTCGATTTGACATTGGTGAGGGAGATGATGGGCTGCGCCGAGCTACTACGACAGTCCCTGCAGTAGGCTGTAGAGATTGGGGAAGCATCAAACAGGGAGACTTGTGGAGCTGGTCGCGGGCAGTAACTGCGGTGAGGGAGCTCGGTTGGCCGGGCGCAGTAACTGCGACGACGCGTGGTGTGGCCTGGCGTTGGAGGATTTGCACAAATGAGGTGGGGGACTTGAATGACCCAGCCTTGGAGCCAGCCGAAGGGGACGCCAATCCAGGGGCCACGCTACCTGGGGCCGTCGGGACGGACGTTGGAGGAGAGCAGATCTGGTGGGTGGCCGACGGAGGCAGAGTCGGCCGGCTGCCGGAGATGACGCCGGACCAACCGAGATTTTCGGCCAAGCAAGATCGGTTGGACCCAGACTTGGGATGGGGCGGAGGTGGTAGAGGCAGGCGAGAAATGGAGGAAGGCGAGTCGAGGAAGGGGCGGATTCGGCGGCCGATAGAAGGCGGAAGCAGTGGGGGCGAGGGTGGGGAGGGTAACGTGTGGGGGTGGAAGGAGGAGGCATGCTTGAGGGGTGGTGGCGGGGGAGGGCGGTGGCCGGGGTGCAGTGGCAAGGGGCTAGGGGGAGGAGGGTGAGGAGAGGGGGGGTAACGTGTGGGGGTGGAAGGAGGGAGGCATGCTTGAGGGGTGGTGGCGGGGGGGGGGGAGGCAGTGGCTGCTGGTGCCGGAGTGGCGCCGGCGGGGCTAGGGGGGATGAGGGCAAGAGGAAGTGGCTAACTTTGATGGCGGCGGCGGCTCTGACACAATATTAGGTTTTCCATGAAAATGGTAGCAAGTTCCATGAAAATGGTAGCAAGTCCAAATCCTACTATCAAGGATGAGAAGACCCCTACCACAAAATGAGATATAACTTGCAAATAAAATGCAACATGAATACGAAAACCATCAAGTTAAGTCTATGTAAGTTTAGAAGTGAGGAATACGACTATAGTTCTACTGTGTCACTTAAATTCAGTTTATTCCAGAATTCAATACTATCATCAGTGAATAAACCATCGGAATAGCTCAACGTGTATCAAACATTCTTCCACCAGTAAAAAGTAAACAAATGGCATAATCTTTCCAAATACGCCCTGCATTTTAAAATTTACAACTTGCTAGGAAAAACCTGCCACTGTTTTAATGTTCCTTATGTTGATACTGTTACTAGTTGCTGGCAAAAAAGAAACTATATACATAAAAATTAAGCTCTGCTTTTCAGTTCCTTAAAGGGATAATGATTTAAGTAGCCATTCCTTCCAGAGATACTATAAACGAGAGTAATCTAGGATTTACAACGGAAATTAAGATCAAAATCCTGAGCAACAGAATCGTAAAATTACTTTCGACATACTATAAA
Source organism: Phyllostachys edulis (assembly GCA_036346405.1). NCBI lineage: Eukaryota > Viridiplantae > Streptophyta > Magnoliopsida > Poales > Poaceae > Phyllostachys > Phyllostachys edulis. The sequence continues at coordinate 80,480,274 of CM070546.1, read as the reverse complement.
ACGCGAGGATTATTTATCAAAATGGGAAAGGAATGGGCTATTTCTCGGGTCAACATAGTGGTAGGATACAATAGCCTTGGTCAGTTTCGAGACAGCTTCGTCCACAGAGAACTTCCGGTCCTTCAAGAACCAGAGTATCATCTCCTCATCATCCCTCCCGATTCTGCCCGTCGGGAGGCCTGGATGCTACCTCTCCAGCCTTCCTTTAACCTCCAAGATGAGCTCCACACATGAAGCAACCAATGCAAGATAACAAGTCATACATAGTCTACACACTCAGTCCGCAGCTACTGCTCGTTTTGTGATGAAATAGTACGATTCAGCAGCAAAAGAGTTGAGGAGATCATCAAATCAAGAGTTGAATACGCGGTACAGGCGTGCTACCCCGCCAACCTTGGAGGTGGAGGCAGCACCGGGAGCAGAAATGGAGCAGCGCACTGCTACCCTGGCGAGGCCCCGCGGAGGCGGAGGAGTCCGGACGACGGGACGAAAGGAGCAGGCGGCAACCATCACTTCTTCTCTTCTCCTTTTCCTTGCTGTCTTTCTTTTTCCCCTTCCGATTTGCAGCCGCAGCGAATCCCGCGAGTGGAGTCGAGAAACGTAATAAAAGTGCCTAAATAAAAACGTCCCTAGTAGATTATTTTATTATAGTGATACCGGTGTCTCATTCAAACCGGATGTAGCACGTGCTTGCATATTTTTACCCATACACTAGTGAGATAATTTTCAAGATCCAATAAATTTACTAAACCAAGTTGCAATTTACAGACTTGTGGTTGTACTTGTTTTACACGGGAGGTCATGACAAGATTAAGTCCTTAGTGGTTATTTGGGCGGATTATTTCATATACCCTCCACCTTGGGTTGCATTAGCATCCATCAACATATCATCCGCCCAGATAGTAACAGCAAGTTATTGGGGTTTTTGAGGATTAAAATACACCAACTCAACCATCTCAGTCATTGATCCACATTGACTGCCCAAAACCACATTCATGTTTAAAAGATGATGATTGGGACATTTAATGTCCCGGTACTTAAACAAGACTAGCATGTAAGCTAGTACAACCTATAACTAGTATTTACCATATAGTTACTAGGGTGACATGGAATAAGGGATTCAGTTATCAAGGGATGGCATATTAATTAATAAATCATCAAATGGGTATTTAACTACCTTAAGCTTTAACATACATTTGATTAAATAATTAAGGCATGCAATTTTGGTAATTTAAATTAATATAATTTATATAAAAATGTAGGCTCAAAATGATCAAAGTATTAACTCGCCTGAGCCAATTTACCGTGGCTGTGATCTTACTCAAAGCCTTCTCAGTCAGTGGTCTTGAATTCTTGGTCTGCGTCTTTTATCTGAATCTTGATCCTACTCGAGTCGTTGTTTCTTCAGGATTCCGACTTCTAATTACACGATAACGACCGAGAAACCAAATAAATCCAAGAACTTCAAAAGATCAAATAAATTCAATTGAGCTTAAATAAGATTTGCGATGGTCGAGAAGTGGAGAAAAGATTTTAGCGAATCGGGGATGTTTGACAAAGTCAAACGATTATTTGAGTGGAAGGGAAATGGCGGAGAAACTCTACCGGGAAGGAAACAAGGAATGATCAAAGTCGAACAAACTCTTGTAGGGATATTCCACCTTAGATTTGGAAGACGGCAAGATATCGTCGATCGGGGAATAGACATAGCTTGATCTTAGATTTGAAAGCTTCTTTAAGTATTGGATATCTATTAAGGAAGCCACACGAGTAGGGTTAGATTTAGGATAGATGCGAGTCTGAAGGAACACTGGGTATTAGGGAGGTCCAAGGAAGCTTACTGTGTTGTCCAGGGAGGCGGGGGAGCACTAGAGGAGGCTGGCGACGGGAGGCCCGGGCGGCGCGGGGAGGACTTGTGGTGGCGGCGGCCTAGGGCGGCGGGGAGGCACGGCCGGCGGTTGGGGAAGGTCCGAGGTGTCGAGGTGGAGCTCCAGGCGTCGGTAATTGGGTCGAGGCGCTTCGAGGAGGAGATGGCGGAAGCTCAATTTGGCGGCAAAGAAGATGAACGGCGTTCCGACGAAAACCTGCGACCATTGGAGAAATTGAGAAGGGGAAGGGGTTCCTCGTGTGCTAGGACACACGGTGACGCGGGTGGTGCAGAGAGAGGCTTGCCGGAGCAGAGGAACGGCAAGAGGGTGCGGCGGCGGCACAGTGGAGCTTCGTCTTTGGTGCTCCTAGTGACAGGGAAGAAAGGGGCAAGGTGGGGGAGGTAAAGGGGGGCTCACGGCTCCATATAGACGGGGAGGAGGAGAAGGAGCCGTTGAGGGACGACTTGGAGGGGGGAGCTAGTCTTGTGCGCCGACGAAGGCTGCAGAGCGCCAACTTCTTGTGAGCATGGGTGCCGGGATGGGCTTGCTCTGGCGCGGGCAGGGCGGTGACGAGGGTGGCACAAAGACGCTGTGAGTCGATCTTGATCTGCGGCGACTTGCATGGTCGGGCAAAGGCGGTGATGGGGGCACGCTGGCGGCAGGCAGCAGTGCGCATGGTGGGTGAGCCGAGTGGCGACGCTGCAGCGTGACGTGGGAGGCGACTAAGATGGCCAGAGCAGGTGCAGCTGGTGATGGTGAGGACACGCGTGCGAGGCGTAGAGAGCTGGTGAGAGTAGGTGGGACACGACGGGGCACCAGGCGCCCGCGAGCGCGGTCAGATGCGCGGATGGGCGCGCTCTGCGCGCATGGCAGGTGATGGGAGCACGCGGGCGCGGCCAGAACGGCTTGTCGGGCGTGGCCTAGAGGTGACAAGGCGTGGGCGGCTGCAAGCTTTGACAGCAGTGGAGCGGCAGAGCATGAGGGAGCAGCAGCGGGCACGTGGGGCGCGCAAAGGTGAGCTGGGCGCAGGCGCTGACCGAGTGACGCTTGTGTGTGGCAGGTGGAACACGAGGGAGCTGGCTAGAGGAAGGAGCCAAGGGAGCTAGGCCAGGGAAGGCCGAATGGGAGGATGTGCCGAGGGAAAAATAGGCCCGGCCCAAGAAGAAAGAAGAATGGGCTGGGGAAAGTTGGGCCGAAATCTGAAAAGAGGAAATAAAACTCGAATTTGAAATTGGGAATTTGCAAAAAGGTTTGAAACACAAACCCGAGCTTAGTTAGAGGCTTGAGGTTTTGAAAATAGTTGATAATTTGACATTTGAAAACTGAAAACCAAACAGTAAATACTATTTACTTTTTAAAAACGGGAATGTTACACTTTCCGAGAGCGCCCTAACTAAGTGGTTTACAATTTGTGCTAGTGGGCTATTTTTGCAGAACGGGGGACTTAGGTCGGCTTCGGAGGATGGCGTGTGACGTGTCATGGATCTGCAGGGTAGCGACTGAAATCTTCAGACGAGCTTGAGGTTAGGGTGGCGACAGCCAGTTGGAGAGTGCAATGGCTGAAGACAATTAGTTTTCGGGGAGGTGTTAGCACCCGGACGTACGGGTGGAGTTTTCCACCCGTACGGTTCATATATATACTACTTGAGACAAGCTAATTTGATTGAATGGATCATACGCGCTACAAGCTTTGGCCCTGCGTCTTCGTGCTCTGCGACTTCGGGAGGTACCGCCAGCGTGGCCAGCCTCGACAAGGACGTGATCGCCCCCTACTGGCACGTCGTCGCCAACATCTTCAATGACTCCGCTGGCTACGACGACTGGCCGACGTTGCTCTACTTCCAAGGCGCCATTTACAGGAAAGATGTCAGTACCTTGTCACTTGCTCTTGCTGAAAATCTTACTCTTCTTATTTTCGCTAATGCAGGAATATTAAATCGTGGTGGGATTAGTCAACTTATAATTAAGGACACTGCTACGGCTCGTACGCCAGACATCGAGATTTTCATCGTACGGTTCGGTCATCGTTGGATTAAAGTAACAAATGTTGATCAAAACCATTGACTCTCATCTGGTTAATTGATGTCCTCAATAGTGGCTTCACACCCCTCAGTTACTTGATTAATTAGAAGATGGCGTGGCCTATAGGATTAGGTCCCATCGTACGGTCCGAAAATACAACATGTCTAGATAACAGTTACAACATCCCCGCATAATGATTGCAACATCATCGGACAATGGTTGCAACATCCCCGGACAACGGTTGCAACATCATAGGAAAATAGTTGCAACATCCCCGGACAATGGTTGCAACATTATCGGACAATGGTTGCAACATCCCCGGACAATAGTTGCAACATCCCCGAACAGCGGTTGCAACATCCTAGGAAAATAGTTGCAACATCTCCGGACAATGGTTTCAACATCATCGGACAATAGTTGCAACATCCCTGGACAATAGTTGCAACATCCCTGGACAACGGTTGCAACATCCTAGGAAAATAGTTGCAACATCCCCGGACAATGGTTGTAACATCATTGGACAATGGTTGCAACATCCCCGGACAATGGTTGCAACATCCCCAGAAAATAGTTGCAACATCACCGGACAACGGTTGCAACATCCCCGGACAACGGTTGCAACATCACTGGACAACGGTTGCAACATCACTGGACAACGGTTGCAACATCTCCGGGCAACGGTTGCAACATCCTAGGACAATGGTTGCAACATTCCCGGACGTCGGTTGCAACATTCCCGGACAATGGTTGCGATATCACAAATGAAAACAATTATGAGTTGAGAGCTTTGTTCGTCTGCGACATGATCTCGATTATACGTAGAATGATTTACTTTGTTAACCACTGTTTGCCTTCTCCTTAATTTGTATATTTAAATTGGCAAAATAAATTATCACGTGGCTTCGTGTATTATTTTTATTTTTATAAAAAAAGGTGGTTGAGAGCTTTGTTACGGCCACGTCTATACTGCCGTGTGGGCTCATCTAGGATGTAATAAGATCATAAGGATATGCCATTTACTTTGTTAACCAGTGTTACACGTCCGATATGCACACGGCAATGTTACACGCGCGCACCAACCAGCGTCCGACGGAAAATATCCATATCGGATGTCTGCTTGTTAGCATTAGTTTTCTTTCTGGTTCGCTGAGACATTGGGTTGTCTGTTTTCGTGAGGAAACAGAGGCCGGAGATGTAAAATGGTTGCCTCCTTAATAAATAAATAAATAAAAACTAGGCACAAGATGTCAACGCCTTGCAGATGCTATTTGTTCGGTTCTGGATTGTTACTAATAAATCATTAGTTATCTTGTTTTCTTTTCTTTGTGAAGGATAAATCACTAGTTCACAGCATTGTTAGTAGGATAATATGTTAATACATCATGCCTCGTTAAAAACGCCATAGTTTTTCCTTGTTTCCGTAGGAATTGAACTGCATGCTATAAAATTTTTGTCTTCCAAACGGCCCTCAAGATTTAAGATTCAACATCGCAAATTCACCCTTTCCTCCCCTCATGTCAACATCGCAACACGAATCTTAAAAAAAAACCAACACGTCTATGAGATTACTATCCTTCCCAAATATTTCCACAATTAACTACACTTGAGAAAAACTAGCTAGTTATATGGTCTATCGAGTCTCAAAGATTTACCTTCAGGGTCCATATATACACGTTGCGCCGAAAAGGATTAATCCGATATTGTTGTACTTGGTTCTATACGATATAATTTTACGGGGACTCTATTGGATACATATATATGCTCCCGAATTTCAATTCAAACTCCTAGTGTGGCACTACAGACACATATAAGACACAACGGCGATGCGGTCGACTAGTCATCGATCAGGGACCAAGCAGACAACAACTGAGAAAATATCTTATATGTATCAATTAAAATTTAGATCTACAAAATCAAGCTGATCGTACAAGTTAATGATTTCATTATAATTGAACTTCACAATTTCTTCTCAAAAACAATACCTTGAATCTTGCTTAATCACTTCTTCGTTTGAGTGCCTCGCACGACGTCATAGTGTGACGCTTTTTGCCTTTTGCTTGCAGAATAACTGTGCTTTAGTTTCGGTGAGTCCACGACGCCTTGTTGTAGCATGTCGTCACAGTGACGCTCAATTTCATCATTCAAAAGTTGTGGGTAGCGGTAAGGATGAACGGCCACGGGAGTTGTCCCAGGTAGAAGATGAATGTGATGATCATGACGACGTGTTGGGGGCAGACCACGTGGCTCGGCGAAAACGGTCTCGAACTCCTGCAACAGATCAGAGAGCACTCCTTCCGGAGTGCATGCATGCACCCGGGGAACGGTGCGTCCAGAAGCGATGCCGTGCCAGGTTACCTGATGATCATGCCACCAAAATGACATTGTAAGAAGGTCAAAATCCCAGACTATGGGTCCAAGAACACGAAGCCACTGTACGCCCAATACGATGTCGTAGCCCTCCAATGGCAGTGCATAGCAATCGATATTAAAGGACTCATTATTGATATCAATGAATAACCCACGATGTACTCCCAAACTCCGGACGCGATCGCCATTTGCTACAGTGACCTTAATTCCCTGGAGCGGTGTAAGCTGAACTCCAATGCACTTAGCAACGCCGTCGGCCAAACAATTGTGAGTCGACCCGGAATCGACCAAGGCCGTCAAAAGGACGCCGTGTATAAATACATGAAGCTTCATGGTTCTACCAGTACTCACCCCCGTAATTCCATGCAATGAGATTTGTACGTCTGTATTGGTTGGTTCAGTAGTAGCATCATCCTCCAGTTCAATCAAGTATATTCCTTTGAACGAACAAGCGTGTTCATGTGAGAATTTTTCCGGGCAGTTGAAGCACAAGCCTTTAAGGTGGCGGTCTTGCATCTCTGCTGGGGTTAGTCGGCGCACTCGCGTGTTGGATGGCGCTGGAAGCAACGGCTGCCGGGTTGCTGTTGATAAGAGCGAGCCTGCCGAGCCGGACATAGATGCGTTCGCCCCGGAAGTAGGTGCTGTCGGATTGGCAGCAGCAGACAGGGGCTTGTTCGGCCGATGCGGAAGTGGGGCGGACGAGCGTGATGACGACGAGCTGCGGATTGGTGGCAGTGCGTCGGCCGAATCGTCCTCGCCCCGATGCTCATACGCACAGGCGAGGCTCATCGCCGTTTGTAGGTTGGATGGGTTTTGGAGCTCCGTCGATCTTCAGCGGATTCGCAAACCAGTTGTAAACAATTGTACCGCTGTTTGGGCGAGAGTTGCTCGGTGCGGCAAAGAAGCGCCAAGAATTGTTGTTGATACTCCATAACCGTCCCAGTCCGCCGGAGATGAGCCAATTCACCGAGCGAGTGACTGCGCAAGGGCGGCCCGAAGCGCATGTTGACGAAGTCGACGAAGCGAGGCCAAGAGACGATGCCCTCGTCACGCTCGAGTTGATAGTACCAGAGTTGGGTGTTGCCGGTTAGGTGGTACGCGGCAAGCCAGACCTTCTCCTCTTCCATAGTCGTTGCCCTCGAAAAATTGTTCACACCTATTAAGCCATGGCAATGGGTCGTAAATGCCGCCACCGTCGTGGGAAATTCCAACCTGTGGAACCTCGGCACGCCGAGAGCCTCCTCGCCCAACCGGCCACCTCCTAATGTTCGTGTCGGCTGCGGTAGGGAAAACTGTGGTGTCGGAGGAGGGCGTGTTCCTTCGCCGGTTGGTTCTCCGGTTTGGAGCTTCTCTGTTCTTGCGATGCGTACATCATGGCTGTCCAATCGATGATTCAATGTGGATAGTGGGCAAGAATCGATCCGGTTCGCGAAGTCGCCTTGTCCACGGCGGTGGCCGCCAGAGCTTCAGTGTCGTCACGGACAACGAAGATGGTTCGGTGTTGACTCTGATACCAAATTGATCGTGTTGGTTTGAGAGGATGGCGAGGGTGAAAGAAGCTGGAGATGGGACTCACGTTTGGAGCATAAGGGATATGGCGAACGCGGGGCTACTTTGTGGTCATTGGCGGAGCTTGTCTCCGGCGAACTGCTATGTTGTGGATAGAAGAAGAGGAGAGACTTAACTTGTATTGTATTGCGTGTTACGAATACAAGAGATGCCTTTTATATGGATGACTAACGATGTCGATCTGGAAAGGATTCCGTATGCTATTCTTAGTATCTGAAGGATCGTCCTAATACAAATCACTTAATAACTAACGCCGGTGTTGTATCTCCAACGGAGAGAATCGATTAGCCACGCTACGTATCCGTATTTCCTTCAATTGAACCAGAACTAGTTGATGTCGTATTGAGTAGTTGCATCCGGCAATAGTGCTGCGGCGTGAATATTTCTTACCAAAGAAAGAGTCCACAACACTTATCCTCTGCGGGATCCACGTGGTTAGACCGAAAATTTGAACTAAAATTCGATCGATCCATGTGGATGAAATGGGATTGTGGCCTAACCAACAAGGCCGAAAGGAGGCTAGAAAGGGGATAAATGAGGCGAATGTGAGTAGCTGAATTGTCGTGGTGCGTCTTTAATCGGTGTTCTTTCTGTAGTGTAAAATGAGGGTGAAAGATTTTTTTTTCTTGGACGATTTGTAAGGATTTGGTTTAGTTATCTTGCTTGAATGCTTGTCGGTTGATGGGAGCTAAGAAATACTTAGCAGCTTAGTAAGTGAACTACTCTATAGTCATTAGGGTTCACTAGCTCCTAAATGTTTTCGGATGCCTGCGCCCCCTTCTCACCGCCCTTGAAGACATAGATCACTTGGAGATTAATGGGCCCATTTATTGGATGCTGATCCAATGAATAAAAATGTAACTTGTGGTAATAAAAATTTGGTAACCTTACAAATCGACAATCCAACAAAAATATACATTGAACTTACGGGACACCGCCATGATCTGTCTCTGATCAATGCTAATGCTAAACAAATAACCACTCTCCTTGTTCTCATTCATACACAAGAAAGAAAAAAAATCAGAAAACTGAAATTCTGACTAATTAGGCTTCAGCAATGTATCCATCACCTTTCATAAACGATATCGAAATGAGTCTAGAACACCCAATGCAATAGTCGGCAAACTTGGCATGCGTGTGAACCGGGCACACTGACATGCATGTTCTGGCAAGCTGCGTCCCTTCACTGACGGCAGAGGTAACAAGCTACAAGTCGGAAAGCAGCTAAACAATCGACACGGCACAAAACCAAATTGTTCTTCCTAATAGAAACTGCCTTTTTCTTACAGATTTCGGTAATGTGTCACGGAGCTAATATTTTTATGTAGGCCAAGTTAGACCCCTTAATTTGTCAGTTTGTCACCATGCCCTGTCACAAATTCTACGTCAGTCAAATCAATTACTGTCCCCCTCTCTCTATATAAGCCATTGCACTGCCCCTCTTGTACCTATCTCATAAGAAACAATTTACGATCGAATTAAGTGCGCCTGTTCACTTGATCTAGGCATCTAGCCAATACATACATATCACACGTAGCAGTACTATCGATGGCTATCTGGAGAAGGAAGCAGAGCGCAAAAGCCTCGATGAGCTACGTCCGTGGTGCAGCTGCTGACGGTAGGAGGATCCCGAAAGGTCATGTCCCGATGGTGCTGGTCGGCGACGAGGAAGACGGCGAGGAGAGGAGGGTGCTGGTGCATCTCAGAACGCTGAAGGAGCCCTGCAAGGCAGCGTTGCTGGAGATGGCTGAGCAGCGGTACGGGTACAGCCAGCAGGGTGTCTTGAGGATTCCCTGCGACGCGCTGCGGTTCGAGCAGATGGTTAACACGGCATGCAAGACCGCATGGATCGACCGTGCCAGCACGTAGTTGCATTGGTGCTTCCATTCATTCATTGTTTCGGTTTTGCTCTCTAGTTCGGGTACAGGACAGGGTAGATCGATGTATGCAGTATGCCAGATTAAATCGATGTACATCTTGCTCGGATTTGAGCTTTGAACGAAGTATCTTGTCATCTCATATGAATTATTAATTATAGTTTCTTTGTGAAAAAATTTGAACTAATGTATTGTTTGAGTCTGGATGTTTTCTGCTGTGCACATGTAATGAGCTAGCAAAGCCATCATTTTAATATTATGGGAAATTCATCCATGGTATAGAGAGCAAAAAGAGTTGTCAATACTCCACTACTCATATGCACTGAAAGTACTACTTGTCTTTTTGTGTTCTTGGCGGACATTTGCTCCTGTGGCTCACATGATCACTGTTAAGTATTCTTCTTCTGTGGTGTCTGTTCAGGGCATAGTCCATCTCTCACCTTGATGTCAAGAATGTCTTTCTCAATAGTAAGCTGCGTGAAGAGGTTTATATACAGCCACCACCGAGGTATTCTATTCCTAAGGGTATGGTTTGTCGCCTTCCACGATCTCTCGTCCTCAAGCAAACTCCTCATGCCTAGTTTGATCGTTTCTCTTCTGTTGTCACTGCAGTGGTTTCTCTGCCAATGCTCATGATCCTGCTCTCTTTATTCACACTTAGCCTTATGATCGGACGTTTCTCCTTTTATATGTTAATGATATGATCATTACTGGAGATGATTCTCAGTACATCATTTTTGTAAAGGAGCGTCTTAATGAGTAGTTTCTCATGTTTGATTTGGGTTATCTTTGCTACTTTCTTGGGGTTGAGGTTACTTCTACACCCGAGGGCTTCTATCTATCCCAAAAAAAGTATATTCAGGATCTTCTTGATCGTGCTTCTCTTACTGATCAGCACACCACTGAGACTCCTATGGAGCTTAATGTTCATCTTCGACCCACTGATGGTGAGCTTCTTACTGATTTTACTCGCTATTGTCACCTTGTTGGGAGTCTTGTTTATCTGGGCATCACTTGTCCAGATATTTCGTACCCTGTGCATATCCTAAGTCAGTTTGTTTTTGCTCCCACTCAGCTTCATTATAGTTATCTTCTTCGTGTTCTACGATATCTTCGTGGAACCATCACTCGTCGTCTGTTTTTCCCTCGCTCCAGCTCTTTACAGCTCCAGGCATATTCTGATGCCACCTGGTCTAGTGATCACTCTGATTGCCAGTCTCTCTCTGCTTATTGTGTTTTTCTTGGTAGTTCTCTCATTGCTTGGAAGACTAAGAAGCAGACAACAGTTTCTCATTCGAGTGCTGAGGTTAAGTTGCGAGGTATGGCTTTGTTGACTGTAGAGGTTACTTGGCTACGGTGATTACTTGAGAATTTTAGTGTTTTTGTTTCAGCACCCACTCCTCTTTCGTCTAACAGTACATGGGCTATTAGCATTGCTACAAATCCGGTGAAGCATGAGCTTAGAAAGCATATTGGTGTTGATGTGCTTCCTACATACGGACACACGTATATGACTAGATTGTTACTCTTCAGTATGTGCCTTCAGAACTTCAAGTGGCAGACTTCTTCACAAAGGGACAGACCAGAGCTCAGCATAGTTTCTATCTCTCCAAACTTAACGCTGTTAATCCATCATAAGTTTGAGGGTGTTAGATGTATATGTATTTTCCCCGCTGTATAAAGGGTTCCTTGCATATATATCATCCTGTACTTATATATATATTGGTCCATTAACCTCATAAAAATACAAGCACACATCCATCACGATTCATAAACGATATCGAAATGAGTCTAGAACACCCGATGCTATAGTCGGCAAACTTGGCATGCGTGTGAACCGGGCACACTGACATGCATGTTCCGGCAAGCTGCGTCCCTTCACTTACTGCAGAGGTAACAAGCTACAAGTCGGAAAGCAGCTAAACAATCGACACGGCACAAATCCAAAGTGTTCTTCCTAATAGAAACTGCCTTTTTCTTACAGATTTGGGTAATGTGTCACGGAGCTAATATTTTTATGTAGGCCAAGTTAGACCCCTTAATTTGTCAGTTTGTCACCATGGCATGTCACAAATTCTACGTCAGTCAAAGCAATTACTGTCCCCCTCTCTCTATATAAGCCATTGCACTGCACCTCTTGTACCTATCTCATAAGCAACAATTTACCATCGAATTAAGTGCGCCTGTTCACTTGATCTAGGCATCTAGCCAATACATACATATCACACGTAGCAGTACTATCGATGGCTATCTGGAGAAGGAAGCAGAGCGCCGAAGCCTCGATGAGCTACGTCCGTGGTGCAGCTGGTGACGGTAGGAGGATCGAAAGGTCATGTCCCGATGGTGCTGGTCGGCGACGAGGAAGGCGGCGAGGAGAGGAGGGTGCTGTTGCATGTCAGAACGCTGAAGGAGCCCTGTGTGACAATGTCGACAACAACACACAGGTCAAGCGAAAGCATCAACTGAAGAGAAGATAGCCTGGACTCAGTAGGCTAGTGTTTGGTTATTATAAGTGTACAATAGCTGGTCATGAATTGGGCCTGGCCCATGTACAAGTCAGGTGATACATGTGGGCGTGGTTAAATACACTGTAGGGTGTCCGAAAAACGGTATCGAATGAAAAACATCATACTGCAATCTCTCTTCTGTCTGCTTCTTCCTTCTCTGTCTCTTCTTCCTGCGATTGCTTGAGTCTAAGACACGACAATATGGTATCAGAGCACGGTAGAATCTGTGGAGCGATCCTCTAATTTCCTCGGCCTGGACTGGTGAAATTCCGAGGGGAAGGGGAGCGAACACCTTCGGGTGATTGCTGTAATTCCTAAACCTAGGTTCAGTCGGCTTGGGAAGAGGGATCACCACGGCTCCGCCGAAGCAAGGGGTGCAGGTTCGTCAGATGGTCTCGGCCATGGAAAATATGGAGGCGAGGTTGGCAAATTTGTTGAAGACTGAGATGCATACTGCGAGGGAGGAAATGAGTTCGCATATGGCGGCGGTAGATCTGAAATTGGAACGACATGGGGAAAAATGGAAGAGTTGCAGATGAAGCTTACCATGTCAATGGATTCAATCGGACAAGTCCGGCAAGATCAAGTCTTTGGTGAAGAAGGCACTCGACGGAGTGGTGGCGCCACACGTGGTGCTGCGAGAGAAGAAGCGAAATTTTAGCAGCTAGACCGGGGAGATGAAGGTAATACATGATGGGCGGCAAGAGATTCCGCCAGCACCAAACCCACAGGTGCAGTTCCCACCCCGAACGCCGGTTACCGCTGAAGTTCCAGAGGTGAGTCAAGGAAATATAGAACAGGGAAGAAGGAATTGGATGCCAAAGATGGACTTTCCTAAATTGATGGAATTGATGCAAGGATTTGGATAGATAAGTGTCACACTTTTTCAATCTCTATAAAATTCGGATGGATTCAAGGTGGCGGCTGCGTCTATGTACATGACTGATAATGCTGCACACTGGTACCAAGCTTATAAAATGAATCATGTATGGCATGGCTGGAATCAGTTCCGAGATGCCGTGTTAGCTGAATTTGAAGGAGAGTCTTATAGGGACAAAATGAGAGAGTTATTGATGTTAAGGCAAAATGGTTCTGTGGAGGAGTACCGAAGGAAATTTGATGGGTTGGTCTATTAGATAAGATTATATGATCATACCATTGGGGAATTGATGCTGGTAACAAGATTTGTGATGGGATTGAAGGAAGAATTAAGAGCAGTGGTAGAAATTCAAATGCCGACTTGATGGCGATGGTAGCAACAATTCTTTGGAGTGCGGAAGGGTACTAGAAAGAACCAAGAAATTTTTGTATAAGGGCAAAGGTATAAGCATGCATCTTGGTGCGGAAAGATGGAGGAAGCGGCAAAGGAGAAAATTACCAACCTATTCAAAAGTTTGAAAAAGGAGATTTGTGGAAGGCTAAACAGCTCAAGGATTACCGAAGAGCTAATAATATGTGCTTCAAATGTGGAGAAAAATATACTCCTAGTCACAAGTGTACAATACAAGATCAAGGACAAGTAAAAGCCATGCAGCCCAAGAATTCTTATCGGATGAAATTTGTTGGATCACGGTGGTAGTGGGTGAAGAGGAGGAGGAGGAGGATGTGCATCTTCCATTGAATGCATTATCCGGTCAGATCACCCTCGGACCCTTGAGTGAGAGCATTAGTAGGAAATCAAATGATGTTAATGTTGATTGACTCGGGTAGTTCACATAGTTTTGTAAATCTTGAATTAGTTGAGAGATGGGATATACACCAAAAGCAATCGATGAATGGTTGTGAAAGTTGCTAATGGAGATAAGCTCATATGTGACAAGGTAATCAGTGAACTGAGATGGTGGATCCAGGGACACACGTTCGAGCATGATATGAGAGTACTAGACATGGGAGGGTATGATGCAATACTAGGAGCAGATTAGGTGAGCAAATGGGGAGTGATGCGATGCAATTGGTTGGAGAAGCTGGATAGAGTTTCAACATAGGGGCAAAAGCTGTTAAGGCGCAAGGTATCTCACACTGATGAAAGTGATGAAATGCATGAGGTATCTGTTCAAGCAAAGGAGAAATGTCACAAGGAAATGAGATTTGGGCTATAGTAGTACTTGAGAAATCTCAAGAGAGCAATCATGAAGATATCTGGCACCAATCCAAGCAATGCTACAGAAATTTGAATCTGTCTTCCAAGATCCCAAACAATTACCTCCTCACGGTGTTTGACCATAGCATTACTTTGACACGAGAGGAACTTATGTCAATTCAAGACCTTATAGGTATTCTCGATTGAGAAACAAGTTTGAAATGATCCAAGCAGAATTGTAACACCAAGCTTAAGCCCATTACATCACCAAGATTATTAGTTAAAAAGAAAGATGGAACTTGGAGATTCTGCATAGATTATCGGAAGTTGAATGCGATGACAGTTAAAAGTAAATTTCCTATGCCTATTGTGGATGAGTTATTAGATGAGTTAGCCGGTACAAAATATTTCTCAAAGTTGGACCTTAAATCTGGGTATCACCAAATTCGTATGGTTGAGCAAGATGAAAATAAGACCGCTTTCAAGACTCATCACGGCAAATTTCAATTCCGTGTTATGCCATTTGGATTGACAAATGCACCGGCAACATTTCATTGTCTAATGAATTCAGTGTTTGCTCCTCACATCAGAAAGTTCATTTTAGTGTTTATGGATGACATTTTGGTTTATAGTCACAATTTGAAGGATCATGTAGCACATTTGACCATTGTGATGGAGACATTGAGCAAACATCAGCTAGTGGCCAAAAGAAGCAAGTGTAGTTTTGCTCAACAACAATTGGAATACCTCGGTCATATCATTTCAGATAAAGGGGTAGAGACTGATCAGTCCAAGATACAAGCAATGGTACAATGGCCAGTGCCTAACAATGTGTCGGCACTACGAGGTTTTTTGGGATTGACAGGTTACTACCGCAAGTTTGTGCGACATTATGGGCTGTTAGCTAAACCATTGACAACATTGTTACAAAAGAAAGGCTTTCACTGGACGGCTGAAGCTAAACAAGCATTTGATCAATTAAAAGATGTGATGAGTCATGCTCCGGTCTTAGCTTTGCCAGATTTTCAACAACCATTCACCGTTGAAACGGATGCTTGTGATACCGGTATTGGGGCTGTTCTTAGCCAAAATAGTCATCCGGTAGCTTTTTTCAGCAAAGCTCTTGGAGTTAAGAACCGACTCTTGTCCATCTATGAGAAGGAGTTTCTAGCCATCATGATGGCAATTGAGAAATGGAGATCTTATTTACAAAGGGGACCATTCATCATCAAGACTGATCATAAGAGCTTATGTAATTTGGAAGATCAAGTGTTACATTCGGATTTACAAAAGAAAGCAATGACAAAACTTATTGGGCTGCAGTATAAGTTTCAATATCAAAAAGGGGAAAACAATAAGGTGGCTGATGCGCTTTCCAGAGTAGGACATATGTATCAACTTCAGGCTATTTCGATGGCTCAGCCGGTTTGGATTCAAGAAGTTATCAATTCCTATGCAATGGATATACAAGCCAAAGAATTGTTGCGACAGCTTGCAGTCACAGGGTCCAATGAACAAGGCTATACTCTGGTAGAAGGCATAATCAAGCATAATGGCAGAATTTGGATTGGGGCTAATGCCGGGTTGCAAACAAAGTTGATATAGGCCTTGCATTCCTCACTAGTGGGAGGACACTCGGGAAGCCAAGCCACTTACCAGAGGGTAAAGAAGGTGTTTCTATGGAAGGGTCTCAAGCAAGATGTCGAGAATTTTGTAAAACAATGCTCTGTGTGTCAATAGGCCAAACATGAGCATTGCGAAATACCGGGCCTGCTGTGCCCTTACCAATTCCTAATGGTGCATGGCAAGATTGGACCATGGACTTTATAGAAGGGCTGCCCAGATCAGAAGGATCTAACGCCATTTTAGTAGTGGTGGACAGGTTTACAAAATATGCGCATTTTGTTCCTTTGAAGCATCCATTCACGGCCATACAGATAGCTAAAGTGGTATTGGATAATGTAGTGAAGCTCCATGGCATTCCTCGCACGATTACATCAGATCGTGATAAAATTTTCACAAGCACATTTTGGAAGGAATTGTTTAAACTACTAGATACTAAACTGCAAATGAGCACGGAGTACCATCCCCAAACCGATGGACAGAGCGAACGAGTCAATCAATGTCTAGAGATGTACTTGAGATGTCTTTGTTCAAGAAGCGCCAACTAAATGGAAATCTTGGTTACCACTAGCGAATTCTGTACAATACAAATCACGCTCATTCAAACCGGATGTAGCGTGCTTGCATATTTTACCCATACACTAGTGAGATAATTTTCAAGATCCAATAAATTTACTAAACCAAGTTGCAATTCTGAGACTTGTGGTTGTACTTGTTTTACACGGAGGTCATGACAAGATTAAGTCCTTAGTGGTTATTTGGGCGGATTATTTCATATACCCTCCACCTTGGGTTGCATTAGCATCCATCAACATATCATCCGCCCAGATAGTAACAGCAAGTTATTGGGGTTTTTGAGGATTAAAATACACCAACTCAACCATCTCAGTCATTGATCCACATTGACTGCCCAAAACCACATTCATGTTTAAAAGATGATGATTGGGACATTTAATGTCCCGGTACTTAAGCAAGACTAGCATGTCGCTTAAGTACAACCTATAACTAGTATTTACCATATAGTTACTAGGGTGACATGGAATAAGGGATTCAGTTATCAAGGGATGGCATATTAATTAATAAATCATCAAATGGGTATTTAACTACCTTAAGCTTTAACATACATTTGATTAAATAATTAAGGCATGCAATTTTGGTAATTTAAATTAATATAATTTATATAAAAATGTAGGCTCAAAATGATCAAAGTATTAACTCGCCTGAGCCAATTTACCGTGGCTGTGATCTTACTCAAAGCCTTCTCAGTCAGTGGTCTTGAATTCTTGGTCTGCGTCTTTTATCTGAATCTTGATCCTACTCGAGTCGTTGTTTCTTCAGGATTCCGACTTCTAATTACACGATAACGACCGAGAAACCAAATAAATCCAAGAACTTCAAAAGATCAAATAAATTCAATTGAGCTTAAATAAGATTTGCGATGGTTGAGAAGTGGAGAAAAGATTTTAGCGAATCGGGGATGTTTGACAAAGTCAAACGATTATTTGAGTGGAAGGAAATGGCGGAGAAACTCTCTAGGGAAGGAAACAAGGAATGATCAAAGTCGAACAAACTCTTGTAGGGATATTCCACCTTAGATTTGGAAGGCGACAAGATATCGTCGATCGGGAATAGACATAGCTTGATCTTAGATTTGAAAGCTTCTTTAAGTATTGGATATCTATTAAGGAAGCCACACGAGTAGGGTTAGATTTAGGATAGATCTTGAGTCTGAAGGAACCTTGGGTATTTGGGAGGTCCAAGGAAGCTTCTTGTGTTGTCGAGGCGGGGAGCACTAGAGGAGGTGGCGACAGGAGGCCCGGGGCGTGAGGAGGACTTGTGGCGGCGGCCTAGGGCGGGAGGAGGCACGGCCGTGGTTGGGAAGGTCCGAGGTGTCGAGGTGGAGCTCAGGCGTCGTGGTGGGTCGAGCGCCGAGGAGGAGATGGCGGAAGCTCAATTTGGCCAGCAAAGAAGATGAACGGCGTTCCGACGAAAACCTGCGACCATTGGAGAAATTGAGAAGGGGAAGGGGTTCCTCGTGTGCTAGGACACACGGTGACGCGGGTGGTGCAGAGAGAGGCTTGCCGGAGCAGAGGAACGGCAAGAGGGTGCGGCGGCGGCACAGTGGAGCTTCGTCTTTGGTGCTCCTAGTACCAGGGAAGAAAGGGGCAAGGTGGGGGAGGTAAAGGGGGGCTCACGGCTCCATATAGACGGGGAGGAGGAGAAGGAGCCGTTGAGGGACGACTTGGAGGGGCGGGAGCTAGTGCGTGCTGACGAGCGGCTGCAGAGCGCCAGGCCTGCGCAGGCATGGGTGCCGGGATGGGCTTGCTCTGGCGGCGAGGCGATGACGAGGTGGCCAAAGACGCTTGCAGTCGATCTTGATCTGGCGGCGACTTGCATGGCCGGGCGGCCGATGGGGGCACGTGCTGGGCGGCAGCAAAGTCGCATGGTGGGTGAGCCGAGGCGGCGACTGCGGCGTGGCGGGGGGCGACTAAGATGGCGAGCGAGGTGCAGTGGTGATGGTGAGGACAGCGTCTGGCGTAGAGAGTGGTGAGAGTAGGTGGGACACGACGGGCGCCAGGCGCCCAGCGTGATCGAGATCTTGTGGATGGGCGCTCTGCTGCGCAAGGCGGTGATGGGAGCCTGTGGCGCGGCGAACGGCTTGTCGGGCGTGGCCTAGAGGTGACAAGGCGTGGCGGCTGCAAGCTTTGACAGCAGTGGAGCGGCAGAGCATGAGGGAGCAGCAGCGGGCACGTGGGGCGCGCAAAGGTGAGCTGGGCGCAGGCGCTGACCGAGTGACGCTTGTGTGTGGCAGGTGGAACACGAGGGAGCTGGCTAGAGGAAGGAGCCAAGGGAGCTAGGCCAGGAAGGCCGAATGGGAGGATGTGCGAGGAAAAATAGGCCCGCCCAAGAAGAAAGAAGAATGGGCTGGGGAAAGTTGGGCCGAAATCTGAAAAGAGGAAATAAAACTCGAATTTGAAATTGGGAATTTGCAAAAAGGTTTGAAACACAAACCCGAGCTTAGCTAGAGGCTTGAGGTTTTGAAAATAGTTGATAATTTGACATTTGAAAACTGAAAACCAAACAGTAAATACTATTTACTTTTTAAAAACGGGAATGTTACACTTTCCGAGAGCGCCCTAACTAAGTGGTTTACAATTTGTGCTAGTGGGCTATTTTTGCAGAACGGGGGACTTAGGTCGGCTTCGGAGGATGGCGTGTGACGTGTCATGGATCTGCAGGGTAGCGACTGAAATCTTCAGACGAGCTTGAGGTTAGGGTGGCGACAGCCAGTTGGAGAGTGCAATGGCTGAAGACAATTAGTTTTCGGGGAGGTGTTAGCACCCGGACGTACGGGTGGAGTTTTCCACCCGTACGGTTCATATATATACTACTTGAGACAAGCTAATTTGATTGAATGGATCATACGCGCTACAAGCTTTGGCCCTGCGTCTTCGTGCTCTGCGACTTCGGGAGGTACCGCCAGCGTGGCCAGCCTCGACAAGGACGTGATCGCCCCCTACTGGCACGTCGTCGCCAACATCTTCAATGACTCCGCTGGCTACGACGACTGGCCGACGTTGCTCTACTTCCAAGGCGCCATTTACAGGAAAGATGTCAGTACCTTGTCACTTGCTCTTGCTGAAAATCTTACTCTTCTTATTTTCGCTAATGCAGGAATATTAAATCGTGGTGGGATTAGTCAACTTATAATTAAGGACACTGCTACGGCTCGTACGCCAGACATCGAGATTTTCATCGTACGGTTCGGTCATCGTTGGATTAAAGTAACAAATGTTGATCAAAACCATTGACTCTCATCTGGTTAATTGATGTCCTCAATAGTGGCTCCACACCCCTCAGTTACTTGATTAATTAGAAGATGGCGTGGCCTATAGGATTAGGTCCCATCGTACGGTCCGAATATACAACATGTCTAGATAACAGTTGCAACATCCCCGCATAATGATTGCAACATCATCGGACAATGGTTGCAACATCCCCGGACAACGGTTGCAACATCATAGGAAAATAGTTGCAACATCCCCGGACAATGGTTGCAACATTATCGGACAATGGTTGCAACATCCCCGGACAATAGTTGCAACATCCCCGAACAACGGTTGCAACATCCTAGGAAAATAGTTGCAACATCTCCGGACAATGGTTTCAACATCATCGGACAATAGTTGCAACATCCCTGGACAATAGTTGCAACATCCCTGGACAACGGTTGCAACATCCTAGGAAAATAGTTGCAACATCCCCGGACAATGGTTGCAACATCATTGGACAATGGTTGCAACATCCCCGGACAATGGTTGCAACATCCCCAGAAAATAGTTGCAACATCACCGGACAACGGTTGCAACATCCCTGGACAACGGTTGCAACATCACTGGACAACGGTTGCAACATCTCCGGGCAACGGTTGCAACATCCTAGGACAATGGTTGCAACATTCCCGGACATCGGTTGCAACATTCCCGGACAATGGTTGCGATATCACAAATGAAAACAATTATGAGTTGAGAGCTTTGTTCGTCTGCAACATGATCTCGATTATACGTAGAATGATTTACTTTGTTAACCACTGTTTGCCTTCTCCTTAATTTGTATATTTAAATTGGCAAAATAAATTATCACGTGGCTTCAGGTATTATTTTTATTTTTATAAAAAAAAGGTGGTTGAGAGCTTTGTTACGGCCACGTCTATACTGCCGTGTGGGCTCATCTAAGATGTAATAAGATCATAAGGATATGCCATTTACTTTGTTAACCAGTGTTACACGTCCGATATGCACACGGCAATGTTACACGCGCGCACCAACCAGCGTCCGACGGAAAATATCCATATCGGATGTCTGCTTGTTAGCATTAGTTTTCTTTCTGGTTCGCTGAGACATTGGGTTGTCTGTTTTCGTGAGGAAACAGAGGCCGGAGATGTAAAATGGTTGCCTCCTTAATAAATAAATAAATAAAAACTAGGCACAAGATGTCAACGCCTTGCAGATGCTATTTGTTCGGTTCTGGATTGTTACTAATAAATCATTAGTTATCTTGTTTTCTTTTCTTTGTGAAGGATAAATCACTAGTTCACAGCATTGTTAGTAGGATAATATGTTAATACATCATGCCTCGTTAAAAACGCCATAGTTTTTCCTTGTTTCCGTAGGAATTGAACTGCATGCTATAAAATTTTTGTCTTCCAAACGGCCCCTCAAGATTTAAGATTCAACATCGCAAATTCACCCTTTCCTCCCCTCATGTCAACATCGCAACACGAATCTTAAAAAAAAACCAACACGTCTATGAGATTACTATCCTTCCCAAATATTTCCACAATTAACTACACTTGAGAAAAACTAGCTAGTTATATGGTCTATCGAGTCTCAAAGATTTACCTTCAGGGTCCATATATACACGTTGCGCCGAAAAGGATTAATCCGATATTGTTGTACTTGGTTCTATACGATATAATTTTACGGGGACTCTATTGGATACATATATATGCTCCCGAATTTCAATTCAAACTCCTAGTGTGGCACTACAGACACATATAAGACACAACGGCGATGCGGTCGACTAGTCATCGATCAGGGACCAAGCAGACAACTTAACTGAGAAAATATCTTATATGTATCAATTAAAATTTAGATCTACAAAATCAAGCTGATCGTACAAGTTAATGATTTCATTATAATTGAACTTCACAATTTCTTCTCAAAAACAATACCTTGAATCTTGCTTAATCACTTCTTCGTTTGAGTGCCTCGCACGACGTCATAGTGTGACGCTTTTTGCCTTTTGCTTGCAGAATAACTGTGCTTTAGTTTCGGTGAGTCCACGACGCCTTGTTGTAGCATGTCGTCACAGTGACGCTCAATTTCATCATTCAAAAGTTGTGGGTAGCGGTAAGGATGAACGGCCACGGGAGTTGTCCCAGGTAGAAGATGAATGTGATGATCATGACGACGTGTTGGGGGCAGACCACGTGGCTCAGCAAACGGTCTCGAACTCCTGCAACAGATCGAGAGCACTCCTTCCGGAGTGCATGCATGCACCGAGGCAGTGCGTCCAGAAGCGATGCCGTGCCGGGTTACCTGATGATCATGCCACCAAAATGACATTGTAAGAAGGTCAAAATCCCAGACTATGGGTCCAAGAACACGAAACCAGACGCATGTCGATGTCGTAGCCCTCAATGGCAGTGCATAGCAATCGATATTAAAGGACTCATTATTGATATCAATGAATAACCCACGATGTACTCCCAAACTCCGGACGCGATCGCCATTTGCTACAGTGACCTTAATTCCCTGGAGCGGTGTAAGCTGAACTCCAATGCACTTAGCAACGCCGTCGTCCAAACAATTGTGAGTCGACCCGGAATCGACCAAGGCCGTCAAAAGGACGCCGTGTATAAATACATGAAGCTTCATGGTTCTACCAGTACTCACCCCCGTAATTCCATGCAATGAGATTTGTACGTCTGTATTGGTTGGTTCAGTAGTAGCATCATCCTCCAGTTCAATCAAGTATATTCCTTTGAACGAACAAGCGTGTTCATGTGAGAATTTTTCCGGGCAGTTGAAGCACAAGCCTTTAAGGTGGCGGTCTTGCATCTCTTTGGGGTTAGTCGGCGCTTTTCGCGTGTTGGATGGCGCCGAAGCAACGGCTGCCGGTTCTTTGTTGATAAGAGCGAGCTGCCGAGCGGACATAGATCGTTCGCCCCGGAAGTAGGTGCTGTCGGATTGGCAGCAGCAGACAGGGGCTTGTTCGGCCGATGCGGAAGTGGGGCGGACGAGCGTGATGACGACGAGCTGCGGATTGGTGGCAGTGCGTCGGCCGAATCGTCCTCGCCCCGATGCTCATACGCACAGGCGAGGCTCATCGCCGTTTGTAGGTTGGATGGGTTTTGGAGCTCCACGTCAGTCTTCAACGGATTACGCAAACCAGCTGTAAACAATTGTACCTGCTGTTTGGGCGAGAGTTGCTCGGTGCGGCAAAGAAGCGCCAAGAATTGTTGTTGATACTCCATAACCGTCCCAGTCCGCCGGAGATGAGCCAATTCACCGAGCGAGTGACTGCGCAAGGGCGGCCCGAAGCGCATGTTGACGGAGTCGACGAAGCGAGGCCAAGAGACGATGCCCTCGTCACGCTCGAGTTGATAGTACCAGAGTTGGGCGTTGCCGGTTAGGTGGTACGCGACAAGCCAGACCTTCTCCTCTTCCATAGTGCGTTGCCCTCGAAAAAATTGTTCACACCTATTAAGCCATGGCAATGGGTCGTCGTCGCCACCGTACGTGGGAAATTCCAACCTGTGGAACCTCGGCACGCTGAGAGCCTCCTCGCACAACCGGCCACCTCCTAATGTTCGTGTCGGGTGCGGTAGGGAAAACTGTGGTGTTGGAGGACGGCGTGTTCCTTCGCCGGTTGGTTCTCCGGTTTGGAGCTTCTCTGTTCTTGCGATGCGTACATCATGGCTGTCCAATCGATGATTCAATGTGGATAGCTGGGCAAGAATCTGATCCAGTTTCGCCGAGTCGCCTTGTCCACGGCCGGTGGCCGCCAGAGCTTCAGGGTCGTCACCGGACATCGAAGATGGTTCGGTGTTCGGCTCTGATACCAAATTGATACGTGTTGGTTTCAGAGGATGACGCAGGGTGAAAGAAGCTGGAGATGGGACTCACGTTTGGAACGCAAGGGATATGGCGAACGCCGGGCTCGCTTTGTGGTCGCCGGCGGAGCTTGTCTCCGGCGTAACTGCTATGTTGTGGATAGAAGAAGAGGAGAGACTTAACTTGTATTGTATTGCACGTGTTCGAATACAAGAGATGCCTTTTATATGGATGACTAACGATGATCGATCACGGAAAGGATTCCGTATGCTATTCTTAGTATCCTGAAGGGATACGTCCTAATACAAATCACTTAATAACTAACGCCTTCGGTGTTGTATCTCCAACGGAGAGAATCCCAGTTAGCCACGCTACGTATCCGTATTTCCTTCAATTGAACCAGAACTAGTTGATGTCGTATTCAGAGTAGTTGCATCCGGCAATAGTGCTTTGCGACGTGAATATTTCTTACCAAAGAAAGAGTCCACAACACTTATCCTCTGCCGGGATCCACGTGGTTAGACCGAAAATTTGAACTAAAATTCCGATCGATCCATGTGGATGAAATGGGATTGTGGCCTAACCAACAAGGCCGAAAGGAGGCTAGAAAGGGGATAAATGAGACGAATGTGAGTAGCTGAATTGTCGTGGTCGTCTTTAATCGGTGTTCTTTCTGTAGTGTAAAATGAGGGTGAAAGATTTTTTTTTTCTTGGACGATTTGTAAGGATTTGGTTTAGTTATCTTGCTTGAATGCTTGTCGGTTGATGGGAGCTAAGAAATACTTAGCAGCTTAGTAAGTGAACTACTCTATAGTCATTAGGGTTCACTAGCTCCTAAATGTTTTCGGATGCCTGCGCCCCCTTCTCACCGCCCTTGAAGACATAGATCACTTGGAGATTAATGGGCCCATTTATTGGATGCTGATCCAATGAATAAAAAATGTAACTTGTGGTAATAAAAATTTCGGTAACCTTACAAATCGACAATCCAACAAAAATATACATTGAACTTACGGGACACCGCCATGATCTGTCTCTGATCAATGCTAATGCTAAACAAATAACCACTCTCCTTGTTCTCATTCATACACAAGAAAGAAAAAAAAATCAGAAAACTGAAATTCTGACTAATTAGGCTTCAGCAATGTATCCATCACCTTTCATAAACGATATCGAAATGAGTCTAGAACACCCAATGCAATAGTCGGCAAACTTGGCATGCGTGTGAACCGGGCACACTGACATGCATGTTCTGGCAAGCTGCGTCCCTTCACTGACGGCAGAGGTAACAAGCTACAAGTCGGAAAGCAGCTAAACAATCGACACGGCACAAAACCAAATTGTTCTTCCTAATAGAAACTGCCTTTTTCTTACAGATTTCGGTAATGTGTCACGGAGCTAATATTTTTATGTAGGCCAAGTTAGACCCCTTAATTTGTCAGTTTGTCACCATGCCCTGTCACAAATTCTACGTCAGTCAAATCAATTACTGTCCCCCTCTCTCTATATAAGCCATTGCACTGCCCCTCTTGTACCTATCTCATAAGAAACAATTTACGATCGAATTAAGTGCGCCTGTTCACTTGATCTAGGCATCTAGCCAATACATACATATCACACGTAGCAGTACTATCGATGGCTATCTGGAGAAGGAAGCAGAGCGCAAAAGCCTCGATGAGCTACGTCCGTGGTGCAGCTGCTGACGGTAGGAGGATCCCGAAAGGTCATGTCCCGATGGTGCTGGTCGGCGACGAGGAAGACGGCGAGGAGAGGAGGGTGCTGGTGCATCTCAGAACGCTGAAGGAGCCCTGCAAGGCAGCGTTGCTGGAGATGGCTGAGCAGCGGTACGGGTACAGCCAGCAGGGTGTCTTGAGGATTCCCTGCGACGCGCTGCGGTTCGAGCAGATGGTTAACACGGCATGCAAGACCGCATGGATCGACCGTGCCAGCACGTAGTTGCATTGGTGCTTCCATTCATTCATTGTTTCGGTTTTGCTCTCTAGTTCGGGTACAGGACAGGGTAGATCGATGTATGCAGTATGCCAGATTAAATCGATGTACATCTTGCTCGGATTTGAGCTTTGAACGAAGTATCTTGTCATCTCATATGAATTATTAATTATAGTTTCTTTGTGAAAAAATTTGAACTAATGTATTGTTTGAGTCTGGATGTTTTCTGCTGTGCACATGTAATGAGCTAGCAAAGCCATCATTTTAATATTATGGGAAATTCATCCATGGTATAGAGAGCAAAAAAGAGTTGTCAATACTCCACTACTCATATGCACTGAAAGTACTACTTGTCTTTTTTGTGTTCTTGGCGGACATTTGCTCCTGTGGCTCACATGATCACTGTTCGTATTCTTCTTGCTGTGGTGTCTGTTCAGGCATAGTCCATCTCTCACCTTGATGTCAAGAATGTCTTTCTCAATAGTAAGCTGCGTGAAGAGGTTTATATACAGCCACCACCGAGGTATTCTATTCCTAAGGGTATGGTTTGTCGCCTTCGCCGATCTCTCTACGTCCTCAAGCAAACTCCTCATGCCTAGTTTGATCGTTTCTCTTCTGTTGTCACTGCAGCTGGTTTCTCTGCCAATGCTCATGATCCTGCTCTCTTTATTCACACTTCGCCTTATGATCGGACGTTTCTCCTTTTATATGTTAATGATATGATCATTACTGGAGATGATTCTCAGTACATCATTTTTGTAAAGGAGCGTCTTAATGAGTAGTTTCTCATGTTTGATTTGGGTTATCTTTGCTACTTTCTTGGGGTTGAGGTTACTTCTACACCCGAGGGCTTCTATCTATCCCAAAAAAAGTATATTCAGGATCTTCTTGATCGTGCTTCTCTTACTGATCAGCACACCACTGAGACTCCTATGGAGCTTAATGTTCATCTTCGACCCACTGATGGTGAGCTTCTTACTGATTTTACTCGCTATTGTCACCTTGTTGGGAGTCTTGTTTATCTGGGCATCACTTGTCCAGATATTTCGTACCCTGTGCATATCCTGAGTCAGTTTGTTTTTGCTCCCACTCAGCTTCATTATAGTTATCTTCTTCGTGTTCTACGATATCTTCGTGGAACCATCACTCGTCGTCTGTTTTCCCTCGCTCCACTCTTCTGACTCGAGGCATATTCGATGCCACCGGTCTAGTGATCACTCGATTGCAGTCTCTCTCTTTATTGTGTTTTTCTTGGTAGTTCTCTCATTGCTTGGAAGACTAAGAAGCAGACAACAGTTTCTCATTCGAGTGCTGAGGTTAAGTTGCGAGGTATGGCTTTGTTGACTGCAGAGGTTACTTGGCTACGGTGATTACATGAGAATTTTAGTGTTTTTGTTTCAGCACCCACTCCTCTTTCGTCTAACAGTACATGGGCTATTAGCATTGCTACAAATCCGGTGAAGCATGAGCTTAGAAAGCATATTGGTGTTGATGTGCTTCCTACATACGGACACACGTATATGACTAGATTGTTACTCTTCAGTATGTGCCTTCAGAACTTCAAGTGGCAGACTTCTTCACAAAGGGACAGACCAGAGCTCAGCATAGTTTCTATCTCTCCAAACTTAACGCTGTTAATCCATCATAAGTTTGAGGGTGTTAGATGTATATGTATTTTCCCCGCTGTATAAAGGGTTCCTTGCATATATATCATCCTGTACTTATATATATATTGGTCCATTAACCTCATAAGGAATACAAGCACACATCCATCACGATTCATAAACGATATCGAAATGAGTCTAGAACACCCGATGCTATAGTCGGCAAACTTGGCATGCGTGTGAACCGGGCACACTGACATGCATGTTCCGGCAAGCTGCGTCCCTTCACTTACTGCAGAGGTAACAAGCTACAAGTCGGAAAGCAGCTAAACAATCGACACGGCACAAATCCAAAGTGTTCTTCCTAATAGAAACTGCCTTTTTCTTACAGATTTGGGTAATGTGTCACGGAGCTAATATTTTTATGTAGGCCAAGTTAGACCCCTTAATTTGTCAGTTTGTCACCATGGCATGTCACAAATTCTACGTCAGTCAAAGCAATTACTGTCCCCCTCTCTCTATATAAGCCATTGCACTGCACCTCTTGTACCTATCTCATAAGCAACAATTTACCATCGAATTAAGTGCGCCTGTTCACTTGATCTAGGCATCTAGCCAATACATACATATCACACGTAGCAGTACTATCGATGGCTATCTGGAGAAGGAAGCAGAGCGCCGAAGCCTCGATGAGCTACGTCCGTGGTGCAGCTGGTGACGGTAGGAGGATCCCGAAAGGTCATGTCCCGATGGTGCTGGTCGGCGACGAGGAAGACGGCGAGGAGAGGAGGGTGCTGTTGCATGTCAGAACGCTGAAGGAGCCCTGTGTGACAATGCCGACAGCAACACACAGGTCAAGCGAAAGCATCAACTGAAGAGAAGATAGCCTGGACTCAATAGGCTAGTGTTTGGTTATTATAAAGTTTACAAGCTGGTCATGAGTTGGGCCTGGCCCATGTACAAGTCAGGTGAAACATGTGGGCGTGGTTAAATACACTGTAGGGTGTCCGAAAAAGGATATCGAATGAAAAACTGCATACTGCAATCTCTCTTCCGTCTGCTTCTTCCTTCTCTGTCTCTTCTTCCTGCGATTGCTTGAGTCTAAGACACGACAATATGGTATCAGAGCACGGTAGAATCTGTGGAGCGATCCTCTAAATTCCTCGGCCTGGACCGGTGAAATTCCGAGGGGAAGGGGAGCGAACACCTTCGAGTGATTGCTGTAATTCTTAAACCTAGTTTCAGTCGGCTTGGGAAGAGGGATCACCATGGCTCCGCCAGGTTCGTTAGGTGGTCTCGGCCATGGAAGGTATGGAGGCGAGATTGGCAAATTTGTTGAAGACTGAGATGCATACTGCGAGGGAGGAAATGACTTTGCATATGGCGGCGGTAGATCTGAAATTGGAACGACATGGGGAAAAATGGAAGAGTTGCAGATGAAGCTTACCATGTCAATGGATTCAATCGGACAAGTCCAGCAAGATCAAGTGCTGGTGAAGAAGGCACTCGACGGAGTGGTGACGCCACGGCGGGTGGTGCCTGCGAGAGAAGAAGCAGGAATTTTAGCAGCTAGACCAGGGGAGATGAAGGTAATACATGATGGGCGGCAAGAGATTCCGCCAGCACCAAACCCACAGGTGCAGTTCCCACCCCGAACGCCGGTTACCGCTGAAGTTCCAGAGGTGAGTCAAGGAAATATAGAACAGGGAAGAAGGAATTGGATGCCAAAGATGGACTTTCCTAAATTCAGTGGAATTGATGCAAGGATTTGGATAGATAAGTGTCACACTTTTTTCAATCTCTATAAAATTCCGGATGGATTCAAGGTGGCGGCTGCGTCTATGTACATGACTGATAATGCTGCACACTGGTACCAAGCTTATAAAATGAATCATGTATGGCATGACTGGAATCAGTTCCGAGATGCCGTGTTAGCTGAATTTGAAGGAGAGTCTTATAGGGACAAAATGAGAGAGTTATTGATGTTAAGGCAAAATGGTTCTGTGGAGGAGTACCGAAGGAAATTTGATGGGTTGGTCTACTAGATAAGATTATATGATCATACCATTGGGGAATTGATGCTGGTAACAAGATTTGTGATGGGATTGAAGGAAGAATTAAGAGCAGTGGTAGAAATTCAAATGCCGACTTCAGTAGCAGTGGTAGCAACAATTGCTGGAGTGCAGGAAGGGGTACTAGAAAGAACCAAGAAATTTTTGTATAAGGGCAAAGGTATAAGCATGCATACTGGTGCAGGAAAGATGGAGGGAACTGGCAAAGGAGAAAATTACCAACCTATTCAAAAGTTTGAAAAAGGAGATTTGTGGAAGGCTAAACAGCTCAAGGATTACCGAAGAGCTAATAATATGTGCTTCAAATGTGGAGAAAAATATACTCCTGGTCACAAGTGTACAATACAAGATCAAGGACAAGTAAAAGCCATGCAGCCCAAGAATTCTTATCAGATGAGCTGTTGGATGCAGTGGTAGTGGGTGAAGAGGAGGAGGAGGAGGATGTGCATCTTCCATTGAATGCATTATCCGGTGCAGATCACCCTCAGACCCTTCGAGTGAGAGCATTAGTAGGAAATCAAATGATGTTAATGTTGATTGACTCGGGTAGTTCACATAGTTTTGTAAATGCTGAATTAGTTGAGAGACTGGGATATACACCAAAAGCAATCGACAGAATGGTTGTGAAAGTTGCTAATGGAGATAAGCTCATATGTGACAAGGTAATCAGTGAACTGAGATGGTGGATCCAGGGACACACGTTCCAGCATGATATGAGAGTACTAGACATGGGAGGGTATGATGCAATACTAGGAGCAGATTGGCTGAGCAAATGGGGAGTGATGCGATGCAATTGGTTGGAGAACTGGATAGAGTTTCAACATAGGGGCAAAACTGTTAAGCTGCAAGGTATCTCACAGCCTGATGAAAGTGATGAAATGCATGAGGTATCTGTTCAAACAGTGGAGAAATGTCACAAGGGAAATGAGATTTGGGCTATAGTAGTACTTGAGAAATCTCAAGAGAGCAATCATGAAGATATACCGGCACCAATCCAAGCAATGCTGCAGAAATTTGAATCTGTCTTCCAAGATCCCAAACAATTACCTCCTCACAGGGTGTTTGACCATAGCATTACTTTGACACCAGAGGGAACTTATGTCAATTCAAGACCTTATAGGTATTCTCGATTGAGAAACAAGTTTCAGAAATGATCCAAACAGGAATTGTAACACCAAGCTTAAGCCCATTCGCATCACCAGTATTATTAGTTAAAAAGAAAGATGGAACTTGGAGATTCTGCATAGATTATCGGAAGTTGAATGCGATGACAGTTAAAAGTAAATTTCCTATGCCTATTGTGGATGAGTTATTAGATGAGTTAGCCGGTACAAAATATTTCTCAAAGTTGGACCTTAAATCTGGGTATCACCAAATTCGTATGGTTGAGCAAGATGAAAATAAGACCGCTTTCAAGACTCATCACGGCAAATTTCAATTCCGTGTTATGCCATTTGGATTGACAAATGCACCGGCAACATTTCATTGTCTAATGAATTCAGTGTTTGCTCCTCACATCAGAAAGTTCATTTTAGTGTTTATGGATGACATTTTGGTTTATAGTCACAATTTGAAGGATCATGTAGCACATTTGACCATTGTGATGGAGACATTGAGCAAACATCAGCTAGTGGCCAAAAGAAGCAAGTGTAGTTTTGCTCAACAACAATTGGAATACCTCGGTCATATCATTTCAGATAAAGGGGTAGAGACTGATCAGTCCAAGATACAAGCAATGGTACAATGGCCAGTGCCTAACAATGTGTCAGCACTACGGGGTTTTTTGGGATTGACAGGTTACTACCGCAAGTTTGTGCGACATTATGGGCTGTTAGCTAAACCATTGACAACATTGTTACAAAAGAAAGGCTTTCACTGGACTGCCGAAGCTAAACAAGCATTTGATCAATTAAAAGATGTGATGAGTCATGCTCCGGTCTTAGCTTTGCCGGATTTTCAACAACCATTCACCGTTGAAACGGATGCTTGTGATACCGGTATTGGGGCTGTTCTTAGCCAAAATAGTCATCTGGTAGCTTTTTTCAGCAAAGCTCTTGGAGTTAAGAACCGACTCTTGTCCATCTATGAGAAGGAGTTTCTAGCCATCATGATGGCAATTGAGAAATGGAGATCTTATTTACAAAGGGACCATTCATCATCAAGACCGATCATAAGAGCTTATGTAATTTGGAAGATCAAGTGTTACATTCGATTTACAAAAGAAAGCAATGACAAAACTTATTGGGCTGCGAGATAAGTTTCAATATCAAAAAGGAAAACAATAAGGTGGTGATCGCTTTCGAGTAGGACATATGTATCAACTTCAGCTATTTCGATGGCTCACCGGTTTGGATTCAAGAAGTTATCAATTCCTATGCAATGGATATACAAGCCAAAGAATTGTTGCGACAGCTTGCAGTCACAGGGTCCAATGAACAAGGCTATACTCTGGTAGAAGGCATAATCAAGCATAATGGCAGAATTTGGATTGGGGCTAATGCCGGGTTGCAAACAAAGTTGATACAGGCCTTGCATTCCTCACTAGTGGGAGGACACTCGGGAAGCCAAGCCACTTACCAGAGGGTAAAGAAGGTGTTTCTATGGAAGGGTCTCAAGCAAGATGTCGAGAATTTTGTAAAACAATGCTCTGTGTGTCAATAGGCCAAACATGAGCATTGCGAAATACCGGGCCTGCTGTGCCCCTTACCAATTCCTAATGGTGCATGGCAAGATTGGACCATGGACTTTATAGAAGGGCTGCCCAGATCAGAAGGATCTAACGCCATTTTAGTAGTGGTGGACAGGTTTACAAAATATGCGCATTTTGTTCCTTTGAAGCATCCATTCACGGCCATACAGATAGCTAAAGTGGTATTGGATAATGTAGTGAAGCTCCATGGCATTCCTCGCACGATTACATCAGATCGTGATAAAATTTTCACAAGCACATTTTGGAAGGAATTGTTTAAACTACTAGATACTAAACTGCAAATGAGCACGGAGTACCATCCCCAAACCGATGGACAGAGCGAACGAGTCAATCAATGTCTAGAGATGTACTTGAGATGTGCTGTTCAAGAAGCGCCAACTAAATGGAAATCTTGGTTACCACTAGCAGAATTCTGGTACAATACAAGTTATCACACGGCAGTTGGATGCACTCCTTACAAAGCATTGTATGGCATAGAGCCCCAGTTCGGCCTCATACCAGATCTGAGTGTTGCAACCAATTCTTCTGTCATTGACATGTTATTAGAACGTGAAGCTTATTCTGGATTGCTGAAACAGCAACTGACCAAAGCCCAATTGCGTATGAAGCAGAATGCTGATCGACATAGATCATGGAGGGAGTTTCAAGTTGGTGAAAAGGTGTTCCTCAAATTACAGCCATATACTCAGTCTTCAGTGGTGAATAGGCCTTATCCAAAGTTATCTTACAAATATTTTGGTCCCTATGAAGTTCTGGAACGAATCGGCAAGGCAGCCTATAAGCTGAATCTACCGGAAGGAGCACTCATCCATCCTGTTTCCCATGTGTCTCAGCTGAAACATCATGTGCCGGACCATACTCCTGTGTTTGTATCAATACCAAATCCTCTAGATTTCTCTCGGTTGGAACCTCAGCCAGAAGAAATTTTGGACAGAAGATTGGTGAAGAAGGGAAATGCTGCTCATCTCCAGGTGTTGATCAAATGGGAAGAAATACCAGCAGCCATGGCTACTTGGGAGGACTACGAAGTACTACGCGTCCGGTTTCCAAATGCATCAGCTTGGGGACAAGCTGCTTCTAGAGCGGGGGGTAATGTGACAATGCCGACACCAACACACAGGTCAAGCGAAAGCATCAACTGAAGAGAAGATAGCCTAGACTCAATAGGCTAGTGTTTGGTTATTATAAAGTTTACAAGCTGGTCATGAGTTGGGCCTGGCCCATGTGGGCGTGGTTAAATACACTGTAGGGTGTCCGAAAAAGGATATCGAATGAAAAACTGCATACTACAATCTCTCTTCCGTCTGCTTCTTCCTTCTCTGTCTCTTCTTCCTGCGATTGCTTGAGTCTAAGACACGACACCCTGCATGGCAAGATTGCCGAGATGGTGAAAGCGGCGGTTCGGTACCAAACCAGCAGGTGTCTTGAGGATCCTATGACCTACGCGGTTCGAAAGCAGATGGTTAGCACGGCATGCTTGGACCGCATAGATAGACCGTGTCAAGACGTAGTTGCATTGGTGCTTCCATTCATTCCTCATTTCGGATTGCTCTCTAGTTTGGGTCTTGGGCAGGTAGATCGATGTATGCAGTATGCCAAATTAAATCGATGTACATCTTGCTCGGATTTTGTCGGACCCGGATTCTGAGAATCCAAATCCTCTGTGAAAGACACTGTGCTATTCCCTGGATCAGTAGATAGCACTCACAGATACATCACTGAATCAATTCATACAGGTCGTAGATTAAACCATACCATTCATTAATTAACACACAGAGTTTACATAGACCGCGTCGGGTCGGGTTTTACAAAAGGGGCCGCACAAGGCCAAAGATTACATTACAAAAGCGGAAGCGACAACGGAAGCAAAAGGGGTAGAGCACATCTCTCCACAGGCAAGCGACTGGGGAAACCCGTGTGCGTCCGATATTACCCAAAGACTCAGATAATATAGGATGCACGCAAGCACCAACGGAGTCAACTAGACTGGGGTGAGACTAGAGCATCTAAAGACTAGACTACGCTTCATTCATCTCCAAGGCCTCCAACTTCGGGATCCTCGTAGTAGTCGTAATCCTCCGGATTTCCTGCTTCGGAGGGTTTGGGGGAAAGAGCGAGAATGAGCACATCTACCGTGCTCGTGAGCCAACACACAATGCAATAATATACATGCAAGGCTAAACAAGGATGGCTCGGGTTCTTTTATTTGCTAAAGCAATATTTTCAAATATCATAATTACAAATTCCTATTACTTAGCATTTTAACAAATTGCATTTTATAAAGAGAGTAATTGTGCAATAATTATATCAGCAGAGGTTACCTCCACCTTTATGCTTATTTTGATTATGGTTACATCCACCTTATTAATATCACTGGGGTACATCCACCCAGGGAAAACCAAATTCAGGGCTAGGTGAGCCCTTCCATTTTCATACCACCCACAAGGTTTTTGAAATAGAACTATCTCAAGTTAAGTTCCCATGTCCGCCTTTGACCGTAGACGCGGCTGTTTAAACAGTTTAATACTCTGCAGAGATTGTACACTTTACCCACAAGAGATAATCGTCTTGATATATACACACGTTTCCTTAGACATGTGAATCAAGGGGAGATCACCACAAGGCCTTTACAAAGGCACCCAACAAGATTAGTTACACCCGCTAAGGTTTAGTCCTCGTGAGGGTTACGCCCATGTAGATCCGTTAACCCTTACTTAGACCCCTCTTGCGCCATCTAACGACTTACGTCACAAGACCGACACCCTCGCCACAAAGGCTCATGGCGTCATGAGTCATCTCCCCGTGCAACTCAGACAGGATACAAATTATTTAGCCAGGTTGTAATTTACAGACTTGTGGTTGTACTTGTTTTACACAGGAGGTCATGACAAGATTAAGTCCTTAGGGTTATCTGGGCGGTTCATTCCACATACTAGTATTCCCTTGGGCTACATTAGTACCCACCAACATACCAGTATCCCTTGGGCTGCATTAGCGCCCACCAACGCATCATCCATCATACCATCCGCCCAGATGGGAAAAGTAGGCTATTAGGGTTTTGAGAGGGAAAACCAAATTATCACTTTTACCTCAGTCATTTCCCCGCAATGACTGCCCAAAACCAATTTTATATTTGAAGGGATGATGATTGGGGTATTTAATACCCGGGTACTTAAGCAAGACTAGCGTGTCGCTTAAGTACAACCTATAACTAGTATTACCATATAGATTACTAGGGTGACATGGAATAATTGATTCAATTATCAAGGGATGACATATTAATTAATTAATCATCAAATGGGTATTTAACTACCTTAAGCTTTAACATATATTTGATTACGAAATTAAAGCATGCAATTTGTTAATTTCACAGAACATAATTTTCATAAAATGTAGGAGCAACATGATCAAAGTATTGACTCGCCTTGGATATAGGTAAGAGGATCTTGACAATCTTGAGCTTGATCAACTTGGAGGTTCTCCGCGTCTTCGAATCCT
Source organism: Phyllostachys edulis (assembly GCA_036346405.1). Taxonomy (NCBI): domain Eukaryota; kingdom Viridiplantae; phylum Streptophyta; class Magnoliopsida; order Poales; family Poaceae; genus Phyllostachys; species Phyllostachys edulis. The sequence goes on along the minus strand of CM070546.1, from coordinate 80,444,908 downwards.
AGTCGGACGATCGCACCGGAAAAAGAGCACAAACAAGCAAGGAGAGCAAATAAATAATAAAGAATAACAAATGAACTCCAAATTGAACAAGACCTATGCCATTAGCAAGATCTTGAATTAACGAATTTTTAGAAATTTATTTCATAATTTTTGGAGTTAAAATGGATGAGATATGAATTTTTGAAGGTTTAAACAGAAAATAAACTGGAAAGGAGGAAGGGGTGCACGGCTACAGTGCATGATCCGAGTCCATGCGCACAGTGCAAGGTCGGTCCATGGAAATAGTGGGGCGCGGGCCCACTTGGCAGCCATGGGAGAAGGGTTAAGAGCATGGCAGGTGGGGCCCTTAATCCCTAACAAATCCCTCAATTCCCCATTTGTATTTGGCCTGTTTTTCTTTGCTTCAGAGGAAAGAGCAGGGGAGGGCACAGGCGGGCACGGGGCAGGCAGCCGGCCGGCGTGGTGGCGGGCGACCAGCGGGTGGCGGGTAGGGGTTGCTTGGGGTGGCGGGTGCAGTGGGAGGTGGCGGTGGGGCGGGGAGGAGGCGGGCAAGCGGCGAGGCGGACCATAGCGGCGCCATGGGCGATATGGGCGAGGCGGAGGCGGCGCCATGGGCGAGGGCGGTGCTGCGCACTGGCTGCTGCTGCAAAAGGGAGCCGGATGGGGAGGTCGGGCTGGCTCGAGGCGACGGGTTGGCCCGGCGACGGCGGCCTCGGGGCAGAGAAAGGGAGGCACGGCGGCGGGGCTGCTCGGCGACGGGGAAGGCGAGGGGAGGTGGGGATGAACTTCCTTGCGTCTTGGGGGTGCTCGTGACGCGGTTGCCGGGGGCGGGGACTCACCGGAGCGGCGACGAGGCGCGGAGGCGGCGCGGCCACGGAGGGGGTGCGGCTTCGGGCTCTGTTCTGGAACTTACCAGAGCTCGAGCGGCGTGGGAGGTCAAGCAGGGGGAGGAGGAGCTTTATAGGGAGGCCATGGCGCGGAAGGGAGAGAGGGGTCCGGTCCGGAGCGTGGCACGGTCCCGAGGTGGCAAGGACGACAGGCGCTGGCGCGGAGAAGGCGCCGCGAGGACGTCGCGGCTCGAGGCGGCTCATGGTCGCAGGGTCGTGTGTGTGACGCAGCAGCACGGTGCAAGACAGAGCGCAAGTGGCGACGACGCGACGGGTTGGTGCGGCGACAAGACAAGCGAAGCGAAGGGGCGTGTAGGTGCAAAGGGCGATGGGCGCCGCCCACGGAAAGTCTGCGGAGCTGGTTGACCCAGCAACAAGGGGGGAGGAGAAGATGGCCCAAGGGGACTTCTTTACCAGACAAAGGCCGAGGAGCAAAGGGGTGGTGAGTGGTGCAGCACGACTGGGAGAAGAAGACCTCCAGGCGGCTCGGGCTGGCAAGGGGAGGTGGGCCAAAGGCCAGGGGAGAGAAAGGCCCGAGTGGGCTGGGCTGACTTGGGCCGAGGGGAGGTGGGCTTGGCCCGAGAGAGGTAGTGGGATGAGCTCAAGAAGGAGGCAAGGTCTAGTTCAATTCGGCCCGGGGATTCAAAACGGAGGAGAAAATCTCCAACCACAAAATTTGAATTTCAAATGTTTCAAACATTACATTTGAAACACGAACCGAGAAAGAACGGAGGTTTTCGAAAATAGTTGATACTTGAATTACGGCGAAGAACGAAACGGAATTAGTATTCACTATTTATTCGTCCGAAAACGGACGTTACAGATTTGAGCTTTGAACGAAGTATCTTGTCATCTCATATGAATAATTAATTATAGTTTCTTTGTGAATAAATGTGGACTAATGTATTGTTTGAGTCTGGATGTTTTCTTCTATGCACATGAAATGAGCTAGCAAAGCCATCATTTTATTATTATGGGAAATTCATCCATGGTATAGAGAACCATAAAAGAGAAGTTGTCAATACTCCACTACTCGTATGCACTGAAAGTACTACTTATCTTTTTTTTTTGTTCTTGGCGCCAGGGGTGAATTTGATATCAAAAATTTATAAGTTTACATGACAAAACTTTATGTGTACTATATCCGATTTTATTTGGAATTTTTTGAAACAATGCATCATGCCCTTTTCGCAAAAGCAAAATTGGTTACAGGATATTGCAGATTGGTGGCATTATGCGCATTTGCGGAAGGACACTACACTTTTGCGGTTATTTTCCAAAAGACAATCCGGCCAAAATAATATCATTTCTGGGCTGAAGAGGAGAGAAGGTTAGTGAAAAGTCAATTTTGCCCTTCCGGTCGGACCAGTCCGTAGTTGGCTCGGTCAGACCATATTAGAGACGCGCGTCCCGCTCACTCATGCTCATCCCCTTCACTCCCCTCTACTCTCACTCGGTGTTGGTGCGGTCTAAACGGCTTTGGGCAAGGGCACCGAATGTTATTTCAAAAGTCTTCTCTCTCTATTCAGCCTAGAAATAATATTATATTGGCCGAAGTGTCTTCTTGGACAAATGCCACTAATTTGCGATGTTCCATAGCCAATTTTGCCTTTCTCAAATGGGGACGTGGGAACCCTAGACACCAAAATCACATTCTTATGACTATCAGATCTTCCGGCCTTCATTACACCCTCCTTAGCTGCACAGACACTGTACACAGCTCCAAAATAACTCATATATACTCCCACTTTGCATTTCGAATGGTGTTGGACTGTTGGTAAGTACTGACCACCCCAGTGTAAACATTCCAGGTTGCCTCCACCATGACCAAGGTTCCGAAAACCAGTGTTGATGAAAATGCTAAATCTAGACCGGTACTAGTTTCTGGCTGTTCCCGCCTGGAATTGGTAAAAAAAGAACTTGCCGGTTTGTTAGCTAAATTGTAGTGTAAATTTGAACTGAGAAACAATTCCAGGGTGGTTACCGGCTGGTTACCGTCGTTGAAAGCAAATCCAAATTTAAATTTGAAATTGAATACAAAATGCCTACCAGCGTTCAGGAATGAGTGGAAACGTCGGTAACAAAACCAGTCCTGCTGGGATTTGAAGCTCTGATCAAGACAACCATCATTTGCTAGCTAGTCGGTACAAAATAAGATGGGTTTCTAGGACATCCCTGTCCCCAAAATTAAACGAATACAAATACACCCTCTCAAATACATTCTCTTTTTTCAATTGTGAAAAGAGAAGGAAGACAGGCAATACGCAACCACACCATCGATGGGTGCTCTGTATCTTGCATATATATGCGTTGCCGGCACGGCTGCCAGGGCACGCTTGCAAGTGTCATATGCTATTGTGCCATCAGTGCGCACTTGGACTAGCGAATCTTGTTATGAAGTCTCGTACGTGGTCCTGGACACTGTTCGACCCTGTTTTCCTGACACGGCACAGTAAAATCAGTAGCACATGGTATAGGAGGATCAGTAATGATATGACTATCCCCTAATTGACCATTCTCAGAATGCAAGGATGGTGAAGAAAGAAGGGTGGGCAAAAGAACAGTATCCATGGAGGAGGGAACCGAAGGAGAGTCTGATTCAAGGTTTTTGGCAACAGGAAAAGAGTGTTCACCAAAGGTGACATCACGAGATATGTAGATACGGCCGGTTGGTTCATGTAAGCACTTGTAGCCTTTGTGATGATCAATCCTGTGTTCCCAGAAAAACACATAGTTTGGATCGAAATTCCAACTTCTGTGCATTATACGGACGCAGGTTAGGCTAGTAGGCACACCCAAACACCCGAAGGAAATTGTAATCAGGTGTGATATCAAACAATTTTTCAAGTGGAATAAGGTGATTGATAACTTTACTTGGGAGACGATTGATTAAGTGTAGGACCGAAATGGCGACAGAGGGGGGGTGAATGTCGATCTCTTGAAATTTTCTCAAAACAGCAAACAGTGTTTATCATCTACAAATCTCTCCTGATGATGCTATAGCAAACACATGTTCATGTCTCGCACAGCAGCCGAAAAAAAAAAAAAACTTCAAACAGCAAATTAATCCAAATACAAGCAGAGCAATCAAATCAAAAGACAAGCAATAGGCTGCTAGCCGCCGCCCCCTAGATCATGCACAGGGGAGCTGCATCAACTCGATGGAAACCAAACAAGCACAAGGATCGAAGGACATGGCAATAGAATAATATGCATGAGGCTGCCATCTAATTACCCTGTCTACCGATCTAATCAGCAGGATCAACTTGATGCACAGGCGCTCAGATTTTTGTCAAAGCAAACAGAGCCGGCCTCCTGGAAACACAGATTGACAAGCCAAAAAGGCTTACACCAAGATCAAAGCACTACAGAAGCAGGGACTCGGTGCTAGCAAAACAAATCACCACAGCCGCTGCTGCAAACACACACACATGACGCGGCAAACAAAAACTCAAAGCCAAGATTTGAGATTCACAGAAACCAACGAGACAAGAGAAAAACAGCAGCCGCAGAGGACAGTCCAATTGCTATTTTAATGGCAGCTCAGGGCAATAAACAGATCAACAGATTACTATTACTAGCAATAAAATAAAGCAAGAACAGCAATCGCTGGGACTAACAACAAGCTACAACTGCATAGAAAACTGATCGGCCAACCCAACTCAGCATCAAAGCAAGACGTCAAATAATAGCTCACAAGCAAGCAGAGCTCCAGCAGCAGGGGGCGCCGCCCAGATTCAGTTTTTCTGCGGTAGCTTCAAGTCCTCACAGAGACCAGGCAAAACGAAAGGACAAGCAATACGCACAGCCAGCAAACCAAGGTCTCATGCACATAAATCAGATGGCAGCCAAGCACAGAAGAAGAACGGCAAAACAGTAGCAGATCTCACGCACAGCAAGGCTCAAATCAAAACACACGAATCCATGTTGTGACCACACAAAAAGAACTGCAGAAAGAAAAACTTAATACAAGAACACCATCTCATATTGATCTAAAGGAAGAGAGATACATGATTGATACAAGAGGAAAGATTAGAAGCTTTTAACTCATCCTCTCCCCCTCTCAAAACTCAATAACACTCAGCCATCTTGAAGAAAAGGAAAGGGACAAGCAGGGAACAACTCTCAACAACTAAAGCCCTAAAGCAAAACAAACTCTCTAAAGCCTATTTTGACTAAAGGAAACCCTAGAAACCCCTTGTGTTGTTCAGTTTGGGCAGCAGCCCCTCCATCCTATTTATAGCCCATGGCTAACGGGTCTCCACCCCGTTACGCCCGCTAAATCCAACGGAGCCCGCTCCCGCGTGCCTTTGCGAAATTCCCGTTCGCCCTCCCGCACCTTCCGGAAGCTTCAAGCGCTTGTCTCGCCGCCTCGCAACCACCTCGAGTCCACGCTCGTCTTGACACATCCCGACCGCTTCGACCTCGGCGCACTGCACCTAGTCCGGTCCACCGTGTCTCGCCACGACTCCACCCGATGTCCTGCAATCCACGCACAAGAAACACATCAAATAGCACCGCCGATACATGAAAGCGTAAAACCAACATACTTACTATGACAAAATTCAAACTTGTCGAATCAAAGAATATGCATCCTAATCCCATACGACCAAGTTTGACCAAACCGATGAGCCTCTGCACCACGAACGACATGGTCCAAACCACCCAAACCAAACTCGACTTCCTAAACCTATGTCAATTACTCATCACACACACGGACGACCTCCACATGGTCTCTCAATCTCCCCTTGATGAGTATATTGACAAACTCCAAAAAGCGCAAAGTTGAGTTTGAGTTTGAAGAAACCAACATGGTCCAAAGAAGAAGAGTGAAACTAATGACCATGTCGATGTAAGGAACACTAGAGCAACAACTAAAAGAGCAAATTGTTCTCCAAAGCTCTAAAATGATCCCAACTAGCTTTTTTCTCTATTCTCCCCTTTTGGCAATAAACACATCAAGAATGCTCAAGAGAGAATATGACATGTCATGGATGAAATGGTCAAGTTTGATTATTCTAAGCAAGCTAGAGCCATGAGAATTATCCGTAATGACCATAATGTAATACACCAAGCCATAACTTAATAAAAGGCTATCTAGATCATGACAAGATATGTATAAGCTAGCTAGAACACTTAGATGACAATCTGAAAATGAGGTACATTATGTGAGCAAGTCAAGTCATCAATGAGCAAAGTCTAGCTAGAGATATCCAAGGATGATGCAGGCCATGTCAATAAGCTAAGCGTAGCTAAGAAGCTTAAATTGAGACCAAATAGAGTGCTATGCTCAAGAATGAAACATTGGTTAAAGTACTTGATACTTTTTGTAGCTTTAAGCACATTGAACACATAAAACATATTTTCTTTTGAAATTCATGGTGGTTTCCAACCAGATTTTTGTTTTATCATGTGCTAGGTCTCAAGCCTTATGCGACTACTCCAAGCGAGAAGCTTAAGAAGATAGTCTAGGTCACCCAAAACTCCCCTAAGTTCATGCCAAGTGCAATGGCAAGCCGCCTCATAGGAGAGAATTGGTGAGATCAGCTTTTTCACACAAAAGAGATCTTTTGCCTTTTAACAAGTTGTACTAACTCATGCATCATCAAGAGACTAAAACAAATTCAATCTAAGGCTCAATATAGATTCATCACTCTACCCAAATTTATTTGACATGGCATGAATCATAAAAGGATAGCTCAAGAAAGACTAATCTCGAAAAGTGCTAACATGACAAGTTTTAGTTTAAGTTGAGCAATTTTAATTATCTTATCATGGCAAAAGCTAGGCTACACATATGAAGTCATGATAAATCTAGCAAATAAGCACAAGTCATGGCAAGGTGTAAAGCATTGTAAACATGTCATAGCAGGATAATAATCAAGGCTCAATGTAGTTATATTACAATGCGTAATGCTAGAAATGCGAAGATCCACTCCCCTCAACAACAGATGCAACTTTTAGTTCAAGTTGAGTTATTTCAATATTAAGCTCCGAAGCTCCCAAATGAACTCCCTTGAACCAAAACAATAAATCGAGAAGTCGGCAAAGAAAACATAAAACAAAAATTCCTTAAAGCATAGATAAGATATAGAGAATACTATGGCTCAGACTGACTCTCATCTACCCCATATGACTCTAGGACTATCAACTGCCCACTTAACACACCTAGGAGCAAACACGTACCCTGTCTACCCGAGGGTGGCCCAACCCTCGCTAGAACCTACAAGAAGTGAGTGAGCTCAACCTAGTGAGATAAGTAACACTAATAAGCAAGATCCTAGAATCACAAGATAAGAGCAGAAATCTAAACAACTAGACAAAAGAAGCACTCTAATCTATGCTAGGAGGACTAATCCCAAATGCACCCAAAATGCAATGCAATAGTAAGGAGCTAGAGCATAAATAATATAGTAGAGCAGTAAAACCCAAAGCTCCCCCTCACTACAGTCCATAAGGACAAACCACCCCAAGCTCTCCCCGCAGAGCTGAAAACCTCGAACTATCCAATGGCTTGGTGAAAATGTCAGCCAACTGGTGGTCACTCTCCACAAACTGGAGCACTATGTCGCCCTTCTCTACATGGTCTCTAAGGAAGTGGAAGCGGATATCGATGTGCTTGGTCCGGGAATGCTGCACTGGGTTCTTGGCAATGTTAATCGCAGAAGTGTTATCACAAAAGAGTGGAACACTGTCGATAACTAACCCAAAGTCCCGCAGGGTCGAAGTCATCCAGAGCACTTGGCTACAAAGAATCGGCAGCAAAGAACGTGCTTCGCCTCTGCGGATCAGGTAACACCGGACTGCTTCCTCGAAGACCAGAAACAAGAGAAGTGCCAAGAAATTGGCAGGTGCCGGAAGTGCTCTTCCTATCTATCCTACAGCCAGCGAAGTCTGCATCCGAGAAGGCTCTCAAGGAAAGACAGATGAGGAAGAGTACCGATACCATAGTCAATGGTAGCTCGCAGTACGAAGATGCGCTTCACCGCCTGGCGGTGAGAAACGCGAGGAGAAGCCTGAAAACGAGCGCACAAACACACAGAAAAATGTATGTCTGGTCTCGAGGCAGTGAGGTACAAGAGGGAGCCAATCATGCTGCGAAACTCCTTTTGATCAACTGGCTCGCCATCCTCATCTGGGTCAAGATAGGTCAGAGAAGCCATGGGAGTCGACACAAAGCTTACCATCACTCATATCGGCGCCTCAGAGATCACGAGTGTACTTGCCTCGATGAAGAAAAGTACCTCCCGAGTCTGCTTGATTTGGAAGCCAAGAAAGAAAGTCAACTCACCCATCATGCTCATCTCAAACTCGGTGCTCATGACATCCGAGAACTGTGAAACCAGAGCATGAGAAGAGCTGCCAAAGATGATGTCATCGACATAGATTTGGACGAAAGCGTAAAGTCACTACCAAGCCTACGGATAAACAAGGTCTTGTCAACTTTACCCATTTCAAACCCATGACTCAACAAGTAGGACTTAAGCCTCTCATACCAAGCTCGGGAGCCCGCTAAGTCCATACAAACATGGAAAGCTTGAAGACATGGTTAGGTATTTGGGGTTCTCGAAACTGAGGTCAGCTTGACATAGACTTCCTCCTCAATAAGGCCATTGAGGAAGGCACTCTTCACGTCCATCTGGTAAAGCTTGAAACCCTTAGAAGCCGCAAAGGCAAGCAGATTCTAATGGCTTCAAGTCGAGCTCAGGGCAAAGGTCTCCTCAAAGTCTAGACCTCAACACGGAAAACCCCGAGCTACCAATCTAGCCTTGTTTGGATGATTACCCCATCCTCACTGCTTGTTCTTGAACACCCACTTTGTTCCAATGATATTGTGGCCTCGTGGGGGCTCAACAAGCGACTGCACCTTGTTCCTCTCGAAATTTTCTAGCTCCTCATGCATGGCATTGACCCAAGACTCATCAGAAAGGGCGTGACAAACGTCCTTGGGCTCAAAAGAGGCAACAAAGGCAGAATGGAGACAGAATTGAGAAAAACCAGACTTAGAGCGTGTGACACGCTCAAAAAGGTCTCCAATAATCTGCTCTGAAGGATGCCTTTTCTGGATATGTCGGGGAGGTCCTGGATGAGAAGAAGAAGTGGCCTCTACCTCGTGTGCAGACGAGGCAGGGACAGAGCCACTAGCTCCGGAGGAAACGGAAGGCAAAGGCTGATCACCTTGAGGTGCCGAGGAAGAAGGCATCTCAAGGGGAGGAAAAGGAGCTGGATCAGGTAAACAACCATCGTCTCCCTCGTCCTCATCATCCACAAAGATGGTCTGGGACTGCTCAAAAGAACCCGAGATATCTGCCTAGTCCCTGACCGCCTCGCCAAAAGTCACCTCGCAGTCTCTACCATTTTGCTAGACTCGCAGCCTGCACTTATAAGCCCGCCAAGAAGTCGAGTAGCCTAGAAAGATACCGCCACAGAACGTGACTCGAACTTGTCTAGGTTCCTGCACTTCAAGATAAAGCACTTGCAACCAAACACACGAAAATGAGAGACGCTGGCTTTAGCCGTATCTCACTCATAAGAAGTGCGTGTAGGAGTGCCCAAGAAAACTCGATTTGAAACATGGCACGCGTCGCAATGGCCTCAGCCCAAAACTTCCTCGGTGTAGAGTACTCATCAAGCATCGCCCCGCCATCTCGACCAAGGTACGGTTCTTCCTCTCCACAACACCATTTTGCCGAGGGACGATGGAGAAGAGAACTGGTGCTCTACACTGCCTCACCGCAGAAACTCTCAAAGTAGGAATTCTTGAACTCCGTGCCATTGTCATCATGGATCGCTCAGAAGGCACCCGGGAGCTCAACAGACAACCTACTAAAAGACCTCGAAATGTGTAAATGTCTCGTCCTTCGAGGCTAAGAAAACACCCAAGAGTACCTCGAGAAGTCATCGACCACAACAAGAACATACCACTTCCCTCCTGCCGATCAAGATCGAGCCGGTCCAACTGTGTCCATGTGGAGCAATGTCTCGTGCATCGGTCATAGTAATCGTGGACCGAGGATGAGAAGCGGCAACCATCTTGCCGTGCTTTGATGGAGTGCAAACAAGATCTTTGACCATCTTGAGTTTCGGCACCACTTAATGAGATCATGGTCGCTAACTCGTGTCAAATGGTCAAATCCAATATGACCAAGTCTCCTATGCCGAAAAGAGAGATCGCGGACTCGTAGCAACTAAACACCGAGAGGATCGCCAAAGACTCGTGAGAACTCAGACGAAAGATCCTCCCATAACGAGAAATCCCGCAAACCGGACTACACCAAGAATCAAGAATTTTGCAATTGTTTTCTTGAAGCTCACCTCGAAACCGCTCATCGGTAAGTCGAGAAACGGAAAGCAAATTGTACCGCAGCTTACTAACCAAGGCAACATCCTTAAGAATAAAAGAAGCATTAATACGCACAAGACCTTTGGCGATGACGCGCCAGACGAAGCGCCTCCGAAGGTGATCGCCTCATCACCGAGCGCGGGCTAGGAGGAGAACCAACGGAGTCTCCGGTCATATGACGAGAACAACCGAGTCTACAAGCCAAACCTTCTCCTTCCCTACCCGGCGAACTGAGTCAAACAGAGTAAAGTCTCAAGATCGATAAATCAACAATGATTTTGGCACCCAATATCGAATAACACGCCGAAAGCGATGAAGTAGTCAAGCACGATCGACCTCTATCTACCCTACGCTCTCAGAACTCAAAGCGTAAGGTCTAAGAGTAGACCCGGTTGTTCTTTGGTCCGATCGCTGAAGGAGCGAGTCGAGTACCGCAACATGTCGAACACGCCATGGTAGCTATCTCGATGGGGAAAACGAGATCTACCCTCGGGACGGCGGAAGTCACGATCGAAAGCAAAGATGAGGACGAAAACCGTAAAACTCGAAAACCAAGTCCTCGATGTCGCACAAACCCATCGAAGAAACAAGCCTAGACCTCGTGTTGGTCTTAGGTGCACTCAAGGTCCGGGGCCGACCACAATGCGCCTAAGAGACTCAACATGGTCTCTACGCGATCTTGGCGCTACCAAGCATCGACGATCGTGTGTCCATCCTTCGACGAAGGTGTGCGGTGATACTTCACCTTCGAGAGGTAGAAGCAAGATGTGAAATTACCTTCTCGTCGAAATCCCGACATAGCCCGCCGACTTGAAATGGACTTTCTCGGTCCCTGGCTCGGCCTCGATCACACACGGTGCTATGGGTCCGAGCACGGCGGTGGATGCTTCCTCATGTCCTCAAAGAAGTCATATCCTAGACCCCGATTAAATCTGCAGATCTTAGATTGGTCTAGAATAAGATTGAGCTTCTTCTTGCCTCCTAAAATCTCTCGAGAGTGTTCATAAGGTCTTGACACTCCCGAAAGAGAGAGGTGCAAGAAGAGCAGGGGAAGAAGAGACAATGAAGGTAAGGAGCAAAAGAAGAACCAAGAAGCAGAGGGAAGAATGGCTTGTGCACTCACACCGACTCAAGGGACAGCCCCATCATAGCCGCTTGGTTCACGCCGCTAAGCTGCCTCAACCTTACCCCGGGCTTCTCCCCTTCTCCACAATCATATTACAAGCACAATGTGGCTTCTCTAGAAGGTCCTTAGTTAGCTTCACACATTTCTCATCCAAAGCAATCAAGTCGATTTTAGTTTGTTACACTTAATGCATGGTGAGCTAACAGGTCCTTAGAAGCAAACTTAGCCAACTTCCTTTCATGATCAATCATATCTTGAAACTGCTTTGGAGACAGCCTTCAAGTTCAAGCAGCTTAACTTAGGACAGTTCAAGCATGAATCACTCGGCTCAAGTAAAGAAGCTTGTAGTTCAAAATTTTATGATCTGCCTGCTTTAAGTTCATCTTCAAGTTATTACAATTTTCACAAGACTCGGGCAGATCAAGAAGCATGGCATAAGATCCTCTAGCAAAGAATGTCCTTACCCTCACATGAGGTGGGAGAAGTAGTCTCATCAAGAATAAGTAGGGTAATGTACCATCCTACTCAACTCTAACTCAAAGAAGCGACTAACATTCTCCACCTTAACACTATCAAGTTTGGAGGACACACTATCATGTGAGGTCCTTAACTTCTCCATATCAACCAAAGAAAGCGAGCATGTATCACAATCATCACTAGAAGGGCGATGTAAGAGCAATAATCTCTAGTGACACTATCTATTTCCTTCTCTAACTCAAAGACACCTAGCCTTAGCTTTAGCATGAAAACCTCCTAGCTTAAGAAAAGCATGATTGAGCTGTTCAGAGGTGGGATCTACCTCGTCCGAGTCGAGTACACCATTGTCAGCCGAAGTTCGCCCTCGAGGGCCATGAAGCACATGCCGAGAAGTCGCCGCCGCCATCCTTGGGCTCTTGGTCACCCGTCCCGTCATCGTCGCTCCATCCCTCCACCTCGCCGAGGTCGAGGTCGTCGAAGGCGGTGAGGACGCGTGGAAGAGCTTCTTGGCTTTGCCGGTTATGAACTTCTTCTTCTTTGGGCGTCTGAGCCGGAGGCTTCTTGTTGCGGTTCTTGTCGGTGTAGTCGTTTTTGCCCGAACCGCCGTAGTCGTTCTTGCCCTTCTCCGGCTTAGGGCGCTTGCTCGGATGTGGTTGGGGCCACCACACTCGAAGCAAATCACGGGTCCTCCTCTCTTCTGTCCCTCCTCCCTTTGTAAGCGTGAGAGAATCTTCGAGCAAGGAGGGCAAGTCGCTCATCCGCGAAGTCGCTCTAACCGATCATCGCTATGTCACAGAGAGCAAAGAAGAGAGAAATTGCAAGAGGACTCGGAAGAGAGACCGGTTTAATCGATCGGTGACTGTGGCCATCGATCGTGACTTCGACCTACGAGACAACGTCAATCTCGTGAGTCTTGAGGCGTGAGTACAGCGCATCAAGAGTCAAGGTCGAGAGGTCTGTCGTGTCTTTGATGGTCGTCACTTTCATCTCCCACACACGCAGATCGAGTCTTAGTAAGTATCCGACGAGCGTTGTCCGAGTCGGGTATGTGAGACCGACCGCCGGAGGTTGCTCAAGATCTTGTGAAAACGCATGAAGCACTCATCTAGGGACTCACCAAAGAAGCATCTCAAATTTGTTGTATTCTCGTTTGAACTGGTCCTGTCGAACCGTCTTGATCTGGGTGGTGCCCTCATGGTATGCGTCGAGGGTCACCCAGATATCGTAGGCGGACGACAGGTGAGATATGCGGTCAAACTCACTACGACTCAAACCCTGGATGATGATGTTCCTAGCCTTTGCATTTGCCTCAACATCAGCCATGTTCCCGGCATTGATGTTCTCATCGGCAGGAACAGCGAATCGAACCTTGACCTTCCGCCAGATGGCATACCCCTGGGCCTGGATGTATGTCTCCATTCGGCTCTTCCAGAAGGGGTAATCGATGCCATCGAAAACGGGCGGCTTGGTCGAGTACTTGTCCATCGCCACGGCTCTTGAGACCGGTTAAGATCTATTGAAAAGAGCTAACCGGCTCTGATACCAATTGTAGGACCGAAATGGCGACAGAGGGGGGGGTGAATGTCGATCTCTTGAAATTTTCTCAAAACAAAGAAACAAAGTTTATCATCTACAAATCTCTCCGATGATGCTATAGCAAACACATGTTCATGTCTCGCATGCAAATTAAAGAAAAAAAAAAAACTTCAAACAAAGAAATTAATCCAAATACAAGCAGAGCAATCAAATCAAAAGACAAGCAATAGGTCGCTAGCGCGCCCCTAGATCATGCACAGGGAGCCAGATCAACTCGATGGAAACCAAACAAGCACAAGGATCGAAGGACATGGTAATAGAATAATATGCATGAGGCTGCCATCTAATTACCCCGCTTCACCGATCTAATCAGCAGGATCAACTTGATGCACAAAGGCCGATTTTTGTCAAAGCAAACAGAGCCGGCCTCCTGAAACACAGATTGACAAGCCAAAAAGGCTTACACCAAGATCAAAGCACTACGTATAGGGACTCGGTGCTAGCAAAACAAATCACCACACCACTGCTGCAAACACACACACATGACGCTGCAAACAAAAACTCAAAGCCAAGATTTGAGATTCACGAAACCAACGAGACAAGAGAAAAACAAGCAATTAGCAGAGGATACCCAATTGCTATTTTAATGGCAACAGTAATAATAAACAGATCAACAGACATCATATCGCAATAAAATAAAGCAAGAACAAAGCAATCGCTGGGACTAACAACAAGCTACAGCTGCATAGAAAACTGATCGGCCAACCCAACTCAGCATCAAAGCAAGACGTCAAATAATAGCTCACAAGCAAGCAGAGCTCCAGCAGCAGGGGGCGCCGCCCAGATTCAGTTTTTCTGCGGTAGCTTCAAGTCCTCACAGAGACCAGGCAAAACGAAAGGACAAGCAATACGCACAGCCAGCAAACCAAGGTCTCATGCGCATAAATCAGATGGCAGCCAAGCACAGAAGAAGAACGGCAAAACAGTAGCAGATCTCACGCACAGCAAGGCTCAAATCAAAACACACGAATCCATGTTGACAGCCACACAAAAAGAACTGCAGGAAAGAAAAACTTAATGCAAGAACACCATCTCATATTGATCTAAAGGAAGAGAGATACATGATTGATACAAGAGGAAAGATTAGAAGCTTTTAACTCATCCTCTCCCCCTCTCAAAACTCAATAACACTCAGCCATCTTGAAGAAAAGGAAAGGGACAAGCAGGGAACAACTCTCAACAACTAAAGCCCTAAAGCAAAACAAACTCTCTAAAGCCTATTTTGACTAAAGGAAACCCTAGAAACCCCTTGTGTTGTTCAGTTTGGGCAGCAGCCCCTCCATCCTATTTATAGCCCATGGCTAACGGGTCTCCACCCCGTTACGCCCGCTAAATCCAACGGAGCCCGCTCCCGCTTGTGCAGCCTTGCGAAATTCCCGTGCCGCCTCCCCGCACCTTCCGGAAGCTTCAAGGCCTTGTCTCAAGACGCCTCGCAACCACCTCGAGTCCACATCGTCTTGACACATCCCGACCGCTCGACCTCGGCGCACCGCACCTAGTCCGGTCCATCGTGTCTCGCCACGACTCCACCCGATGTCCTGCAATACACGCACAAGAAACACATGAAATAGCACCGCCGATACATGAAAGCGTAAAAACCAACATACTTACCATGGCAAAATTCAAACTTGTCGAATCAAAGAATATGCATCCTAATCCCATACGACCAAGTTTGACCAAACCGACTGAGCCTGTTGCACCACGCAACGACATGGTCCAAACCACCCAAACCAAACTCGACTTCCTAAACCTATGTCAATTACTCATCACACACACGGGACGACCTCCACATGGTCTCTCATTAAGTAGCAAGCTAAAACAAAAGCCTTGTCCTAGAATTTCATGGGAACACAGGATTGCGCCAATAGAGCTAACCCAACTTCGACAATGTGATGGTGTTTGTGTTCAGCTTTACCGTTTTGTTAATATGTATGAGGAAAAGAGACACCATGTTGTATGCCTATTTGCTGAAAGAAAGGATGCAATTTTTTGTATTCACCACCCCAATCGGTTTGAGCATAGATGACTTTCTTGTTCAAACGACATTCTACAAGAGACTGACAACGAAGGAAAACCGGTGCAACATCAAATTTATGTTTCAGAGGATAGACCCATGTATAACTACTGTAATCATCAATGAAGCTTACATAATAGCGAAAGCCACATACAGAGGTTACAACAGGTCCCCAAACGTCAGAGTGAACAAGCTCTAGTGGGGTTGAGGACACATTATTAGACCTAGAGAAGGGAAATTGATGACCCTTAGCTAATTGGCAAGCATCGTAAATTGAAGTTGCATCTTTATTTGTGGAAGCTAAAATTTGATTTGACTGAAGAACTTGTCGAAGGACAGAAGATGATGGGTGTCTAAGATGGCTATGCCATTGCTCCTGGGATGGTGTGACAGCAAGGAAAACCTTCCTGGGCCTCAATGTGGGCGCAATGGGATACAGCCCATTCTCACATCTGCCGTGCAGAAGAAGATTCTATGTTGTTTGATCCTTAACAAAAAAAATTGATCAAGGTGAAACTCAAGAAACACATCATTGTCCTTGGAAAAACGATAAAATAAAATAAAACTAGGCACAAGATGTCATTGTGGGGAAATGGCTGAGATAGTCTAGTTTGCTGAGACATTGGGTTGTCTATTTTCGCGAGGTAACAGAGGTCGGAGATGTAAAATGGTTGCCTCCTTAATAAAATAAAATAAAATAAAACTAGGCACAAGATGTCAGTACCTTGCAGATGCTACTTGTTCGGTTCTGGATTGTTACTAATAAATCATTAGTTATCTTGTTTTCTTTTCTTTGTGAAGGATAAATCACTAGTTCACAGCGTTGTTAGTAGTAATATGTTAATACATCATGCCTCGTTAAAAACGCCATAGTTTTTCCTTGTTTCCGTAGGAATTGAACTGCATGCTATAAATTTTTTGTCCTCAAATATTTCCACAATTAACTACAATTGAGAAAAACTAGCTAGTTATATGGTCTATCGAGTCCCAAAGATTTACCATCAGGGTCCTATATACACGTGGCGCCGAAAAGTATTAATCTGATCTTGTTGTACTTGGTTCTATAGGATATAATTTTACGGGGGCTCTATGGGATACATATATATGCTACCAAATTTCAATTCAAACTCTTGGTGCGGCACTACAGACACATACAAGACACAACGGCGATGCCATCGACTAGTAATGATGGCATCTACTCCCTCTGTTTTTTTTTACTTAACTTTCTAGAATCTGTGCGGTCAAACTTTCTAAAGTTTGACCATCAATAGATTTAAAACTATCTGGGGCATCGCACGCTCATGCGTCAAATATCTGATCGCGGGCTCCTCGGGGCGAAGAGGCGGTCGCGGCGTCCGTCGGCCGGAGGGAAGGCCGGAGGAGGAACTGGAGCTAGAACCAGGGCTGGAGCTGGAGCTGGAGCTGAAGTAGCGCTCGCAAGGGCGGCAGTGAGACATGCCACCTCTGCAAGTGCGGCGTCTCTCTCTGCTGTGACGGTGTCTCTCTCCCATCTGACAGCATAGAGGGCTTCATCACTCCTGCTCAGGTTGGCGCGGAGGGTGTCGGAGTGAGCTTCGCCGCCGGTGAGAAGCGTCCGAAGCTGGCGGATCTTGTCGGTGCAGGAGTGGATGTTGTAAATCATTGCCTGGGTCAGCTGCACCTGGTGGGTCAGGCGGGGCTCGTTGTCGATGGCGACAAAGGACTCCGGGAAGCGCTATCCGTCGGGGAGGTACGGAAAGAAGCAGAACGGTGACCCGCGCAGGAGGTTCTCGTGCATCCAACATAGGCGGGTGATCGCGACACGGGCTGCGTCCTGGATGGCGTCGAGGATGCTGCGACGAGGGGCTTCGGCCTGGAAGGTATGAGCCACGAACTCGCCAGTCCTAGCATAGAGGAAGACCTCCATTTCCCAGGACTCGTGAGCCATGACCTTCGTCATCCGGCCTCTGTAGAGTGGAGGGTGGGTGAAATCAAGATACAACATCAGCTGGCGAAGGAGTTCGGCGAAACCGCCGTCATGCTCCCCATGTGAGCAATGGTCCCATGGGCCGGCAGCTGGAGAAGAAGCCATCTACAAATTTTGAAACATGAGAAGAGATTAGTAACACTTAATGAGAATAGAGATGAGTAAGGAACTATGAATGGTGAGTAGAAGCAATAAATACTCTATATTTTGATAAAAAATTTCTTAGGTTTTTAGAAATAAGATCCAAGTCCTTAAGGCAATCGACCAATCTAACTAGGGGTCCTATAGTCGTATGCTCTGATACCAGCTCTGTCGGACCCGGATTTTGAGAATCCAAATCCTCTGTGAAATCACTGTGCTATTCCTGGATCAAGAGCTAGCACTTCACAAGACACATTGTGAATCATTCATACAAGCGTGAACTGAAATATTAAATATTACAACCAACTGAGTAACATAGACCACGCCGGTCGAAGTTTACAAAAGGGCGGACAGCCAAATGGATTACATCACATAAAAGCAACGTAAACTACAGCGAAGCAAAAGGCGAGGTAGGGCTCATCTCACACGTGCAAGCGATCGGGTAACTCAGGTACTGACGGATATTAACCAATAGTTGGATAATATCAGTTGTACGCGAGTACCAACGAGTCTACTTAGACTGGGCGAGACCTAAACTACAGAACTATACTACTCCTCGTCATAGTCTTGTCCATCATCTCCTGGGCCATCGTGGAAAGCGTAGTCTCCTTCGTCTTCATTATCTGAAGGGTTGGGGGGAGAAGCGAGAATGAGCACTACTACTATGCTCGCGAGCCAACACACAATGCAATTATATACATGCAAGACTTAACAAGGATGGCTCGGGTTCTTTTATTTGCGAAAGCAACTTTCCAAATATCATAATTGCAAAGTCCTATCACTTAGCATTTTTAACAAATTGCATTTTGATAAAGAGAGAATGTGCAATAATTATTTTAGTAGAGAATCCATCCAGCGAAAACTCTACCAATGCATCCTTTTAATTGGAGCTGCCTTCAATGACCACACCCACTGAGCTCGACGGCTCAGGAAAAAATCCAAAACAGGGCTAGGTGAGCCCTTCCACCATTTTTTTATACCACTCACAAAGTTGTTTGAAATAGAACTAACTCAAGTTATGATTCCCATGTCCATCTTTGACCGTACGCACGGCTGTTTAACAGTTTTGGACTGTACAGAGGTTGCACATTTTACCCACAAGAGATAGTCTACCCGTTACCCCACATGATTCCGTAGTCATGTAGTTGGGCGACCGTCACAGTAACCTTTCTAGCTATCTCGCCCCTTCCGTCATTCCACCCATACGGGGTTACGCCCATATGTTGTGCGGGATGTTCACCACAACGACTAGCGCAGCTGGCCCCGGTCACAACGTCTAGCGTAGCTGGTAACTTCACCTTTTTGGTGTCCCTTCCAAGCCGGAGTATCTCCGCACTTGTACATTCTTCGATCCCCTCCAGTGAGATGACTTTCAAGGTTCAATAACTTTACTAAGCCAAGTTGCACTTTGCAGACTTATGGTTGTACTTGTTTAACACGGAGGTCGTGACAAGATTAAGTCCTTAGGGTTATCTGGACGGTTCATTCCACAAACCATCCAACCATGTGCTCCCTGAGCACCCACCACCTCACCATCCGCCCAGATAGAACTAGCAATTGGGGTTTTTGAGGAGTAAACCAAATTATTTTCCACACCTTTTAGCCAATGGACCACCAATGACTACCCAAAACATTTTATGTTGAGGAAATGATGAGTGTGGTATAGTGGGGTATTTAATACCCCGGTACTTAAGCAAGAGTAGCATGTCGCTTAAGTACAACCTATAACTAGTATTACCATATAGTTACTAAGGTGACAAGGATTAATGGATTCAAGTTATCAAGGATAGCATATTAATTTAATTAATCAACAAGTGGGAATTTAACTACCTTAAGCTTTAACATACATTTGATAAAGAAATAAAGCATGCAATTTTGCTAATTTAAACGAATATAATTTGCATAAAATGTAGGATCAATATGGTCAAAGTATTGACTCGCCTTGGTGAAAGGCAAGGGGGTCTTGGTATTCTTGGTCTTGATCAACTTGAGGATCGCCGGCGTCCTCAAATCCTAATCGTGCGAGAATACCGGAAAAAGACACAACGGCAAAGAGAGCAAATAAATACACAAGAATAAACAAGTGAACTCCAAATTAATCAATTCCTATGCTATTAGCAAGATCTTGATTTAACGAATTTTTAGAAATTTAAATCATAATTTTTGGAGTTAAAATGGATGAGATATGAATTTTTGAAGTTCTCCTTTTAACAAAACTCAAGAAATTAAAGAAAGGAGAGAGAGGGAGGGCCATGCTGGCGGGTGGAGCCCACAAGGCAGCCAAAGGAGGGGGGGGGTGTTAAGAGTATGATAGTGGGCCACTCAAAATTCATCCCCAAATAAATTCCCCATTTCTATTGCTCCTGCTTTTTTGCTTTGAGAGAAAAACAGAGGGGGGGGGGAGCACGTGAGCCAAGACGGGTGGAGGCGGGCCGGCGGGCAGGCGGCGGGCGGCTGGCGGTAGGCGCTGGTCGCCGGAGGGCGGCGGGTCTGTGGCGGCGCGACAGTGCGGGAGGGCAGGCAGGGCGCCAGGCGAGGACAACCAGCGGCGCCGGGCAAGGGCGGCGCTGTGGTGGAGCGGCGCCAAGAAGATGGGGGCCACAAGACTAGTCGCGCCGGAGGTGAGGAAGCCGGGGGTGGGGTGAGCGGCTCTGGGTGGCTGAGGCGGCTTTGGGCGGCAATCGGAGAGAGAAGAACGGCCAGCGGCGGTGGAGGTTCCTGGCGGCGGAGAGGATGGATGGAGGTGGGGGATGGAATCCTTGGGTCTTGGGGCTCGCGGTGACGCGGTCGGCCAGGAGGGGTGCTCACCGGAGCGGCGGCGAGGCGAGGAGGCGGCGTGGCCAAGGGAGGGAGCGCGGCTTCGGCTCGGTGGGTCTTACTTGAAGCTTGGGGCGGCGTGGGAGCTCAAGCAAGGGGAAGGGGGCTTTATAGGGAGCTCATGGCGCGGGAGGATGGGGGGGTCCGGTCCTTGGCGCGGCTTCGCGCGGCTCGAGGCGCGACGACGTCGCGGTGTCTGGGAGGCGCCGACGAGGACGTGGCGGCTCGGGCGGCTCTGCGGTCGCGGGCGTGCGTGCGTGGCGCAGCGCATGGCGCGGCATAGGAGCAGGCAGGTGGCGACACGACGGGGCAGCGCAGCGACGAGACAACGAGCGGGAGACACGGCTTTGGAGCTGCAGCGCGCGGCGCGGGTCTTCCAGGGCGGCAAAGCGGCGACCACTGTGGCGACGTCGAGCCTGCTGCGAAGAGGACGGGGTTGGTGCGGCGGCTCGGGAGAGGGCGGAAGCGGTTGGCGCGGGCGCGGGCGGCGTTCACGGGAAAGCAACAGGAGCCGGTTGACCCAGGCGGTGCTGTGCACAGAGAAAGGATGGGAGAGAAAGAGAGGGCCGGGCAGGGCAGGGGAAAACGGGCTGGGCTAGAGTGGGCTTGGCCCAAGGAGATGAAACGGGCTGAGAAGATGAAAAAGGTGAGAGACTCTGCTTTGCAGAAATGGGTTTCAAATTTTGTAGATATTACATTTGAAACACACACCGAGAGATAGAGGGAATTTTCATAATTAGTTTGGAAGTTTGAAATTACGGTGAAGAACGGATTAAGAACGGTCGTTACTATTCTTGGTCCGAAAATGGACGTTACAATTGTTACTAATAAATCATTAGTTATCTTGTTTTCTTTTCTTTGTGAAGGATAAATCACTAGTTCACTGCATTGTTAGTAGGATAATATGTTAATACATCATGCCTCGTTAAAAACGCCATAGTTTTTCCTTGTTTCCGTAGGAATTGAACTGCATGCTATAAATTTTTTGTCCTCCAAACGGCCCCTCAAGATTTATGATTCAACATCGCAACACGAATCTTAAAAATAATACCAACACTTCTATGAGATTACTATCCTTCCCAAATATTTCCACAATTAACTACACTTGAGAAAAACTAGCTAGTTATATGGTCTATCGAGTCCCAAAGATTTACCATCAGGGTCCATATATACACGTGGCGCCGAAAAGTATTAATCTGATCTTGTTGTACTTGGTTCTATAGGATATAATTTTACGGGGGCTCTATGGGATACATATGTATGCTACCAAATTTCAATTCAAACTCTTAGTGCGGCACTACAGACACATACAAGACACAACGGCGATGCCATCGACTAGTAATGATGGCATCTACTCCCTCTGTTTTTTTTACTTAACTTTCTAGAATTTGTACGGTAAAGTTTAACAATCAATAGATTTAAAGCTATTTAGATTGACTATGTAAAAATTATATCATTATATTTATCGTTAAAAATACTATTATACTATTATAATTTTATTACTACATCTTAATGTAAAATTATAAAAAGTAACGGTTAAAGCTGTATCTCGAAGACCGCAAAAAGTAAAAAACGTCAAGTAAAAAAGAACGAAGGGAGTATCAATTAAAATTTAGCTCTACAAAATCAAGCTGATCGTACAAGTTAATGATTTTATTATAATTGAACTTCACAATTTCTTCTCAAAAACAATACCTTGAATCTTGCTTAATCTTTGCTTGGTTTGAGTGCCTCGCACGGCATCATAGTGTGACGCTTTTTGCCTTTTGGTTGCAGAATAATTGTGCTATAGTTTCGGTGAGTCCACGAGGACTTATTTAGGATGCTCATCCTCTGCTGGATACATATGGGTGGACTAGGAATTTAAACTAAAATCTTAGCCTATTTATATAGATAAATTCAGATTGTGGCCCAACCAACAAGGCCTAAAGAAGCCTAGAAAAAGGATAATTTAGACGAACGTGAGTAGCTGAATTGTCGTGGTCGTCTTTAATCGGTGTTCTTTCTGTAGTGTAAAATGAAGCTGAAAGATTCTTTTTCTTGGACGATTTGTAAAGATTTAGTTTAGTTATCTTGCTTGAATGCTTATCGGTTGAGGGGACTCTATAGTCATTAGGGTTGACTAGCTCCTAAATGTTTTCCGCTGCTTGCGCCCATTCCCACTGTCGGACTCGGATTTTCTAATTCTGAATTCTCTGTGCAAATACTGTGCTATTCTCTGGATCAGTAGATAGTACTCACAGTCACATTGCTGAATCATTTCATACATGGTGTAAAACCATACTATTCATTAATTTAACACATCAGAGTTTACATAGACCGCATCGGGTCAATTTTTACAATAAGGGCCGAACAGGCCAAACTGATTACATTACAAAAGTGGAAGCGACAACGGAAGCAAAAGGGTGAGAGCACATCTCTCCACAGGCAAGCGACTGGGGAAACCCGTGTGTGTCCGATATTACTTGAAAAGCTTAGATAATATAGGATGCATGCAAGCATCGACGGAGTCAACGAAACTAAGGCTAGACTAGAATAGCTAAAGGCTAAACTACGCTTCATCATCTCCTGGGTCTCTAACTTCTGGATCCTCGTAGTATGCGTAGTCTTCAGGATTTCCTGCTTCTAAGGGTTTGGGGGAAAGAGCGAGAATGAGCACAACTTCCGTGCTCGTGGGCCAATACACAATGCAATAATATACATGCAAAGCTTAACAAGGATGGCTCGGGTTCTTTTATTTACTAAAGCAATGTTTTCAATTATCATAATTAAAAATTCCTATCACTTAGCATTTTAAACAAATTGCATTTTATTAAAGAGAGTAATTGTGCAATATTTTAATAACAGTAGAGGCTACCTCCACCTTTATGCTTATTTTGATTGAAGCTACCTCCACCTTCATGCTTATTTTGATTGAAGCTACCTCCACTTATCATCACCGCGGAGGTTCATTTCCCCAGGGAAATCCAAATCTAGGGCTAGGTGAGCCCACTATACTTTTCATACCACCCACAAAGGTTTTTGAAATAGAACTAACTCTAGTAAGGTTCCTATGTCCGCCCTTAACCATAGGCACGGCTGTTCGAACAGTTTATTACTCTGCAGAGACTGTACACTTTACCAGCCAGAGATAATCATCCTGATATGTACACATGCTTCCTTAGACATGTGAATCAAGGGGAGATCACCACAAGGTCTTTACAATGCATCCCTCAGTATTAGTTACACCCGCCAAGGTTTCGCTTGACAAGGGTTACGTCCTTGTAGACCCGTTAACCCTTACCCAAACCCCCTCTTGCGCCATTGTAATGACTTTCATCGTGCACCCTGACCCCCTTCACCACAAAGGCTTACGGCGTCGCGAGTCATCTACCTGGTACAACTCGTACTGGTGGATACAAATTATTTAGCCAGGTTGTACTTTACAGACTTATGGTTGCACTGTTTTACATTAGGAGGTCATCACAGGATTAAGTCCTTAGGGTTTTCTAGGCGGTTCATTCCACATTCCATCCACCTTGGGCTATATTAGCACCCATCATCACAACATCCATCCTACCATCTGCCTAGATGGTAAAAGCAGTTTATTAGGGTTTTAAGAAGTAAAACCAATTTAACTCAACAATCTCAGTCATTTACCCACAATGACTTCCCAAAACCACATTCATGTTTAAAATATGATGATTGGGGTATTTAATTGTAATACCCCGAATTGTTCTAAGGAAGAAAGTGCAAACGAGAGAATAAAAATATTAAAAATGGGGTTTTTCGCATTTGTCCGCCAACCTGTGCCTTGGGCCTTGGCCCAGGAGGCCCAAGAGGAGTCGGCCAAGAGGGGGGGGCCTCCCTCCCCCTAAACCCTAGCCGCCCCTCCCCTTTCCCCCTCTTTCCCTTCCTTGGCCGCCACTTTCCTCCCCCTCGCCGTGGCAGCAGTTTTCGTTGCCGTCTCCTATGTCACAGTGTTTTTCACTGCCGTAGACTATCGTGGCAGCGCTTTTTCTACCGAACACCTTCAAATTCTCCCTGCCATCCTCCTCCTGCCGCCGGCTACTGTGGCAGCAGTTTTCGCTACCGTCGCTTGTGTCACAGCGTTTTTCACTACCAACGCCTGCTGTGGTAGCGATATCTCTACCGAGCACCTTCAACCTGTCCCTGCCATCCTCCTCCTGCCACGGCCTACCATCGCAGTAGTTTTTGCTACCGTCACTTTGTTTAGCAAATTTTTCATCGCCATCGCTTTCTTTGGGCGGCCTTCCTCTGTCGGCGCGCAACTAGCCTCTTGAGTCCTACCGTGGTAGCCAATTCGGCTGCCATCTTCTGCCGTGGCAAGGAGAGGGGAAGAGCGGCTAGCAAGGAGCGAGGAGCATCAAGAGAAGGAAGGAAAGAAGGAAAAGAAGAAGGAGAGGAAGGAAGAGAGGAGAAAGAAGAGGAGAGGAGAGCCTCGCGGGGAATTCACTAGGCACACATGTCTTCAAGGGTAACGATCATCTCCCCGCTGTTTGGATCAATTTAGATTCGTAATTGCCATCGATTAGAGGATCGTTGATCTGCTACGATTAATTTCAGTATTCTATTCAATACTTGCTCGTTAGTTTTCATGAAGTTAAAGTACGAATATGAGGATAGCGTATCCTAGAGATTTGTGGGGTTTGTCTTAAGATTTTCATAGGTTCAAAGATCACCTAGTTCGGAGTTGTGGTCTAGAAGTTACGTTGATTTCATTACTGTTGTCCAGAAAGTCTGACGAATATTAGCAGTCGTTTTGTTTATTAAATAAGAATATGTTAATGGCTGATCCGAGGAATTCACCCAACACGATTGTCGTAGGGAATTTCTTAAGATTTCTAGAAAGTATTAAATCATAATTTTTGGATGTCTAGAACAAAAGATATGTATTTTAGAATTTAATGCTGAAATCTGCCCTTCTGTTGTGGACAGAAGAGAATTGCTTGTCTGTTTGCAACCTTTGTTGTATAGAGGGAATAATTGTGGTAAATTTATTAAGAAAGTTAGTTTTCTGTAATTTCCAGAGACTCTTAGAATAATGGATTTCGGTGTACCAAATAACAGTTATGAAATTCACAAGTCAGTAGTACCGAAGATGACAGAACTGTCTTCAGGATTTAAAACAAAGACTTAGATGGGATAATCTGATATTTTGATCACCTGAGAAGTTTTAGTTGTGCCTATGTAGATTCCAGGAAAGCTAGATTCATGACTTTTGGAGTTTTGACTCAAAAGTTATGGATTTTCCTTTGATAGCTGCCGGTTTGGGCAGATTGGGATTTGGGATTGTATTGAATAAATTTCGGTTTACGATTAGGAGCGATAGATTCCATTTTATTCCAATGTTATGCTGAGCACTTTTGAACAGTACTCTTAGTATACTTTTCGGATGTCAGGTGGTGGTGAGAACCAGGGTTAGAGCTCCCTGGCATCGTTTTCTGTCTTGCGGTTGAGGCAAGTACATTATGGATTGTATTGAATGTTATTTGTTCGTAGTGCTTGATGTCATGCTATGATTAAATTCTATGGACTGCAAGTAAATTCCAATAAGTCATGTTTCGTTCCATAGATGTTAATCCATGCTTCTTGAGATTATGTCTTTCATTTCAATGTATTCATCATTCATTCGTTCGTTCATGATTCACCTATGGGAGTGGGAAGTAAGTCCCACCATTCCAATGTGGGCAAGTAAGACCCATCATTTCAATATAGGCAATTTGGATCCCCGTTTTGAATGTTTCTTTAAACGAGCCTTGGATCCCCGCATTTTGGATAATGCGGGCATGAGTGAACACCAACAGGGGTGTTCACTAGCTATACCGGTATAAGCAAAAGAGAAGAGCATGTATTTCATTCCTGCATAAGATTTCTGCCATTCTACTTTCGAATTCTATATTGTGATTATTATGTCCTTATTCAATATTGTTCATATTATTCTGTTGTACTTGCTGAGTCATGGACTCATTCTTGCTAGTGTTTATTTGTTTTAGGTAAACACTAAAGACGGTATGCTTGGGAGGGATTAGTCACATGGATCACTTTATTCACTTCACATTCTTTACCTTTAGTTAATGGACTTGAAATTACCTTTCATTTGATAATTTTGGATTGTAATAAGTGGAGTTCTGATGGTTGAGGTTATCATTCATTATGATTTGGTTAAACTAGTAAATACTTAATGCTCTTCGTATAGACTCTTGATAGTTTTATCTTGAATGGTTCAATATGATTGGATATTTAGAAGTTTGATATGTTGCTGAAATTTAATTCAATTCTTATAATCATTCTATTGTTTTATTGACCTTTACCTGTTATTAGCTGATAGATTGTTGAAATTATATCATATTATTGCTTTGTGTTAGACTTTAGGTAATATCTTGGCTTCCGTATAGTCAGGGTGTTACATTAAACCCCGGTACTTAAGCAAGGCTAGTATGTCGCTTAAGTACAACCTATAACTAGTATTTACCATATAGTTGCTAGGGTGATAAGGATTAAGGGATTTAAATTGTCAAGGATGGCATATTAATTAATTAATCATTAAATGGGTATTTAACTACCTTAAGCTTTAAAATACATTTTATTAAAGAATTAAAGCATACAATTTTGGTAATTTAAATGAATATAATTTGCATAAAATATAGACTCAATATGATCAAGGTATTGACTCGCTTGGTTATAGGTAAGAGAATCTTAATAATCTTATGCTTGATCGAAGTGGAGATCCTCCGCATCTTCGAATCATAATCGGACGAATGTACCGGAAAAAGGAACAACAAGCAAACAAAACAAATAAATACACAAGAATTAACAAATGAACTCCAATTTAAACAAGACCTATGCCATTAGCAAGATCTTGAATTCACAAATTTTTAGAAACAAATCTCATAATTTTTGGAGTTACGATGAGGGAGAACGGGGCTTTTGAAGTTCGGGTTTGAATTAAACCTTAAATGGAAAAACAAGAAAAAGGGGGAGAGAGAGAAAAGCTGACAACGGGGCCCACGACGCAGTCTCACGGGCGCATAGGAACAAAGTGGGACCGAGTCCACGCTGGGCGCGCATGGGCGTGCGTTGCCCAACCCACGGTCGGGCCCACGTGGCAGTCAAAGGAGGGGGGTCAAGGCCAATGACAGGTGGGGCCTTGAGCCAAAACAACCCAATCCCCACATGATTCTCGTCGGTCACAGAGAAAGGGAGCAGAGCGCGGTGCTTAGGCGGCATGGAGCGGCGGTGGCGCCAGCGGGAGAGGCATGAGGCGGCCGACGAAAGGGCGGAATGGGACCCCATGGGGTTGGGATCCCCATGAGCGGAGGTGGCGAAGCCAGAGAGGAGCGGGTGCGGCGGCGGCGGGTGCCATGGGCTGGAGGAGCGGGCAAGTCGGCGACGCTGGGAAGGAGATGGCGCGCGCATGGGCGGTGCCTGGAGGTGAGGAAGCCGGCGGTGGGGTCAGAGCGGCTCGGGGGCAGTCGAAGTGGTTCGGCGGTGGCAGCCGGGGTAGGAGAAGAAGGGGGCCATGGTGGCGGCTTGTCTCGGTGGCGGGGAAGGCGAAGGGAGGAGGCGAACGGCATCCTCGCATCGCGGGGCATCTCATGATGCGGTCGGCCGGGCGAGGTGCTCACCGGAGAGGCCAAGGCGGGAGCTCCGGCTTCGGCTTGGTGGAGAAGAAAAGAAGGTAAGCAATGGGGGGGGTGGCTGGGCTCTCTTATAGCCATGGGGGAGGTCAAGGAGCCGTTGGAGGGGGCGCGCGGGTCGCTCGGTCCCGAGGCGGCAATAGGGACGGGAGCTGTAGGCGCGGCATGGGCGCTTGAGCGGATGACGGCAGCGGCGACTTGTGCGGCTGAGGTGAAGCGACGAAGCGGGCGCCAAGTCCACGTGGCGAGCCGAGCGAAGCGGGCAGACGCGCGTGTGCGGCGCGGAGCACACGAGGAAGGGGCACGGCGATGGGACGACACGTGGTGGTGGCGCCGGAGTCCACGGGGCAGGTGCAGCGCAGGCGGAGCAGGTGGTGGCTTCAGTGCCAGGGGTGGTGTGGGCGTAGCACGAGGGTGGCAGGGGGAGCTCGGGAATGGCGCAAGCAGGTGCTTGGCATGGCAGGCGCATGGGGGTGCTGCCAGGAGGAAGAAGAAAGCGGGGGGAAGAGAAGGCCGGGCCAGGGAGAAGGCCGGGGGAGGCTGGGCCGAAAGGAAGGGAGATGGGCCAATGAGGTGCTGGGCCGGGTGGGTCGGAAGGGAGGAGGGGAAATGGGCTGGGTCCAAGAGAGAATGGCTGAGCCCAAAACAAGAGAGGAGGGCAAAGAGAAAAAAGGGCCCAAAATCCGAAAAGGGAAATTCAAACTTGAATTTTAATTCGGGCAAAAGAGAAAAGGTTTGAAACACAAACCCAAGCTTAGAGGAAGCTAGAGGATTTTGAAAATAATTGATAATTTGAATTACGAATAAAAACCGAAAACCAAATGTAATTACTATTCCCGTTTTCGAAAACGGGATGTTCCGGCAAGTTGGAGAAGGAAGCAGAGCGCCAAAACCTCGATGAGCTACGTCCGTGGTGCAGCTGCTGACGGTAGGAGGATCCCGAAAGGTCATGTCCCGATGGTGCTGGTCGGCGACGAGGAAGATGGCGAGGAGAGGAGGGTGTTGGTGCATGTCAGAACGCTGAAGGAGCCCTGCATGGTAGCGTTGCTGGAGATGGCTGAGCAGCGGTTCGGCTACAACCAGCAGGGTGTCTTGAGGATTCCCTGCGACGCGCTGCGATTCGAGCAGATGGTTAACACGGCATGCAAGACCGCATAGCTAGACCGTGTCAGCACGTAGTTGGATTGGTGCTTCCATTCATTCATTATTTCGGATTTGCTCTCTATTTTGGGTACTGGACAGGGTAGATCGATGTATGCAGTATGCCAAAATAAATCGATGTACATCTTGCTCGGATTTGAGCTTTGAACGAAGTATCTTGTCGTCGCATATGAATTATTAATTATAGTTTCTTTGTGAATAAATTTGAACTAATATATTGTTTGAGTCTGGATGCTTTCTACTGTGCACATGTAATGAGCTAGCAAAGCCATCATTTTAATATTATGGGAAATTCATCCATGGTATAGAGAGCAAAAAAGAGAAGTTGTCAATACTCCACTACTCATATGCACTCTGAAAGTACTACTTGTCTTTTTTGTGTTCTTGGCGCCAGGGTGAATTTGATATTGAAAATTTATAAGTTTACATGACATAACTTTATGTGTACTATATCCATGATTTTGTTTGAAATTTTTGAAACAATGCAGCATGCCCTTTTCGCAAAAGCAAAATTGGTTACAGGATATCACAAATTGGTGGTATTTGCCCCAGGACACTCCTATTATATATGCGCATTTGCGGAAGGACACTACACTTTTGTGGTTATTTTCCAAAAGACAATCAGGCCAATATAAAATCATTTCTGGGCTGAAGAGGAGAGAGAAGGTTAGTGAAAAGTCCATTTTGCCCTTCCGGTCGGACCCGTCCGTAGTTGGCTTGGTCAGACCATATTAGAGCCGCACGCGCATCCCGCTCGCTCGTGCTCATCCCCTTCACTCCCCTCTGCTCTCACTCGGGGTTGGTGCGGTTTGAACGGCTTTGGGCAAGGGCACAGAATGTTATTTCAAAATTCGTCTATCTCCATTCAGCCTAGAAATAATATTATATTGGCCAAAGTGTCTTCCAGGACAAATGCCACTAATTTGCGATGCTTTGTAGCCAATTTTGCCTTTCTCAAATAGGGACGTGGGAACCCTGGGCACCAAAATCACATTCTTATGACTAGGGATGCTAATGGTCTAGAACCCACCTCAAAACCGGCCCAGCCCACTTCCTTGATTACACACCCACCAAACCAACTCAGTCCACTTCTCATTTTCTAAAAACCAAACTAGCCCAACCCATATGCAAAATCAGCCCAAACCAAACCAAACCATTTTCATGAAATGGGTTCCCACCCATTCTCCCCCATTTCCAACACATGGAAGGAACCACTCAAGCCAACTCCTCACCAAAGTTCTTTTGAATTGTCATTCACTGGTTCATATGATACAAGTCCTACTTGCTTAATCTACTGCTCAAGCACCCGTCGTGCAACAACAGAGCAATGACCACACTTCAATTGAGATTCTCAGATTTCTAAACTCTTTTGTTTACATGCCTCATAGTTCAATCACACATTGAAATTTTACATGCTTACAGCTCACAATTCAAGCACACACACTGAAATCAGGCCACAGATTTAGTTCATAAAATGAGTAGGATGGGGGCCTACAGCAAGCCATCACTACTGAGTACATAACCAGTGAGCCATCAATTAAGAAAATGAATAATACGATGAACAATATCAGGTTGCAAGGGCACAAGCAGCCGCTATCAATGAAAGAGCTCACCTACTTTTTTTCCTGAGAAGAAAAATTTGAAATAAGATGAAGTACATGACATCTTGGAGCAAGCATTAGCACCTAGCAGCTAGGGCCTGGGAGCAAGCAGTAGCAGTTGTCGACCAGTATCAACAATATAGGTCTCACTCTTTGTAATAAAACTGCAAAACTTATTGACATTTAGATGCTTCTCCGCAGTTCATCACAGGACATGCCCTCTCCACATGATACATCAGAAGTTGGAAAATACCATGACCGTTGTGTAGGGAGAAACTATTTTCCCTAAAATGTGCAGAACTCTACAGGAAGCGCTGAAAACGAATTGCATGGCCACAACTCACAACTCAATAGTGATCACAACTTAGAACTCTACATAAAACAAGAACAAATCATAAAAAAACTGAGTTGAGTACCCAACTGCAAGAATCATTCAAAGAACTCAATGAGTTATAGCTCACCTAAAGGCTGTGCCTTCTGTAGCGTATTGATGGTGTGAAAGGGTTCCTTATACGATCTCTGCACCTTGTGATAGCGCTCTATTCTCATTTGCATAAGAAAATATAAGTTAGTTCATAGAAATTTGTGATATATAGAACATCTTTAGAAAAATAACAATTATACCTTCGTTAATTGGAACTATCCAGATTATCAAGAGGCATATAACAAGATTGGATTGATTAAGAAGCCAAAATTCAGAGAACTGAAGCTATGAAAAGGATAATTAGAACCTTGTAGATCGTCAAAGCAGGGCTCCACTGCTCCTTAAGAATATCAAGGCATATGCTTCCATTGCTATTGATATTAGGATGGAAGACCTTTGTCTTGAAAGATACCTAAAAAGGATATGCATAAAAATAAAAAACGGCACAAACATGAACAAAATGCACATATGCTCCAAATATATGGTCCAAGTACATACTTTTAGTGTGGGATCAGTACTTCATGGTTAATGACTCAAAGAAGTATAAATGAGTATAGTCCTCAAAGAACGAAGAAGCATACTAAAGCAGATTGTTAATATGTGAGCTTAAGGTGAAACAACATCTAACCAGTGCTGTAGATGGATCTTATGTTATCTACATGTTTTTTAAAGGCACTGTGTTATATATGTTAGCAACCAGATCTTATTATAGTGGTGTAAAACACCCAATCATCTATGACATTCTTAACATACCCTTTTCTTTTGGCATGTTGGCGTCTAGCCCATCTCATAATAAGTAGTCATGTATAAATTAAGACAAGCTAGATGAAGTTGCAAACAAACATACTAACCGATAAAGCAAATTTACTGCACCCAAGCTATGACTCTAGAATTAACTATGATGTCTGTCAGAAGCACCACCTATTTTAGACAAATATCAGGTTAAGAGAAATCCTCATTTCTGTCAATGTCTCAATTAATCTTCTACAATTTTAAACTCCAATACCTATGCTACAATTCTTGACAGACCCTTTAGCGAACACTGTTAGCCATCAGATTGAGTGATTATCAATAGCAGTTCTAAAGTCCAACAGGCACATGAAAGTAATCTCCTGGATATGAACAACTCATATTCAAAACTCAGAACCTAAAAACTATTACCGATGAAATAAAAATCATTATCGATGTAGGATTTTAGTAGAAGCCCCTCATCCAACATGTCTCTTTGTGTGTGATATAACAAAGGTGGTAGAAACAAATTTGTTCAGTCACTTACCTACTACAAGTTTTTTCCATAATTGCAAAGATATTGGTTCAACCATTTCTCTACTACCGCATACAACCAGCTTATGCATGCATGTTCATAATTGAGCACCAAAAGAAATCAATATGAGATGTCTTCTTCCTCTTCGCTTCCTCCCTGAGCCGATGCACCTCCTTTAGCCTCTTCCTTTTCTTCTCCAGCTTCTTCCTCTTCTCTTCTTTCATGGATCTGCATCCAACAAACATGCCGCAACCACATCAGATAAAAAAATCTAACAATATCTAAAGCCAAGAAGTCAAGAGCGCAAGAGGGCAAGGAGAGAGGCTCACTTCTTGGTCTAGCGCCGGTGGCAACGAGGAGCCGATGAGCGGAGCGGCGGAGATGACAAATCGAACTGGAGGCGCAACATGTGAAAGGCAGAATGGTTATGTGGGATCTGGACGCGTGAAAGGCTTGGCGGGAAGTCATTGAAACCACATAGATGACGACGAAGCATGTGCGGTGCTTCGATGTGAAGGAATCAAAAAAGGTTAGTAGAGGGGCATTTTGGTAAATTACCCAATATCAGACAAGTGGTGGTGTGTGAAACCATGGCGATGAAGCATGATGGATTTGGCCTAATTGTGCTAAAGGTGAACATGACACTTTGAGAAGCATGCGTGAGTTAGACCCATTTGTGTGTGGAATTAACGGGTATCTGTTAAGGTTTTCTCTCTAGACCTAGCCTCCATTATATAAGGGGGTGGTGTATGATTTGCACACCTACCTAAGCCAAAGAACCATAATGTGAAAATTTGGGGAAAGTGGAGAGAGGAGGCAATGATTTGATATATGTATTGAGAGAGATGAGAGAACTTGTGTGTGTGCTGCCCAAGTGGCTTTGTCCACCCAAGGGAGTGGCTGTAAACATTCATCTCCTAGAAGAAATCAAATCTCCAAATTCGTCCAAGTCTTTCTATTATATGCTCAAGTATTGATTTTTTGATTTTGCTTTGTTTTTGTTGTTCCTTCCTACTCTCTTGATCTTGCTTTGTACCTAGGACACATGTAAGTGATGGATATGTCTTTTGGAGACTAGATCTCATCCATCTAGGTACTTTCTATTGCAAATACTTGAGTTTGCCCGATTTTAGTGGAAGAATGATGATTTTTGGGATCAGCTTTTGAGGGCTTTTGACTTGATTCTTGCTGTAATTGAGGGTGCTAGGATGTGTGGAAACCATCATTAGCCATTTTGTATTGATTCCCGCACGAGTTCGTCTCAATCATCAGTTTCATATTTGGCCTGGTTTTGGTGCAACCTTCACTCAAACGGAAAAAAGTCGGAACTTTGGCTTCAAGATATTTGATTGGAATAGATTCCTGACATCCTAATCCTAGAGAAGATGTGTTTCAACTTTCATGAAGTTTGGACTTGTGGGACAAATGTTAGATCAACGTGTGATTTTGAAATCATGCTGAAATTCAGTTTCGATGATGATTTTACTGTTCACCGGTCTAAGTGCCATTGTTCATTCGGTCTGGCTGATTCGGTGGGGATTTTGGCTAGTCTTGATATTCTTGTTGCCTTGTTCATGTTTGAATAATTCTCTCTGATCTTCGCAACTCCACATAGCTATTGTAGCAAAAGAACCTTGAACTCCTTAATGCAAAAGATTTTTTAAAAAGGTCGTTGATTGTGTGGTGCCTATTCAACCCCTTTCTAGTCACCTCCTCGGTCCAACATACACCCTCAAAATTGTACCAATATTAAATACTACAATCTAGAAAAATCCATTCTTATACAACAACCAAATATTTTAGAACAAAAAACAACAGAATCTATTTTAGTTCCAACATGCATGGAATCTGATAATTCACCTTCCGTAGATAGAAACAAATGGCTAGTTCTTACTTCGGAGTTCATGAAAAAATTCACTAGATCTGTTTTAGTAGGCTGCTTTTACTCTGCATTAGTTCAATTATTGTGGATTTCAATTATTCTTGTGTCATGGGCCGGGCTACTGTTCACGTGTGTGAACAATACCATAGACACTGTAGCACCAGAATTAGGAAGGGATTACCTTCCCTAATAAGAATATATATTTCCTTAAATAGTTGATTAGTTTCCTTGTATAGAGATTAGGTAATTGAAAATGTTATCTATTAGTTAGGAAGGTTATCTACTAGTTAGGAAGATCATCTATTAGTTAGGAAGGTCATCATTTAGATTGATTTTATCCATAATTGTTAGAAGAGCCCTCTATATAAGGAGGCTTATTGTAATCGTTGGCATGAAGCAATGATAATACAATAGTCTAAGTCTCAATCGCCTTCGTCTCCCCAATCTATAGTCTTCCCTCTCCTCTAGCAACCGACGTCACCCGGCTATCCTCCCGGTGATGTTTAATTACTCTATGATCTAAGGATCATAACAACTTGGTATTAGAGCAGTCGATCCCTTCCCACGACTTCTGCTACCATGGTTATGGTGACATATCATACCATCAGACCTGTCATCGAGTCGTTGGCCATGATAACGGCTAACACCAACAAGATGACTATGAGTAACAATGACAACAACAAGAAGATGGCGACCATCTTCCTCGACATGCATGCTACTTTAGAGAAGATGATCGCGGATCAGAAGGAGAAGAAGGCGCAACAAGAGGCAGCGGCGTTTCTAGCAACCACAGTGACGCTGTTGCAACTTGCCGCGCTGCTACCGCATCCTGCCATGGCGTCGCCGAAGCCTGTCACGGCCCTGCCAAAGTACGTCGTGGACACCGCGGCGCTGCCAAGGTTGCTGCCGTGCCTGCTGCAGTAACTGGTGAGTTTGCCGCAACCACGCGTGGAGGCAACGATCTCCAAGGACTCATGTAGCCATCGCAACCTCTCCTCAATATGGGGTCTCCTAGGGCTTCAACCATGGCCGCCACCACAGCTTGAGGACGAGCTATCGCGAAAGGAGGGGAGTAGTGTCATGGGCCAGGCTACTGTTCACATGCATGAATAGTACCACAGACACTTTAGCACCGAGATTAGGAAGGGATTACCTTCCCCAATAAGAATATCTATTTTCTTAAATAGTTGATTAGTTTCCTTGTATAGGGATTAGGTAATTGAAAATGTTATCTATTATTTAGGAAGGTTATCTACTAGTTAGGGAGGTCATCTATTAGTTAGGAAGGTCATCATTTAGATTGATTTTATCTATAATTGTTAGAAGAGCTCTCTATATAAGGAGGCTTATTGTAATCGTTGGCATGAAGCAATGAGAATATAATAGTCTAAGTCTCAATCGCCTTCGTCTCCCCAATCTATAGTCTTCCCTCTTCTCTAGCAACCGACGTCACCCGGCTATCCTCCCGGTGATGTTTACCCTATGATCTAAGGATCATAACATCTTGTTTCTATTGTGTTCCAGCAAAGTTGGTAGTGTCATGTTTTTTCACTCAAAGGTGATAGCGCTTTATTTAATCTTGAATATTGTCTTACAATCGATGTTGCACGATCAGATTGCACGATTATCAAGAGCGGGATACTACCCTCGAGATACCTATGCAAAGCACAAGATGTGCAACCTCATTCCCGCAATTTATTCCTCATTTGTCTTTGAAACACGATTGAAATCCGAAGAGATTGGCACTCTTTATCAACTGCGTCCGACAGAGAAAAATCAATCAACACCGCCATGGGCAAGATTTCATGGCAGCACCTTTATGCATGCACAACCAAGTCTTTAATCCTCTCATTTTGCTATAATCCTATAATTAGAATAGCTCGACATGCTAATGCTTGATGAATCGTAACTCAGGCAGCTTTGAGGATAGTCTTTATGTTAGACCATGTGGATAGGTCTAGTTTATTTTAGTTGATGAATAATTGACAATGTTGAGTATTGATTATTATTTGAGGCGTGTGGTGTGTGTGGACTAATATCAGTCAAGTTGGAAAGAACTTGTGCCGGAAAATATGTTGTTTTGGTCTTTGCATGTGCGGGGATAACTTTCGGAGGCGATCGTGGTCTCTGGCGACTGAGAGATGGCTTGGTGCGAAGTCATGGTCCAGAGGGTCAAGGATGCTGGAGGAGATGATCGAGCTCAAGTTGGGGCGTGTGGAGATCAAAGATGGATGATGCGTGTTGAAACCACGGAGGTGCATTTCGGAGGCTATAACATGTGACAATTTTGGAAGTGTCCAAAATTGGAAAGCTGGGAAAAATTAGGAAATCTTTGTTTGTTAGGATTGGATTAGAATTATGAAACCGTGTCGGATAAGGACACGTTTAGGGTGCAGGGCTAGTATATATATCCAGTATCTGAGGTGCGCATTCTGGGCGCGGTGTTTTGGAGATAGAAAAAGGAGAGCGCTGCCCGAGAGAAATCAGTCGGCGGCGATTGCTAGCAGCTGCGAGAGAAAAGGGTTGAACAAACAGAATATAGTTAATTGGGAGAAAAGGTTTTGCTGTGGATTACAATCATTCACCCCCCTCTGATTGTCATTAACGATCCTAGAAGTGGTATTAGAGCCAAGTTGCTATGGCGTCAGAGAGGTATGTGAATCGTCCCCCCATGCTAGATGGTACTGATTTTGCTTTTTGGAAGTGTCGTATGCAAGCATATATTGAGGCTCAAGGTAGTGATGTATGGAATAAGGTTTCTAGTCCTTATATGGTTCACCTCTTCACACTAATTTAAATAAAGCAGATGTTGATCTGAATGCTCAGGCTCGTAACTTGTTATTTCAAGGAATCTCTCGCAAAGAATTTGATCGTGTAGCTCATATTACTTCTGCTCACTTAATATGGAAGACTCTTTGTGATTATCATGAGGGAACTACTAAAATTAAGAAAGTACGTAAAAATCTTTATCAAAAGAGTATTCGATTTTGCTATGAAACCTGGTGAATCTATTGATGATCTTTTTGCTCGTTTTGAAAAGATACTGAGTAGTTTGCGTGGTGTTGGTGTTATTCCAACTGATGAAGATAATGCAACTAAGATATTGAGATCTTTAGGTTCTGAGTGGTTGATGGTTGTCACAACTATCAATCAAACCATTGATCTAGATACTTTAACCATGGATGATCTTTACTCTAGATTGAAAACCTATGAGATGGAAGCTATGCCATCTAAGATTGATAAATC
Source organism: Phyllostachys edulis (assembly GCA_036346405.1). Taxonomy (NCBI): domain Eukaryota; kingdom Viridiplantae; phylum Streptophyta; class Magnoliopsida; order Poales; family Poaceae; genus Phyllostachys; species Phyllostachys edulis. The sequence goes on along the minus strand of CM070546.1, from coordinate 80,407,323 downwards.
TTCATCTTTAGCTCTTATGACTAACCCCATGCTAGCTGTTTCTTCGAGTTCTTGTCTTGTGTCTGCTTTGTCTTACTTCTCAGATGAACAGTTAGAGGAGATTCCAGAAGAGCAGCTTGTACTTATCTCCAACAGAGTGACCAAGGCAATTAACAACATTAAAATAAGGCGGAGAGGAGGTCCTATCAGATGCTATGAATGTGGTGAGCTAAATCACATAAAGATGGATTGTCCCAAACTGAGGAGTAAAGAGGTCAAAGATGACAAAGTACCAACTCGTCGCTCTAAATTCAAGATTGATTCAAGCAAGAAGCACAACTATCGTAGGACAGTCCACAAGGTACTCTCAGCACTGAATGAGATTGATTTGAGTGATGTTGATTCTGGAAGCGATGATGAGGACAACGACAAGAAGGAAAAGGAGGTGGACTTCACAGGGATGTGTTTTATGGCGAGTAGTAAGGAGCTTAACAATGATGATCTCTACAGTGATCCTGATGAGGTAAAACCCTCTTATACAGATTTATCTCGTGCTATGCTTAGGTTGACAGATGAGCTCAAAAAGTATAAAAAGAAAATAAAGAAACATGATCTTGTTGTTGAGAACTTAAATTCTGAAATTGATAGACTTAAAGCTTCTATTCCTGATGATGAATCTTGTGAGTCTTGTCAAGTTTTATTTTCTGAATTGGAGACTGCTAGGTCAATACATACTAAATTTGATGAGTTAAGACTAGCACATGACTCTTATGATGAAAAGTTAAAACTTGCATATGATGAAATTGAAAAGCTCAAGTCTAGTTCTACTTGTTTAGCGTCTAGTATTTCAAATACTCAATCTAAAGATTGCTTTAATTGTAAATTGCTAGAAGCTAGACTAAATTCATCTCGGAAATCTATTCAACAGATGCTTTATCATGAGACACTCTCTTGCACAAATTGTCCTAAGCTTAGCATTGAAATAGAAGCTTTGACTAGACAACTAAATGAGTTTGCTGAGAAAGAAAGATTGGCTCAGTTTAGTGCTTCTAAGAAAACTGTGAATGAATCTGTTAATTGCACAACTTGTTCTACTTTAACTAAAGAAAATGAGTATCTTAAGGACACTTTAGAGAGATTTTCTTTTGGCAAGAAAAATTTGAACATGATCCTAGACAAATCAAAAGTGAGTATTAAAAGTCAAGGTCTAGGATTTAATTTTATTGAGCATGCCAAGAATCATCCTCCTAAGGTTGTTATGCTTCTTGAACCTGAAAAATTTGAAGTAAAATCTGAACCAAAACAAACTGTGTTTAAATCTGCTGGTTTTGTGCAAAGCTCTTCTACTAATGTTGTAGGTGCTAGCTCATCATCTCAAAAGAAATCTACTTATGTTAAATTTCATTGCACCTATTGTGGTAGAGATGGGCACATGCATGAATTTTGCTTTAGACGTGTTAAGAAAGAGAAAAAGGATAGATTGAATGCATTAAAACAAAATCGTGCAACCTCTTTTATTGTTCCTAGAACTAATGCGAAAGCTAGGTTTTTAGAGAACTTTTGTGATGACTTTAAATCTGGTTCATGTGTTGGTTTAGGTTATAATTCAAATAATTCTCGTTCAGCATTGTCTGCATTTCAAGGAGCAGCTAGACAATCCTCTTTTTGGCGTTCTGATCACTCACGCACACATATTTCTTGTTCTAGTTTTGTTGCTCCTGTTCGTCGTGTATCTCAGTACTGGGTACCTAAATCCTTACTCACTAACCCCAGTACTAAGATACCGACGATTGTTCATACTTTGTAGACTCGTCGCAAGCGGAAGGAGAACATATGGTTCATTGACTCCGGTTGCTCTCGCCATATGACCGGAGACTCACGATGGTTCTCCTCCCTCACTCATGCCATCGGTGATGAAATGATCACTTTTGGGGACAATGCTCAAGGACGAGTTCTTGCAAAAGGTACTGTGCGCGTCAACGACAAGTTCATTTTAAAAGATGTGGCCCTTGTCAGTAAGTTGAGCTATAATTTGCTTTCCGTTTCACAGTTGATAGATGATAATCTTGAGGTAAGCTTTAAAAAGCATTCTTGTTGCATTTTAGATTCATCCGGCGATCTAGTGTGCAAAATTATTCGAGTTGGTCATTTGTTTAAGGGTGACTTTTCTTTTTCATCATCTTCTGATCTTAGGTGTCTTGTTTCATCTGTTTCTAAAGATTTATTTCACTGGCACCGTAGATTAGGTCATATTGGTTTTGATCATCTTGCTCGTATCAGTAATATGAATCTTGTTAGAGGATTACCCAATCTTAAAATTGATAGATCTATGGATTTTGTTTGTTCACCCTGTCGTCACGGTAAGATGGTTTCTGCATCACATCCTCCACTCACACTTGTTATGACTGATGCACCTGGTCAGTTGTTGCACATGGACACTGTAGGGCCTGCTAGAGTTCAGTCAGCTGGAGGTAAATGGTATGTTCTTGTTATTGTTGATGATTACTCTAGATACTCTTGGATCTTTTTCATGGCATCTAAGGATGAAGTTTTTGGTCACTTTAGAGAGCTTGTCCTTAGACTTGCCATTGAACTCCCAGGGGCACTTAGAGCAATTAGAAGTGACAATGGAACTGAATTCAAGAACACATTATTTGCTTCTTTTTGTACTGAAAAAGGTTTAGATCATCAATTCTCTTCAGCTCGTGTGCCACAACAGAACGGTGTTGTAGAACGTAAAAATAGAACTTTGGTTGAGATAGCTAGAACGATGTTAAATGAACATGCTACACCTAGGAAGTATTAGGCTGAAGCTATTTCTACTGCTTGTTATATTTCTAATAGAGTATTTTTGCAAGCTAAATTGCATAAGACTTCCTATGAACTTCGTTTTGGTCATTCTCCTAAGATTTCTTATTTGAGGGTGTTTGGTTGTCGATGTTTTATACTTAAACATGGAAATCTTGATAAATTTGAATCTAGATCCTCAGATGGTATTTTTCTTGGATATGCAGCTCACACTCGAGGTTATCGTGTACTCAACTTAGAAACTAACAAAATTGTTGAGACCTGTGAGGTTACTTTTGATGAGGCTAGTCCTGGTACTAGACCCGATAATGCAGGTATACAGGTAAATGACGCACCCGAAGACATCTTCTATGACTCTGACGACGATGAAAGGGTAACCCCGATTCACACTATGTCACACGTATCTACACCAATGGAGTCTACAACTAGTGGCTCTGCTCCTACCTCCAATGAGGTAGAGGCCACTACTGCTACACCTATGTCACCACCGACTCCACAGGCTTCTTTGCATATTCAACGACGTCATCCTCCTGAACAAATGATTGGTGAGTTAAATGAGAGAGTTCTTCACAACAGGTATAACTCTGATGCCTCATATGCTCATGCTGCTTTTGTTTCTTCGTTTGAACCCCAAGATGTAAGTCACGCTTTATCTGATGAGTCTTGGATTAATGCCATGCATGAGGAATTAGAAAATTTTGAGCGCAATAAAGTCTGGACTTTAGTATCACCTCCTCATGGTCATAATGTCATTGGAACCAAATGGATTTTTAAGAATAAACAAAGTGAGGATAGTGTTGTTGTTCGAAATAAGGCTAGACTTGTGGCTCAGGGTTATACCCAGGTGGAAGGTCTTGATTTTGATGAAACTTTTGCACCTGTGGCCCGTTTGGAAGCCATTAGAATCATTTTAGCTTTTGCGGCTTCTAAGGGTTTCAGGTTGTATCAAATGGATGTTAAGAGTGCCTTCCTTAATGGCTATATTGAGGAAGAAGTCTATGTAAGACAACCACCTGGTTTTGAAAATCCTAAATTTCCTGATCATGTCTACAAATTGTCCAAAGCTTTGTATGGTTTAAAACAAGCTCCAAGAGCATGGTATGAAAGACTTAAATCATATTTGCTTAAAAATGACTTTCAAATGGGCAAGGTAGATAAAACTTTGTTTACACTCAAGCATGGCAATGATCTTTTACTTGTTCAGATCTATGTGGATGATATCATCTTTGGTGGTTCTTCTCATGCTCTTGTTTCCAAGTTTTCAGATACTATGAGCAGGAAATTTGAGATGAGCATGATGGGAGAACTCACATTCTTCCTAGGCTTTCAGATCAAGCAATCAAAGCAGGGTACTTTTGTTCATCAAACTAAATACACCAAGGATCTCCTTCGTCGCTTTGACATGGGAACAAGCAAACCAGTCTCTACACCAATGGGATCCACCGCAGTGTTAGACCCTGACGAGGATGGAGAGCCTGTTGATCAAAAAGAGTACAGAAGTATGATTGGTTCACTTTTGTATCTCACTGCTTCAAGGCCAGACATTTATTTTGCTGTATGTCTGTGTGCTCGCTTTCAAGCTTCCCCACGTGCTTCACACCGTCAAGAAGTTAAAAGAATTTTCAGGTATCTTCAGTCAACTTTAGACTTTTGTTTATGGTATTCTTCTTCATCATGTCTTACTCCTAGAGCTTACTCAGATGCTGATTTTGGGGGTTGTAGAATTGATAGGAAGAGTACCTCTGGCACATGTCACTTCTTAGGCACATCTCTTGTGTCATGGGCTTCTAGAAAACAATTATCTGTTGCACTTTCCACAACTGAGGCTGAATATGTAGCTGCTGCTTCTTGTTGCTCTCAATTGCTTTGGATGATTTCTACTCTTAAGGATTTTTGCTTAAATCTAGATAGTGTTCCTCTTTTCTGTGATAACACTAGTGCTATTTCTATTGCTAAAAATCCTATGCAACATTCAAGAACCAAGCATATTGATATTCGGTATCATTTTCTTAGAGACCATGTGGAAAAGGGAGATGTTGTTTTGCATTTTATTGATACAGAGTCTCAAGTTGCTGATATTTTTACAAAACCACTTGATTCTGCTAGGTTTGCCTTTTTACGAAGTGAATTGGGTGTGTTGCATCCTATGAGCTTATTCTAAGGGGGAGTTTGGGTTTAAAAGTTCAGAAGCTTTGATTATTATTCTTATCAAACAAAGTCATCAAGTCCAAGCCATTGAAATCAACAGAGTTGTAGAGCTTTTTTATCATATTTATTCATGTGTTGTGTAGTTTTGATCTTGACTGGTTATAATTAATTTGCTACATTTAGAACTAAAGCATGACATGGCTGAACACTTTGACTAGATTGATTATTGTTATCACTTGGAGATGTCCATGGAAAAGGATGAGCTTGTTTGTGAGTCTTTTTAAATCTTGGATTTGCAGCAAGTATGTTTCTCATTGCAATCCTGTTATGCTCACTTAATTTGGCATGTTATATATAAAAATAATAATAAAGGGTTGAGAAAAGAAAAATGAAAAGATGCATGCTTCAAGCATGCCATATATAGCTGTGTATTCAAAAGAACAAAAATACGCACACAAAAGTGCTCAAATAAAAAGAAGTATGCTTCAAGCATGCCATACATAGCTATGTATATTCAAAGAAAACAAAATATGCACACAAAAGTGGTTAAATGAAAAGAAGTATTCTACAAGCATGCCACCCTTGAAAAGAAGTATGCTACAAGCATGCCACATGCAAATTAGAATTGAAAGTGAAGCAATAGGATGTTATATGAGACTACTAGCTCATCTAGATTTAACTTGTGTCTCACTATTAGGCTCTCACTTTTCTTGGAGATATCTTTTTGTGGTGCTTATGATCGGTTTAGTCATTGTTTGAGATGCTTGTCATGAATTTAAATTGCATAATCATTCCAAAAGACTTGTTTTTGACATTGCTATATGGTATATGACTTTATATGATCTAGATAGCTCCACTCAAAAAGATGGCTTGGTTAATTTACTAAATCAATGCAAAGTGACTTGGATAATCTACAAAGCTTCTTGATTTTTACTCTCCTTGCTCCCTTGTTTTAGAATTATTCCTTCTCTGAAGTTCTTGATGATTCCATTGCCAAAGGGGGAGAAAATGGGAGAATTTGAAAAGAAAAAATTGGAGAAATTTGCTTCCCTTGTGTTGAGGGGGAGTTTTTCAGCTCCTTGTGTTGAGGGGGAGTTTTTCTCTGTGGTTTTGAAGTGTTTGCTTTGCAGCTTTGAAACTTCCTTTTTGCAAATTTCTTTTCTTTCAAATTCACAATTTTGAAGTATTGTCAATGTATTCATCAAGGGGGAGATTGTTAGACCATGTGGATAGGTCTAGTTTATTTTAGTTGATGAATAATTGACAATGTTGAGTACTGATTATTATTTGAGGCGTGTGGTGTGTGTGGACTAATATCGGTCAAGTTGGAAAGAACTTGTGCCGGGAAAATATGTTGTTTTGGTCTTTGCATGTGCAGGATAACTCGGAGGCGATCGTGGTCTACGGCGGCGACCAGGAGATGGCTTGGTGCGAAGTCATGGTCCAGAGGGTCAAGGATGCTGGAGGAGACGATCGAGCTCAAGTTGGGGCGCGTGGAGATCAAAGATGGATGATGCGTGTTGAAACCACGGAGGTGCATTTCGGAGGCTATAACATGTGACAATTTTGGAAGTGTCCAAAATTGGAAAGCTGGGAAAAATTAGGAAATCTTTGTTTGTTAGGATTGGATTAGAATTATGAAACCGTGTCGGATAAGGACACGTTTAGGGTGCAGGGGCTAGTATATATCCGTATACAGGGGCGCAGTTCTGGGCGCGGTGTTTTGGAGACAGAAAAAGGAGAGCGCTCCTCGAGAGAAATCAGTCGGCGGCGATTGCTGGCAGCTGCGGGAGAAAAGGGTTGAACAAACAGAATATAGTTCATTGGGAGAAAAGGTTTTGCTGTGGATTACAATCATTCACCCCCCCTCTGATTGACATTAACGATCCTACACTTTACAAATGCTTAAGAGGAATTGGTCCTTAAGCTTCTAGGAACATGTTGCATCATTGAACTCCTTTTCCCTCCAATACAAAAAAACATTGACTCCTTTACAAAATGTCTAACGGAGCCATGGTGGGGAAGGACCAGGGGAGTATAAAAGTGAGCCTGGGGCAGGAGTGCAGGTGTATATACCGTAGTTTTTGGAAGGCACGGACAGGTGTTGTCGTGTCTTCATCAAACCTGATCTTCCTGCTCCAAATGCATTTGACCGCTGGTAGGTGAGACGCCCAAAGGGTCTGTATGCTCTTGAATTGGTCTTGAATGGCTTGTGCACCAACATTAGCAATAGTGATGGAGGAGTGGTCGTGCACATGCAGGGATTCAGCTGTAAGCATCAACAAATCCATATTCTCACGATCCTGTAAGCTTTCCCAATTACATCCTCCTTCAGAAATTTCAATATGACTCTGCAAAGGTTCATGTTGCATGCATGCTTGCACTGAGCAGCCATCTTCACCATCCTTGTCGACAACCTTGACAGGGACATCCGTATAGGGGAATGACGACCCAATTGCTTGAGAAACGCTCAATTTATCACTGAGGCTAATTTCATTTTGCTTGGTTGTTCCTTTAACTTGTCTATGGTTGATCGTATGAGAGAGATGTAAATGGAATCTTATATTGGTGTTACCCAACAGACTGTTAACACCGTCATCATCTCCAGTAGAGAAACCTCGAAGGAACCTTGCATCTGCAACAACTATATGGACCAGGTAGTAGGAACAAGATCCCTGACAATCATCATCCAATGCCCTTTTTGTCTTGGCTCGGGTGTCTATGCGTAGCAACTTCAGTGGTGGATTTCTCGCATCACGCCATTTCAACCAGTGAAGATTCTCACAGCCCAACATGAAGAGCAGCTCAAGTTGTTGGGTTTCCATAACGTCGAGGTCAAGTTTTTCGATTGCTGTGTTAGAGAGGTTCAGCTCCATGTGGTTTGGCAATCCACGAAAGAATACACTCTTAAGCTGTGCACAACCTTCTAGAGAGATCTTAGAAACTCTTGGAAACTCTTGGCTATCTTTTTTTCTGGGACGCATCTTTTTTTCTGGCATATCTAGTGAATGCTTCCACCCGGATGCTGGTCCAAATCCATCGAAGCTGAATGACTCCAATGATGTAGGGAGGACATCAGGTTCAACATGTTTCAACCCAGCACAACCATCAAGAATAAGCACCTTTAGTCTACTTGCCCCAGATAAATTTGGCAAAACTTCCATGGCACTGTTTCCAGATAAGTCGAGAAGCTCAAGCTTTTCCATTTCCACGAGCAATTCCTGTGCTTTAGCTTTCAAGTAAGTAGAAGATTCAATTACTCTGAACCTGAGAAGATTATGCAGCAATTTTAACTTGGGTGTAGTCATGCACCAGGTTCACCTATTAGCTCCAGCGGACTTGACATTTAACTCCCGGAGTTGAATCATTAGCTCCATCATCTGTGGGGATAAAATCCAAGGCCAATTTGTGTAGCGTATGTCCAACACCCATAGGCTTTGTAGACATGTTGTCTTCCTAGACACAATACCTCTCAGTAAACTAAAGAAGCCAGCCACTTAACTGTAGCGCATTCGACAAAAGCTTTTTCTTGGGTACGATGATTTTCATAACTTACTACATATCCCTTGTGCATTAATATACAAAAATTTGATAAACTCACACGGAATACCACTTTAACTTTTTCAAAGAGAACACAATCATTTGTTCTTCACGCAAATAACAGAAAGGTCTTGTCATTCAGAAATCAACACCATCAGGTCCGTGTGTAGCAAACTCAAACCAAATCGAACATAAAACACAAGTTGTGCAAGCACGAAATGCACAAGTCAAGCAGTGAAACACAGAGATTGTGCGCGTGCACAGGGACATGCACAACACTTTTATTCTAGGTTTTAGCATGTAGCAACTCCCAAGCCACACTAATATAATCACACCAATATATATTGTTGGAGGCACATCCAGTGAGAAGTAATTATTTAAATATCGCCGCAACATCAATCTGGTAGGTAGCAGCATAGTTGTCGGACCCGGATTCTGAGAATCTAAATCCTCTGTGAATCACTGTGCTATTCCCTGGATCAGTAGCTAGCACTTCACAGTACCCATTGCTGAATCATTCATACAAGGCGTGAACTAAAACAAATATATTACAACACAGGGTAACATAGACCTCATCGGGTCGAGTTTACAAAAGGGCCGCACAAGGCCAAATATATTGCATTACAAAAGAACGACCAAGTCTACAAATGGAAGCAAAAGGGAAGGTAGGGCTCATCTCACACGAACAAGCGATCGGGTGTCTCGAGTATGACAGATATTAACCAAGGGTGGATAATATCGGTTGTATGCGGTACCAACGAATCTACTTAGATCGGGCGAGATCTAAACTACGAGAACTATCCTACTCCTCGTCATATCCTTGTCCATCATCTTACGTCCGTCGTAGTAGGCGTAGTCTCCTTCATCTTCGTTATCTCAAGGGTGGGGAAGAGCGAGAATGAGCACTACTATCGTGCTCATGAGCCAACACACAAATGCAATTATATATATGCAAGGCTTAACAAGGGATGGCTCGGGTTCTTTTATTTGCTAAAGCAAGTTTTTCAATATTATAGTTACAAATCCTATGACTTAGCATTTTTAACAAATTGCAATTTTTATAAAGAGAGTAATGTGCAATAATTATTTCAGCAGAGGTTACCTCCACCTTCATGCTTATTTTGATTAAGGTTACATCCACCTTATTAACAACACTGGGGTACATCCACCCAGGGAAAAACAAATTCAGGGCTAGATGAGCCCGCCACATTTTATACCACCCACAAAGTTTTGAAATAGAACTAACTCAAGTTAAGTTCCCATGTCCGCCTTTGACCGTAGGCACGGCTGTTTAAACAGTTTAATACTCTGCAGAGATAGCACACTTTACCCACAAGAGACAATTAACTCATTGCCCTACACAATTCCTTAGATGTGTAGTCGAGAGGTTGTCACAATAACGTTCGACTTATCTCGCCTTTCGTCATTTCGCACATATAGGGTTACGCCCATGATGTTGAGCGGATGTTTTACCTCGGCGACCGCATAGCGGTGCTATACCTCGTGACCGCCAAACGTCACCCTCCTCTTGGTGTCCCATTCAAGCAGAATGAATCCACTTGGCTCCCCATTTATCCGCCCAGCGAAATGGCATCCAAGGTTCAATAAATCTACTAAGCTAAGTCGCAAGTTTTTCTGCAGACTTGTGGTTGTACTTGTTTAACACAAGAGGTCGTGACCCGATTAAGTCCTTAGGGTTATCTGGGCGGTTCATTCCACAACCCAATCATTCTCGTGCTCCCAGAGCACCAACCGCCTCACCATCCGCCCAGATAGAGCTAGCATTTTTAGGGTTTTTGAGGAGTAAACCAAATTATTTTCTCACCTTAGTCAATGGACCACCAATGACTACCCAAAACATTTTAATATTGAAGACATGATGATTGGGGTATTTTAATACCCCGGTACTTGAGCAAGGCTAGCATGTCGCTCAAGTACACCCTATAACTAGTATTACCATATAATTACTAGGGTGACAAAGGTTAATGGATTCAAGTTATCAAGGATGGCAATATTAATTAATTAAACATCAAGTGGGTATTTAACTACCTTAAGCTTTAACATATATTTGATTAAAAATTAAAGCATGCAATTTGTTAATTTAAAAGAATATAATTTACATAAAATGTAGGAGCAACATGGTCAAAGTATTGACTCGCCTTGGTTAGAGGCAAGGTGATCGTGGTAATCTTGGTCTTGGTCAACTTGAGGATCTCCAGCGTCTTCGAATCCTAAACAGGCGATTTACCGGAAAAAGACACAACGGCAAAGAGAGCAAGTAAATACAAAAAGAATACACAAATGAACTCCAAATTAATCAAGTCCTATGCCATTAGCAAGATCTTGATTTAACGGGTTTTTAGAAATTTAATTCACAATTTTTGGAGTTAAAACGGAGGAGATAAGAATTAAACAAGATTAAATTGAATGGAAAAAAAAGAGAGAGGGAGCCTCTGGTCCACCGAACAGTGCATGGACCGGGTCCGCGTGAACAGTGGCGAGGCTGGTCCATGGGAACAGGGCGCGAGGGCCCACTGGCAGTGAAAGGTGGAGGGGTTGGCTGCTGACGATCAAGGGGCCCATGGGCGATGAATGAGGGGAGGAGCCGGTCTAAAGACATGGGCCCGCTCGGCAGTGACAAAGGGGGAGGGTTAGGACACCATTATGGCATTAATGACCATCCTTAAGGTTTTTTTTTTAAACCTGGCTATCAAGGCCTAATGATGATGCACAGTGCTGGTCGGCTCATGCCACGCCTTGGCACGACGACGAAACGCTACAAGGCGCCGGCGCCTGGGCGCAGGGCAAGGCGAAAGCACACCGATGGGGAGCCGGGCGAGGGCGAAGGTGGTGACGGGTGGCGGCGCCGAGGAGGGCGGTGGCGTGCGGTGGTGGTGAGCGGCGAGGCGGCATCACTCTGGCGGCGAGGTAGCTCGGTGGGGGTTTGGGCAGGGAAGGGGAGCACGGGTAGAGCTCAGCGGGCGGCTCGTGGACTAGGCGGGAGGCCGGGAGTGGCTGAGGTGGCGGCGTCTTTGTTAAAGGTTGCGGCCGGAGACGGAGAAGACGGCAAAATCCGGCGATTCTGAGGGGCAATAGCTGAGGGGATCTTGGGGAAATGCTCTCGGAGGTGAGGGCTCACGGTGACGGTGGTGGCGTGGCGGAGAGTAGCCGAGGCGGGAAGAACAGTGGAGGTGGTGGCGGTCAAAGTTGGAAGCAGGCGCTTTGCTAGTGGACTTACCGAGCTCCAATGGTGGCGTGAGGGAGCAAGGGTGCCTTGAGGGGAGGCTTTAAAGGGATGGCAAGGCAACGGGTGGGAGCTCGTGGTCAAGGGAAGGACGAGCGGGCGCGCTGTCCCGGCGGCATGGGGCACCTGCGCGTGGAAGGGACCGAGCGAGGGCGAGCGAGGACGGGTGGGCGCTGTGGTGCTCAGAGCTGACGCGGGCGCGCGTGTGCGCTTGCGCAGCGCGCGGTTGGTCTACGGGCGAGGACGAGTAGTGACGTCGTGGTGACGGGCGGCTCGCACGGACGGCTCCGGGGTCAAGGCGACGGGACGCGGAGCAGGTGGCCAGGGCGCGACTTGACGACCTGTTGACACGACGAGGACGGTGCTGAAGTCGCGCAGAGGACGCGGGCGGGTGTGCGTAGGGAGCGGGCGGCTCGGTGCAGGCGGCATGGGGCGAGTGGCAGGGAGCAGGCGAGCTAGTGGCCGACTGCTGTACTGGAGCAGCGGGATGGGCGCGGCGCAGAGGAGTAGGAAGTGGCGGCTATCGCTGCTTTCGACAAAGGGAGGCAAAGCGAGGAGGGTTGGTGGTGGGCTGCTTGCCGCTCTTGCTTTGTTGCTTGTGGCAGGGAGCAGAGGGTGATGTGGCTTTGACCAGGCGAAGCAAGGAGGAGATGACCTCGTGGCTCTGCTGCAGGTTGGCAAGGAGAGAGCCAGGAGGAGAGGGAGAGAGAAGGAGGAGGGCTGGGCTGGCTTGGGCTGGGCTCGGGATGGGCTTGGCCCGAGAAGGAAGGAAGATTTAAATCGAATTTGGCCCAAGATTCGAAATGGAGGAGAAAAACTCCAAATCGCTCACTTGAATTTCAAACGTTTCAAATGTTACATTTGAAACGCAGACCCAGAAAGAACGGAAGTTTTTGAAAATAGACGCTAGTTGAATTACGGCGAAGAACGAAACGAAATCTATTTACTATTTGTCCGTCCGAAAACGGATGTTACAATAGTAATCGATGTAGTAACCATGCATCTCAGAGATCACCTGAGCATGAACAACAGAAGTTGGAACCAGTAGAGAAATGTGATCAGCAGTTGAAAAGAAACAAATAGAGTATAATTAGAGCCCTAGATGTTCACACAAGAAGGTATGTGTCGACGATCGAATCGCCGATCTTATGAAAATAAAAAGAGGAAAATGACGTGTAGTATCCTGGAAGAGAATGGGGGCTGCTCTTTATTAATATGAACTGGGATTACAAGACTTGACTAGGGACTATCTCCAATTACACTGAATGTATTGAATACTACTGCTTTGGTTTCTGTGTTGCCTTCTGTTGTTCGCTGTTGTGTGTGCGTCTCTTCTCGTCTTCTACGTTCCACCATTAAATAACTCCCGAAGAGGCGGCAGTTACTCCTGGAGAAGACGTCCCTGATAAAACGTTACAACTGGTCGGAGGTTTAAGGTAGTTAACAATGTGCTAACTACCTTGCGGTTAAGTACTTGTGAGAATCTTAACCGTAAGGTGGTTTATCGTCAGTGTCTTGTGTATCATCGTATGGTATGGAACGTTTTGCACGTGTTCCATTCATCATACGGTTAAGGGTGCTTGTTCATAGCATTTCCGAGCAGCTACCTGATCGAAACCTAGTCCGACCAGGGTACCCATCGTGTAACCTCTGTAATCCTTACGACCAGTGAGGTCGTTAGCCTTAGGGGTTACGACCATGAAGACGTATGATCTTTTATGTATTTAAATTAATACATAGAGATTTTAATCCTCGTGAGTATACTCTGTCAAAAGAAATATCGTAAATAGATTTGAACTTATTATAAACTGATAGGGATTCTGACCTGACAAGAGAACCTCTAGGCATGGCCTTCTCACAGCAAGTCCCAAGCCACACAAACATAAATGCGCAATCACAAACTTATAGCATTGGAAACACACGATAGGAAGTACTTAAATGGTCGCAGCAACATCCTGTAGGTAGCAGCATATTGGTCCATGTAGTAGTAAGCTTGCATCCGCTAGGTTACCTAGATATCAAAAAACAGAGAACCGAACAAGCAAAACCAGTTGATCAGTAGTTGAACAGCAATGAGCAGAGCATATATCTCACAGGCTGCGATGCAAATGATTCTAGATAGGTATAAAGTGAAATCACATTATACAGCTAGAGATATGTGCATACCTCAGAAGTGATCCTCTCGGCATGGTCTTCTTGTAGTAGCGCGAGTGTCGTGGTCTGAAGAGGTGGCGGCTTGCCTCCAACCCATCCCACTCCAGCTTGTTCCACCAGTCCTTCTCGCAGTCCACCACCGCCGGTAGCTTATCACCTCGACGACCACTGTGAATGGCTGGCAGCCGCCTGAGACTCCAGCAGCCCCTGAGCTTGATGGTCTCCAGCGCAGGAGCCAACATATCGGTTTCACATATATGCTGCAACATGGGGAGATCATGCAGATGGATGTGTCTGAGCCTTGGGAATCTTATGCGGTTAGCAGATTTTCCTTTGTAAGGTTCCCCCTTTGGGAAAATCTCTGTGAGCTCACAACAGCATGTGATGTGGATGGTTTCCAAGCTAGCCATGGTGGGGAAGGACCAGGGGAGTATAAAAGTGAGCCTGGGGCAGGAGTGCAGGTGTATATACCGTAGATTTTGAAAGGCACGGACAGGTGTTGTCGTGTCTTCATCAAACCTGATCTTCCTGCTCCAGATGCATTTGACCGCTAGTAGGTGAGACGCCCAAAGTGTCTCTATGCTCAAGAAAGATCCTACTGTGATGGGATGTTCATCTAGAAGGAACACAGCATGCAGCTTGGGGCACCTGTCAACACGACACCATCTCATATTCTCAAATTGGTCTTTAATGGCTTGTGTACCAACATTAGCAGTAGTGATGGAGGAGTGGTCGTGCACATGCAGGGATTCAGCTATAAGCATCAACAAATCCATATTCCGACAATCCTGTATGCTTTCCCAATTACATCCTCGTTCAGAAATTTCAATATGACTCTGCAAAGGTGCATGTTGCACGCATGCTTGCACTGAGCAGCCATCTTCACCATCCTTGTCGACAACCTTGACAGGGACATCCGTATAGGGGAATGACGACCCAATTGCTTGAGAAATACTCAGTTTATCACTGAGGCTAATTTCCTTTTGCTTGTTGGTTCCTTTAACTTGTGTATGGTTGATAGTATGAGAGAGATGTAAATGGAATCTTATATTGGGGTTACACAACAGACTGTCAAAATTGCCACCCTCTCCAGTATAGAAACCTCGAAGGAACCTTGCATCTGCAACAACTATATGGTCCAACTTGTTAGAATTAATCTTGTTTTTTGGTTAGTTTTTGGTTAGGAAAGATTATAGAAGTAGTAGAGCTTGTATCGTATAAGGTCTTAGAAGCCGAGTCGGGTAAGGATGTCCTAGTCCGAGTACCAGTCGTATAACTCAGCCTTTAAAAGACCATGAAATCATGTAACGGAGGAGTTATCAAGAGTTTGAGGAGTTGAATTGGAGAGAAAGAAAATTTCTAACAAGTAGTATCAGAGCACAGGAGTTTTAGAATTTGGAGAAAGACACAAAGAAAAATAGCTGATCGGTTTTCTTCGCAGCGCCGCCGCCGTCTCGATCTGCTGCCGCCGTCCACGCGCAGCAGCGTGCCTCTACGCCTCGCCTCGATCCGTCGGCCAGCGTCGTTCGTTCGCCGTCTCGATCCGTGCGCACGAGCGTCCGAAGCAGTCTCGGTCCGCTCGGGTCCTTCGTCGCCTCGGTCAAAAGAAGCAGCGGACTCGGCACGTCGTCATCCAATCAACCAAGTCCAGCAGCGCAGCAGCTCAGGTCCAAGTTTTTTTATTATTTCATTAATCACCGATCAAGCTCTGGTGGATTCACGTGCACACCGAACAAGCTTCTTCACGTGAGCACTTGACTTTTGGTAGTTTTGGTGAATTTTGTTACGTCCACACGAGATCAGTGCACCAGGTTTTATTCCTCATGGGCGACAAGGCAAAGACCCGGAATAGACCGATCTCCCTCCTATATCCTGTCCTGACGACCGACAATTATCCAGTGTGGGCTATGAAGATGAAGATGAACATGCGCGCCCAGGGAGTCTGGGGTGCAGTCGATCCGAAGGCAAAGGACAAGGAGGTAGACGACAAGGTAGACCAGACGGCTTTGGCCATCATCTACCAGGCGGTGCCAGACTCCATGATGCGGTAGCTCATCGGCAAGGAGACGGCACGTGAGGCGTGGGTGACGCTTCAAAAGATGCACGAGGGAATTGATCGTGTGAAGGAGGTGCGGCTCCAGAATTTGCATACCGAGTTCGAGAATCTCCAGATGGGAGAAACCGAGTCGGTGGACGAGTTCGCCGGTAAGTTGTCTTCATTGTATAATCAGATTGTCTCTCTCGGCGACAAGATGGAGGAATCCGTGGCAGTGAAGAAGTACCTGCGCGTGCTACCAGAAAAGTTTGTACCTATCGTCACCACGCTCATGTACTCCCCGGATCTGGAGCAAAAGAAGATCGAGGAGATCACCGGTTCCCTCAAGGTGCATGAGGAGCTACTGAAGGGGTACAAATCCCGTAACGAACAAAGGTATCAGTCCCATAACGAGCAGGCGTTGCTAGTAAAGGGTGATACAAGAAACGATGGCAGACGATTTGGCAGAGGTGGCCGTGAAGACAAGGTTGGGCAAGGCGATGGTGACAGATCCCGTGATAAGTCACATATCAAATGTTTCAAATGTGATAAGTATGGTCACTACGCATTGGAGTGCCGCAGCCACATAAAGTGCTTCAACTGTGACAAGTATGGGCACTATGCTTCGAATTGCCGAAACAAGAAGAAGAACGAGGAGGTAAACCTCATCCGAAGCTGTGAAGATGAAGACGACGATCCTACCCTGCTTCTCTTCTTATGTGTCAACAAGGCGCCGGTCATGGTGATGTTGAACGAGGAGAACGTACTTCCTAAACTACGCACGGAGGGAGGAAATCACGATCATACTGATGAGTGGTACTTGGACAGTGGAGCAAGCAATCATATGACGGGAGATCGCTCCATGTTCCATGAGCTCGACGAGAAGATTTCGGGAGAAATCAAGTTTGGCAACGGCTCCACGGTGCAGATAAAAGGCAAAGGATCAATGTTATTGCAATGCAAGAACGGCGAACAGAGGATGCTAACTGATATTTATTTCATACCGAGTTTGTGCAATAACATACTCAGTCTTGGGCAGTTGGCAGAACGGGGGTGCAGGGTGGAGCTGCAGGGTGAGTTCTTGCGTGTCTACAACAATAACAAAGATCTGTTGATGAAGGTAAAAAGATCTCCAAACCGATTGTACAAAATTTCTCTGAAAACTTGTAAGTCGGTTTGTGTGAAGGACAGTCTGGAGGAACCAGAGTGGAACTTAGATATCGGCCAAGGACATGGCGGAACCCAGGAGTGGCACGCAGTTGGCGCAGAGCCGCAAAGCAAGTGAGTCTCGGGAGGAGATCGACGGCAGTCTTGTGAAAAAGGCGTCTGAGGAGCTGCAGGGGGTGGTGAGTCCCACGCGCATAAAGGGCGCGGTGCACACAAAGTTGACGCAGGAGGAAGATCAGGCGGTGTAGCCTCAGCTGAGATGTATGCAGAGAAGTGTACAGACTTGGTCCAAGAGAGAAGAGCGGGAGGCTCAGGTAATGATGAAGCCCAAGCGGTCGTGGGAGCAGGTGCTCTGGCCCAGGCAGGCATGCAAGGAAGGACGAGTTCAGTCCAGGTACGAGACGCGGCAAGCGTTGAAGTTGACGTAGGAGGAAGAGGCGGTGTAGCCTCAGCTGAGATGTAAGCGGGAAAGCAGACAGACTTGGTCCAAGAGAGAAGAGCGGGAAACTCAGAGAGAAGAGCAGGTGCTCCAGCCCAGGCGGTCGTGGGAGCAGGTGCTCCAGCCCAGGCAGACATGCAAGGAAGGACGAGTTCAGTCCAGGTACGAGACGCGGCAAGAGTTGGTTTGTGCATGGCTCAGGATAGAGCAAGCACAGGCGGTAGGGCGGTATTAGCCCAGGAAGCAACGGTGCACAGGAGTGCAGGTAAAAGAGGAAGACTCGAAAGTTCAGAAGACGAAAAAAATGATTGGCATGATCAAGATGAAAAAAAAAACAAGATTAAGGGGGTGATTGTTAGAATTAATCTTGTTTTTTGGTTAGTTTTTGGTTAGGAAAGATTATAGAAGTAGTAGAGCTTGTATCGTATAAGGTCTTAGAAGCCGAGTCGGGTAAGGATGTCCTAGTCCGAGTACCAGTCGTATAACTCAGCCTTTAAAAGGCCATGAAATCATGTAACGAAGGAAAATTTCTAACACAACTGATGAAAGGTATCCTGTTGGACCAGGTAATAGGAACAAGATCCCTGACAATCATCATCCAATGCCCTTTTTGTCTTGGCTCGGGTGTCTATGCGTAGCAACTTCAGTGGTGGATTTCTCGCATCACGCCATTTCAACCAGTGAAGATTCTCACAGCCCAACATGAAGAGCAGCTCAAGTTGTTGGGTTTCCATAACGTCGAGGTCAAGTTCTTTGATTGCTGTGTTAGAGAGGTTCAGCTCAATGAGGTTTGGCAATCCACGAAAGAATACACTCTTAAGCCGTGTACAACCGTGTAGAGAGATCCTAGAAACTCTTGGAAACTCTTGACTAGTACGAGCACTTGGACGCATCTTTTTTTCTGGCATATCTAGTGAATGCTTCCACCCGGATGCTGGTCCAAATCCATCGAAGCTGAATGACTCCAATGATGTAGGGAGGACATCAGGTTCAACATGTTTCAACCCAGCACAACCATCAAGAATAAGCACCTTTAGTCTACTTGCCCCAGAAAAATTTGGCAAAACCTCCATGGCACTGTTGCCAGATAAGTCGAGAAGCTCCAGCTTTTCCATTTCCACGAGCAACTCCTGTGCTATAGCCTTCAAGTAAGTAGAAGATTCAATTACTCTGAACCTGAGAAGATTATGCAGCAATTTTAACTTGGGTGTAGTTATGCACCAGGTCCACCTATTAGCTCCAGCGGACTTGACATTTAACTCCCGGAGTGCTATCATTAGCTCCATCATCTGTGGGGATAAAATCCAAGGCCAATTTGTGTCGCGTATGTCCAACACCCATAGGCTTTGAAGACATGTCCATTTCTCCTCATGCTTCTCAACTGATCCATCGGTTAACTCAATGTCTTTGCAGCTGTCTATCCAGAGAAATCTTAGGTTGTGGCAGCAGAGGAATGGAGGTGATGCAAAGCTGAAGGTACAACAAGAGAGTTTTAGCACACCAAGTTTGCTGGACTGAGGAAACAAGTCTTTTGGCAACGTCATTGGTTTCTGCAATGCCAAGAAATAGGACGTTGTCTCCTGGGGTATGGTCTGGATATTTTGTATCTCCACATCCTTTGATGTGATTGAAATCCATCTGGACTTATTTCCTTGGAGGTTAGAAAACTGGTCGAACCACATTCTCTTGTTTTCTTCAGTAGGAAGATGCTCTGATCGCATCGCTTCACAAAGTCTGCTGCTGGCCTCCCATGCACTCTCTCCTTCTATGATGCCATCACATACCCAGTAGTTAGAAGCATGGGCATCCTGATCATAGCCGCTGAAGTTGCCACGACTATCACGCAGTAATACCATATACAACCAACAATCTGTAGCTGTAGCTGGGGTGATGTCATGCCTACCGATACAATGACAAAATTCTGCAGCCTCTTCATGCACTAATGTTGTTACATCTGTATCAGACAGTCCACCATCTCTGGGCCATGCACGTTGAACAACATGCGTGTTTTTCAAATCCTCAAAGCTGAATGTGGGCTCAATTTGAAACCTCCCCCTAAATGTCCATACTAGTTTGTTTTCTCTCCAATAATCAAATGCAGTACCAAATCTTCCTAAATCGATCTCAGCATCACTTCCATTATGAAAGATGACCAGAAATCTGCTGTCCTTCAAGGCTCCAAAGATGTGGCCAGAGACGTCAGCTATCTCAGCTCTTGAGCTTTTTTCTACTCCACTGAAATCGTCGTCGTCGTCATGTTTATCAAAAATGGCCATCACAGATTCGTCAAGCTTCAATTCCTCTGCAATTCGCCTCTGCATTGATCTTCTGCTTTGCCACGTTGAGCAATCTATGTGGATAACTTTGTCAAAGTTGAATTCTTTAGACTTCGGTAATTCCGTTAGAGCGGCAAGGACGGCTGATGCGCCAATTCCATTCCAACCGTCAAAGCAGACAACATTCTCTCCGCGCTTATAATAACGATTGTCGGCACCATTGTCCAAATAATCTCGAACTATCCCTTCCACCGCTTCACCAATATTTGACGTACCGAGGATCTACAGAAGACAAAGTTGGGTGTGGGTCACAACTGTCATTCCAGTGTCAATTGAAAAGCATTTACAGCAAGTAAAGCACTGCAACTCCTAGTATTACACTATTAGGTGTTCACCGTTTTCGGACGTAAATAGTAATTGCTTTTATAGTTTTCGTTTTTCACCGTAATTCAAATTATCAAGCTATTTGCGAAAACTTCCTTTCTTTTCTCTTCGGTTTGTGTTTCAAATGTAATGTATGAACTTTTCAAGTCAAATAAGTTTGGAATATATGAACTAAAATTTGTCAAAAAGTTAAATATAGTTATTTTTATTTGAAGAAGGTTGTAATTATATATATAAAGTAAAAACATCAAGTAATAAATCAAAAACAAAATGGAATTCGGAATTAATTTTTGAAACCAAATTAATTTATGTTTGAAAAATACATTTAATCATAATTATATTAAGTCAAAAATTAAATTCAATCTCCTCATAAAAATTAATCTTTCGCGAATTTATTGAATTCAAAATTGAAATAAAATTATATATATATATATAGACGCCGTTTCGTACTCCCACTTGAATATACCAATTAAACGAACATAATATACTACTTTATCATTTTCAATATACTTAAATATCAATTATAAGATACTCTAATGCGACTTGATTGAAAAAAATTAATCGGAGTCCTTTATTTTTTGCTATATACCCTTTTTCATATATAAAAGAAGTATATACACAAATTTTGTTATAAAAAGGGACTTTAATGAATTTTTTCATGGAACTCACTTTGGAGTATCTTCTAATTATTATTGGAGTATACTCAAATAGTAAAGAGGTATCATCATACGATTTAAGTGGTATATGAGAGGTGAGAATACGTACTCTGTATACATACCATTTTCCTTTCCTATATATATATATATATATATATATATATATATATATATATATATATATATATATATATATATATTCTTAAAACTTCACGTGATCTCTAAAGACTCGTAATACCACACGTTTCACAAAAAAAACATTCAAGGAACTGCACATAGTTTGCCAAAATATATTAGAAAATCTAATACTTCCTGAGCCAACAGGTTATGACAACATGGGCCCTCCTACAATAGAAACAAGACACAGCCCGCCAGATGATATGTGTGGTTCATCTGGAAACCAAACTAGATTTGTGGCTTTTGTGACTGGGCACATACATACTGTCATTACTTGTTGGCTTGGACAAGATTCTGATTTCTGAAACATTTCTGCAAACTATATATGCAGTTTCCTGAATGTTTTGTTATAAAAACAGCACTCAAAATCTATCGATTATTGTGCTTAACGAACTAGAGTAGTTGCTAATGTGAGCAGTTTAACTTTTTTTTATATATCGGATGTCTAGAAAGCACGAAATGCTTACGTCGGCTGGCCTGAAGCCCGGGCACTTGGCAGGCTAGTACCTTGCATGATTGTGACACAATATTCCGTCTAACGAAGTCTAGTAAATACCATGTCGTGAATTACCAACTCATATAGAAAAATGTACGTACTGAAATTTGCTAAACAACAGAAGCACAAGCACCCTGATTGGTGAAGAGAAGAGAAAATGCACGAGATAGAGGGTACCCTTTGTATCACCATGACGTCTTTATTGAAAGACGGCCTTGAACGAAAATGGCAGTAAATCTAACCCATCAAGTATCAGCCGAAAATTAACCCCTCCAATTCCTGCGCACAGCATGTCATGTTTCTTCGTCGACAATGGCAAACCAACACAAAAATCTTGTCGACAGAACAAAGTCAGCAAAATGCAGATCGAAGCAAATGAATTGTTTCTCGTACCTCGTCAATTAGCAGCCCAACAGCCGGGAGGAAGAGAGAGAGATAGAGTTCCCAGGAGACCACTCGAGATATATCAGACGCTCAGCTAGCAAAAGTGCAGAGCTGTTCAAGTGAAATATCTCGATCTGTGGTATCAATGCCTTGGAATTAAGCTGCCTCTACACTTTTTGGCGTTGGTTTGGCCAGTGTTGCTTTACTTTCTCTAAAGCATAACCGTGCACGAATGATTATTTGCTTGTAGCTGGAGTTAAAGATATTTGGCCATGGCTGTCGTGTGAATTAAAGAGTACCGGTCGCTTGTTCACTCAAAAAAGTTGATTCGTTAAGTAGGGACAAGGCAGCATCTTGTGCGCGCGCGAGGTGAGATTGCTGAAACAACCTTGTTTCGAGTGTTGCTGTTACACATTACGTATGGACTACCTATCATTCTACCACTGATCTTTAATTAGAAGCAAGACTTATCTACAAACAACCAGTGAGATTAAATATACCTCCTTCTTTTAAGAGGACTAGAAAATCCCACAATAATCGTTAAATCAGAAGAAAGCAAAACTTCTAGAAATTCTCTCGTTAATCGAGAGAAAAATAAAGATCTCACACGTCTATTAGATGGGCCACGTATAATTATAACGGCGAGGGTATATACAAACAACCAGTGAGATTAAAGGTACCTAATTCATTTAAGATTACTAGAAAATCCTACAATAATCCTTAAATTAGAAAAAAAATTTATAAAAATTCTCATTAATTGAGACAAAAAAAACATCGCACACCTGTATCAGATGCCCACGTATAATTATAACTGTGAGGATGTCTCGTACCTAGTGCTATATGTACCTATCACGTTAGTTGTGAGAACCCGCGTTTTTAGACCTAATCACGTAGCAGTAATCAGTGATTAGTGGTAATTAATCTCGTCTTAGTAGTAAGCTAACGGTAGTGTTAAGATCGTTATTAAGAAACTAATTTGTTGTCAGCTCGTTGGTTTATTCGAGTTTCGTTTCGCGAGCATTGCGTTCATAGTCAGTAGAACCATCATTCCATCATTCATTTCAATCTCATCATTCAGTATAAGGTTCATGTGCATTCACCAGTTAAATAGTAGAATGAAGGTCATAATTAAATTGCATTTTCCATTTCCATTAGGTAAATAAATTAATAATTAAATTGTTTACAAGAGTGCTTTACAACAAATTAAGCTATAAGCTTTGCATCATTCTAGTAGGCAGCACCATTTCGTCCATGCATTCCCCTTTCGCCCCTCCTCTTCGGTGCACAGCACAACTTCCCTTCTTGAGCCACACTCACCCCCCCCCTCCCATTCACTCTCATTCACAGACCACATTCATTACCCCCACCACAGGCCGGCCAGCATCCAGGAGCTCCTCACCCCCATTCATTTCCCCCAGTTAAGCCAACATTCACCTCCCACTGTCTTGGTGCCATATAACCAAACCACCTATTTGGACCAAAAAGCCCTTAAGCTCACAGTGCAAAGAAGGGGCTAGTGGATAAGAACAAGGGCATAAATGTCATGCACAGTCAAGAGCAATGCTCAGCCGAAATATATTCACCCATTCACCTCACTGCCACTCACAAAGCCATTCCCATCCCATTTCATCATAGCCCAAGAGCAAGCACCACAACACCACTGTCTCCACAGCAAAGCCTCTCATTCAACCACAAAGCTCCATTCTCAAACCCAGCTGAAGCATTTCTCCACCCCAACAAAGCATCACAAGCTTCCAGTTCACAGCCATAGTAACAACCACAGCCAAACAAGTAAACCACTTCCCCCGGATGCAAAGCAAGACAACCACAAACATCCACAAACCCCACCACAAGGAACAATCGGAGGGGAGGAGCAAGGGAGTCGAGGAAGACCAAGGGAGGCAGGAAGTCCAGGAGGAAGGGAGCCAAGAAACACGGCGACGCCAAGGCCGGTAGGAGGGTGACCACATCCTCACTACCGGCAGCACCATCTCCATCGCCGGCATCATCAGACTGAGCACCACCGGCGACCCTACTGACCATCGATCCCAAAAACCAACTCAATACCCAACCATCAGGTAAATACATTTGCATAGTGAGCTGTAGGTGAGTTCATACCTTCAGTAGCAGCCTCCTCTCGTAGTCAAGTCCACCCCAAAGCCACCTTTAAGCCCTGTGTCGGGACCCAAAATTACAATTCTGGACCCTCTATGTTAAATGCACTAGTCCAGGATCACGCTAGTGCACACAGTATCAACAAAGATGGATATCGATCCACACAAGCGAATAGTAACATAAACGAATAGTTTGATTAATAAATAATGGTTTGACCTTACGGTCGAGTTTACATTTATTAAGCCACGCAGGGCTAACAGAGAAATAAAGCAGCGGAAACAGAAACGGCAGCGGCATCCCATCGATTCACCACAGGCAACCGACTGGGATCAAGACCCCACGATCAGGCACCTTCGATAAACTCCTCCTCGAAAGCTGGCGAAGACTCCTCCTCTTCTGCTTGATTTAGTTTAAAGCAAGCGTGAGTACACACCGTACTCGCAAGTCACACCACAGAAATGCAATTATACATGCAGGCTTATTACAAGGGAATGGCATTTTGTGGTTCTTTTGCAGAAATGCAACATTTGTAGTTGAATACAATTAATAGATTGAAAGCAAGTAAAACAAATAGACAATAATACTTTAACTGTTTGATTTCACAAAGACACACACAGCCTAAACAGATTATTCACATAGCTATATGATTTAGATCACACAGCTCCCTTCCCACACAGTTTATGAAGATCTACCCCTCGTGTGAAATCCCCGAGCATTGTCCATGACCATGACGCGCTATTCGAATAGATTGTTTACACTCTGCAGAGTTCGTACACTTTACCCACAAGATACAACCAGTGTTGCAAGCACTAATCGTAACAAAGCATTTCAGAAATTTCATCTTAACATAGATGCTCCCGATGTGCTTACATCATACCAAACCATACATAGTGTATGGTACAACACACACCGTTGGACAGGGAAGCGGCGAACCGTCCCGTGATGCGACTACATGGTAGCACACACCTCCACCCTTTTCACATAGCCTAACCTACTGCCTAAGCAATCAATGCCAAGAATTCATATCTTACTATGCTAGGCCCGTCCCATAACAGGCATGTGGTCGTACGGAAGGGTTCAGTTCAATGGCGCACAAAGTTCAATCCTTAAATGACCGAGGCAAGACTTACATTGTTCTAACTAAGGCACATAGATTAATTTGACACACAGATTCATATTCTCATATCACATAGCCACCATGTCACACAGTTCCCACCACTTGCCTCAGTCCAAACCTTTTACCACCCGGTTGATTTAAGTGCAACACATGCCACAAAGACACATAGTGCATATAGATTTTCACAAAGTTACATAGTCACTTAGTCAAGTTAATAATTGCACTTTACATGAATATATGATTCGTGGCATGGCTAAGCAACCTAATCGCGTCTAAACAACCCACGTTGGTGCTACAATATTACCAACTAAATATCAACTAGGGTGACAAAGGATCAAGGCATAACAATTATACAAGGAAAGCATAACAGATTGGATTTAACAGCTAATCCCAAAAGTATTTAAATAATTACTTGAAATAGAATGCAATACTTTGAAATAAAATAACATTTGAAAAACTGGGATTCAATCATGGTCAAAGCATGACTTGCCTTGGAATAGGTCTAGAAATTGATCTTGGTCTTGTTGCGCTCCTTCTTCTTCAAATCTTCCCGAAGCGTCGAAGTCTACTCGCAAACGAAGCAAACAAACTAAATAAATAACAGAGGCAAAATAACTCCAAAAAAATAAATAAAAATCTCCATTAAATAGATCTTGAATTTATAGGAATTTAGAAATTTGAATGGACTGATTTGGAGTTAGGATGCAAAAGTTATGGGCTTTGGAAGTTTGAATCTAAAGAAAATCCTATTTTTGGAATATCCCGAATTATTTCTCAAAAGAAAATTAGAATATTGCGCAAGTATGATGTCAGCATGATGTCAGCCCTAGGAATTTCGAAAAAGATAAATAAAAAGGAAAACCTGACGTGTGGGACCCACACGTCAGTGACATGGCTCACGGTGGACCAAGTCCACTGAGCCTCTGGATCTGGATTGGGCTAGCGTGGCGCACCAAGACGCTGCGCGCCGGGCGCCGCGCCTCGTGGGTCGACACACACGCGCCACGGAGGCGAGGGTGCTGAGGTGGCCGGGTGACTCGGCGCCCACGTCGGCGAGGACGACAACGGCGGCGGCGGCCTGGACCGACCGAAGTCGCCGTGAACGGCGGCTCGTCGCCAATGGGTGGTCTGGCGTCTGGTGAGTCTATTGCGAACTGATGAGGCAGCTCCGGTGGTCGGGGATGAGGGTGGTGGTGGCGGTGTGGTTGGAGCGGCGGAGAGGTTCGGGTTTTGTCGGACGGGCGCTCCGGAGGGTATTAGCGTCGAGGAAGGGTCCGGAGGTAGATCTCGTGACGGCGAACACGTGGTGTGCTCGAGGGCAACGCTTGGCGAAGACGGCGCAATTCGACAGCGACAAACGCGGCGAAACCTTAGATGGGAAAATCTTGGCGCGCAAGGGACTTGGAGGGCAATTGGTTTGGGGTTTTGGAAAGGGAGGCGAATGACAGAGGTCCTATTTATAGGCGCAGGGCGAGCTTGAGGTGGCGTGCCGGCGGCGGAGATCAAAACCACCCGAAATGAGCGCAGGGGGAAAACAGGATAGAGACGAATTCGAATTTCAAATTCGTTTGAACGAGTTCGGGGGAGATAGGGCTTCTAGAAGGCGTCGTCCGTGCGAAGAATCGGGGCCGTTTCCCTTTTGTCGGACGAGCTTACGAAGGAGTCCATGGCGGATGCGGGCACTTGCGCGAGGAAGAAAGTGGCTCGGAGACGACGACCTCGGCAGGCCCAGCTGGTAGCGAGACCGTGGAGTGGCCCACGCGGCAGAGGGTGAGGGCGAGGCGCACGCGCGCGGGCGAAGATCTGGGCGTCCAACCCTGATCGGACGGCTACGAAGGAGTGGGCCGGTGAGCAAGAATGGGCTGAAGAGATTCGGCCCGAACACTATTAGGAGAATTTAAATAGCTTTTCTATTTTAGAAAATACCAGAAATTCCAAATGGCAATAGAAATTAGCAAATGAACTTGGAAAAATTCTAGAAAAATCTAGAAAATATATCCAAGCACATAGAATCCAAATAAAATAGTTTTGACCATTGTTCATGTTGACTTTAGTCATATTAAATTGTTTTGTTACTCAAGGTTCATATTTAAGCTTTTGGAATTAAATTCATATAAATCCAAATGGTGAATTTTCTCACTACAACTATTCAAAGGATTTTTAAAGCTCAGAAAATTGGGATGTTACACCCTGCATGCATGCATCAATAGCAAGCATCATCATTTTATTCATCTGTGCATATTGAGTAGAACAGCTAAGCATGAGCTTGGAGGTTTTGGGAAGGCCAGAGAGTCGTTTGTGCCAAGGCACCGGCGGCCGAGAAGCCGAGCCGGTCGGGCCAGAATCCACTGGGCTGGTGGACCGAGGCGGGCCGAGCCGCACAAACAGAGAGAACCGAGCGGTGGCGCTGGCCTTCAGGCAAAGTTGCGAGTTGGAGGAGGGGAGCTTGGCGAGGAGCCGAGCCGTAGGGTGCGGCAGCACCATGGAACTCGACCGCACCAGGAGGCGGCGCTGGTCTACCCGGCCACGCCGGTAGGAGGAGGGCACCAAGGGGAGCCGGTGGGCCACCTTGGGGAGCTAGGGAGCTTGGGGAGCGCCGGGAGGACACGACGTCGGCGACGGCGTTGTGGACCAGACCGGGTGCACGGGGGAGATGAGGGCGCCGGGCCACGACGGTGGCAGGAGCAGTCGGGGAGGCCATCGGCTACAGCTGGGCCGACAAGGTCGGCGGCATAGACTGAATTGGGCCCAGTGTGCGGAAATGGGAAGCGGCGGCGCGATTGGCGGCCATGCCATCTGAGAGGAGGAGGAGGAAGTCGGAGGCAGCATGGAGCCGAAGCGCCCGGCGATGGCGCTAACCGGCCACGGCAGAGGAGCTGGTCAGCCAAGGCGCACTTGGAGCCGGCGAATTGGCGGAGCAGCGGGTGAAGCCAAGGCCGGCGGAGCCGACTAGACCGGCGGCGGCGTTGGGCGTGCCAGGAAGGGCCGGCGGCGACGTCAGGTTGAGGGAGAGGAAGGAGGAGCTTTGGGAGGGAGAGAGGCAGAAGAAGATTGGATCTGGAAGGTAGTGTGTGAGGATGAGGGCTGGCCACTATAGAGGAGAGAGGGTGGGGTTAGGGAAAAATTAGAGATTAGGTTAGGAGGATTAGGATAAGAAGGTTTGGGTTTAGAGAAAATCTTAGGAAGATGAGTAGATTCTAATTAATCGTTGTGATTAATGTCTATCTCAGTAGCAATTGTTTTTAAATAAATATTATTAGCTGCATATTCTTGCGATTGAATGAGTTAATTTGGGTCTTATCGGATTATGTGTGATGGTAGATGAAGGAACCCAGAACCGTAAGGAGAGACCTGTAGTGGGGGATCCAAGGCGCTATAGCGCTAAGGTGGAGTGTTGGGTGCAGGATAGAAGCTGCCCCAACCAATATTGTTGGAACTCGGTGGATGACAAGGTCAGCACTGTGACAATGTCAACACCGACGGAAAGTAATGGGTGGAGAAATTTATCATGTAACCTGGAAAACATTCTGTATTCCAGACTCAAAACCGCATCAAAGGAAATGCGGTGGACCTAGCTCAGAAAGAGTTCAGAGTAGCTATGGGTAAAGTGGTACAAGCCTACGCAGTGCTATATCAAATCACGAATTCATGCCAGTCTCCTGGATTGGAGTCTACGGGAACCGCTAGGGGTCCTTCTTCTCTCCGAGTGACAAGTAGTGTTTTCAGTATTAAACTTTGCCACCTAATGTTTTAATAAATTATTTTCAGAAAAGAGATGATATAGAAACTGTGATAGCAAACAGAGATACTTCATTCAGTGCATTCTTTGCTATTAATGCTTGCTGAGTACACTCGTGTACTCAACCTTGTTAGTATTCTCCTATGTAGATCCTAGTCCAGCTAGGAACCATCCCGAGTGGGACGATGAACATGCAGGTACCGATGGAACTGCAGGAGGAGAAGGCACTAACTACGAGGACCAGGGAAAGATGGGCACCATATTTGATGCGTGGGGTGAGTGGAAGACCGGTGGGGCAAGGAAGGCGAGCAAGGGGACTTAGTCCCGCCTACTAGTTGTAAATAGCTATGTAAGAACCGTAGCCTTGTGTGGCTATTACTGGAATAAAGGTGTACAATTTCTATCTTATTGTTCTGCTGCGTAACCTTGTTAAAGGCTTACTATTCGTTAGAGCAGTGTTTTACTGAGCAAACGAATAGTAATCCGTATGCCTAAGTGTGATTACCCTTGGGGTAATGACACGGGGCGTTACATTAGTAGAAACATGTCACATCCCTAAATTAATAAAGAAAATTACTATGCATCTCATTAGCACGCATCATTGTTTTCAAACATTTGCATTATATATTGCACTTGGAAAATCTAGAATAAGAGTAAAACCTACACCTTAAAACTTAATTGCAAACAAAGGAAGAAAACAAACCTTATGTTAATCACTTGGAAATAATTTATTCAAATACTAGAACTAGTATAATGAATTAACATAATTTTTCCCAAATTTTTGGGACTGGTTTAGACCCTAAGAAAATTCAAACACAATCTAATGATATACACCAAGTTTGAATTTACTATGTGCAAATTATATCATGAACAGTAGGGTTTAATAATTTTTATGGATACTAGACCTACCTAGGAACCCCTGTGATTTATTTCGCATTTTTTGGAATTTTATTCCTATTTTTAGCACCCTGGTCAAAGTAGGGAAACTGGTTTAATTCTCAGTCAAACCCTAAACTCAAATTCGGGCACTGTTGGACCGACTCGAGTGAGACGCGGCGAACTGACTCAACCCAACCCCCTAGCTGCACCACACGTGAGCCGTCGGATGGAACCTCACTGGCCCAGATCGCGGACCCCTTCGGGATGATATGAGTGCCCCTCTTTTAATCCTAGCCGTCCATCTGAGATCCAATGGTCCGCGCCAACCCACTTACTCAGGCGATAGCGCGCGCACTGAGTCACTGCCGTGCCGGGCCCACTTGTCGGATCCGTCATCCTCCTCTCGCTGACGCTCGCGCAGAGCAGCTGCGCCACGTGGCCACGACGCTCTAAGCTGCTCCGTCGACGCCGTCAATCCGCCGCGTCTGTTGGCCACTCCGGAGCATTCTCCACTTGACACCGCCTCCACTCCGTCTCTCGCCCGAGCATAATACCCCTCAGAACCCTAGTTCTCCCTCACTTCTCCTCTTTTCGACAAAGGAGGGGGAAGCTTGTTCTTGCTCTCTACGCGGGGAAGCTTCCTCCGCTTGATCCTTTTCGCTTCTGTGATCAATGCCCTTTCCATTTTTCCTAACCCTAGCTCGTATACTTGCTTGTAGCTTCGGCTTCATCCTCGTGCTCTAGCTCACTTCCAGAGTGTGCACCCGAGGACACCCCCGTGCCATTCTAGTCTCCGGTGAGTATTGACCTCTCTCTTGCGCGTCACATTGTGTCTCCTTACTTTCTAATCAAAACCCCTCAATCAATTTTGTTGTTGCACGATAGGGTTTGGTTAATTTGAAGAAATCGTGCTTTCAGCTTTTGGACCAACCTTTCGTCTCCTACCTTGCTCCGGTAAGGCATTTGTCAATTCCTTGGTTCCTCAGCATCCTCTTGTGATATCAGAGCCGTTATGACCGTAGTAACGCAAGCTTGGTCGTCCTTAGGATATTTTGAAAACCTATTTTCAAAGCATCAAAAGAGGTTTTGAAAGCTTAGGAAATTCTCGGAATTTATTCCTTACCTATCTTAGCTTTCTCTTCTCACCTCACTCTAATTTGAGTTTTAAAAGTTGTTTTCCTCTCTTCCCTTCTACCAAATAGTTGTTATCGATTAACCTTTGGTTTTTGGGAGAACCAATGAGATTGGCAAATTGAAGTGTGATCTGCCCACTACAAGGTTTTGAAGTTACGAGTCGTTGATTCGACAAGGAGCTTGGATCACGAAACACGGATAGCAAGCATCAAATTTCCGGACAGCAGTCTCAAAGGTGTCTAATTAGGATAGATAATGAGAGGTTAATCAACTAAAACCTGTGGGCATAAAAGGGTAAGATGTGATATTAGTTAGCTAAGTATCTAACACTTATTTCGCTAATTTAACCTTGCTCTTTAGTAGCATTAGTTCTCACCCTACAATCTGATTTTCATCTTCTCGAGCAATTACTCGTTCATTCCATACGGGTTAGTTGTGTTGAGAAGTTGAGCTTTGCTTTTGGTGTTTCTTGGCTGTTTTTAGAGTCTTTTAGAAGCTTTTAAAGTTTAATTACCCGCTGCTTTGGCTTTCGGTTGGGGTGATATTCCATTCCCTAGTCGATCGCTTTTGCTTTCTTTAAGGCTTTGTTTTTGGTCTAGTTGCTAACCAAATTTCATTGTAACAGGATGGCGGACGCCTTTTCGAAGCGGCCAAGGCCAGCTGTACTGGTCCGGACGAGGAGCTCCTCCTCCTCCGACCATGGCCGAGGTTCTTCTTCAGATCGGCGCAACCGCGCGGATGACCGGAGAGTTCTCTTGGACGTCATCGCGCAACACCACAAAGACTTACCGGAGCTTGAGGATCTGGGCCAGGAATGCCCATCACCGCGTGGAGGACTCGCGGAGTTTCTTCGCTCAGCCCTACCTTTTCCCGGTCGAGGACCCTTTGAATGCGGACGATTGGCCGTCTTGTGGGCGTAAGCCGATCGCCAGCAGCGCCGAGAGCACGAGAAGGCGCTGTCAGATCGCACCACCGGTGGAGGTGCACCTTGTCATGGTGGGAGAGCTTTCGCCATGCAGCCCGCAGACCACACCGTTTCTTGGGAGGAGTTTCAGACGCCTTCCGTCGGGCTCACATCCTGCCCGGCTTGATGGAGATCAAGAAGGGAGTTTCTTGCGCTCAAGCAAGGGCGTAGCTTCGATCATGGAGTATGTCTCGAGTTCAACCATCTAGCTCGTTATGCTCCCGAGGGCGTGGCCACCGATATGGCTAAGGTGCCAAGTTCAGCGTGGCTTGTCCGAGGAGCCGAGGACAAGCTATCCATTGTCGACTTTCTGATTTCCGGACCTTGGTCGACAAGGCCATCGTCGCCGAGCATGCGGCTCGAGAGCTTATGGACTCATAGCGCAAGTGGGAGGCCCATAAGTCATCCAGGCCGCTTCTTCCGTCCCCTTGAGGCGATCTCGGGTACCACTCTCACTCTTCGGCGCCCCCGAGGTCACCTGCCCCCGTTCCTCGTCCTTCGCAGGCCGTGTCTCAGTCACGTGCACCTGCGAGTCAGCAGAGCGGCCCCCGCAACCCGGCTGCCGGGGTCACATGTTTCTCATGCAACCAGAAGGGGCATTATGCGAACCAATGCCCTAAGAAGACAGCGGCCCTCGCCCTAATGGAGGACGCGGCCAGAGGTGGAGCATCGCAGACCGGAAGATCGTCCCGGCTACCCAAAGGCGTGGGTAGTGGTCGCGTCAACGCCATCACCACGAGGAGGCTCGGGAGGCACCCGGCGTCGTGCTAGGTACACTTTCGTTAACTCTCATCCCGCCATCGTTTTGTTTGATTCAGAGCATCTCATTCATTTGTTTACGAAGTCTTTTGCTTTGCTTTGTCGGAGAGCTTCTTTTCTCTCCATTGTCGGTCCGCTACTCATTCGCTCTCTGGTTCGGAGTTGAGAGTCGAATCCGAGTGTAGGGATGTTCTATCGAGATCGGCGTGGTTTCTTAGCAAACCTTATCCTTCTCCATTCAGCGAGTCTTGATGTGATTCTTGGCATGGATTGGTTGTCCCAGCACATGGGGCAAATCGATTGCGCCAGAAGCTCATCTCTATCTAGTCCTCCGTGACGGGTTCGCTTTTCGAAAACGCTAGATCCGCATCTCTTCGGCTTGAAGCGAAGCCCGCTCTAGATATTAGCGAAGTCCCAACAGTTTGTGACTTTGTTGATGTCTTTCCGCTGATCTTCGAGGATGCCACCCGTTCGAGACCTCGAGTTTGTCATTGAGTTGGCTCCCGGTACCGCCCCTATCTCAAAGAGGCCTTATCGGATGCCACCGAACGAGTTGGTAGAATTGAAGAAGCAGTTAAGTGAGCTGCAAGAGAAGGGTTTCATCCGCCCTAGCTCATCTCCTTGGGGTTGTCCAAATCTTCGTAAAGAAGAAGGATTCGTACTTTACGCATGTCGTTGATTACCGCCCACTTAATGAAGTGACGGTAAAGAACAAGTATCCTTTGCCCTGCATCGATGATCTCTTCGATCAATTGACTGGAGCTCGAGTTTTATCCAAGATTGATTTGAGAGTGGGATATCATCGAGTTCGGATTCGCCCGAGGATATTCCAAAACGGCGTTCTCTACTCGCTTCGGCTTGTACGAGTACCTTGTCATGTCGTTCGCTTAACCAATGCTCTGCCTTGTTCATGAACCTCATGAATTCGGTATTCATGGAGTATTTGGATAAGTTTGTCGTGGTCTTCATCGATGATATTCTTATCTATTCCAAGAACGATGTGGATCATGCCGAGCATCTGAAGCTTGTGTTAGGCAAGCTACGTGAGCACCAAACAGACGCGAAGTTCAGCAAGTGTGCGTTCGGTTGAAGGAAGTGGCTTTCTTAGGCCATATTCTTTCGGCGAGGCGTGTCATTGATCCTAGCAAGGTCACCGATGTTCTTTCATGGAGTCCGCCCACTTGATCCCACCGAAGTCGCGGAGTTTTCTTGGGTTAGCGGGATATTATCGCGCTTTATCGAGAACTTCTCCAAGATCGCAGCCGGCCGATGTGGAGTTGCTCAAGAAGGACAAGAAGTTCACGTGGTCTGCGATGCTTGCATGGCAAGTTTCCATATACTCAAGAAGCGTTTGACCACCGCTCCGTTCTTGTTCTTCCCGATATCCATCGCAGCCGATATCTTTTGCGATGCTTCTCGTCGAGGCCTCGGTTGTGTCCTTATGCAAGAAGGCAAGGTAGTGGCCTATGCATCAAGGCAATTGAGACCTCATGAACTCAACTACCCTACTCATGATTTGGAGTTGGTGCCGTGATTCATGCACTTAAGATTTGGCGACATTACCTAATCGATGTCGTTGTGAAGTGTATTCGGATCACAAGAGCCTCAAGTACTTGTTCACCCAACCTGACTGAACCTCGGGCAAAGGAGATGGTTGGAGTTGATCAAGGATTATGATATGGGTATTCACTACCATCCGGGCAAGGCTAATGTCGTTGCCGATGCGCTTAGTCGCAAGCGCATTGTAATGCCTTAGTGCTCAAGGAGCATTCGCCCTCTCTTCTCGTGGCATTCCAAATGCGTCTCAACTTGGAGATAGTTGAGCGGGGATCTCTCGCCGCCATGGTTGTGCAACCAACCTTGGTGGATCGGATCAAGTCCGCCCGGCGATCGGATGTTGGAGTGAGCCACATTAAGGCAAATGTCAAGAACGGAGCGACCAAGTGCTTCTCGAGGATGAGCATGGCGTCGTGAGGTTCGAACAACGCCTGTGGTTCCAAAGGACATGGAGTTGCGGAATTTAATCCTCCGCTGGCCCATGATTCGCCTTTATCCATTCATCCGGGGCCACAAAGATGTATCAAGATCTCCGCCAGAGATTTTGGTGGACCCGAATGAAGAGGGAGATCGCGAAGTTCGTTCTTAGAGTCGCGACGTGTGTCGTCGTGTCAAGGCCGAACATCGGCGTCTCTTTCGCTTTGACCTTTGCCAATTCTGAGTGGAAGTGGGATTCGATCGGAATGGATTTCATCACCGGTCTACCCACGCCCTCAAGAAGAATGATGCCATTTGGGTCGTCATCGATCGATTGACTAAGGTGGCACATTTCCTTCCCGCCAAGACCGAACTTCGGTAGGTCTTTTGGCGGAACTCTATATCGCCCGCATCGTGAGTTTGCACGGTGTCAAGACGATTGTGTCGGATCGTGGATCCTTTTCACGTCTCGTTTTTGGCATAGCTTGCAAGAGGCTATGGGCACTCGTCTTGCTTTCAGCACGGCATATCACCCTCAAACCGATGGTCAGACCGAGAGGGTCAACCAAGTTTTGGAAGACATGCTTCGTGCTTGTGTCCTTTCCTATAGGAAGCATTGGGAGAAATGCTTACCATTCGCCGAAGTTTTCTTATAACAACGACTTTCGGCCGGTCTCGGCATGGCACCATTTGAGGCCTTATGCGGAGAAAGTGTAGGACCCGTTGAACTGGTCAGAGACCGGTGAGAGACCTCTCTTTGGCCCGGACTCAATCAATGAGGCCGAGCGCCAAGTCCAGCTTATTCGCGAGCATTTGCGCACAGCTCAATCCAGGCAAAAGAGCTATGCGGATCGCCGTCGACGTGAGTTACGTTTTGAGCCTAATGACTTTGTTTATCTCAAAGTCTCTCCTTTGAAGGGCCATCAACGTTTCGGCGTCAAGGGCAAGTTAGCTCCTCGATATGTCGGTCCCTACCGCGTTATCGAGAAGAAGGGAGCTGTTGCTTATAAGTTGGAGTTGCCAGCTGCACTTGCGGGGGTACATGATGTTTTCCATGTGTCCCAGCTAAAGAAGTGCCTCCGTGTTCCAACTGAGGAAGCTCCGTTGGAAACTCTCGATGTCCAACCAGATTTGACCTATCGCGAGCACCCTGTTCGCGTACTCGATGAGTCTGAACGAAGGACAAGGAATAAGACCATCAAGTTCCTTAAAGTTCAGTGGTCAAACCATTCCGAGGATGAGGCTACTTGGGAAAGAGAAGATCGTCTGCGTCATGGACTATCCATCTTTCTTTCTGAGAGTGAGCCAAATCTCGGGGCGAGATTCTGTAAGGGGGAGATTTTGTAACATCCCAAATGTATAATCAGGGTTATTCAAGTATAATTATATGTGTAGAAATTAAAACTTTTCTCACAACTTGAAAACCCTTACAATCTCATGTAATTCTTGTCCAAGAGTTGTGTAAACCAAGAACACAAAGCTCTTGTTGACCAAAAGTCAAATTCATTTTCCAATTACCTCAAATCTTGTGCCAAACAATTGGACAGTATCTTCCTTGGTCCTAAAACTGAGGTGGGACCCCTCTGAAAAATACCACAAGTTGTAAAACTAGTTTGATAATTTTTGGAGGTAAAATGAATCATTGAACAACCTTAATGAATTTCCTGAGAAAAATGCATTACATAATAACCTCTGGAAAATTTATGTAATGTTAATCATGTTGTCAGCTAGCTCCAGTTAAAATTTCATCAAATTTGGAGTTCATTTGCTAGCCCAAACAATTCTACAAAGTCTCAGCTGTTTAAAAGTTCAACTTCAAAAACCACCAGACTTCCTTGGGCTAGCCATATTCAAAGTTGGTCCAGCCCAACCCCTTCGGACCTCCTCAACCAAGCGCACCTCAAAGAGACCTCATCTCCACCTTGATCAGGTCGCAGCCGTTGGATTTACATCCAACAGCCACGACCTCCTCCGCGGTCAACACCGCAAAGACCTCCCCACCTCATGAGGTCATTGCCGTTGGATCAAAGATCCACGGTCATGACCTCCCCTGTGTGTTAAACCTCAAAGACCTCCTCGAGCTGTTAAACCATCGCAGCGAGGTCATCCCACCTTGTTGAGGTCGTAGCCGTTGGATCAAATCCAACAGCCACGACCTCCTCCTCAACATACTCAGTCAGGTCCTCCCACCTGCGTGAGGTCACAGCCCTTGGATCCAAGATCCATGGCCCTGACCTCCCCTCACTGTTAAACTAAGCAAACCTCCCACCTAACCAAGGTCGTAGCTATTGGATCAAATCCAACAGCTCACGACCTCCCCGTGCTATCAAGCGCTCACAACCTCCCCCATCTTTTGTTGTGCACCGTTAGATTAAAATCTACGGTCACGACCTCCTTTTTGTCTCATGCGCACTGACCTCCCGGCAAGACGTGAGATCGTAGCCCTTAGATCTAAATCTAAAGGCCATGACCTCCCTTGCCTGTTGCGCATCATATCAGACCTCCCCATCAGGTCAGTGCCCTTGGATTTAAATCCAAAGGCCATGACCTCCCCTCATGTCTTTTGATCGCGTGCGGTTAAGTCCTCACTGGAGGTCCGCACCGTTGGATGGAGATCCAACGCTTTGGACCTCCTTTCCCTTTTCCTCACGTGCGTTTTCGCGATTAAGGAAATCGGAGGGCCACGACCTCCCCATCCTTGATCGTGTGGCTGGGACCTCCTCCCAGCCACTTAAAACATAACGGTTCAAAAATTGGATCCGATGGTTAGGACCTCCCTCAAGTCCTATCCAACGGCCACAAAGACCTCCCCTGTTCTTCTCCTTCCTTGGGCGCAGGGCAAGCTCGAGCGAGCGAGGCATTTATTGCGTGTCTGCGCATGAGGTACCTTTTCAACAGCTCTTTGCTGACCCGCATTTAATACAGGTCAGCTTTCCGCCTCTCAGATCAAGCTCGAGCCTGCCCCCTTGTCAGCCTCATGTCCTTGCCACCCCATGGACCAACCCGTGGGCTAAGCTCACCATGGAGCTCAGCCCCAGCTCATCACCATCACCTCAGGCTATAAAGTATCCTTTGGGAGCCTCCCTTGGCTTCCTTTACACACAATTGATCTCAGTCTTGCACTTGTGCGTGGCTGAGCTCCTCCCTCACTCACTTCCTCACTGGTGGCTGCCATTGTTGAGTCCTTGGAGCTCCTCAGTGGCACAAGAAGATCCAGTGGCTTCCTTTTCAAACCCTTGTTCGCTTTTGCTCCCAACACCTCTTGGAAGTTATCCCTGACTTAGTTGTTTGGGCACTTTTCAGAGGAGGACAAAGCTGGAGCTGAAGCTGGTGTCTTAGGCGGTGAAGCTTCACTGTCTTCCCCAACACCGGCCATCACCTCCACGACCTCCCCAGCACCTTAGGACCTCCAGGTAGCTCCTGTTAGTCCTTTAGTTGCTGGCACCCGCATGAATGATGTCGCGGAGCTTTTGTTTGAGCATACGCTTGAATGTTGCGCGGAGCTGCTTTTTGCATTTTCGTGTTTGGCCGTCTTTGGTCATCTTTTGCCCTCTCGGCTCGCCGCGTTCAAAGCCGTCGCCGTCCGAGAGGAGGTCCACTGGGCGCAACGTTATTGTGCACTCGGTGGTATCGTTGACCTCACCGGCGAGCTCTACATCGCCGGCGAGGATCACTTCTTCACGCCGATTTTGTCGGACGCCGGCGTGTCATTGTCGTTTTAGGACATAAATTCACCGTTTTAAATGCCCAATCATCGCAATCATTGGTGTCTTAACCGCCATTAACCCCGCCCCTTTGCGCGCATTAAAACCCCTCGCGCGCGGACCTCCTCGTGGTCCCGCGCGCATTTATCTCATGTCCAAAGCTCGTGCACGCTGGGTCTGGGACGTCCAGACCTCCTCCGAGGAGATCTGGAGCGTCCAAGACCTCATTGGCGCAATCTTGGCCGTCCAGACCTCCCTGGAGGTTTGTGACGTTGAGGACCTCCTCTGGGACCTCCTCGAGGTCATCTCACCATGAGGACCTCCCCTTTTGATCTGGTCCGTTCCGGACCTTCCCTTCCATGTTGTGGTCCGTTGGATCTCCCATCTACGGCCACGACCTCCCCTCACCTCGCGCATGTGCGTGGTTAGGAGGTCCAGGACCTCTGGACCTCCCATGTGCGTGTATGTTGTTCTCTGGGAGGTCTGAGCCGTTAGATCTGTGATCTGTGGCTCACGACCTCCCATGTCTTCTTGAGTGTTAGAAATGCGGTAGAATTCTTAATGATAAACTGAAATAAGGTATAAACTTTAGAATTTCATATCTCTTTCATTCTAATTCCAAATGAGGTCTTTCAAATTGTGTTAGCTCTATCTTGAACTTGACTTTAATCCAAAAATGATTGTAAGTTGAGTTCAGCTCCAGAGCATGTTTGGGCCATAGGTTTTAAAACTCCTTTTAAATATACACTCAAATTAAGGCTTAACTTGTAAAAGACATAACTAATGCTCTATAGATGATTTTTGAGTGAATCCAAGTTTGTTGGGTTCCTCTAATAATGAACTTACTAGGAAAAATAGTTTTGAACATGTTACTGTTTTCAGAAAGAATAATTATGCATTATAATTTTGTTCAAGTTCTTGTCTTTAAAAAATTGTAGAAGTTGCAATGTAACTCCAAAAGAGTTGAAACCACTTCCATTAGTCTTAGAATGTCATTACCTATCTACCATAAAATTTCATGTCCAGAAGACCCTAGAAAATAATTTATGAACAGTAGCCCTTTTTAATTTAACTTGGATTTTTCTGGCCGAATTGAATTGTTTTGATCATATCTTTTGCATCAAGAATCCAAATCGATTGATTCTTATTGCTAAATTCATGATAAATCTTTATCTTGCTTCTGTAAAAATTTCAAGTCTTTTGGAGAAAGTTTGCTGTTGAGTCCTTTTGAATTCTTTGTTCTTATCGGTTCTTTTTCGCTCTTTCGTTAGGGTTCGACATTTGTGGTGATCCCGAGAGTGACCCTCTGCCACAATTTGGCCAGCAACAAGGCAAGCAGTTTGACCATTCCCATCATTGTCCCATTACTTTAAAGCTTAATACTTTGTTTTACTTCTATGTATGCATGCTACTTTGTGTTAAATGTCGCTAGCAAGCCTATAGTTGCATAATCTGTAGGAATTGTTCATCCTCTACTACCTTGAGCCTAGGTTATTTGCTGTGGTGGGAGCTCGTTGGATGAGCTCTTATCACTTAGTAGTTTCGATGAAAATTGCTTAGACATGCTTAGTTATCGGTAGAAATGGGCGATCATCGACTTAGTCGATGGTCTTGATCACTCAAAAATGATTATTACTCCTATATGTCCAGCACTTGTGCTTTGATTAATTGTAAAATCAAAACTGAAAATAAAAGATTGATTTAGACTTGGGCATATTGGATGGATGGTGCGGTTTTGGATGTGGTGGTATGCCCGGGTCCCTAAGGACCGAGTACTTGGGTCACTAAGCCAAGCGATTTCACGTACTAACCACGCTTGAGGGCATATGGAACCCTCTTGACTAAATACTCTAGGAGGTGTTAATTATGAGCGAGCTCGGTTGGTGTGTTTTCAAAACAAATGTATATGTATAGTGTGGGAGGGAGCATTAGCTTCCGGGAAGGTTGTGATGTCTCCTTCTCCCGTGGGTTGTGCAGCTCGTAATTAGCATTCATCCTTTGGAAAGGTCTCGTAGGACTTAGCCGTGCAGACACCTTCTGTAGTGTGCGTAAAGGAAAGGCGGTGCGGCGTGTGGAGTGCAGTGGTACACCCTGCAGGGATAAAACTATTCGAATAGCCTCGTCCTAGGTTATGGACATGCTTGGTAAGGTCATTCAAGACTAGACTACAACCTTTAATTAAAACTTGACATGGTTGGTATGAACGGGGAGTTCATGCTATTGTTGTGGTGACTTGGGTTAGTCGCTTCGTGTTGTTCTTGTTGTTGTTATTATGTTATTATCGCGTTGTTATTTCAACATTTAAAAATGCTTTGCCAAATTGCCTTCAATCTATTATGTTATTGCAAATAAATGTTGCTTTATGCTAAAATGAGTCCAAAGCCTCATCCACTTAAATAAAGCTTGCATGTAGCTATTTATAGTTCTGTTATCTCACACGTAAGTCTTGCGGAGTACTTTATGTACTCATCTCGCCTGGGTTGTGGCAATTTTTTGTGGTTTTTGTTGCAGAGGAAGAAGGAGAGCTCCAAGAGCCTCTCTTTTGTGCCACGTGTTGCGCTTTCTTGACGACTAGCTTGGCGGTCGGTCGAGATGCCTAGGGTTAAGGCACACCGATTGGCTTTGTGTTATAGCCATCTTTATGGCACTTTTGCTTCCGCTGTTATCTTTTGTAATTATCGCTATTTGGCCTAAGGGCCTCTCTTTTGTAATATCTATTCCATATTAATGTTAACTTCGGTTTGTTGCTTATGTTCTATGTGTTGTATGGAATTGATACATTCTTTTGTTGTGAGGTATGTATCTTGCATTCAGGAAGTATACATCTCTCGAGACCGGGTTTATTTGGTTGATAATACTAGGGTCAATCGGATGACTAAGTATTATGAGCCTAATAAACGTCGGGGTCTCACATGTGATCCTTAATCCTTTCTGATCATTCACTCCCTGTTATTCTACTCAGGAACTCCACTCCTTGTTGAAGCTTGTCGCTGCCACCTTCTTCTTCGGCACCGACCGTGCTTCCGCCAGTTCCAAGCTCCACGAGCACTCACTCCGCTAAGGTAACCCCCCTAGTAGCCCCTAGATGCCTTGGCACCCGCTTACCTAGACGCTGCGGAGCTCTTTTGCTGTTTGCTTGTTTGCCGTTTTGTATGTCGCCGCTCTCCTCCGGCTAGTCGCCGCTACGGGCCGACTCAGCCACCGAGACTACTCGCATTGGGTGCGCAATGCTATCGTGGGTCCGTGCATGGCCTTGGCTGGCTCTGCTGTGGCGCGTAGCGCCGGCGAGCCACCGGGCAAGCCAGCGCTGCGTTGTCGGGCCGTCCGACAACACTGTAGCAGGGCGCTTAGGGATAATGGTGTTGATTAGTGTAAATGGCTGTCTTAAGGAAATAAAGGAGTCACTTACATGTGGGGTCACGAATAGTAAGCGAAGTTAAATAACGGTTAAAGAATGTGACTGACACGTGGGCCCAAGGCTTTAAGCCCGTGCACCGTGCGCGTGTGTCGGTGGACCTAGTCCACTGCACCGTGTCACTGACGGCGGGACCCACATGTCAGGACGAAGTTTAAATCTGAAGTAATTTGGAAAACATACTATTCACGGGCCCGCTGGTCAGTAACTGCGGCTAGAATAACCCTCGGTAAGAAAAATAATAAACGACTTAGAAAATTCGAAATCTGTTAATTTGCACACTATAAAATATGTATAACTTCAAAAATGCATAACTAATTCATCTTAACTCCAACATGGATGAAACCACTTCTGATAATTTTAATTTTTAATAAAATTTATAATAAAATTGGTTTCAAACATGTCTCTATAGCAGAGAGTATTATTTTGGAGATTGATCCATTAACACTATTATTTTTACGAAAGGAAATCCTGATAAATTTAAAAATTCATAACCAAATCATGAAATCTCCAAATAAGGTAAACTCAACTATTTTAGTCTTGTATTATTATTCTCTAATTATCCATATAATCCTTTGTCCCATTACTGCAATACAAATTTTGACCTCATAATTAAATTACTCAAAGAGGACGTATTGAAAGCTGAATATCAAACTAGTATAACTTTCACATCACAACTTTAAATAAAATGATTCTTTCACCTAAGTTCATCTAAAATCATGACTTAGATGCTGTAGAAAAATCATGCATTTTTAAGTATTTTGAATTTTTAGGTATTTCTCGATGTTTATTCGGTGTTGGATTTATATAGATTCCGAGCCTATCGATATTGACCTATACGCTACTGAGGGAGACCAGCTAAGCTACCAGCAAGGCAAGCATCATTTTAACTTTCTTTTGCATCATATTTGATCCTAGTTTTGTTAAGTTAGTGCAATGATAATTGCTTGCATGCTATTTTGTTAATGTCGCTATTTTTGTGATGTGTAGATTAGTTATCTCCTATTTCATTGAGGTTATCCTTGAATTATTCCAGTACCACATGCTTGAGTTAGGATGATTGAAATGTATTATTCGAGTTTGCTTAGCCATGCAAGTCTAGAACCGGTAGCTAATTGTCGGGAATAACCCGACAATTATGGGATAAACACAACTTTCATTGTATACTTTTGTTTCAGATTTTTGTATCTATTTAATGAGTTAAATTTTGTCATTTTAAATGAGCTTTTGGTCTCGACAAGTGATGGTTAGTGATGGTGTCTTTGTGCACGAGTATTGAGTAAGTGATTGACTTGTCTGGACAATTAAGGACCGAACTTTGGTAACATCTTTGATTCAAGTAAAACGCATGCTTCCACACACGGTGTATG
The DNA here is from genome assembly GCA_036346405.1 of Phyllostachys edulis. NCBI lineage: Eukaryota > Viridiplantae > Streptophyta > Magnoliopsida > Poales > Poaceae > Phyllostachys > Phyllostachys edulis. The sequence continues at coordinate 80,364,266 of CM070546.1, read as the reverse complement.
GGTGCTGCTTGGTTAAGTAAGGGGTTGGTGTTGTTAAGTTGATGACTGGTGGTGTGAGGACGTATATGTGTTCCATCGCATATATGCTTCGTAGGGTGCCGATTGCAATTCTATAATGTGCGGGTGAGCACTATTTAAACTTATTAATTGGGTCGGTATGCCCGGCACAACTTGCGCGCCCATTTAGTTAGTAGGTGGTATAACCTACACTTAAGCGGGATTACATCGCGCATGGGTGATTCAACTTAATAATGCCAACTTGCTAAAAAATATTAAGTCTTGGTTTACCCGGCTGGCATATCATAGGAAGTATGCTATTTTCGGAGGCATCTGGAGGCTTACGGGCTAATCAAGTCGTGTGGGTAAAGTAGTACACCCCTGCAGGGTATAAATCTATTCGAATAGCCGTGTCCACGGTTATGGATGACCACTTGAGTTACATGGTTGCTATTGTTAGACTTGGAATTAAAATTGTGGTTATAACTTGGTATTCGTCATGAATGGGATGTTCATGCTTGTTGTTGTATCAAAGTGGATAGCCACTTTGGTATTTGTATGATTTATTTGTTATTCAATTTACTACTTATTCACATGCTTTACTTCTACTTCAAATCTGATTTTGAAATGGCACTTGAAAAACTAGTATGTGTAGGTTGTAAATTGTTGCGTCTCTTTTGCAAAACTAAACCAATATGAGCCATCCTTTGGAACAACCTCTAGCATAACTAATTTTTATTTGTGTAAGACTTGCGAGTACCTTTGTACTCAACCCGGTTGCTGTAATTTCAGGTGAGGAAGGATATGAGCCCGTTGAGCTTGTTAGCGCCGATTTAGGCGACGGTGACGAGTAGTGCTATCTTTTAACTCCCAGTCGGTTACCGATGGGATATGGGCACAACGCTACTGGTCTTTAGGTTTATTTACTCGTTTTCGCTGCTACTTAATACTGTTATTTGAATTTGGCCGGTCGGTCGTTTGTTATAGTTGTAGACTTTAACTATTATGTTGTATGTCTTTTGAACTATCTATGTATGATGTTGTATGGATGTGATCAACGTTGAATGAGAGTATGAGCTTATTGGTCGCTGATCTTGGGAGCCAATATGATTGCATACTCGCTGTTCGTGGCTTCCCATTTAACTCACTAAGTGTAGTGTTTGGCTTGTGGAAGAACTGACAATCATGTAGTGTTTGCAAAGGAGCACCGCACATGATCGTCGGGGCTCTGGTTTTAGTTAAGCCTCTCACTTGGATCGAGTTAGATTGGAATCCATGTACTTGAGGCCCAAGAGTTATGTCCTTAAGACCATGCTTAGTCTCGGTCTTACGGAGATAATCTAGGGGTCCTCACAAAACCAAGCTATCATTTCCAAAATCAAAGTTCCAAACAGTCACCGAACTCTCCTAATTAGACTATCAACCGAGTCTGACTCTTCTAATGGAGCTATTGTTGTATCGGATTCCATCAATAATCACACTGTTGTTGTATCCGAATAAAAAAAGAAAAGAAAAACATAAAACCTCTATACTCTGTTTGCCAACAAAGCATGACTTTTTACATCTAGTCGATCAGTGGATCAAACTTTATATCAAGAACAAGGTATGCTTATAATCTATGCTTAATGTGCTTATGCTACCTTATTATCTTCCATTTAGTCATCTCATAAGCATCTCGCCACACAATGTGCAGTTACCAGCAGAATCGGGTTTCCATCGTCCGTATTGAAAAGACTTCTTATACTTCTAATCTTCCTGTGAATTAATCCACCTCGTAAGATATACTATACAATACTATACAATATACGAATAAAATACTTGACAATGTAGAACATATAACATCAATAGGTACTTAGTGAGGAGTCGTTATAACTATGTGAGCCACCTTATGGACACGTAAGATCTTTTTGTTTTGTGAGATTTTCAGTGTAATTAGCATAGGAGTTATGGCAGGCGAAAGTGAGCTTAATTAGCACTAATTAGATGATAAATTAACTAATTTGATTAACTATCACAATTCGGAGTGCTTCCATCTGCGACCATTCGGTTGATTGAGCACCACTCATTTATCCATGAACTATTTGCAGTTCTATACATTATAGGAAACATGGAAGTGAGCTTAATTTGCACTAATTCGATGATAAATTAAATAATTTGATGAACTAGCAGAATTTGGAGTGCTTCCGTCCGTGACCATTCGGTTGATTGAGCACCGCTCATTTATCCGTGAACAATCTGCAGTTCTACACATTATAGGAGAATGACTTTAAATTTTCAAAATATATGTACTCACACGGTAAAGTTTCTTTTATTCCATATGTGTGGCTGATACAAAGTTAATTTGGATATTACGAATATTGAAACTCGAACAACATATTGATATTCATATTAAAAAGTCTTGGGGCATCACATGCAGTTGAACACATGTAGATGGAAACAAGATTTATGACATGCATAGAGAGAGCATGAAGTAGCAGCATAGCACAAGAGACCAAAGGCCTAAAAAGAAAGTACAAGAAGTATTAGATGTAACTTTTTTAAGAGTTAGTGCAATTAACTTTTTAAGATTTTTCACAGTAATTAGCATAGGGTTTACGATGGACTAAAGTGAGCTTAATTAGCACTAAATCGGTGATAAATTAACTAATTTGATAAACTACTAGAATTCGAAACAATACAAAATTGTATATATACGGCTTATTAGTCTCATTAGGAAATGACATTAGGGACCATGTATACAATACTCCCTCTATAACACCCTGGCTATGTGGAAGCCAAGATGGAACCTAATTTGCTAACAACAATCAACATTATAAATTTTTATCAACAAATCAACATCCAATGATGACTAAACTTCATCGCAAAATAATTCTGATAAATCAATTAACATAATTTCAGCAAGGATTTAAATACTAAATTCCAATTTATAGCAATTCATTCAAGTGGAATGTTATCAAGAATACATCCGGATATTTTAAACCATCAACTAGCGTGAAATAACTTTAAGGACAAACAATAGAGATACCAATAATTCAACTATTACATTCAATAATTTCCAAATGAAAGGTAGTAACAGAAATATTATTTAAATAGTGAAGAATGTGATAATGTGGATTTCTCCGTGTGATCTACTCCCTCCCAGGACGTGTTGTCCTCAACGATCACCTAAAAACAAAATTTGCAAGAGTAAGTCCAAGACTCAGCAAGTACGAAAGAATGATATAAGAAACATTGAATCGAATGTCAAACAGAAACACTGAATTGGATACAAATCATTCTCAAATTATCCTATACATATGAACATACTATGAATGTGATGCAAAATGCATATGACTCCACTTCTCTTCTGCGTATAGTATAGCCAGTGTAACATCCATCGGTATTCACTCATACCCACATTATCAAAATGCGAGGATCCAAGGCTTGTATGAAGAATCTTTCATACGGGGATCTAATTGCCCATATTGAAAATATGACGATCTCAATACCCACTCCCATGGGTTAAGCATGAATGCTTGAAATGAATGTAATGGAATGAATTGAAAGGAATACTTCCATACTTTCAAATTGATATCAACAATAAACGGAAGTATGTAACAATGGAAAATACTCATACTTCATAAGATTAACCATATCATAATTATTTAATCAATTTGTACAATCAAACATCCAATATAACTCTAACTGTACTTGTCTTTCATGTTGCGACAAGTTGGAAGGTAAAATAGGTAAAACTAATCCCAAGGTCACTCCGCCTACAATAAATAATTTACTCAAAACATGTTTTGACAAGATGTAACAACGCTATCCGCAACGCTCTAATCCGCACTCCCAAAAACGTATACTTCAAATAATTATTTTACTCAAGTGGAACGACGAACTAGCAGTAACTCAAATCTGGACAGTGACCATCTAAAATACATATCACCCATTTTGCTTATCATAAAAATTCATTTTCAGTCTCTCTATAAATTTTACGAATTTTTCTATAAAAGTTAAGTTGGCGGGATCTCCTAATTCTGCCTTTAACTAATTTTAACAGCCAGATGAAAACCAGCGCTTAAACTAATGAGACAAAGCGGACAAAGACAAATAAAATAGCTATAAATTCCATTCGGTTGATCCAAAAATTGTGTTCTCTAACATTTTGGAAAGCTAAGAGAATTTTATACAAAGTATGTTGGTTGACATCCCTGATTAGGCCATTATACAATTTTAGTGTATTAATTAATCCGACAGCTATAGCTTGACAAAGGTTCTGGACATCAGCAATGCAAAATTCATATCTGGAGATCTATACATCCAAATAATTAATATGATCAAAGACTCTATTGAGAGCTACGGATAGTACCTACAAAACTATAGTATTTTACCAAACAAGATTTCACCAATACATGGACCAAATATACAGCGCACTACAAACTATCTACACCCGATCTGCTACCCGCAATCAAACATATCAAGAATTACTCTAAATCATAGAAAAACGAAAACATCCATGAATACCTCGTTGAACCCCACTGAATTCCCCCTGAGGATCTCTCCCCTTCCTTCTACCTCTTCCCCTTCCTTTCTCCTCTTGATCCCTTGGTAGCAGCACCACTGCCAGTAGGGCAGCAGTAGGGAGCAAAGGTAGCCAGTCTTGGGGCAGCAGCAGGGAGGAGTGGTGGTGCTACAGTAACATGCGTGCTACAGTGCTCACGCTACACTAGATGCTAGGGTCCCCCCTCTCCCTTTGCTTACTTATCGCCCCCCATCTCCGCTTGGGCTTCGTAGACCAAAAGCCTAAGGCCCAGGTTCTCGCACAACTACGAAAAACCCCTTTTCTCCTTCTAATTTTCTGTTTTAAGCTATTTCCTTCCTTAGAACAATTCCGAGTATTACACCCTCCATCTGCACATAGACTAAGGAGACTTTAAAAAGATTAGACTACCCCTAAATATTATGCCTAAGTACTATTTCCAATGCATGTACGTAGGGAATACAAAAGAAAGTTGGATATTTATTAAGGGTACAGAGGGAATAACACACTTATTTTGTATTGGAATATGAAATACGCCCTATATTTGTGAACAAGACCATTCAAAAAATAGGCCCTATATTTTTTGACAGAGGTAGAAATAGAAAGAAGCAAATGTACATTGAACCTTTGAAAGGCTAAAGTGAGCTTAATTAGCATAGGGTTTACGACAGACTAAAGAGAGCTTAATTAGTACTAATTTGATGATAAATTAATTTCGGACCCGGATTCTGAGAATCCAAATCCTCTGTGAAAACACTGTGCTATTCCCTGGATCAGTAGCTAGCACTCACAGACAAATTACTGAATCAATTCATACAAGGCGTAGATTAAACCATACCATTCATTAATTAACACATCAGAGTTTACATTGACCGCATCGGGTTGGGTTTTACAAAAGGGGCCGAACAAGGCCAAAGATTACGTTACAAAAGCGGAAGCGACAATGGAAGCAAAAGGGGTAGAGCACATCTCTCCATAGGCAAGCGACTGGGGAAACCCGTGTGCGTCCAATATTACCCAAAGACTCAGATAATATAGGATGCACGCAAGCACCAACGGAGTCAACTAGACTGGGGCGAGACTAGAAAACTAAGACTAACTACGCTTCATCATCTCCTGGACCTCCAGCTTCTGGATCCTCGTAGTGCACGTAGTCATCCGGATTTCCTGCTTCTGAGGGTTTTTGGGGGGAAAGAGCGAGAATGAGCACAATTTTCATGCTCGCGAGCCAGCACACAATGCAATAATATACATGCAAGGCTAAACAAGGATGGCTCGGGTTCTTTCATTTGATAAAGCAATATTTTCAATTATCATAATTACAAATTCCTATCACTTAGCATTTTAACAAATTGCATTTTATTAAAGAGAGTAATTGTGCAATATTTATTTCAGTAGAGGTTCCCTCTGTCGGAAACTCTACACTATGCGTTCTTTAATTGGAGCTACCTCCAATTATTACCACCGCCGAGCTCGAAGGCTTAGGTAAAATCCAACACAGGGCTAGGTGAGCCCACCACATTTTCATACCACCCACAAAGGTTTTTGAAATAGAACTAACTCAAGTAAAGTTTAAACAGTTTAATACTCTGCAGAGATGGTACACTTTACCCACAAGAGATAATCGTCTTGATATTTACACACGCTTCCTTAGACATGTGAATCAAGGGGAGATCACCACAAGGCCTTTACAATGCATCCAGCAGTATTAGTTACACTCGCTAAGGTTTCGTCTTTGAAGGGTTACGTCCGTTTAGATCCGTTAACCCTTACCCAGACCTCCTCTTGTGCCCTCTTAACGACTTACGTCATGCGCCCCGACCCCCTTTGCCACAAAGGCTTACGGCGTCGCAGGATATCTACCTGGTGCAACTCGTACTGATGGATACATATTATTTAGCCAGGTTGTACTTTACAGACTTGTGGTTGTACTTGTTTTACACAGGAGGTCATGACAAGATTAAGTCCTTAGGGTTATTTGGACGGTTCATTCCACATACCAGTATTCCCTCGGGCTACATTAGCACCCACCAACATACCAGTGTCCCTTGGGCTGCATTAGTGCCCACCAACACATCATCCATCATACCATCCGCCCAGATGGGAGAAGCAGGTTATTAGGGTTTTGAGAAGTAAAACCAAATTATCTTATTCATTTCAGTCATGGACCACCAATGACTACCCAAAATTATTTCATGTTTGAAGAGATGATGATTGGGGTATTTAATATCTCGATACTTAAGCAGGTCTAGCATGTCGCGTAAGTACAACCTATAACTAGTATTGCCATATAGATTACTAGGGTGACATGGAATAATGGATTCAATTATCAAGGGATGGCATATTAATTAATTAATCATCAAATGGGCATTTAACTACCTTAAGCATTAACATACATTTGATTAAAGAATTAAAGCATGCAATTTTTGGTAATTTAAATGAATATAATTTACATAAAATGTAGGATCAATATGTTCAAAGTATTGACTCGCCTTGGATATTGGTAAGAGGATCTTGATATTCTTGTGCTTGATCAACTGGGAGATCCTCCGTGTCTTCGAATCCTAATCGGATGATTGTACCGGAAAAAGGCACAAACAAGCAAAGAGAGCAAATAAATAACAAAGAATAATAAATGAATTCCAAATTGAACAAGACCTATGCCATTAGCAAGATCTTGAATTTAAAAAAAATTAGAAACAAATTTCATAATTTTTGGAGTTATGACGAGGGAGAACAGAGCTTCCGAAGTTCGGTTTTGGAATTAAATTAAAAGAGGGGAGAGGACTAGTTCACACAATAGTACATGGACCAAGCTCATGCACTGGTCCAGGGGGGTTTCATTGTGGCTGGGCCCACTTGTCAAAGGGGGTGAGGGATATGAGCCGATGACGGGTGGGGCCTACTCAAATAAAAAAGAAACCAATCCCCAATTCATTTCCACTTAGCCATAATCAAAGGGAAACAGAGGCGATGCTCGGGCGGCTTGGGGAGGGATGGCGGCGTCGGCGAGCTGGGCGGCGGGGCGGCCGGCAATGGGCGGAATGGGACCCGGTGGGTCCAGGGAGGCCACGAGCGGCGGCGGCAATGGCACAAAGGGCAGCGGCGGGCGCACGGGTTGTGAAGGTGCGCGGTGGTCCCAGTGGTGGGGTGGCACGGAGAGGCGGGTGACGTGCGCACCGGCTGCGCCCGAGGGAGAGGAAGTCGACGGTGGTGTCGGAGCGGCTCGGGGGCGGCTGTGGTGGCGTGGCGGTGGTGACCGGGAGCAGAGGAGAGGAGGCGCCGGCAGCGGAAGCTTTCAGCGGCGGGGAGGAGTAATGGAGGAGGGGGATAGCTTCTTTGCATCGCGGGGCTCATGATGATGCGGTCGCTTGGGGGCGGATGCTCACCGGAGAAGGGATGCGATGATGGGGCAGTGTGGCCAAATATGGGGCACAGCGGCCTTGGCTCGGGTTGGCGAAAAAGAAGGCAAGCACTATGGGGGGGAGCAAGGGAGGTAAGGGGCTCTTATAGCCGGCGAGGGGGAAGCGAGCTATTGGGCTCTGACGACCACGCGTGGGCGCTCGCACGGTCCCGAGACGGTCGGGGCATCAAGGGGTGGTAGGGGCTGGTGGTGGATGGGACGAGGCGGCGCAGGCGGCCTCGTGGGCAGGTGAGATGGCCAGGGCACGCATGTGCGCAGTGGTAGGGAGCTGGTGGTCTTGACAAAGCACACGAGGGGAGAGCGAGGGAGGCGCTCGGCGGTGCGGTGGCGTGCACAAGCGAGGTGGCATGGGCACGGCTGGTGACAAGACAGAGCGAGGAGGAGGGTGGTGGGCGCAGCATGTGGGTGGCAGGGGAGCACGAGGTGGTGGCGTGCGCGGCAGGCAGTGGCGTGCACGGTGTGAGGGAAAGAGGCACAGCTTGGTGGCATGGTTGCACCTAAGGAAGAAGACAAGAGGGAGTGGGCGCCAGGTTAAGAAGAAGGCCGGGGCAGGCCTAGAAGCAAGGGAAAATGGGCCAAGGTGGAAAGGCCGGCCCAAGGAAATTTAGGGTTGAGCCCAAGAAGAGGAAGGCCCACTAAGAGAAAGGCCCAGAAGTTCAAAAGAGAGAAATTCAAACTTGAATTTGAATTTCAAGTTTCAAAGATATTTGAAACACAAACCTGAGCTTAGAGGAAGCTTAGAAGTTTTTGAAATTAATTGATAATTTGAATTATGAACCGAAAACCAAAAACCAAATAGAATTACTATTCACTGTCTGAAAAACGGGACTTTACAATTAACTAACTTGATGAACTATCAGAATTTGGAGCAATACAGAGTTATATATGTGCGGCATATTAGTCCCATTAGTTAATGAGATGTCGAACCTGGGAGTGAAGGATCCCGAATTCTCTGTGTTCATACATTAATCCAGGATAGCTAATGTACACAGTCAAACAAAAGTGATAATCAAAACATATCACGCATTTTATTAATACTCATTCAGAGTTTATTACAAGGGCCTGAGGCCAAATAAAGTAAAAAACAGCGGAAGAAAAGCAGTAGTAGTAGGCCACACGACTTGCCATAGGCAATCGTCTGGGGCGTAGCCTAAGCGTCTGGGTCCTCACCGTCTTGGTAGAGATCTTCTCCTGAATAAAGATTATTCAGTAAGAGTGAGCACTATTACCGTGCTCGCAAGTTACACCCAATAAAGACAGATTATGCATGCATAAAGTAAACAAGGGATATTGGCAGGGTTTATTTGCGTAAAACAGCATTTTCAATTTAAAGACTCATATTAATTTTCAAGGCCATTTTTATACTATATCTAAAATCAGATTTTAAATGACAGTTTTATAGTGTGGATAACCTCCATATTTGAATAGTGAAGGATACCCTCCTATCACATGGCTAACCGCCCAATTCTACCACAAGGATTATCCATCCAAAATCATCTGTTGAAACCATTTTGAAACCAAAAACAAGCCTAACTCGGAGTGGCTTTGCTAGCATGTCCATGACCGCAGACGCGGCTATTCGAATAGTTTTCTACTTTGCAGAGTTTGTACAGCTTTACCCACACGAGATAATATGCTCTTTGTGTCAGCCAATCCACGCTTCCTAAGGTGTGTGATAAAGCAATTATCACAAGGCCGTTACAATGATCTACCTCAAAGTACTCATACCCGCTAAGGTTTTGCTTCCATTGGACTGGCCGTCCTCCGGGAGCCCCCTCTTGCGCCAGGTGGGACTATTGTCTAACCGACACCCACACATACAACACAGCACGAATATCTACGAGGTATCCCAAATTAATAAGCCAGGTCTTGCCCATACAAGACATGTGGTGGTACGGTAAGGCGTAGCAAAATACGCTCAAAGATCGGTCCTTAATTGACTTAGGCGTCTTTGAAAATCAAACCCTGGGTCTTAATCTTAACCAGATTAAGCCCGTGCATAAACCTGCACCCACCATCTTCCGTTTCGCCCAAGTCCAAATCATTTTTTATTTTATTTTAATAAAACCACCTTTTTCAAATTCTCTATGGTAAAACAATACCATAGATTCAAGTTTAAACCAATTTGCATTGATTTGGCTAAATCCTCCCAAAATCACAATCATCGTCTAAGCATTTGCTAAGCATGTGTTTATTTTTCCATAATAATTTAGCTAATGGTGACAAGGACAAGACAATCAATAATCAACTTGGCCATACCAAAGGTATTGGAATAACTAAGCATTTAAACAGGGCATTAAAATAATTGATTAAAAGTATGCATGCAATACTAATTTTAAAAACTAAATTAAATAACTTTAAAATACTGGGGGCAATATGGTCAATGGTATAACTTGCCTTCCTTGAAGTCTTGAAACTCTAATTCCTCTAAAGGATCTACCTCTCCGGAATCGTCAAAGTCTATAAGCGAAAGTACGACAAATTCAGATGAAATTCAAATAAATTCAAAATTACAATTCAAACTAACTCCAAATATAATTATTTTATTTTATTTAGCTAGATAATGATTTTATACGAATTTAGCATTTTGAATCACCCAATTTGGAGTTTGGATGCAGAAGATATGAATTTTACAAGTTTAAACCTAAATCTGCAATTTAAATGAATTTCCTGAATTATTTTTCTAAAGGAAAATCCATTTATTGTGCAAGGCTGACGTCAGCCCTGAGATTTTCGGGATTAAAGGAATTAAAATAATTCCCTGACATGTGGGCCCCACGTGTCATAGACACGGTTCACGTGAACTAAGTCCACGAGACTTTTGGGCTCAGGGGTTGCGCAGATGTGGCGGTGTGAGAGTGATGTGACACCATGCAGGCAGCCACGTAGGACCTGGTGTTGATGTGGCGATGCGGTGGCAATGATGTGGCTGAGCCACGTCAGCCCAACAATGGCGCAAAGCCGTCGACGAGCTCGCCGGCGTTCTACGCCTCGGCGAGACGCGGGAGTGGTACCAATAGAGAGAGGGCGGGGTGGTGATTCTGGTGCGCTACCTTGAAGCGGAGGAGCGAGGCGTTTTGGTCGTCGGCGGCGATGTTTGGCAGCGGCGAGCTTCGGGTGTCGACGAGGTAGGCGCTCTGATGATCCTCCGACGAAGTGAGTGGGTGCACCAGCTTCGCGACGGCGTGACGATGTCGACGGTGTGGACGACGAGGGCGAAGCGGCAACGGAGGCATCGGAATCGGAGAAGAACCGAAGGTTCACCGCCGGTGAAGAAACTCGAAATTAGGGCGCTACGGGGGAGGAGGAGAGCTGTGGGTGGCGGCGTTGAGGTGTGGGGAGAAAGGCACACCCGGGGCTCCCTTTTATTGGGCCGGGGAGGGGCAAAGCTTCGTAGCGCACAAGAAGGTCGCCGCTGGGCCCGTGGCGGATTCAATAGGATCGTGGACGAAGATGGAAGGGAATGGCCGGGGCGGGTGCGATTCGACGCGGCGGGTTTAATGCGTGTGAGAATTCAGCGATTGGGTCGATGATTTGCCGGGTGTGGAAGCTTCCCGAGCCATGTCCATGGTGGACGGCGTGGCGGGAAAAGGAAAGAGAGCGCGAAGAAGAAGGAAAGAAGGCGATGACGTAGGCGCGTCCGATTTTTTATCGAACGGTCCACATGGTTGGGAGCTTAAGTCGTCCGATTGAAATCCGACAGCTGCAGCGAGATGAGGGGTAACGCGTAGTGAGAGCGGGCCGCTTGGCCTGCACACATGCGAGAGGGGAATTGGGCTGGCGAAATTCGGCCCATTTACTGTTGAGGGATTTTCTAATGCTTTAACAATTGTTTTAATCCTGATAATTAAAAGAGGCTTTAGAAAATAACAAATAAAATCCAAAAATTATGAGAAAATTCACAAAAATTCTCAAAGGCATTTTGGATTTAAATAAAATAATTCCAACTTAAACTTGGTAATAGATTTTGCAATTAATTTTGTTTTAGCTTTAAAATAATTAAGGAAAAGCTTTTTAAAACTGTAGAAAATCCACAAAAATAAATAAGTTTTAAATTTTCTCTGAAATTGAAATTTTGGGCTGTTACAAACCTACCCCCCTTAAAGGGAATCTCGTCCCCGAGATTCAGACTTGATTAGCAAAATGGTGGGGATACTTGGCCTTTAGATCTTCTTCTCGCTCCCAGGTGGCTTCTTCTTCTGAATGATTGCTCTACTGGACCTTGCATGAGCGGATGACTTTGCTTCTGGTGATTCGTTCTGCCACATCGAAGATCTTGATTGGCTGCTCCACATACGTGAGATCTTCCTGAAGGTCGATGTTCTCAATCGGTGTTTCTTCTATTGGCACTCGGAGACACTTCTTAAGTAGAGAGACATGGAAGACATCGTGGACTACTGACAAGGATGCTGGCAGTTCAAGCTTATATGCAACTTCACCTCTTTTTGCTAAAATCTTGTAAGGTCCGACGAATCTGGGTGCGAGTTTACCCTTGGTCCGAAATCTTCATACTCCTCTGAGTGGAGTAACTCTGAGATAAACAAAGTCTCCTATTTCAAAGGTTAACTCTCTTCGACGGTTATCAGCATAACTCTTCTGTTGGGATTGAGCCACTTTCAGACGTTCCCGAATGGCTTTAACCTTGCTTTCAGCTTCTTTGATCAACTCCGATCCAAAGAATTGATGCTCTCCTACTTGATCCCAAAGGAGCGGAGTTATGCATTTTCTGCCGTACAAAGCTTTGAATGGAGACATTTGTAAACTGGCTTGGTAACTATTGTTGTACGATAATTCTGCATATGGCAGATTCTTGTCCCAACTTTTTCCATAATCTATGGCACATGCTCGAAGCACGTCTTCAAGAACTTGGTTGACGCATTCCGTCTGGCTGTCTGTCTGTGGATGATAGGTAGTGCTGAAGTTGAGTCTGGTACCCAAGGCTTCGTGCAGGCTCTTCCAGAACCGGGAAGTGAACTGGGAACCTCGGTCGGACACGATCTTCTTGGGTACTCCGTGTAGACAGACAATCTTGGCTATATACAATTCTGCTAATTTGCTGCTCTGGTAGGTGGTCTTGACTGGGATAAAGTGAGCTATCTTAGTCAACCGGTCAATTATCACCCAGATAGAATCACATCTTGATTGGGTCCTAGGAAGTTCGGTGATAAAGTCCATACCAATTTCCTCCCATTTCCATTCGGGAATTGGTAATGGTTGCAACAAACCAGCGGGTCTTTGATGCTCTGCCTTGACTCGCTGACAAACATCATAGCGTGCTACAAACTCTGCAATTTCACGCTTCATGCTGACCCACCAATATTTTTCCTTTAGATCCTAGTACATCTTTGTGCTTCTGGGATGGATGGAGTAGGGCGATTCATGAGCTTCCTTCAGAATCGACTGTTTTAATTCCTACTGATCAGGTACACAAATGCGGTTTCCAAACCACACTATTCCTTGCTCATCTTCAGAGAACCCTGGGGCTTTGCCTCTTCTCATATTCTTCTTGATTTCTTTAATGTCTTCATCTTCTGACTGCTTTTCTCTGATTTGACTCTGAAGAGTGGGTTGAACTTCCAACGCATTGACACACCCTTGATTGACAATCTCTAGGTTTAGGTGCTTCAGTTCTTCATACAATTCTGGCTGATTTTTCTAAACCAAAATGGTGTTGCAATACGCCTTTCTGCTTAGGGCATCTACAACCACATTTGCTTTGCCCGGATGATAATGGATTCCAAGGTCATAATCCTTTATCAACTCTAACCATCTTCTCTGTCGAAGGTTGAGTTCTGGCTGGGTGAAGATGTATTTCAGACTCTTATGATCCGTGAAAATCTCACAGTAGTTGCCAATGAGATAATGCCGCCAGATTTTCAAAGCATGCACAATTGATGCTAACTCAAGATCATGAGTCGGGTAATTCCCTTCGTGCGGCCTTAACTGATGGGATGCATAAGCCACAACTTTGCCTTCTTGCATTAACACACATCCTAATCCCTGACGAGATGCGTCGCAGAAGATCTCAAAGTATTTACAAATATCTGGCAAGACTAGTAGTGGTGCAAACACTAGCCTCTTCTTCAGTTCCTGGAAACTCTTTTCGCAGGCATCTGTCCACTCAAACTTCTTCTCCTTCTTCAGAAGTTGAGTCATAGGTCTTGCGGTCTTGGAGAATCCTTCAATAAATCTGCGGTAATAACCGGCTAATCCGAGGAAACTCCTCACTTCTATGATAGATCTTGGTTGCTTCCAATCCATTACTACCTCAACCATGGCTGAGTCTACTGCTACCCCTCCTGCTGACACAATATGTTCGAGGAATGCCACTTGCCTTAGCCAGAATTCGCTCTTGCTAAATTTGGCATAAAGCTGGTGCTCTCTGAGTTTCTCCAAAATTATCCTGAGGTGCTTCTCGTGTTCTTCTTCATCCTTTAAATAGATGAGAATGTCATCGATGAAAACAACCATAAACTTATCCAAGAATTCCATGAACACTTTGTTCATCATATTCATGAAGTAAGCAGGGGCATTTGTCAAACCGAAGGACATAACTGTAAATTCATACAGTAAATATCTGGTTGTGAAGGCAGTCTTTGGGATATCTTCTGGTCTGATCTTCAGTTGGTGATAGCCGGATCGTAGATCGATCTTCAAGAAGACGCTTGCTCCCTTCAGCTGATCAAACAGGTCATCGATTCGGGGTAATTGGTACTTGTTCTTGATCGTCACCTCATTGAGCGATCTGTAATCCACACACATTCTCATACTATTATCTTTCTTTTTGACAAATAGTACTGGTGCTCCCCAAGGTGATGAACTTGGTTGGATATATCCTTTGCTCTGCAGTTCTTCAATCTGCTTCTTCAGCTCTGCTAGCTCACTGGCCGGCATTCTATAGGGTCGCTTCGAGATTGGATTGGTCCTTGGGACTAAATCAATTAAGAACATTATGTCCCTATCCGGTAGCATGCCGGGTAAATCTTTAGGAAAAACATCTGGGTATTCTTGCACTACTGGTATGTCTTCAAGCCTTACTTCCTTCAAGCTGGTCAAGATAGAACTTCCTCCGGTTGAAGACTTGGGTCTGAATTCTACTGATTCTCCTTGTTCATTGGTGAGGGTGATAGACCTATTGGCACAGTCTATATGTCCCTGATTCTTGGCTAGCCAGTCCATTCCAAGAATCACATCCAGACCTTGAGAATGCAGGACTATCAAGTCTGCTAGAAAAGATACTCCGGATATTTCAAGGGTAAGGTTTGGGCATAGAGAACTAGTTCTCATTTCTGAGCCTAGGGAGTGGATTAACATAGGGTTATCTAAAGGAGAGATAGGTAACCCGTATTTTCCCACAAACTTATTGGAAACAAAGGAATGCGAAGCTCCGGAATCAAATAGGACTAATGCGGGTACTGAATTAACTAGAAACGTACCAAGAACGACGTCTGGTGCTGCTTGAGCCTCCTCTGTAGTGACGTGGTTCACACGTCCCTTCGTGTACTGGACTGCTGGCTTTGGGGTGCCGCCGGTGGTTGGAACTCCAGGTGCTGGCTTGGCTGGTGCTGCGCCCTACTACCTCTTTAGACATCTATTGGCATAATGTCCAATCTCGTTGCAGTGGAAACAGGTCACTGCTGCTGCTGATGAAGTCGGGTTCTTTTGTTGAGATTGGCCTCCAGTTGAGTTGCCGTGGAAACCGAAAGTATTGGGGCGCTGTGCCGGTGCTGGAGTTCTGGACGTGGAAGACTGGAATCTCCCACGCTGCGGTGGCTGGGGCTGAGCGAGGCGAGGTTTGGGTTGCCCTCCGGAGTTGAACTTCTGAGCGGCCATTCTCCGCTTGCGGTTTTCCATCTCCTGGTGTTTGCCCTCCTGGAGAAAATCTTTGTTCACCAACTGCTGAAAGTCGGTGAAGTCCTGAGAGATCAGTTGGATGGAGAGTTCATCATTTAGTCCTTCCAGGAACCTTTCTTGCTTGTCTTCATCTCTGGCTACGTCTTGCAGGGCGTAGCGAGCAAGCTGGTTGAACCTGTGCAGGTATTCACCCACCGTGCGGTTGCCTTGGTGGAGTGAGTGGAACTCCTTCTTCTTTAAGGTCATTATCCCTGCGGGGATATGTGCGTGGCGGAAGGCTCGCACGAACTCATCCCAGGTGATTGCTTGAGCGTTGGTGTGAGAGATACAGAAGTTGTCCCACCATTCTGATGCGGGACCGTTGAGCTGGTGAGAGGCAAAGAGTACCCTCTCACGATCCGAGCACTGAGTAATATCCAACTTCTTGGCTATGGCACGGAACCAATCGTCGGCGTCCATAGGTTCAGTACTGCTTGAGAACGTCGGAGGACTCATCCTCATGAACTCCAACATCGTCAGCCTCTGCGGAGGTGGTGGTGGAGGTGGAGGTGGAGCGTGGGTTGCGGCTTGCATGTTCTGAACGTTGCTGATTGATTGGGCTAGCAAACCAATCAGGTGCGTCTGATTGGCCATCATCTGGCACCAATCAGGCCCTTCCGTCGGTGGAGGTGGTGGTTGTTGGACAGGATTTTCCTGATAATCCGCGTTCTCATTTCCTTGCCCTTGAGCACTGCCACTGCCGGTACGGGTGGTCACCTGTAACACCCTGGCTATTCGGAAGCCAAGATGTCACCTAAATAATCTAACATACAACCATAATGCGGAAGAATTTGAACACTATCTCATCTAATGACATAAAGGAATTAACATCCCATAGAACCATGGTATGAATATAGACTGAATACAAGCAATTTATATCGAAGGAGTAATCAAATATCACAAGTACTACTCAATCAACCATAACATAGCACTAGGCATCATTCACCAACTAAATTTATTTATTATAGTTCATCAATAACGAATGAAAGATAGAATTAAATCATAATCTTGGATATGAATAGGGTGAAATGAATGAGTAGTGCGTGTCTACTTCCTCCCAATAGAGCCATCATCAATGATCACCTAAAATAAACAAACAACGCAAGAATGAGTCCGAGACTTAGCAAGTACAGTGATTAAATGGGACATACAACAAACATGAGCAAGCCAACATCATTTAAGAATATGAATAAATCACAGAACGAATATTTGAATGAATGGAATGAATGGATTGAATGAAATGAAGGGACTACACACATGCATATACCGGTATAGCTAGTGACACACCCGTCGGTGTTCATCTAAGCCCGCATTTAACAAAATGTGGGGATCCAAATCCCGTATGAAGAACGTTTCATACGGGTGTCCCAAACTGCCCACATTGGAATGGTGGGTCTTACGTGCCCATACTGGAATTGATGGGTCTTTTTAATCCACTCCCGTGGATGAAACACGAAAAATGGATGCATGGAATGAAATATGTATATTGAAAGACATGCTCTCTAATCATGGAGATAACACATATGGAAGGAACATAAACATTAAATATTCTCATGGATCCCAGAAAACACAATACTAACATCAAGCATTCAGCATTTTCTAATCATAAGAACATCAAAGTACTTGCCTTTCGCGTTGTGACGTGTGAGTAGGCAATGACGGTGCCCCTAAACCCGAAGCCTCTCCGCCTACACAAGTAAGTACTCGAAATAAGAGCAACATGGTACAGGACACTACCAGTAACTTTCTACAACACCCTCCCGACAACCCACAATTAACTAATTAGATCTAATATGAAAACAGAAAACACAATCATGGAACTGCTTCTGGACAACAGCACGGAATTACTCATATCTAATGATCTGGGACTCGCAACAAGGTGAGCCCAGATCCTATGGAAACTTAACGAACATATCTACCAAAACCTAGTTAGTGAGATAACCCAATTCGGCCAAAATAAATATACTACAGGCATATGAACTTGAAAGACAGAATCTGTCCCGACGAAACAGATAGCAGTAAAGAAAATAACACAACTTTTGATCTACAACTCCGATTAAGGCGTTCTTTAACATTCTGAAAAGTTACAAAATTTGATAAAACAACTTAGTTGGGTGGAAACCCTGAATTTGCATCTAACATAAACTTATTTTAAAAGACAAATCAACAGATTAATCTCGTCAGAATTCTGGACAACAAGAATCAAACTAACATAACTTTTGATCCGTATGTCGGAATTAGGTGATCTTGGCGGCTATGGAAATCTAAGACAATAAAATACAATTTTCATAATAGGGAGGAATCCTAATTCGGACCTTAACAACATTCAAGTTGCTACACAAAGTGACTGCTGAGAATTAATCGAGATTCTGGACAGCAGTAAACAAAAGGCCGTAACTCTCAAACCACAACTCGGATTCAGGTGAACTCAAAGGCTATGGAAACCTGACGGAATAACCTACAACTCTCTAAGAGATCACAAATCCTACTTCGGCTTTGATATAAACGAAAATCAACGTACAACAGAAAACAACAATCTGTTTCTAAATACAGCACTAATGACGAATCAATAAACGACATCTACCAAGAACGAATTGAACTAAACAGCGGGTAAGACACTTCGTTACCCTTGTAGACCCGCGAGAAGGCGATGATCAACCTCGAAGAAGATGATCCTCTCCTAGTCCCTTCTCCTTTCTTCTTCCCGATGGCCGGCAGCAGGGAGGGTGGCGCCGGGGAGAGGAGGAGCAGCAGGAGACGGAGTACTGTAGCACGACGCTTCTGTAGCACAACTACTGTAGTGCGGTGGCTACTGTAGCAAGTAGTGCTAGGGTTTGGTCCCCTCCCCTCCCTTGCCTTCTAATGGGCTACCAGCCTACTCATGGGCCTTAGGCTACTATGGCCGGCTCCTCTCCTCTCGAATATGATTTGGCGGCCCATTCCTCTCCTAAAATTCTAAATTTTGAACTTAATTCCATCTCTAAACTTTGTTACAATCGATATTGAATAAATTTCCCTCTCCCGAATAATATTTTCTCCAATTGATATTTGGGGTATTACATTCTACCCCCCTTAACAGGATTCGACCCCGAATCTAAACACCGAAATAACAAAAGAACAACTGCCTTTGAAACAAAACAACAATTAACACGCTCCGGACGTGAACACATCCGGATATGGCTCGCGCATACGAGACTCCAGCTCCCAGGTCGCTTCACGCTCACATGGATGCACCCATGGCACCTCAACGGATATCAACGTCTTATGCCCTAATGCTCGTCCGACCCTCCAAAGATATCGTGCATCGACGAGACTCAGACGTGGGGTCTTACTCAAAGGTCAACGGCTCTAACGAAACCTCAAATCCCAAATTTTCGAAGTTCTCACTTAACACCAGAACACACCAGACGTTGCATACGTCGCGTATGGACCCGAGATGTTCAAAGTGATACGCCAACTTCCTAATTTCCGCAACTATCGAAAACGAACTAATGTACCTGGGCCAAATATCCCCTTTGGTACGAAAGCACACAGCATGCTCAAAATCGAACTCTTCATCTAACAAGAGACACCTCCTTTAAACAAGAATGCACAATAGAACTGGTTCTTAAACCACTGATTCACAAAGAGAATCCAACTGGAAATAGAGAGTTCTCATCGCATCCACGCAATACTAATTCTCCACCAAAAGGGTAAAACCCCAAATTTGACAATTCATCACGAAAACAGTCCCACTTTCTAAATAGGCAGTTTACGAATGGATACCACGAAAGCCAAAGAAGAAATTACTCGAATGCCAAACCAAATACTTCTTTCGGTTTGTCTGAATTGGAAGGAATCAAATATGCCAACACAGTGCCAACTCAAATTGCGAAAGACACCAGTCAACAACACAAAATTCAAACGAGAATCAAGAAAACGCTTCACTACCCTAGGAAACATCATTTTCTCAGTTTCTCTTTTAGGAATAAAACTTCTCTCGAACCTTGGAATTCGAATTCATCGCTTACCACACGAGCTTCAACCGCTTAATTAAACCTCCTCAAATTACGCTCAAACTGAAATACATCATCCACACCATTGTGGAGAGACTCTATTGAATCCACCGAATACTCTAGGCGACTCATTCTACTGACGAAATTAATTTGATAGAAGGCATCCAAAAATTCACAAACTAGGTCCCACGCAATCACATACCTTCAATTTTCCAGAATAACAACTCAGAATCCTCAGTACACCCGCTCATGAATTACATCAGAAGGGTTCTATCAACAATCATTCCACTGCTCAGAATACTCCGGTTTTCTATCTCCTCTACACACAATCTTTGGGCGATCAAAAGTCTAGCATAAAAATGCAAAGCCCAAATTTAACCTCCAAGACCTCTACAACGAATTTCTCTTATAACAGATAGTGAAATCATCGGATTAAATCTCTAACATCCCCACAAATCTAACATACTCACTCATTGACATCATCAGGAATCACCCACACACTATCGCAATACCTTCCAATTGCGTTACTCAATAAAATTGATCAAGGTTTTCATACCTTCGAATATCCCCAACCTTTCAACATGACCTAAAGTTCTGGAATTTCGCTATACTATAGGTTCTACTTAGTCGTAGCACTATTCAGATTTACTTCAATGGCAACATTTCATTCGAATCAAATTTTTTCCAAGGGTTACAGGTCATAACTAATTCATCTTCTACTACTCCTCCAATAGCTTGGTAGCAAAATCTCACCACTACAATTACTTAACCACCACCAAACAGTTGCCAATTTACACTTTGTAAAACTTTGCAACATAAAACTGCTGATCCTTTTTCAAAAGGAAAAAGGCGAACAATGACAAGTTTCATCACACAGGAAAACGTTGCTCCTCACAGCGAGCACGAAACCAAAAGAAATAATCTGGTAACGAAGATCTTGGAAAACGGAAGTTGAGTTCACAGTTGAGGGCACACATCCCTCAAAAAGGAATAGCAAATAACAACCAATAAGAAAAGCACTTTGCGATTAAAACTCGACAACTCTTGTGTGGAAAGAGCAGAAAGTTTAGGAACGATTCAAATAACCACAAGTTACCAAACTTGACTCCAACTCTCAAATACTCCTACTGCACTCTTTCCATTAACTTTGAAATTAACCCTTTGACTAACAACACTTTGCCACAACGAACAAGATAAGTTCTTTAGTCCAACCACAAGAACTAATTAAGAACTAATAGAACTCTACAATACGTCGCTTTACTCAACAAATTTCAACTACCACATACTCTTGAACTCCAAAAGATTACGAATTCAAAACTTGAATTATTTTCATTTTAGAGACATCACAAAAAGCGATCACATTTCTTTATATATAAAAGGATCAATATCACCCTCACATTTCTGATCATTTTATTAACATCAAAATCATACATTCTTGGCAAAATTCAACATGCCTCACTATCCCATCAATAAATTTTCCAAAAGAAACACAACAATCGAGACATAATATTTCTATCATCACAATAGGATTACAATAACTACTTGCTCTGGAAAAACAAACCTAGTGCTCAAGCCACAATGTTGAAACAAAACTCTGATAACAAGATCATACTAGTATATGACAAACTTACAAATGTACATCAATATAAATCTCTTATTAGATTTCATCCATTTAACTCTTACTGACGCTCAACGCCAATATAGCACACACTAAATGCACTCTAGCCATTACTGTTAACAATTGATGATTATTTTATTCATGGAAGCATTCATGGTCTTACCTCTGTTTGAAATCACAAAAACAGTTATGAGTATAGACTCACTATTCTACCTTAAGCTCAGAAATTAGAACGAAATACCTTTAATCTTCAATAATATAGGATACATAAGACAAGGTTTCACAAGTCAATACATTCACCTTCATTCATTTCTTAATACATATAACATCAATTTAGCATGGTAAAATTAGGTGAATCAAGCATTTGAATGAGTTCGCCAAGTATCTCAATAGAAGACATATTCAAGATTAATGTTCACCAAGGCAACACTTAACGCATCCTTAACTTAACCATCACTAGCGGTTGGAATAATCGAAAAAAGGACCTAGATTCCAAATCATCTAACAAAATTAGTAGATTACTCAAACTTAATGATCAAACCGGTTCATTAACATTCCACACTTCTTAAGAACCATAGGTCTTTGATGAGATATGGACAGACTCCTATTTACCCTTTATCATGTATCAAATACAATGACATTTCAAATTAATCAATTTCACCTTCATGGATGTTAGTTAAGAAATAAATGGTTTGCACCATGCTAACAACCCAACCTGGTAACTCATACCATAACAATTTATTCGTTTGGATATAATCTCTCACTTAAACAAGATAAGACAATCACAAAAGGATTTTAACACCTTCATTCAGCAAAAGAGAGACGTTAAACTTCAACGCTCGGGGTAAACCAAAAGAAATACATAAGGCCAAAGCTTTTCACAGGTTAAAGAACTCACAGCAAAGAAAAACTTTCAGTACCCAGAATACCAAGCGAGTAAACGAATCAAGTTTCCAATTAGAAGGGCAGAACTCCCATGAAAATATCAATCTCGCTGATAATCGACGTTCACACAAAACAACAATAGACCAGTAATCAGGAGAACAAGTAATCACTTTATGGAACCAAGAAAGACCAATGAAAACTCACCAGCTGCATTGCAAACACTAACTCAAGAAAACTTCATCAACCGCAACTATAACCAGAATTGACCAAAATTCAAGCTCAAGGAAGAGAACAACTTTTCTAAAGAAACTCACCCTCAACACCTTTAACTATGATAATCGGGGTAACTACTTCTCTGTTCTTATACCACGAACGGTGGTGTAACTTGGTAAAGCCCAGAGATATAACCACGACCTCAAACTCTCAACATCAACTATCATCACACATAACCAATAATATACTCACATAGGAGTATACAAGATCATCTCATAATAATCATAGAATAAATTCATAGATATAGAAGTTCATATCATATCATCGAGTAACAATGCAACATAAGGGAAACAGAAATGCATTGCTTGAACCATCCCATCCTACTGTGCACCAGTGTGTCAAGTTTTAGATTAATTAACCATTAACAAATTTTAACAAATTAGTCTGACCTAAGTTGTCAACATATTCACCACGGTCCTAAAGCCCGTTCTGATACCAACTGTAACACCCCCGCTATTCGAAAGCCAAGATGTCACCTAAATAATCTAACATACAACCATAACGCGGAAGAATTTGAACACTATCTCATCTAATGACATAAAGGAATTAACATCCCATAGAACCATTGTATGAATATAGACTGAATCCAAGCAATTTATATCGAAGGAGTAATCAAAGATCACAAGTACTACTCAATCAACCATAACATAGCACTAGGCATCATTCACAAACTAAATTTATTTATTACAGTTCATCAATAACGAATGTCTAAATCATAATCTTAAACATGAATAGGGTGAAGTGAATGAGTAGTGCGTGTCTACTTCCTCTCAATAGAGCCAACATCAATGATCACCTAAAATAAACAAACAACGCAAGAATGAGTCCGACACTCAACAAGTACAGTGAATAAATGGGACATACAACAAACATGATCAAGCCAACATCATTGAAGAATATGAATAAATCACAGAACGAATATTTGAATGAATGGAATGAATGTATTGAATGAAATGAAGGGACTACACACATGCATATACCGGTATAGCTAGTGACACACCCGCGGTGTTCACCAAAGCCCGCATTTAACAAAATGCGGGGATCCAAATACCGTATGAAGAACGTTTCATACGGATGTCCCAAACTTCCCACATTGGAATGGTGAGTCTTACGTGCTCATACTGGAATTGATGGGTCTTTTTAATCCACTTCCGTGGATGAAACATGAAAAATGGATGCATGGAATGAAATATGAATATTGAAAGACATGCTCTCTAATCATGGAGATAACACATATGGAAGGAACATAAACATTAAATATTCTCATGGATCACAGAAAACACAATACTAACATCAAGCACTCAGCATTTTCTAATAATAAGAACATCAAAGTACTTGCCTTTCGCGTTGTGACATGTGAGTAGGCAATGACGGTGCCCCTAAACCCGAAGCCTCTCCACCTACACAAGTACTCGAAATAAGAACAACATGGTACAAGACACTACTAGTAATGTTCTACAACACCCTCCCGACAACCCACAATTAACTAATTAGATCTAATATGAAAACAGAAAACACAATCATGGAACTGCTTCTGGACAGCAGCACGGAATCACTCATATCTAACGATCTGGGACTCAGAATGAGGTGAGCCCAGATCCTATGGAAACTTAATGAACATATCTACCAAAACCTAGTTGGTGAGATAACCCAATTCGGCAAAAATAAATATACTACAGGCATATGAACTTGAAAGACAGAATCTGTCCCGACGAAACGGACAGCAGTAAAGAAAATAACACAACTTTTGATCTACAACTCCGATTAAGGCGTTCTTTAACATTCTGGAAAGGTTACGAAATTTTATAAAAAAACTTAGTTGGGTGTAAACCCTTAATTTGCATCTAACATAAACTTATTTTAAAAGACAAATCAACAGATTAAGCTCGTCAGAATTCTGGACAGTAAGAATGAAACTAACATAACTTTTGATCCGTATGTCAGAATTAGGTGATCTTAGCGGCTATGGAAAACTAAGAAAATAAATACAATTTTTATAATAGGGAGGAATCCTGATTCAGAACTTAACAACATTTAACTTGCTACACAAAGTGACTGCTGAGAATTAATCGAGGTTCTGGACAGCAGTAAACAAAAGGCCGTAACTCTCAAACCACAACTCGGATTCAGGTGAACTCAAAGGCTATGGAAACCTGACGAAATAACCTACAACTCTATAAGAGATCACAAATCCTATTTCGGCCTTGATCTAAATGAAAATCAATGTACAACAGAGAACAGCAATCTGTTTCTAAATACAGCACTAACGACGAATCAATAAACGACATCTACCAAGAACGAATTGAACTAAACAGCGGGTAAGACACTTCGTTACCCTTGTAGACCCGCGAGAAGACGATGATCAACCTCGAAGAAGATGATCCTCTCCTAGTCCCTTCTCCTTTCTTCTTCCCGATGGCCGACAGCAGGGAGGGTGGCGCCGGGGAGAGGAGGAGCAGCAGGAGGCAGAGTACTGTAGCACGCCGCTACTGTAGCACAGCGGATACTGTAGCAAGGAGTGCTACGGTTTGGTCCCCTCCCCTCCCTTGCCTTCTAATGGGCTACCAGCCCACTCATGGGCCTTAGGCCACTATGGCCGGGTCCTCTCCTCTCGAATGTGGGTTGGTGGCCCATTACTCTCCTAAAATTCTGAATTTTGAACTTAATTTCAAATCTAAACTTTGTTACAATCGATATTGAATAAATTTCCCTCTCTCGAATAATATTTTCTCCAATTAATATTTGGGGTATTACATCACCATCTGCTGGATCTTCCAAAGACTTTAGAAGAGAGAGATAGAATGAAAGCTCTAAAGGGGGTAATTCTAAATAGCCCAAGAACAAACACAAGACAAAGAGCCAAAATTTTCTAAAATAGTTCTTTTATTACTTTATTTTATTCTTTGATTATGGCTATCACAAGGGTAACGATAGCTCATAATTCGCATCTAATGATTACACTATGGAAAACAGCTAGGGGGTAATTGGGGTATAATCCTGCTTACTAGAGCTACCCTCGCCTGCCTTGTAGTGAGCTAGCTCTTCTTCCACGGCTTTCAGCCTTTCTTCTGCATCTTGCAGGCTGTCTTGAGTGGTACGCAGATCATCCAGAGTGTTCCCGTAGGCATAGTCCATTGCCTTAGATAGGTTCACCTGGTGCGTAAGCTCAGGAGAGTCCTCGTTCTTGGCTGGGCAAAAGGTGATGTCCAGCCGGGTAGGAATGTGCATTGGATGGTAGTGAAACTCGAAGCCATGAAAACGATTGTTATAGGTGTAGCGGAGGCATCTTGTGGCTTCTCTGGCTGCGTCTTGAATGCCTTCGGCAAAGGTGCCACGCCTTATCGGAGCGTCGATGATGTGGAAGTCTGTGTTTGGGTGAAGGTTGGCATGGAGGATCACTTCAACTCTCCAGAGAGATTGGCTTCCTACTTCATATCTGTACCCTTGATAGGTTGGTCTCTCATTGTAGTCCAGGTGCTGCATCATCTTCCAAAGGAGTGCAGCCCAATGTCCTGCGAAAATTCCGTGGGAAGTCCGGGTTGGTTTTTCAGCCATCTACAATTTAAAGAAGGAGATGAGTTAGTAACCATTTTAAAGAGAAGGGTTGAGAAGACTCTTGGATAGACTCAAAAAAAATTTAGTTTTTAAAAATAAGTCCTTAAGGTATTTTCTAAGGCCATGACCTACAGTCGATATGGCTCTGATACCACTTTTGTCGAACTCGGGAGCGAAGGATCCCGAATTCTCTGTGTTCATACATTAGTCTAGGATAGCTAATGTACACAATCAAACAAAAGTGATAATCAAAACATATCACACATTTTATTAATACTTATTCAGAGTTTATTACAAGGGCCCGAGGCCAAATAAAGTAAAACACAGCGGAAGAAAAGCAGCAGTAGTAGGCCACACGACTTGCCACAAGCAATCGTCTGGGGGCGTAGCCTAAGCATCTGGGTCCTCACCGTCATGGTAGAGATCTTCTCCTGAATAAAGATTATTCAGCAAGAGTGAGCACTACTACCGTGCTCGCAAGTTACACCCAATAAAGAAAGATTATGCATGCATAAAGTAAACAAGGGATATTGGCAGGGTTTATTTGCGTAAAACTGCGTTTTCAATTTAAATACTCATATTATTTTTCAAGGCCATTTTTATACTATATCTAAAATCAGATTTTCAATGACAGTTTTATAGTGTGGATAACCTCCATATTTGAATGGTGAAGGATACCCTCCTATCACATGGCTAACCGCCCAATTTTACCACAAGGATTATCCATCCAAAATCATCTGTTGAAACCATTTTGAAACCAAAAAAAAGTCTAACTCGTTGTGGCTTTGCTAGCAAGTCCATGACCACGAACGCGGCTATTCGAATAGTTTTCTACTCTGCAGAGTTTGTACAGCTTTACCCACACGAGATAATATACTCTTTGTGTCAGCCAATCCACGCTTCCTAAGGCATGTGACAAAGCAATTATCACAAGGCCATTACAATGATCTACCTCAAAGTACTCATACCCGCTAAGGTTTTGCTTCCATTGGACTGACCGTCCTCCGGGAGCCACCTCTTGCGCCAGGTGGGACTATTGTCTAACTGACACCCACACATACAACACGGCATGAATATCTATGAGGTATCCCAAATTAATAAGCCAAGTCTTGCCCATACAAGACATGTGGTGGTACGGTAAGGCGTAGCAAAATACGCTCAAAGATCGGTCCTTAATTTACTTGGGCGTCTTTCAAAATCAAACCCTGGGTCTTAATCTTAACCAGATTAAGCCTGTGCATAAACCTGCACCCACCATTCACCCGTTTCGCCCAAGTCCAAACCATTTTTGATTTTATTTTAATAAAACCACCTTTTTCAAATTCTCTATGGTAAAACAATACCATAGATTCAAGTTTAAACCAATTTGCATTAATTTGGCTAAATCCTCCCAAAATCACAATCATGGTCTAAGCATTTGCTAAGCACGTGTTTATTTTTCCATAATAATTTAGCTAATGGTGACAAGGACAAGACAGTCAATAATCAACTTGGCCATACCAAAGGTATTGGAATAACTAAGCATTTAAACAGGGCATTAAAATAATTGATTAAAAGTATGCATGCAATACTAATTTTAAAAACTGAATTAAATAACTTTAAAATACTGGGGGCAATATGGTCAATGGTATAACTTGCCTTCATTGAAGTCTTGAAACTCTAATTCCTCTAAAGGATCTACCTCTCCGGAATCGTCAAAGTCTATACGCGAAAGTACGACAAATTCAGATGAAATTCAAATAAATTATGAAAGACAATTCAAACTAAATCCAAATAGAATAATTTTATTTTATTTATCTAGATAATGATTTTATACGAATATAGCAATTTGAATCACCCAATTTGGAGTTTGGATGCAGAAGATATGAATTTTACAAGTTTAAACCTAAATCTGCAATTTAAATGAATTTCCCGAATTATTTTTCTAAAGGAAAATCCATTTATTGCGCAAGGCTGACGTCAGCCCTGAGATTTTTGGGATTAAAGGAATTAAAATAATTCCCTGACATGTGGGCCCCACGTGTCATAGACACGGTTCACGTGAACTAAGTCCACAGGACTTTTGGGCTTAGGGGTTGCGCAGATGTGGCGATGTGAGGGTGTTGTGGCGCCACACAGGCAGCCATGTAGGACGCGGTGTTGACGTGGCGACGCGGTGGCAATGACGTGGCTGAGCCACGTCAGCCCGACAATGGCGCAAAGCCGGCGACGAGCTCGCCAGCGTTCTACGCCATGGCGAGATGCGCGAGTGGTACCAACAGAGAGAGGGTGGGGTGGTGATTCTGGTGCGCTACCATGGAGCGGAGGAGCGAGGCGTTTTGGTCGTCGGTGATGAGGTTTGGCGGCGGCGAGCTTTGGGTGTCGACGAGGTAGGCGCTCCGATGATCCTCCAGCGAAGTGAGTGGGCGCACTAGCTTCGCGACGGCGTGGACGACGAGGGCGAAGCGGCAACAGAGGCACTGGAATCGGAGAAGAACCGAAGGTTCACTGCTGGTGAAGAAACTCGAAATTA
Organism: Phyllostachys edulis; assembly: GCA_036346405.1. Classification (NCBI taxonomy): domain Eukaryota; kingdom Viridiplantae; phylum Streptophyta; class Magnoliopsida; order Poales; family Poaceae; genus Phyllostachys; species Phyllostachys edulis. Next base: position 80,335,592 of record CM070546.1, on the reverse strand, counting down.
GGGCGCTACGGGGGAGGAGGAGAGCTGTGGGTGCTAGCGTTGAAGTGTGGGGAGAAAGGCGCACCCGGGGCTCCCTTTTATAGGGCCGGGGAGGGGCGGAGCTTCGTAGGGCGCCAGAAGGTCGACGCTGGGTCCGTGGCAGATTCAACGGGATCGTGGACGAAGATGGAAGGAAATGGCCGGGTCGGGTGCGATTCGACGCGGCGGGTTTAATGCGCGCGAGAATTCAGCGATTGGGTCAATGATTTGCCGGGTCTGGAAGCTTCCTGGGCCGTGTCCATGGCGGACGGCGTGGCGAGAAAAGGAAAGAGAGCGTGGATAAGAAGGAAAGAAGGCGATGACGCGGGCGTGTCCGATTTTTGATCGAACGGTCCACATGGTTGGGCGCTCAAGTCATCCGATTGAAATCCGACGGCTGCAACGAGATGAGGGGTAACGCGCGGTGAGAGCGTGCCGCTTGGGCCGCGCGCGCGAGAGGGGAATTGGGCTGGCCAAATTCGGCCCATTTACTGTTGAGGGATTTTCTAATGCTTTAACAATTGTTTTAATCCTGATAATTAAAAGAGGCTTTAGAAAATAACAAATAAAATCCAAAAATTATGAGAAAATTCACAGAAATTCCTAAAGGCATTTTGGATTTAAATAAAATAATTCCAACTTAAACTTGGTAATAGATTTTGCAATTAATTTTGTTTTAGCTTTAAAATAATTAAGGAAAAGCTTTTTAAAACTTTAGAAAATCCACAAAAGTAAATAAGTTTTAATTTTGCTCTAAAATTGAAATTTTGGGCTGTTACATGAGATTAGGGACTATGTATACAATAATAGAAAGAAGCAAATCTAAGTTGAACCTTTGAAAGGCAAAGCAAGAGGTAAACATGTTATGAACATTGTTTCAATCAGATCATGGATGTGGCGACTAAAATTCGAAAGACTAGTAGTAGATTAACGTGGCATCTACATTCTAGCACCAAGAGGTACCTTTAATGTTAACAGTTACTTACATGGATGAAAATTAGGAATTATATAGGAAACAAAAGTCCAATAACTAACTAAAAAGAAGTAGTAGGACTAGATAGCCACGCAATTAGGCTGGCTATTTTGCTAGTTATATATAGCAAAGACTTAGTTTCCTGATTGCATAACACCAAACAGCTGTCGTGAGCTAGAGAAATCACCCCACTTGTGAGACCGTGAAGGGATTCTAGAGGCGATTTTTTTAAAAAAAATACATTTTAAAAATAGAATTACATAAATAAATACTCATTTAATAAAATTACAAAAAATGGTCTTCTGTCGCCAATCCAAATGGCGACAACAGCCCTGTTGCTAGCAAACAGTGTCAAAGGTCCCTATCACCATTCCAAATGGCGGCAGAGACTTAAGTCACCATTTGAAATAGCGACAAGTTCTGTTGCCAATTCAAATGGCGACACGACCTTTTCTTTTATTTTTATATTTTTGCAGAGAATGCAGAGCTAGCCTTCAATTCTGTTGGCGCCAACATACGTGTCATTTCTATGGGGTCTACTCATTTGTTTGGTCTACACGATGTGTGGGGTGTCGTGATGCTGAGTCCCACACAAGGTTAGTCATAGCGCACCAACAACAAATGAGATCGAAAATCAACACAAGCATAATATTAGTCGTACAAAAATTAATATTTACATAATATGGGTCATACATCTACTCACGGACCCTCTTCGGGCATACTCCATGGGTGGTCCCTCCCATCGTCCGCTGGTCTCGCGGCTCGTGTGAGTACATCAAGGGGTCCGACGCTTGAACTACCCTAGAGGGGCGACCAATCTCCACAGGTGTGGCCAACCCCGGCTGTGTTGGCTGGGACGGTGGAGATGCATCAAGGAGCTGTGAAGCCCCAACGGAGACTTGTCTGAGACCGCCCTTTGGTTGTGAAGGAACACCGTCGTCAGGAGGAAACAGGACCTCGTTGACGTCGTAGTCCGAGTGTTGTATCCCCTACTACGTGGCTCGATATCCCTCCTCCCAACCATGATGACGCCCTGTTAAATAGTAAGACATGCATTTAAATGTAATGCAAATGAAATTTGGAAACACGATGAGGGAGCAGTAACTAACCTGGTTGTTGCATCAGAAGGGATGTCTCCCCATCCTGCAGCCCCACGTACACATGGAACTGAGGGCATGTTCCAACAAATTGGCGTTAGTAGCAAAATCAGTTAGAAATCAACAAGCACATGTGAGTGGTGGGTTGTAGAGTTGTATCAGCAAACTCGGTAGGTGTACACTTGGCATGGCGCCACGATGATCCACCTAGGACGTCCCAGTGCGGAGCCGTTATCGTGCGCGTTAAGTCTGACGCACTGTGGCTCACCCTCCGTCCACGTATTGTGTCGGCGTGTGATGGTGCGTCTACCACGCCTCTCGCCGTCTGATAGGACGTGAGCTCGACGACACGCCTCTCGTAGTCCATGAGCGGAACCATGGTCTCGCTCAGCTCCTTCAGCGTCATGTTGAGGTAGTTCTCGATCCGGCTATGAACAGACCTCGCCTCGGCGTGCACCTCCCATCCGAGATCACTCTATCAAGGACGAAGATCTAGTTAGAATGCAATAACATGACAAGTAAAGAAATACTATGGAGTGCTCACTACGTACTGGGCGATGGTACACAGAGTATGGCCATGGGTCGTCCATGAACCGGACGCAACACACTCTCATTTGAGTGTTGTACCACTCGATGTAGTCATAGTACATTCGGTGGTTGTATGAGGCAGCCTCCTAGACCACGTCGTCCAATGCATGTACCCACTGCTGCACCCATGGCTCCTTGCGAACTACCCAACATGTGGTACCTGGGACATCCTTCCTAGTGTGCCTGGAGAGAGCAACATGACAAAAATGTTAGTACACAGGAAAAACGATTATGATACTATATTCAAGATGAACTTGCCTGTGGACATTTGGTGGCACTGGCTCTCCCCAGGGGACCAGGACCTCTGGCCATAGACTGAACAACCTCTTCACCCTATGGACGGAGTAAGCCTCCACGTACACGTCATGCACCAATCAACTATGTGTGAGCCAAAAGATGGAGTATCACATGCACTGGCTGGACATCCTGTTGGGTGCGCGGGCAAACAGCCTCTCGGTAGTGTACGGTGGCCAGATGATGTGGTTATCTGTCAGCTAGTCGAACATGGCCACATAGTCCGAGTATGAGGCATGCGTAGTGACCGGTGTGAATGTGACCTGTTCAAGAAGACAATACACACCTCAGCACGTAGTGTCAAAACAAGTACAAAACAGACGAACCATACGAAAAACTTACTCGTCGGCGACACCACACCATAGCCATGGTCGGGCTGTCAACGTTGTCATTGACATAGAGACTAAGGGGATACGCCCTCAAGTCAATATGTGGCCATCCGATCTTGAATCGTTCGAATGACCATAGCTACAGTAGGAGTGGGCATCTGAATAGTAGGAAGCTATCCCGGACACTCTGGCAGGTGTCATAGAGGCCTCAGTACATCGCACACAACACTTCTAGCCCCTAGGAGTACTACTGGATCTCCTCTAGCTCTGCGTCCACCAACTCTTGTGCGTACCAGATGTAGAGCTTGTCGACATTGTCACCGTGGGATCAACAAAATAATACCCACCTGAAGAGCCATAGCAAGTAGGCCTCGAAGTGTCTGTTGACCGTGTAGTCGGGGGCATCAGGGGCCATACCCTGTGGCTGCAAAATGACAAGGACCCGTTAGTAAGTTCGGTGAACAAAAAGTAAGCGCGAACACCTGAGAGGGGGGAACTTACGTAGAACTAGCAGAGCCACTTCAGTGAAGGCCCGTGCATACTCTTGAACACACCGTTGTGCTGTAGCACCCCTGCCAACCTGGTGAGGAAGTCCACGCACAACGTCGGCGCGACGTCGTGCCCTTCCATAGGAGAGCCCGTGCAATGGACACCTGTGAGGTACGCAACGTCCTGCAGCGTAGGAGCCATCTCCCCGCACGAAAGGTGGAACATGTGCGTCTCCGGCCTCCAACGGTCCACCAATTTCGTCAACAGGCACTAGTCTTACGAAAAACAGCTAGATGAACGGATGTCTCGGTCATCCTCCCACGTGGCCTCCACTATCCTCGCAAGCGGAAGCAAGTCGGATGCTCTCAATCTATGTCAAAACCATGTCGGAACCCACCGTGGATCAATCCTCCATGCCCTCATTGGCATGCGCAAACGCAACGTGCCAAGCTCCATGGGTAACTCGCCTGGCTGGGGCTGGATGGTACTGAGGCAGCTACGGTTGCTAGTGTCAACAGCCAGGTCTAGTAGCTCGAAGGGTCATTGCGCAGAGCCTCCTATGGACGCCATACCTGAAATAGTGTGAAACATAAAAGACAGTGATTACATTATTATTAATTCTATTAAAAAGTAATATTAAAATAGAAACATTACCAACATATCTACAACTAAACTACAGACACCTAAAAATATTTACTAGACTACAAAACAATACGCCTCAAACTATCTAATCCATTCAATTACTACGCCATAAAACGTATCTACATGATTAACAACACATCTAAAACTAAACTACATAGACCTAAAAATATTTGCTACAAAGAACTACGCTACATAACCATACATCTAAAACTATTTAAACCATTCAATTACTATACGATAAATAAATTCTTTAAGACTAATCACATTTCTATAACTAAACTACATATGCCTAATAAAGATGTACTACATCGAACTACACTACAAAACCAGACATCTAAAACTATCTAATCTATTAAATTATGGATCGACCTACTGAATCTGCACCTCCCTCTCTCCCCTCCACGACTACGGATGGACAAGGCTTCGCTACATCTTCTTATCCCCTCTCCTCCTATCCATCCTCCCCCTCTTTTCCTTTTTTTTCAGATTAAAACTGAATTTAGGATGGATTTTTGGACCTTTTATAGCCTAGCCTCTGTCACCATTTCAAATGGCGACAGGGACCTTTGCCACCGTATTGCTGGCAATAGAGCTCCTATCGCCAATCCAAATGACGATAGGGGTCTGTCGCCATTTGGAATGGTGACGTCAGGTCATTTTTGTAATTTTATTAAACAGAAATTTATTTCTGTAATTCTATTAAAAATGTATTATTTAAAAAATATATTCTAGAGGCTGTGGGCCCCTAACCTACCGACTGTTGAATCCATGTTCATCATCCATATTCCTGGAAACTCATCAATGCAAACAAGATGATGAGAACTTTGATTTTGAAAGATGGCTCATCCTTTTTTTTCCATCCTATTGGGCAGTGGTTGTGTTATGCATCGCCTAAAAGAGTGAGAAGAGTTGTACCTAATAAACATTCTAAAGTTTGATTATCAATATATTTAAAACTATCTAGATTAACTATCCTGAAACTATATCATTTATTTTTAAATTAAAAATACTTTCATAACATTATAATTTTATTAGTATATCTTAATATAAAGTTATAAAAAGCAATGGTCAAAATCGCATCTCGGGAGTTGAGTTTCAGCTATACACTCATCGGCTTACATCTTTTTATAACCCATTCTAATCTTCTTATTTTTCTTACGGGTCTCTTACTAGTTGACCTTGTACTTTTGTACTTTTCTTTTTTAGATATCTCTTATTTTTATGTGCTTGTACATTGACTTTTTCCCCAATCTACCTAATCAAAGAATACAAGAGTTACTCTTATGTATTGTTATGTTTTAGATATCCTGTTGTTGAAAGAAAGTTCAAGACTTAATGCACTGCTTATGTGGTTAGTCCAGTTGGACATGATAGTGCTAACCAATAGACTGTAGGTGGGGTGGTCGAGTTTGTTGGAAGTTATGCGGTTTTAGCAAATATTCAAACATAATTCCATATTTCCAGCAACATATAATTGACAGAAGCAACATATAAGAATTGAATTTAGCATGTAAACTTCTCATGACAATTAAACAGGAAAATATGCTCAAAAGATAGAACAAGTGGGCAACTAAAATCAACATATTGCTCATATTTAATTAGTTACTTATTGCTCTCAGATGTGGGGCTGCTCAAGTATTAATACTTGGACTCCTCGCCACTTAGGTCAAGTTTCGATCACAAATTAATTATGACAATTTCTCTGAAATAAATTAGGCCTTGAGCTCAAATAAAATATTGCTAAACTAACCGATCATATAAAGCAATTAACAATTTAATGTTCACTGGACAGCAAGCAATTGAGCCAACAAGACAAGGTAACAAGATACCAATTCCCAATGATATATCAAAGACCGAAAAGGATAACTCATAGTGAATAGACAAGCATGTAAATATATGATAAAACAGTAAACAACAAGTAATCTACAAGCCGAAGACCAAATTTATAACCAAATTGTCGTATTTAATCTCATAGTGACCTTATATCCTCATCGAGCAATTCACAAGCCCTCAATATTACCATGCAAAGTCACCCTGTGCTAGAGATAAATCAAAGACAAAATAATTTCAAAAGTACTAGCACGACACACTTATGCACAGTAACGGTAAAGAAACGAAAGGTGCAAACTCATTGAGTAGATGGCACTCAAAGCCACCAAATCGACCAGCAAGGCACACCAAGATGCTATCTCAGAAATCCAATCGCCTCACTGTGCCACGGTGTATGGACATCGTCGGAGATATAATGTTGCTCTTCACAATTCGGGACACACCAATTGTGAAGTCGAGGTACAAGGAACAATGCCGCATGAGAATCACCATAGGATGCACCAGCTGAGAGCACTAGTGAGCAAACACACTAACACCGACACCTTTCTTCTCACCCAAAACACGTACAGAGCTGACTGGAGCCAACCACAACAGTGCGCCGTCCCAGCTTCCTTAGCAACCTTGACAAGGAGGTGGTTCAAAGAGGCGGTTACGGAGTGCTCAAGGAGGATGAGACCAGACCTCACCACCAGCGGAGCTGTGCTCAAATTGGAGAAGAAAAAAAGATGAGGAAAATTGGAAGGGAGTGATTGTACAGTGTGGTCAAAAAGAAAAAGGAGAAGGCGCCCTTAAGAAGAGGAGGAGGATCCCCTGAGCCACGCATGCCTACGCTGCCATGGAGCGAAGAGAGGGGATCGATCCCCTCCAGTGCGCAGCCTCTCGTCAGAGACCAAGTCTCCAACCTTATATCTTCCTCTTCTTCCTATGATAGGTGGGCCCCACCTTTTCTTTTACTTTCCATTTTCTTCTTTTCTCAAATTGAAAAATTACAAAAAGGCCCCTTACATACAATAATTCCCACCAATTTATGAATTTAATAATAGATACTCAAATTCTTGTTTGATATACAATTGTTCAATGATGGGTACCTTGAGGGTTTGAACCCAAAGCTTAGCACTAAAGACTACGACTCTGCACAGACAAAGGAGGACTTTGCCTTGATCTAATGCCTTGGTGTGACAGTTTTTGCCCATGTTACATTCCGTAGTAGGCAGCTCGCCCTTTTCCCTCTCGGATTGGGATGTTATGGTCATATCCCCGTATCTAGCTCATGGGTACTTAAGAAAGTATATCCTTATCTTCCTTTGATCGCGACTTCACAATCATACTCACGTAGGTGAATTCTCTAGGGAATCATGTAGGACGATTCCCGTTGCCATATAGGTATCGAATTTATTAAGAGCTATTGCTCAACCTGTCATATAGATGGAGCACTGCAGCTAATGGAACCCTTAGATATGCTCCCTAATCCCACACAACTTTTTGTCCTAGAGCCTAGTTCATGGGATCTCCGATCTCCTAGGATAGGTTACCACCAATGTGGGCCCTTACAAGGATATGAGCCCCATTACCTTCGACGCTGCAAAGATGGCCTTCCGCGCCATTCCTTGAGTAAAAGGATCTGCCAAGTTTCTTTCAGACTAAATGTATTTCATGGTAATAACACTTGTCCCTCTAGCATGCCTTACTGACTTAAGTCGTCTCTTTATATGTTTTGAGAACTTCATATTCTCCTTCATACTCTTCACCTTAACCAAAATGGTTTGATTATCGTAGTAGGTTACTATAGCTGGAATTGGCTTTTCTAGCACCGGTAGGTCAGATAGAAGTTATCTAGCTAGAATTGGCTTTTCTAGCACCGATAGGTCAGATAGAAGTTCTCTAATCCATTCTACCTTTACCGTCACTAAGTCAAGTGCTACTAATTCAGCCTCCAGGGTGGACCATGTAAGGATAGTCTATTTTGAAGACTTCCATGAAATGGCCCCACCTGCTAGATTGACTGATCCAGTTAGAATCACTGAATCCTTCCAAGATAGTCGGATGACCTTCCCAAATTTATGGTCCCCTTTAGGTACCTAAGTACCCTCTCTAGTGCTATCTAGTGATTATCTCCAGGATTAGCTGTATAACGACTCAATTCACTTACAACATATGAGATGGCCGGTCTTGTTGCACTAGTAAGATACATTAAGGACTCAATTATTTGAGAATATTTAAGCTGGTCTTTTCCATGTCTAGTGTTTTTATATAGCTTAATATTTGGATCATATGGTGTGGCTACTGATTTACAGTCCATGAACCCAAATATGGTTATGAACTTGTCCACATAATGGGATTGTGATAGAGTAATCCTATTATCACCCTTTAATAGTTTGATGTTTAAGACAACATCAGCTTCACCCAGTTCTTTCATATCAAAGTTTTGGAAGAGAAAAGACTTAGTTCCGGTGTCGAGAACAAAGCGCACGTCCTGTGAAACCAAGGAGTGATAACCTCTAGTTTGCATGAAAATGGAATGGAGGCAAGCGGGGGAAGATGATGACGCCGTTGTACGGCTTGTGTACCATTGAAAATTGTGCGATATGGTGGCGAGATAGCGGCGGGCGCTCAAGAAAATCGGTGGCAGTGATGGCACCCTGGTGATGCGACAGAAGTTAGCACGGACGATGTGATACCGAGCACAATGCGGAGGCGATAGGGGTAGTTGAGCTCTAAAATGGTGGGCGGCGGTCGTTTACCATGGACAAGCGGCAGAGCGGGGGCGCGGGCGCTGCCACGCAGATGTGCCACGAGGGGGACGAAGGCACCTGACGTGTGGGCTCGGCGTGTCAGCGAGAGGCATGCGGGGTAGCGGGCGCGGGCTGGCTGGGCCGTGGTGGCATGCGAGTGAGTTGGGCCGTAGTGTATTCGGCCCAAAAGGCGAGTGGGAAAATGGAATTTGGTTTGAATTTTTGAAATAGATTGGAAACTTGACGAATTTTTAAATACAACAGAGGAGCTCCAAAAATTGTGAACATTTTTGTGGAGCCTCCTGACACGGTGAAGTTTATTGTGTGATTGTTCTAGAATTTTATCTGTTTTATATTGTTCTCGAAAATTCTTTTAAGGCTACTGTTCATATGCGAAGCATTAATTCCAAAACATGCTCAAAATACTTTCCACATTTATTATCAGTACAATTATCCCAAGTTTGCATTTTTGGGATGTTACACCTTAAGAAGAGGAGGGGAACCACGACACTGCCAACGGCCGGCCCTGAGCCGCCCATGCAAGTGCCTGCGCTGCCATGGAGGGGATCAATCCCCTTCCCATGCGCTGCTCTGGATGGAGACCAAGTCTTCAACCTTATCTCTTCCCCTTCTTCTTATGACAGGTGGGCCCTATCTTTTCTTTTACTTTCCATTTTCTTCTTTTATCTAATTGAGAACTTACAAAAGGGCCCCTTGTGTACAACAGCAGCTCCCAGCAGCCTGGCTAGGACATGCTCGGTGCTCGCCTCCACCTGCTTTGTTAGTGTTTGCTACCTTGTTCCTACCTCCTAGCCAATGTGTGCCGCCGCTGGGGTCAAGCCGCTGCCTGGGAGCCACCCTCACCTAGTCGTCTCACCACTAAGTCGCCCTCGCTCGACGCTCGATTGCCCGATGACTAGTCTAGGATGACTCTAGGCCCGACTTCACATAGCCCAGACGGACTTGCAGCCAACGTTGGAGCGAAGAGTGGGGTTGGGAGGTGTGTGGGGAATTGAAATTTTTTTATCAATGTAAAACAAAGATTATTTAATATTTGTGTGAAAAAGTGTAGCATTTCTTAACATAAAGCATGTTAACAAACTTTTTTGTCGACAGTGTTATAGTTCTGATCAAAATAAATGCTACGAGTTGTATCCTTCTAGGTAATACGAAACAAATATTACTTTTTTAAGGGAAAATATTCCTTGTGAACAGAAGGAGTAGCATTAACACTAACAAAAGCTTATCTAAATAAACAGATTTCGCATGCCTATTCACGTAGTCTTTTTCTGTACAAAATTCAATCGGTCAAGCATAAATTGTTCAGGTAGCTTTGGAACTTAGGTCTAGATAAGTGATAACTACAATGGCCGCCTGGTCACCCTGTTAGCACATCCGCTAGTTGACAATCATAACTAATTCGACTCAAACTCATTAATGAAGTAAATTCTCTGCTCCCTGCAGGGCGCTAGTATGAGAACTGTACCCAAATCGCTTTGGAGAAGTCCAGAAACAGAAAGCAACGACAATGGCAGTAAATATAACCCATAGATATATCAGTGGAAGGTTAAATCGTCCAGTTCCTGCACAGCATGATATGTTAATACATCTTCTTCTTGTTCTTTGCGAGAATGTTAATACTTCGAAATTGACAAATCATTACATACGCAATTCTTCTGACAGAACAGATTTGTAAAGATGCAGATGGAAGCAAATGCACGGGAAAACAAATTGGCTACTGTTCCAAATAGAAAAACTAAGAAACATCGTGCTCTCTGAGCTAAAAGATACCAGTAACTAGGAAGCACCGAAGCAGAACATCCAATACCTTCTCTTCAGAGAAGACCAGCTATCAGCGGAAACAACAGCAAGTCTAACCCACGATCAGCAGTAAGACCAATAATTCCTGGGAAGCACGATATGTTAGTTCTCCGAAATTGTCAAACCACTATGTAATTTTTCCCCGTTTTGACAAAACATGCCGATCGAAGCAAATGAAATATTTGTCGTACATCGTTAATTAGTGTTGGAATGGGGCCCATTGTCTAAATGGTCATTCATTCCTAATTCCAAAGAATGATATGGTTTAGTATCATATTATTTGAACAAGTGAAAGGAGAGCAATATAAAAGATGGAGTTTTTACCACCACTTAAAACATGTGACATATAACATGATGTGATATGAGAAGGACTATAGCTAAATACGTGCAAGCACACACGCGCGAGAGCACAGACTAAATTCCTTCATTCCTCTCTACTTCGTCTTCTTTCTTTGGTTAGCGTATCTGCACGACCACTCGCTTCCCTGCTTCGTCTATTTTCTGCACTATATCGAGTCTGCACTGCTTTCTATTCTTCATCAAGCCTGACGGTAAGTTGTTTGTGTGACCAAACAACTATGTTATAATTATTATCTTGTATATATTTCGAAATACAATGTGTTAGATGCTGTTAGTATCGCTTTATACATCTCTAGTTATCTGTGATATATGCCTCATAATAAAATATAGAATTAAAATATTACACATATTTCTAACAATTAGCAGACCAACAAACAGGTGGAAGCAAGCACGGAGAATTTCCAGAAGACCAACCATATGGAACGAACAGCTAACAATGTACAGAATAGATCTTCAAATGAAATTGATCGTCTGTATGCCTTACAAGCCGCCCTTACGCTTTAGGCACTGACTTGGCCATGTTTGCTTTCCGTTTCCTTTTTAGATAATGGAAGAGAAAAATCTCTTCTGACATCTACATCAAAGATGCACATAGCCCTTTTTATTAAGAAGTAATGCATCACGATGACCAAAGATGGTTAAAAAATGGCTGAAAGCCTTACAACCAACAGATGATTAGAAATGAAATTTAATCATTACAAATCCTATGACTAAATCGCCATCCATGAAAGCTTAAAATTTGCTTCGCCATGAACTCCAAGCTGACGCTTCCAGCTATCATTGCCTCCTTTTGAGGCGATTTCTGTAAATTTACCCAAGCATTCAGTCAGTGCCCACTCAACATGATAACATGCAAGGGATTAGTGATAGTTTTTTTGGTCAAAAACAACATCGTTCCGACATGACCAAATAGATCAGCATAAGACACTAGCTCTCACTAGGAGTTGTGACTTTAAAATTTTTGGAATACCGGCTAGCCAATTCCCAAACATGTGCGCTATACTCACAGGAGGGGATAAATAAAACGCACATTGAGCAGCCCACCATACAAGACGTGCAAAAAGGCAATTAATAAAAAGATATTGAATTGTTTCCTCTTTAGTACAAAAACAACACTTTTTGCTCCCTCTCCAACTTCTTTTAAACAAGTTATCTTTAGTTAATACCACACCTCTTTTGAGATACCATAGGAATATTTTCACTTTTTAACGGAATTTTAATGGACAAAAAAAATCCCTAATGGGAGCTTGATTGGTTCCCATTAGTGCCCCATTGAAAGATGGTACCGAGAAAAGGCCAGATTTATTCAGATTCCACCTGAAAACATCTTTTTGAGAGCTCAATGTGAGATTATCAATTCTCATTATTAACTTATTCCAAGCAAGTAACTTAGGTCCAATAATAGACCTTTAAAAAGAGATATGTAAAGGATCCGATCTCAGTACAATTGCCACTGTAACATCCTTTCTCCTCACCACATTATATAATAGTAGATATTGAATTTTCAGAGGAGTGTCTCCTAACCATATATCTTCCCAAAATCTGGTTTGCATTCCATTTTTAACTTAGAATGAACCGAAGCGAAGAAATTGGTTTTTAATTTTCATAAGACCCGACCAAAATTGGGAAGTCCCACGTTTGTTAACCACCTGCGAGAGACTTTTGCCACCCAAATATTTTCTTGTTAGCAAAGATTGTCATACCCCTTCTTCATTAGGTAACTTAAACAATCATTTCCCTAATATACTTGTTTTTCGTGTCTAAGTTTTGAATGTCTAAACCGCCTTGCTCTTTTGATGTACATACTAAACTCTATTTAGCAAACAAGAATGTATCATATTCTTTGCTTGTATGTGGAGTAAAGACCTTGGCACGGGTAAAAGATTAGAGTACTAGTATTTACAGTTGGGATATATCTGTTGCCTTCGAACGTGAAAAAGCAAAGCTTCGCAGCAGTTTATGAAATGCATGGAGGAATCAATTAACCAATAGACTTTGGCCCACCAAACTTTTGCAGACATTATAGTGACACAGTGTCACGACCTAGAGATCTTATCGGGTAAGTGTGGATTGTGGACCATGCGGTGACGTATCTACTAAGACCCAAACAAAGCAAACGAATTACATCTCTCTCTCTCTCTCTCTCTCTCTCTCTCTCTCTAATGGCTTAAGGCCAAAACAAAGCAAACGAAATCCTAATGATTTGCGGCTGCCGAAGGATCTGCTGCAGCCGAATGGCCCTTGGCGCGCCTACTGTAAGTGCGCCCCCACATAACATACAGACACGAATTTGGATAGAGCTTGGAACTTGGAACCAATTCATAATGCATTTCATCCTTCCACAGTGTTGATAAGGTCCATGGTTACAAATACACGCTGAATAAAAATGTTCAGTTAATGACATGCAAACGATTCCGGAAAAAAAAAGACATTCAAACGAAACGATGACTATCTTGTAGCCAAATTTCATGGAAAGAGGAATCTGCAAAACATGCTGACAACCAACATGCAGATGGAAAGTTGGAAACTTCTTCATTAAACTACATTAGGATCGCAGAGCTTCAAAATCGTAATTGTCCTCTGCTCTTATAAACACACCTTTTGGACAAAATGTGGAAAATGAAGGAACCAGGATAGGCCATTGAACACACGAAATTCCGGCCATTTTACTACACTTGACGAGTTCAATGTCATCACTGTTGCGTGCATGAAAACTTAATAAAGTTAAAATATTCAACAAATTAGAGAGAAAAAACTGAAAGTTTGACCCACATTATTGCATGAGTAGAATATTTACCAACAGAACAAAACAAAACATCATGTGTAAAACTATTATTGCAAGTTCCAACATGAATTACTAAGGATTTACCACTATAAATAGGCGCATTTGAGGATTTACCCCTCGATGTCTCACATGTCCCTCGATATCTCACTGATATGTGAACATCGAAGGGTAAATCCTTAAGTGCATCTATCTCATAATGGTAAATCCTCAAATCCCCTAACTACAAAGACATTCCCAAACACATTAATGAGTGTATCGAATATTAGTGCAAGGCATAATACATCAATTGGCAGATAAGAGGACCTCACACACTATTTACTAGTGATTTCCCAGTTTCATTATCTACCCAGAGCATTTTCAAGAGGCTGCACGTAACTAAGTTGTGACATGTAAAGTTTAAGTACATTCTTGGTGGATATGTAGCGGAATTTTGGACTTCCGGATATGTCCCCAAGACTTGCCACAGATTAAACACAAGTGGGGCAGCGTGAGCTGCGCCAGATGGCAACATGCAACTTTGGCCACTTCTCCAATTATTCAAATCCTGAAGATCAAATCCAATGTGAATGGCAAACGAGGTGCATCCCCGTTCCCCAGGGAAACAAAAAGCCTGCAGGTGCCAACAAAGACCTGCAAAGAACTCTTTCGAAGACCAAAGTGAGAGGTGGCCTCCCCTTTACTTTTCGCTACTCTATATCTATTGTTATATACACTAGGATGTGATCCGCGCCAATGGTGTGGTTATGGTTGATGGTAGGTTAGAGGGAAGTAGTTAGTTGGATGTAGTTTTGTACTGCTCCTCGACTATTGCAGATATTTGATTAAAGACAGTGAACGGTAGTGTTCTAATCAACAAAATAGATAACAATCTCATATTGTGGCTGTCCGCAAAGTATGCAAGATATGATCAAGTACTTAAATCTATGTAACCTACTATGTCAACTAAACAGAAGGAGTGATTGGAATAAATGAATAACTTTGGTAGAACATACAAGAATATAGTGATTGTAGCTTGACAAAGTTATAAATAATGTGCTACCCGTAGTTTGATAACTGCTTATAAGTATGCAAGCATCGCATATTTATTTACCTAGGCTGCAGTAAATTAGGAACTAACAGATTTTATTGGGACAGTAGCATATAATCTTACATGTTAGTACTGACAATATGGTCTTATATGTTGTGGTCCGTTCTATTTTGGTGTATAATGGTAGTAAGCTAGGAATATTAAAATCTAAAAACAATATATGTAATGAGGCAGCATGATAGTGTAGTTCTTGGTTATAACATATTAATGAGCAAAGGCAAAATGTAAAGTAACATGCAAACTCTGGATACGTCTATAGATATGGCTAACCGAAAAGGAACGTAAAATAGTGTTTTCATTTCACATTTGCAGATAATCATAGCTATCTAGTATACTATTCTTGAACTCAAATTTTCTAAAAGATTCGAGGGTGCTGACTATGACAAAGCAAAAGTTTCTCTATCTATAGTGAGATCGAAGTTTGCGTCTACATTTTGGCATCATATCCTATCTTAAGCCTTGTCTGCTGCAAAGGATGGAGTAACAGCACCTAAAATGCAAAAAGTGCAAAGTGGGCATGCCAAATACATATATAGTGTTCTTTAGATAAAAGAAACAACAGCTCGATAGCGTAATCCACTGCTCTATAGATTCCATGGCTAGTACAAAGACAAGTAGCACAAATAGTTCAAATTCACAATTACTATCTAAATCTAGTTAAGCAAATAACAAAATAACTTTTTAGATTTGCTTATAAAACCAATTCTCATCATCAAAGGAATATACTGAAAGGAAATCTATTTTCAACGAAGCCTAGGACAAATGATAAAACTATAAAATAGGAGAGGCAAAATTCTATATAACACGAAAACACCACATGGAAACACACCTCAGTTCTAAGGTACTGGTCCTCTGCATGTAGCTCTTCTTACACCCATGCGAATACACGGATATATGACTGAGCAGATGCGATAGGTCTGAACCTTATGTAACCTGACAGGTGATAGTTTTTAGCACATATGAAATCGGGAAGAAAAAATGAACAAAACCTGAATCTTGAATTGATGAACAAAAATAATAATTTCATAGATTCACAAGCATATAGCATGTCCATTGTACTAAAGAAATGAACAAAACCTACAACATTGGGAAGAACAGAGTACACCTTTGCTGTTCTTATAGAGGGAAATGAAAAAGAATGTAAAAGGATATATGTTCTATGCATGAAAAGCCATAGACTTGTAGTAGTCTGTGAAAAAGCTTTATACTAATACAATCATACAACATCTAAGGGAACATCACTTTGGTTAAGCTTGCACATGTACTTACTAAGCTATTATTGGTTCCATGATGATGTTCTGTGGGTTACGGCCAAAAGTAAGCACCTAGGATACACCGCGTCTAATGGTTATAACTGCAGGAAAGATATGCACCAGATTGGCATATTGCCTTTAACAGTCAATTCAAGTGTCGCTTATTGGCTGGTAAAGGGCACATTTTTTTTTGGGCAGTAATGACGGCATGCTAGATAGTATATAGTCATGTACTATGACCAGCAGTAGCAAGCTAGGAATAGCAAAATATAACAACAATATGTGCAATAATGATGGCATGCTAGACAGTATATGGTCATGCATTTTGATATCTTTTGGAAATCTAAGTAGTGGCATTACACCACCAACTTAGAAGAGAGAGATAAGGATTGAAGGAGTGTTCACCTGAAGTAGTGTCAACAATGAAGGCCAGGGAACTTTTTAGGGACTTCAAAAAAGCATCATTTTGACATTGGCACTCTCGGTATATATATATATATATATATATATATATATATATATATATATATATATATATATATATATAAAAAACCGAGAAGAACAACCAGAAAAATCTAGCTATATGAGTTCATTCTCTGCGAGAGAAACATTATATGATCAATGCTTATCTAAAGAATTCTCAAAAGAACATGCAGACCAACACTATACATATGTGCAAGTTATGTAAGGAACATTATTACCAAGCAAACAACACATTTCATGTAATGATGACATTTTTGAGCAATAAAAAGGACAAATAGCAAATTTTCTTTTTAACCTCTACTATTTATCCCAAATGGTATTCGCTATAAAAAATATAGAATGATCATTAAGGAGATAATTGAAGCATATGAGATGCTAAAACATCTTGCATAATAGGTAGTACCTCCATCTGTTTTTGTATGATGATATCACAAAATTCTATGCATCAAGAAGGCCTATATCCTATTTTCTCTCTAATTCACTTGTACTAAAAATTGTGACCTTCAGTACAAAGGCTTTTCCAAATTTTATTGCCATGTGACCCAAGCTACCAAGTCCAATGAAGCCAAGTGACTTCCCCAACTGGTTCATCCTATGCTGCATCATTGGAGTATACACGGTAATTCCAGCACAAAGTAGAGGTGTTGCCTTCACCAAAGGTTAGCCACCGGGTATTTTAATGCAGTACCTGTCAAGCAAATGAATCAACAATCCATGCAAGTTTCTTATACCAGAGAAGATATCTTTGTACTTTACTAAGCGAAAACAATCAAAAGGTTTTTGAACTATTCGTAGGCAAAGATCACTTCTAATGTAATTCTTGACATCATAAGAGAAACAAAGTATCACTGGAATGACTGTGATCTATGAGGCAATTAGAACCATATTGGAGCAGACCAAGGAGGCAATTAGAACCATATAGAAATAATTAGTTAGCCAATTCATTTTAGCTAGTAATAACAATTTTGTTCTTTCCAAACTCACCTGTAAGATTGCATTACCCCTAGCCTGAGGAGCATTTCCAGTTACTCTACATGATCCCCACAAACAAAAAGTCCTAAAGAGCACATGCGTTATTTTCCTTTTGTAACTCTTCTGCAATCCTCATCTGTACACCATTCTGTGCGATTTCGAGTCCTTCGATAGCAAGGATGAAAGATCTATCTGCATAGTTAAATCATTCAGTATAAAATAAATCAATCACTAATATGTCGGATTCAGTGATTCAATGAAAAGCAAAAATCTACCAAAAAAAAACATGCTCAGTTCTATCATCACCAGCCAACGGTAGCACAGGCCACAAAGGTAGCACCAAAATAGCTCTCTTGATAGGTATATCTTACAGCAACTACTATCATAGTTAATGGTTCCTTCTGTACCTCTTTTCCAATCCTTATCTGTAGAACATTCTTAGTGGTATAATCAATCAATCACTGATATGCTGGTCTAAGTGATTCAATGAAAAGTAAAGGATATTCTACAAAAAAAATTATATCATAAACAATGGTTGTTACATATTTTGAGTAAAAGAAAGTATCCTCACCTAAGTGAATAAGAGCAAGATGTTCCAGCATACGAATTAGGAGCACACCTATATATGTAGAAGGAAAGCTATAGATTTGGACATGCGTGCAAGCGCGCACACAAGTAATCATCGACTCAAAGATCTGTAATGACCAAGAAATGGTAGCACTGTTTATTGCAGAAGAGAGTTGACCACACATGAGATTATGCATGATCATTTATAGGGTTAGATCAAGAGAACATAAATCTATATGTTTTTTGAATAATGAAAGGGGACCCTTGCTTATTATTAACGTAATAGAAAATAAATCTATCGCTATCATAAACATCTAGGTCTCCTATTTTGTGGGTAACGTTGATCAAAAGTTAGTGAGGAGGAAAAAAAATAGTGGTGGTTACCGGTAGTCTTTGAGTGCGCACTGATTGGTGTGTTGAGTTTCTAAGAAATTATGTTTTAGACTGGACTGCTATCGTGTATAGCATATGAGAAAGATATCATGGAATGCAAGTAACCGAGAAGCAATGGCACTATGAAAACCGGGGAGGAGCTCGAAAAAGCTGCGGTGTAGGAAAGAATGTGCTACAACAATGGAGATGGGGTGTGAAAAGACATAGGGCGTCTGAACAGTGGAGTATATATACAATAGAAGAACATGTCCTCAGG
Source organism: Phyllostachys edulis (assembly GCA_036346405.1). NCBI lineage: Eukaryota > Viridiplantae > Streptophyta > Magnoliopsida > Poales > Poaceae > Phyllostachys > Phyllostachys edulis. The sequence continues at coordinate 80,316,623 of CM070546.1, read as the reverse complement.
AGTAATTATCATAGCATCTATTCATATGTTGTGCATATAAAATGAAATGTAAGTATTAGATCACCAGAGTATAGTTGTGGGTGGACAGCACCTATGAGAGAAGTGATGGAGGGGGTGAACCTCTTAGCTCGAAGAGTCTGTGTATCTTCATCAGATGGTACCTTTTAGCATAATGAATAGAAGCATGAAAAAAAATGATCGTCAAAGAAATTAGAAAAATGGGCACCTAAGCCGGAACAGCCATCACTCTAGCAATCTTGCATTCTTGTGCGAAGATAAATTCCAACAAATCCAAACAAAAACCAACACGTCCTAAAGTAAAGAAAACAGATAAAGAAGTAACATTCATCTCACAATGCGAGGATGAGGATTAGAGATACTCGCATTTAAATATTTCAAAATCGGGAATCAACAAAGCCTCACTTCCGGTCACAAAAAACAAACCCAACATTCATCGTTCATCCAACACAATAAAAAGACAATTTGTGATATATCGGTTTTCCATTATACATGAGAGCAAGGTATCGTAATTTTGTATAGGCAGTTTATCTAGTTCATAAAAGAGAGATTATATAGAATGGTGCGGGTTGAGAATATTTATTGAGAAACAAATAGTCGAGAAAAGAATATCTCGACATTCCAAATAACTCTCGACTCTATTTATTTATTCAGGGGACAAAGTGTAAAGGCGGTTCTTGGGATCATAATTTATCGCATTTCTTTTATGAAATAATCGTTTGCCTTACTAAAGCATACATGAGACCCTAATAGTATTAAAATTACTATACTGTTCTGAGGATAAATAGACATGTACACTGGGTACTAACTAAATTGGGGCATATGTACTTTAATGATGCAGAATCAGCATAAATGAATAAAATTAGAATTTAACAGCTGAATAACCTGCGCCAATGTGATCCACCGTTTCATGCTCTGACAGGCATGAGACTGTTGATGGGACCTACAAATATTAAGTGTAGTTTAATAACATATACTGGAAGATATAGCAAAATTTGATGGGTGGAGGAGAGGTTTAGATGCAAGAGAGAGGAAAAACCGCAAACATTCTGATAAGTGCTAATTTCTCTATGAAGTAGAGAGCGTCTTGAGAGTTCTGAATACTGGCATTATCAGAAATCAGGAACAAAAAATGTTAGCTATATCATGATTCGCAGGGAAAAAACACCCAATTACCGTTGATCTATAGTCACATGACAACAGTGGATGTAAACAGGCAACTGTCTCACCAAATTTACCCAGGAAGAAATTGACTTCAGCGATACCAATATTATGTTCCGATTCCAACACTTCGTGAGTGGAACAGACTGCAAAGAATATTAGTGTAACTTGTAAAAATAAGAGGTATATATATTACTGATTTCAAATAGCACAAGAATACCATATATAGTTAATTCTGTTGCACATCCAAGCTGCTGCGAAATAATTTTCTTCCCAATTGCCTGAGTTCTTAGAACTATAAATTTGATCTTTCTAATTGCAATTTTAGGAGCATGCCCAGACCTGAGCACTGTTTAGTGTTTACTACAGCCTGGCACTATTCGTTTCGGAAAGTATTTCGAGCTAAATTTGGAACAGGCATAGTGTAGAATATAAGTCATGTTGAAATGTGGCAGTGATTCAGATGTACTCCTAGCAGAATTTCCAAAGTTCAAAAACAGTATATAAGTCTAACACGGTATACTTGTGGAATTTTGTGGACTTACCATATTGACGATCCAGTAATGCTAACACCCCGAATTTTGATAAAACGTAGTCTCTTGAGGATACAGATCTTCTAAGGATTTCTTCAATGTACAAATCAAATGGGGTTCCTGCGTTCCTAAACAATCTGTGCTCAACATTTTATTCCTCCCTAATGTAGGCATTTGCAAAACGCATGTTGAAAGTACTGCAGTTCTAGTAGCGAAAGACCAACTGCTGAATATTTGACATCACCTGAAAATTAGTGAAAAGTCAAATCAGTGAAACTGTAATACCCCAATTATTCGTTATCGAATGCAACAAAAATTGAGAGAGAATTAAGGGAAATAAAATAGAAAATTCAGAATTTTAGGAGAGGAATGGGTCGCCAACCCATATTCGAGAGGAGGGGAGCCGACCACAGTGGCCCAAGGCCCATGAGTGGGCTGGCAGCCCATTAGAAGGCAAGGGAGGGGGGGATCAAACCCTAGCCATCCTTTGCTACAGTAGCCACTGTGCTACAGTAGCCCATGCTACAGTGCCTCCACCACCTGCTGCTTCTCCTCTCCCCGGTGCCATCTTCCCTGTTGCTTGTGGCCGGCCGTGGGAAGAAGAGTGAGGGGAAGGAAGAGAGGAGAAGAAGAGGAGAGGAGCACCTTACGAGGATCTCAGTGGGCACATGTCTTCTAGGGTATCAATTCACTTCCTCACTGTTTTAGTTCAATTCGTTCTTGGTAGATGTCGTTTATTGATTCGTCGTTAGTGCTGTGATTAGAAGCAGATTTATGTTCTCTGTTGTGAGTTAGTTTTCGTATAGATCAAGGCCAAATTAGGATTTGGGATCTCCTAGAGAGTTGTATGTTTTTTCGTCAGGTTTCCATATCATATGAGTTCACTTGAATCCGAGTTATGGTTTGGAAGTTACGGCAAATTCTCTACTGCTGTCCAGAAACTTGGTTAGTTTACAACAGTCGTTTTAAATTAGCAGATTGAATGTTGTTAAGGTCCGAATAGGATTTCTCCCTATTATGAAAATTGTAGTATATTGTCTTAGCTTTCCAGGTTGATAAAGAATTCCATTATTGGATCAACCAATTAAAAGTTATGGCTGTTTTGATTCTGCTGTTCATACTGTCTGCCAATTTCTGCCAATAGATTTGAGCCATTGGCCAATGTTTGTTAAAGGCAAAATCTGAGATTTTGTCCAACTAGACTTTTGTAGGATTTGTTCTTATCTATTCAGATTGATAAAGAACACTAAGTTTGGTTCAGCCAATTAGAAAATATGTCTGTTACCGTGTTGCCGTCCAGATTTGTCGGTTAGTTCTGACAGAAGATGTTCATCTGTCTATTAAAGTTATTTGCAGACTAAATTCGGGATGTCCACCAAATAGGTTATTTTAGATATTTCCGTTGTCTGTCCAGCAAATCTAAGTTTGCATTTTTACGATTTTTGGAGTGAAAGTTATGTAGGTTTTAGGGATCCTGTCCAGATTCGTTTTCTGTGATTGTGTGGTCTGTTTTCAGAGTAGATCAAATAGTTAATTCTTGGGTTGTCAGAAGGGTGTTGTAGAACGTTGCGGGTAGCGTCCTGTACCATGTTGTTCTTATTTTGAGTACTTACTTGTGTAGGCGGAGAGACGTCAGGTTTAGGGGCATCTTCATTGCCTGCTAACGTGTCGCAACGCGGAAGGCAAGTACATTGTAATTCTTAATGTTGATGAATGTTGTGTGTATGTATTCATACTGTTATTTCTATGAACCATGATTACATTCAATACTTCATGTTTGTTTCATATCTGTTAATCCATGTTGAAAGAGAGGATGTATTTCATTATTCATGTTTCATTCCATCCATTCATTTGTTCACGTTTATTCCACAGGAGTGGAAAATAAAGACCCATCAATTCTAGTATGGGCACGTAAGACCCACCATTCCAATGTGGGCAGAATTGGATTCCCGTATGAAACGCTCTTCATACGGGCCTTGGATCCCCGCATTTTGTTAAATGCGGGCCTAAGTGAACACCGACGGGTGTGTCACAGGCTATACTAGTATAAGCAGAAGTGTAGTTCATTCATTCCATTCATTCATATGTTTCTTTCAGTTCTATGTTCATGTTCTTAATGATAATGTACTATTCATATTCAGTGTAGTTCCAATTATTCTTTGTACTTGCTGAGTCTTGGACTTATTCTTGTCTTTGTTTGTTTATTCTAAGTGATCGCTGTTGATGACATTCATGGGAGGGAGTAGACACACATATTTCATTCATTTCACAATACTCAAGTTTCAATAATATGATTTTATTTATGTCTTTCATTTGTTAAGTGAGGAATTGTAATAAATAGAGGTTAATGTCGGATGATAACTTTCTCTATGTTATGGTTGATTAAATAACTGTGTGTGATCCTTGATTACTCCTTTGATATAATTATTTGGATTCAGATGATATTCCTGCTTTTGTTCTATTATATGTTGACCTCCTTATACTATTAGATGAGTTATTGTTTAAATTCTTCCGCAATTTGGTTGTATGTTAGTTTTTAGGTAACATTTTGGCTTCCGAATAGCTAGGGTGTTACAGAAACTTCTATAGGTTAATGAGATTCTTGGGAAAGTGTACTTAATGTATATCTTCTTAAGAAATTTATAATCAGTAATAATTTGACAACATTCACAACAATAGGAAATCAAGCAAGAGATGCGAGTTAATTGAGTTTTCTTACTTTTATTCTATACTAATGTATGGCTATGAATGATAGCTTGTTAGGGACACAGGAAAAATACAAAATCTATTCCAACAAAGACAATGTACTGTTATATGTCACTACCGTGATTTTCCAGCAATCATGATTCGTTATTGCGTAACATCTAATACTGAAACCTATCTAAATGTAACCCTATGATAGAACGAAGATGAGAAGTATGAAATACACATGTAGCTTAATCTAACCGATTAGTGCAAATCTGTCGAACATATAGTTTCATTGAACAAAGTTTGCTAGAGGTATAATGATTCCCTTACATTCAACAACATGACAAAGTGAAAAGCAATGAAACGAAAATGACTAATGTATGGTTATGAATGATAGCTTGCTAGGGCCAAAGGAAAAATATGAAACCTATTCCCACACAGGCAATCTACTGTTATATAATAAAAATGCATCACATGTGGGCAAAAGGTGTAATAGAAAAGATAACAAAGGAACCAAACATGATACATGTTGGGGAAAGTGTACTTAATGTATATCTTCTTAAGAAATCTATAATCAGTAATAATTTTACAACATTCACAGCAATAGGAAATCAAACAGTAGACAGATAATTGAGTTTTCTTACCTTTATTCTATACTAATGTATGGCTATGAATGATAGCTTGCTAGGGACAAAGGAAAAATACAAAATCTATTCCAACAGAGACAAAACTAAACATGATACACGTTGGGGAAGGGGAAAGTGTACTTAATGTATATCCTCTTAAGAAATATAGAATCAGTAATAATTTTACAACATTCACAGCAATAGGAAATCAAACAGTAGATAGTTAACTGAGTTTTCTTACCTTTATTCTATACTAATGTATGGCTATGAATGATAGCTTGCTAGGGACAAAGGAAAAATACAAAATCTATTCCAACAAAGACAATGTACTATTATATGTCACTGCCGTGATTTTACAGCAATCATGATTCATTATTGCGTAACATCTAATCGTCAAACCTATCTAAATGTAACCCCATGATATAATGAAGATGAGAAGTATGAAATACACATGTAGCTTAATCTAACCGATTAGCACAAATTTGTCGAACATATAGTGTCATTGAACAAAGTTTGCTAAAGGTATAATGCTTTCCTTACATTCAATAACATGACAAAGTGAAAAGCAATGAAAAGAAAATGACTAATGTATGGTTATGAATGATAGCTTGCTAGGGCCAAAGGAAAAATACGAAACCTATTCCCACAGAGGCAATCTACTGGTATATAATAAAAGTGCATCACACGTGGGCAAAAGGTGTAATAGAAAAGATAACAAAGGAACCAAACATGACACACGTCCTACTGAACGTGCCATAAAGTACGAAATGGGTCTGGATCTTCCTGTACTGTTATGTAAAAAAATAGGGTATCTAACTAATCACTACCAATTCATCACTATGTGCATCCAGTTATCAGCAATGGCCTGATTAATATATGAATGCAGCTTGTTAAGGTCAAATACCTGGGAAACGAATAGATTATATATTAATGTTATTTTCCTACTGAATATCTGATATTACCCAAGCGATGGCAACCAATGACTTTGAGCTTGTCAAATGGACACTAAGGACACTACAAACACCAAGCAACACGCACAATTTTCAATGAACAAAAAAAGCTGATGAAATGGTTTGTGAAAGGAAGGAGCAAATGAAAAAAAAATGCAATTCAGATCTGTTTCTCTAGGAAGGAGATCAACATGCAAAAGAAGTGGCCTTAGTTGACTGGCAACAATAACAATATTCTAAAAGTGAGTATGCTTAAAAAATCACCTCTGTGATCACCAACACAATCGGCACCTTCGACCGTGAAGGCATCATGAAGGGAAGGAGGAGGCGAGGCGGTCTTGGTGAAGAAGGAGCAAGGGCGTTAGAAATATTGCGGCCAAGAATTAGCTAGGGCATGGGGGCATAGGGAGGGAGGTGAAGGGGTAGCCCTAGGGTGAGGGGCGTTCAGGTGGGGCAGGCCGATCTGGGACTTTCGTGCCTAAGCAAGGGCGGTGGAGGATGGCGGTGGCAGCGGCGGGGATGAGGAAACGCCGGAGAGGATGAGTAGGCGGAGAAGCGTCCTGGGACTAGGCGTCGTGAGGCAAGGCAACCGGTCTCAGCCGGGAGAGAGAAGTGCGGGAGAGGATGGCGCTGTCGGCCGTGAGGCAGAGCAAAGGGCGTAGGAGAGAGAGGAGGCGAAGCGGCAGAGAGGAGTGCGGGAGAGGGCGGCGTGGCCAGCCGCAAGGCAGCGTAGGGGGCGTGGGAGAGAGGAGGCGAAGTGCCAGCGGGGAGGATGAGGAGACAGCGAGGTGGCGCGAGGGAAAGAGATGGGTGGTCGGGCGCGAGAGAGCGGAGGGCGAGACGAACCCGTGGCGGCGCAAAAGGGGAGGAAGGCGTGGGAGAGAGGAGGCGAAGCGGCAGCGGGGAGGAAGAGGAGCTAGTGAGGTGGCGCGCAGGATGACACGGCATGAGCGGTCCTTGACGACGAATTTTGCTTGAAACAAGTTGTGGCTCTGATTCTACTCGGCATGCTCCATTTGTGCACTAAGTACACATTGTGCGATGATGCTCAAGTACGTGTCCGTGAGGTCAGCGCTGATGTGTTCCTCCTCACGATCAGAATCGGTGTCATTTCCTATAGGGTCAGCAAGCAAAGTATGTTCTTCTTCGATGTCACTAGCGAAAGTATACTCACCATTATCCTTGATCAAGAGGGCGCGCTTGCTAGGACAATCCCTCTGCATGTGTCCAAAGCCCTTGCAACGATGGCATTGAGTCTCGCGTGCTCGTCCAGTTGATGCCACTAAAGATACACCCGATGCAGGGACCGAATGGGTTGTTTTGCTTGCTTCGGATGCTTGTGAAGGTGTAGGAGAGGCCACTGGACATCAGAGATTGTTTGATAAGTTCGGGTCAGCAGCGTGGTTGGAGGTGGCAGCTGGAGTACGGTTCTAAAATTGACTTGTACGACCTGCAAAAATACCTCCGGAGCTGCTCCGTTGCCTGCTATGGCGTCTCTGCACTTCCCGTTCAGCCTTACAAGCAAAGTAAAACAAGCGAGTGATAGAATTGTAATCCTTATAATCAAGTATATCCCGTATCCCACGGTTCAACCCACCTAAAAATCTAGCCATTTTAGCATCTTTAGTTTCCTCTGTACCACAGCGAAGCAAACCCGTTTGTAATTCTTGATAGTATTCCTCAACAGTTTTACTACCTTGATTCAAATGGGTCAATTTATTCAACAAGTCACGAGTATAGTATGAGGAAACAAAATAATGACACATAGTTCTTTTTAAAGCCTCCCAGGTGGTAGGTATGTCATTGAGATTAATACGACAATATTTACTCCACCATACACAAGCAAAGTCTGTAAACTCACTAGTAGCAGCTCTAACCCTCCTATTCTCAGGGAAATCATGACAAGTAAAATTTTATTCTACTTGTAACTCCCAAGTGAGATAAACATCAGGATCATATTTACCAGCAAACGGAGGCATAGTAAATTTAATCTTAGAAAAATCATCATCACGGTCACGTACCTCCCATGGTGGTGGATCATGTCCCATACCTTGTCTATTGAAGCGACGTCGATGGTGACCACGATCGTCGTTGGAGTTGAGGTTCCCGTCCTTGGTATCAGTAACATTGTTCTCATCTTCTTCTCGGCGATGGCTGGAAGCGCCGGTGGTAGCGGGAGCAGCACGAAGAGGTGCCACAGGTGGGGGTGGAGGGGCTCGGACTAGACCCTCCAAACATGCCAAGATGGCGTCAAGCTTCCCGTTCAATTCAGCTTGGCCATCTTCTACGCTATCGAGTCTCGTAATGGTCTCATCGTGAGCGTTCTCTAGTTGCTCACAGCGGTCATTGACCACCTTTGCAAAGTGTTGTCGAAGCCCTATTGTACGTGGGGTGAGGATCCCCTCTTCTTCAATTCCTTGTACACCTGACATGGCAATAGCAAAATAGAAAACGAAAGTGAAAGTAACAAGTCCCTAATACTACTAATATGTGGGGCTGAAAATCACTCGGTCACTCAAACTTCACCAAATCTCTTACCCAATTCTTACCAAGCAGCAGGTGGTGATCAGCACAGCAGTGTCGGCGTCAAACTAGTCGTCGAAGATTGAATGGAGCGATTGCAAGTGAAGGTAGCCTGCACGGTGTAGTAATGCTGTGGAGCTAGGCAGGCTTAAGTATGGTAGTAAGGAGTAGCAATAATCAAAACAGAGAATGCAAGTTGAAAACTCGTTCAACGTCAGTTAGTGTTGGTCCTAGGCTAGACCATACTAGAGACGTGAGCCTAGAACACAAATGAGAGCACAGCGCGGCAGAACTAGGGAACGTCACACACGGAGTTCGGAAGCTCCTGGGTGGTCCTACAGGACCTCCGGGTGGTCCTGGAAGACCTCTTGGGTGGTCGTAGAGGACCTCTGGGTGGTCCTAGAAGACCCGCCCGTTCTTCTCTGTTTTTTTTGTTAACTCGTTTCCTTTCCGACGGATCAAGAAATCGCCCCAATCGGAGGTCGTGTGCAAAAGTAGCGTTTTTTTACTCATCGCACACTCACTAGGGGTGGTCCTGGAAGACCTCCTTCTCTTTTTTTTCTTTTTTCTTTTTTTTTACTTCGAATTTGTTCAGGGAGCTCTCCTTTTCTTTTCCAAGCACACGCTGTTGTTGGCTATCTCCGAATTGGATCCGTGGGGTAGAAACCGTGTCCGAGACCAACTAGGGTAAAGCCTTTCTAGATGGGGAGTTCGATTCCTTGCTACAGTCGGTGTCGTTCTCCTCCTTTTTCTTCCCTTGCTGTGGCAGATCGAATCCAACCGCAACAATGAGACCAAACGTGACCAGAACTCAAAACTCTAAAGGAACTAGACACTAAGATCAGCAAACAACACGATGATGTAACCGAAAGTTCAACAATGCAATGCACTAAAAAGAAAAATTGTGAGGCTAAGATGGGTTTGGACAGGATGATCTACTACTATTTTTTTTGGTTTTTTGTGTGCTATAGGTAAAGAAAAGCAATCTAATCTATGGTAAACTAAAAATTCCTCACCGATCAACCCGAAAGCTTTGATACCAAATAATGGGGGCATTGTCCTGATCTTTCGACGAGGATGATACAACTTGATTTGGTGGAAGTTAACTCTCACGATCCAGGCTACAACCGTGCGACGACCATGGCACCCGCAATCGCTGAACCAACTTCACGTTTGTTATCGACCATGCCGGCAGCGAGATCGACCTAACCACGAAGGTCTTTTCTTGCATGCAATCAAGAATTAAGCAAGAAAATAGATGAATCAACGAACTTGCTGAATAGGAATTGAGGAACAAAGATAGATGTATTGAATAATTTGGGGTTCCAAAGATAAGGTCTGGTTGTACTAGCCGCACAAGCAAACGATGTATAAAGTAGCAAAGCTAAACTTCAATCAACAAAACCCAGCAAACCCTAAGGGTGGTGACCACTGTATAAAGGAGGAAGAGCGGGTTGGCGGCCGCCTCACGCACGACCTAATATTGATTCTATCTCTAACTCCCGTATCACACAAAGATTCTTTCCTAATACAGTTATGGAAAGATTATAACCGACTCCATCTAAAAGATATATACTATAATAGACTGGTCGAAGACCTGGTCGTAGGACTAGTCCTGGAGTGGTCTTGAGGAGGCCCCGAGGAGGTCCTACAGTGGTCGTGGAAGACCTCCTGGGTGGTCGTGGGCGACCTCCTAGGTGGTCGTGGAAAAGGTCTTGGCGAGGAGGTCCTGGCGAGGATGTCCTGGAGGAGGTCTTGGCGAGAAGGTCTTGACGAGGAGGTCCTCGAGGAGGTCTTGGAGGGAGGTCCTGAACTCTTACTTCCCGATCCTTGATTCCTAAGTAATATTACTTGTGTTGGACTGAAAAAGGCGACTAGAGGGGGGGTGAATAGGAGCACGCTCACTTTTTCACAAAAGATGGATTCAACACAAATGTCACTTCAATAGCTATGGAAGCTATGAAGATCAATATACCGATCTGTTGGAAGACTAGTATTGAATCCAATCAAACCCCAAAGCAAAACACCCAAAAACAACCAAAAACTCAAATCTCAAAGTGTTGGGCGGTCTGACCTCTCACAGGGGCGGTCTGACCAGTTTGCCTAGCGGTCTGACCTCTGGAATGGGCGGTCTGACCGCTCCTGACGGTGAACAGGAAAATCAGCAAAATCAGCCCGACAATCCGAAACGAAAAACGACCTAACTTTTGATCCGTAAGGCCAAACTTCACGAAATTTGAACCACACTTTCCTAAAGATATTAGGAACCTATTCCAATCAAAGATTTCAAAGATCCATGCCAAAGTTCCTATCTTTTTCAGTTTGAGCGAAGGAGGTTCAAAAACCGAGCCAAATGCAAAATATGATCTAGAGACTTGCTCGTGGGTGATTGATGATCAAGATGATCCTAGATGGGTTCCCACATGTCCCAGCAAGTTAGATCACGGCAAGAAACTAAGCAAAAACTCGTGGATCAAAGAAAGACTCAAAATCCTCAAATAGAGAGAAAGAAAGCAAACGAACTCATCTTTGAGAGAACTTTCTTTGGATTGATTTGATATGGTATTGGTTTACAGCCACTCCATCAATGGAGGACAAAAACTCAATACATGAGCATGAAATCAAAATCCAACTCTCTAGAACCCTAACCTCCAACTATCAACTCCCTAAGCACAAAAGCAAAACTAGGGTTTACAAGTAATGAAAGGGTTGGGGTGGCTGTCCAGCACACCCCCTATTTATAGTGGAGGCTTAGACCTTCTAGAAGAGTAACCCTAATGGGCTCCCGTTAAGGCCCAAAACAAACGGGACACATACGCACGCGTTTTAAAGCGCCGTCTTCATCTCTTGACCTAATCTGCTTCACCTTGCACCATCTTTGCACCGTGAGTTGGCAAAAGGTCACCAAGGCGGTATTTGGTAAAATTACCAAAATACCCCTTCTCGATCTTTTCGCAAAGACCAAGTCCCATCTTCGTGAAGCACCTCCATGCTTCGCCACATGTAGGTTGATCCTGCGGCTCTCTTCATGTCGGCAAGTCTCTCCCATCCGGCTCCCACCGAAACCACCATGGCACTTGCACCGACCGCCCGCAGATCGAACCCGATCGCCCAATCGCCTGTTCGGTTACCTTTGTCCATTCGCACCACACTTCGTTCTTTGACCTCACCCAAAGATAAATCGATCGTTACGGACCTCGGCTTTCCAAGCCTAGTCCCGATCATCCTCGTTGTTGACCGTCGTTGACCACCAAGCAACACCGCGACAAAGAATAGACAAGCAAGCGAATCCGGGAACAAGTTCTTCACAACTTGACCCATGTTAGTCAAAACATGCATCATGCAACACATATGCCATGAAACCCATGAACTTGACCTAACAAGCAAACATCGCCGCCACGGCGACGCATTTAAACACATCAAAACCGGTCGACCGCCACTTTGGCGGTCGGCCGCTCCTCTTGGTCGAGACCGCCACCAAAGGCGGTCGACCGCCACCATGACTTAACCAAATTTCCATCCTGGAAAAACCAAAACCTACTGGAATTTTCAAACCAATAGAACTTTTGCCTGGAAGCTCCAAAAATTATGAGACCAAGTACAGAAGCACCTTCTCACTTGCCTACACCTTCTATTTTTGGCCCAGCTTCAGAATCCAAAATATTGCAATGGCGGTCGACCCGCTCAAACAACGCCCGGTCGACCGCTCCATCTTGGCCGACCGCCACTTTGGCGGTCGACCGCCGATATTCATTCAAAAACCAAGTCAAGGCATGGCGGTCTTACGCCACCATGGCGGTTAGACCGCCAGAGGCCTGACAAAACTGAAACTTTGCCGAAAACACGTGATTCGACAAACCGTCAACAACATTGCCAATTGTAACATCATCCTAAGATCTCAGGCATATCCCCATGATATCCACAACTTGCTTTAGGCAGCATCATGGAGTTCATAGAATATGGATGCACTTCGAGAAACGATGTTACATGATAATTTAGTTGGCGGGCACGTGCTCTAGTAATTGGTCCTTACACATCAGAAGCAGTAGGGATGGTTGTATCAGTGGAAAGGATGTCCTCATCATCGGATTTCACAATTAACATCCTCAAAACTGTCGGCCACTACAGACTGCCCTAAACCAATCTATTATCGACATTGCGTATAAACAAGAATTACGCTACTAAACAAACGGAATCGGAATTACCCTTGAAGAACCGCTGAAGAACACGAACACTAGCCCGCGATCCCTCTTCCCCTCCCTTCTCTCTTCTTCCCTCCCTTCTCTCTTCTCCCCTTCCTTCTTCTTCTTCTTGGCCAGCCAACAACCCGGGCGTCCTCCCTTCTTCCTCCACTAGGTCGGTAGTGGGGAGTGACATCTTTGGCCGGCAACAGGGGAGAGCACTAGGGGAGGAGGCGCCGAGAGCAGGGGGAGGTGGCCAAGGGGGAGAGGGGACTAGTGGGTGGCAGCCACAAGTGGGGAGGAGGGGGAAAGTGGGGTGGCGGCTAGGGTTTTGGGGGAGGGTGGTGCCTCCCCCCTATGGCCGGCCACCACATGGCCTGTTGGGCCAAAGCCCAAGCCCAGGTTGCCTAGTATTCGCAGAAACCCCCCTCTAGTTCCCCTATTAATTCGCTTTGTTAATTTGGTCCTTCTTCCTAATTTAATTATTCTCTCTCGAATACTCTTTCGAATACATTTGGGGTATTACACATGCCAGGAATTTTTATTCGTTATTCTTTGGAACCAAAAGGGTACAGGTTCTATGATCAGGAAAAGGATAAACTAGTGGAAAGCAGGGATGCAAAATTTTTATATCAAAACATACCTTGCTGTGCTAAGCGGGCGAGGGTGGAAGTACTGGCAACTCCACCTGAAACATAGATGGATACATCTAGTATTGATTCTCACACTAAAGGAGGTTTAGCTCTTGAAGAAAATGCAAACCAAACTCCCAACACTAACATGCTTAGGAGAAGTAGGAGGAATTTTAGTACACTTCAATATCTAGATGATTATTATTTGTTCTTGGGGGAAGTTCACTCTAAAATTTTAGATTTAGAGGAAGAACTAAAGAGTTATAAAGAAGCAATAAGCTGCTCACATTCAAAACTATGGGTGAAAGCAATGCAAGAAGAATTAAACTCGATGAAAAGGAATAAAGTTTGGGAACTTGTTGATCTACCGAACAACCGTAAACCCATAGGTTGTAAATGGATTTTTAAAAGGAAATTGAATGCATCGGGTTTAGTGGAAAAATATAAGGCTAGGCTTGTTGCTAAAGGTTTTATACAAAGGGAATGTATTGACTTTGTGGAAAGTTTTTCTCCTGTTGCAAAGTTTACGTCAATGGTATATTCTTTTTTATAATGCTATCGCATCATATAGTTTTTCAATGACGGAAGGTGATCATTGCATATATACAAAAGTTATGCGTAATTGTTCTGTCTTACTGTCTTTATATGTTGATGATATTCTCATTGCTTCTAATGATAAAAATACATTGATGGAAGTGAAATCTTGGTTGTCTTCTAAATTTGATATGAAAGATATGAGAGAAGCTTCCTATGTTTTAGGAGTGAAAATACATAGAGATCAGAATAAAAGGATTCTTGGGTTGTCCCAAAAGGCATACCTTCGAAGCATTTTAAAATGATTTTCTATGGAAAACATGAAATCTGTTAATGTACCTATTGTGAAGGGAACTAAACTCAGTGAGGAATTATGTCCAAAAACTCTTGAGGAAAAAACTAGAATGAATGGTATTCCTCATTCTTCATCTTTGGCATGTCTTATATACGCTATGTTATTTACACGACCTGACCTTAGCCATACCATTGGAATTCTTAATACATTCCTGCATCTGAAGTAACAAAGGATGGTAGATGGCTAAGAGAATTTTTTGCATCACTTAAAGTCGTGGAAAGTGCATCATAACTTGTCACTATTTTCTATGATAATCAGGTAATGATCAAGGTCTCGAAGTATCCTAAATTTCATAGTAAAAGTAAACACATTGAAAGAAGGTATCACTATATTCGTGATGTAATAAATAGACTTGAGTCTATTCGTTTGGTTTATTTGCCTAGCATTGATATGGTTGCGGATCCACTGACTAAACTAGTTAGTCAAGAATTATTTTCTAACCATGTTAAAGACATAGGACTTTAGTTTATTGATTGAAATGTTTTCAGCCAAGTGGGAGATGTTGGATTTTCATATGGCTTTCAACATTTATTGGGGTTATTATCTATTTTAACTCAATGTGGAATTATTCATATTATTGATATATGTGATAGGGAATAATCTAATACGGAATTTGACTCGAGGTGTTGAGGACAGCTGTGTTAGAATATGGTAGACATATTTATTGAGATCGAGTCTACTGGAATTTAATATGCATGTGTATGATTAATCCGGATATAGCACATGATAGAATAGCTGGATTTGTTTTGCAGGATCGGCTCTGCAGGCTGTTGACCCACATGATCAGATTGGAATTAATCTTGTAAACAATCTGATCATAGCACATGACTCATACATGTGTGCTAGGGACTAATATATTTTAGACTCATAAAACTGGCATGTTTGATCATGGTTGGTGACTTGGTTCAGGAGTCACTACTACAGGAACCGACATCACAGACGGTTCGGAACCGTCATCACAAACGGTTTCGAACCGTCTATGTTTGTTGATGCTGTGATAACAGATATTATCACGCAGCGGTACAAAACCGTCTCAGGATCTGAAATATCACGAGCGGTTTTATTAAAAACCGTCTGTGAAGTCAAGTATCACGAGCGGTTTCAACCGAAAACCGTCGTGATTCGAGAATATCACGAGCGGTTCTAAATAAAACCGCTGCGTGATAGGAGAATATCACGAGCGGTTCTAAATAAAACCGTTTGTGATTTGTGACTATCACGACGGCTTTTATATAGAACCGTCGTGATATTCTCCTATCCTGAGCGGTTTGCTTGATCGAAACCGTCGTGATACTTGCCTTCCTGAGCGGTTTTAACAAAAACCGTCTGTGATAGCTAATACCCCTACCCACAATTTGCTGTTTTCCTGGCTAGCCTCAGGAATTGCTAGCCATGCCCTCTGAAAACAAGCATTCACAGAAACAGATTCAGGCAATCACAAAAATAGCATTTCACAATAACAGATTCAAGCAGCCATGACAACTCAAAGTGATCATTACTCAAAATAAATTACAAAAGATCGCATTTGTTCAAGTATTGTCGCTATAGTTACAACTAGATTACAATTGTTTGCGTTGAGAGGTTTTAGTGGGGTGATGCTCGGGTTGGCGACGAGTGAAACTCTCCGTTGTTGTTAATGATTTCGAGTTGATAAAGGCGCAGAGCTTCCTCGAATGTCCTTGATCTCTTCATACGAGTGAATCACATTGTAAATCCAAGACACATCGCTACCAATTAAGAGTAAAGTGGTAAGCTATATATATTTAAATTTATAATTAGGAAATAATTATTTGAGATTGACAAACCTTAGGATCCTTCTTCTTAGTCAGTAAGGATTAGTGCATATGATAGCGCACGTAGATTGCACATAACTCATCATCTTTTTCTTTGCGGCCTTTGCAAAAATAGAATTACATATATAGGTATAGTCAGTTCGAGACGCGTTATTATGAAGTATGATATAGTATTATTGTGTTGTAGCACGTACTGGAAAATCCATCCTATGTGTTAGTTGGGCACTCTTTCCATCGTATATTCCTTTGTTGGCAACATAATTGATGAGCGACCTACATGATTCAAAAAGTTATCCTCGGCCATTTCAAGCGAATGAAGACTACAATAGAGTTATGTAAGGAGGAAATGAGCATACCTCTCAGTATTCCTCTTAGAGTCTTTGAAGTCGTGCTTGTTGCGGTTTAGGGAATCAAGGTATATCACATGGTTCCTCTTGGGTATAATAACTAAAAGGATCAATGGTACCTACTCATGTATGTCGCTATAGTCATTAAACCTAAGTTAGTACTTTGCGTATAATGTACAAATGAAATTTGTATAGCAAGTAGTGACACTTACCCCTGGTTGTAGGGCACCACTATGTACTTCATGTTCCTCTGTAGAAGCAATGACCTCGTTATGTATTTCTCGACGAAGGACGAGTCTTGTAGGATGGTTTGCAACGATACCACGTGTGGGTCGAGGAAACCCACCGTTCTTTCCATTCCGGACATTTTGCGGCATGTATCTATACATAAGCAATGAGTTGTGATATTTATCGGTATTAGATGAATGTAGAACTTGATTATGCGCGCTTACGATGTCCAACATCGTAGAAGCGAGGCGTCGAGGCCAGCGAGGTTGAATAGTTCAAATAAATCATTGAAGCCCACGAAGTACCTCGTCCGTTGAAGAAATGCTTGTCCTCGTGTCGGCGGTGATTCGATGTCGGACCCCTTCTTTTGGGTCTTGTCCAAGTACCGAGCATGCAAAGCGACAAGCATGTCGGCGTGCATTATCTCGCCGGAACACAACGGTTTTCGATGATGTATTTCCGGTATCGCGGACTTCCCGAGTATCGCGGACTTCCGGTATCGCGGACTTCGGGTATCGCGGACTTCCGGTATCGCGGACTTCCGGACTTCTCGGACTTCCGGACTTGGGAGGCGCTTAACGTTCGTTGATTTCGATTTGGCCTTAGCGATTGGCATCGTCTTTTTGTGAGACGACTTCTCGAACCGATCGTCGGCACGCTTTTCTTTGTTCCTTGGCGTCTTCTCCACGGGAATCGAAGAGGTGGCCTTTTGAGGCTAAACATGAGGTGGAGTCATCGAGGGTCCGTTGGAGAGGAATGGTCGTGTCGGATCGCGCACCTTCTTTGGTTCGAGGCGATGTTCTTCTTGGGCCATTTGGATAAAGAGAGGACGGCATCCCTAGTGTTGTGATCTCTTCGTTCGGGCAAATGTCGGCGGGATGGCTCGGAAATTGACATGTACCATATCCACGGACCTTGGCGTAACCGTGCACCACCGGGCACCGTGCTACATCGCCCTTCCTCGTATGGATACACCATCCCTCTGCAACCTCAATACAAAGGACCCATCCATCCTCACTTGGAGCTTCTGAGCGTCGGCTCCTACAAAGCGATCACGCAATTAGCTAAGGCATCGTTAGGGTCTATCTTTGGTGCATTCCATAGATGTACGTTACCTTGATGTTGTCTATCGAATCGGACGTCGTCATGTTCACAATTATCTTGTGACGCGACGCTACTCCGACGTCGAGGAGGACCGTCTTCAAATTAGCGGGCGACTTATGACCACCGCTCATGAGTATATCCATTTGACTCATAATCTGCCATCTCTACTTGAAATTGGTTAGTAATCATCTGTACTAACCGGTTGTCGTGCTCGACCTTGGATCTCTTCCTAGTCCTATCGTGTAGTAGTCGTCCGCGAATCCATGAATCCAAGATGCGTTAACCCCAAGGCCTCGCGTGCGACCAGGTGCTCCTTGTTTCCCAAGGCCGTAGATAGTATATCCTTCTCCTGCTCGCACGGAAGGAGCCTTGGGAAGCTTGGGCGATCAAGTCACGCCGCAAGAGGTCATCACGTTATTATAGACACTATGAAGTTATGGACTTATTAACAACTTAGTAGTTCGATATACTTACCACACGTTGGGACACTTCTGATCTGGGGTTTGTGAAGGAGATGTTGCCGAAGACGAGACTTGTGCCCTCGCTTTTAACCAACTTAGGGAACGCAGGTGCGTGACATCGAAGCAGGGTTCTCCTTCTCCGCCGCCCATTCCTCGTATTTACAGCGTAACCAGCGGTGCCGAGTCTGTCTTGGGTAAGTGTTTCAGGTCCGAGAGCTTTGTGCGCCGTGACTTTGCTCCTTAAATTCGCCGATGTTTTCATAGCCACAAAGGTGTCCCATGCTTCCCGTCAAGAACCTATCTTTGCTTGAAGGCGTCGACCGTGTTCACGTGCCGTGACAAGAATGCTCTTGAAGGTCCTCCACGATTTACCCATCGTGAGCATCGCCGTCCGTCGCCGCGTGCCACATGTGCTACGGAATAGTGAACTTCTCTGAAAGTTACGTCCCACAGTAGCGCCTTTCACTTCTTTCGTCGAGTCCTTCCACCTTGGTGTGGTGATGAGGACCGTTCCTTCAAGTATCCCGCAGATGGTCCGGAATCTCGCCACGATCTCTTGGGACTCAGAGGGACCCCAAAGTCACCGACCTCCGTGATGACCAGTAGGCCCGTAGGCATTTTCGATTGTCCTCTGCCATCTCGCTTAGTGTCATTATCGCCGGCGGTGGCGGTGGCCTCGTCGGCGCCTCTTCCATCTGCGAATCGGTGTTGGCGGCCTCGTCGGCGCCCTCTTCCATCTGCGGGGTCGGTGTTGGCGGCCTCGTCGGCGCCCTCTTCCATCTGCTTGGCGTCGGTGGCGCGGCAAAACAGTGCCTTTGCCATCTCGCTTACTTGCTCTCGGGAAGAAGTACAGAGGTTGACTATAGAGATCAAGATGGCAAATGAAGAGTTGAATGAGCTCATCTGAGACTACTAACATTCCTAACACTCCTTAATCCACGAGCTTCTATTCTAACACTCCTAACACTCCTTAATCCACCACTTCTCTTGTGATCTTTGTATAGATAGAAACTAGTGATACAAATCTTTTGCCCGAGCCTACTTCTCTAAGGAAATGCGATTGATGATATTATGTGCTCTCAGAAGGAGAGTAGCTAAAGAACAAGTCTTTGCCATCTCAATCCTATTGTCTATACTCTTCATGAAATGAATATGATAATATAAATTCAAACTATGAGCTCTAAACAATACTTTGCTTAGCTCACAAATGATCTCAATCTGTTAATTAGCAACAGATTAAACTTCGATCAAGCAGAGGTTGACTACAGAGATCAAGATGGCAAATGAAAAGTTGAATGAGCTCATACATAATACTAGAAGAATCACAAACTAGTCAATACAAGCGATCAATTTGCAATAGAACTATGAGTTTGAACCGAAAGTAACCAATTAACGATACAACATATTGACAAGAGCAAGTAATACAATAGAGCTCAAGTATGAACTAACTATCACATTCAATCTCGAGATAAGGCGGAGTTCATCACGAGCATGTCAACAAAGCCCACTGATTAATTTGCAACTAGCATTGCAAATATATATATATATATATATGCAAAGATCAACCGAACTACCACAGAGGAGCAATACTCACAGAGAGGATGCCGCTGAAGAACTGGGGAGGCAGTCAGGGGAGGAGGCCGATCTTGAGGAGGGAGGCTGGGAGGAGGTCGACACGGGAGGAGGACGGGCGCGGGAGAAGGCCAGAGGAGGAGGAGGCCGACACGGGAGGAGGACGACGGCGTCGAGGTCGAGGCGCCAATGTCGGGGCGGCGCACCGAGGTCGGGCGGCGGCGACATTGGGGCTTCTGACTGGGAGGTGAGCAGGGCACCGAGGTCGGGGCGCGCCCCCGAGGTCGAAGGCGCCGAGGTCGGGGGCGGCGGCGCAGAGGTCGGGGGCACCAATGTCGGGGGCGGCGGCGCCGAGGTCGTAGTCGGCGGTGAAGGCGAGCCCTAAACCCTAGAGGAGGCGAACGAGCGCGCGAGAGAGTAAGGGGCGCGGGAGAGGAAGTGAGAAGTGAGAGGAAAACCCTAGCGTTTCCCGCCTTATAAAAAGTATATCACAGACGGTTCGAAATGAGAACAAATGCAGGATATTATCCTGACGGTTCCATAATAGAACCGCTCGTGATATGAATATCACGACGGTTCTATTATGGAACCGTCGTGATATATTCCACGACGGTTGTATAATAAAACCGTCGTGATAGCCATTTCCCGAGGCCAATTTATGATATCTTGACAAAACATCTTGAACTCGGTGAGACATAAATATCACGAGAAAACAGAGTGAACTTTCTTTGAGACAAGTATGATGACAATTATGACAAGTCCATATGAATTCTAACCTGGTGACAAGTATGATGACAAGTTTATAACACATTTGACTTCAAAATTTCATATCTAATTCAACTCAACTCCAAATCAAGTGAAACCAATTTTGATACTCCACATTACAATGTCGTCCACACATTGACATTAATATCAAATATGACAAGTCCATAACAAGTTCATAACACATTTGACTTCAAAATTTCATATCTAATTCAACTCAACTCGAAATCAAGTATGATGACAATTTTGATACTCCACATTACAATGTCGTCCACATTGACATCAATATCAAATATGACAAGTCCATAACACATCAACACATGACAATTTCACGTTGACATCAAAATATATGAGAGATTACAAGTCCATAACACATGATGTTATGGAATAAATTAATTACATTGGAGTAAATTCTTAATTAAGATATAGGCCTTCGTGATGATCGACGCATATAGCTAGCTTCCTCACCGGGTTCTTCCTCGAGCCTAATGCCATTTCGAAAGGAGGCAACTCGTCAAATTGATTGTATTCTTCCTCGTCCACTACATTCTCAACTCCGACAATCCTCCTTTTTCCATGAAGAACTACGTGGCGCTTCTTATTTGCCGGTCGGTTACATAGAAGACTTGAACAACTTGGTTGCTTGACGAATGGTTCGTCTTTATATCCGACACGTTCGAGGTCCACGGTAGTGACACCGTGCTTATCGACCTTCACTGTGCGAGATGGACCCAACGGCACCGAAATAGGGGATCTTGAAAAGCACGTGTCGAGCTCCCATATCTCGTCTATTTGCCCATAGTAGGAGCTCCTCATCCCATCGGTATTGAATGCATCTATCACGGACACCGCTATTACGGGTCAGCTCTTCCTATCCTTAGTCAGCCGTATAAAATGTGTACCCATTGATGTCGTATCCTTGCCATGTGACAATTGTAAATTGTGGCCCTCGTGCCAACCATAGCGGCGATCATCACTTGATGACCTCCCATGATTCGCACCTTTAACCATTCGTTCAGCAAGCGGTTGTGCTCTCTCGTGGTCCAAACCTCCGGCCGGTGCGGATTACATTGGCGCACCATGTCTTTGTGCTCGTCGATATCACGGGGACACTTGGGTCATGTGTTGCAAGACCATGAAATGGGCTTGGCGTATGTATCCAGATCGGGAGTTATTGATTTCTTCCGATGGTCCCGATACCATCCAGTCTCCCCTCATGGCGAGATAGAGGCACACCTATCGGTTCCACGAGCCATGTAGTCGACGCAGAACTCAATGACCTCTTCGGTTGCATAACCTTCGATGATCTTGCCCTCCGGTCGAGATCGATTCCGTCGTGGGACTTGAGAATTCCCATGTACCTCTCGAGCGGGTACATATGGCGTAAGAACACAGGGCATATCTTTATCTCTCTCACAAGGTGAACAATGAGATGGACCATGATATCGAAAAATGGCGGAGGAAATACATCACAAGATGACATAGAGTGGTCACCACCTCGCCTGCAGAGCATCTAGTCCTTGGGGATCAATGATCTTGAGCAATTGAGTTGAAAAAATAACACGACCTCAAGATTGCCACTCGGACCTTGTTCGACAAGATACTTCTAATTACAACAGAAGCATTTGTGTCATCGACACATGACAATCATGAGACTTCATACCAATTAATTTCAAATCTTGCATAGAAACAAGGTTCTTAATGTTAGCGGAGTAACGGATGGGACTTTCACTCCATGCAAGCTCAGCACGATTCATTTCTCTCGGCCTTGGATAGAGTGTAGCAAAATTGGGGAAGGTACGTTAAATCTGTATCGGTCTCTACGGTGCTAACTCGATCCTTATGTTCATATCAACCAAGTCACGCGCATGCGTTAACACCATCCTTTGTTTTGCCACTAATGTTCAAAGAAGAGACCAATCAAGCTATCACATACATTCTTCTCTCGTGCATGACATCGATGTAGTGGCGAATTTCTAAGTGCTCCCAATAAGGCAAGTCCCAAAAATTGACCGCTTCTTCGGATGTTCTTCTCACGGGTTCTTAATTTACGTCCTTCCCAAGCACAACATCGACATCCTTAACCATATCATAGACCTCTTTCCCTCTAAAAGCCCTTGGAGTGAATCGTTCTCCTTATTTCCGTCGAATTGTTTTTTCATCTTGCGGTATGGGTGACTCTGAGGAAGGAACCTACGGTGGCGATATATACGATTTCTTGAGTTGTTCAACCATACACTCTCTGTAGCATCTAAGCGGTCTTGAGACGGGCTTTGGCTCCTTTTGTCTTTGGCTTGACAGTTACCAAGGGCGGGAAAATCATTGATGGTGCGAGAACAACATGGCGCGTAAAGTGAAGTTCTCTCGTTTATACGCATCCCATACATTGCCCTTCGTTCCACGGTGTCACAAGATCTTCCAAAGAATGGTGCTAGGTACACATCAATATCATTCCCGTGTTGCTTGGCCCTTGGATAAGTAGTGACATCAAAATGTACTTCCGCTTCATACACTGACCAAGGAGGAAGGTTGTACATACATAGATTCACGGGCGGTACTATGTCGGTGCTCATGTTACCGAAAGGATTAATTCCATCTGTACTCAACCCTAACCTTATGTTCCTCGGTTCCGCACCGAACTCTTGACTCGATCGAAGTTTCTCCTTTAGGCGCGAATCGGCGAGGTGTCTTAGCTTTCCATCTCTCTTACGCTCCTCTGAGTGCCAACGCACAATCTTGCGTCCTTTGCGTTCGCAAATAAGCGCTTCAAGCGTGGGATCACAGCGGATACCACAACATCTTAGCAGAGGTCCTTGCTTCACCTTAGCGATTCTCGGCGCTTGTATCGGGATGCTTTGCACACAGGACATACATGCATGTCGCATACTCTTTACTGAGAGGATACAATCATTCGGACATGCATGTATTCTTTCTACTTCCATTCCCAATGGACAAATAACCTTCTTTGCTTGATAGGTGGTCTTTGGGCAACACGTTTCCCTCCGGAAGGATGTCCGCTAGGAGACCTAACAACGCCGTGAAACTCTTATCGGACCAACCATTGCTTGCCTTCAATTTCAGCGGTTCAAGCACGGTTGACAACCTTGTATATTCGGCTTGCAACCAGGGAACAAAGGTCTCACCGAGTCCTCCCTTAAGCCCTCAAATTTACAAAACTCTCTCTCCTTAGTTCTCTTACGCATCGCGTAGCATCCGATCCAGTTGTCATCGTGTGACATATCCTCATCAAAAGCGATCTATCCACATCCGTGATCGTTGACTTCCTCGGCGGTGCCGTCATTACTAACTTCATGTGTAATAATCTGCTCTTCACCGTGGTGGTCCAACATGTATACCCTTTTGTGAAACCCTTGAATCAAGTGCGCTTCTATTTGCGTCGCGTTGTTAAACATCTTCAAATTACATAATCAATGCATGGACGAGACATAAAATTTATCTCCTTCTTCAACATATCACCTTTCGTGGCTCTTCTAAAAGCAACCACGCCATTAATGTACTCTTGACTCACACGGTTCTGCTTGTACATCCAGTTTGATCCATCTACACTACGCATGTAACAAATTAGTGTCAAAATTGATTAGCGATTAATTTATAGCAAATATAAAGGGTTATAGATCGTTACCCTCGAAGGTCACGAAGAAAATCGATTCCTCTCCTTTCCTTCTCCTCTCTAAGGTGGCGCAATGGGGAGGAGGTGGCGGGTGTTGGGCGCTAGGGCAAGGGTCCAACCTTCTCCTCTCTAAGGTGGCGAACGGATAATTATTGATTATCTGCATGATTGTTGATTAGATACGAGACAAAAGACAAGAGGAAGATCCTAATTAATAACTAGCAAGTTGGTCAGCGATTGCTTGCATATCTGTTTTCATATAATTGAAACAATAAACCACTTTGTGATGACGTTTCTTCATGGATATAAATGGAGGAAATATAAAATACATCATTGCACATGTGACTTATCTTGGTGTGTCATAAATTCTTCTTTTTAATCCGTTCTAGAAAACTACTCATGAAATTAGTTCTGATTAAGACTTTCACTTCTTTGCACGTACTTACTCGTTTTGTCTCATTGTTGCACAAAGGAATTACACAGATTAATTAAAGGCTACATGTTTTGCTTTTCATTTTCTACAAATAGGGTCCATCAAATTGAGAGCTAGATGTACGTCGCTTTTGCCTTTTCCCATCAAGTAGTATTAATTGAAACCTAAACCCTATGCTTCCGATTAAGGAATACAACAAAAAAACAAAACATTAGCGTCTATGTACAGAGTAGCAAAGTCGTGAAATTTACTAATCAATAGAGTGAAAAAGGATAATCGACATTACTTCATCTGCTTAATTAGGGGAGAAATCGCAGTTGGAGGAGCTAGGGAGGAAGTGGCACGCACTGGGGAGGAGAAGCTAGCTACCAGATCTAAGTGGAGCCCAGCAGCAGAGGGCGGCGGTTGATTATATTTATCCAAACATGCAGCGAGAGAGTGGCGAGAGGCACGGCAAAGGTCTGGCGATGGACATAGCGGTAGTGCGGCGAGAGGGATGTGTCGCGCTCAATTTATCTGCGATGGGCATATCACGAGCGGTTCTTAATAAAACCGTGCAGTGATAGATAACTATCACAGCGGTTTGTAAATAGAACCGTGCGTGATATTACCTGAGCGGTTCTATTCACAAACCGTGCGTGATAATCACCAAATCACGCAGCGGTTTGTAAATAGAACCGCTGCGTGATATTACATGACGGTTATTAAATAGAACCGCTGCGTGATTGAAATGATTATCACGCAGGCGGTTTGTGAATAGAACTGTCGGTAATATCACGACGGTTCTATTTACAAACCGTCTGTGATATTCTTCCCGCGCCACCCGCAGGTGCGGCAATGGCCAACACAGACGGTTCCAAAGGAACCGTCTGTGATGGGGTGTCTACTATAGCCTGTTTTGTAGTAGTGAGTCTCACGGTCTACCAAAAATAGGTGGATCAATTTATAACAACTGGAAGTGGAGTCTATAAATAGGTCCCTACCCTCTAACCTCATAATGCAATTGTGAGCGGCACCACAGACAAGACAGGGGAATAGAGGGTAGACCGAAAAGCCTCCATAAAATCAATCTAGGGTTTGGTAAAACCCAACAATTTGGTCTCAACCAAACATGGCCTTATAAAGCTAAATAGAGAGACCATCCATTTTGCTAGCTATCAAACAACCACGCCACTCCTACTTGGCTTGACAAAGATCACCAAAACATGTGGTCAAACAAAGCCTGACAATCTTACATATGGTATGTTCAGCTGCCCTTTTATCGAAATTCTCTTAAGTGACTCCATACGCTGAATTGTGATGCATCTCATGTGCAATCTGCATATTCTATATTACCTGGTTTGGTGTCTTTCCTTCTTTGCAAATTCTCCCCCTACTCTTTAGGGCTTATTTGGATACACAGTTATACGACTCATTCCGTTCGGACTGACATGGAATTTGAACTAAAATATCTTCCAATCTAAAGGAATTGTGTCTGATCTCTCTCCATCCAAACAAGCCCTCAGTGATCTCTCCTGCAATCTACAAAACAGCTACTTCTTGTTTGATTATATATACAAAGTAATTGGCCATGTAGCTGTTCCATGTGTTGATTACCAACCTCTTCTTCCTTGTTTACTCCTTCCACATGATTAGGTTTCATGGACTGTTCAAATATCAACTTGAGCGGGAGCTCCAGCACTCGCGTATTGCTCTAGAACAGAAGCCTTGACACCCTTGCTAGTTTTGGCTTGTATAATAGATGGTTCTGTGTTTATCCTTTGCATCATGATGACATAATACAATTAATGGCTATGCGGATCGTCTTATCGGCCAACCCTAGGTTATCTGGTCTATGAACCGCCACTTCCCAGTAGGTAGCAAGGCCATCCTTCCTTTCACTAGGGAAGGGGAGTTACTTCTTGAGAACATTGATAGACAGCAGCAGCGATGACATGCAATTTCACAGCACGGAGATTAGGGTAATGATGGATCTTGCAATGTGATGCTTACAGGTTGATAGCAGCTAGAACTGTCCAAATGGGTCGTGCCTCGCGTGTGAGCCCAAAGCATAACACTGTTGGCCTGGCCAGGCATGGCTTGGGTCGTGACCTTAGCCCAGCGGACCGGCCTAGCACGATATGCATCGTACCATGCCTAGCACGACACGACAAGCATAGTACCGTGCCTAGCATGACATAGCACACATAGTACCATGTGTGACACGGAACGGCATGCATAGTACCATGCCTAGCACGACATGGCCTGTTTAGTCATGTTTAGCACCGGTCGACCCGTTAGGCACAACACGGAATAGTCTGTTAGGCACGATTAGGCCTGTTTAGAAACAGTCGGCCCATTAGGCATGATTCTAAATTGTATTTTTTGATTCTATGCATTTTTTGAATTTTTTTTGCAATTTTTCAAATTTTATGCTCGAGATGGGCTAAACGAGTCAACCCTAGCCCGTCGGGCTAATTGTGTCCAGGCTGGCACGACATGGCCCATGAGCACAGCGTGTCATGCTTGGGTCAGCGGTTGAGCCCATGGACTAGCATGACATGACCTGTTTAACTAGTCGAGCCAACCGAGTCATGCGTAAGTAGGATTGTGCCATGTCGCCCGTTTGGACAGGTCTAATAGCAGCAAAATTCCTCTAATGTTCACAGTCGCTAAGGTGCTAGAAGGTGCAATGAGTTTAGAGGCCACACCACACTACAATCTTGTTGCTAATTTTGAAGCAAATCATAGTAATGTTGTGGGCCATGTTTGCTTTCTTGGGTTCCTATGGTCACCCCTCGTGGCTTTATATGGTGTCTCTAATTCTCTTCCAATACTAAAGAGAAGTAGGAATCCTAATTCTATTAGGATTCAAGTAGGTTTCCACGT
Organism: Phyllostachys edulis; assembly: GCA_036346405.1. NCBI lineage: Eukaryota > Viridiplantae > Streptophyta > Magnoliopsida > Poales > Poaceae > Phyllostachys > Phyllostachys edulis. The sequence continues at coordinate 80,289,223 of CM070546.1, read as the reverse complement.
AGCACATCTCACCAAGTCCTAGTAGATTAGGATATGAGTCACCATACTCAACAATCTCCACATTAATTCTTATCCGTTAAAGCCACCATGCTCCTTGAAGCTCACTAAAAGTCGGCTCCGTCTTTTTTTGCTTTTTCCCTAATGAGTAATATTGCACCATTCACTGTTGAGTTCATTGATTTGGAGGCTATGTTGCAAGAAAATACATAAGTTGTCAATTTGGTGGTATGTATAGCATTTGCTGTCTAGTGAAAAGCTTGGTGTAGTTTCAGGGTTGATTTGGGACTCTTTTTCATTTCGGTTTCAAAATCACGCTAGGATCTCTATTTTCTTTTTCGGTTTAGAATATGGTCGATTTTTTGCGAGTGAATGGGTGTATCTTCGCGTCAGAGGTTGGGAATTTGTGAAGTTAACTGTACTTATGGTGATACCATGCAAATCTGATAGGTGCTTCTCTATCTACTGTTGGGATTGTCAGTGGATTTGATGTTCATTTAGTATGTGCATTCTTTAGTGCCAAAGGTAATATTTTTTAGCCAATATAGATATTAGAGAGGTATGCATGTGTTCAGTGTGCTATTTTGTTTTCTTGTGATGGGCTCTCGATAGATCTTTTCTACAAATTAGATTCAGGTTATGTAACTATTGGGAATTACAAGGTATTTGCTTCCTAATATGATAGCTTTTTTTCTTCTTTACGATGACTTTGTGTTAATTTGATAACTAGAAGTTTGACGCTTTGCTTTAAGAGTTGGACTTCAAACTTGTTGAATTTTAGAAGCTTGGATAGGATATATCAAGAGAAGGTACAATGCTATGTCATCTAGATGCAATTTTGATGTATTCAGCAACATGAGAGGACTGTAATTTTCATATTCAGTCAAATTGTTGGACTGCAACCTGAGCTTCATGACATATTTAGATCTTGTAGTATTTCTGGAAATTAGCTCCCCTTGATGAACAACTAATAACATGTGGATAGATTCTAATATGCTATGCAAATACATTTGTTTTCTTTTTTTCTTAGGAACTACGATGCTAATATGCTATGCAATAAATATTTCATATTGCAAAGTAATGTATTTTTACTACAACCTTATCTTCATGACATATTTAGATCTTGTAGTATTTCTGGAAATTAGTAACGTAGGCTAGGTGGAGCAGTGATAGGCAACAGCGGAGCAGGGTACAAAAACACTTTGATTCGGCTGGATTATTTTATATATGTATGATCTTGGGGTTGTTATTATGTACTAACTACTCACGCATCCCAATTAACTATATAACCTATCTTTAATTTAATTGGAGTTATAATGAGCTAGGTTAGGTTCATGTAGAGTAATAATCATTTCGAATCATGCTGGGTTCTTGCGGGTTTGGAAGAGTGGCACTTTTAGCCATCGTTTTTTTCCGTATTTAATCATGCTGCTTAAATATGCTTAAATTGATATCTGCATTAAATTTTAGCGTCGGGCCTAATTTTGATGATATAACGCCATATCAGTGCTATTTGCAACCTTGTTAACAAGACATCCCGATTACTCATGTTTTCACGAAGAAAGCTTACTATTGTTTCACCAATAAAACCAACCTGTTATTGCTTAATGAGTCATGCCATAGTAGAGTAGGATTAAGAAATTTGGGGGCTATATCTGGATTCTAGAAGCAAGATGGTGTGCCATTTAATGATATGACATAGGTTGCTTGATTGTAAATAGATCATAGTGTGGCTAAATCTCTATAGAAAATGATCCCTATTTGCCAGTGCCGTTGAATTGTAAAAGGATACTTTAATGGCTTAAGTGTCTCTTTTCATTTCCTCAGCTTTTCCCTCGTAGCGATTGTACTTATTAGCTTCATATTATTTTTTAAGTATTATCTCATTGGCGATGTCGATCATATTGTTTCTATACCATTTCCCTCATATACTTTCCATAAATTTTATGTAGTTCAAGGAAAATTCATAGCTATTTTATGGATTGATAATGTAGATTGATGTGCACAAGTTTGGGCAGCCAACTGGTAAGTAAGAGTAATATTTTAATATACTTCTTTCACGAAGAGAAATCCACGAGAAGGCCTTTGTGGTTAAGTGCTCACTGACATGCATGCACTCCATATCCCTGTTTGATCCAGTACAAAAGAACACCAATTTTGCCTCTTCAGAAATTGCTACTGTTTCTACTTAGTATTTGATCATATTGCATTGAATGACTCAGAAATTAACACCAGATTTGTTTCTTGCATTCTTAAGTAGGATAATCCAAACTATAATGATGACAGAAGGTACCAGTTTTCTTCACCGAGAGGACTATGACATGCCTAAAGTTTTGTATATGCAGGTTGTTTGTTTGTCTCTATGTATATATTATGTTTTTACCAAGTTTTAGATACAAACTTCCATTTTGGTTTCTAGCTTCATGGTTACCTTGGGCCTGTCCTTTGTCACATGGTATCCTTTTGTGTATGCAGTTTTAGGCCAAGAAACCTTGCATGTTTGTCTCATGAGCTCTCTACTTTCTATGGATGGAATGAATGTACATTCATGATTTGTTTGGGAAGTTCATTCCCGACCGGGATCCATATGGATGGGCCGGGAATTTGAACTAAAATCCCAGTCCATCCATGTGGATGAGAAGGGATTTGGTCTCAACCAAACAAGGCCTCAAATGAATATCTGTGTGATTCCAAGAGTTTGCACTTTAGTATATGTATGTTATGAGACATCAGCGTCTGTTTGAGCAGCCCTATTGTACCATACCTTTGCTTTATATGCTCCCGGTCCCTGTCGGCTGTTGAACTAATACATCAATGCCTTCCATACCAAATTAATTTGCATTCCTCAATTGTATTGTATCTATGCTGTCCATAATAGCAAAGACGCCCGGCAAATGGCGAAGCGCGTAGGCATTCCAGTAGGGATGTAATCGGGTTGCTACATTTCAATATGTTGTTTTGTTCTGTATGGTTTGGACTACATTCGGTGATGGGATGTTTGCTGAATTTTTATCAGGATGTTAAGGACTCTAAGTCCATCTTATTTATTCATGTTTTTTTCCCTTCATTTGCGTTATCAAAATGAACAACCAGTCACGTCCTTATATCTGACTGACTGACGCTTATGACGTTGGTGTTGTTGAGATTTATAATATTTGACAAAAAAAAATTAGGGTTTTATCATGGTGTTGTACAAGAAGATATACTTGGCTACCTACCCTTACGGTGCTATAATGTCGCCCTCCTCAAAATACGATATAAATAGTTATAAAAAATGATACGGGGGCCCGATCTTCACGACTTAAAATCTTGCAAACACGTAGACGATGATAACTCAAGAACAGCAATGCAATATGAAATTGGGGCAACCTTGCGTCAAGCACAAAACCTCCTCAATGGCAATCACACCACAGCTCTCACGATGATCCAATCCACACAACCAGGACGTAGGCTAATGTATGGAGAGGTTGACCATAACAGATCAGCTCAAGCAAACTCCAAGAACTTGCAAGAACAAAGGAAGCAAGAACACACAATTCTTCTCAAGGACGGTATCAATCTACTAGTTCAATCTGAACAAAAACATCAAAAATTTGTGGTTAAGGTTCCTAGGTCTGGTCACCAACATTAAATAGGGTGTTCCCACCCCCTTGGTTCGGTCAGATATGGGCCAGCACACCCAAAACACCAATTTGGGCTCTAGAGGCCGAATTCAACTTCTAAACGCAAACGGTTCGAACTCTAGTGTTATAAATGAAAACCAATGATACATGGCTGAAATTATGATTATAATTAGACCTAAATACGTGGCATGCGAGCCCACACCATTGCCTAACTCATTGGGCCCAATTCGGATTGAAATCTGCTTCAAATTCGGAATTGACTTTGGGCTGAAATTGGAAGAGGTCTCCAATTCGGATTTTGAGTTTGTATTGGAGCCCAATAGCCCTCCTCCATGGCTAGGCATGGCCAAATCCCACCTTGGGCTATGTGCCTCCCTCCTTGGGCCCATGCACCCCCTTTGGGTCTCTTTTCTTCCTCCTTTGGTCCAATAGTTTCTTTCCTTCTCCTTTGGCTGGAAGAGGCTGGAATCTTCTTTCCTTCTCCTTTGGCCGAAGCTTCTTGCAAGCATGCATTCCCTTGTGGTACCTTCTTCCCTCACCTCCCGCTGGACACCATGGATACTTCTAGTATTCCTACCATCATCAATTAAACAATTCGGCAGCATCATTGTTCTTTCATACAATAAAGAACTATCAAGTAAATGAATCACCTTATCATTGCTCAATTGATGTTTAGGTGTGGTTATGTGAGTGTGAATCAATGGAGTATCCTCATCAAAGAATCTATAAATTTTTTTGGTTAGATAGGTCATGGTGTGAGAAAGTGTCCTACAAAGATTTAATTGAAAACATGACTTACATTAGGAGAAACATTAAAAAAAAGTGAACAGTAACTTTTCCCTTTTCTTTCTCCTTTTTTATTTTCTGATTTCCTTTTGAGCTGTATTTGTCTTTCTTTATTTCTCTATGTGTAGATCAAATTTTGATTTGAAATTTGGTGGTATGATAGATTGATTTTGTGTCGATGCTACGTTTTTTTTTTTTGAACTTTTCTTGATCATTTGTGCTGTGTTTTAAAGGAGGTAACGTTATAGCACTGTATGGGTAGGTAGCTTAGGATATTCTCTCGGTGTTGTACCATGATCTGAAGAATGTGTCAAATATAAATTTCCCTTAAAAGTAAGGAAAAAAGGTGAATTTATGACATAAATTGTCCCATCGTGCAAGGATATATGGTTTTTTTATTTGTTCAACAAGAAGCCAACGTTTTCAAGCGTGTGCACAGAGAAGCCAAACAACTCTAGCATTGTCCTGTAAAATAATGTTAGCGTCCTATAGCGCTAACTTGATGAATCCAGTGCTCCAGTGCTATTCTTTTTAAACAAGTTTACAATCTTAAGGCAAACAAAACATCCATATAATTATGTACTGTGCGGTTCGGCAAATTATGTATTCATTTTTACACAGTTTAGCTCGACAAGGAGGCAACATCCTCTCTGCTCTCAAAAAATTGTGCATTTTTTCCCTTTTGGTTACCCCAAGATAACTGGATTGTACACACCCACGATTATACAACATGGTGTGACCTGAAAACGATGTTAACTGTCAGCACTCACATTGGCACGTTGCGGCAGAAAACTGACTAATTTCCGTTAGGACATCGAATGAAAATGGAGAGTTCAACTCAATGGCTCATGCAGTCATGCTTACGCCGTACTTATCAAACAGCAGCCACCTGCTCAAGGATGTTTGATATTTACATGTCAGTCCATTCCATCATGTACAGCGTACAACTGTACTAATTAAGGACCATACAATTCAGGACAGGATTTACATCAAATGATCATTGTAAGCTTCTAAAATTATTCGCGCCATAAGAGAATTGTAGCAGACTAACATATAATTTCAAAAACCATGGAACCATGTGGATTAACCACTGCTGAAATCTCTTTCACCAGACCGAGATTCCTCCCGCAGCACAAGTGTTTTTTTACGAACGCTCTCCCAAGAACCTTTTCCAGGTCTGATATTCTCGCGGTTATCTTCCTGTTCGTGGAGTCGACGTTAAAGAACGAGGGAGAGATTTCTCGAATTTTTTTTAAAAATAATCTATTTTTTATTCGAAATTTCAAAAATATTCCGGCGATATTTTTTTTACAGAAATATACGTCTGTCGCCCAATGGTTGAGCGACTCGAGCCTATCGCCCAATGGTTGGTATTTCGCAAACTATCGTCCAACCGTTAAACTTTAAAAGCGCATGCAAGTCGGACCGTTATGCCATCATTACGATCGCCGCACCGTTGGGCGATAGGATCGATCGCCAACAAGATCAATGACTTCATGTTCGATCGCCTAACGGTGCGGCGATCGATCGTCTATATATCTTGGTAGCGGTCCCCGGCCGATTCATTTTGCGAGCATAAGCGATCAAGTGACTACGGGAGAAGAAAGAGAGGAGAGGAGAGGAAAAAGAGAAGGAGAGGAGAGGAAAAAGGGGAGGAAAAAAGAGAAGGGGGAGGGAGAGGGAGAAGAGGAGGAAAACTTGGATTGCGAGGTAAGTTTGATTTATTTTGTATTGTATTTTTTTAAGTAGGTATTTAGTTAATTAAAATAGTAGGTATAAGTAGCGCTCGTAGGAAACTGTAGTTAGAAAAAAAAAGTTGAAAATCGAAATGTTGTTGATTTGTACGTAAGTGTATTTTGTAGTGTATTTTTTTGGGTAGGTAAATAGTTTATTTAGTTAAATGAGTAGTATAGTAGCACCCGTAGGAAATTGTGGTTAGAGAAAAAAAATAGAAAATCGAAATGTTGTTGATTTGTATGTACGTAGTAGTGATAAAAACTTTAGTTACAGAAAAAATAGTCTGTGAGGGAGTATTATTAGTGCTGTTTGTAAGATGTATTGTAGTAGTGTCGGTATGTGCGTGGCCGACTATTATTGGGTGAATAATGCGTGACTGAGCGCATAAGGAGGATGAATTATTTGTATAAACTAATTAGTACAAGTAAATTAGTATGAACTAACTGACTTACGTAATTGGTAGAAGACCGGAATGCCACTTGTAGCATTTCGGATTGCAAGTTAGCGTCCGAATCGAATAATGCCTGCTATGGAATAGCTCGGTTTGTAAGTTGAATCTGAATATCGTACTACACGTTCATTGTGGCCTCTGCCTTAGGGAATGAATGACGTCTTGATCATGCTGTCGTGTAGTTGTGGACGATAGGCGAAGGGCCTTACAAATGTAAATTACAATGTAGCAGTACTTGCATGTCGTGCGTTGCGAGCTGACTAATTGCAATGTTGGAAATATTTGCAGCCATACAATAAGTCATGCCTGTACCCACTACATTGAAAGTGCATTACGATGTTGGCACCGTTCGTGATGGTCCGTGCGGTGTTGACTTGAGCGGTTTTCGGCAAGCCACTCTGGTACACCCCGGACGGCGAGAATGCACGAATCGAAGATGTGAAGCACTGGCTGACCCGCAGCTTCTCTTTGAACCCTGAGGTGTGCAGCGTCGACATACAAGGGCTTTGGAGCCGGTCTCCCACGAACATCAGCTGGGAGTTGAGAAGACTGATGCGCATGACAGTGTGGAAGGGCTTTATAGAAGGATGTCGGCTTTGTGGATATGAGTGTGTGATACTTGTGCAACCATGCCCAAAAGAAGTCAGGCAGGGCCCCCAGTAGGATATCATCCGGGTGTTGCGCGAAATGGGTGCCCAAAGATGTTGGTGAAGAAGAGGACCCGAGGGTCAGTGTTCTGAAGAGTTCAGAGAATGTTTCTTGTGATGAGCCCGACGCGGTACATACAGAGAGGAAGATCGGCACGCATGGTGAGCCTACTGAGACGGTGATGAAGGAGAGCATAGGGATTACATATTGCATCAAATGGAAAGCGATGACCGGATGGCCTTGGCTGAAGAGGAAGCTTTACAAGAAAACAACGAGGGCAGTTCCGATGAGGACGGAGCTCCCATCCCCCAGGAATGGAACAGATTTGACGCTGAGGGTCTATGTACGCACGACAAGCACGAATCGCCGTGGGAGTATCATGCCACGGAGGTTCGGTTGCACTCAATGTTTGCTGATAAGACATCCTTGCAGCATGCCATTAAGCTGTGGGCTATGTCTATGCAGCGGACGTTTCGGGTCGTCAAATCTAGCCAAGAGCAGTACCGTCAAATGCGAGCAGGCCGGTTGTCCTTGGCGAGTGCACGCGCATAGACCGAAGTATGAGACTCACTGGATTGTCTCGAAGGTGGAGCCGCACTCGTGCATGCTCAACAGTGTTTTGTGCAGACATCGTAACATAACGTCGACATTCATAGCTAATTTGATGTATGGAGAGATAGTGGAGAAGAAGGATATGGAGGCCAAGCACATTATGGTGGCTATTGAGAAGAAATTCAAGTACAAGATCAGCTATGGGAAGGCGTGGCGTGCGAAGCAGAAGGCTATGGAAAGACGGTTTGGATCTTTTGAGGCGTCGACAACCTTCCTCGTATGCTTGAGGTCTTTGCGGAGAGAAACCCGAACGCGTACATTCTTTGTGAAGGACATGCCATCTAAAAATCCGCGAGGTTTTTCCATAATGCATAGGGCCTTCGTAGCCTTCGGTCCTTGCATCGAGGCTTTTAGGCATATGCTGCCCGTGTTCTCGCTTAATGGGACCTTTTGGCCGGAAATACAAGGCGGATCCTTACGCCATAGGCGTTACAGAACAATCAAATTCGCCATTGGCCATCGCATTTGTCGAAGGTGAGAATGTCGACGGTGGTTGTGGTTCCTTCGACATCGAGGGTGGGAGTTGTTGGAGCTTGTCTGGTGTGTGCGTGATCCATGATCGCCATGCCGGGATCTTTGAAGGCCATAAAACACTTCAGAAGACCCGAGGAGCCGTTCCTTGGCGTGATATCGAGTAGATGGTGTATTCGCCATTTGGGGCCCAACTTCTTCAAGAAGTTCCCAAGCAACCCTTGGTGAAGCTATTCAAGAGGTGGCTATCTGAGAACCAGCGGCGCAAATTTGGCGCTTATGGGCGCCTTTGAGCGAACACAAAGAGAAACACGTGGGCGCGAGGAACCAGGAGCGAGTCTGAACTCTCTCTTGGTCCGAGGCAGGACCTCGAGGAACATCGAGTGCTTCTCCCATCGGATCGAGGCCCGACCATTGAACAAGTGGTCTCTGGCCGCATGACACGGACGGGGCAAGGTGCGGCATAATGACCACTAACCTTGCGGAGGTGTACAAGCCCCGGGTTCTTAGGGGCCTTCATTCTCAAATTTCATCGCCATCGTGGAAGGTGTTACGCACAAGACAATCGGGTATTTCGGGGAGAGGCATGCAAATGCCGCACTTCATGCCACGAACCCTCAAACACCGTACTGCTCGAAGATTACGGCATACATGCAGGCAAAGACACAAAAGGGCCAGTCACACACGGTGTACGTGATGGGCAATATGGAGCATCGTTTCGACGTGCTCTTGCGGGATAGAGCCGGATTTGGGACGGCTCGTTCTCTTGTCACCCACGAGGTATGCCTTGGAGATCATGTCAACGAGCCTAGCTGTATGTGCAACAAACTGAAGCTCTTACACAAGCCATGCTCTCATGTGCTCGCCGCATGCGGGATTGTGCGTATGGACCCTTTGAACTTTGTGTCCGAGTACTTCTTGAAGGAGAGGGTGGTGCGGCGTGGATCGGCGAGCTTAGAGGCTTGTGGTTGTGGGTAACCGCCACCTTGGATATTGCAAATAGGATCTGGATTTCGGATATTGGCATGCTGAAGGGTAGCAAGGGTCATCGGCAGAGTCGTCGTATTACCAATGATATGGACGAAGCACAAGCCGGGGCGTTGGTTAGACGCTGCGAACGCTTCTGAGAGGGGGCACACACCAGACGATGCAAGGCACCACCGGTGAGTAAACCTTTGCTATGGTTTGCGTTAGCACTTCTTCTGGTGTGCAAAGTGGGACCAAAATTGCAAATCAGTGTACATTGTCATTTGTACTTTGTATTGTTTATGTAACTGTTCTGCTACTACCCAATTTTCATTTGATGTATGTAATGTTGTAAGACATGTATCGTATGTTGCACGTAGTGTTTATTTAAGTGTTGTAGTACTATAACTTTTTTCGTTAGTTTTTCAAAGACTATCCTGGTAGCCTAGTACTCTTTGATTTGTTTGTTTGCAAGTTAAATTTACTCATTCGTTACACTCGATGTTTTATTTCCGCGTATTTGCTAACTTAAAGTTGTTTTGCAGATGTTGATGGTGTAAAACCGAACACGAGTAAGAGGGCGGACGATGGCCGTGCTATGGGCCTTCGTCCACGAGAGCGAACGTAACACGAGGATTTATACAGGTTCGGGGGTCCGAGAGGACCGCCCTACTCCTGTCGGCGGCCTACGGGGGTTCGAGGATCCCTCCCGAAGGCTCACCTTAGAGACTTGCTTGTATGTATTGCTCAAGAGTCCTTCCCTCATGAGTGGGATACATGGGGTATTTATAGGCTCCTCAGCTTGTACAAATGACCAAAATACCCCTTAGGGGTTGGCTATTCTAAGAATACAAGCCAGGGGTATTATAGTCTTTCATGAGCATAACAGCCTTCCTTGGACCTGTACGTGCGTCTGCTGTAAGGCGAGCCCCAAATGTAGGTGGGATGAATTATTTTTCCAACAGTAGCCCCCTGCCTCTTGGCATTTCAGGGGAAATACCAAAGAGGTAGTCTTGAATTGTATTCTTCGTGCAGAGATTAATATTTTTAGGGAGCCCTGGTAAATTTGAACTGTGGCTGCTTTTGGAAATGTGTTCTGAGAGTGCAGGAACACCCAGAATATCATGCTTCCAACTAGCTAAATAATATCCATCTTTGCAGATCAAATCATTGTATATACACGAGGCCACGGCAATACTCACAGATGTGTGACCACATTATTTGCGTGTACCAAATAATGCCCGGTTGTCTTTGTCTTCTGTCTTTGGGCAGGTACTGTTTTTTGCTTTTTCCTCAACAAGCTTAGCTGCTCTTCACGTGGTGTTGCCTAGGGCAGAGCAACCGAACAGTATAGTACTTGCTTTGTTCCTTTCGGCAGAAGCTCTTGGAAGCAATTTTTTTTGTTTTATTGTTTCATTTCATCTCCCTGCCCCTTGGTGCTCTCAGTAGTGACTCAAAAAACAGATGACCACCAGCAAAGCTCACGCCTTGTGTGCGCTCGGTCCAGGGATCAAATCCCAACTCTGCCTTTACTACACCATCTCGCCAGGATCCAAAGCTCCTTTTTTCTTTTTAACTCCAACCGATCTCTCCCTTCCTCCTTATCTCCATACGGCTGAGGGTGGTTCGGCCTCATCCTCTTGCGCCTGCCGACGGCCTTCCACCTCGTGCCCGCCGACGTCGACGTCCTGGCCCGCCACCACCACCCTTCCTCACCGATGGAGAGCTCCCACGCTGCTCCTCTGGCTCCACTCCGTCCGAAGACACCGACCGCCGTGCCAGCCGGCTTGGAGGCGTCGCCAGCGTGGGGCACTGGCTTGAGCGTCGCCGGCGTCGGTCGGTCGAGCCGGGGCGGCCGCCCGACTCAAGAGCCGCGCGCCTCCACGCAGTGCCCTCCTAACGCCTTGCGCCTCGTTTCTTCTTCCTTTTTCCGTATTTACGTATTTGGCGCTAGCGAGGCGGCGAGGTGCGTGGAGGACGACGGCGGCCGCGGCGTGGTGAGCGCTGCGTTGGCGGGCGTGTGGCGGCACGCGAAAGCTTGGTGGTGCAAGCGCTGCTAGCGCGAAGATTATGGGCGGCGGCTGTGGTGGTCAGACATACGGGCGATCACATGATGGCGGCGCGGAGCGACTAGCCGGGCAGCGACGGCTTCAATGGAGGGGTGTTGCTGAAATGCCACCGGGCGTGGCATGTGAGGTGTGGCAGCCGCGCGCGCAAGCAAGCACATTGCGGGCGGCGTGCGTGGCGGCCGTGCACGCAAGGCGCCACGCGATGACGGCGCGGAGCGACTGCAGAGCCAGCGGCGGCTTCCACCTTGGAAGGATTGCTGCTCGGGAGGCGTCGGCCACCTGTTTGACGAAATGCTTCCAACTCGGTTGCCACGGATTTCTTGATTCTTCCTTGCTCTTCTAACGGTAGATGAGTGGGGAACCGTGTGATTCCTGAAGTTTTGAGATGCCTTGAACCCGTTGTGATTCTGAGAGTTTTTTTTTTGAAGAACTGTGCTTTGGTTGTTCAGTAGATATGCCCAGTTGTTGTTGGTAGGTCCTCTTCATCTTTTCCTAAAGATGAAGAGTGGTATGCCAGTGCTTGTGCAGCCTCGGTGGCCTGGGTTTGAATCCCAGCCTTGGCATTGTATTTTTCACTTTTCCTAGCTGTAGTTAGCTCTCGTTTGTTTCAAGAAAGTTTGTTGAAAGGCTTAAGTTGCCTACCTATAAGCTAAAGAAACCCGTGGTACTTAAATCACCCAGGGGAACCCTATATGCTACTTCAGTTAGTCCCAAAGTAGAAATTGCTTTGGAGGATTCTGGATTCCTAGCCACCCTTCTTGTGCTAGAATCCCAAACACTAGATATCATCCTAGGGATGGATTGGTTGGCCGCAAATCATGGATTAATAGATTGCGCCAACAGAAAGGTGGTACTTGCCAAGGATCCTGAAACCACAATAAGGATTAGTGTGGATCGTTCCCCTCCTTTGGATCGAACAATCCACCACCTTGGAGAGTTGTCCCTAGAGACAACACTTGTAGTTCAAGCTTACCCCGACATGTTCCCAGAAGAATTGCCAGGCATGCCACCTGACAGAGATATCGAGTTTGTGATCAATTTGAAGCCCGGAACAGCCCCAATTACTAAGAGACCATACAGAATGGCCGCTGACGAACTTGAAGAGCTGAAGACACAACTTGAAGACTTGCAAGAGAAAAGATTCATTAGACCTAGTTCATCTCCCTGGGGTTCGCCAGTTCTTTTTGTAAGGAAGAAAGATGGTTCCGCCAGATTGTGCGTGGATTACAGATCACTCAACAAGGTGACAATCAAGAACAAGTATCCCTTGCCTCGCATTGATGATCTATTTGATTAGTTGACAGGAGCTTCAGTTTTCTCCAAAATAGATTTAAGGTTTGGATACCATCAACTCAAGATCCGGAACGAGGACATTCCTAAGACAGCCTTTACCACTCGGTATGGCTTGTATGAGTTCACAGTCATGTCATTTGGCTTGACTAATGCCCCAGCCTACTTCATGAATCTGATGAACAAGGTATTTATGGAATACCTGGACAAGTTTGTAGTCGTGTTTATAGACGACATCTTGATCTATTCCAAGACCAATGAAGAGCATGCTGAACATCTGCAAATGGTCCTGGAAAAGCTTAAAGAGCATGAGCTCTATGCCAAGTACAGTAAATGTGAATTTTGGCTTAAAGAAATCAGTTTCCTCGGACATATTGTATCCGCAGGAGGAATAGCAGTTGATCCATCCAAAGTGGAAGCTGTGATGGATTGGAAACAACCTACATCAGTGACAGAAGTCCGTAGCTTTCTCGGTTTAGCCGGATACTACAGACGCTTCATAGAAGGATTCTCCAAGATTTCCAAGCCGATGACCCACCTGCTTAAGAAAGAAAAGAAGTATGAATGGACAGAGGCTTGTGAGAAGAGTTTCAAAGAGTTGAAGAAGAAGTTAACTTCTGCACCAGTATTGACCCTGCCGGACATTCATCAAGACTTTGAAGTCTACTGTGATGCATCGCGCCAAGGTCTTGGTTGCGTGCTTATGCAAGGAGGAAAAGTTGTAGCCTATGCATCCGCATACTCCGTCCTCATGAAGACAACTATCCAACTCATGACTTGGAGTTAGCGGCGAGAGTGCACGCCTAAAATTTGGCGGCATTACTTGATTGGAAATCATTGTGATATGTATACGGACCACAAAAGTCTCAAGTACATATTCACTCAATCAGATCTCAACCTCCGACAAAGAAGATGGTTAGAGTTAATAAAGGATTACAATTTGGATGTCCATTATCATCCCTGAAAGGCTAATGTAGTTCTTTGATGCATTAAGCCGTAAGTCATACCTTGATAATGTTATGATTCAAGAGCGTCAACCCGAGCTCTATAAGGAATTTGAAGCTCTCAACCTGTATTTGATAGAACAAGGCACTGCAGATGCTATGGAAGCACATCCAACTTTAGAAGAGCAGATCAAGACCGCTCAACAAGGACACTCTGGAGTCCAGAGATTCAAACATCTCATGGCAAAAGGAAAAGCCCCCAAGATGATTGAAGATCACCAAGGAATCCTATGGTATGGGAAACGTCTCTTTGTTCCCCACCAGAAGGAACTCAAGGATTTGATTTTGAAAGAAGCCCACACCAACAGATACCTCGCACCCAGCAAAGACCAAGATGTATTAGGACATGAAGATTTTCAATTGGTGGCCACGCATGAAGAGAGATATTGCCGAGTATGTAGCCTGTTGTGATGTATGTCAGCGAATCAAAGCCGAACATCAGAAGCCAGCAGGATTGCTTCAACCCCTACAAGTCCCTCAGTGGAAATGGGAAGAGATTGGAATGAATTTCATTACCGGTCTACCCCGAACCAGGTCCGGATGTGACTCAATATGGGTTATAGTTGATAGACTGACCAAAGTAGCCCATTTCATCCCAGTAAAGACAACTTATAAGGGAGACAAGTTAGCCGAGCTATATATGGCTCATATTATGTGTTTACACGGAATACCCAAGAGGATAGTCTCCGATCGAGGATCCCAATTCACCTCGCATTTCTGGGCTAGTTTGCATGATGCCCTTGGAACACACCTTGATTTCAGCACAGCTTATCATCCGCAGACCGATGGTCAGACAGAAAGGACAAACCAAATTCTAGAAGACATGCTTCAAGCTTGTGCTTTGGAGTTTACAGTAGATTGGGAAAAGTGTTTACCGTATGCCGAGTTTGCATACAATAATAGCTACCAATCAAGTCTGAAAATGTCACCGTTTGAAGCACTTTATGGAAGAAAATGCAGAACCCCTCTGCATTGGTCAGAATCCGGTGAAGGATATATCTTCGGACCAGATACTCTCAAGCAAGCTGAAGAGAAAGTTCGACTGATCAGAGATCGCCTCCAAGCGGCTCAGTCAAGACAGAAGAGTTATGCCGACAACCGTCGGAGGAAGTTAACTTTTGAAGTTGGAGATGTTGTGTACCTTAAGGTATCACCGCTCCGTGGAACTCGAAGATTCAAAGTTAAAGGCAAGCTTGCCCCAAGATATATAGGCCCGTTCCCCATCACCGCCAAGCGTGGAGAAGTTGCCTATCAACTAGAGTTACCAGAGAATTTGTCAGAAGTTCACAATGTGTTTCACGTCTCCCAGCTCAAGAAGTGTCTCAGAGTACCTGAAGAACAGATGCCCATTGAAGCCATCGCCCTTCAGCAAGATCTGACTTATCCCGAGCATCCAATCAAGATCCTCGACGTCATCGAGAAGCGAACAAGACGTCAAGTCATTCG
Organism: Phyllostachys edulis; assembly: GCA_036346405.1. NCBI lineage: Eukaryota > Viridiplantae > Streptophyta > Magnoliopsida > Poales > Poaceae > Phyllostachys > Phyllostachys edulis. Next base: position 80,274,123 of record CM070546.1, on the reverse strand, counting down.
CCTTTGCAAAGTCCAGAGGAGTCACCACACCGCCAAGGAAGCCACCTGGGAACGCGAAGATCAACTGAAGCAAGACTACCCGTTCCTGTTCTCGGAGCAGCTCGAATCTCGGGGTCGAGATTCCTTTTAAGGTGGGTAGGATTTGTAACATCCGTTTTCGGACGGACGAATAGTAAATAAAATTTCGTTTCGTTCTTCGCCGTAATTCAAGTATCAACTATTTTCGAAAACCTCCGTTCTTTCTCGGTCTATGTTTCAAATGTAACATTTGAAACGTTTGAAATTCAATTTAGCGGTTCGGAGTTTTTCTCCTCCGTTTTGTCTCCTCGGGCCAATTTCGAATTGGACCTTCCTTCCTCTCTCAGGCTCAGCCCCTTTCTTCCTCCAGGCCAAGCCCCTCTCCAGTTCTGCCCTTCTCTCCTCGCCCAATTTATGCAAACAAATTTACTCGGGTCATCTTCCTTTCTCCCCTCTTCTCTCCTGGTCAAAAACCAAGCAGCAGCAGCAGTAGTACCAGCTCACCTTCTCCTCCCCTGTTTTCTCCTGAGTCGGCACCAAGAAGAAGAATGGTCGCTCCCCTACTCCGCGTCTTGCGCCACTTTCCTCCTCTGCTCTCTGCCACAGCCTCGCTCCTGCACCTTGCAGCAGCCCCATCCCTTTGCTCCTCTGCGCCACCCGCCCCTCTCGCCGCCTCTGCGCGCCCAGTCCTGGCCTTGCACCAGCCCGTGTCCTCCACGGCGACTTTGAGCTCACCGTGCTTGCACTGCCGTCGTCCTCGTCGTCCTTGAGCACCCGGTCCAAGCTGCGTCGCGCCATCGTCAGCAGCCCCAGGGGATGCACCCTCGTCAATGGTTGCTGTCGAGCCGCGATCGCTTCCCGCTCGAGCTGCACCCCACCCGCGACCTTGGAGCCGTCCGTGCGCCACGTCAGCAGAAGACTCGAGGACGCACCGGTCACCACTCACCTCGCCTGTCGCCATGCAAACCATAGCAAACCTAAGCGTCACTCGCGGCCTCACTGCCGATCTGAGTGCCTTGCTGCAGCAAGCGCTACCTGCGCTATGCCCAGCGTCATGCCGTCATGGCGCCCATGCCTCATCCCTTCTGTCCTCACACAGCACTCAACCGCCCAGCGCGGCGCCGCCCATGCCTCAGCCAGCCAAGCCTACCGCTCGTCCTCCCCTTGACTCCCGCTCCCCCTGTTGGACCCTCTCTCACCCTTGGCTCTCTATAAAGCCCTTCACCTCGAGCTCCCCCACGCCTCTATCTATTGACGAATCAGTGAGAATCCACCTCAAACCGCCGCCCTCCCGTTTCGGCCGCCGCCACCTCCACCCTTCTTCCCCGCCTCCGGCTCCTTCCCAGCGCCGCCACCACTGTCACCGTGAGCCTCGGCCTCCCAAGAGCATTTCCCCCAAAACCCCCTCGGCTATTAGCCCCTCTAACCACCGGATTTTGCCTTCTCCCCCAACTCCGGCCGCACCCTTCACCACCACCCGCCGCCGCCCACAGCCACTCCCTGGCCTCCCCGCCTAGTCCACGAGCTTCGCCTCGTCGAGCTCTACCCCGTGCTCCCCTTCCCCGGCCCAAACCCCCACCGGAGTTACCTCACCGCCGTGCAGCCGCCTCACCGCTCACCACCACCACCACCACCGCCACCGCCCTCCTCCACCCCCCCCATCACCACCTTCGCCTCCTTGCCCGGCTCCCCATCGGTGTGCTCGCCTTGCCACAAGCGCCCAGTGTCGCCGGCGCTGTGCGTTCTCCGTGCAAGTGCCGCAAGGCAACATGAGCCGACCAAAGACTGCATCATCATTAGGCCTTAATAGCCAGGTTTAAAAAACCTTAAGGATGGTCATTAATGCCATAATGGTGTCCTAACCCTCCCCCTTTTGTCACTGACCCATGGGCCCCAAGCACTGTAGCCGCAAGCCAGCCTCCTCCCCTTTCACTGCCCAGTGGGCCCCGCACACTGTTCACGCGGACCCAGCCACCTCCTGTTCACGCGGACCCGGCCCATGCACTGTTCCATGAACCAGAGACTCTCTCTCTCTCTTTTTCTTTTCCTTTTAAATCTTCAATAATTCGTATCTCCTCCGTTATAGCTGTAAAAATTATGAATTAAATTTCTAAAAATTCGTTAAATCAAGATCTTGCTAATGGCATAGGACTTGATTAATTTGGAGTTCATTTGTGTATTCTTTTTTATTTACTTGCTCTCTTTGCCGTTGTGTCTTTTTCCGGTAAATCGCCCGTTTAGGATTCGAAGACGCCGGAGATCCTCAAGTTGACCAAGACCAAGACTATCACGATCACTTTGCCTCTAACCAAGGCGAGTCAATACTTTGACCATGTTGCTCCTACATTTTATGTAAATTATATTCTTTTAAATTAACAAATTGCATGCTTTAATTTTTAATCAAATGTATGTTAAAGCTTAAGGTAGTCAAATACCCACTTGATGTTTAATTAATTAATATTGCCATCCTTGATAACTTGAATCCATTAACCTTTGTCACCCTAGTAATTATATGGTAATACTAGTTATAGGGTGTACTTGAGCGACATGCTAGCCTTGCTCAAGTACCAGGGTATTAAAATACCCCAACTATCATGTCTTCAAATATAAAATGTTTTGGGTAGTCATTGGTGGTCCAATTGACTAAGGCGAGAAAATAATTTGGTTTACTCCTCAAAAACCCTAAAAATGCTAGCTCTATCTGGGCGGATGGTGAGGCGGATTGGTGCTCCGGGAGCACGAGAATGATTGGGTTGTGGAATGAACCGCCCAGATAACCCTAAGGACTTCATCGGGTCACGACCTCCCGTGTTAAACTGTTGGGTCACGGGGTAGGCTACGATAGCTACAAACAAAAATTCTACCACGCGAACCAGGATGCCAAGCAAGTAGATGATCATAGATCGTTACCACCGACGCCAGAGCGAAGGGAAGAAGGGTTGGAGCAGCCAGTCCAACGAAGAGCGCGTCGATGTAGTGGTCGAGTCGATCGTCCAATGTCCTCACAAGTCGATCGTCTCCTCCAGCAACGTCTGCGGTTCCTTGTGAAGATCGCGGATCGTCCTCAAGCGCAACAATCGTAGTAGCGCCTCTACGGTATCCACATGGATCGTCCTCAAGCGCAACAATCGTAGTAGCACCTCTACGGTATCCACACGTCCAGGGAAGGAACAACCGAACGTCGGTGTGCCAGCACCAAATCGCACGGTGGAGCTCTAAGGAAGATGGCGGCTAGGGTTTCGGTGGTGTTTCACACATCTATCCCAATAGCCTCATGCACCTCCTTATATAGTGCTCGTGACGGATCCTATCCGGACACGTTTACGAATCGTATTCGTACTGGTTTGTTCTAACCCGTTAAGTGTGTGACCCTGTAGGTTCATGTGTAGTTCGGTTGTGACTCGGAAACCCTTTCCGACCACGAGTCGTAGCGGCTCCTAGCAGAACATATCGATTCCCGAATACACACAAATTATATCGGACGAACCTTGATGCAATATGATCTATGACCAGGTCTTCATCACTTACGACCAGGTCCTATCTATATACGACCAGTTCGTATGTGGTCACTACCAGTTCGTAACTCCTTACGACCAGGTTACGACCACTCTGTGATTACGTTCGACCGCCTCACGACTAGCTCAGATTTGCTTACGACGATCACCAGAATCGTCGACCGAGCGACCTACTCGTGTATACTCCCTTTGCCTCACGATGTCTGGTTGAACTCCAGGTGAGATGTTGTGTCATCCATGGACTGTTCAATACTTTCTCGATCGAGTATCAGATAACTTTACGTGGTCGAACACTTCGACTACTAGTGGCATGGCCATGCACTTTCTTTATCCGATCACAACGAGGGCCCAGAGACATCTCTCTGTTATGTTAGGAGGGCAAATCCCATATCCGACCAAATCACATTCCTCTCCATGTTTCAGAGCATACCCAAAGCTACCTTTATAACTACCCGATTCACGGTGTAGCGTTTGGCAACCCCTAAGAGTGCTCTTACACATGTAGGAAACCATGCCGATCTCGTGTCTAAGGATTATACATCATCATTGCTTGAGACCAACTAATGACACATAGATTCATAACAATCTCAATAGTGCCTCAAGGTGGGTCTTATCCAACATCATGTTCTCTAACATGTGTCCATATTATTGGTTTGATATCTCCATATCTATGACTCGTGAAACATAGTCATCAACCAATACATATGCTAGTCTATTCATATGTGTCCTCATATGTTTACGACCGAGGATCGTATAAGAATAATTATCGCAGGAATATAGAGTTTCACAACCAAGTCACATACTTGATAATAAATATTAACAATATTATTCTAGGAACAAGATAACACATTATCCAATGTCATGAACATAATGAAATATAATCATCTCTATGATTGCCTCTAAGGCATATTTCCAATGATCTCCCACTTGCACTAGAGTCAATCATTTTAGGTATCTAATACCGATAGCTCTTGTGTGTGCCTCATGCTTTGGCTGTGTGAGAGGCTTTGTCAACGGATCAGCAACATTTAAATCCGTATGAACTTTGCATATCTTAACATCTCCTCTATCCACCAATTCGCGGATAAGATGATAACGCCTGAGTATGTGTTTGGACTTCTGATGGGATCTAGGCTCCTTAGCTTGAGCAATGGCTCCATTGTTGTCACAATAGAGATCCATTGGGCTCGAGGCACTTGGAACCATTCCCAATTCAGCAATGAAATTCCTTATCCAAACACCTTCTTTTGCAGCTTCAGAAGCCGCAATGTACTCAGCCTCTGTCGTGGAATCAGCAACCGTCTCTTGCTTGGAACTTTTTCAGCTCACTGCTCCTCCATTCAAAATGAATACAAAACCAGATTGCGAACGATAATCATCTTTGTCGGTTTGAAAGCTTGCATCGGTGTAACCATTTATAACGAGCTCTTTATCACCGCCATAAACTAGGAACACATCCTTAGTCCTTCTTAAGTACTTAAGAATGTTTTTCACTATTGTCCAAAGGACATTCACCGGGATCGACTTGGTATTTGCTCGTAACACTTAGAGCATATGATACATCTGGTCGTGTACATATCATGGCGTATATGATAGATCCAATGGCCAAGCATATGGAATATCACTCATTTTGTCTCGCTCATCGCTGGTCGTGGACACCGATTCTTGCTAAGATTAATGCCATGTGCCATGGGCAAGAATCCTCTCTTGAATTTTGCATGTTGAATCGATTCAACACTTTGTCTATGTACATTTCCTGGCTTAATCCAATTAGCCTCTTAGATCTATCTCTATAGATCCTTATTCCCAAGATATATGCTGCATCTCCTAAATCTTTCATTGAGAAACTTTTTCTTAATGAAGATTTAACAGATTCTAGCATCTAATGTCATTTCCGACCAATAGTATGTCATCTACATACAAGATCGTAATAACAAGTGCGCTCCCACTAACCTTCATGTAAACACAAGGTTCTTCTTTGTTCTTGATTTAAACCAAACCTTTTGATCTCCTCATCAAAACGTATATTCCAACTCCGAGATGCTTGCTTCAACCCATAAATGGACTTTTGAAGTTTGCATACTTTACTAGCATTGTTTGGATCGACAAAACCTTCAGGTTGTGTCATGTACACATCCTCATCTAGGTTTCCATTAAGGAAAGCTGTTTTGACATCCATTTGCCATATCTCATAGTCGAAATATGCAAAGAATTGCTAGAATGATCCTAACAGATTTAAGCATCGCCATCGGTGAGAAAGTCTCATCGTAGTCAACTCCTTGAACTTGTCGAAAACCTTTTGCGACTAGTCGAGCCTTATGAATGTGAACATTTCCATCCATATCAATCTTTTCTTATAGATCCATTTGCACTCAATGGTTTTGACACCATCAAGTGGATCGACTGTGTTCCAAACCCGATTTTCTCTCATGGAATCTATTTCGGATTTCATGGCTCCAAGCCATTTCTCAGAGTCTGGATCCATCATCGCTTCCTCATAAGTCTTAGGCTCACCATTATTCAATAATAATACGTCATGCCCATATCTTGTAGGTAATTGACGCGGCCTTTTAGATCTACGTGGGGCTGGTGTCTTATCTACAGGTTCAACAACAATTTGTTCATCCAGTAGAGGTTCAGTAGGAGTTGAAACACTTTCAGATGTTTCCCGAATTTCTTCGAGTTGCACCTTTCTCCCACCGACTCCTTTTGAAAGAAACTCTTTCTCCAAAAGACACCATTTCGCAACAAAAACTTTGTCCTCTTCCCTTGTAGAAATAATATCCTTTGGTTTCCTAGGATATCCTATAAAGAAGCATTTATCCGATTTGGGTGTGGGCTTATCGACGTCAAACGCTTAACATAGACATCACATCCCCAAATCCTTAGAAAAGACAAGCTAGGACTTTTCCCACCACATCTCATATGGTGTCTTATCTATCGATTTAGATGGTACCTTATTTAAAATGAAAGCGGCGTTTCTAGAGCATAACCCCAAAAATATAATGGCAGATCCGATTGGCTCATCATTGATTGAACCATGTCCAACAAGGTCCTGTTATACCGCTCGGACACCCCATTCCATTGTGGAGTGCCGGTGGTGTAAGTCAGGAACAATTCCACATTGTTTCAAATGATTACCAAACTCATGGCTCAAAAACTCACCTCCACGATCAGATCGTAAAGATTTGATTGTCTTGCCAAGTTGATTCTATACTTCATTCTGGAACTCCTTGAACTTTTCGAAGGATTCCGACTTGTGCCTCATTAAGTAGATATATCCATATCTACTATAGTTATCGGTGAAAGTAATGAAGTACTGAAAACCACCTCTAGCTATCGTACTTATTGGTCCACATACATCAGTATGTACGAGTTCCAACTGGTCGTACGCCCTTTCACTACGACCGGTGAAAGGCGTCTTGGTCATCTTTCCGACTGTGCAAGACTCGCATGTTTCAAATGATTCTAAATCAAATGAGTTTAGAGTTCCATCATTATGGAGCTTTTTCATGCTTTCACTTATGTGACCCAAACGACAATGCCAAATAAAAGTGGAATTTATTTCATTAGGTCAAGCCTTTTAGCATTAATATTATAGACCGATGCATCATCAAGATTTAAAATAAACAACCCATTCAAAATAGGTGCATAGCCATAAAACACTTCATTCAAAAATATAGAACAACCATTGTTCTCTATAATGAACTTATAACCCTCGCCATCAAACATGAGGCGAGATAATGTTTCTACTAATGGTCGAACATAATAACAATTATTCAATTCCATAATAAACTCAAGGCAAAAGTAGTGGCATAGTCCCGACGGCTAATGCAAAGAACCTTTGCTTTATTCCCGACGCCAAGATCCATCTCGCCCTTGCAATCATCCTACTTCTTGTTAGACTCGTGATCGAATTGCAAATATGAGCAACCGATCCGTTATCAAATACCCATGAGTTAACGGAAGAGTCGAGAAGAAAAACTTCTATAACATTAATACCTGTAGTGGAAGTTTTAGTCCCACCATTCTTTTTCTGATCAGCCAGGTATTTCTTGCACTTCCTCTTCCAGTGGCCTAGTTCTTTGTAGTAAAAGCATTTATTCTCTTGAGTCGGGCCAAACTTAGTCTTGGGTTTAGGTTTGTCAGTTTGGATCTCATCCGAAATTTTAGCCTTGCCCCTTTTCTTGACCCAAGTCTTAGCCTTCTTCTTGAAGCTTGTACTCTTTTGCACCATCATCACATGATTGTTGCATTTCTTAATCTTGCCCTCATTGCCTTAAGCATCATATGCGATTCGGTGAGATTCTTGTCTAAGCTGCTCATATGGAAGTTCAAAATGAACTCGCCATAGCTTTCGAAAGCGAAGCAAGAATCAAATCAGAGCCAATTCTTGGCTAAGTGGAAAACCAAGTTTTTCCAAGCTCGTGTGTAACCAACCATTTTGATTACATGAGGGCTCACCGAACCACCCTCACTAGCTTACATCCAAACAAGTTCTTTGAGATCTCAAATCTCTCAGTTCTTGCTTGTGTCTCAAACATGCCTTTGAGCGCCACGATCATATCGTGAGGCCTCTATGTTCTCAAACCGCTTCTAAAGGTCTCGAGTTCATAGCGCAAGCATGAGACAGCTAACATCAAGGGACTCATCACATGCCCTTTTATAGGCGGTTTTAATAGCAAGGCAAAGACTTTCAGAGGCACATCCGAATTAGTTCTTCTAGAACATGTTCCTTTTATCTTGCTCGAGAACAATTCTCAAAGTTATGGGACCAATCCGTAAAATTTGTTCCATTAAGTTTTTCTTTTTCAAGTATCGAACGTAAAGCAAAACTGGATGTAGGTACAACAGTTGGTGCCATGATCTACAACACAAAATATATGCAAAAACTAAGACATATGTTCATTAAAGTAACTTCTATTAAACAATTTAATAAAGATACTCCCACTAAACACCATATCCCTCTTATGACATTTAATGATTCAAGATCCATAATCATTTAATCAACTAGTGAGCTTTGGCTTCACTGCTAGAAGACTAGTAAAAATGGTAAGCAACCTTTGCTAATCATATCAACTATATGACTCTTGTTGTTGGGCAGCATATGAATGCTTCGGCACCCAACCTTTATGCCCCAAGGTCCACAACTGTTATGATAACCTTGTTAAGTTAAACCAATGTCAGCGTGTAAGTGTCTGACACAAACCCATCTAGTCAAGGAGAGTTAATGGCACTCTGCTTTGGCAAGACCTACCATTAAAATACATGACTTTGGATGGTGCGGCATGTTTGGGAGGGCATCAATTTAACTTAATATTAAGTGAGAGAATTTTACTTCTATCATGTTAAAAGCAATTAAAGCAAAATAACATGCATAGAAATAAACGAACAGGAATGTAAAGGTATTCACAGACAATCAAATTGCATTGTGATATAGCATGACCCTTCTTCATGGTAATCTCCATCGCCATGCATCCTGTTCACTATGTCTTCAAGTGGTGGACTCCTCCAAGCACTCCTACTAAGCCATTATTTCTAATAGCACTAGTAATGAAACACAAGGAGTAAAGAAGCATCACAAGTCGACACGCAGTCCGTTATACAATTATAGACAGCCTTGGTTGCAATTAACATGACACGCAGTCATGAATATTACAAGCATACATGCATCTCATACATGAAACAAGATGGGTCATACTATTCACATCAATCCTGCAAAAACAAGTTATGCATGTAATCCAATTCTAACGGACGACATGAGCACACACTACCTATAGCGCCATGATATTTAATACCCAAAGACGGCGGTCCCGCTTATAATGTGTCGTCGAGGGCGCAGGCCGAAACTTTTTCCGAAACATGAATCTTATTCACGTATCCGAGCCTTGGAAATCATCGGGTTAATCAAATTAGCCCTATTTCAAACCAATCCGATCAATGCCTTGATACGACCACACACTGCGGCATACTCCGATGGCGGAATTCCGACCGGTAGGAGTGATATGCATCGTCGTGGACAAGTGCAATAAACCTTCGGTCCTTATAGCTCATACCTCCTCGTAAACCCATCTACTACCACCGAGAAACCGATCGATCTTATCGACCAGGGTCTAGGTCGTTCCATCTATATGAACTGATCTAGGTTACCAAAATCGACTAGTAATAGATCCAATCTACTACTACCACATATCAAGTATATGCGATCGATCCAGATCAAAAACTACGCAGGATGGCTCTGATACCACTGTTGGGTCACGGGGTAGGCTACGATAGCTACAAACAAAAATTCTACCACGCGAACTAGGATGCCAAGCAAGTAGATGATCATAGATCGTTACCACCGACGCCAGCAAATGGGAAGAAGGGTTGGAGCAGCCAGTCCAACGAAGAGCGCGTCGATGTAGTGGTCGAGTCGATCGTCCAATGTCCTCACGAGTCGATCGTCTCCAAAGAACGCGTCTGTGGTTCCTTGTGAAGATCGCGATCGTCCTCAAGCGCAACAATCGTAGTAGCGCCTCTACGGTATCCACATGGATCGTCCTCAAGCGCAACAATCGTAGTAGCGCCTCTACGGTATCCACACGTCCAGGGAAGGAACAACCGAACGTCGGTGTGCCAAAGACCAAATCGCGGGTGGAGCTCTAAGGAAGATGGCGGCTAGGGTTTCGGTGGTGTTTCACACATCTATCCCAATAGCCTCATGCACCTCCTTATATAGTGCTCATGACGGATCCTATCCGGACACGTTTACGAATCGTATTCGTACTGGTTTATTCCAACCCGTTAAGTGTGTGACCACAGAGGTTCATGTGTAGTTCGGTTGTGACTCGAAACCCTTTCCGACCACGAGTCGAAGCGGCTCCTAGCGTAACATATCGATTCCCGAATACACACAAATTATATCGGACGAACCTTGATGCAATATGATCTATGACCAGGTCTTCATCACTTACGACCAGGTCCTATCTATATACGACCAGTTCGGTATGTGGTCATTACCATTCGTAACTCCTTACGACCAGGTTACGACCACTCTGTGATTACGTTCGACCAGTCTACGACTAGCTCGTATTTGCTTACGACCAGTCTGTAACTGTTCGACCTGAGCGACCTACTCGTGTATACTCCCTTTGCCTCACGATGTCTGGTTGAACTCTGTGAGATGTTGTGTCATCCATGGATCTGCTCAACACTTTCTCGATCGAGTATCGATAACTTTACGTGGTCGAACACTTCGACTACTAGTGGCATGGCCATGCACTTTCTTTATCCGATCACAACGAGGGCCCAGAGACATCTCTCTGTTATGTTAGGAGGGCAAATCCCATATCCGACCAAATACATTCCTCTCCATGTTTCAGAGCATACCCAAAGCTACCTTTATAACTACCCGATTCACGGTGTAGCGTTTGGCAACCCCTAAGAGTGCTCTTACACATGTAGGAAACCATGCCGATCTCAGGTCTAAGGATTATACATCATCATTGCTTGAGACCAACTAATGACACATAGATTCATAACAATCTCAATAGTGCCTCAAGGTGGGTCTTATCCAACATCATGTTCTCTAACATGTGTCCATATTATTGGTTTGATATCTCCATATCTATGACTCGTGAAACATAGTCATCAACCAATACATATGCTAGTCTATTCATATGTGTCCTCATATGTTTACGACCGAGGATCGTATAAGAATAATTATCGCAGGAATATAGAGTTTCACAACCAAGTCACATACTTGATAATAAATATTAACAATATTATTCTAGGAACAAGATAACACATTATCCAATGTCATGAACATAATGAAATATAATCATCTCTATGATTGCCTCTAGGGCATATTTCCAACATAAACAAGTACAACCACAAGTCTGTGAAAAACTGCGACTTGGCTTAGTAGATTTATTGAACCTTGGATGCCATTTCACTGGGCGGATAAATGGGGAGCCAAGTGGATTCATTCTGCTTGAATGGGACACCATAGGGAGGGTGAAAGTTTGCCAGTCGCTGAGGTATAGTGCCGCTATGCTAGTCGCTGAGGTAAACGTCCCGCTCAACATTATGGGCGTAACCCTATATGTGCGGAATGACAGAAGGGGGGAGATAAGTCGAAACGTTATTGTGACAAACTCTCGACTACACATCTAAGGAATTGTGTAGGACAACGAGTTAATTGTCTCTTGTGGGTAAAGTGTACTACCTCTACAGAGTATTAAACTGTTTAAACAGCCGTGCCTACGGTCAAAGGCGGACATGGGAACTTAACTTGAGTTAGTTCTATTTCAAAACTTTGTGGGTGGTATAAAAATGTGGCGGGCTCACTTAGCCCTGAATTTGGTTTTTCCCTGGGTGGATGTACCCCAGTGCTGTTAATATGGTGGATGTAACCATAATCAAAATAAGCATGAAGGTGGAGGTAACCTCTGCTGTTATTAATTATTGCACATTGCTCTCTTTATAAAAATTGCAATTTGTTAAAAATGCTAAGTCATAGGATTTGTAACTATAATATTGCAAAACTTGCTTTCGCAAATAAAAGAACCCGAGCCATCCTTGTTAAGCCTTGCATATATATAATTGCATTGTGTGTGTTGGCTCGCGAGCACGGTAGTAGTGCTCATTCTCGCTTCTCTCCCCACCCTTCAGATAACGAAGATGAAGGAGACTACGCCTACTACGATGGACCAGAAGATGATGGACAAGGATATGACGAGGAGTAGAATAGTTCTGTAGTTTAGATCTCGCCAGTCTAAGTAGACTATTGGTACCACAGATACAACCGATATTATCCAAATTTCTTGGTTAATATCCGTCAGACATGTGTCACCCGATCGCTTGTTGTGTGGGATGAGCCCTACCTTCCCTTTTGCTTCATTGTAGACTTGGTCGTTCTTTTGTAATGTAATATATTTGTCCTTGCGCGCCCTTTTGTAAACTCGACCCGATGAGGTCTATGTTACCCTGTGTTGTAATATATTTTTTTTCAGTTCACGCCCTGTATGAATGATTCAGCAATGTGTACTGTGAAGTGCTAACTACTGATCCAGGGAATAGCACAGTGATTCACAGAGGATTTGGATTCTCATAATCCGGGTCCGACAACCTCACACTAAAGCTGTGAAGAGCAAGCTTGGTGATGGCCTGTTCACTTTGATTGTCAGCACGATACTGAGGAAACGAAGAATGGCTGGAAACAAAATTATGGAAATGATAATAAAGCCATATAGGTTGACATGGCAATGTGAAGTGATTATAATTCTCATTCTTTATGTTCTCCCAAGACTGTCGACAGTTTCAAAGATGGAGCTATGGTTTCTAGCTAAATGTAAGATGAAAGGAGCCCCCATACCTTTCTTGGATTGCCATATCAAGAGTAACTACCTCAGGAAGCAAATACATGATGGGTCAGTTTCTGGAGGTGTAACAAGAAGGATGTTGTTGAGGAGGATGGGCATCCATTTGCTCAACAGACCGTTCCTTTAGATTCTGGCGACTTACATGGCAGCGGCTTGGGGTCAAGCCACATTTCAAGGAGAGAGGAATGTCACTGACCAGCTTGTTTGGTTGGGCTTCGTCGTTGGGCCGTGGGCCAAATAGCAAGTGGGGATGGAGACAGAACTACAAAGGCTCTGTTGCAACGGAAAACGGCATCAAGGATTATTCAGGCTCAGCCTACGGCTCTTCTTCTTCATCCCGCTGCTGCTTTCCCCCAACCTTAGTTCTGCTGCTTCCCAGTCCCCATTCTTCCTCATCCCCGATCTGTTGGCTCCTTCCCCAATCCCTAATCTATTCTCTCTAATTAGTACCTCTAAACACTTGTATCTGGAGTGAATTTGAGATATATGTATGCTGTGTTTGGCAAGTTTTCAGTGTTGACTTGAGTTCAACAATCAAGATTCTTAACACTAATTAATTGTGGATTAGCAATAGTGATGGAGGAGTGGTCGTGCACATGCAGGGATTCAGCTGTAAGCATCAACAAATCCATATTCCAACGATCCTGTATGCTTTCCCAATTACATCCTCCTTCAGAAATTTCAATATGACTCTGCAAAGGTTCATGTTGCTTGTCATCTTCACCATCCTTGTCGACAACCTTGACAGGGACATCCGTATAGGGGAATGACGACCCAATTGCTTGAGAAACGCTCAATTTATCACTGAGGCTAATTTCCTTTTGCTTGTTGGTTCCTTTAACTTGTGTATGGTTGATAGTATGAGAGAGATGTAAATGGAATCTTATATTGGGGTTACGCAACAGACTGTCAAAATTGTCATCACCTCCAAAACGGAAACCTCGAAGGAACCTGGCATCTGCAACAACTATATGGCCCAGCTGATGAGAGGTATCCTGTTGGACCAGGTAGTAGGAACAAGATCCCTGGCAATCATCACCCAATACCCTTTTTGTCTTGACTCGGGTGTCTATGCGTAGCAACTTCAGTGGTGGATTTCTCGGATCACGCCATTTCAACCAGTGAAGATTCTCACAGCCCAACATGAAGAGTAGCTCAAGTTGTTCGGTTTGCATAACGTCGAGGTCAAGTTCTTCGATTGCTGTGTTAGAGAGGTTCAGCTGCATGAGGTTTGGCAAACCACGAAAGAATACACTCTTAAGCTGTGCACAACCTTGTAGAGAGATCCTAGAAACTCTTGGAAAGTCTTGACTAGTACGAGCACTGGGACGCATCTTTTTTTCTGGCATATCTAGTGAATGCTTCCACCCGGATGCTGGTCCAAATCCATCGAAGCTGAATGACTCCAATGATGTAGGGAGGACATCAGGTTCAACATGTTTCAACCCAGCACAACCATCGAGAATAAGCACCTTTAGTCTACTTGCCCCAGATAAATTTGGCAAAACTTCCATGGCACTGTTGCCAGATAAGTCGAGAAGCTCCAGCTTTTCCATTTCCACGAGCAACTCCTATGCTATAGCCTTCAAGTAAGTAGAAGATTCAATTACTCTGAACCTGAGAAGATTATGCAGCAATTTTAACTTGGGTGCAGTTATGCACTAGGTCCACCTATTAGCTCCAGTGGACTTGACATTTAACTCCCGGAGTTCAATCATTAGCTCCATCATCTGTGGGGATAAAATCCAAGGCCAATTTGTGTCGCGTATGTCCAACACCCATAGGCTTTGAAGACATGTCCATTTCTCCTCATGCTTCTCAACTGACCCATCGGTTAACTCAATGTCTTTGCAGCTGTCTATCCAGAGAAATCTTAGGTTGTGGCAGCAGAGGAATGGAGGTGATGCAAAGCTGAAGGTACAACAAGAGAGTTTTAGCACACCAAGTTTGCTGGACTGAGGAAACAAGTCTTTTGGCAACGTCATTGGTTTCTGCAATGCCAAGAAATAGGACGTTGTCTCCTGGGGTATGGTCTGGATATTTTGTTTCTCCACATCCTTTGATGTGATTGAAATCCATGTGGACTTATTTCCTTGGTGGTTAGAAAACTGGTCGAACCACATTCTCTTGTTTTCTTCAGTAGGAAGATGCTCCGATCGCATCGCTTCACAGAGTCTGCTGCTGGCCTCCCGTGCACTCTCTCCTTCTATGATGCCATCACATACCCAGTAGTTAGAAGCATGGGCATCCTGATCATAGCCGCTGAATTTGCCACGACTATCACGCAGTAATACCATATACAACCAACAATCTGTAGCTGTAGCTGGGTGATATCATGCCTACCGATACAATGAG
This sequence comes from Phyllostachys edulis, assembly GCA_036346405.1. NCBI lineage: Eukaryota > Viridiplantae > Streptophyta > Magnoliopsida > Poales > Poaceae > Phyllostachys > Phyllostachys edulis. Next base: position 80,258,870 of record CM070546.1, on the reverse strand, counting down.
AGAGTTCTGCAGCCTCTTCATGCACTAATGTTGTTACATCGCTATCAGACAGTCCACGTCTGGGCCATGCACGAAGTACAACATGCGTGTTTTTCAAATCCTTAAAGCTGAATGTGGGCTCAATTCGAAACCTCCCCCTAAATGTCCATATGTAACATCCGTTTTTCGGACGGACGAATAGTAAATAAATTTCGTTTTGTTCTTCGCCGTAATTCAAGTATCAACTATTTTCGAAAACTTCCGTTCTTTCTCGGTCTGTGTTTCAAATGTAACATTTGAAACGTTTGAAATTCAATTTCGCGGTTCGGAGTTTTTCTCCTCCGTTTCGAATCTCCGGGCCGATTTGAGCCGGACTGCCATTCCTTTTCGGGCTCAGCCCACTGCCTCTCTCGGCTCGGCCCACCTCCCTTCGCCCTAGGCCAGCCCAGCCCGGCCCTTCTCACCCTGCCCAGCCCGTGTGGGTCATCCTCTCTGCTCCCCTGCTTTCTCTCCCTTGGTCAAAGCCGAGTGGCAGCTGCAGCAGCGCTGCCTACTCCCTGTCCCTCTGCTCTGCGCTGCCTTCCCCTGCTCCAGTAGCTCCAGCAGCAGCAGCCCACACCTGGTCATCCTCTCCCTTCCCCTACCCTCTGTGCCTAAGCCGAGCAGTAGCAGGGCAGCAGCAGTTGGCGCCTACTCCTCTGCAGTAGCAGCAGTCAGCGCCTCCCCCTTGCTCCCGTAGCATCAGCAACAGCAGCCGCCTGCCCCCGCCTGAGCCGCCGCCGCTCCGCTCCCCCGAGCCGCGCCCATCCCGCCGCTTCTCCCTCTGTTCACCTACTCCAGCAGCAAATTACCGCTTCGCCGAGCCGCACCCACCCCGCGACCTTGAGCCGTCCGCATGCCAGCGTCGGCATAAAGACACCGAGGACGACTCGGTCATCACCCGCTCCGTCTTGTCTCCTCGGGCCGTGCAAGCCGGCGTCGCTGCAGCGTCATCGCCGCTGTGGACCAGCACAGCGCACAAGCGCCTGCCTTGACGCTAGCGTCGGCATGGGCGATCGCAGTGTGACGCTCGTCCTTGCTCCGTCCTCGCTGCAACCGCTCCGCGCGCGCCCATGCCGCCTCGGGACGCAACACTGGCCCGCTCGTCCTCGCCGCTCCCTCCCGTTGCCCTTGGCCCCTTTAAAGTCCCCTTCTTCCCCCTGGAGCTCCCCCACGCTGCCCCATTGCAGAATGGTAAGAACCATACCTTGAAACCACCACGCTCCCTCTTCTGGCCGCCGCGCCTCGTCGCCTTGTAGACGCCCCAGTGAGCCCCCGCCTCCGGCGACCGCGTCACCGCAAGCTCTGTAGCCCAAGGAACCCATTCCCCACCTCCCTGCTCCGCCCCCGTCGCTGAGCTGTGCTGCCACCGCGCCTCATCTTCTCCACCCACGGCCGCCGCTGCCAAGCCGAACCGGCCACCCCCGAGCCGCCCGGACCACCTGCTCAAGACTCACCATCACAGCGCAGAAAGTGCGTGCCGCTTTCTCAAGGCGTCGCCACTTCACGACGCCAGACCAACTCAGGAAGCCGCCGCCGCCTTGCTTCGCCATCGCCTGCCTTCCCTCTCCCCGAGCCGCCACCTCCTCCCGAGTCCGCCTCCTCCGGCGACCAGCGCCCTTCCCCACCGCCTCCCCAGTTGCTGCTCGCCGCCATGCCTCGGGCTGCCCGAGCGCCCCCCCTGCACCTCCTTTGCTCTGTCATTTGAGGAAGAAATTGGGAATTTGTTTTCTTTTGAGTGAGGCCCACTGTCATAGGCTCCTCCCTCCCTATTAGATCGCCCAAAGGGCCTAGCGCCACTGCGTGAACCCGAGCCGCCATCGTTCACGAGACCCGGTCCATGCCTTGTTCTCAGGACCAAAGCCCTGCTCTCTCTTTTTCTTTTCCTTTTAAGCTTCAGAATTGTGATTCCTCCGTTATAGCTCCAAAAATTGTAAAATAAATTTCTAAAATTAGTTAAATCAAGATCTTGCTAATAGCATAGGACTTGATTAATTTGGAGTTCATTTGTGTATTCTTTTCAGATTTACTTGCTCTCTTTGTCACAGTGCTTTTTCCGTAATTACTTGCTTAGGATTCAAGACGCCGGAGATCCTCAAGTCGATCAAGACCAAGACTATCACGATCACCTTGCCTCTAACCAAGGCGAGTCAATACTTTGATCATGTTGCTCCTACATTTTATGTAAATTATTTTCTTTTAAATTAACAAATTGCATGCTTTAATTTTTAATCAAATGTATGTTAAAGCTTAAGGTAGTTAAATACCCACTTGATGTTTAATTAATTAATATGCCATCCTTGATAACTTGAATCCCTTAACCTTTGTCACCCTAGTAATTATATGGTAATACTAGTTATAGGGTGTACTTGAGCGACATGCTAGCCTTGCTCAAGTACCGGGGTATTAAATACCCCAATCATCATGTCTTCAAATATAAAATGTTTTGGGTAGTCATTGGTGGTCCACCGACTAAGGTGAGAAAATAATTTGGTTTCCTTCTCAAAACCCTAAATTGCTAGCTCTATCTGGGGCGAATGGTGAGGCGGTTGGTGCTCAAGAGCACGAGAATGATTGGGTTGTGGAATGAACCGCCAGATAACCCTAAGGACTTAATCGGTCACGACCTCCGCGTTAAACAAGTACAACCACAAGTCTGCAGAAAAACTTGCGACTTAGCTTAGTAGATTTATTGAACCTTGATGCCATTTCATTTGGGCGGATAAATGGGGAGCCAAGTGGATTCATTCTGCTTGAATGGGACACCGAGAGGAGGGTGACGTTTTGCCGATCGCTAAGGTATAGCACCGCTATGCCGGCCGAGGTAAAACATCCCGCCAACATCATGGGCGAACCCTATATGTGCGAAATGACGTATAAGGCGAGATAAGTCAAAACGTTATTGTGACAATCATCGACTACACATCTAAGGAATTGTGTAGGGCAATGAGTTAATTGTCTCTTGTGGGTAAAGTGTACTATCTCTGCAGAGTATTAAACTGCTTAAATGTACCGTGCCTACGGTCAAAAATGGACATGGGAACTTAACTTGAGTTAGTTCTATTTCAAAACATTATGGGTGGCATAAAATGTGGCGGGCTCACCTAGCCTCAATTTGTTTTTCCCTCGGTGGATGTACCCAGTCTTTGTTAATATGGTGGATGTAACCATAATCAAAATAAGCATGAAGGTGGAGGTAACCTCTCAATGAAATAATTATTGCACATTACTCTTTTATAAAATTGCAATTTGTTAAAAATGCTAAGTCATAGGATTTGTAACTATAATATTGTAAAACTTGCTTTCATAAATAAAAGAACCCGAGCCATCCTTGTTAAGCCTTGCATATATAATTGCATTGTGTGTTGGCTCATGAAACACTGTAGTAGTGCTCATTCTCGCTTCTCTCCCCCACCCTTCAGATAATGAAGATGAAGGAGACTACGCCTACTACAATGGACCAGAAGATGATGGACAAGGATACGACGAGGAGTAGAATGGTTCTGTAGTTTAGATCTCGCCCAGTCTAAGTAGACCGTTGGTACTCAGATACAACCGATATTATCCAAATTTGGTTAATATCTGTCAGACATGTGTCACCCCATCGCTTGTTCGTGTGGGATGAGCCCTACCTCCCCTTTTGCTTCATTGAGACTTGGTCGTTCTTTTGTAATGTAATATATTTGGCCTTGTGCGGCCCTTTTGTAAACTTCGACCCGATGAGGTCTATGTTACCTGTGTTGTAATATATTTGTTTCAGCACGCTGTATGAATGATTCACAATGTGTACTTGTGAAGTGCTAACTACTGATCCAGGGAATAGCACAGTGATTCACAGAGGATTTGGATTCTCAGAATCCGGGTCCGACAGAGCTGGTATCAGAGCATACGACTGTAGGACCCCTAGTTAGACTGGTCGATGGCCTTAAGGACTTGGATCTTATTTTTTTAAATTAAGAAAAGTTTTGCCAAAAATATAGAGTATTTATTGCTTCTACTCATCATTCCTAGTTCCATACTTATCTCTGATCTCATTAAGTGTTACTAATCTTTTCCCCTGTTTCAAAATTTGTAGATGGCTTCTCCTCCAGCCGGAGGCCCATGGGACCATAGCTCTCATGGAGTTAATGAAGGCGGTTTCGTCGAACTCCTTCGCGAGCTGATGCAGTTTCTTAGCTTCCCCCGCCCTCCGCTCTTCAGAGGATGGAAGACGATGGTCATGGCTCACGATTCTTGGGACATGGAGGTTTTCCTCTATGCCAGGACTGGCGAGTTCATGACCCACAGGTTCTGTGCCGAGGCACCCCGCCGCAGCAGCTCCGACGCCATCCAGGATGCAGCCCGTGTCGCCGTCACCCACTTGTGTCAGAAATACGAGGTCCTCCTGCAAGAGTCACCATACTGCTTCTTCCCGTGTCTCTACGACGGAGAAAGCTTCCCGGAGTCCTTCGTCGCCATCGACAACGAGCCCCGCCTGACCCAACAGGTGCAGCTAACCCAGGCGATGATCCACAACATCCACTCCTGCACCGGCGAGATCCGACAGCTTCGGATGCTTCTCACCGACAGTGAGGCTCACTCCGACACCCTTCGCACCAACATGATCAGAAGCGATGAAGCCCACCATGATGCCATGTGGGAGAGAGACACCATCGCTGTGGATAGAGACATCATCAAGATGGAGAGAGACACCATCGCTGTGGACAGAGACATCATCAAGATGGAGAGAGACACCGCCCTTGCAGAGGTAGCACGTCTCACAAACCGCCTGGCGACTGCTTCAGCCTTCAGCCCAGCTCCAGTTCCTCCTCGGCCGCAGGGACTCCGCACCAGGCTGACGGTGCGCAAGAGCGTGCGACGCCCCAGTCCGCCGCCCTTTGACGACCTTCCGGTGTCCCGGCGTGGACACAGCCCCGCTTCCGTTCCTTCGCCACAAGATCACTCGAGTCACTCTCGTTCACGAGCTTGATCGAGCCGGTCCCGCTCCCATTCCTCGATGGAGTAGTCAGGATAGGCTAGGATAGCTAGCGAAAGCTTGCTAGGCGCCTTTTTTGGGTTGCAAGCACTTTTGTTTCTCCCTTTTGTAGACGATGTGTATCTTGTGTCATGACTTAGCTTAGCATATAAGCTTTGTTCGAGAGTCATGTAACACTTAACCCCCTTAATATAATGCAGCCATTCTAGGCTTTGTATTGTATTAATTCGATCTTCTGCTTGGTTCTTTTGTGTGTGCCTTAGAGGGCTAGTGAACCCTCATATATCCCTTTCTAGTCCTCTCTAGTTCTAAATCTCATCTTTTCCTCAGATGCCGCCAAGAAGAGCCGCCACCGTCTGTGGAGCCTTTGCACGGGTCGAGGAAGAGGCCGGCCGTGGGACGTGGCAAGGACAAGACCTACCCCCTCCACCACCAGCGAATCCGACAATGGCCCTAGTGATGTTCCAGCAGACCCAAATTCTCCAAGCCTTACTCAACAATCAGCAGACAGGGCCTGCCGGCCGCAATTCCAAGCTCGCTGACTTCTTAAGGACAAGGCCCCTCACCTTTCTCAGCAGCGACGAACCTCTTGAAGCCAAGATCGGCTCGGGGACACCAAAAGAAGCTTCGACTCGCTCGCTGCTCCAACAAAGACATGGTGGACTTTGCCACCCACCAACTAAAAGGTGCCGCAACAAGCATGGTGGGAGAATTACCTTGCCGCCAGAGGTAAGGAAAGTCTAGAGTCCAAGAAGAAGAAGAAGAAGAAGAAGAAGCGAAGTCAGAGCATCTACGATCGAGAACCAAGAGCCTCCGCAGCTTTGTAGAAAGAAGTTGCGAATACGCTTTGATGAGGATGAACCACTTTTGCGTACCAATTCCTCGGCGGAATTCAAAGCACCTTCGCACCAACTTCGCACCAGTTTAGGTACAATGAGATTGAAGAAGAATGAGTTCGAACTCAAACAAGGACATATGACGGTCAACGAGTATGTCACTAAGTTTACCTGACTTGCTCGCTCGCCCCCAATGACGAGCCGATGAAGAAGAAAAGATAGACCGCTTTGTGGAAGGTATGCGTGGTGACATGCGTGGAAAGCTTATCCTCCATGACTATGCCAACTTCCATCATTGATCAACAAGGCCCTGCTACTAGAAAATGAGAATAAGTTAGCAGAAACTAGCCGCAAGAGGAAGATGCCTTTCCAGAAGCCCCAAGGAAGCTATCCCTGAAGTCAACCTTCCAGGCGCTTCATCTTTCAGATCATCTGCGCAATTTCACCTCGAGAAGCTCACTCGGCCTCCCATTCTCAAGGAAGTGGTTTCGCACTCTTCGCCCTCGCCAGACACCAAAGAATCACAACCCCGCAAAGACACCTCCATTGCTTCAACTGTGGAGAAAAGGGTCACTTTGCTAACCGGTGCCCTCATCGCAGCAACCCCGCTCCAAAGAATAACCCAGGAACCGCCCCAGTTCAAGGTCGGACCTCAGCTCCGAGCAAGAGTCACCAGACTTCCCAAGCTTCAAGATCTACCCCAACCCAGAACCGTGGCAATGTGAATCATGTCACCGCAGAGGAGGCACAAGATGCCGCAGGAGTACTGATGGGTACGTTCTCTGTTAATTCAGTACCCGCACAAGTTTTGTTTGATTCGGGAGCTTCACACTCCTTTGTTTCAAGAAAGTTTGTTGAAAGGCTTAAGTTGCCGACCTATAAGCTAAAGAAACCCGTGGTACTTAAATCACCCGGGGGAACCCTATATGCTACTTCAGTTAGTCCCAAAGTAGAAATTGCTTTGGAGGATTCTGGATTCCTAGCCACCCTTCTTGTGCTAGAATCCCAAACACTAGATATCATCCTAGGGATGGATTGGTTGGCCGCAAATCATGGATTAATAGATTGCGCCAACAGAAAAGTGGTACTTGCCAAGGATCCTGAAACCACAATAAGGATTAGTGTGGATTGTTCCCCTCCTTTGGATCGAACAATCCACCACCTTGGAGAGTTGTCCCCAGAGACAACGCCTATAGTCCAAGCTTACCCCGATGTCTTCCCAGAAGAATTACCAGGCATGCCACCTGATAGAGATATCGAGTTTGTAATCAATTTGAAGCCCTGAACAGCCCCAATTGCTAAGAGACCATATGAATGGCACGAACTTGAAGAGTTGAAGACACCACTTGAAGACTTGCAAGAGAAAGGATTCATTAGACCTAGTTCATCTCCCTGGGGTTCGCCAGTTCTTTTTGTATGGAAGAAAGATGGTTCCGCCAGATTGTGCGTGGATTACAGATCACTCAACGAGGTGACAATCAAGAACAAGTATTCCTTGCCTCGCATTGATGACCTGTTTGATCAGTTGACCGGAGCTTCAGTTTTCTCCAAGATAGATCTAAGGTCTGGATACCACCAACTCAAGATCCGGAACGAGGACATTCCTAAGACAGCCTTTACCACTCGGTATGGCTTGTATGAGTTCACAGTCATGTCATTTGGCTTGACTAATGCACCAGCCTACTTCATGAATCTGATGAACAAGGTATTTATGGAATACCTGGACAAATTTGTAGTCGTGTTCATAGACGACATCTTGATATATTCCAAGACCCAAGAAGAGCATGCTAAACATCTGCAAATGGTCCTGGAAAAGCTTAAAGAGCATGAGCTCTATGCCAAGTACAGTAAATGTGAATTTTGGCTTAAAGAAATCAGTTTCCTCGGACATATTGTATCCGCAGGAGGAATAGCAATTGATCCAGCCAAGGTAGAAGCCGTGATGGATTGGAAACAACCTACATCAGTGACAGAAGTCCGTAGCTTTCTCGGTTTAGCCGGATACTACCGACGCTTCATAGAAGGATTCTCCAAGCTTTCCAAGCCGATGACCCACCTGCTTAAGAAAGAAAAGAAGTATGAATGGACAGAAGCTTGTGAGAAGAGTTTCAAAGAGTTGAAGAAGAAGTTAACTTCTGCACCAGTATTGACCCTGCCGGACATTCATCAAGACTTTGAAGTCTACTGTGATGCATCGCGCCAAGGTCTTGGTTGCGTGCTTTTGCAAGGAGGAAAAGTTGTAGCCTATGCATCCGCATACTCCGCCCTCATGAAGACAACTATCCAACTCATGACTTGGAATTAGCAATGAGTGCACGCCTCAAAATCTGGTCAGACATTTGATTGGAAATCATTGTGATATCTATACAGACCACAAGAGTCTCAAGTACATATTCACTCAATCAGATCTCAACCTCCGACAAAGAAGATGGTTAGAGTTAATAAAGGATTACAATTTGGATGTCCACTATCATCCCGGAAAGGCTAATGTAGTTGCTGATGCATTAAGCCGTAAGTCATACTGTAGTAACGTTATGATTCAAGAGCGTCAACCCGAGCTCTATTAGGAATTTGAAGCTCTCAACCTGTATTTGATAGAACAAGGCACTGCAGATGCTATGGAAGCACATCCAACTTTAGAAGAGCAGATCAAGACCGCTCAACAAGGACACTCTGGAGTCCAGAGATTCAAACATCTCATGGCAAAAGGAAAAGCCCCCAAGATGATCAAAGATCAGCAAGGAATCCTATGGTATGCGAAACGTCTCTTTGTTCCCCACCAGAAGGAACTCAAGGATTTAATTCTGAAAGAAGCCCACAGCTCAGCGTATACCCTGCACCCAGGTAGCACCAAGATGTATCAAGATCTGAAAATTTTCTATTGGTGGCCACGCATGAAGAGAGATATCGCCGAGTATGTAGCTCACAGATGTATGTCGTGAATCAAAGTTTGAACATCGGCAGCAGGATTGCTTCAACCCCTACAAGTCCTCGGTGGAAATGGGAAGAGATTGGAATGGATTTCATTACCGGTCTACCCTGAACCAGGTCCGGATGTGACTCAATATGGGTTATAGTTGATAGACTGACCAAAGTAGCCCATTTCATCCCAGTCAAGACAACTTACAAGGGAGACAAGTTAGCCGAGTTATATATGGCTCGTATTGTGTGTTTACACGGAGTACCCAAGAGGATAGTCTCTGATCGAGGATCTCAGTTCACCTCCCATTTCTGGTCTAGTTTGCATGATGCCCTTGGAACACACCTTGATTTCAGCACAGCTTATCATCCGCAGACCGATGGTCAGATAGAAAGGACAAACCAAATTCTAGAAGACATGCTTCGAGCTTGTGCCTTGGAGTTTACCGTAGATTGGGAAAAGTGTCTACCGTATGCCGAGTTTGCATACAATAATAGCTATCACTCAAGTCCGAAAATGTCACCGCTTGAAGCACTTTATGGAAGAAAATGCGAACCCTCTGCATTGGTCGAATCCGGTGAAGGATATATCTTCGGACCAGATACTCTCAAGCAAGCCGAAGAGAAAGTTCGACTGATCCGAGATTGTCTCCAAGCAGCTCAGTCAAGACAGAAGAGTTATGCTGACAACCGTCGAAGAAAGTTAACTTTTGAAGTTGGAGATGCCGTGTACCTTAAAGTATCACCGCTTCGTGGAACTCAAAGATTCAAAGTTAAAGGCAAGCTTGCCCCAAGATACATAGGCCCGTTCCCCATCACCGCCAAGCGTGGAGAAGTTGCCTACCAGTTAGAGCTACCGGAAAATTTGTCAGAAGTTCACAATGTGTTTCACGTCTCCCAGCTCAAGAAGTGTCTCAGAGTACCTGAAGAACAGACGCCCGTTGAAGCCATCGCCCTTCAGCAAGATCTGACTTATCCCGAGCATCCAATCAAGATCCTCGACGTCATCGAGAAGCGAACAAGACGTCAAGTCATCCGCCTTTGCAAAGTCCAGTGGAGTCACCACACCACCAAGGAAGCCACCTGGGAACACGAAGATCAACTGAAGCAAGACTACCCGTTCCTGTTCTCGGAGCAGCTTGAATCTCGGGGTCGAGATTCTGTTTAAGGTGGGTAGGATTTGTAACATCCGTTTTTCGGACGGACGAATAGTAAATAAATTTCGTTTCGTTCTTCGCCGTAATTCAAGTATCAACTATTTTCGAAAACTTTCGTTCTTTCTCGGTCTGTGTTTCAAATGTAACATTTGAAACGTTTGAAATTCAATTTCGCGGTTCGGAGTTTTTCTCCTCCGTTTCGAATCTCCAGGCCAATTTGAGCCGGACTGCCATTCCTTTTCGGGCTCAGCCCACTGCCTCTCTCGGCTCGGCCCACCTCCCTTCGGCCCTAGGCCAGCCCAGCCCGGCCCTTCTCACCCTGCCCAGCCCGTGTGGGTCATCCTCTCTGCTCCCCTGCTTTCTCCCCCTTGGTCAAAGCCGAGTGGCAGCTGCAGCAGCACGCCTACTCCCCCTCCCTCTCTCTGCTTGCCCTTCCCTGCTCCAAGAGCTCCAAAGAATGCAGCCCACACCGGTCATCCTCTCCTTCCCCTACCCTCTGTGCCTAAGCCGAAATAAAGGCGATGCAGAGTTGGCGCCTACTCCTCTGCAGTAGCAGCAGTCAGCGCCTCCCCCTTGCTCCCATAGCATCAGCAACAGCAGCCGCCTGCCCCCGCCTGAGCCGCCACCGCGCCCGCTCCCTGAGCCGCACCCATCCCGCCTACTCCCTCCTGTTCACCTACTCGGTCAGCAGCACCGCTTGCCCTTGCCGCCCGCACCCACCCATAACCTTGGTGCCGTCCGTGCGCCCGCGTCAGCGCTACAGCACCCGAGGACGCACTCGGTCATCACCCGCTCCGTCTTGTCTCCTCGGGCCGTGCAAGCCCGCATCGCTGTCGCGTCATCGCTGGACCACCACACACCGCAAGAATAAGACGCTGCCGCACGCCGTCGGATGGGCGATCGCAGCAGTGGCTTCGTCCTGCTCCGCCTCGCTGCACCCGCTCGCTACGCCCATGCCGCCGGGACACAAAGATCGCCCGCTTCGTCCTCGCCGCTCCCTCCCGTTGCCCTTGGCCCCTTTAAAGTCCCCTTCTTCCCCCTAGAGCTCCCCACGCCGCCCCATTGCAGAACGGTAAGAACCATACCTCGAAACCACCGCGCTCCCTCTTCTGGCCGCCGCGCCTCGCCGCCTTGTAGACGCCCCAGTGAGCCCCCGCCTCCGGCAACCGCGTCACCGCAAGCTCTGTAGCCCAAGGAACCCGTTCCCCACCTCCCTGCTCCGCCCCCGTCGCTGAGCCGTGCCGCCACCGCGCCTCATCTTCTCCACCCACGGCCGCCGCTGCCGAGCCGAACCGCCACCCCGAGCCGCCTGACCACCTGCTTCAAGACTTTCACCGCCACAAAGCGGCAAGGCTGCTTTCTCCTGGCGTCACCGCTTTGCGGCCAAGACCAACCTGTGGAAGCCGCCGCCGCCTTGCTTTCCATCGCTGCGTGCTGTCCCTCTCCTAAGCCGCCACTTCCCGAGTCCGCCTCCTCCGGCGACCAGCACGCCACCCCACCGCCTCCCCAGGCCGTCGCTCGCGGCTGCCCATGCCTCGGCCGGCCCGAGCGCCCCCCCTGCGCCTCCTCTGCTCTGTCATTTGAGGAAGAAATTGGGAATTTGTTTTCTTTTTGAGTGAGGCCCACTGTCATAGGCTCCTCCTCCCTATTAGATCGCCCAAGGGCCCTAGCGCCATGCAAGCGTGAACCCGAGCCACCACTGTTCACGTAGACCCGGTCCATGCCTTGTTCTGTGGACCAAAGCCCTCTCTCTCTCTTTTTCTTTTCCTTTTAAGCTTCGTAAATTCGTATCTCCTCCGTTATAGCTCCAAAAATTGTAAAATAAATTTCTAAAAATTCGTTAAATCAAGATCTTGCTAATAGCATAGGACTTGATTAATTTGGAGTTCATTTGTGTATTCTTTTCGTATTTACTTGCTCTCTTTGCTGTTGTGCTTTTTCCGGTAATTCGCCCGTTTAGGATTCGAAGACGCCGGAGATCCTCAAGTCGATCAAGACCAAGACTATCACGATCACCTTGCCTCTAACCAAGGCGAGTTAATACTTTGATCATGTTGCTCCTACATTTTATGTAAATTATTTTCTTTTAAATTAACAAATTGCATGCTTTAATTTTTAATCAAATGTATGTTAAAGCTTAAGGTAGTTAAATACCCACTTGATGTTTAATTAATTAATATGCCATCCTTGATAACTTGAATCCCTTAACCTTTGTCACCCTAGTAATTATATGGTAATACTAGTTATAGGGTGTACTTGAGCGACATGCTAGCCTTGCTCAAGTACCGGGGTATTAAATACCCCAATCATCATGTCTTCAAATATAAAATGTTTTGGGTAGTCATTGGTGGTCCATTGACTAAGGTGAGAAAATAATTTGGTTTCCTTCTCAAAAACCCTAAATTGCTAGCTCTATCTGGGCGAATGGTGAGGCGGTTGGTGCTCCGGGAGCACGAGAATGATTCGGTTGTGGAATGAACCACCCAAATAACCCTAAGGACTTAATCGAGTCACGACCTCCGTGTTAAACAAGTACAACCACAAGTCTGCAGAAAAACTTGCGACTTAGCTTAGTAGATTTATTGAACCTTGATGCCATTTCATTTGGGCGGATAAATGGGGAGCCAAGTGGATTCATTCTGCTTGAATGGGACACCGAGAGGAGGGTGACGTTTGCCGTCGGCCGAGGTATAGCACCGCTATGCCGCCGCCGAGGTAAAACATCCCGCCAACATCATGGGCGAACCCTATATGTGCGAAATGACGTAAGGCGAGATAAGTCGAAACGTTATTGTGACAACCTCTCGACTACACATCTAAGGAATTGTATAGGGCAATGAGTTAATTGTCTCTTGTGGGTAAAGTGTACTATCTCTGCAGAGTATTAAACTGTTTAAACAGCCGTGCCTACGGTCAAAGGCGGACATGGGAACTTAACTTGAGTTAGTTCTATTTCAAAACATTGTGGGTGGCATAAAATGTGGCGGGCTCACCTAGCCCTGAATTTGTTTTTCCCTGGGTGGATGTACCCCAGTGCTGTTAATATGGTGGATGTAACCATAATCAAAATAAGCATGAAGGTGGAGGTAACCTCTGCTGAAATAATTATTGCACATTACTCTCTTTATAAAAATTGCAATTTGTTAAAAATGCTAAGTCATAGGATTTGTAACTATAATATTATAAAACTTGCTTTCGCAAATAAAAGAACCCGAGCCATCCTTGTTAAGCCTTGCATATATATAATTGCATTGTGTGTTGGCTCGCGAGCACGGTAGTAGTGCTCATTCTCGCTTCTCTCCCCCACCCTTCAGATAATGAAGATGAAGGAGACTACGCCTACTACGATGGACCAGAAGATGATGAACAAGGATACGACGAGGAGTAGAATGGTTCTCAGTTTAGATCTCGCCCGATCTAAGTAGACTATAGGTACACAGACAACCGATATTATCCAAATTTTGGTTAATATCTGTCAGACACTGAGTCACCCCGCCGCTTGTTGTGTGGGATGAGCCCTACCTCCCCTTTTGCTTCCGCTGTAGACTTGGTCGTTCTTTTGTAATGTAATATATTTGGCCTTGTGCGGCCCTTTTGTAAAACTCGACCCGATGAGGTCTATGTTACCCTGTGTTGTAATATATTTCTTTCAGTTCACGCCCTGTATGAATGATTCAGCAATGTGTACTGTGAAGTACTAACTACTGATTCAGGGAATAGCACAGTGATTCACAGAGAATTTGAATTCTCAGAATCCGGGTCCGACACCATACTAGTTTGTTTTCTGTCCAATAATCAAATGCAGGAATACCAAATCTTGTTAAATCGATGTCAGCATCACTTCCATTATGAAAGATGACCAGAAATCTGCTGTCCTTCAAGGCCCGAAAGATGTGGGCAGAGACGTCATCTATCTCAGCTCTTGAGCTTTTTTCTACTCCACTGAAGTCGTCGACCTCGTCATGTTTATCAAAAATAGCCATCACAGATTTGTCAAGCTTCAATTCCTCTGCAACTCGCCTCTGCATTGATCTTCTGCTTTGCCACGTTGAGCAATCTATGTGGATAACTTTGTCAAAGTTGAATTTTTTAGACTTCAGTAATTCCGCTAGAGCGGCAAGGACGACTGATGCGCCAATTCCATTCCAACCGTCAAAGCAGACAACATTCTGTCCGCGCCTATAAAAATAACTATTGTCGGCACCATTGTCCAAATAATATGCAACTATGAAGTTCACCGCTGCACCAATATTTGACACGCGGAGGACCTACAGAAGACAAAGTTGGGTGTGGGTCACAACTGTCATTCGAGTGTCAATTGAAAAGCATTTACAGCAAGTAAAGCACTGCTACTCCTAGTATTAGACTATTAGGTAGGTGTTCATCGATTTTAACCAGCACGCGTATGTGACCAGGTGTTGTCTGCGGTAATTCCGCTCTTGCATGGTATTAATACTAGTCCGTCTGCTAATCAAACCAGCGGATTACCACTCACAGCTAAATGACAAAAGCGTTAATGCTCCCATTCACTGCCCCCACAACCTTGTTCATCAAAAGCGGATTACCAACCCCAGCTAAATGACAAAAGCGGTAGTGCTGCACCGTGTAGGAATTTAATATGAAATTGCTGTGAAAGTTCAATCTTGCTCCCTCTGTTCCGTATTAACAAACTTATTCTATCTAACCTAGGTTGGGACAAGAACTTTAATAAGTTGTACAAAAACCATCTACAGCCCGATTTAAGATGTTTTAGCGCAAGATAAGCAGCAATTATAAGCATAATATTGCAACGGATGCATCGACTTGGGAGTTATAATTAAATTATAAAGTATAGTTACCATACTGTACTAACTTCCTAGTAATGCAACTTCTTCAAATATCTTTGGCAACATTTCAATTAAACCCCGTACGGCATTTAATTGAAGTGTAGCATTTTCCATTCTTTGGCATCAACTAGCAAGGGGCATCATCATTATAGTTTGATTGAAGTGTTTGGCAAAAAGGTTTTATGAAATTTACATGTAGTCGTAGTGTCCGTTTAGAATGTTGGAATCCCCCGCGGTTTTCTACGGGAATTACACAGTTTCCTACGAAATTAGTTCATTCCAAACAGCTCCTTAATGCTTATACGACTGGATGTCATGTCTTAAAACATGGTGATTTGTTGATGTCCTGCGTCTAGCTAGGAAACACAAAAGATACCTACTTCAGTTTTCGAATGAAGGGTGTATACTTCAGTGTCTTTTTGTCTACGATGCCATGGGCCGTGGGTACAAACACCCTCGCTTCCACCACTAGGCCACTGAAAATTTTGTCTACGATGCCATGGGCCGTGGGTACAAACACCCTCGCTTCCACCACTAGGCCACTAAAAATTACATTCATACTTGTACACTAATTATCATGAGTAACACATGTGTGTTTAGTAGAAAAACATATGCCTCCACTCCGTGAGGTCTTGGATTTATCCAAAGCTTAGCAAATCATGGTGTGTATAGTCTGACGCACCAGCTCATATGTGTATGTGACCTGTGAGTGGTTGCACTTCTCTCTCTTACTCTAGAAAAAGTATGAATTTATATATTGTAACATCCAAAAATTTTAAAACAGGAGTTATTGTTTTCAAAATCATCATTTCTGCATTTTTGAGGATTTTCAAAATTCTATGCATTTATTTAAAGTTTTTTTTCTATTTTCTAGCATATGTTTTGGAATTCTCTAAAATAATCAAAGCTTGATCTGAATCTAGAAATAATTTATTTAAGTTCCCAATAATCTAACCAGCCTCCCCAAAAAATTTCATATTTGTTGGAGCTCATTTGCTAATTTTAAAAAATGAAACTTCATTTCTGAAATTAAATCAAATTAGAAGAGATTATAAAATCTGGAAATCCTTGTTGGGCTGAATCCTTTTTGCTCGACCCAACCTGCTACTATTTTGGTCCATATCTGGCCCACGCGCTGTCGTCGCCGAAGCCGCCTTCTTCGTGTCGTCTCCCTTTGTCGAAGCCGTATTTTCGCTAAGGTGTTTTCTCTCTCGCTGTGTCCGCCGTTGCCGCTGACTAGTGGGCCCGGGTCCCACCTAGCAGACATCATGTTCCACCTCCCACGCTAGAGTGTGCGTGCATGCCAAGAATGTCATGACACTGGGCACTAACAAAAGTCGCGCTACCCGTTGCTGCAGCAATGCCCTCGCTTCACCGTCGCCAGCGCCACACAGGTCTGCCCGAGCCATCTCATCCCCGCCAGTGACAATGCCACGACGGTCTCGACCCGTGAAGAATCCACGAGGAGAGCACCCTCGTCTCGCTAGTAAAGCTAGAACCGTGCCTGCCAGCTTCCTCCCTAGTTCTTGTTTCTCCATTTGACCTATCTGTAGCCTCTCTCTCCCTCTGGTTCGCCCGGAATGCCCTCGTCATTCTCATCTCCGGTATATGTGCAATATCCCATTTTTAATTAAGAAATTTTGGCTAAGAGAATTGGGTTTTAGATTTTTGAATTTGAAACTAGGCCCATTAGATGGATGAGGGGGAGAGAGTGGTGCCCTATCCACCCATGCGCCCCTCCCTGCCCTAGCCGCCTTCCACTACCGCCCCTGGTTCTGTTGCTGTTGGCGACATCAAGGAGAGGAGGAGGTCCAGCAAGGAAAGAGGAAGAAAGAAGAAGAAGAAGGAAGGAGAGAAAGACAGAAGAAGGAGAAAAATAGGGCTTGGTGTTCATCATCCAAATTTTATGGGTAATGATCTGGCCAACCTTGCTTTCATCTTAGATTGATGTTTATTCAAGGCTTAGATTAGTTTGGTCGCGGGAATCGTTCGTTTTGGGATGCTTTAGTTCGGTTAATTGTACTACAGAACCTTATAGGGGGATTTTGGGGTATCTCTGTCCCGAATCATGGTTTTGCCTAGTTAGAAAAGTTGTAGATAATTTCCTTAGATTTCCATAGAGTCCAAGATCATTAAATTTGGATAAGCGAGTAAAACGTTATGCCCTTGGGAGTTGTGAAGATTGCATAAATACGTATATTAGATGTGGAAATTAAATTATGGTCATGACAATGTTTAGCTAGATAATTCTCTGTATATTCCAGAAATATTATGGTTTGCTATTTTTCATGTTGTAGAAAAATAGCTACGAAATTGTGAAATCTATTGTTTTGTTAAATTCCAGTATAACCTTCAGGATTGGAAATGGGGACCTAGATGGAAAAATAAGAGGATTTGCATAACTTAGATATCGTGGGGAATTTCGTGTAGATTCCATAAAACATAAATTTTAATATATTTGGAGTCCATTCGCAAACACTATTAACATTTGATCACTGGGACAGCGGGTAGGTCATCCAGTGAAGTTGAGTTAAGTGCGCCGGGATTGTGTGTAGGTGCGATAGTGTATTGGTTGTTGATTGTGTACTGGTGTGGCATGTTTTGAGATATATTATTGATGTTTGTCTAGGGAGTATTGCTTTGAGTTCGGTGTCGCTTTGGCATCGTCTTGTCTTTTGTGGCTAAAAGGCAAGTGCATGGTAGAGCGGTAGACAATAGTTTGTCGGTCCTTGTCTTTACAATTGAATTGATATGATAATTGTTTAAGCTTTAGTATGCTTATTTTAAATGGCATAATAATGACAATATGAAATGATGATGACACAACCATGGGGATGACATGGTAATAATGATAATGGATAACATTGATGATTAATGAACATTGTTGCATCATTTGCATTGCATCCAGCCAGGGCGGTGAGTACTACCATGTATATGGCTAGTCTGGCGTGCTCTTGATAAAATCCTACAAAGATAGGGACCCCTTTCTAAAGAAGATGGGGGAAGAGTGGTTCATCGACGGGTGATGACTCCGCTATACTAATATCAGCCGATGAGTTGCATTTGCATTTGCATACATGAGAAGTTAATGATGTTTCAATTGAAAGATGAACTATTTGTTTATGGTTCTATTTGGTATTTCCTGAGTCATGGACTCAACCTTGCTTTGTTGTTGATTTTTTTAGGTGACCGTTGGTGGGGACATGCATGGGATGGAGAAAAAGCTTGTTATGGGTTTGAATCAAGTTTGATTTGATTACAGTAGTTAATTGGTTACAATTAAAATGGGTCAATTTGGAATGAAAAGAGGTTAATGAGGCTCGGCTCAATAGTGGCTCGTTAGCTCGCATTTAAAATAACCACTTAAACAATAAATAAAATGATTTTAAGTCGAACTATGTCAATTTCGAATGAAGCTCAATAATAGCTTGTTAAGCTCGATAGCTAGCCCTAGATGGAGTAGCACATGTGCATGACATGCACTGATCACACAAACATTATCTATTTAGAGTGATTTCATTTAAATCTGGTGACAATGATTATTCTCCTTTACATGTATTCACAGAGTTGGTTATTAATTAGTTTATATGCTTGAGACTTTAATTGTTTTATCACTAGTTGATTTATTATTCTTGTTGCCATCCTATGTACCGGGAGAATGGTCCCGATGTTTCTTGGGTGCGGATATCCCAAGCGTTTCTCGGGTGCGGGTATCCCAGGCGTTTCTCGAGTACGTGTATCTTGAGCGTCCTTGGCGTGTATGACCAAGCTGTGAACTTTTATCCTTATGCATTTATTATGTTTTAATTGATTCACTTGTGACCCATAGATACATGTGTGCTAGAATTATTGTTTAATTAAGGTTTAAAGTAGTAGCTAGAGTAGTTAGGTGACATTCTGGAATCAATGTTGGGTCGGGGTGTTACAGCATGCTCCGCTGTGCTCCCCCGAGAAAATCTCCTATCCCCGGTGAGCTCTTGCCTCGCCACCCACGTCATCTAGTTCATATTTACTCCCTGGTCATGTTACCCCTCTCATTTTTAGATTTTTCCGCCGTGGACCATCTTCTTCCCGATTTTCGGGCACAGCCTCCGCCATCGGCAATTCTTCTTTCCCAGTAAGCCTCTCGCCTGAGTATGAGCATCTTAAGTATCCTCAGAGCACCCTCTTCCTCACTACACCAACCATTTGCAACCTAGACTCACCGAGGAGCGCTGTCATCATTGACCCCTCTGTCACCTCCACTGCTCACCGTCGTTCGGCCACAACGGAGCTTCTGTGTCGTCACCAACTACATCTGTGTTCGTGGTAAGCTTTTGAAGCTTTTGCGCTGCTCGCCTTAGCTTCTTGCCGTCGTTAGCACCATCCCCGTAGTAGTTGAGGTTGCGTCGTCGCTTTTTCTTGCCGTAGTTCTTGGACCGATGACATTTGGTCCCTGAGCCGGCACCCGTAGCATCACACTGCACCTCTAAAGCCTTCCCAGCTCTCAGTGCCACCTCTTTTGCTTTCCCGCGCTGATGTCATCGCAAACCCGATAGACTTTGCCACCTTCCTCCGCCGCATCGTCATCTCCGTCCACCTCTCCGGCCGCTGTGACTACCTAAGTCATTGTCATGGTCTCCCTTGTCCATTCCCGAGCTTGTTCATGCCCCTCCGGCACTCTCTCGCCGCCGACAAGCTCACCAAGCTCTCGGCCATGGCGCCCGTCCCCTCTCTCTATTTTCTCACCGACAAGTAGGCCCCATGAGGTTTAGCACTAATGATGTTGTTACGATTAGATTAGATTGTTTAATCCTGTCTTAAGCTTAATTAGTCGCTCATGCCTAGGCCCAGATCATTAAGTTAATTAGAATTCCAATTTAAACCAGTATTAAGGCCTGAGTCACTGAGATGTGGGTCCCACAGCCTGTTCACGCCTCTATGAACCCGGCACACCATGGACCTGGCCCCCACCTGTCAATCGGATGACACAATAAATCTAGATTTTCCTTTAGATAGAAAAATGAAAATCCCTGCACAGCATTTTCTCTTTTTGTT
Organism: Phyllostachys edulis; assembly: GCA_036346405.1. Classification (NCBI taxonomy): domain Eukaryota; kingdom Viridiplantae; phylum Streptophyta; class Magnoliopsida; order Poales; family Poaceae; genus Phyllostachys; species Phyllostachys edulis. The sequence continues at coordinate 80,239,102 of CM070546.1, read as the reverse complement.
TTTTTGGACTCCAAATCATGAGCTTTCATATGTTGCATTTGAACTCCAAATTAAGTGAAACTTGTTTCTAAAATTTTCTAAAACCATGAGCTTTAATAATATACTAAAATATTTTAATTTTTTTACTATTTGAATTTATTTTTGTCTCATGGTTTTATCGATTATATACCGATGTTCTGGAATCATACGTAGTTGATCCAAAGCAAGAACTGGTGTTCAAAGAGAAAGGCAAGCACCCTCCTTTCACCATATTGATCCATATTTCAATGTTTTGTATATTTTTTGCACAAAATATTATGCATACTTAATTTGAGTAAATTGCTATGTTATTGTTTAGTATTTAGTTATTGCCAATTGTTGCATTGATCCTACCTTGAAAAGTTGATACCCTTAATGTTGTCACCCTAGGAATATTATCCACTATTGGTAATAATATTTGTGAAATTTTAGAATAGTATAGGAGGCTTGTGCTTAGTCGTGCTTAGGTCAATAATGGTACAAACGGTGGGATTCGGTAAAACAACGTTTTGGATACTATGGGAAAGTGTTTTTGCAAAATTTGGACAAAGAGCTTACCTCTGGTATTTTGGATAAAAATGTGAAAATAAAATGGTTTCAGACTTGGGCGAGTTGTTTGTTGAGACCTGTGTAGTTTGCACGAGAACTCGGTTTGTGTTGGTCTCGCCTGGGTAATTAAGGACCAAACTTTGATGCCATTGACACAAGCATTTTTAGTGCAATCACATGTTCAGAATAGGTTGAACTTGGCCAAGTAATTTACCGAGTCCGAGCATTAAGCCCGCAGGCTGTAGTTGGTAGGCGTTATCTGGGTTGTGCAGATGATGGTAAAGGATGTCTATGTCTATAGGGCACTTGCATTAGACGATTGTAAGTGACGTCCATGTCTATGCAAGTGTTACCAAAACAATTGTGAGCTCTCTTGATGATTGTAAACGATGTTCATATCTTTAGGAGTTAGCTCACAGGGTGGGCTGATGTAAGGGTGAGGTATTGTAAATACTTTGTTGTGATCTACTTCATCGCACGCTCAAGGAAGCGTGTCATGGCCGACTGTATAAGTTGACCACATCATGTGGGTAAAGTTGTACATCTTGTGCATAGTGAGATCTTAAATCTATTCAAATAGCTGTGTCCCCAGTCATGGACATCGCTGTAATACTTCGATTTATTCTATAAAAGAAAGCGTTCAAAAGAGAAATTAGGAATAAGAAAAAGGAGATTTCTGCAGTTTTTGGGCAACCTGGGCCTTGGGCCTTAGCCTAGGAGGCCCATGAGGGGTTGGCTACCAATAAAAGGAGGGGGAAAAACCCTAGCTGCTACAGTACCACCGCCTCTAGTACTGTAGTGCCGCACTGTAGCAATTTCCCCCCTACTGCTACGCCAAGAGGAGAAAGGGAGGAGAGGAAGGAAGAAGAAGAAAGGAAAAGGGAGAGAGGAGAACCTCGCAGGGAAATTCAGCGGGCACGTTGTCTTCAAGGGTAACAAACGATTCTTCGCTGTATGATTCGTAATAGATGCGAATTCGATTAGGTTTGTTGGATCGAATTCCTACTGCTAGTAGATCGGTTCTGTCCAGTATGTTGTGCGGCCGATTTCATGTTCTTAGAAGCCGAATTTGAGATTTCCATCACCTAGAGTTTTATGGTAATCGTTCTTAGCTTTCCGTAGCCACCAAGAACACTCAATTCCGAATTATGGTTCAAAAGATATGATAGATTCATTCCTGCTGTCCTAAATATCTGACGTGATTTAACTGTCATTTTGTCTATTAAGTTATGATTAAGTTAAGGAAAATTTCAGGGTTTCCACCCAACTAAGTTGTTGTAGTATTTTTGTTAACCTTTCCAGATTGATAAAGAACACTCAATTTGGATTTGTAGAACAAAAGATATGACTATTTCTCTACTGCTATGAGGTTCTGTTAGACAGTTTGGATGTTCGACTTTCATAGGATTGTTAACTTAGATTTTTGGTCGAATTGGGAGATGTCACCAACTATACTTTTGTGGATATTTTCCTTATGTTTCCTTAGGATCTGAGCTTACTCCGTTTCGAGTCTCAGATCAAAAGTTATGATTTGTTTAGTACTGCTGTCCAGATTGTTGTCCTGCTAGACTGTCGGTTTAATTGAGTAGATCGACTTTGTGAACCTTGGGTTTAGGATGCTGTGATTCAGCGTTTCGAGTGACGTCCTGTTCATGTGGTTCCTTATTCAAGTATTCAATTTGTGTAGGAGGGGGGATTTCGAGTGTAGCGGCATCCGTCTTGCCTCATAACGCTTCGCAGAGCGGAAGGCAGGTACCTTGTAATTCTTATTGTTGGTGAATGCTGAGTGCTTGTTGTTCATACTGCTATTTCTATGATCCATGAGTAGATTCAATGCTTCATGTTCTTTTCACATTCGTTAATCCATGTTTAATGAGATGATGTCTTTCATTATTCATAATTCATTCCATTCATTCATTGTTCATGTTTCTTCCACAGGAGTGGAAAGTAAAGACTCATCAATTCCAGTAGACCCACCATTCCAATGTAGACAGATTTGGATCCCCGTATGAAACGTTCTTCATACGGGCCTTGGATCCCCGCATTTTGTTAAATGCGGGCCTAAGTGAACACTGACGGGTATCTCACTGGCTATACCGATATAAGCAGAAGTGTAGTCCATTCATTCCATTCATTCATATGTTTCTTTCAGTTCTATGTTCATATTCTTTAATGATATTGTCTTGTTCATATTCATTGTAGTTCATATTATTCCTTGTACTTGCTGAGTCTTGGACTCATTCTTGCCTGTGTTTGTTTATTCTAGGTGATCGCTGATGATGGCATTCTTGAGAGGGAGTAGACACACATAATGCATTCACTTCACAATATTCAATTTTCAATATTATGAATTTGTCCTTGTCTTTCATTCGTTAAGTGATGAATTGTAATAAATAGAGTTTGATGGTGGATGATATCTTTCTCTATGTTAAGGTTGAATAAATAACTGCTTGTGATCCTTGATTACTCTTTTGATAGAATTATCTTAGTGGATTCAGTAGACTTGAATAATTGGAATCTGTGAACTGTTGTTGGATTCAGATTATATTCCTGCATTTGTTATAATAGATGTTGATCTTTTTACGCTAATAGATGAGATATTGTTGAAATTTCTTCCGTATTGTTGTTGTATGTAGTCTTTTAGGTAACATCTTGGCTTCCGAATAGCTAGGATGTTACAATCGCTTGGTAATACCACACTTGGTTAGATTTTCTGGTTTTCTCTAAAAATAGTTCTATTGGGATTTGGTATGGATGTTGGATATCCATGCTCGAAGGATTTTGACAAAGGACCATCAAAAGTAATGTGATGGCAAAGGATAGTCATGGATCACAACTACTATATGCTCATATGTTATTTCATATTAAATACAAATGGCTTTATAAAGTTGCTCTTTAAAGGGTAATATGTCGGTTGCAAATAAAACTCACTTTAAGCAAAAGAAACTAGATAGGATGGCCATCCTTTGATATAGCTTGCATATATTCATACCTTTGATATAAAGTCTTGCAGAGTACATTCTTGTACTCACCACTGCTTGTTGAACAATTGTCAGAGCAAGAAATTGAATACCCGCGTTCAACTATTGTTACTCGTGGGAGTTGGAGATGATGTTAGAGCCGAATTCTAGGGCGTTAACCCAGTCGGTTGCCCATGGGTTATGACATACCACGTGGGTTATTTATCCCGAATTATTGTTTATTTCTGCTGCAAGTACTCTTAATTGTGATCTATTTGGCCGGTCGGCCCTATTGTGTAAAACTCGGTCTTAATGGCCTTTGTTCAACTGCTTAATATTATACGCTACTATGTTTTATTTACTCGTGTATGGATGTGATTCAATGTTGTAAAATGTGTGTGCTAGCGAGGACTAATACGGTATACACATAGGATTCGGAATTGAATCTCTGGGTTCGACATATATTGTAGATGAATAGGATTAAGATATTGTAATCTTTGGGAAATGTAAATATATAGTAGGTAAATATGATTAAGATATTGTAAACATTGAGATTTCCCATTAATATCATGCTACAAAATAGTAGATGAGTATGTCCTGTCATCTCTTTTTTCTGGGCATCATGCATTTTTTTTGCTTGTTTAATTTTCTTCATGCATTTCGAGATGATGACATGGCAGTCAATGTGGCAACCGATGTGGCGAGAACCGCCCATGATACCAGTCTAGGGATGTGATTTGCATAGTTTTGATATTTGAGGGACACATTCTAAACGGTATTGGAGATATGGGACGAAATTAGACTCCGAAAAGAGTTGAGGGACAACATATATATATGACCTTTTTCCATTTTGTTGAGGGACTACATATGGACTTTTTCCACAAAATTTCATCTATAAATGTAAGTGCATCTAAAAAGGTTGAAAAGTTTGACCTGAGTTACAAATGTCTGTTACCCTTCCAAACCTTTATACATATATCACCGTCAAACAGCAAATGCCACAATATTATGGTGTCCTATAGCTAATTTTGCCAAAGTTAAAATGTACTCAAATTTAGTTTTAATTTTTTCAAAATATATATCCATCTAAGTTTCAATATAACATTCAAATTCAATATGAAATTAAATTAGTAATATATAAATTAATATCCAAAAATGATTATAAAATGGAGTTAACTTAAATATTTAAACGACATTAATTCATGACTAAACTTAAATTGGACAATTATATACATTAAAAATTAAGAAATACTACTAAAATATGTGTTGCAATTATAGTCCCCATATTAATCCTAGGAGGAAAAGTCCTATAGATTTGTATATTAGTATGAAGAAAATAACTGCAAATTCTCTAATCCATCCACCCAATGGTCTTACCTCGTAATGGTTTAGAAATCTAGACTACAAGTTCGATATTCCAATCAAGAACCCACATGTCATGTTTGAAATAAAAATTTGAATTGAACATGAATTAGTACAAACTAAAATATAATGATATTCTGGAATAAAATAAATTCATTTTGGAAGTATTTGAACTGAACTTGAATAAGTAAAAACTAAATATATTGAATTTCTCGATTTTTTTAACAAATAAAATCCGAAGTCTAATAAGCCCGGACACTTGCAGGCTAGTACCTTGCATGGTTGTGACACAATATTCCGTCTAACGAAGTCTAGTAAATACCATGTCGTGAATTACCAACCCATATAGAAAAATGTCATATACCATCAGGATTGTACGTACTGAAATTTGCTAAACAATAGAATCAAAGCACGAGCACCCTGATTGGTGAAGAGAAGAGAAAATGCACGGGATAGAGGGTACCCTTTCTAGCACCATGATGCCTTTACTGAAAGACGGCGTTGAACGAAAATGGCAGTAAATCTAACCCATCAAGTATCAGCCGAAAATTAACCCCTCCAATTCCTGCGCACAGCATATCATGTTTGTTCATCGACAATGGCAAACCAACACAAAAAATTTTGTCGACAGAACTAAATCGGCAAAATGCAGATCGAAGCAACTGAATTGTTTCTCGTACCTCGTCAATTAGCAGCCCAACAGCCAGGCGGAAGAGAGAGAGAGAGTTCCCAGGAGACCACTTGAGATATATCAGACGCTCAGCTAGCAAAAGCGCAGAGTGTTCAAATGAAATCTCTGTGTGGAATTAAGCTGCCTCTACACTTTTGGCGTTGGTTTGGCCAGTGTTGCTTTACTTTCTCTAAAGCATAACCGTGCACGAATGATTATTTGCTTGTAGCTGGAGTTAAAGATATTTGGCCATGCATGGCTGTCGTGTGAATTGAAGAGTACCGGTCGCTTGTTCACTCAAAAAAGTTGATTCGTTAAGAAGTAGGGACAAGGCAGCATCTTGTGTTGCCAGTAGTAGTCGTTGCGCGCGCGAGGTGAGATTGCTGAAACAACCTTGTTTCGAGTGTTGCTGTTACACATTACGTATGGACTACCTATCATTCTACCACTGATCTTTAATTAGAAGCAAGACTTATCTACAAACAACCAGTGAGATTAAATATACCTCCTTCTTTTAAGAGGACTAGAAAATCCCACAATAATTGTCAAATCAGAAGGAAGCAAAACTCCTAGAAATTCTCTCGTTAATCGAGAGAAAAATAAAGATCTCACACGTCTATTAGATGGCCCACGTACAATTGCATCCACCAATTCAAATCCCTGCTGAAAAAATAGCTTTTACCATCAAATTGATTTCAGCTGATCAGATTTGATGTCAAGCACTTTTTACATCAAGTCGATCAGTGGATCAAACTTTATATCAAGAACAAGGTATGCTTATAATCTAGGGAAAATTAGCTCAGTGACATCGCGTTAGAGCGTAATCGGAGGAATGACACTCCATTCGTCACGCACTGAAAAATAACACCGCGAACACCGAAAAATTAGACGAATGACATCGCCGCCGGTTACTTCCGTTTCCATAATTTTTTAAATATAGAAACTAAGCTCAAAAAATTATCAATTTTTTTGTAGAGCCTCCCGACATAGTTTAATTGCTTGTGTATTTTTTTTTCAAAACTTTATACATTCTGAGTTGTCTCTAAAATTCATTTAATTATACTGTTTGCAGGAATTTTCTAATATAGAAAACAAGATCCAAACATTATGAATTTTTTTTCAGGCTCCTTACATAGTGTACTTAATTGTGTAATTTTTCTCAAATTTTATAAAATTAAGTAATGCAATTTCATAATGTCCACTGTGTGAGGAGTCTAATATTTCATATGGTAAGGACATTATGAAATTGTATTAATTAATTTTGTAAAAATTCTAGAAAAATTACACAATCAAGTTCACTATGTAAGGAGCCTGAATTTTATTTTCATAAATGTTTAGACCTCATTTACTATATTAGAAAATTCCTACGAACAGTATAATTAAATGAATTTTAGAGAAAAAATCATAACGTATAAAGTTTTGAAAAAAATACACAAGCAATTAAACTATGTCAGGAGGCTCCACAAAAAAATTGATAATTTTTTTAGCTCAGTTTCTATATTTAAAAAATTATGGTAACGGAAGTAATCGGTGGCGATGTCATTCGTCTAATTTTTCGGTGTTCACGATGTTATTTTCCAGTGCGTGACGAACGGAGTGTCGTTTCTCTAATTACGCTCTAACGCGATGTCACTGAGCTAATTTCCCCAATAATCTATGTTTAATGTGCTTACGCTTCCTTATAATCTTTCGTTTACTCATCTCATAAGCATCTCGCCACACCGATTTTTGTAATGTGCAATTACCAGCAGAATCGGGTTTCCATCGTCCGTATCGAAAAGACTTCTTATACTTCTAATCTTCCTGTGAATTAATCCACCTCGTAAGATATACTATACAATACTACACAATATACGAATAAAATACTTGACAATGTAGAACATATAACATCAATAGGTACTTAGTGAGGAGTCGTTATAATTATGTGATGTAGTTAGTGAGGAGTCGTTATAATTATGTGAGCCACCTTATGGACACGTAAGATATTTTTGTTTTGTGAGATTTTTAGCGTAATTAGCATAGGAGTTACGACAGGCGAAAGTGAGCTTAATTAGCACTAATTAGATGATAAATTAACTAATTTGATTAACTATCGCAATTCGGAGTGCTTCCATCCGCGACCATTTGGTTGATTAAGCACCGCTCATTTATCCGTGAACTATCTACAGTTCTATACATTATAGGAAACATGGAAGTGAGCTTAATTTGCACTAATTCGATGATAAATTAAATAATTTGATGAACTATCAGAATTTGGAGTGCTTCCGTCTGCGACCATTCTGTTGATTGAGCACTGCTCATTTATCCGTGAACTATCTGCAGTTCTACACATTACAGGAAAAATGACTTTAAATTTTCAAAATATATGTACTCACACGGTGAAGTTTCTTTTATTCCATATGTGTGGCTGATACAAAGTTAATTTGGATATTACAAATATTGAAACTCGAACAACATATTGATATTCATATTAAAAAGCCTTGCGGCATCACATGCAGTTGAACACATGTAGATGGAAACAAGATTTATGACATGCATAGAGAGAGCATGAAGTAGCAGCACAGCACAAGAGACCAAAGGACTACAAAGAAAGTACAAGAAGTATTAGATGTAATTTTTTACAAGAAGTATTAGATGTAATTTTTTTTAAGAGTTAGTGCAATTAACTTTTTAAGATTTTTCAGAGTAATTAGCATAGGGTTTACGATGGACTAAAGTGAGCTTAATTAGCACTAATTCGGTGATAAATTAACTATTTTGATAAACTACTAGAATTCGGAACAATACATAATTGTATATATACGACTTATTAGTCTCATTAGGAAATGAGATTCGGGACTATGTATACAATACTCTCTCTGTAACACCCTGGCTATGTGAAAGCCAAGATGAATTTACTAACAACAATCAACATTATAATTTTTTCTCAACAAATCAACATCTAAGACGACTAAACTTCATCGCAAAACAATTCTGATAAATTAATTAACATAATTTCAACAAAGATTTAAGTACTAAATTCTAATTTATAACAATTCATTCAAGTTGAACATTATCAAGAATACATTCGGATATTTTAAACCATCAACTAGCATGAAATAACTTTAAGGACAAACAATAGAGATACCAAGAATTCAATTATTACATTCAATAATTTCCAAATGAAAGGTAGCAACAAAAATATTATTTAAATGGTCAAGAATGTGATAATGTGAATTTCTCCGTGTGATCTACTCCCTCCCAGGATGTGTCATCCTCAACGATCACCTAAAAACAAAATTTGCAAGAGTGAGTTCAAGACTCAGCTAGTACGAAAGAATGACATAAGAAACATTGAATCGAATGTCAAACAGAAACATTGAATTGAATACAAATCATTCTCAAATTATCCCATATATATGAATATACTATGAATGCGATGCAAGATGCATATGACTCAACTTCTCTTCTGCATATACTGGTATTGCCAGTGTAACACCCGTCGGTATTTACTCATGCCTGCATTATCAAAATACGGGGATTTAGGGCCCGTATGAAGAATATTTCATACGGGGATCTAATTGCCCATATTGAAAATATGGGGATCTCAATACCCACTCCCGTGGGTTAAGCATGAATGCTTGAAATGAATGTAATGAAATGAATTGAAAGGAATACTTCCATACTTTCAAATTGATATCAACAATAAACGGAAGTATGTAACAATGGAAAATACTCATACTTCATAAGATTAATTATATCATAATTATTTAATCAATTTGTACAATCAAACATCCAATATGACTCTAACTGTACGTACTTGTCTTTCGCGTTGCGACAAGTTGGAAGGTAAAGTAGGTAAAACCAATCCCAATGTCACTTCGCTCACAATAAATAATTTACTCAAAACAAGTTTTGACAAGATGAAACAACGCTATTTGTGTGAGAGCCGTCGGGCGATTTAACTTGTAATGCTTAACCCCCAATTGGTCCTAGCATCACAAATTAAAATTTTCCACTCTCGGTGTATTATGCACCTCTCAGGAGCGGTACACATACACTTTCACAAAAAGTATCAAAACATACACAGGTTATCATAATACCACATGATAAAATATTAAGTACACAGTGGAAACCAGTAGATAAACCGAAATAAAACCATTAACCATCAATGGAGTCCCAATGGCTTGCCATAACCCGCAGGGCAACTAACTGGGGTTAAAACCTTAGCAAATCGCCGTTTCCTGCGCATCTTTCCATACCGGAATCGATCTCAATACCTGCTGTCCAGATTAGTAAATAAAAGAAAACAGTGAGTACACGAATGTACTCCGCAAGACTTTACCAAGCCTATATATAGCTAGCTACATGCCAGTTCTACTCAAAGGAGAAGGCTATAGGGTTTATTTTTAGCACAAAGCGATATTTCATTTGAAATACAAGTAGTAGATTAAAATGGCAAGTGAGCAAACATTTTTGATACTTTAAAATAACAACAAGTAAGTAACATTAGACATCAACAGAACATCTACATGTGGCTGCCCCGGCAGCACACAACAGTAGCATGAGAAACCATTCTCAACACCACCTATCAAGTTTTAAGTTTAAATTCTAAAATGTTGAGTCTAACTCTCGAAAGACCTCCCCAAGCGTGTCCATAATCAAGGACTTGGCTATTCGAATAGATTAAACCATGCAAGGGTGTATAACTTTACCCACATGTCAGACCGCCTTTTCGCCAAGCTATAGAGCACACTTCCTTAAGTATGCTAGTAAGGCTAAGTCCTACGAGATGTTTTCCAATATTGTGCATTAACTACGAGCTGTCCGTATGGATGGTACCCATACGTTGTGTCGTAGTCATTGTGAAGCCGAAAGTCAACTACCCTATAGGGGTAAAGCCTCGGACAACTACAATGCCCCTCGGTGTGGAGAACCTGGACAGGATTCCACTCCCGCACACCCAACACATATAGACACATTTCTCTTTTTAACACAACACACACACACCCACCACCTGCGACTCGGGGCTAACACATGCCAAAGTACTAAGTCAAGAGGGGTTCCTAATACCCTCATGTGGACACACGCGATAATGCTCGGTTCAGTGGGACAAAATGTTCGGTCCTTATTGACTCGGGCACCAATCACACACCCAATAGCACACCAACATACCAATGTGCCCAAGTCCAAATCATTTTGTTTTTAATTTTAATTTTCCAAATATAATAGCACAAGGTGCTGGTTATAACACAATAAAAACGATTTGTGTGATCAAGGTTATCGACAAGTCAATAACCGCCTAATCTACTGGAAACTAAGCATTGCTAAGCATGACACCGAATAAACATAAATAGACCATATAGCATCAACCGGGCTCTAATTCACCAGTAGGATTATTAACCTAGGCTAGTGGCAGGGGATGAATAATTTTAGGGAATTCATGCAATAGGATTAACTACCTCTAATCGATAAAATTAACTTGACAAATAAAGCATGCATACATACAGTTGCAAAACAAGATAATAATTTTGAATATAATAGGATCAACATGCATCAACGGAATGGATACTTACCTTTGCTTGCTGGAACTCTGGACATTCTCACGATTATTTTGGTTGCACTCCCGCATCATCCTCATCTAACGGTAAGAACTGACAAAGCAAAAACATCGAATAAACACCACAATTCCAAAAAGTCTCCAAAAATTATGAAATCAATACAGAAGAAAGATAATGATTTTGGATGAAAGAATTATTTCAATTGGAATCAATTTTGAATTAGTTATGAATTTTTGAAATTGTTTCTATGGCAAGGTCTACTGTTGGCCACCAAAACCTACTATTAAACCCTATTATTTTCAAATTTCCTTCTTTGTTCATTCAATCAATTAAGAGAGCTGGTTAAATGAACTTCTTACTAATTTACTTATCCATTTGTTAAATACACTTGTTAATTAATCTTTGAGTGATCAAATAATTAATTGAACTGACAAAGCCCTACAGAAAATCACTTACCCAATCACTAATTTGGTTTGAGTAATCTAACAGTTAGTCAAAATGTCTAAAAGCAATTGTATTTAGTTGTTATTACTGGTGGCTCTTCTTCTTAGTGAGGCAAAGAAGAAATTGTAAAGAGAGCACAGAGGGGAGCCATAAGAGCAGACAGGGGAGGCTCGAAGCTAAGCTCGTCGCCAGCGGTGGAGCGGCAGGGAGGTGAAGGTGAAGCTCAAAATGGGTTGCCTGAGGGCTACTGAAGCTCGGGGTGGCGGCGGCACGGCTAGAGCTGCTCTGTGGCCGCGCAGCGAGGTCAAGCGACGGCTGGCTGTGGAGGTCAAACGCGCCGGTGGCGCTCGGGGTTGTTGGAGGAGGAATGGTGTGTGCATGGGCACCAGCCGGGTGTGGGGAACTTGCCGAGCCGGTCGGTGGAGGCGGAGGGTGGACGGAACGGGCTAGTGATGGTGAGCTGGGGCGATGCGGGGAAGTCCTTGTTGACGATGACCTGGGGGAAGGGAGAGCCCAAATGAGTGGTCGGATAAGATAAAGGAAGGTTAGGTAATGCTCATGGAGGGAGGAATTGGCGGGAGGATTACCGGAGAAGGAATATTGGCCGTGGTGGCGATTTTGGCCGAAACCGGGGAAGAAAGCTCATGCGCGGCTCCTCGGTGGGGGATTCTCAAAATTGTTTGAGGGGTTTGGCTCCCAATGGTGTCGAACGCGTCGTGACGCGGTTGTGAGTGGTCGGAACTAGAGCTTGCGGGCGGCGTGGCGACATACTCGGGTGGCATCAATGCGGCAGGCAGGGCAGAGCGCATGAAGTGACCAAGGGCATGGGCGATGCCGGGGGATGCGGTCGAGGCGAGAGAAACTAGGGATGCACGGCCGAGACCGTGGGCGATCTAGGGCATCGTGGCGAGCTACATGGCGGAGGGCAGGAAGACGTGACCGCGTGGCTAGGCATGGCTGTGCTGGCTTGACGTCGTGGAGAAGATGAGCAGGCGACGTGGAAGGGAAGGCCTGCTAGTGGGGTCAGGTGGTCAGAGGAAGAAGAGAGGCGGCTCGGGCGAACGGGTCCAGCTGAGCCAAAATGGCCCGGGTTCGGTCGGTCCGAACATTCGGGTCCGACCGGATGAACAGTGATAGCCTTGATTTTGTGGGAGAAACTGAGAACTAAAGTGAATTTTTGAAGGTAGTTTTTTAACTCCAAAATTGACAAAATTTTTAGGGAAGGTCCCTGACACTAGTTAGTCCATTAATTAATTTTTCTAGGGTTTTACAATTTTTAAATTTTCTCTAAAATTATTTTAAGTTTCTATTGTGGTGATTGACTTTTGATTTTCTTGGATTGACTGGTTGCTTGGAAATAGTAATTAAAATCTAAAAATTGTGAAAATTTGAAAGTGAGTTGCTAAAGTGTTCCAAAACCTAGGAAAATTGTTTCCAGGTACTGTTCACAAGATTTGCTTGGATTTTAAATTCAAATTCAATTTTGAACATGCAAATCGACAAGAAACCAAATAACCTCCAAAAATTCCAGAAAATTCCAAATAAACAAACCAGAGCACATAGAACTCAACTAAAATATTCCCAACTATGGGTCCTACTATACTTTAAAAATTATATTCAGTTTGCATTTCTGAATTTAAGGAAATATATTTTCAAGTTTAAAATTGAGATTGCTTGTGAAAATTACCTCAAGTATTTTAGGAGCATTTGAGGTATTACTAGTTGAAAACCAAAATACATTCCCACATGTGAAACCTTTATAATTTGCCCCAAATTCAAATCGGACTTTTGAATTGGAGAAGAAGTATTGGATTACTAGGTATTTAACACATTTGCTTTGCAACAAAAGTTTTAAAAAGTCCAAAATTTCATAAATGCTCATTAGATGCTTAACTAATCCAACTTAGGGATCTAGGGCTATTACAATTCACAACGCTCTAATCCGCACTCCCAAAAATCCATACTTCAAATAATTATTTTACTCAAGCGGAACGACGAACTAGCAGTAACTCAAATCTGGACAGCGACCTTCTAAAATACATATCTCCCATTTTGCTTATCATAAAAATTCATTTTTAGTCTCCCTGAAAATATTATGAATTTGTCTACAAAAGTTAAGTTGGTGGGATCTCCTAATTCGGCCTTTAACTAATTTTAACAACCAGATGAAAACCATTGTAAGAAACTTACAGACAAACTGGACATCAGCAATAAAATAGCTATAACTTCCATTCGGCTGATCCAAAAATTGTGTTCTTTAACATTCTAGAAAGCTAAGAGAATTTTATACAAAAGTCATGTTGGTCGACATCCCTGATTCGGCCATTATACTATTTTAGTGTATTAATTAATATGACAGCTATAGCTTGACAGAGGTTCTGGACAACAACAATGCAAAATTCATATCTGGAGATCTATACATCCAAATAATATGATCAAAGACTCTATGGAGAGCTATGAATATTACCTACAAAACTCTAGTTTGTGACCAAACAAGATTTCGCCAATACATGGATCAAATCTACAGCGCACTACAAACTGTCTACACCCGATCTACTACTTGCAATCAAACGTATAGACAAGAATTACACTAAATCATAGAAAAATGAAAACATCCATGAATACCTCATTGAACCCCGCTGAATTCCCCACGAGGACCTCTCCCCTTCCTTCTACCTCTTCCCCTTCCATTCTCCTCTTAATCCCTTGGTAGCAAAGCGGACCACCACCGAGGGGCGGCGACAAGGAGGAAAGGTCATCGGTCTTGGGGCAAGAAGGCGGGAGGAGCGGTGCTCTGATAACAGGCGTTCTCGATTACGCCTTCTGATGGATGCTAGGGTCCCCCCCCTCTCCCTTTGCTTACTTAGCACCCCCCCCCATCTCCTCCTCTTGGGCTTCGTGGACCAAAGGCCCGAGGCCCAGGTTCTGGCACAACTGCGAAAACCCCCTTTTTCTCCTTCTAATTTTCTCTTTTAAGCTATTTCCTTCTTTAGAACAATTCTGAGTATTACACCCTCCATCTGCACATAGGCTAAGGAGACTTTTAAAAGATTAGACTACACCTAAATATTATGTCTAAGTACTATTTCCAATGCATGTATGTAGGGAATACAAAAGAAAGCTGGATATTTATTAAGGGTACAGAGGGAACAACACACTTATTTTGTATTGGAATATGAAATATGCCATATATTTGTGAATAAGACCATTCAAAAAATACGCCCTATATTTTTTGACGGAGGTGGTAATAGAAAGAAGCAAATGTACATTGAACCTTTGAAAGGCTAAAGTAAGCTTAATTAGCATAGGGTTTACAACAGACTAAAGAGAGCTTAATTAGTACTAATTTGATGATAAATTAACTAACTTGATGAACTATTAGAATTTGGAGCAATACATAGTTATATATGTGCGGCATATTAGTCCCATTAGTTAATGAGATTAGGGACTATGTATACAATAATAGAAAGAAGCAAATCTAAGTTGAACCTTTGAAAGGCAAAGCAAGAGATATGATTGAAGCTACAAAAGGAAGTTGAACAAGAAGAGAGAAGTAAACATGTTATGAACATTGTTTCAATCAGATCATGGATGTGGTGACTAAAATCCGAAAGACTAGTAGTAGATTAACGCAGCATCTAAATTCTATCACCAAGAGGTACCTTTAATGTTAACAGTTACTTACATCGATGAAAATTAGGAATTATATAGGAAACAAAAGTCCAATAACTAACTAAAAAGAAGTAGTAGGACTAGATAGCCACGCAATTAGGTGGGCTATTTTGCTAGTTATATATATCAAAGACTTAGTTTCCTGATTGCATAACACCAAACAGCTGCCGTGAGCCAGAGATATCACCCCACTTGTGAGGTCATGAAGGGATTCTAGAGGTGATTTTTTTTTTAAAAAAAAAGAATGCATTTTTAAAATAGAATTGCATAAATAAATACTCATTTAATAAAATTACAAAAAAATGGTCTTCTATCGCCAATCCAAATGGCGACAAGAGCCCTATCGCTAGCAAAACAGTGTCAAAGGTCCCTGTCACCATTCCAAATGGTGGTAGAGACTTAAGTCACCATTTGAAATAGCGACAAGTTCCTATCGCCAATTCAAATGGCGACACGACCCAGTTTTTATTTTTTTATTTTTTTTGCAGAGAATGCAAAGCTGGCCTTCAATTCTGTTGGTGCTAACGTACGTGTCATTTCTATGGGGTCTACTTTTTTGTTTGGTCTACACGATGTGTGAGGTGTCACAATGCTGAGTCCCACACAAGGTTAGTCATACGCGCACCAACAACAAATGAGATTGAAAATCAACATAAGCATAATGTTAGTCGTACAAAAATTAATATTTACATAATATGGGTCGTACATCTACTCACGGGCCCTCTTCGGGCATACTCCATGGGTGGCCCCTCCCCTCGTCCAGTGGTCTCGCGGCTCGTGCGAGTACATCAAGGGGTCTGACGCTTGAACTACCCTAGAGGGGTGGCCAATCTCCACAGGTGTGGCCAACCCCGGCTGTGTTGGCTGGGACGGTAGAGGCGCATCAAGGAGCTGTGAAGCCCCAACGGAAACCTGTCTAGCACCGCCCTCCGATTGTGAAGGCGCATCATCGTCAGGAGGAAACAGGACCTCGTTGACGTCGTAGTCCGAGTGTTGTATCCCCTACTACGCGGCTCGATATCCCTCCTCCCAACCGTGATGACGCCCTGTTAAATAGTAAGACACGTATTTAAATGTAATGCAAATGAAATTTGGAAACACGACGAGGGAGCAGTAACTAACCTGGTTGTTGCATCAGAAGGGATGTCCCCCCATGCTGCAACCCCACGTACACATGGAACTGAGGTCATGTTCCAACAAATTGGCGTTAGTAGCAAAATTAGTTAGAAATCAACAAGCACAGGTGAGTGGTGAGTTGTAGAGCTATATCTGCGAGCTCGGTAGGTGTACACCTGGCATGGTGCCACGACGACCCACAGGGCGTCGGTCTGAAACCATTGTCGTGCGCGTTGAGCACGACGACTTTGTGGCTCACCCTCCGTCCACGTACTGTGTCAGCGCGTGATGGTGCGTCTACCACGCCTCTCGCCATCTAATAGGACATGAGCTTGACAACACGCCTCTCGTAGTCCATGAGCCGGACCATGGTCTCACTCAGCTCCTCCAGCATCATGTCGAGGCGGTTCCCGATCCGGCTATGAATAGACCTCGCATCGGTGTGCACCTCCCATCCGAGATCGCTCTATCAAGCACGAAGATCTAGTTAGAACGCAATAACATGACAAGTAAAGAAATACTATGGAGCGCTCACTACCTACCGTGCAGTGGTACACAGAGTATGGCCATGGTTCATCCACGAACCGGGCGCAACACACTCTCATCCGAGTGTTGTACCACTCGATGTAGTCATAGTACATTCGGTGGTTGTACGACGCAGCCTCTTGGACCACGTCGTCCAATGCATGTACCCATTGCTGCACCCATGGCTCCTTGCAAACTGCCCAACATGTAGTACCTAGGACACCCTTCCTAGTGTGCCTGGAGAGAGCAACATGACAAAAATATTAGTACACAGGAAAAACGATTATGATACTATATTCAAGATGAACTTGCATGTGGACATTTGGTGGCACTGGCTCTCCCCAGGGGATCGGGACCTCTAGTCGTAGACTGAACAACCTCTTCACCCTGCGGACGGAGTACGCCTCCACGTACACGTCATGCACCAATCAACCTCTTATGTGCACTGGCTGGACAACCCGTTGGGTGAGCGGGCGAACAGCCTCTCGGGAGTGTACGGTGGCCAGAGGATGTGGTTATCTATCAGCTGGTCGAACATCGCCACATAGTCCGAGTACGAGGCATGCGTAGTGACCAGTGTGAATGTGACCTGTTCAAGAAAACATACACACCTCGGCATGTAGTGTCGAAACAAGTACAAAACAGACGAACCATACGAAAAACTTACTCGTCGATGACACCACACCATAGCCATGGTCAGGCTATCAACGTCGTCATTTACATAGAGACTAAGGGGATACGCCCTCAAGTCAATATGTGCCCATCCGATCTGGAATTGTTTGAACGACCATAGCTACAGCAAGAGTGGGCATCTGAATAGTACGGAGCTATCCCGGACACTCTGGCAGGCGTCACAGAGGCCTTAGTACATCGCACACAGCACTACCGGCCCCTAGGAGTACTGCTAGATCTCCTCTAGCTCTGCATCCGCCAACTCTTGTGCGTACCAAATGTAGAGCCTATCGACACTGTCACCGTGGGATCCACAAAATAATACCCATCCGAAGAGCCATAGCAAGTAGGCCTCGAAGTGTCTGTTGACCGTGTAGTCGGGGGCATCAAGGGACATACCCTGTGGCTGCAAAATGACAAGGACCCGTTAGTAAGTTCGGTGAACAGAAAGTAAGCGCGAACACTTGAGAGGGGGGGGGACTTACATAGAACTGGCAGAGCCACTTTAGTGAAGGCCCGTGCATACTCTCGAACATGTCGCTGTGCTGTAGCACCCCTACAAACCTGGTGAGGAAGTCCACATGCAACGTCGGCGCGACGCCGTGCCCTTCCATAGGAGAGCCCACGCAAGGGACACCTGTGAGGTACGCAACATCCTACAGCGTAGGAGCCATCTCCCCACACGGAAGGTGGAACATGTGCGTCTCAAGCCTTCAACGGTCCACCAATGTCGTCAAAAGGCGCCAGTCTTAAGAAAAACGGCTGGACAAACGGATGTCCCGGTCATCCTCCCACATGGCCTCCACCATCCTCGCAAGCGGAAGCAAACCAGACGCTCTCAGCCTATGTCAAAACGATGTCGAAACCCATCGTGGATCAATCCTCCATGCCCTCACTAGCATGCGCAAACACAACGTGCCAAGCTCCATGGGTAACTCACCAGGCTGGGGCTAGATGGTACTGAGGTAGCTACGGTGGCTAGCGTCAACAGGCAGGTCTAGTAGCTCGAGGGGTCATTGCGTAGAGCCTCCTGTGGACGCCATACCTGAAATAGTGTGAAACATAAAAGACAGTGATTACATTATTATTAACAAAAAAACATCAACAACGACGTAAGCTCATTTTTGTAATTACATTAAACGTGCATTTATTTCGGTAATTCTATTAAAAAGTAATATTAAAATAGAAACATTACCAACATATCTACAACTAAACTACGCACACCTAAAAATATTTACTAGACTACAAAACAATATGTCTCAAACTATCTAATACATTCAATTACTACGCCATAAAAAGTATCTACATGATTAACAACACATCTAAAACTAAACTACATAGACCTAAAAATATTTGCTACAAAGAACTACGCTACATAACCATACATCTAAAACTATCTAAACCATTCAATTACTATACCATAAATAAATTCTTTAAGACTAACCACATTTCTATAACTAAACTACACATGCCTAATAAAGATGTACTACACCGGACTACACTACAAAACCATACATCTAAAACTATCTAATCTATTAAATTATGGACCTACTAGTTCCGGTTGCTAACCTACTAGGGTTTTGAATTCGAATGTATAGTTGCAAAAAACTTACCTGCAATGTGGGTGTTGAATCAGCACCTCCTCTCTCCCTCCACACTCTGAGATGGACAAGGCTTCGCTACATCCTCTCATCCCCTCTCCTCCTCTCCCTCCTCCCCCTCTTTTCTTTTTTTTTCAGATTAAAACTTAATTTAGGATGGATTTTTTGGACTTTTTATAGCCTAGCCTCTGTCACCATATCAAATGGCGACAGGGACCTTTGCCACTATATTATTAGCGACAGAGCTCCTGTCGTCGATCCAAATGATGATAGGGGTCTGTCGCCATTTGGAATGGTGACGTAAGGTCATTTTTGTAATTTTATTAAACAGAAATTTATTTTTGTAAGTCTATTAATAATGTATTATTTAAAAAATATATTCTAGAGGCCGTGGGCCCCTAACCTACCGACCGTTGAATCCATGTTCATCATCCATATTCCTGGAAACTCATCAACGCAAACAAGATGATGAGAATTTTGATTTTGAAAGATAGCTCATCCTTTTTTTCATCCTGTTGGGCAGTGATTGTGTTATGCATCTCCTAAAAGAGCGAGAAGAGTTGTACTTAATAAACATTCTAAAATTTGATTATCAATATATTTAAAACTATCTAGATTAACTATCCTGAAACTATATCATTTATTTTTAAATTAAAAATACTTTCATAACATTATAATTTTATTAGTATATCTTAATATAAAGTTATAAAATGCAATGGTCAAAATCGCATCTCGGAGACCTTAAAAAGTCAGAAACGACAAATATAAAAATAACGGGTTGAGTTTCAGCTATACACTCATCGGCTTACAACTTTTTATAACCCATTCTAATCTTCTTATTTTTCTTATGGGGCTCTTACTGGTTGACCTTCTACTTTTGTACTTTTCTTTTTTAGATATCTCTTGTTTTTTTATGTGCTTGTGCATTGACTTTTTTTTCCAATCTACCAAATCAAAGAATACAAGAGTTACTCTTATGTATTGTTATGTTTTAGATATCCTGTTGTTGAAGGAAAGTTCAAGACTTAATGCACTGCTTATGTGGTTAGTCCAGTTGGTCATGATAGTGGTAACCAATAGACTCTTGGTGGGGTGGTGGAGTTTTGTGAGGACCCCCAGGTTATCTTCGTAAGACCGAGACTAAGCATGGTCTTAAGGACATAACTCTAGGGACTCAAGTAAATGGATTCCAACTTAACTCGATCTTAGTGAAAGGCTTAACTACAAACTAGAGCCCCGGCGATCATGCGCGCTGCTCCTCTGCGAGCACTACATGATTGTCGGTTCTCCAACAAGTCAAGCACTACAGTTAGTGAGTTAAATAGGAAGCCTCGAACAACGAGTATGCAATCATATTGGCTCCCAAGATCAGTGACCAATATGCTTATACTCTCATACAACGTTGATCACATCCATACAACATCATACATAGATAGTGCAAACGACATACAACATAATAGTTAAGGCTTACAACTATTACAAGCGGCCGACCGGCCAAATTCAAATAAGAGTATTAAGTAGCAGCGGAAGCAAGTAAATAAACCAAAATATCCAGCATGGTATGCCCCATAACCCATCGGCAACCGACTGGGAGTTAAATGATAGCATCATTCATTAGCGTCGCCAAAATCGGCGCTAACGAACTCAACGGGCTCACACACTTCCTCACCTGAAATTGTAGCAACTGGGTTGAGTACAAAGGTACTCGCAAGTCTTACACAAATAAAAATTAGTTATGCTAGAGGTTGTTCCAAAGGATGGCTCATATTGGCTTAGTTTTGCAAAAGAGACGCAACAATTTACAACCTACACATACTAGTTTTTCAAGTGCCATTTCAAAATCAGATTTGAAGTAGAAGTAAAGCATGTGAATAAGTAGTAAATTGAATAACAAATGAACCATACAATTGACAAAGTGGCTGTCCACTTTGATACAACAACATGAACATCCCATTCATGACAATACCAAGTTATACCACAATTTTAATTCCAAGTCTAACAATAAGTAGCCACAAACTCAAGCGGTCGTCCATAACCGCGGACACGGCTATTCGAATAGATTTATACCCTGCAGGGGTGTACTACTTTACCCACATGACTTGATTAGCCCGTAAGCCTCCAGATGCCTCCGAATATAGCATACTTCCTATGGTATGCGGTAGATAAACCAAGACTTAGTATTTTTCAGCAAGTTGATATCATTGAGTTGACTCGCCCATACGCGGCGTAATCCCGTTTAAGTGTAGGCTACCCACCTACAACTAAGCAGACACGCATAGTTGTGCCGGAAATGCCAACCCAATTAATAAAGCTTAAGAGGGCTCACCCTCACAATAAAGAATTGCAATCGGCACCCTTATGGAACATATATGCGATGGAACACATATACGCCCTCACACCACCAGTCATCAACTCAACAATACCAACCTCTTACTTAACTAAGCAGTGCCCATACACCATATGTGATAGCACGAGTTTTGCTTGAACCGTAGGTACCCAAAGTTCGGTCCTTAATTGTCCAGACAAGTCAACCACTTACCCAAATCTCGTGCACAAAGGCACCAGCACTAACCATCACTTGTCTAGACCCAAAAGCTCATTTAAAATGATAAAATTTGACTCATAAAACAGATACGAAGATCTGAAACAAAGGTATATAAAGAAAGTGGTGTTTATCCCATAATTGTCGGGTTATTCCCGACAATCAACTACCGGTTCTAGACTCGCATGGCTAAGCAAACCCGAACCATATATTTCAACCATTCTAACTTAAGCATGTGGTACTGGAATAATTCAAGTATAACCTCAATGAATTAGGAGATAACAAAACTACGTATCACAAAAATAGCGACATTATCAAAAATAGCATGCAAGCAATTATCATTGCACTATCTTAACAAAACTGGGATCAAATATGATGCAGAATAAAGTTCAAATGATGCTTGCCTTGCTGGTAACTCAGTTGCTCTTCTTCAGTAGCGTATAAGTCAATATCGATAGGCTCGGTATCTAAATAAATATAATATCGAATAAGCATCGAGAAATACTCAAAATTTTAAAATGCTAAAAAATGCATGATTTTTCTACAGTAGCTAAATCATGATTTTAGATGAATTTAGGTGAAAGAATTATTCCATTTGGATTTAATATGCAAAAGTTCTTAAGGTTTGAATTTTCAGATTTCAACATATTCTCATTGAGCAATTTAATTATTTGGCCAAAATTTGTAGAGTAGTGGAGGGTATAAGGATTATATGGATAAATACGGAATATTATTACAAGACCAGAATAGTTGAGTTTACCCCATTTGCAATTTTTATGAATTAGTTATCCATTTTTAAAGTTATCAGCCTTTTTCTATTGTAAAAATAATAGGTTTATGGATCATTTTCCATAATAATACTCTCTGCTATAGAGACATGTTTGAAATCAATTTTAATATAAAGTTCATCAAAAATGAAAATTACCAGAAGTGGTTTCATCCATTTTGGAGTTAAGATGAATTAGTTATGTATTTTTGAAGTTATACATATTTTACAATGTGCAGATAATTCATTTCCAGATTTTTCTAATCCATCTATTATTTTTCTCACCAAGCGTGCCTCTAGCCGCGGTCACTGACCAGCGGGCCCGGTGAACAGTGAGTTTTCCTTTTTACTACTGGTTTTACACTTCGCCCTGACAAGTGGGTCCCTTAGTTAGTGACTCGGTCCACGGACTTGGTCCACGCACGCGCGTGCCTAGCGCACGGGGCTTAAGGACATGGGACCTACTCGTCAGTTTCTCCCGCATCTCTCTTTACTCTTCTGTTTTCTGTGCGTGGCCCCACCCGACAACGACACATTAGGACGGCTAAGACAGCATTAATACTAATGATTGGAGTTAAGGCTTAATGTCAGTTACTCTGATGGCGGTCGCGTCGACAACGCGAACCGCATGATTGCGGCGGCTCGCCGGCGCTATCGCCACAATGGCCGACCAGCACTTATCTGCTCATGAATAGTGCCGCGCACCTCTGGGTGGTGGTGGCGGCGCCAATGGTGGCCTGTACCGGCGGCTAGCCGGAGCTAAGCGGCGGTGCCCAATATGGCAAATGTGCACACAGCAAAAGAGAGCTCTGTAGCATCATTCAAGCGGGTGCGAGGGTCCTAGGGACTAAAAGACACTACTGACGGCAGGGTGCTCGGGAAGCTTGGGTAGGCGGGGTTGCGTCGGCACCGGAGAAAAAAGCGGCAACGGCACGGCACAAGCGGGGAGCTCAACCTGGTGAACCAGAGGGCAAATGAGTGGTCGAGACATGCTAAGGACCAAACAAGGATGCTAAGAGAGCAATGAATCGGAGAATGGCTTACCGAAGCCAAGTGGTTGATGAAGGGTTAGTCTTTAGGCCGAAAGCACGATTTCTCCAAATCAAAGAAAACCGGTCGTGCATTACACAAATTAGTTGAGGGGAAATTAACCTTAGGTACAAGGGCACCTGGTGACGCACAAGGTTTAGGATAATACCTCCCGGACATGGAGAAGCCACGGAGATGTCCGGCGGAGCACGCTCTGGAACAAGCCGAGAGCTCGAAGACGAACTGAGCTCTACAAACGACGACAAGGGCTCAGCTTAGCAAGAATGGAGAGTTCAAAGAACGAGGAGTCGAGGGCAACCACCCGGTGGGAGCTTACCCTAGAGACACGCACGGGACAGCTTCCTCCTCCTCAGCCGAAAAGAGGAGAAGTGAGGAAGAACGGGCAGCCGAGGGGGTGTTATCCCCAGGGAGATGACGGAGCAGAGGCGACATCAAGTGGGAACGTCTGGGTAATAGCGGACACGGTGGATTAACGGCGTCGGCGGGCGAAGAATCGGCGGCGTGTACACGGTGCTTTCTGCTGAAGTGCCGCAAAGAGGAGGGAGCGGACTGACAGTGGGCTGGCGTGGCAGCGACTCCGTGCGCGCAATCGCCCACGTAAGTGAGCTTTCACAGATCGTTGGATCAGATCTGGACGGCTAGGAGTTGACGAGGGGGTGACCTGACCATTATGAAGGGGTACGTGATACGGGCTGTGGATTCCCCATCGGACGGCTCACACGCGATGCGTTTAGTCGGTTTGGCTGAGTCAACTCGCCGAGTCGGACTTGAGCCCGAGGAACAGCGCTGGTTGGTTGGGTTAGGGTTTGACTGAGTTTTAAACAAGTTTCTCCACTTTGACCAAGGTGCTAAAAATAGTAATAAATTTCCTAAAATTGTGAAATAAATCACAGGGGTTCCTGGGTAGGTCTAGTACCCATAAAAATTATTGAAGACTACTGTTTATGATATAATGTGTATATAATAAATTCAAACTTAGTGTATGTCATTAAATGATGTTTGAATTTTCTCAAGGTTTAAACCAGTCCCACAAATTTGGGAAAAATTATATTAATTCATTATAATTACTATAGTATTTGAATGAATTATTTTTAGAAGATGTTCATAAGGTTTTGTTCCTGTTTTCTTTTGGAGTTGAATTACAAGGTGTAAGTTTAACACTTGTTTAAGATTTTCCTAGTGCAATAAATTATGCAAAAGTTTGAAATCAATGATGCATGCTCATGAGATGCATAATAATTCTCTTTATTATCTTGAGGATGTGACAAGTTTGTTGGAAGTTATGTGGTTTTAGCAAATATTCAAATATAATTCCATATTTCCAGCAGCATATAATTGACAGAAGCAACATATAAGAATTGAATTTAGCATGTAAACTTCTCATGACAATTAAACAGGAAAATATGCTCAACAGATAGAACAAGTGGGCAACTAAAATCAGCATATTGCTCAGATTTAATTAGTTACTTATTGCTCTCAGATGTCGGGTTGCTCAAGTATTAATACTTGGCCTCCACGCCACTTAGGTCAAGTTTCAATCACAAATTAATTATGATAATTTCTCTGAAATAAATTAGGCCTTGAGCTCAAATAAAATCTTGCTAAACTAACCGGTCATATAAAGCAATTAACAATTCAATGTTCACAGGACAACAAGTAATTGAGTGTAATACCCCCAAAGTACTCGAGAATATTCGAAAGAGTATTCGGGAGAAATTAATTGAATTCGGAGAAGGACCAAATATAAAATAGAATTAGCAGAAATTGATAGGGGGGTTTTCTGTGATAGTGAAGCATCCTGGGCCTAGGCCTTGGCCCATGTGGCCTTGAGGGTGGCCGGCCAAGGGGGGAGGCACCACTTCCCTCCCCCAAAACCCTAGCCGCCACCCCTATTCTCCCCTCTCCCCTTGATGGCCGCCCCTCCCATCCCCTCTCCCCTTGCTGGCCGCCACACCCTGGTCATTGCGCCCCTCCCTGGTGATCTCCTCCCACTGCTAGGCTAGGGCTCTGCCTCCCACTGCCAGTCAAATTGGAGGAAGAGGAAGCTCGTCTCGTGGTGGCCAGCCAAGAAGAAGGAAGAAGGATGAAGGAAAAGAAGAGAGAAGGGGGGGAAAGGAGAGGGATGCAGGCTGTTCTTGTATTCTTCGGCAGATCATCAAGGGTAAACCCCAATCCCCCTTCGATTAGTTGCGTATTTGATTAATTGATCAATATCGGTAATTAGGTCTGCTCAGGACAGATTGAGTTAGACCAACGTTTTGATATGGTTAAGTGCAGAATCAGTCCTGGACGTCTCCTAGAGAAGTGTAGACGACGTCGTCATATTTTCGTGAAGTGCTAGATCGCGTTATTTGGACCTCTATAGCAGAAGTTATGAATTTTATAGCGTAACTATTTTGCAAATCTGTCGGTATCCTGACAGTTGTTAGCAATCTGAATTAAGCGAATAGTTAAAGAAAAATTAGAGGAGCTCACTATAACAATAGATGTAGATAATTGTCTCAGATTTCCAGAAAGCTTGAGAATACGAAATTTGGACAATCGTACTGAAAGTTATGGCAGTTTTAGTATTACTGTCCAGAAACCAAACGTGAATTCGATGTTTTGTTAATTAGCTTGGTAGGGGTGTTAGATGGCCGAATCAGAAAGGCTCATCAACTAGGTTTAGTTTGAGAAATCGATAAACTTTCCATAAAGCCCAAGAACACCTCATTTGGACTCCTGTACTAAAAGATATGAATTTTATAATGTGACTGTTCACAGAGGGGACAGATCGACATTTAGGAGTGGCGTTGGGTTTGCGCTAGAGAGTATAGCGAGTTCGTTTGTACTTCTAGTTTTGTTATTGTTCCAGTATTATTGTCTTAGCATGTTTTATATATATACTCAAGTGGGGGTTTGGTCCCGGGGGGCAGCGCCCTCTTCACGTCCTTCATTCTCACGTGGTTAAGGCAAGTACCATGATGGATAGAATTAATATGATTGAATGGCATTGTTTGCTAATACTCATGATTTCTAGTGTTATGAATTGTGTGCTATTCATGGATGCTTGAAAATTATAAACATTAATGATCATGAATGCTTGTAGTATGAATAGGTTTATTCATATGCGATGTAGTTGCGAATGCATAATTATGATGAATTAAGATTTCGTTCATATGCATCATGACGGCGTATTAAAGACTTGGTCATGTGATGACCAAGCAATTGTTGAGGTCCCTGTCATGAAAATGACGGGCTAAAGGTCCCCATGCTCGTGGAGCATGGGCTTAGGTCCCCATACTTGTGGAGTATGGGCAATGGTCCCTATGGTAGATGGCACAGGCATGGATATGCATCGACGGATGCACGCTCTGCATTACCGGTAAAATACAAAAGAGAAAGAGAATAAAGTGCATTTTGAGCATTTTGCATAGCATGAGCATGTAATATGTTTATTGTATAGTTTTGTGGATATTGGTTGATGATTACATTTATTTATGCTGTTGTTGCCATCTATTGTATTTGTTGAGTCTTTGGACTCACATCTTGTTGTTGTTGTGTTTTTAGGTACCATTACAAGAATGACATACATGGGGGGAAAGAAAGATTAGAATGGTTGTATAATAGCATGATCTACACACAGCTGATTCGATAGAATGATAATTTAATAGCTGAATGATTTGCTTAGAGTATTCTTTATGATTACTGTAATAAATGGATTAGAGGACTTTGGATGCTCTTTGGATTATATCCTAGTCTGTTTAACATGCTATGGATGTTATAGTAATGATTAGCTCAATTTTGGATATGTCTTGATCATACTGAATGTTGGGTTATTTATAGATGTTATATTTGTTTGTTGGGACCTCCGGTATAGATAACTATACAAAGGAGGGAACGTATCTGGTGAACAAGGGGATATCTGTGGACAAATGCAAAAAGCGAATCCGACCCATCCATCGCCCGATCCGGCGGCCTTGCAGAAATCATCTTGTGGCAGCCTGAAGCTCATGAGACGATGGAGAATTTTGCGTTCCCCCCCCCTTCGCCTTGAGCAGGCGAGAAATTTCCGCCCCCCCGCCCGAACGAGAAGATGGTGTAGGTAGGGTTCCTGACCGTCGGGCCGCCACCGCGTCGTGCGGCGGCCATCCTTTCGCCCCATTCAAATTCAAATTTCTATTTGAATTTTCCTCGGAATTAAAATCTCAAAATTTCATTTAAATTTTCTTGGACCAAAAAATCTTCTTCCCTTCTTTTTCCCTTTTCTCTTTCTTTCCCTTTTCTTCTTTTCTTTTCTCTTTCTTCCCTCCTGGCTACCTGCCCATGCGCCATGTCTCTCTCGAGCACCACGTCGCCCATGCCGCTAGCACTCAAGCCGATCGTCCTTGCCACGCGCCACTCGCATGCTGCCACCCGCGCCATGCGCCTGCGCCTATCCTCACCTAACGCCCGGTGGCCATGCCGTCCCCGTCCTAGCACCAGTTCGCCACCACCCTTGCATCGCGCACCCACGTCGTCGCTCCACCCTCGGCCACTCTGCCCCCTCCATGTCTATAAGAGGCCCTCACTGAGCTGCCTAGCCCCCTCCTGACCATCCTTCTCCTTCCCCCTTCACCTCCATTCCACTTTCTTCCTCATCAAGCATCCCCCAAGCTCATTGCGTCAGCCGCTACTTCCCAGCGCCTCGCCGTTCCTGACAGTCCGGTGAACCCCGTCGTTGGCCGACTGCATCACGACATGTTCTAGGGTCCTGGGAAGTTTTTCCCTCAGCTAATTCCGCATTTCCTCCATTGGAGCTTGCACAATCATCATCTTCTCCGATTCTGGCTGGAACCGCTGCTGCGACCGCCATCCCTCCTCCGGTGAACCATTCTTTGATTCCTCGCTCTTGAAGCATCCCCACACCCGCTTCTAGCTCCCCCTACCACCCACTTCGGCTCTTCTTCCCCGTAGGCCGCCACCACCGCGAGCCTCCCCGTGCCGCCCTGGCCTCACATCGCTGGGTTGCTCCGGTACTCCTCCGCCTCCACAGACCGCTTGGAAGGCTTCCTTGCACCTCCCATGTGCTTGTGCTCACCTCCCTTTCCTCTCCCCTCCCTCCGGTTGTCGCCACCACCGTGCCACCGCGTCGCCCGTGCGCTTCTCCCCACGCCGATGCCGCCTCCTGCTGCGCCGCCACCACCACAGGGTAGGTAACCCACACGGGTTTCCATTTTCCCCATCCCCCACCGCCGCCGCGCCACCGCTCACCACCGATGGCAGCTTGCCCATGCGCCCCCTCCCTCCTCTGATCACTGCCCTCTGTGCTCTCCCTATGATTTCTTCATTTGAGTCACTAACCCCAGGGGCCCGCATGTCATACTCACTCTCTCATCCATCTCTCTCTCACACTCTCTCATCCATCTCTCTCTCTCACTCTCTTGCTAGTAGGGCCCATGTGTCATATGCAGTGGTTTTGCAATGCAAAAATCAGACTGAATATTCTAAAGAATATTCCCTCTTTTCTTTTCTATCATTTCATGTGATCGATATCTTCTGGACGTTCGTTCTCCTTCATACGAACTCTGATTCTGGCAATTCTCGTACCTAAATTCATATAAATTCATAATCTATCTTTTGGTACTAATTTTATAATTTTTTAGATTTTATTTGGATTTATTGTATTTATTTGGCTCTTTTCGCGTACAAGTTCTAGCGTTTCCGAAGAATTTTTCGACCCACCGCCAAAGCCACTTTGGATCAACCAGATGTAGTGACCTCAACATTCGATGAAGGGGAGTCTCCTTTGAACATATTGAACCTATGTTTTCCAAAATATGTTTTACTTTCAAAATTAATATGCATTGCTATTTACATAAAATGATAAGTTCAAATCCTAGGTTGTTAGTTAATCCTCACTTTATTAATGTCTTCATTTGATATTGTTTATCCTGGAATCATTATTGCCCTAGTACTTAAAATCCTCAATAATGATTACATTATTGTTAGATAATGGGAATACAATATTGCGGAATTAGATAAATATAGTGAATAAGGATATCTTTGTGGATTATATAGATTATTGAGAATGAATATAAAGTTAATTTGGATCATATGATTATATCTTGATCGGATTATTAGAAATATATCATTGTTGGATCATAAGATTATATCTTGATTGGATTATTAGAAATATATATCTTGGTTGGATTATAGAAATAAATCTTGGATTGGATTATAGAAATAAATCTTTGTTGGATTATAGGAATATATGTTTGTTGGTTAATCGGATTATATCTTTGTTGGTTAATCGGATTATATCTTGGTTGGATAATAGGAATATATCTTTGTTGGACTATCCAAACTGATAAATAACGTACAACCACATGTCTGATTATGGGAAGGACCTAGCCAACTAATTTACCGAGTTTTAGCATTATGCCCGCAGGCTGTAGTTGTTAGGTGTTCCTTTTTGGGTTTGTGCAGACGATGGTAAAAGACGTCTATGTTTGTCAGGCTTGCTTCAGGCGATGGTAAAAGATGTCTATGTCCGGGCAGGTTATCCCCCACAACGGTGAGCTCCGGGTCGATGGTAAAAGACGTCCATGACTTGGGGTCAAGCTCATCGGGCGGGTTGATGTTAGGACGTGGTATTATAAAGGTATTATGATGATCGCTTAATCGCAGGCCCAAGGAAGCATGTCATGACCGACATTGTAAGTTGATTATCTCGTATGGGTCAAGTTGTACAACCTCTGTAGAGTGTAAAACTATTCAAATAGCCGTGCCCATGATCAAGGACGGACAAGATGCGTTTTCACATGGTAGATTTTGATTTTATTTTCAAAAGAGTAAATTTTGGGAACTGGGAGTAGTTGGGACTCTCTGGTAGTTTTCTGGCAGCTAAAGCCAGTTTGGCAGCTAAAGCCCTATCCTGTGAACCTTGACAGTTAGAGCGTCTATACTAGTGGTTGGCAGATAGAGCCTTTATACTAGTGGTATAGCTAATTTATTTATTGAAACTACGTTTGTCAAATGTGCTTTATGAAAAATGTGTAAACTTAAAATATTGGTTTGTGAAAAAAAAAACCATATAAGCCTCATTTGTTAAAGCTATACATATGTATATTTTCCATGACTCGCAGAGTACTTTATGTACTCACGTGCTGCACTCAAAACATATTTCAGAAGCCTTCAAAGTTGCCAAGAAGGGGTACTTCAAAGACCATGCGAACTAGGGTGCGCTTCCCCACTCGATTGCCTGTGAGCATTTGGATGGGCCATCACTTGAAGTTATCTTCTTCCACTGCAGTTTATTCGAGTTGTTTAGCCTAAAAAGACGGTAATTGTAAGCTTCAACCTTAAGGCCATTACTCTTTTGTTTAATATTATGCAATAACTTGACGTTTGCAAGATATGTGTTGATATTCAATGATGTAATTGTGTACACTAACTACTGATCCAGTGACTAGTGCAGGTGTACACAGAGGGTTTCGGATTCGAAAATCCGGGTCCCGACAAAAATTAACCTAATAATAATATAAAAATATATGTATAAATGCGAGATCGTACAATTTAGGACAGGCCAGGCCACTTAAATAAGTTTCATCCTAAACTATCTGAAACCAGAGTGAAATGTCATAACAAGTATAAGAATAGCATAGTTCCGGGTTTCGGATCTAAAGAACAAAGAAGCTGCACATATACTCTTTAAGAAATGGCATCAAAGACTTTTTTTAGATAATGGAAGAGAAAAACTCTCTCTCGGCCTCTGCATCAAAGATGCACACAGCCTAAGCATCAAAGACTTGCCACAAATTAAACACAAGTGGGGCAGCGTGAGCTGCGCCAGATGGCAACATGCATCTTTGGCCACTTCAATTATTCAAATCCTGAAGATCAAATCCAATGTGAATGGCAAGCGAAGTGCATCCCCATTCCCGGGGAACAAAAAGCTGCGAGTGCCAACAAAGACTGCGAAGAACTCTTTTGAAGACCAAAGTGAGAGGTGGCCTCCCCTTTACTTTTCGCTATTCTATATCCATAGTTATATACTATGTATTAGTTTAGTCCACTCTAAACCATCAATTCTGAGGATGAGGCTACTTGGGAAAGAGAAGATCGTGCTGCGTCGGACTATCCATCTTTCTTTACTGAGTGAGCCAAATCTCGGGGCAGATTTACGTAAGGGGAGAGATTTTGTAACATCCCAAATGTATAATTAGGGTTAATCAAGTATAATTATATGTGTAGAAATTAAAACTTTTCTCACATCTTGAAAAACCCTAAAATCTTATGTAATTCTTGTCCAAGAGTTGTGTAATCCAAAAACACAAAGCTCTTGTTGACCAAAAATCAAACTCATTTTCCAATTATCTTAAATCTTGTGCCAAACATTTGGAATATATTTTCTTTGGTCCCAAAAATGATATGGGACCCTCTGAAAAATACCATGAGTTATAACACTTGTTGATAATTTTGGAGGCAAAACAATCCTTTAAACAACCTTCATGAATTTCCTGAGAAAAATGCATTGCATAATAACCTCTGGAAATTTTATGCAAGGTTGATCTCGTATCAACAAGCTCCAGTTAAAATTTCATTAAATTTGGAGTTCATTTGCTATCTCAAATAATTCTGCTAGTTTCAGTTGTTAAAAACTAAATTTTAGAGCCTACACTGTTCCTTGGGCTAGCCATGCAAAGCTGGTCCAGCCCAACCATGTCTGCACCTCAGCAGACCCCATCTCCACTTGATCAGGTCGTAGCTGTTGGATTTACATCCAACAGCCACGACCTCCTCCGCGGTCAACACCGCAAAGACCTCCCCTGTGTGTTAAACCTCAAGGACCTCCTCGAGCTGTTAAACCATCGCAGCGAGGTCATCCCACCTTGTTGAGGTCGTAGCCGTTGGATCAAATCCAACAGCCACGACCTCCTCCTCAACATACTCGATCGAGGTCCTCCCACTGCGTGAGGTCACTGCCCTTGGATCCAAGATCCATGGCCCCGACCTCCCCTCACCTTAAACTAAGCAAACCTCCCACCTAACCAAGGTGCGTGGCCGTTGGATCGAGATCCAACGACTCACGACCTCCTGCTATCAAGCACTCACAACCTCCCCATCTT
The DNA here is from genome assembly GCA_036346405.1 of Phyllostachys edulis. NCBI lineage: Eukaryota > Viridiplantae > Streptophyta > Magnoliopsida > Poales > Poaceae > Phyllostachys > Phyllostachys edulis. The sequence goes on along the minus strand of CM070546.1, from coordinate 80,206,526 downwards.
TTGTTGTGCACCGTTAGATTAAAATCTCAGGTCACGACCTCCTTTGTCTCATGCTTTGAGACCTCCCGGCGCCACGTGAGATCGTAGCCCTTAGATCTAAATCTAAAGGCCATGACCTCCCTTGTGCGTTGCATAGCTCAGACCTCCACCTCTTTTGATCGGAACCCTTAGATCTAAATCTAACGGTCTGACCTCCCTTGCTGTTGCGCATCATATCGAGACCTCCCCATCAGTCGGTGCCCTTGGATTTAAATCCAAAGGCCATGACCTCCCCTCATGTCCTTTTGATCGCGTGCGTTAAGTCCTCAGCTGGAGGTCCACACCGTTGGATGGAGATCAACGCTTGGACCTCTGTCCCTTTTCCTCACGTGCGTTTTTGCGATTAAGAAATCGGAGGGCCACGACCTCCCCATCCTTGATCGTGTGGCTGGGACCTCCACCCAGCCACTTAAAACATAACGGTTCAAAAATTGGATCCGATGGTTAGGACCTCCCCATGGTCTTATCCAACGGCCATAAGGACCTCCCCTGTTCTTCTCCTTCCTCTGGCGCGCATGCGTGCTCTGAGCGGTGGAGTTAATGTCGGCTTGTCCTTTGTGTCCTTTCAATGACTCTTTCTTGACCGCATTTAATCTTGGTCGACTTTCCTTCTCAGTCAGCCAGACCTGCCCCCTTGTCAACCTTTATGTCTTGTCCACCCCATGGACCAACCCGTGGGCTAAGCTCACCATGGAGCTTAGCCCCAGCTCATAACCTTCACTCAGGCTATAAGTCACCCTGGGGATCCTCCCTTGGCTTCCTTTGCACACAACCGACCTCAGCCTTGCACTTGTGCGTGGCTGAGCTCCTCCTCCACTAACTCTCACTCACCTCCCATCTTGGCTGCCATTGTTGAAGTCCTTGGAGCTCATCAGTGAGACAAGGGTTCCAGTGGCTCCCTCTTTCCAACCTTTGCTCACTTTTGCTCCTAAACACCTCTTGGAAGTTAACCCTAACTTAAATTGTTTGGGCATTTTTCAGAGGTGGACAAAGTCGAGCTTGGAGCTGGTGCCTTGGGCTGTGAAGCTTCACTGCCTTCCCCAACTCCGGTCATCACCTCCACGACCTCCCCAGCACCTTAGGACCTCCAGGTACTCCTCCTGTAGTCCTTTAGATGCTGGCACCCGCATGAATGCATATGGCGGAGCTTTAGTTTTGGCACACGCAGCTTGATGTCACGCGGAGCTTCATTTTGCATTTCGTTGTTTGGCCGTGCTAGTCATCTTTGGCCCTCTCGGCTCATGGCGTTCAAACCGCCGCCGCCGTTGAGAGGAGATCCTTTGAGTGCGCAAAGTTATTGTGCACTCGGTGGTACCATTGACCTCACCGGCGGGCTCTACATCGCCGGCGAGACCACTTCTTCACGCTTCGGGATTTTGTCGGATGTCGAGGCGTGTCATTGTCGTTCGGGACATAGATTCACCGTTTTAAATGCTCAATCTACTTAATCATTGGATGTCTTAACTACCTTAAATCCACCCTTTAATGTGCGCATTTAAAACCTCCCTCGCGGACCTCCTCATGGCCCGCGCATTTATCATGTCCTAGTGCGTCTTGCTGAGTTAAAGCTGGAGTGCAGGGCGTCGAGACCTCCTCAGGAGATCGCAGGCGTCCAAGACCTCCCTTGCATAATCATGGTCGTCGAGACCTCCACGGAGGTCTGTGGCGTTAGAGACCTCCCTTAGACCTCCCCTAGGTTGTCTCAGCCTTTCATGACCTCCCCGGGTAGATCTTGACCGTCAAGGTCCTCCCTCGGACGATCTGAACCATCGAGGACCTCCCTTGGAACATCTGGACCGTCCAGGACCTCCCCTGTGAGGTCTTGATGATGTAGATCTTCCTTGGGGAGATCTTGATAGTTTGGACCTTCCTTTGGAAGATCTCAACCGTTGAGGACCTCCCCTTTAGATCTGGTCCGTTCCGGACCTCCTTTCTGTGTTGTGGTCCGTTGGATCTCCCATCTACGGCCACGACCTCCCCCTCACCTCGCGCATGTGAGTTGCTAAGAGGTCCAGGACCTCTGGACCTTCACGTGCGCGTATGTGTTGTTCTCCTGGGAGGTCCTGAGCCGTTAGATTTAAGATCTATGGCTCACGTCCTCCCATACCCTTGTGAGTTTTAGAAATTCCAGTGAGGTCTTAGTTAAACTGAAATAAGGTATAGACTTTAGAATTTCATATCTCTTTCATTTTAATTCCAAATAAGGTCATTCAAATTGTGTTAGCTCTGTTTTGAACTTGACTTTAATCCAAAAATGATTGTAAGTTGAGTTCAGCTCCAGAGCACAGTTTGCCATTAGATTTTAAAACCAACTTTAAAATGTGCACTTAAATCAATGCTTAACTTGTAAAATACATAACTAATGCTCTATAGACTATTTTTGGGTGAGACCAACTTTGTTCGTTTCCTCTCTTGGTGAACTCACTGTGAAAATTGGTTTTGAGCATATTGCTGTTAGGAAATTGAGGACTTGTGCATTATAATTTTGTTCAAGTTCTTGTTTTTGAAAAATTATAGGAAGTGCAATATAGCTCCAAATGAGATGAACTCAATTGTGTTATTCATCTCAGGAGGTGCTGGTTTTACAGTAAAAATTTCAGCTTCACTTCTATTCTAGAAAATTTTGCGATGAACAGTAACATATTTTTAATTAATAGGCTGAGCAGAATTGATTTCATCATATCTTTTGCATTGAGAATCCAAATCAATTGGTTCTTGTTGCTAAAGTCATGATAAATCATTGTCTTGCTGCTGTAAAATTTTCATGGCTTTTGGAGTTCGTTTGTTGTGCTGTCTTTGTTGTTTTTCGTCATTCTTATCGGTTCTTTCTCGCTTTTCCGTTAGGTTTCGACATTTGTGGTGATCCCGAGAGCGACCCTCTGCCACAACTTGGCCAGCAACAAGGCAAGCAGTTTGACCATTTCCATCATTGTCCCATTACTTTAAAGCTTAATACTTTGTTTTACTTCTATGTATGCATGCTACTTTGTGTTAAATGTCGTTAGTAATCCTATAGTCGCATAATCTGTAGGAATTCTTTATCCTCTACTACCATGAGCCTAGGTTATTTGCTGTGGTGGGAGCTCGTTGGATGAGCTCTTATCACTTAGTAGTTTCGATGTAATTGCTTAGACATGCTTAGTTATCGGTAGAAATGGGCGATCATCGACTTAGTCGATGGTCTTGATCACTCAAAAATGATTATTACTCCTATATGTCCAGCACTTGTGCTTTGATTAATTTGTAAAATCAAAAACTGAAAATAAAAGATTGATTTAGACTTGGGCATATTGGATGGATGGTGCGGTTTTTGGATGTGGTGGTATGCAGGGTCCCTAAGGACCGAGTACTTGGGTCACTAAGCCAGCGATTTAGCGTACTAACCATGCGAGGGCATATGGAACCCCTCTTGACTAAGTACTCTAGGAGGTGTTAATTATGAGCGAGCTCGGTTGGTGTGTTTTCAAAAACAAATGTATATGTATAGTGTGGGAGGGAGCATTAGCTTAGGGAAGGTTGTGATGTCTCCTTCTCCCGTGGGTTGTGCAGCTCGTAATTAGCATTCATCCTTTGGAAAGGTCTCGTAGGACTTAGCCGTGCGGCACACCTTCGGAAGTGTGCGTAAAGGAAAGGCGATCGGCGTGTGGAGTGCAGTGGTACACCTGCGGGGATAAAACTATTGAATAGCCTCGTCCTAGGTTATGGACATGCTTGGTAAGGTCGTTCAAGACTAGACTACAACCTTTAATTAAAACTTGACATGGTTGGTATGAACGGGGAGTTCATGCTATTGTTGTGGTGACTTGGGTTAGTCACTTCCAGGATTGTTCTTGTTGTTGTTACTATGTTATTATTCTCGTTGTTACTTCAACATTTAAAAATACTTTGTCAAATTGCTTTCAATCTATTATGTTATTGCAAATAAATGTTGCTTTATGCTAAAATGAGTCCAAAGCCTCATCCACTTAAATAAAGCTTGCATGTAGCTATTTATAGTTACTGTTATCTCACACGTAAGTCTTGCGGAGTACTTTATGTACTCATCGCCCGTGGTTGTGGCAATTTTGTGGCTTTTGTGCAGAGGAAGAAGGAGAGCTCCAAGAGCCTCTCTTTTGTGCTCGTGTTGTAGTTTCTTGACGACTAGCTTGGCGGTCGGTCGAGATGCCTAGGGGTTAAGGCACCTTGATTGGCTTTGTGTTATAGCCATCTTTATGGCACTTTTGCTTCATTGTTATCTTTTTGTAATTATTGCTATTTGGCCTAAGGGCCTCTCTTTTGTAATATCTATTCCATATTAATGTTAACTTCGGTTTGTTGCTTATGTTCTATGTGTTGTATGGAATTGATACATTCTTTTGTTGTGAGGTATGTATCTTGCGTTCAGGAAGTATACATCTCTCGAGACCGGGTTTATTTGGTTGATAATACTAGGGTCAATCGGATGACTAAGTATTATGAGCCTAATAAGCGTCGAGATCTCTAAAAGTTGGTATCGAGCCGTTATGACCGTAATGCATAAGCTTGGTAGATCCTTAGGATATTTTGAAAACCTATTTTCAAAGCATCAAATGAGTTTTGAAAGCTTAGGTAAATTCTCGGATTTTATTCCTTACCTATCTTAGCTTTCTCTTCTCATCCCACTCTAATTTGAGTTTTAAAAGTTGTTTTCCTCTCTTCCTTCTACAAAATAGTTGTTATCGATGAACCTTGGGTTGTTGGGAGAACCAATGAGATTGGCAAATTGAAGTGTGAGCTGCCCACTACAAGGTTTTGAAGTTAGAGTCGGTGATTCGACAAGGAGCTTGGATCTGAGAAACACGGACAGCAAGCATCAAATTTCGGACAGCAGTCTCAAAGGTGTCTAATTAGGATAGATAATGAGAGGTTAATCAACTAAAACTTGTGGGAATAAAAGGGTAAGATGTGATACTAGTTAGCTAAGTATCTAACACTTATTTCGCTGCATTAACCTTGCTCTCTAATAGTTTTAGATCTCATCTTACAATCTGATTTTTGATCTTCTCGACCAATTACTCGTTAGGTCAATACGGGTTAGTTGAGTTGAGAAGTTGAGCCTTCGTTTGGTGTTTCTTGGCTGTTTTAGAGTCTTTTAGAAGTTTTTTAAAAGTTTAAATAACCGCTGATTTTGGCTTTTCGGTTGGGGTGATATTCCATTCCCTAGTCGTTGGCTTTGCTTTCCTTAAGGCTTTGTTTTTGGGTCTAGTTGCTAACCAAATTTCATTGTAACAAGATGGCGGGCCTTTTCGTAGCGGCCAAGGCGATCACCTGGTCCGGACGAGGAGCTTCCTCCTCCTCCGACCATGGCCGAGGTTCTTCTTCGGATCGGCGCAACTTGCGCGGATGACCGGAGAGTTCTCTTGGGCGTCATCGCGCGCAACACCACCGCACACTTACGGAGCTTGAGGATCTGGGCAAGGGAACGCCCATCGGCCGCGTGGAGGACTCGCGGAGTTTCTTCGTACTCGGCCCTACCTTTTCCGGTCGAGGACCCGCTCGTCTGAGCGATTGGCCGTTTGGTTGGCGGAAGCTCAACATAGCGCAGTGCGAGAGCACGAGAAGGCGCTGTTCGCATCGCACCGGCTAGAGGTGCGGCGTTGTCATGGTGGGAGAGCTTTCTCGCCATGCAGCCCGCGAACCACACCGTCTCTTGGGAGGAGTTTCGTCTTGCCTTCCGTCGGGCTCACATCCTGCCGGCTTGATGGAGATCAAGCGGGGAGTTTCTTCTTGCGCTCAAGCAAGGCGTAGCTTCGATCATGGAGTATGTCTCTGAGTTCAACCATCTAGCTCGTTATGCTCCGAGGGCGTGACCAGCGATATGGCTAAGGTGCCAAGTTCAGCGTGGCTTGTGCGAGGAGTGAAGGACAAGCTATCCATTGTCGACTTTCCGATTTTCAGACCTTGGTCGACAAGGCCATCGTCGTGAGCATGCGGCTCGAGCTTATGGACTCCATAGCGCAAGTGGGAGGCCCATAAGTCATCGAGGCGATTCTTCCGTCCCGCTTGAGCGGTCTCGAAGTACCACTCTCACTCTTGGCGCCCGAGATCACCTTGTTCCTCGTCCTTCGCGGCCGTGTCTCGATCCGTGCACTGCGAGTCGTGAGCGGCCCCTTAACCCGGCCGCCGGGTCACATGTTTCTCATGCAACGAAAGGGCATTATGCGAACCAATGCCCTAAGAAGGCGAGGCGCGACCCTCGTCCTAATGGAGGGCGGGCGAGAGGTGGTGCGGCTCGGGACGAAGATCGTCCGGCTACCCAAAGGCGTGGGTAGTGGTCGCGTCAACGCCATCACCACAGAGGAGGCTCGGGAGGCACCCGGCGTTGTGCTAGGTACACTTTCGTTAACTCTCATCCCGCTCTTTGTTTTGTTTGATTCAGGAGCATCTCATTCATTTGTTTCTGAGTCTTTTCTTGGCTGTCGGAGAGCTTCTTTTCTCTCCATTGTCGGTCCCGCTACTCATTCGCTCTCCTGGTTCGGAGTTGAGAGCTGAATCGGAGTGTAGGGATGTCCCTATCGAGATCGGCGTGGGTTTCTTAGCAAACCTTATCCTTCTCCATTCAGCGAGTCTTGATGTGATTCTTGGCATGGATTGGTTGTCGGCACATGGGGCAAATCGATTGCGCCAGAAGCTCATCTCTCTATCTAGTCCCTCCGTGGCGGGTTAAGCTTCTCAAGTCTGCTAGATCCTCATCTCTTCGCTTGAAGCGAAGCCGCTCTAGATATTAGCGAAGTCCCAGCAGTTTGTGACTTCGTTGATGTCTTTCCATGAATCTTCGGGGATGCCACCGTTCGAGACTTGAGTTTGTCATTGAGTTGGCTCCTGTACGCCCCTATCTCAAAGAGACCTTATCGTATGCCACCGAGCGAGTTGGTAGAATTGAAGAAGCGATTAAGTGAGCTGCAAGAGAAGGGTTTCATTCGCCTAGCTCATCTCCTTGGGGTTGTCCGGCAATCTTCGTAAAGAAGAAGGGCGGTACTTTAGCATGTGTGTTGATTACCGCCCACTTAATAAAGTGACGGTAAGAACAAGTATCCATTGCCCGCATTGGCGATCTCTTGATCAATTAACCGGAGCTCGAGTTTTCTCCAAGATTGATCGAGAGTGGGATATCATCGAGTTCGGATTCGGCCGAGGATATTCCAAAGGCGGCGTTCTCTACTCGCTCGGCTTGTGCGAGTACCTTTGTCATGTCGTTCGACAACCAATGCTCTGCCTTGTTCATGAACCTCATGAATTAGGTATTCATGGAGTATTTGGATAAGTTTGTCGTGGTCTTCATCGATGATATTCTTATCTATTCCAAGAACGATGAGGATCATCCGAGCATCTGAAGCTTGTGTTAGGCAAGCTACGTGAGCACCGGTTGTCTGCGAAGTTCAGACAAGTGTGCGTTACGGTTGAAGAAGTGGCTTTCTTGGCCATATTCTTTCAGCGGAGGCGTGGTATTGATCCTAGTAAGGTCACCGATGTTCTTTCATGGAGTCCGCCCGCCGGTCACCGAAGTCGCGGAGTTTTCTTAGTTTAGCGGGATATTATCGCGCTTTATCGAGAACTTCTCCAAGATCATGGCCGATGACGGAGTTGCTCAAGAAGGACAAGAAGTTCTTGTGGTGCGATGCTTGCATGGCAAGTTTCCATATACTCAAGAAGCGTTTGACCACCGCTCCGTTCTTGTTCTTCCCGATATCCATCGCGACTTCGATATCTTTTGCGATGCTTCTCGTCGAGGCCTCGGTTGTGTCCTTATGCAAGAAGGCAAGGTAGTGGCCTATGCATCAAGGCAATTGAGACCTCATGAACTCAACTACCCTACTCATGACTTGGAGTTGGCTTCGTGATTCATGCACTTAAGATTTGGCGACATTACTTAATCGGTGTCGTTGTGAAGTGTATTCGGATCACAAGAGCCTTAAGTATTTGTTCACCCAACTGACTGAACCTCGGGCAAAGGAGATGGTTGGAGTTGATCAAGGATTATGATATGGGTATTCACTACCATCCGGGCAAGGCTAATGTCGTTGCTTGATGCGCTTAATCATAAGCGCATTGTAATGCCTTAGTGCTCAAGGAGCATTAGCCCTCTCTTCTCGAGGCATTTCAGCGTCTCAACTTGGAGATAGTTGAGCATGGATCTCTCATTGCCATGGTTGTGCAACCAACCTTGGTGGATCGGATCAAGTCCGCTCGTGATCGGTTTGGGAGTGAGCCACATTAAGGCAAATGTCAAGGCGGAACGACCAAGTGCTTTTACGAGGATGAGCATGGTGTTGTGAGGTTCGGCAGCGCCTTGTGGTTCCAAAGGACATGGAGTTGCGAATTTAATCCTCATGAAGCCCATGATTCGCCTTTATCCATTCATCCGGGGCCACAAAGATGTATCAAGATCTCCGCCAGAGATTTTGGTGGACCCGAATGAAGAGGAGATTGCGAAGTTCGTTGCTTAGTGTCGGCGTGTGTCGTCGTGTCAAGGCGAACATCGGCGTCTCTTGGGCTGCTTGACCTTTGCCAATTCTGAGTGGAAGTGGGATTCGATCGGAATGGACTTCATCACGGTCTACCCGTCCCGAAGAAGAATGATGCCATTTGGGTCGTCATCGATCGATTGACTAAGGTGGCACATTTCCTTCCGTCAAGGCCGAACTTGGGTAGGTCTTTTGGCGGAACTCTATATCGCCGCATCGTGAGTTTATCACGGTGTCGAAAGGCGATCGTGTCGGATCGTGGATCCTTTTCACGTCTCGTTTTGGCATAGCTTGCAAGAGGCCATGGGCACTCGTCTTGCTTTCGACCGCGGCATATCATCCCCAAACGATGGTCGGACGAGAGGGTCAACCAAGTTTTGGAAGACATGCTTCGTGCTTGTGTCCTTTCATATGGGAAGCATTGGGAGAAATGCTTGCCATTAGCGAAGTTTTCTTATAACAACGACTTCGGGCCGGTCTCGGCATGGCACCATTTGAGGCCTTATGCGGGAGAAAGTGTAGGACCCGTTGAACTGGTCGAGACCGGTGAGAGACCTCTCTTTGGCGGACTCAATCAATGAGGCGGCGCCAAGTCCGGCTTATTCGTGGCGTTGCGCCTGCAGCTCAATCCGAGCAAAAGAGCTATGCGGACCGCCGTCGGCGTGAGTTACGTTTTGAGCCTAATGACTTTGTTTATCTCAAAGTCTCTCCTTTGAAGGGCCATCAACGTTTGGCGTCAAGGGCAAGTTGGCTCCTCGATATGTCGGTCCCTACCGCGTTATCGAGAAGAAGGGAGCTGTTGCCTATAAGTTGGAGTTGCCGGCTACTTGAGGGGTACATGATGTTTTCATGTGTCGGCTTAAAAGTGCCTCCGTGTTCCAACCGAGGAAGCTCCGTTGGAAACTCTCGATGTCGAGGAAGATTTGACCTATCGCGAGCACCACTGTTCGGCGTGCTCGATGAGTCTGAGCGAAGGACAAGGAATAAGACCATCAAGTTCCTTAAAGTTCGAGTGGTCAAACCATTACGAGGATGAGGCTACTTGGGAAAGAGAAGATCGTCTGCGTGCGGACTATCCATCTTTCTTTATCGAGTGAGCCAAATCTCGGGACGAGATTTACATAAGGAGAGATTTTGTAACATCCCAAATGTATAATTAGGGTTAATCAAGTATAATTATATGTGTAGAAATTAAAACTTTTTCTCACATCTTGAAAAACCCTAAAATCTTATGTAATTCTTGTCCAAGAGTTGTGTAATCCAAAAACACAAAGCTCTTGTTGACCAAAAATCAAACTCATTTTCCAATTATCTTAAATCTTGTGCCAAACATTTGGAATATATTTTCTTTGGTCCCAAAAACTGATATGGGACCCCTCGAAAAATATCATGAGTTATAACACTTGTTGATAATTTTTGGAGGCAAAACAATCCTTTAAACAACCTTCATGAATTTCCTGAGAAAAATGCATTGCATAATAACCTCTGGAAATTTTATGCAAGGTTGATCTCATTATCAGCAAGCTCCAGTTAAAATTTCATTAAATTTGGAGTTCATTTGCTATCTCAAATAATTCTGCTAGTTTCAGTTGTTAAAAACTAAATTTTAGAGCCTACACTGTTCCTTGGGCTAGCCATGCAAAGCTGGTCCAGCCCAACCATGTCTGCACCTCAGCAGACCCCATCTCCACTTGATCAGGTGTAGGTGTTGGATTTACATCCAACGACCACGACCTCCTCCTGATCAACACCGCAAAGACCTCCCACATGTGTTAAACCTCAAGGACCTCCTCGAGTTGTTAAACCATCGCGCCGAGGTCATCCCACCTTGTTGAGGTCGTGGCCGTTGGATCAAATCCAACACCACGACCTCCTCCTCAACATACTCGGTCAGGTCCTCCCACTGCGTGAGGTCACGACCCTTGGATCCAAGATCCATGGCCACGACCTCCCCTCACCTGTTAAACTAAGCAAACCTCCCACCTAACCAAGGTCGTGGCCGTTGGATCGAATCCAACGACTCACGACCTCCTGCGATATCAAGCACTCACAACCTCCCCATCTTTTGTTGTGCACCGTTAGATTAAAATCTCTGGTCACGACCTCCTTTTTGTCTCATGCGCACCAGACCTCCCGAGCGCCACGTGAGATCGTAGCCCTTAGATCTAAATCTAAAGGCCATGACCTCCCTTGTGCGTTGTGCAAGCTCAGGACCTCCACCTCTTTTGATCGGAACCCTTAGATCTAAATCTAACGGTCCTGACCTCCCTTGCCTGTTGCGCATCATATCAGACCTCCCCATCAGGTCAGTGCCCTTGGATTTAAATCCAAAGGCCATGACCTCCCCTCATGTCCTTTTGATCGCGTGCGGTTAAGTCCTCACTGGAGGTCCACACCGTTGGATGGAGATCCAACGCTTCGGACCTCCTGTCCCTTTTCCTCACGTGCGTTTTTGCGATTAAGGAAATCGGAGGGCCACGACCTCCCCATCCTTGATCGTGTGGCTGGGACCTCCACCCAGCCACTTAAAACATAACGGTTCAAAAATTGGATCCGATGGTTAGGACCTCCCCATGGTCTTATCCAACGGCCATAAGGACCTCCCCTGTTCTTCTCCTTCCTCTGGCGCGCATGCGTGCTCTGAGCGGTGGAGTTAATGTCGGCTTGTCCTTGTGTCCTTTCATGACTCTTTCTTGACCGCATTTAATCTTGGTCGACTTTCACTTATCAGTCGGCCAGACCACCCCCTTGTCAACCTTTATGTCTTGTCCACCCCATGGACCAACCCGTGGGCTAAGCTCACCATGGAGCTTAGCCCGACTCATAACCTTCACTCGGGCTATAAGTCACCCCAGGGATCCTCCTTGGCTTCCTTTGCACACAACCGACCTCGGCCTTGCACTTGTGCGTGGTGAGCTCCTCCTCTAACTCTCACTCACCTCCCATCTTGGCCGCCATTGTTGAAGTCCTTGGAGCTCATCGGTGAGACAAGGGTTCGATGGCTCCTCTTTCCAACCTTTGCTCACTTTTGCTCCTAAACACCTCTTGGAAGTTAACCCTAACTTAAATTGTTTGGGCATTTTTCAGAGGTGGACAAAGTCGAGCTTGGAGCTGGTGCCTTGGGCTGTGAAGCTTCACTGCCTTCCCCAACTCCGGTCATCACCTCCACGACCTCCCCAGCACCTTAGGACCTCCAGGTACTCCTCCTGTAGTCCTTTAGATGCTGGCACCCGCATGAATGCATATGGCGGAGCTTTAGTTTTGGCACACGCTTGAATGTCGCGCGGAGCTTCATTTTGCATTTGCGTTGTTTGGCCGTGCTAGTCATCTTTGGCCCTCTCCGGCTCGCCGGTGTTCCAGGCCGCCGCCGCCGTTGAGAGGAGGTCCACTGGGTGCGCAAAGTTATTGTGCACTCAGTGGTACCATTGGACCTCACCGGCGGGCTCTACATCGCCGGCGAGGACCACTTCTTCACGCTCGGGATTTTGTCGGATGTCCAGAGCGTGTCATTGTCGTTTCAGGACATAGATTCACCGTTTTAAATGCTCAATCTCGCAATCATTGGATGTCTTAACTACCTTAAATCCACCCTTTAATGTGCGCATTTAAAACCTCCCTCGCGCGGACCTCCTCATGGCCCGCGCGCATTTATTCATGTCCTAGTGCATCTTGCGAGTTAAGGGAGTGCAGGGCGTCGAGACCTCCTCAGAGGAGATCTAGGCGTCCAAGACCTCCCCTTGCGTCGTGGCCGTCCAGACCTCCACGGAGGTGCAGTGGCGTTAGGACCTCCTTAGACCTCCCTAGGTTGTCTCGGCCTTTCATGACCTCCCGGGTAGATCTTGGCCGTCAAGGTCCTCCCTCGGACGATCCCGAACCATCGAGGACCTCCTTGGAACATCTGGACCGTCCGGGACCTCCCTGTGAGGTCTTGGCGATGTAGATCTTCCTTGGGGAGATCTTGATAGTTTGGACCTTCCTTTGGAAGATCTCAACCGTTGAGGACCTCCCTTTAGATCTGGTCCGATTCAGGACCTCCTTTCTGTGTTGTGGTCCGTTGGATCTCCCATCTCTGCCACGACCTCCCCCACACCTCGCGCATGTGAGTTGCTAAGAGGTCCAGGACCTCTGGACCTTCACGTCTTGGCGTATGTGTTGTTCTCTGGGAGGTCTGAGCCGTTAGATTTAAGATCTGTGGCTCACGTCCTCCCATACCCTTGTGAGTTTAGAAATTCGGTGAGGTCTTAGTTAAGCTGAAATAAGGTATGGACTTTAGAATTTCATATCTCTTTCATTTTAATTCCAAATAAGGTCATTCAAATTGTGTTAGCTCTGTTTTGAACTTGACTTTAATCCAAAAATGATTGTAAGTTGAGTTCAGCTCCAGAGCACAGTTTGCCATTAGATTTTAAAACCAACTTTAAAATGTGCACTTAAATCAATGCTTAACTTGTAAAATACATAACTAATGCTCTATAGACTATTTTTGGGTGAGACCAACTTTGTTGGTTTCCTCTCTTGGTGAACTCACTGTGAAAATTGGTTTTGAGCATATTGCTATTAGGAAATTGAGGACTTGTGCATTATAATTTTGTTCAAGTTATTGTTTTTGAAAAATTATAGGAAGTGCAATATAGCTCCAAATGAGATGAACTCAATTGTGTTATTCATCTCAGGAGGTGCTGGTTTTACAGTAAAAATTTCAGCTTCACTTCTATTCTAGAAAATTTTGCGATGAACAGTAACATATTTTTTAATTAATAGGCTGAGCAGAATTGATTTCATCATATCTTTTGCATTGAGAATCCAAATCAATTGGTTCTTGTTGCTAAAGTCATGATAAATCATTGTCTTGCTGCTGTAAAATTTTCATGGCTTTTGGAGTTCGTTTGTTGTGCTGTCTTTGTTGTTTTTAAATCGTTCTTATCGGTTCTTTCTCGCTTTTCCGTTAGGTTTCGACATTTGTGATGATCCCGAGAGCGACCCTCTGCCACAACTTGGCCAGCAACAAGGCAAGCAGTTTGACCATTTCCATCATTGTCCCATTACTTTAAAGCTTAATACTTTGTTTTACTTCTATGTATGCATGCTACTTTGTGTTAAATGTCGTTAGTAATCCTATAGTCGCATAATCTGTAGGAATTCTTTATCCTCTACTACCATGAGCCTAGGTTATTTGCTGTGGTGGGAGCTCGTTGGATGAGCTCTTATCACTTAGTAGTTCGATGTAATTGCTTAGACATGCTTAGTTATCGGTAGAAATGGGCGATCATCGACTTAGTCGATGGTCTTGATCACTCAAAATGATTATTACTCCTATATGTCCAGCACTTGTGCTTTGATTAATTGTAAAATCAAAAACTGAAAATAAAAGATTGATTTAGACTTGGGCATATTGGATGGATGGTGCGGTTTTTGGATGTGGTGGTATGCTGGGTCCCTAAGGACCCAGTACTTGGGTCACTAAGCCAGCGATTTCAGCGTACTAACCATGCGAGGGCATATGGAACCCCTCTTGACTAAGTACTCTAGGAGGTGTTAATTATGAGCGAGCTCGGTTGGTGTGTTTTCAAAAACAAATGTATATGTATAGTGTGGGAGGGAGCATTAGCTTAGGGAAGGTTGTGATGTCTCCTTCTCCCGTGGGTTGTGCAGCTCGTAATTAGCATTCATCCTTTGGAAAGGTCTCGTAGGACTTAGCCGTGCAGCACACCTTCTAAGTGTGCGTAAAGGAAAGGCGATGCGGCGTGTGGAGTGCAGTGGTACACCTGCAGGATAAAACTATTGAATAGCCTCGTCCTAGGTTATGGACATGCTTGGTAAGGTCGTTCAAGACTAGACTACAACCTTTAATTAAAACTTGACATGGTTGGTATGAGCAGGGAGTTCATGCTATTGTTGTGGTGACTTGGGTTAGTCACTTCGTGATTGTTCTTGTTGTTGTTACTATGTTATTATTCTCGTTGTTACTTCAACATTTAAAAATACTTTGTCAAATTGCTTTCAATCTATTATGTTATTGCAAATAAATGTTGCTTTATGCTAAAATGAGTCCAAAGCCTCATCCACTTAAATAAAGCTTGCATGTAGCTATTTATAGTTCTGTTATCTCACACGTAAGTCTTGCGGAGTACTTTATGTACTCATCGCCTGGTGGTTGTGGCTTTTGTGGCTTTTGTGCAGAGGAAGAAGGAGAGCTCCAAGAGCCTCTCTTTTGTGCTACGTGTTGCGCTTTCTTGACGACTAGCTTGGCGGTCGGTCGAGATGCCTAGGGGTTAAGGCACACCGATTGGCTTTGTGTTATAGCCATCTTTATGGCACTTTTGCTTCATTGTTATCTTTTGTAATTATTGCTATTTGGCCTAAAGGCCTCTCTTTTGTAATATCTATTCCATATTAATGTTAACTTCGGTTTGTTGCTTATGTTCTATGTGTTGTATGGAATTGATACATTCTTTTGTTGTGAGGTATGTATCTTGCATGCAGGAAGTATACATCTCTCGAGACCGGGGTTTATTTGGTTGATAATACTAGGGTCAATCGGATGACTAAGTATTATGAGCCTAATAAACGTCGGGGTCTCACACTACCGCTCTGGAGCACGCCCGTGCGCCTAGTCCGCGCTCTGCGCCCAGCGCATGTGCCGCGCCAGCTCCTACCTACCCGTCCTTGCCGCTGCGTCAGCCGATCACTTTAGCGTTGCTTCACAGCCTGCCCTGGCCTCAAAGTCGCGCCTTGACGCCAGCCTTGCCACCTAGCGCGAGCCCTGCCCACGCCGCTGCGCCCTGGGCGTGCCCATGCCGCACCGTGCCGCTCTAGCCGCGCCCCATGCCGCACTCGTTAGCGCGCTGCGCTTTGCGCACGTGTGCCTACGCCTGCTCCCACCTGCCTCGGCCCCCCAAGTCGCCGTGCCAAAGCCGCCAATCCCATCGCGCCATGTTGCCGGCCGTTAGCGCCTCAACGGCTCCATCCTCCTCTGGTGCTATAAAGAGAGCCCCCTACCCCCCCCCTCCGCCCCTTGCCCACCCACCTCATCTCCCTCTTCTCCTAGCGCGAGCCGACGAGAAGCTACATTTTATGCAAATTATATTCCTTTAAATTACCAAAATTGCATGCTTTAATTCTTTAAGCAAATGTATGTTAAATCTTAAGATAGTTAAATACTCATTTGGTGATTAATTAATTATTATATCATCCTTTGACAATTGAATACATTATTCCATGTCACCCTAGTAACTATGTGGTAATTACTAGTTATAGGTTATACTTAAGCGATATGCTAGTCTGCTTAAGTACTAGGGCATTAAATGCCCTAATCATGATCTCTTAAATCATAAAATGATTTTTGGGCAGTCATTAGAGGTACATGACTGAAATATATGAGTTAAATTAGTTTTCACTGCTCAAAACCCTTATAACTTGCTATACCACATCTAGGCGGATGGTATGATGATGGGTGCTAATGCAGCCCAAGGAATGTTGGTTTGTGGTTGGTATGTAGACTGAACCGCCTAGATAACTCTAAGGACTTAATCCTGTGATGACCTCCCAATGTAAAACAGTGCAACCACAGGTCTATAATGGTGTTAACCTGGCTAAATAATTTGTATCCATCAGTACGGGTTGCACCAGGTAAATGACCCGCGACGCCGTAAACCTTTGTGGCTACGGGTTGGGGTGCACCGCTTCCGCATCTGTGTGGGCGTAAGTCGTGAAGGCACAAGAGAAGGTCTGGGTAAGGATTGACACAGGTGTGGGAGTATAACCCTTCTCAGGTAAAACCTTAGCGGGTGTAACAATACTGAGGGACGCATTGTAAAGGCCTTGTGGTGACCTCCCCTTGATTCACATGTCTAAGGAAGCGTGTGTACATATCAAGACAATTATCTCTTGTGGGTAAAGTGTACAGTCTCTGCAGAGTGTGATAAACTGTTCGAACAGCCGTGCCTACGGTCAAAGGCGGACATGAGAACTTACTAGAGTTAGTTGTATTTCAAAAACCTTTTGTGGGCGGAATAAAAACATGTTGGGCTCACCTCGGTGAGCCCTGAATTTGGATGGATTTTCCTGGGTAGTATTACCCAGTGATGTCAATAAGGTGAAGGTAACCACAATCAAAATTAAGCATAAAGTGGATGCAACTTCTGCTGTTATTAATATTGCACACTTATTCTCTTTAATAAAATGCAAATTTGATTAAAATGCTAAGTGATAGAAATTTCTATTAATAATAACTGAAAATGTTGCTTTTAGCAAATAAAAGAACTAGAGCCATCCTTATTTAACCCTGCATGTATTTTATTGCATATTGTGTGTTGGCTCGCGAGCACGGAAGTTGTGCTCATCCTCGCTCTTTTCTCCCAAACCCTCAGAAGCTGCGAATGGAGGACATTACGCATACTACGAAGGTCCAGAAGTCGATGGTCAAGACGATGGAGGAGATTACATAGTCTCTAGTAGTCTATGTCTCGCCTCAGTCTAGCTGACTATGTCGGTGCTTGCATGCATCCTATATTATCCGAGTCTTTGAGTAATATCGGACGCACATAGATAACCCCAGTTGTTTGCCTGTGGAGAGATATGCTCTACCCCTTTTACTTCCGCTTTAGCTCCCGCTGCTTTTGTGTTGTAATCAATTTGGCATGTTTGGTCCTTATGTAAAACTCGACCCGACGCGGTCTATGTCACTCTGATATTTGTAATATATTGAATGGTTTAGTTTATGTCGTGTATGAAATGATTCAGTGATATATCTATGAGTGCTATTTACTGATCCAGAGAATAGCACAGTGTTTTCACGGAGAATTTGGATTAGTGAAATCCGGGTCCGACACTTTCACCCCGTACATTTATCCATTTTTTAGGCTCTCCTTCACCACCAAGTCAGATCTCTTCAATAGTTTATACTTCATCCCCAAAAAGCAAAAATCATGGACCAACATGCACATTAAACTCTGACAAGCTCATTTCAAAACCTGATCAACAAACTAAAATTTGGCCTCAAAGTACCAAAACCAATGTCAGCCTCATACATTAACCAACCAAGTGTGCAAAATCTCTCTGATGGCATGTACCTTTCATTGAATACCAACACAGAGCAGCATATCAAACAGCAGAAACTTCCATTACTTGAGGACTAATCTTCCATTACTACAAAATAAAAGGTTAGGCTGCCTACTTGCAATAATTTAATAGAATGAATTAAATATCTAGATAAATGGTGTGTATATAGGAATATTAGCAACACCAGCAAAACTAGATAGGATACAAAGAAGCAACTTTGTTTACAAATCAGAAGAACTGACATGGGGGTCCTACAATAGCCTTCTAAATGTCTTAATAGATATAATACAGATACATTTTGCCCAAAAGAAATGAGACAATTCCTCAGGCCAATTAGCACTCAAATCAGACTGAACATTAGATATCATTGTATATTTGTATTACAATATTTCTGTCGCTGGCCATATCAAAGCAAATTTAAAATGGGAGCTTGCCTTTAAATACATGGATAAGCTAAGATCGAGATTCGAGAATTCCGTATCAGTTTGTAATTCTGGATTTTGCCATAAGGGCATGACTAAATGACCATTGTATAGAGCTCAGTAGCATGAAAGAATATCACCAAAAAAAAGTAATGAACAAACTAAAATGAGCTAACTGATTTAGCAGAGGGCAGAGGCCTGTCATGGTTGAGTTAGTTGTTTGACGACACTATTCATCCTGTTTCTGGGACCTTGACAGTGATAGACAGGATGTAGTTATGTATGCTGTACCAGCCAATGTTGAAGAGTTTTGACTAGTGCTAATTGCAGTTGCAGATAGTAACAGAACTCCGACCACCAGCGGCTCTCCTCCGCGTCCAACCCAGACACTCGTGGCAGCCTTGTCCACGCACTATCCACCGCATCAAACATCACCAGCCTCCCGTCCACAGCATTGTATAGGCAAACAACACCCATTCTGCCCGCAGCCTGAAAATGCCAGAAACTGCCGTTCCTACCTGCCACCAACTCATCAAACACCTCCGCCGGCATTGTGCCCACATCCCCCCATCCCACCGCCGCCTCCTCGTCGTCCAACCGCCACACCACCACCCGTTCAACCTCCCCAAACCTCTCCACCCCGCCTACCAAGAACAGCCGCCCGTTGAAAACAAACAGGTGGGCCGTGGTGAGGTCGTGCGGCATCACAACCGGCAGCAGCCCCACCACCCCGTCGCAAAATGGAACTCGAGAAGCGCGTCAGGGCCGCGGCCGAGCACGAAGATCCGGCCACGGTCGCCAGCGACCGCCGCATTGCCAAGAAGCGCGAAAGGCAGCGGGAGATCCCCCAGAGGCGCCCACCGCGGGGAGGGGTCGGCGGTGTCGAGGGTGTACGAGCGGACACCAGCGCCTGTGGTGACAGCAACGAGGGTGTAATCGCCGCTTGAGGAGGAGCGCGGGACGACGATGGCGAGGAGGTAGGAGCTGGCGGAGAGTGGCGGGAGGCGGAGGAGCGAGGCGGTGGTGACGAGGAGGGAGGGGGAGGCGGAGGAGACAAGGGGAGGAGGAGGGGAAGAAGAATCGAGCGGGGGCGAGAGGGGCACGGGGAGGATGCGGCGGGAGAGGTGGGGGGGGGGGAAGGCGAGGCGCGGGGAGAGGAGGAAGAAGGCGTCGAGGCGTTGCGGGGAGAGGAGGGCGTGGAAGGCCCGGGAGCGGAGGAGGTGGCGGAGGTGGCGGAGGGCGCGGGAGACGGCGGCGACGGGGAGGAGTGCGGTGAGCGGGAGGAGGGAGAGGATGCGCTCCTGGAGGTAAACCGGGAGGGCGTCCCACGGGCAGGAGGCGGCGGCTGCAGCGACGGAGGCCATTGCCGGGGATGGATCGCGGTGGTGTATTGGTGGAAGGAAATGGAAATGAGAAAATTTAGTATTTGCCACTACAATCAAGTGCATTTTAGGATTTGCCACTGCATGTGTGTGTGACATCTGGATCCCGGACCCACATGTCACACACACAATAGTGGCAAATCCTAAATTACCACTGAAAGTACAGTGGCAAATAATTGAACCTCCCACTCGGATGTATGGCTAATGGGGAATTATTTTAAAAAATAATATATTTTTAAAAAGATAATTACTAAAATAAATAGTCATCTCAAAAAATTACAGAAATATGTCGTCAGTTCAACTGGCGACAGGAATCCTCTCCCCTTCCTGTCGTCGATCCAACCACCTGTCATCATTTCAACTGGCGACAAGAACGACAACTACCTATCGCCAGTTGATCCTGTCTGGCTGGCGATAGATTTCTCAAACTCTAAACTAGTTTCTGTAGTTGTGATTTTCATAACTTTTTTCTGTAGTTGTGATTTTCATAACTTTTGAATGGTACAAAATCTACTAGCCTCGCAATAACATTTTGTGATCATCGTATGTTGTTCTAGTGCGGTGAATTTCTGTAGAATTTTACGAGGATGATTGAGATATCAATGATTCGTAAGTAGAAAGGTAAGTGATATTACATAAAGTCACCACATCTGGTCTGTCGGTCGCAAAGTCATCACATCTGGTCTTGTCATTTGCGCAAAGGTCATCTCTTTTAGCCTTGTCCTTTGCGCAAAATTTGTCCGTGTGGTCTTGTCACTGCGCAAAGCTGTCTCGTGTGGTCTTATCACTGCGTAAAGCTGCCCCGTCTGGACTTATCACTGCGGAAGGCTGTCTCCTTTGGTTTTGTCACTGCGCAAAGCTGTCTCCTTTGGTCTTGTGACTGTGCAAAGCTGTCTCCTTTGGTCTTGTCACTGCGCAAATTAGCCAATCCCGTCTGGTCTTATCATCCGCAAGCTAACACATTACACACTTTGTTAGCATCCCCCTGTGGGCTATAAAATACACGTCCCATGCTCTGAAAATAGGACCACTCGACCCTGAAACCGTAGGAAGAAGAATCTTCTCTGTTGTACAGTAACATACCATGGCAGACGCCGTGGGACCAGTCCAACCGGGTCGCCGAAGCAAGACCTTCCCCTCGAAAGGAGGGGGGACTTCGGCCCTAACTACCGGTTGATGCCGAACAAGCGTGCTCAACCGGTATGGCCGAAATACGGACACAGGGAGGATGCTGTCGTTCAGGTCACGGACGGCCCTTTCGATGGCGGACGATATTTCTTCCGATGCCCACACTCTGGGGTACAATTAGCAAATAGTTTGCTTTATGTTACTGCTAATACAGTCTCCATATTAACCGTCCCTTACTGCAGATGGCGAAATATGACTTTGTCCGCTAGATCAATCCTCTCCTATGAACGACATGTTGCGATGTATGTGGATACATTGTGGGACTGAATTTTTTAGTTGGAGGCGCGGATTGACAATTTCAACGAGCAAAATGATGACCTCTGTCAACAGATGCAGCGCGAGAGGGGCAACGAGGAAGTCATGAACATAGAAAGTTCCTATGATCCCACATGCTGCTACGTGAACCCTAGCTGCATATGTGCATGCCACTACAACGACGGCCAGCCACGTCCGAGGCGCCCCCCTATAGAACACTCTATGTGGGTAGTGCGAGGCACTTTCTACCATTAAGCACCGGTAGAGAAGCTTGTACCTCGGTAGTCACCCCTTTTGTACGCAATTATGTTCAATCTCATAAAGCATGTAGCTAAATGGTGGACGTGTCATTGTAGTTGCCTTTTATCGAGTTGACTGTTGCATCGATGTGTCATGTGCATTAAGCTATAGGTGTCTATATGCATTGAACAAACATGCATTGTATGAAGGAGTACACCCAGCATCCCCTAAAACCCTAAACCCTAAACCTAAACCGTAAACCCTTAAACCCTTAGGTCATAGAAAGAGGGTGGTGTGGGGCGTCCTGATGCAGAGTCGTACACGTGGTCGCGGTTTTCAAGCAAGCAAAAAAGAGATATCGAAACACGAGACTAGCATAATAATAGTTGTACTGAAATTAATATTTACATGGCATGACTGATATTTGGAGGAACAAATATCTAATGGCGGCCCCTCTTGGGGTGCACCCCACGTGTCTTCCCTAGCCTCGCCCAGCAGCGATGGTTTGAGTATGTCAGAGGATCAGGATGCCTGATTATCGGACCGAGACGAGTAGCCTGAGGTGGTGTCGCGAGGGGGACACTACTACAAAAAGGCTAATATTGGACGCCTCATCACAGACGGTTGACCAAAACCATCTGTATTAAATACAATCACAGACGGTTTTGGTTTAGCGGCGAAATGCGTATTCTTAAGCTTGCTAAAAATCGTCTATGAAGAAGTAATATCACAGACGGTTCGTGTTGAAAACCGTCTATGAAGTATCCGAGTGTTAGTGATTTCTCCCAGCCTTGTTTTCCATCGATCTCTCCTCTCCCTCCCCCACCGAGCTCCGTGACCACCCTCGATTCCCGTCATGGTTCAATGAGAGACACACCGACGGCACGCGAGGAGGAGGGATGCGAGGAGCTCCTTGTCTGCCGCAGAGGTAGGCTCGCGAAGGTACGTGTACATCCTATAACATACACAATTTGTTGGTCTGTTTGTTGCAAAGAAAATTATCTTAATTTTGTGTTACCTAAGGTCGGAGCGCCACCGAGGTTTTCGATCGTCTCTCCTTGCCGACGAGCTTGAGTTGAACTCGGCGACATGCAAGAACATCTTGTGATATCTTTGGTGAGTCTGAGAGGAGCTCACAAGACCAATCCAAGAAGCCGATGAGTTCTTGAGAGCTTGGAGACATAGATAGTTTCTAGCTAGTTTAACTTTGTAACTTTATTCTTTTTTTCCCATTCGGAGGGGACGTTATGAAACCTTTTGGTTTCCCTTTCCTATAATGTGTTTGCCATCAAAATTTTAATTGGATTTTAGTTGTCTTGCTAGAGGTTGCATATGGAAACTACTGTCTAGCAATTGATTGGTTTGGCTCAAATCCGATTTTTTTTTGCAATCTGTGATAGTTTTTTTACAGACGGTTCAAAAACCGTTTGTGATGACCTCATGTCATCACTGACCCATAAACTCAGACGGCTCATGAAACCGTCTGTGATGACGTTTTTGAACCGTCTGTGAAGACCTTTTCTGTAGTAGTGGGAGGTCTTGCGTCAGTTGGGTCGGTGCCGGCGCACCGTGCAGCTGAGAAGCCTCCATGGAGAACAAGTTGTCATGCGGGTCCGTGAAGAAGTCCTCGAGGGGTGCCAATAGGTGTGCCTTGTCGTGCGACAATGAATTGTCCTCCCAAGGCGTTCCTGTGAAGTATTACGTTACAAACGTAGTCATAACAAAAGCACGAATAAGAAATTTACGCAAGCAAGCAAGGTGGTCATACCTGCTGGACCAAAGGCATGCCCCGACGACTTCGCGTACCCCTGGCCCGTGTACAGGTGGTGCTCAGGACCTCAAAGAGTAGATTGCCGTTAGTAACTATTGGGGTTCGAAATAAAGAAGCATTACGTTACGCAAGCAGGTTGATCATACCTGATGGCATGAAGGCGTGCCTCGATGACTCTGCGTAGTCCTGCCCCACGGTGCTCCCACCATCGTGCCACGATGACATGCCCGCCACGTCCGGGGCAGGAGCCCGTGGCCGTGAACCACCTCGGCTAACCCCTCGTCCTCACACTGGTCGGTCCACTGAGTCCCTCGGCGTGCGACAAGTCACAATCTGGATGCCTCGTCTCGCCACGTCCATGATCCACTGCACGAGCCCTCTTGTGTCCCCGTGCATCCTCTGGTGCGCGGTGGTTGCTAACTCAAGGATCTCTCGGTGTAGATCCGTCTGCATAAGTAATGAATAAGTTGGAAACATAAATCTGGCAAATTAAATATGAATTAAGGACCGTTCAATACGTACGGAGCAGTGGAAAGTGGAGTCCGGCTGGGTGGGGTACGTGTCGGACGTCGCAGCCTCGTGTCGTGGTGGGTCGACCACAACCCGGACGTAGCGAAGCCTCGTCCGACTAGCGTACCAATCCATGTAATCCACGTACGTCTCGAGGTCGTAGGGATCATTCCCACACTAGATGAGATCCTCGTGCGCGTCACTCCAAGCCTGAACCCAAGGCCTCATCCTATCCAACTAGGACATCGTGCCACGTACTCCCTTCCTAGTGTACTTATGGATGGCAACACAATTATTTGGTCAACACGTAACGCATATTGTGTAAAAGAAGTAAAGATGTGAACTTATGCGTGGACGTGCGCCGGCACCCGTGTCCCCCCCCAAGGGGTTGGGACCTCATGTCGTAGACCGAACTAGCGTAGGACCCGCTGCACCTGGTACTCCTCCACGAAGACATCATGTACCAAGGCCCTCTGCGTGTACCAGTACACATAGTCTCATGTGCACAGGATCAACAGTCTGTCGGGTGCCTGCGCATTCACCCTCTGTCCAGATGATCAAACATCGCGACGTACTCCTGGTAGGACTCCTGCGAAGTGATCGGCGTGAAAGTGACCTATGCAATAGAACACCGCAAAATTACCACACGAAATTGTAATTACAATACGAAAAATAATAAATGATCATGAAACTAACCTGTCGGCGGCACCATACCGTGCCCATGGTGGGCCGGTCCATGTCATCACCCTCAGCATACAAGCTGACCGTGTACGCTCCCAAGTCCAGCTGTGGTCGTCCGATCTGGAAGCGCTCGAAGGACCACAGCTGTAGAAGTAGTAGGCATCCGGAGAGGATGGAGCTGTCCTAGGCACGGTGGCACGCGTCGCACAGTGCGCGGTACGTCGTGCACAGTACGGCCGGACCCCAGGCGTAGGAGAGGATCTCTCCAACCAGCAAGTTGGCTACCTCACGTGCGTACAGGACATAGTGCTTGTCGATGCTGTCGCCGTGGGACCCCAGGAACATGACCCACCCAAACAACCATAGCAGGTAGGGGTCGAAGTGCCTCCTAACAACGACGTCCCCTGCGTCAGGTGCCATACGCTCGGGCTGCAAGAGGACATGTACACGTCAGTAAGGTTCACATACGAATTTAACCGAGATGAGAATAGTTACAAATACTTACATAGAACTAGCAGATCCACCTCAACGTCACCCCGTGCGGGCTGTTGAACTCGGCGTATCCGCTGCCCGGCGGCAGCACATCGTGGAACCTCGCTAGGAGGTCCGTGCGCCACGTGGCCGAGATGTCGTACGCCGCTAGTGGGGAGCCTGTACATGGCAACCCGGTCTGGAAGGTCACGTCCTGGAGCGTCGGCGCCATCTCCCTGCACAGAAGGTGGAACGTGTGCGTCAGCAGGGTCCGGTCGTATGGAAAATGCCTAGACGTATGACCACAACCATGGTCCTAGTCGTCCTCCCACGTTGCCTAGACCATCCTCGCTAGTGGAAGGAGGCCTGCCAGTCTCAACCTGCGTCGAAACGATTAAGAACAAACGTGACTACATGCAAAGTAGTCATACCGCGATTGAGTGTATTAAGGTCATAACTATACGTACCTCGGAACCCAAGCTGCGTGCAGCCCCCGTGCCTTGATAGGTGTGCGCAACTGAAACGTGCCAAGCTCAATCGGCACATCACCCTCCGGGGGGAGCATGGTACTGAGACGACTACAGTGACGTGCATCAATCACCTGGTCAAGCAACTCATACTGGCCTCCATCCGCTATATCTACAAATTAGTTGCATACATTGTAAAGAGTATGAAACATGTACAAAAACCAAAATTCCTACTTTAAAAATAAACAAAGTTCTTTCTATTTTATTAACTAGTTTCGTACTTTAAAATTAATTTTCGACATTACCAAGATAATTACCACGCACAAATAGGAAGCTAAATAAAGCTGACATTATTTTTTACATATTTCTAATAGTCGTCTTCCTATGTATGACGAACTACACTATATATACACATCTAAAATAATGTACGATGAACTACACTATACACAACTCAAATAATGTAGTACATAATTTGACTACAATTATCTAATCTACTTAATTCTATGTCGCTATTCTACTTGGTTCTAGTCGCTATTCTACTTAATTCTATATCGCTATTCGACTTAATTCTATGTACTTAATTCTACTGGCTATTCTACTTAATTCTATGTCGCTATTCTACTTAATTCTATGTACTTAATTCTACTGGCTATTCTCGAGACGCTTTGATTGAACTCGAGGCGCCACCTCGCTTCCTCATCCTCATATTGTTGAGTGCCTTGTATGCTCGTGAGGAGATCAATACCAAGTCTTCTTCAGGGAGTTGTTCGAGCTGTTCATCTGAAAAAGAAGACAAGGCGGACACAAGAAAAGAGCTCGAGCAGGCAGCCTGCATGGGGTTAGTCACAAGTGCTAAAGGTGAAGATATATCAATCTTAGATGGCAAAGCTTCCATCTCATAGGTTTTCAATCTAGAGTAAAGATCATCCATGGTTAAAGTATCTAGATCGATAGTTTGATTGATCGTTGTGACAACCATCAACCAATCAGAACCTAAAGATCTCAAAATTTTAGATGCATTATCTTTATCAGTAGGAATAACATCAATGCCACGCAAACTACTTAGTGTCTTCTCAAAGCGAGCAAAAAGATCATCAATAGATTCACCAGATTTCACAGCAAAATCAGAATACTCTTTTTGATAAAGATTCTTGCGAACTTTCTTGATTTTAGTAGTTCCTTCATGATAGTCGCAAAGGGTCTTCCATATTAAATGAGCAGAATTAATGTGAGCTACGCAATCAAATTCTTTGCGAGAAATTCCTTGAAATAACAAGTTACGAGCTTGAGCATTTAGATCAACATCTGGTTTATTCAGATTTGTAACATCCGGTGTGTTCGATTTAAAATTTTTGTACTATTGAGTCATGTTGGTCGTAGTGATGTGAGTGTTGTTGTGATTTGCGTTGTTACCTGCACTGCTTTGTATGATGTTACAAGTTGTTATTACCGCTTTAAATTGTTATTACCAATTTATAAGTTGTTATTACCAATTTATATGTATCTTCTCATTTCCTTTCCAACGGATCAAGAATCACCCCAATCGGAGGTCGTATGCAAAAAGTTGTGTTTTTTTTTACTCCGAAATCACTTCAAATTGCCCTTTCCTGACTTGTCCGAATTGTTTAGGGAGCTCTCCTTTTGTTCCGAACACCATGCTGTTTTGGCTGTCTCCGAATTGGGCAGGGTTTCCTTGTCCGAAACTGTCCAGGGCCAAGCTTTCCTGGATGAGTCCGAAACATCCTTGGGGCAGAAACCGTGTCCTGCCCTGGTTCTGTTCGAGACCAACTAGGGCAAAGCCTCCCTAGATGGTGTGTCCGATTCCTTGCTAAAGTCAGTGTCCTTCTCCTCCTTTTATTCCCTTGCGGTGGCAGATCGAACCCAACCGCAACAGTGAGACCAAATGTGAGCAGAACTCAAAACTCTAAAGGAACTAGACAATAAGATTAGCAAAGGACACGACGATGCAACTGAAAGTTCAATAATGCAATGCACTAAAAAAGAAAAATTGCGAGGCTAAGACTGGTTTGGATAGGATGATCTACTACTATTTTTTTGGGTTTTTGTGTGCTGTAGGTAAAGAAAAGCAATATAATCTATGGTAAACTGGAAATTCCTCACCGATCAACCTGGTGCTCTGATACCAAATAATGGGACTGTTGTCCCGATCTTTTGGTGAGGATGATACAACTTGATTGGTGGAAGCTAACCCTCACGATCCAAACTACAACTGTGTGACGACCGTTGCACCCACAATCGCTGAGCCAACTTCACGTTCGTTATCGACCTTGCTGGTAGTAAGATCGACCTGACCACTAAGGTCTTTTCCTACATACAATCAAGAATCAAGCAAGAAAAATAGATGAAGCAACGAACTTAATGAATAGGAATTGAGGAACAAGGATGGATGTATTGAATAATTTGGGGTTCCAACGATAGCGTCTGGTTGCACTAGCTGTACAAGCAAACGATGGTGTTTCTAGACTAAGCTAAAATCAATCTAGCAAAACCCGTGGAACTAGGGGGCGCGGCCCATCTATTTAAGAGAGGGGGAGAGGAGGGTTGTGGCCAAGTAAAGGAGGTGGTCGAACCCAACATGGAGTCGGTTTTCCCTTGGCCGAAACAACTATGACTCCTCTCCTTATCTCTATTCTACCTAAATTTAAACTTCCTAAAACAAAGTTTGACTCAAACTAACCCTTAAGGGGATTCGGATACAAGCCTTGTAGGCTAAGGAAAGGTGGCACAACACCAAGTAGAGGGTGGCCGAAACTCTTTGAGTTGGAGGCCACAAATTGTTTATCTTCTTTAGGGTGGCTTTAAAGTCCCGAAGTCCTCACTAGAATTGTGGCCATTGTTATTGCCTTCTCCTTCCTTGATGCACATCAACTCATTGTTGTCCATTCCTAGATTCCTAAGCACAAGCAAATCATCTCCATTAGGAAGCATCATAGAGTTCTTAAATAATACACTCAGCCCTAGAAACGAATAATTAAGTTGACGAGCACGTGCCCGAGTAATTGGACCTTGCACATCATTCATGGAAATAGCAAGAGGAGTGTTCATATCAGTAGAAGTGATGTCCTCATCAAGATGAGGACAAGCAGGAATGATTTCTGGAAGGATTGAGTGATGAACTCTCCGTCTGTCTGATCTCTTAAGACTACACCAACTTTCAGTAGTTGGTAAACAAAGCTATCCGCTAGTTGGGCAAACATCGGGAGATGGAGAACCGCAAACGGAGGATGGCAGCTCAGAAATTCAACTCTAGAGGTCTCCCGAAGCCCCGCACTACTTCATCTCAGCCACTGCAGCGTGGCGGATTCCAGTCTTCTTCCTCTTCAAGGATGCCTACCTCTGCACCTCGCTAGGAGTTTCGCAACTCATCTGCAGGAGGCCAGATTCAGAAGGACTTATCAGTAGTCACTTGCTATCACTGCCAGGAGAAGGGGCACTTCGCCAATAAGTGTCCAAAGAAGCATATTCCAGCTGAACCCAAGATAGGAGTCCAAACTGCTAGCAACACCTCTGTTGCTAAGAAGCCGAATCAGTTCGTGAAGGGCAGAGTAAACCACATCACCGCCAGAGAGCCCAATCTGCACCAGATGTTGTTCTTGGTTTGTTTCTCGTCGATTCAATACCAGCATCAGTTTTGTTTGATTCAGGAGCTTCATATTCTTTTGTGTCAAGCAAATTAGTGGAAAAATATAGGTTATCTACTTCTCCCTTAGCAAACCCTATGTTAATCCATTCCCCGGGCTGGAAATAAGGAATAGTTCTCTATGCCCAAACCTCACCATGGAGATATCTGGAGTCTCTTAGCCAACTTAATGGTCTTACATTCCTAAGGATTAGATGTGATCCTTAGAATGGATTGGCTAGCCAAGAACCGAGGACAGATAGATTGCGCCAATAAGTCTATCACCCTCACCAATGACCAAGGGATTAAAGTGGAATTCAAGCCTAAGATTCCTATTGGAGGAAGTTCCATCCTTACCAGTCTTAAGGAAGTAAAGCTAGAAGAAATTCTAGTGGTACAAGATTACTCGGATGTGTTTCCCGAGGAATTACCCGACATGCCTCCAGATAGGGACATTATGTTCCTAATTGACTTAGTCCCAAGAACAGCACCCATTTCAAAGAGACCCTACAAAATGCCTGCTAACGAGTTAGTAGAACTAAAGAAACAAATCGAAGAACTACAAAACAAGGGATACATCCAGCCCAGTTCATCACCATGGGGAGCTCCAGTACTCTTTGTCAAAAAGAAAGATAACAGTATGAGGATGTGTGTAGATTACAGATCGCTCAACGAGGTTACAATCAAGAACAAGTATCCGTTACCAAGGATCGACGATCTCTTTGATCAGCTAAAGGGAGCAAGTGTCTTCTCGAAGATCGATCTGAGATCCGGTTATCATCAGTTGAAGATCAGACCAGAAGATATTCCCAAGACTGCTTTCACCACCAGGTATGGACTGTATGAGTTTACAGTGATATCATTTGGATGGACAAATGCCCCAACTTATTTCATGAATATGATAAATAAAGTGTTCATGGAATTCTTGGCTAAGTTCGTGGTAGTTTTCATTGATGACATTCTCATCTATTCAAAGGATGAGTTAGAGCATGAGAAGCACCTCAGGAAAGTGCTAGAGAAGCTCAGAGAACATCAGCTTTATGCCAAGTTCAGCAAAAGTGAATTTTAGCTAAGCCAAGTGGCTTTCCTCAGGCATATTGTGTCAGCCGAAGGAGTTGCAGTGGATCGTACCAAGGTTGAAGTCATAATGGATTGGAAACAGCCCAAATCCGTCACGAAAGTGAGAAGTTTTCTTGGATTGGCCGGTTATTACAGCCGATACATTGAAGGTTTCTCCAAGATAGCTAGACCCATGACGCAGCTTCTGAAGAAAGAAAAGAAGTTTGAATGGATAGATGCTTGTGAGCAGAGCTTTCGAGAATTGAAGCAAAGACTAGTTTCTACCCCAGTTCTAGTTCTGCCTAACATCCATAAGGACTTCGAGGTTTTCTGTGATGCATCTCGTCAAGGCCTTAGATGTGTGCTCATGCAAGAAGGCAAGGTCGTAGCCTATGCATCTCGATAGTTGAGACCACATGAAGGGAATTACTTGACACACGATTTGGAGTTAGCAGCAACTGTGCATGCACTAAAAATCTGGCGACATGACCTCATTGGTAATCACTGCGAGATTTTCACAGACCATAAGCGTTTGAAATACATCTTTACCCTGTCAGAACTCAATTTAAGGCAAAGAAGATGGTTGGAGCTGATAAAGGATTATGACATTGGAATCGATTATCATCCCGGAAAGGCAAACATAGTGGTAGATGCCCTAAGTAGAAAAGGGTATTGTAATACTACGTTGGTACATGAAAGTCAACCAAAGTTTTATGAAGAGTTGAAACATCTGAACTTAGAGATTATCAGTCAAGGCTGTGTGCACACTCTAGAGGTTCAACCGACTATTCAAACTCAGATTAGAGAGAAACAGAAACAAGATGAAGACATCAAGGAAATCAAGAAGAACATGCGAAGAGGCAAAGCTCCAGGATTTTCTGAAGATGAGCAGGGTACAGTTTGGTTTGGGAACTGTATCTATGTACCTGACCATTAGGAAACAATACAGTTGATTCTGCAAGAAGCCCACAAATCTCCGTACTCTATTCATCTCGGAAGTACCAAAATGTACCAAGATTTAAAGGAAAAGTATTGTTGGGTCAGTATGAAGTGAGAGATTGCTGAATTTGTTGCACACTGTGATGTTTGCCAAAAAAGTTAAGGCAGAACATCATAGACCCGCTGGATTGCTACAACCATTGCCAGTTCCAGAATGGAAATGGGAAGAAATCGGCATGGATTTTATCACCGGATTGCCTAGGCCCCAATCGGGATATGATTCCATTTGGGTAGTGATTGATCGTATGACTAAAGTGGCACATTTTATTCAAGTCAAGACTAAATATGGAGGCAACAAGTTGATAGAATTATACATGGCCAGGACTATCTGTCTGCATAGAGTGCCCAAGAAGATTGTGTCTGATAGAGGTTCGCAATTCACGTCAAGATTTTGGAAGAGTTTACATGAAGCCTTGGGGACGCGTCTCAATTTCAGTACAGCGTATCATTCTCAAACAGATGGCCAGACAGAACGTGTGAACCAGATCCTAGAAGATATGTTGCGAGCTTGTGCTTTGGATTATGGAAAGAGTTGGAATCACAACCTCCCGTATGCAGAGTTTTCATACAACAACAGCTATCAAGCCAGTTTGCAGATGTCACCATTTGAAGCACTATATGGCAGGAAGTGTAGAACTCCACTTCTTTGGGATCAAGTAGGCGAGCGTCAGTTCTTTGGACCTGATTTAATCAAGGATGTCGAGGACAAGGTAAAACTAATAAAGGAAAGATTGAGAGTGGCTTAGTCCCAACAGAAGAGTTATGCCGATAATCGTCGAAGGGATTTGTCCTTTGAAGCCGGAGACTTTGTTTACCTTAGAGTAACTCCCCTTAGAGGAGTTAGAAGATTTCAGACCAAAGGAAAACTTGCACCCAAATTTGTTGGATCATACAAGATTTTGGGAAAAAGAGGCGAAGCCGCTTACCAGTTAGAGCTACCAGCCTCTCTGCCTGCTATTCATGATGTCTTCCATGTCTCTCAATTAAAGAAATTTCTTCGAGTTCCGACCGAGCAAACGCCGCTAGAAAGCATCGACCTTCAGGAAGATCTCACCTATGTGGAACATCCGATCAAGATCCTCGACGTCGCAGAACGTATTACCAGAAGCAAAGTCATCCATTTCTGCAAGATTCAGAGGAGGAATCACTCGGAAGAGGAAGCCACCTGGGAGAAAGAAGAAAAATTGAAAGCCGAGTACCCCAACCTTTTTGCTAGCCAATCTGAATCTCGGGGTCGAGATTCCCTTTAAGGGGGGGTAGGTATGTAACATCCCAAATTTTAAATTCTGGTTAAAAATAAAATTTAATTACTTTCCTTAATTTTCTAAATTTTTCTAGGAACTAAAAAGATTTTCTCTAATTAATTTGAAGCCAAAATAATTTAATTACAAAATTAAATACCAATTTTAAGTTGGAAATATTTTATTTAAGTCCAAAATAACTCTGGGAATTTGTATGAATTTTTTCATAATTTTTGGAATTTATTTGCTATTTTCTAGAAGCTAATTTGATTTAACCCAATTTTTGTCTCGGCCCATTCCTTTCCCACGTGCGCTTAGCCCAACCGCATCTCTCTCTCACCTCACAGACATGCGGGGCCCGCATGTCAGTCTCTCCCTTCCTTTACTCTTTCTCTCCTCTCTCTCTCTGACCGCAAGGGCCCACCTGTTAGGGACATCTTCTACCTCTCTTTTCTTCTCTAGCGCGACTTCACCATTTTCGCTCACTTGGAGCTTCTAGAATTCGGCCAAAACCGCTCGTATTCGTCTCACAACCGCCCGCTTTCATCTTGCCTACCCCATCACCGTTATCCTCTTTATCCCTGCAACTGAATCAAACCCAATTCTATCTTGTATCGCCGTCGGAGTCTTTATCTCACCACCGATTCTGAAACGAACCCTAACGGCTCGTCGCCGATTCAGCCACCCCCGTGCACTATAAAAGGGCACCCCAGGTGCACATCTACCCCCTCATCTCATCCCCTCAACTCTCGTAGCCTCCCACTACTTCTAGCTGCCGGAATTCGAGGTTTAGTTCGCCGGCTGCCGAAGCTCTCATCGTTGATTGCCTTGCCGTCAGCGATGCTCTTTCACCGTCAACCACACCATCCTCATCACTGCACTGTGGGCTATCTGAGGCACACCACCACGACACCAGAGCTTCATCGGAATGCCGTACCGCCTCAAGCCCGAACCGCTCTGCCACCGCAAAACCTCTCGCCACCGGCCACTCCATTGTGCTCCGCCGCCGCAAGGTAACGCATAAGATTCAGCATCAACTCCTCTTCTTTTTGCGCACCTTCGCGTAGCTCACCGTGGCATGTAGCACCGGCGACCATGGGGATCCATGCCCCTCCTGTAGTCAAACCTTCCTTCGACCAGTGCAGTCGAAACCTTCCTTCGACTAGTGTAGTCGAAATCTCCTTCGACCAGTGCAGTTGAAATCTCTTTTGACCAGTGTAGTCCAAATCTCCTTTTGACCATGTGACCTTGAAGGGGTGAACAGTACTCGAAGAGGTGAACGGTACTTGGAAGATGAGTAGTATTTTCGGAATTATATCATTTTTTGTGACATCAAAACTTCCGGATGTTCGTTCTCCTTCATACGAACTTCGATTATGTCGATTCTTGTTTCTAAATTCATATAAATTAAATATCTTCCTCCCAGTATAAAAATTATTTAATTTGGTGTTTATTTTTTTCTTTCGAATTTATTTGTTTGTCGTATTTTTGCGTATAGATTTCGACGACTCCGGAGAGCTTGACCCTTCTAAAGAGTTAGATTATCAGGACTTTGAGTAATGCAAGTTACACTCTTTGATCATATTTGAGCCCATTATGTAAAGTTATTTAAGTTTTATTTCAAAGTATTGCATGCTTATTTATGGTTCAATATTTTAAATTCCTACTTACTCTATTTCCTTTGTATTGTCAAAAATTGATGTTTGGAATGTTATTTCTTTGTCACTTTAGTAAAATAAATTAGAAAATTATGCTTAGTCAATGCTTAGACTAAAATGTTGATTTTAGGGGAATTTAGCCAAAATACAAAGTTGATTTGAAAATGAGACTATGGTATTGTCTTTACCATAGAATATTTGAAAATTGTTTTGACATGAAAAATAAACAAAACTGGTTTAGACTTGGGCGAATTGGACCGTTGGTGGGTTAAAGTTTATACACGGGCTCAAATCAGTGAATGTTTGAGGCCTAGGGATTGTTTTGGAAGTCGCCCAGTCATGTAAGGTGTAACACCCCAGCCATACAAAGGCCTAGAATGCTACTAAAATAAGTAATTTAAAACATCTACAACTAAAGCTTCATACAAAAATTCGGCAGAACCTCCTTTGTATAACTAAGTAAACTGGAGGTTCCATCAGATGCATAATTTATTATCAACATCTCAAAATCTAAAGTCCATCACGCAGCCATAGTGAATCTATTCAGCTAAGCATGGGTAAGCATAACCAAGATTTACCCCTCTTATTATTACAGATAGTTCAATGCATTCAAACATAACCAAAAGTAGTCCCTAAGCAGTTTGCTTTTTATTAAGAAATAAACTATTGACCATCATCTCTAAAAGAATGTGTGTAGTGAGTGCATCCTTAGCAAATCCTACTCCCTCCCATGTATGCCGTTCTTGCAAGTGGTACCTAAAAACATAACAAAAACAAGAAGTGAGCCCACAGACTCAGCAAGTATAGCGAAGGCATTGACAATGAACAACCGTGTAAAATCAGCAATTAAAACCTCTAAATTCCATATATCAATTATCCTACATATGCATGTATGCAGGATGCTCAAAAAGACCATTCTCTTCCTTCTCTTTCCCTTTTGCATTTTACCGGTAATGCAAAGTGTGCATCCGTCGATGCACACCCATGCCTGTACCATCTGGTACAGGGACCATTGCCCATACGCCACGCATATGGGGACCTAAGCCCATGCCCTTCAAGCATGGGGACCTTTAGCCCGTCATCAACATGACGGGGACCTCAAGAGATGCTTGGTCACCACGTGACCAAGACTTCAATAATTCAGCATGATGCATATGTAAGAACTCTCAAAATTATCACAACATGCATCCACGTCAACATTTCACATGAATAGCCTATTCATAAAGCTCAACAACATAGAACTCACAATTATCAGATATCTATGATTAACGCGTAAAGCATAACTCTAACAACCATGAACAGGATCAAACATGCCATCATCACAATCATGATCACACAAATTCACAGTATACATATTAAACATTGTCATGCAGCAATATCTATTATAATCGTCACTATACTTGCCTTAACTGCGAGAGAGTGAAGGATGCGCCGAAGGTGCCGCCCCCGGGACCCGTCCACCACCTGTGTAATTAATATAGCGCATACTAAGATAGCAGTAGCTGAGCAAACCAAAGCATACAACAACAATCGCTAACTTGGAGAGCGTCTAATTCGATCCCAATCCCCAAACCTACACGTCGATCTGTCCCCCTCAGTGGACAGTCGACTTCAAAAATTCATAACTATTGCTACAGAAGTCCAATTCAGGTTTTCTTAGACTTTCTGGAAAGGTAATTAAATTTTATAAATAAACTTAGTTGGGGAGCCCTTCTGATTCTACCATCTACTGCCCCTACCAAACCAATCTACAGAACGTCAGTTATCACGTCGGGTTCTCTGGATAGTACACTAAAATTATCATAACTTTCAGTGTGTGTATCCAAATCATGAGTTCTTGATCTTTCTGAAAATCTGAGACAGTGATCTACAACTTTTATTATACTGAGCTTCTCTGATTTCCCATTTAACTAATCGTTTTCACCAGATTACCAAAACCTGTCAGAACAGCAACGAATCTGCGGAACAGTCCCACTAATAAAATCATAACTTCTGCTACAGGGGTCCAATTCACGTGTTCTAGCCTTTCACGGAAAGGTGACGACGTCCCCTACAATATCCTAAGAGACATCCTGAACCAATTCTGCCATTAAACCCACGAAAAACCCGATTCTCTCTAATCTGTCCTGAGCAGCCCTAAATACCGACATTGCTAAACTAATTAAATACGCATCTAATCGAAAGGGGGATTGAGTTTACCCGTGAAGGACCAATTGCTGGGCACGAAGAACACCACGTGAACTCTCTTCCCCTTCCTTTCTCCCTTCTTCCCCTTCCTCTTCTTCTTCTTCTTGGCCAAACTTCCTCCCGGTGATCGATCTCCTTCCTCCGCTTAGCTGGCAGCCACAGGAGGCTTCTTCCCCGGCAGCGGGAGGGCTTCAACAGGGGAGGAGGGGCTGTGCGCAGGGGAGGAGGGCTGTCTTGAGGGGAGGAGGTGTTGGGGGAGGCGCCAAGGAGTGGGGGGAAAAGAGGAAGGGGGTGGCGGCTAGGGTTAGGGGGGGGGGGAGTGGCGCCCCCCCTGTCAAACCCGGGAGCGAAGGATCCCGAATTCTCTGTGTTCATACATTAGTCCAGGACAGCTAATGTACACAGTCAAACAAAAGTGATAAACAAAACATATCACGCATTTTATTAATATTTATTCAGAGTTTATTACAAAGGGCCTGAGGCCAAATAAAGTAAAACACAGCGGAAGCAGAATGATAGTAGTAGACCCAACGATTCGCCACAGGCAATCGTCTGGGGGCGCAGCCTAGGCGTCAAGATCCTCACCGTCCTGGTAGATAACTTCTCCTGAATAAAGATTATTCAGCAAGAGTGAGCACTATTACCGTGCTCGCAAGTTACACCCAATATGGAATTGATATGTATGCATAAGGTAGACAAAGGATTCTGGCAAGGTTATTTTGCGTAAAGCAGCAGTTATAATTTAAATAATCATATTAGATTTCAAAGCCATTTCATACAATAACCATTTTAAGTAACAATAGTTTATTGTGGATAACCTCCATAAAAGATGATGGATATCCTCCAATCACAAAGGCTACCCGCCCAATTTTCCCACAGGACTATCCATCCTAAAATTATCTGTTGAAATCACTTTTAAAACCAAAAAAAACAAAACTAACTCTGAGTGGCTTTGCTAGCATGTCCATGATCATGACGCCTATTCAATAGTTTCTACTCTGCGAGTTGGTACAACTTTACCCACACGAGATATTATACTCTTTGTGTCGGCCAATCCACGCTTCTAAGGCGTGTGACAGAGCAAACATCACAAGGTCGTTACAATGTTCTACCTCGAAGTACTTGTGCCCGCTAAGGTTTCGCTTCCATTGACCGACTGTCCTCAAAACCCCTCTTGCGCCAGATGGGAAAAGCTGTCTGCCGACACCCATACATACAACATAGCACAAATAACTAAGAGGTATTACAAATTATTAAGCCAGTCCTGCCCATACAGGGACATGTGGTTGTACGATAAGGCATAACAAAATGCGCCAAAGACCGGTCCTCAATTGACTTGGGCGTCATTCAATTTAAACCACAGGTCTTAATCTTAACGAGACTAAGCCCGCATAAACTCGCACCCACCATTCATCCTTTTCGCCCAAGTCCAAACCCTTTTGATTTTATTTCTATAAAACCATCTTTACAAATTCTCTATGGTAAAACAATACCATAGTTTTAATTTTCAGCAAATTTTATTGAGTTGGCTAAAATTCTCCCAAAAACATAAATCATGGTTTAAGTATTTGCGAAGCATTTGATTATTAAACATAATAATTTATCTAAAGTGACAAAGGAATGATGTGGCAACATCCAAAATTTGGCATACAAGGATAATAGGAATAACTAATTATTTAAACAGGAATTTGAAATACTTGAATAAAATTATGCATGCATTTAATAATTTAAAAACTGAATTTAATTAATTTTAAAATAATAGGGGAAAAATGGTCAAAGTATAACTTGCCTTCGTTGCAGTCTGGAAAATCTAAGTCTTGAGAAGTATCAAATTCCCCGGAATCGTCAAAGTCTAAACGTGAAAATAAGGCAAATCAAATAAAACTCAGAAATACAAAATAACCAAGTCTAAATATAATAATTTTATTTTATTGAGCTATATAATCAAATTATAAAATTTTAGAAATTTGTTTCATTAAATTTGGGGTTAGGATTCAATTATTATGAATTTTACAAATTTTAATCTAAATTTGATATTTAAAAGAATTCTAATTTCTAAAACAGAACTAAAATGAACTCTAAATTGAATTATTATATTTTATTTAGTTAGACAATAATTTTCTAAAATTTTAGCAACTTGAATAATCTAATTTGGAGTTATAATGCAAAAGTTATGAATTTTCCAATTTTATTCCTAAATCATCATTTAAACAATTTCTTGAATTATTTTTCTAAAGGAAATTCTATTTATTGCGCAGGATGACGTCAGCGATGATTTTCCGGGATTTAAATGAATTTGAATTACTTTTCTGACAGGTGGGACCTACATGTCATTGACATGGCTCACATGAACCAAGTCCATGGAGCCCTAGGCCCGAAGGTGTGGAGGTGTGCGTGTGACGTGGCTGCCAACTGGCTGCCATGTTGGACCGGGTGCTGAGGTGGCACCTCGTTGGCGCCGAGGTGGCCAGGCCACGTAGGCACGGCGAGGGGTGGCGCTCGGTGGCGAGCTCGCCGTCGCTAGGGGCTCCGGCGAGGGGAATGGAGGGCATCAATCGAGAGAGGAGACGATGGTGATCAAGATGCTCACCACGGCGGTACTTGGGCTCCACTGGTTCGCCGGCGACGAGGAATAGAGCGGCGGTGCGGTACGGGTCTCCGGTGGTGCGACGCTCCAGTGGATCTCCGGCGAGGGCGAGGCGTGCACCGGAACGGCGAGGAAGTGGCGATGCCGGAGCTGCGGTCAAAGTCGCCGGACCGTCCCTAACCTCGCCGGAATTGACAAAATTCCTCGCCGCGGTGGCCGGAGAAGAAACTAGAAATCCGACGAATAGAGAGGAGGAGAGGAGGGGGCGAGCGAGGGCTCGGGGTCGGCGAGAGGAGGCGGGCCGGGCGCCTTTATAGGGCGAGGGACTTGAGGAGGAGATCGTGCTCGAGAGGCGGCGGCGTCGTGGCGGAAGTCCGGCTAAACGGCGCGTGATTGAGGGGTAATGGGTGGAGTGGGCGGCGGAGTAAAGGGAAGTAAATCGCGCGATCATGGGAGTAAATGGGAGAGAAACCGCGGAGATTTAAGCTCAGCGACGGTCATGGCGGCGATGGCTCGGCGCTTTGGAGAAGAAGGCACGGGGAGAAGAAAACGGGCGGAGCGTTGGATTTGCATCGGGCGGCTAGAGAGTGTGTGCGGCGTGGCCGTTCTGTGGCCGTCCGATG
The DNA here is from genome assembly GCA_036346405.1 of Phyllostachys edulis. Classification (NCBI taxonomy): domain Eukaryota; kingdom Viridiplantae; phylum Streptophyta; class Magnoliopsida; order Poales; family Poaceae; genus Phyllostachys; species Phyllostachys edulis. The sequence continues at coordinate 80,167,563 of CM070546.1, read as the reverse complement.
CACATCGGACGGTTCAGAGAAGGGGTAGGCGGGATGAGAGGCCGGTGATGTGTGGGCCGGCTTGGGCAGCTTCACAAGATGAATAGGAAATGGGCCGGACTAATTTCGGCCCAAGATCTGTTGGGGACTTTTTATTGCTTTAATTTTTTTAAATAATCCGATTAATTCAAAAAGGATTTAGAAAAATAGTAAAAAGAGTCCAAAAATTCTAAAAGAATTCACATAAATTCTTAGAGACATTTTAGACTTAATAAAATTATTTCCAACTTAAATTTCATAATAGCTTTTGCAATTAAATTTGTTTTAGCTTTGACTAATTAGGAAAAAGTTTTTAAAAATTTCAAAATTTCCACAAGAATAAATAACTTTTAAATTTTCTCTGAAATTGAAATTTTGGGCTGTTACAAACCTTCCCCCCTTAAAGGAATCTCGACCCCGAGATTCAGGCTTGGTTAGCAAGGAGATGGGGATATCCTGTTTTAATATCTTCTTCTCGTTCCCAAGTGGCTTCACTTTCTGGATGGTGACTCCACTGGACTTTATATGAACGGATGATCTTGTTCCTGGTAACACGCTCTGCGACGTCTAGAATCTTGATTGGTTGTTCTACATAAGTGAGGTCTTCTTGTAGATTAATACCCTCTAAAAGAGTCTGATCTTCTGGCACTCGAAGGCACTTCTTTAGTTGTGACACATGAAAGACGTTGTGCACAGCAAACAAGGAGGTTGGCAGTTCCAACTGATAAGCGACTTCACCTCTCTTTGCCAAAATTTTGTAAGGACCCACAAATCTGGGTGCAAGTTTTCCTTTAGTCCGGAATCTTCTTACTCCTCTGAGTGGAGTAACTCTGAGATAAACAAAATCTCCTATTTCAAATGTCAATTCTCTTCTACGATTGTCAGCATAGCTTTTTTGTCGGGTTTGAGCTACTTTCAGACGTTCTCTTATTGCTTTAACCTTGTTTTCAGCTTCTTTGATCAATTCTGGTCCGAAAAATTGGTGCTCTCCTACTTCATCCCAAAGGAGTGGAGTTCTGCATTTTCTGCCATATAAAGCTTCAAATGGAGACATCTGTAGACTAGCTTGATAGCTATTGTTGTACGAGAACTCTGCATAGGGCAGATTCTTGTCCCAACTTTTTCCATAGTCTAAGGCACAGGCTCGAAGCATGTCTTCAAGTACTTGGTTGACACGTTCTGTCTGACCATCCGTCTGAGGGTGATAAGCTGTACTGAAGTTGAGTCTGGTTCCTAAAGCTTCGTGAAGACTCTTCCAAAATCGGGAAGTGAACTGGGAACCTCTATCGGAGACAATCCTCTTGGGTACACCATGTAAACAAACAATTTTGGCTACATATAATTCGGCTAGTTTGCTACTCTGATAGGTGGTCTTGACTGGAATGAAATGGGCCACTTTGGTCAATCGGTCAATTATCACCCAAATGGAATCACATCCAGTTTGGGTCCTAGGAAGTCCGGTAATGAAATCCATACCAATTTCTTCCCACTTCCACTCAGGAATTGGTAACGGTTGCAACAAGCCAGCGGGTCTTTGATGTTCTGCCTTAACTCGCTGACATACATCACAACGGGCGACAAATTCAGCGATTTCTCGCTTCATGCTGACCCACCAATATTTCTCCTTCAGATCCTGGTACATTTTGGTACTTCCGGGATGAATGGAGTAAGGTGACTCATGAGCTTCTTTCAGAATTGACTGTTTTAATTCCTGCTGATTAGGCACACAGATGCGATTTCCGAACCACACTGTCCCTTGCTCATCTTCAGAGAATCCTGGGGCTTTGCCTCTTCTCATATTCTTTTGATTTCTTTGATGTCTTCGCCTTCTAACCTGCTTTTCTCTAATCGACTCAAGAGTGGGTTGAACTTCCAAAGCATTGATACATCCTTGTTTAACAATCTCCAGATTTAGATGCTTGAGTTCTTCATATAATTAAGCCGATTCTTTTGAACCGTGATGGTATTGCAACACGCCTTTCTACTCGTGGCATCTGCAACTACATTTGCTTTACCCGGATGATAACGAATTCCAAGGTCATAATCTTTTATCAGCTCTAGCCATCTTCGTTGTCTGAGGTTGAGTTCTGACTGAGTAAAAATGTATTTCAGACTCTTATGATCCGTGAAAATCTCACAGCGGTTACCAATGAGATAATGCCGCCAGATTTTCAGAGCATGCACAATTGCTGCTAACTCAAGATCATGAGTCGGATAATTTCCTTCGTGTGGTCTTATTTGACGAGAAGCATAAGCCACTACTTTGCCTTCTTGCATAAGTACACAACCTAGTCCTTGACGGGATGCATCGCAGAAAATTTCAAAGTCCTTATGAATATCAGGCAGTACTAACACTGGTGCAGACACTAATCTCTTCTTCAGTTCTTGGAAACTCTTTTCACAGGCCTCTGTCCATTCAAACTTTTTCTCCTTTTTCAGAAGTTGAGTCATGGGTCTCGCTATCTTGGAGAACCCTTCAATAAATCATGTAATACCCCGCTAATCCAAGGAAACTTCTCACCTCTGTGGATGACTTGGGTTGTTTCCAACCCATTACTGACTTCAACTTTGGTCGATCTCTGCGACTCCTCCAACCGACACAATATGTCCAAGGAATGCCACTTGACTTAGCCAAAATTCGCACTTGCTAAATTTGGCATAAAGCTGATTCTCTCTGAGTTTTCCCAAAATTATTCTGAGATGATCCTCGTGTTCATCTTCATTCTTTGAATAAATGAGAATATCATCGATGAACACAACCACAAACTTATCCAAGAATTCCATGAACACTTTGTTCATCATATTCATGAAGTAAGCAGGGGCGTTTGTCAAACCGAACGACATCACTGTGAATTCATACAGTCCATATCTGGTTGTGAATGCAGTCTTCGGGATATCTTCTGGTCTGATCTTCAGTTGGTGATAGCCAGATCTCAAGTCAATCTTCGAAAATACACTTGCTCCCTTTAATTGATCAAACAGATCATCGATCCTAGGTAGCGGGTACTTATTCTTGATCGTCACTTCATTAAGTGATCTGTAATCCACACACATTCTCATACTATTGTCTTTCTTCTTGACAAATAATACCGGCGCTCCCCAAGGTGATGAGCTTGGCCGTATATAACCTTTCTGTTTTAGTTCCATTATCTGTTTCTTCATCTCTGCCAACTCATTGGTAGGCATTCTCAGAGGGTCGCTTTGAGATTGGGGCGGTCCACGACTAAGTCAATTATAAATACTACGTCCTGTCGGGTGGCATGCCGTAGTTCATCGGGAAAACATCTGGAAATTCTTGTACCATCGGTATATCTTCAAGCTTTAACTCTTTCAAGTGGTTAGAACCGATCTTCCTCCCACTAGTCTTGGGCTTGAATTAACCGAGATTCCTTGCTCATTGGTAAGAGCAATAGACCTATTGGCACAATTTATTTGTCCTTGATTCTTGGCTAGCCAGTTCATTCCAAGGATTACATCCAAACCTTGAGAATGCAGAACTATCAAATCTGCTAGGAAGGTTACTCCGGATATTTCAAGGGTAAGGTTTGGGCAAAGATAACTGGTTCTCATTTCTGAGCCCGGGGAGTGAATTATCATAGGATTATCTAAAGGAGAGATAGGTAACCCATGTTTTCTCACAAATTTATTGGAAACAAAAGAGTGCGATGCTCCGGAATCAAATAGAACTAATGCTGGTACTGAATTGACTGGAAACGTACCAAGGACAACATCCGGTGCTGCTTGAGCTTCCTCTGCGGTAACGTGGTTCACACGTCCCTTCGTGTACTAGACCGCCGGCTTTTGATTGCCGCCGGTGGCTGGAACTCCTGGTGCTGGCCTAGCAGGTGGTGCGCCTTGCAGCTTCTTAGGGCATCTGTTAGCATAATGCCCCATCTCGTTGCAGTGGAAACAGGTCACTCCAACTGCTGATGAAGTCAGGTTCTTTTGCTGAGACTGACCTCCAGTTGAGTTGCTACGGAAGCCTGAAGTATTGGGGTGCTGTGTTGGTGCTAGAGCTCTGAGTGTGGAAGACTGAAATCCTCCACGCTGTGGTGGCTGAGGCTGTGTAAAGCGAGGCTTGGGTTGTCCTCCAGCATTGTACTTCTGAGCGGCCATCCTCCGCTTGCAGTTCTCCATCTGCAGATGTTTGGCCTCTGGCGAAAGCTTTATTCACTAACTGCTGGAAGTCGGTGTAGTCATTGGAGACCACCGGATCGAGATCTCATCGTTTAAACCATCCATGAACCTTTCTGCCTTTCTTCATCACTAGCCACATCTGCTTTGGGGCATAACGAGCAAGTCGGTTGAATTTGTGCGAGTATTCACCCACCGTCTTGGTTGCCTTGTTTGAGCGCGTGGAACTCTTTCTTCTTTAGGGTCATTATCCCCGCGGGAATATGTGCATGGCGGAAAGCCCGCACAAACTCCTCCCAAGAGATAGTCTGCGCATCAGCATGGGAGATGTTGTAGTTATCCCACCATTCTGATGCGGGACCGGTGAGTCGGTGAGAGGCAAACAGACTCTCTCACGATCAAGACATCGAGTGATATCCACTTTCTTCCCGATAGCACGGATCCAGTCATCGGCATCCATCGGCTCTGTGCTGCTGGAGAAAGTCGGTGGGCGCATACGCATGAATTCTGCCATGGTCAATCTTTGTGCAGGTGGAGGTGGTGGTGGTGCTTGAGCTGGTGCTGCTTGGTTGATGTTAATGGACTGAGCTAGTAGGTCTATCAGATGTGTCTGATTGGCCATCATCTGGCGCCAATCGTGCCCTTCACCGTGGTGGAGGTGGTGGTTCTTTGAGCAGGGGTTTTCTGTAATCTGCGTTTGGATTTCCTTGGCTTTGAGCGCTACCACTGCCGGTGCGTGTGGTAACCATCTGTGAAATCTTCTAAAGACTCAGAATAGAGTATAGAAATAAAGTTCTAAGGGAATAATATTTTTAACAGCCCAAGAACAAACAAGCACAAGACAAAAGAACCAAATTTTGCCGAAAATAGTCCTTTTATTATTTTATTTTATTGTTTGATTATGGCTATCACAAGAGGCATCGATAGCTCATAATTCGCATCTAACGATCATATTATGAGATACGACTAAGGTGTAAGAGGGGTATAATCTGGCTCGCAAGTACTACCCTCTCCTGCCTTGTAGGTAGCCAGCTCTTCTTCTGCAGCTTTCAACCTTTCTTCTGCATCTAGCAGGCTGTTCTGAGTATTACGTAGTTCATCCAGAGTGTTCCCATAGGCATAATCCATTGCCTTTGACAGGTCCACTTGGTGAGTAAGCTCAGGAGAGTCCTCATACTCAAGCGGGATCTAAAGGTGCTATCCAAATTTAGCCTGAATGTGCATGGGATGGTAGTGAAACTTCGAGTCCTCAAAATAATTGTTGTAATATGGCGAGGCAACGTGTTGCCTCTCTGGCTGCATCCTGAAGTCCATCAGCGAAATTATCACGTCTCACTGGGGCGTCGAAGATGTGATGGTTTGTGTTTGGTTGAAGGTTGGCGTAGAGGATTACTTCAAGTCTCCAACGCTCTTGGTTCCCCACTTTATACATGTACCCTTGATAAGTTGGTCTCTGGTTGTAACCTAAGTGTTGCATCATCTTCCATAGAAGTGCGACCCGATGTCCCATGAAAATTCCATGGGAAATCCGGGTTGGTTGTTCAGCCATCTACAATTTAAAGAATAAGATGAGTTGATAACCATTTTTAAAAAGAAGTGTTGAGAAGACTCTTGAATAGACTCAAAATATGTTTAGTTTTTGAAAAATAAATCCTTAAGAAAATTCTAAGGCCACGACCTACAGTCGATATGGCTCTGATACCACTTTTGTCGAACCCGGGAGCGAAGGATCCCGAATTCTCTGTGTTCATACATTAGTCCAGACAGCTAATGTACACAATAAACAAAAGTGATAAACAAAACATATCACGATTTTATTAATATTTATTCGAGTTTATTACAAAGGGCCCGAGGCCAAATAAAGTAAAACACAATGAAGCGAATGATAGTAGTAGACCCAACGATTCACCACAGTAATCGCAGGGGCGCACCTAGGCGCCAAGATCCTCACCGTCCCGTAGATAACTTCTCTAATAAAGATTATTCAAGAAGAGTGAGCACTACTACCGTGCTCGCAAGTTACACCCAATATGGAATTGATATGTATGCATAAGGTAGACAAAGGATTACGCAAGGTTATTTTATGTAAAGCAAAGCAGCTTATAATTTAAATAATCATATTAGATTTCAAAGCCATTTCATACAATAACCATTTTAAGTAACAATAGTTTATTGTGGATAACCTCCATAAAAGATGATGGATATCCTCCAATCACAAAGGCTACCCGCCCAATTTTCCCACAGGACTATCCATCCTAAAATTATCTGTTGAAATCACTTTTAAAACCAAAAAAAACAAAACTAACTCTCGAGTGGCTTTGCTAGCATGTCCATGATCATGACGCCATGCTATTCAATAGTTTCTACTCTGCAGAGTTGGTACAACTTTACCCACACGAGATATTATACTCTTTGTGTCGGCCAATCCACGCTTCCTAAGGCGTGTGTGAGCAAACATCACAAGGTCGTTATAATGTTCTACCTCAAGTACTTGTGCCCGCTAAGGTTTCGCTTCCATTGACCGACCGTCCTCCAAAACCCCTCTTGCGCCAGATGGGAAAAGCTGTCTGCCCGACACCCATACATACAACATAGCACAAATAACTAAGAGGTATTACAAATTATTAAGCTAGGTCCCGCCCATACAGACATGTGGTTGTACGATAAGGCATAACAAAATGCGCCAAAGACCGGTCCTCAATTGACTTGGGCGTCATTCAATTTAAACCACAGGTCTTAATCTTAACTAGACTAAGCCCGTGCATAAACTCGCACCCACCATTCATCCTTTTCGCCCAAGTCCAAACCCTTTTGATTTTATTTCTATAAAACCATCTTTACAAATTCTCTATGGTAAAACAATACCATAGTTTTAATTTTCAGCAAATTTTATTGAGTTGGCTAAAATTCTCCCAAAAACATAAATCATGGTTTAAGTATTTGCGAAGCATTTGATTATTAAACATAATAATTTATCTAAAGTGACAAAGGAATGATGTGGCAACATCCAAAATTTGGCATACAAGGATAATAGGAATAACTAATTATTTAAACAGAATTTGAAATACTTGAATAAAATTATGCATGCATTTAATAATTTAAAAACTGAATTTAATTAATTTTAAAATAATAGGGCAAAATGGTCAAAGTATAACTTGCCTTCGTTGCCGAAAATCTAAGTCTTGAGAAGTATCAAATTCCAGGAATCGTCAAAGTCTAAACGTGAAAATAAGGCAAATCAAATAAAACTCGAAATACAAAATAACCAAGTCTAAATATAATAATTTTATTTTATTGAGCTAGATAATCAAATTATAAAATTTTAGAAATTTGTTTCATTAAATTTGGGGTTAGGATTCAATTATTATGAATTTTACAAATTTTAATCTAAATTTGATATTTAAAAGAATTCTAATTTCTAAAACAGAACTAAAATGAACTCTAAATTGAATTATTATATTTTATTTAGTTAGACAATAATTTTCTAAAATTTTAGCAACTTGAATAATCTAATTTGGAGTTATAATGCAAAAGTTATGAATTTTCCAATTTTATTCCTAAATCTGTCATTTAAACAATTTCTTGAATTATTTTTCTAAAGGAAATTCTATTTATTGCGCAGGATGACGTCAGCGATGATTTTCCGGGATTTAAATGAATTTGAATTACTTTTCTGACAGGTGGGACCTACATGTCATTGACATGGCTCACATGAACCAAGTCCATGGAGCCCTAGGCCCGAAGGTGTGGAGGTGTGCGTGTGACGTGGCTGCCAACTGGCTGCCATGTTGGACCGGGTGCTGAGGTGGCACCTCGTTGGCGCCGAGGTGGCCAGGCCACGTAGGCACGGCGAGGGGTGGCGCTCGGTGGCGAGCTCGCCGTCGCTAGGGGCTCCGGCGAGGGAAATGGAGGGCATCAATCGAGAGAGGAGACGATGGTGATCAAGATGCTCACCACGGCGGTACTTGGGCTCCACTGGTTCGCCGGCGACGAGGAATAGAGCGGCGGTGCGGTACGGGTCTCCGGTGGTGCGACGCTCTAGTGGATCTCCGGCGAGGGCGAGGCGTGCACCGGAACGGCGAGGAAGTGGCGATGCCGGAGCTGCGGTCAAAGTCGCCGGACCGTCCCTAACCTCGCCGGAATTGACAAAATTCCTCGCCGCGGTGGCCGGCGAAGAAACTAGAAATCCGACGAATAGAGAGGAGGAGAGGAGGGGGCGAGCGAGGGCTCGGGGTCGGCGAGAGGAGGCGGAGCCGGGGCGCTCCTTTATAGGGCGAGGGGACTTGAGGGGAGGGAGATCGTGCTCGAGAGGGCGGCGGCGGTCGTGGCGGAAGTCCGACGAAACGGCCGCGTGATTGAGGGGTAATGGGTGGAGTGGAGGCGGCGGAGTAAAGGGAAGTAAATGCGCGCATCATGGGAGTAAATGGGGAGAGAAACCGGCGGAGACGAAGCTCAAGCGACCCGGTCATGGCGGCAGTGGCTCGGGCGCTTTGGAGAAGAAGGCACGGGGAGAAGAAAACGGGCGGAGCGTTGGATTTGCATCGGGCGGCTAGAGAGTGTGTGCGGCGTGGCCGTTCTGTGGCCGTCCGATGCACATCGGACGGTTCAGAGAAGGGGTAGGCGGGATGAGAGGCCGGTGATGTGTGGGTTGGCTTAAGCAGCCACAAGATGAATAGGAAACGGGCCGGACTAATTTCGGCCCAAGATCTGTTGGGGACTTTTTATTGCTTTAATTTTTTTTTAAATAATCCGATTAATTCAAAAAGGATTTAGAAAAATAGTAAAAAGAGTCCAAAAATTCTAAAAGAATTCACATAAATTCTTAGAGACATTTTAGACTTAATAAAATTATTTCCAACTTAAATTTGATAATAGCTTTTGCAATTAAATTTGTTTTAGCTTTGACTAATTAGGAAAAAGTTTTTTAAAAATTTCAAAATTTCCACAAGAATAAATAACTTTTAAATTTTCTCTGAAATTGAAATTTTGGGCTGTTACACCCCCCCTTAGCCGGCCACCCTCATGGGCCTTGGCCCAGGCCCAGGTTGCTGTGAAAAAACGGAAAACCCCCTCTCTTTTCTGGTTTTGATGATTTTTCTGAATTAAACTTTTCCCCGATTAAAAATATTCTCTACCGATTAAATTAATTTGTCCCGATTATTCGCTTCTCACACTTTCGGAGTATCACATAAGGATCGGTCTGCGAGCTGCAGATTGTTAAGCCAAACTCGTACCACCACAAGTCTGGAGTAGGACAGACTTGGCCAATTAAACTATATTATTTCACCATGATTATGTCATAGAAAGATATGGGTGTCGTGAAGACTTATTGTTAATACTCACATGGCGTAAGAGGGGATTATCGTTTGGTGCGAAGCCTATGATAACGAAACCTTAGCGGGCATAATTATGTTGAAATAATGTAGAGTAAAGGTCTCGTGATAGTTGCTTAGTCGCATGCCTTCAGAAGCGTGTTTTGGCTGACATATTAAGCAAACTATCTCTGGTGGGTAAAGCTATACCAACTTTGAAGAGTAATAATCTATTCGAAAAGCCGTATCCGCGGTTATGGACATGCTGAGCAAAAGCCTTTTGTGAATTAGACTTGGTTTTGAATTTCAAACTCAGATGTTTTTTGGATATTCAATCCAATTGGAAAATTTGGGCAGAAAGCTTGGTGTTAGGGGGTTAGTTATTCACCGTTTGTGTACGGAGGTTTATCCTACACTTGAGATTGATGAATCAAAATAAAAGTTTGATTTTAACTATTAATTAAAATTGCCTTGAAACTTAGTAATGGTATTTAAAACCTGAAAATATCGCTTTATGCAAAATAACCATATGAACCTTCCTTGACATCATCCTGCATTTATTATATCTGTTATTGGGTGTAACTTGCGGAGCATGATTGTTTGTGCTTACCCTTACTTAATAACTCTTCGTCGGGAGAAGACTTCTATCTAGATGGTGAGGGCTTGGAGGACTAGGCCGCACCCCCAGACGATTGCCTGTGGCAGATCGTGTGGCCTACCTTTTATTTACACTTTTCCGCTATGTCTTCTATTTAGCCTCAAGCCCACTTGTAATAAACTCAGTTGATTATTTAATAAATATTTGATATGAATTTGCTATCATTTTTGTTTGACTGTGTACGCTAGCTGTTCCTGGACTAGTGTATGAAACATAGAGAATTCGGGATCCTTCATTCCCAGGTTCGATAGCACCATAGCCTCTATGAAGGTACATTCGACCTTAGATGAGCAAATCAAGGCCGCTCAAGAAGGACATCCTGGAGTCTTGGGATTCAGACGCCTGATGGCCAAGGGAAAAGCCTGTAAGATGATCGAAGACTAACAAGGAATCCTATGGTATAGGAAACGTCTCTTTGTTCCCCACTAGAAGGAGCTCAAAGACTTGATACTTAAGGAAGCCCATAGCTCAGCATACACCCTGCACCTGGGAAGCACCAATATGTATCATGACATGAAGATTCTATATTGGTGGTCGCGAATGAAGAGAGACATCACCTAGTTTGTAGCTTGTTGTGATTTGTGCCAACGGATCAAAGCCGAGCACCAGATACCTGCAGGACTACTTCAACCACTACAGATCCCTCAGTGGAAGTGGAAAGAAGTTGTGATAGATTTCATTATTGGCCTACCACGAACCAAGTCTGGATATGATTCCCTGGGTCATAGTTGACAGATTGACAAAAGTCGTCCATTTCATCCCTATGAAAACCACCTACAAGGGAGATAGATTAGCTAAGTTGTATATGGCTCGCACTGTATGTCTGCATGGAGTACCTAAGAGGATAGTCTCGGATCGAGGTTCCCAGTTCACCTCGTATTTCTGGGGCTAGTCTACATGACGCACTTGGAACCCACCTAGCCTTTAGCACAGCATATCACCCCCAAACTGATGGACAAACAGAAAGAGTAAACTAGATTTTGGAAGACATGCTTCGGGCTTGTGCTTTGGAATTTACCATATTCTGAGAGAGATGCCTACCTTATGCAGAATTCTCCTACAATAATAGTTACCAGTCTAGTCTAAAAATGTCCCCATTCGAAGCGCTCTACAGCAGGAAGTGCAGAACCCCTCTACACTGGTCAAAAACAGGAGAAGGTTATATCTTTGGGCCAGATACCCTTAAGCAGGCAGAAGAGAAGGCTCGACTGATCAGAGACCGCCTACAAGTTGCCTAATCTAGACAAAAGAGCTATGCCTACAATCGTCGCAGGGAGTTAACCTTTGAAGCTAGAGACCATGTTTACCTCAAGGTATCACCTCTTCGAGGATTTCGGAGATTTAAAATGAAAGTCAATCTTGCGTTGAGATACATAGGCCCATTTCCAATCATTGCTAACTGTGAAGAAGTCGCCTACAAACTCGAATTACCTACAAGTTTAGCAGACGTTCACAATGTGTTCCACGTCTCTCAACTCAAGAAATGTCTCACAATACTTGAAGAGCAGACCCCGGTAGAGGCCATCAAGCTCCAGAGAGACCTGACGTATCCAGAACGTCCGATCAAGATCCTTGATGCTGTGGAGAAGCAAATAAGACGCTAGACCACCCATCTCTACAAATTCTAGTGGAGCAACCTCGGAGAGAGAAGCCACTCGGGAGTGCGAGGATCCGTTGAAGTTAGACTACCCTTACATGTTCTCAGAGTAGCTCAAATCTCAGGGCCGAGATTCTTTGTAAGGGGGTAGGATCTGTAACATCCCATTTTTGGGGTTGTTCAAAATTTGAATTTGATTTCAAAGTGTGCAACTCAAAATTATCTCAGTTTTCAAGTTTTCAAATTTGCAAAACCTTGGGCTCAGCCTAGTCCACCCCTGCCTCCCTTCAGCCTAGTGGCATTGGCCTGGCCCAGCTTAGCCCCTAGCCCAACCTGGAATGGTCCATGCCGCCCCAGCCTACGCCGTTCATGCCCGAAGTGCACTGCGCGCTGCTCCCAACTCGCGTCCACCGCTTTCGGCTGTCGCCGCCTTGCCACTGCTTAGTGCCAGTGTGCGCATGTGCGCTCTTGTGCATCGCCAGTGCGTCGCTACCCTCCCCTGAGCTAGTGTCGCGCCTAGCCCTCTCTCTCCCCTCTCAGTCCATGCGCCTACCGCGTCCTTCTCCGCCACTACCGCGCCGCGCCGCGCCCGCATGCCCGAGGATTCCTGTGGCCAACCATTGAAGCTCGCCACCCACCTTAACTCCTCCCTCGCGTGCCTGTCTCACCCGCTGGCTCCGCCATCCCCTCCCGTAGCGCCAAGCCTAGCTCCGCCACCTCAGGACCCCGCACGGCTATCAATGTGTCTAGTGGCTGTCTCCTTGCCCCGTGGCTCTAAAATTTCCCATCACCCCCGCCCAGCCCCCAATCGCACCCCTGTTATTTCCATTGCCCCTAAAAGCCACCCAAGCTGCTTTCTTCCTTCCCTCCGGTCAAATTGCCACCGCCAATGCCATTCGAGCATCACGGTGCCTCTGTCCAATTGCCTGTGCCTGGAGCTTCGTGTGGATGTCCCAAAGTTGACCTAAGCTACGTCGAGCCTCCTCCTCCCCTTCGGCAAGCCCTCTACGATGACCACCTCACCGCCGCATCAGCTCTCCATTAGCAGACCGCTCTAAGCTTCCCTGTGCACCGCCGTCACTTCGGGTGAGTTTCTCATCGCCCCTAGTTGCTCCCATAGTAAGGAATTAGGCTTTTGTGCACTGTGTCGCCATGGTGCCATGTTCGGTCCTTCCCCCGTTGCATGAGCTCACCGCCAACCACCCTAGGCTCCGAATTTGGGCGCGCCACCTCGCCTGGGGGTTCGCGCCATGCCGTGGAACCTGTTTTTGCCCTTGCTTTAGGCCGTCATCCTCCTCCTCGTCGGTGATGAGCTTCACCTCTCTTCAGCAGAGAAGGTGACACTGTAGCAACGTCATTAGGTTTAACTGCGCGTATTTAGTGTGTAATGATCTTGCTTAGCCTCTCTTAAGCAGTCGCTGACTAGTGGGCCCTCCTCGTTTATTTAAAACCTTGTCTCACTGACGTGTGGGCCCCGTCAGCTTTTAAATCCTGGTTAAGTCACTAGAGCCGCTAACAAGTGGGCCCGCTTACTGTGTGTACAGTAAGTAGGTCCCACCTGCTAGCCCCCCTCCTCGCCCGGTTGTTTTCTTTTAGAACATAAATCAAATTTATTTAAAATCCCGTGGGACCCGACGGTCAGTCTTAGTGGCCTTTTTCAATAGAAATTTAATTCAAAAATTAATTTAAAATTCAATAGGCCCCACCTAGTTAGAGAGAGAATTTATCTTTCCTCTATTTATTTTTGGATTCTATCCAAATTTAAACTTTGGAGAGCCCGTTCTTGCTCGTTTTAGCTCCAAATTTAATGAAATATGTTTCTAAATTCAAGATCTATCTGTTGGCAGTGGTTTGGTTCAATTTGGAGTTCATTTGAACTTTATTTTTATTTATTTGCTTTGCTCGTTTTCCGATGTGATCGTTCGAGTAGAGTACGAGGACGCGGAAGAGCCCCAGTTTGAGCAAGCGCAAAAATTCCAAGACCGACATGCGTTTGAGCCAGACGAGTCAACATTTTGATCATATTGAACCTACATTTCTGCATATTTATATTCATTTAAATTGTCAAATTGCATGCTTAATTCATTATGCAAATGTATGTCAAACTTCAAGGTAGATACATACCTACTTGATACTTTAATATTATTATACCATCCCTTGATATCTAAATCACATAATCCTTGTCACCCTAGATGATTTAATGGTAACTTTACTAGCTATAGGTCATACTTAAGCGTCATGCTAGTCTTGCTTAAGTATTAGGGTATTAATTGCCCTAACCATTATATTTTAAATCATGAAACTTGTTTTGGGCAGTCACTAAAGGGAAATAACTAGTGTATTTGAGATGATGTAGTTTTATGCTTCTCAAAACCCTAACAACTTGCTGTTACCACATCTGGGTAGATAGTATGATGGTTAGTGCGGATGTAGCACGAGAAATGGTGGTATGTGGTATGCACCGCCTAGATAACTTTAAGGACTTGTAGGACCGGAAAGGCAACTAGAGGGGGGGAGGGGTGAATAGACGCTTTCTTGATTTTCACCTTAAATAGATTCAACACGGACTTTTCTCCAATAGCTATGAAAGCTAAGAAGATCAGTAAGTGCATAGTGGAAGCCTTGTGCTAAATCTAATTGACCCCCAAAGCAAAAGACCAAAAGATGGAGACCAAGTTCTCTAGAGCGGTCAGACCGGTGTTCATAGGGCAGTCAGACCGGGGTGCGGTCTGACCGACGTGTAAAGATCGGTCTGACCGAACCTGTCCGTCGAGCTTCATGATGTACCAAATCAAAACGAAAATCGGTCTAACTTTTGATCTACATGGCCAAACTTGACCAAATTTGGAACACACCTTCCTAAGGATATTAGGAACCTATTCCAAGCAGAGAACACACCTTCCTAAGGATATTAGGAACCTATTCCAAGCAGAGATTGAGTAGATCCACGTCAAAGTTTTGACCTTTTTCTGTTTTACCGAAGGAGGGTTCAAAACCGGGCAAAAACGAAAAACTTGATCCAAACTTTGCTCGTGGGAGATTGATGATCTAGATGATCCTAGATGTATTCCCACACATTACAGCAAGGTAAAAGAGGGCACGAAACAAACCAAAAACCACAAGATCAAGGAAGCACCCAAAATCATCAAAAGAGAAGGAAAAATACAAGAAGACTCATCTTTGAACAATCACCCATAGATTGATTCACGATTGGTTGCTGGTTACAGCCACTCCATCCATGGAGGACAAAACTCAATCCATGAGCACAAAACTCAACTCATTTCTCTAGAACCCTAAGCTCCTCTTCTTTCTCCCTAAGCCCTAAGACAAACTAGGGTTTTCAATGAAGTGCTTAGTTTGCTGCTGAGAACAGCCCCCTTTCTATTTATACTAGAGGCTTAGCTTCTAAAAGAGTTAACCCTAATGGGCTCCCGTTAAGGCCCAATACAAATGGGTTACACACGCACGCATCTCAAAGCGTCGTCTTCACTTCTCTTGACCTAATCCACTTCTTGACGTGCCGTTTTGCGCTGCGGGTTGGCATTAGGTCACAAAAGTGGTATTTGGTGAAATTACCAAAATACCCCTTCTTGATCTTTTCCGAAGACCGAGTCCAAACTGCGCGAAATACATCCATGCTTCGCCACGTGTGGGTTGATCCAGTGGCTCTCATCGTGTCGGCAAATCTCTCCCATTCGGTTCCCACCGAACCACCTTGGCACTTGCACCGACCCTCTCACCGCTTGATCCAACCTGTCGCACCGAACTGCCCGTTCGGTCATCTTCATCCATTCTGCGCCATGCTTGAGTCACTCGACCACCCAAAGATCCATGATCGTTACGGACCTCGGCTCTCCAAGCTTAGTCCCGATCCTCCTCGCCGCTGACCGTCGTTGACCTCCAAGCCACCAAGACAAAGAATAGACAAGCAAACATGAATCCGAAACAAGTTCTTCACAACTTGACTCACGTTAGCCAAAACATGCAATATGCAACACATATGCATTAACAAACAAGGATATGACCTATCCCAAAATCAGTTCACAACTAACATTATCAATCAAGACAAAACCGGTCGATCATTGTTCGGCGGTCGACCGCCTGGGATCGAACGAAAAATCAATTGAGACAAGGCGAGTTTGACCGCCGGATTGGCCAGTCTGACCGCCAATGACCTGACAGTTCAGAAACTTTGTCGAAAACGCTTGAAACTTCAAACCAAAAGCAACATTGCCAATTGTTTCATTATCCTAAGATCATGGGCATATCCCTATGATATCCACAGGACTTAATCCTGTTATGACCTCCCAATATAAAATAGTGCAACCACAAGTCTATAATGGTGTTGACCTAGCTAAAAAATTTGTATCCACTAGTGCGAGTTGCACCATTGGAGTGACCCACGAGTCATGTCGCTGGTTTTAAGCCGTCGTGGACATGGGTCGTGTCACTGGTGTAAGCCGCTGTGTGGCGCAAGAGGGGGGGGGGTCTAGGTGTGGTAGACGTAACCACCCTCAGATGAAACGTTAGCGAGTGTAACTTACACTTGGGGAAGCATTGTAAAGCCTTGCGATGATCTCCTTGATTCACATGTCTAAGGAAATGTGTGAAACACAACAAACTGATTATCTCTTGTGGGTAAAGTGTACAGTCTCTACAAAGTATAAATTGTTCGAACAGTCGTGCCCACGGTCAAGGGCGGGCATGAGAACTTACTCGAGTTAGTTTCTATTTTACGAACCTTTGTGGGTGGGTTGAAAACTTGTCGGGTGAATGTAACCTTGATTTTGGATTTTTCCTGGGTGGATGTAACCTAGTGTTGTTAATTAGGTGGATGTAACCCTAGTAATCAAAATTAAGCATATGGTGGATGGAATCTGCACCGCTATAAATATTGCACACCTTCACTTTCTTTAAAATATGGTTTGGTTAAAATGCTAAGTCATAGGAGTTTCTAGCTATTGTTGTTAAAAATGTTGTCTTTCGGAAATAAAAAAACCCGAACCATCCTTGTTAAACTTTGTATGTATAACTATTGCATTCTGCGTGTTGGCTTGCGGAGTACTGTTGCGTGTGCTAACTCTCGCTCCCCCAAATCCCTTAAAGCCTGTGGACCAAGGGCACTACGCATATCACGATGTTCCAGGAGCTGATGGCGAAGAAGACAGTGAAGATTAGATTAAGCTCTAGTAGTCCAGGTCTCACCCCCAGTTTGGCCGACTAAGTCGGTGGTTGCGCGCACCAATACTATCCAAGTCTTTGAGTAATATCGGTCGCACACAGGTTACCCCAGTCGCTTGCCTGTGGTGAGATGTGCTTTCCCTTTTTGCTTCTGCTACCGTTTCCACTTTTATGTAATGTATCTATTTGGCCTGATCAGCCTTATTGTAAACTTGACCCGATACGGTCTATGTGAACTCTGATGTTTTGTAATTAATGTATGGTATACTTTACGTCATGTTTGAAATGATTCAGTAATATATTTGTGAGCACTATCTATTGATCCAGAGAATAGTGTAGTGGATTCACAGAGGATTCTAGATTGGCTAAAACCCGGTCCGACAAAAATGCTTAAGAGGAATTGGTCCTTAGGCTTCTAGGAACATGTTGCATCATTGAACTCCTTTTCCCTCCAATACAAAAAAGCATTGACTCCTTTACAAAATGTCTAACGGAGCCAGCTAGTTTCGCAAGTCTTTCTAGGCTCTTGGTGATCTTTACATTGGCTCCCTCCAACCCAAAGCATAGCTAATGACTACCCAGGTCTGTTGTCTTCCTAGACACAATACCTCTCAGTAAACTGTTACTTACTACATATCCCTTGCGTACTAATATCCAAAAAGTTGATAAACTCACACGGAACACCGCTTTAACATTTTTCAAAGAGAACACAATCATTTGTTCTTCACATAAACAACACAGAAGTCTTGTCCTTCAGAAATCAACAACATCAGGTCCTTGTGTACACAATCAGACCTTATTTCAAGTGCATAGCAAACTCAAACAAAGTCGAACATAAAACACAAGTTGTGCAAACACGAAATGCACAAGTCAAGCAGTAGCCGTGAAACACAGAGATTGTGCGCGTGCACAGGGACATGCACAACACTTTTATTCTAGGTCTTAGCATGTAGCAACTCTCAAGCCACACTAATATAATCACACCAATATATATTGTTGGAGGCACATCCAGTGAGAAGTAATTATTTAAATATCGCCGCAACATCATTCTGGTAGGTAGCAGCACAGTAATCGAGTAGTAACCATGCATCTCAGAGATCACCTGAGTATGAACAATAGAAGTTAGAACCAGTAGAGAAATGTGATCAGCAGTTGAAAAGAAACAAATAGAGTATAATTAGAGCCCTTGATGTTCACATAAGTAGGTATGCTCTGTCAAAAGAAATATCGTAAATAGATTTGAACTTATTGTAAACTGATAGGGATTCTGACCTGACAAGAGAACCTCTGGGCATGGCCTTCTCACAGCAAGTCTCAAGCCACACAAACATAAATGTGCAAACACAAACTGATAGCATTGCAAACACACGGTAGGAAGTACTTAAATGGTCGCAGCAACATCCTGTAGGTAGCAGCATATTGGTCCATGTAGTAGTAAGCTTGCATCCGCTAGATTACCTAGATATAAAAAAAACAGAGAACCGAACAAGCAAAACCAGTTGATCAGTAGTTGAACAGCAATGAGCAGAACATACTTATCACACAGGCTGCGATGCAAATGATTACATTATACAACTAGAGATATGTGCATACCTCAGAACTGATCCTCTCGGCATGGTCTTCTTGTAGTAGCGCGAGTGTCGTGGACTGAAAAGGTGGCGGCTTGCCTCCAACCCATCCCACTCCAGCTTGTTCCACCAGTCCTTCTCGCAGTCCACCACCGCCGGTAGCTTATCACCTCGACGACCACTGTGAATGTCTGGCAGCCGCCTGAGACTCCAGCAGCCCCTGAGCTTGATGGTCTCCAGCGCAGGAGCCAACATATCGGTTTCACATATATGCTGCAACATGGGGAGATCATGGAGATGGATGTGTCTGAGCCTTGGGAATTCTATGCGGTTAGCAGATTTTCCTTTGTAACGTTCCCCCTTTGGGAAAATCTCTGTGAGCTCGCCACAGCATGTGATGTGGATGGTTTCCAAGCTAGCCATGGTGGGGAAGGACCAGGGGAGTATAAAAGTGAGCCTGGGGCAGGAGTGCAGGTGTATATACCGTAGTTTTTGAAAGGCACGGACAGGTGTTGTCGTGTCTTCATCAAACCTGATCTTCCTGCTCCAAATGCATTTGACTGCTAGTAGGTGAGACGCCCAAAGGGTCTCTATGCTCATGAAAGATTCTATTGTGATGGGATATTGATCTAGAAGGAACACAGCATGCAGCTTGGGGCACCTGTCAACACGACACCATCTCATATTCTCAAATTGTTCTCTAGTGGCGTTTGCACCAACATTAGCAATAGTGATGGAGGAGTAGTCGTGCACATGCAGGGATTCAGCTGTACACATCAACACATCCATATTCCGACGATCCTCTATGCTTTCCCAATTACATCCTCCTTCAGAAATTTCAATATGACTCTGCAAAGGTTCATGTTGCACGCATGCTTGCACTGAGCAGCCATCTTCACCATCCTTGTCGACAACCTTGACAGGGACATCCGTATAGGGGAATGACGACCCAATTGCTTGAGAAACACTAAATTTATCACTGAGGCTAATTTCCTTTTGCTTGGTTGTTCCTTTAACTTGTGTATGGTTGATAGTATGAGAGAGATGTAAATGGAATCTTATATTGGGGTGACACAACAGACTGTCAACCTTGCCGTCATCACCTTCAAAATAGAAACCTCGAAGGAACCTGGCATCTGCAACAACTATATGGCCCAGCTGATGAGAGGTGTCCTGTTGTACCAG
This sequence comes from Phyllostachys edulis, assembly GCA_036346405.1. Classification (NCBI taxonomy): domain Eukaryota; kingdom Viridiplantae; phylum Streptophyta; class Magnoliopsida; order Poales; family Poaceae; genus Phyllostachys; species Phyllostachys edulis. The sequence continues at coordinate 80,147,910 of CM070546.1, read as the reverse complement.
GTAGTAGGAACAAGATCCCTGACAATCATCACCCAATGCCCTTTTTGTCTTGACTCGGGTGTCTATGCGTAGCAACTTCAGTGGTGGATTTCTCGGATCACGCCATTTCAACCAGTGAAGATTCTCACAGCCCAACATGAAGAGCAGCTCAAGTTGTTGGGTTTCCATAACGTCGAGGTCAAGTTCTTCGATTGCTGTGTTAGAGAGGTTCAGCTCCATGAGGTTTGGCAATCCACGAAAGAATACACTCTTAAGCTGTGCACAACCTTGTAGAGAGATCTTAGAAACTCTTGGAAACTCTTGACTAGTACGAGCACTGGGACGCATCTTTTTTTCTGGCATATCTAGTGAATGCTTCCACCCGGATGCTGGTCCAAATCCATCGAAGCTGAATGACTCCAATGATGTAGGGAGGGCATCAGGTTCAACATGTTTCAACCCAGCACAACCATCAAGAATAAGCACCTTTAGTCTACTTGCCCCAGATAAATTAGGCAAAACTTCCATGGCACTGTTGCCAGATAAGTCGAGAAGCTCCAGCTTTTCCATTTCCACGAGCAACTCCTGTGCTATAACCATCAAGTAAGTAGAAGATTCAATTACTCTGAACCTGAGAAGATTATGCAGCAATTTTAACTTGGGTGTAGTTATGCACCAGGTCCACCTATTAGCTCCAGCGGACTTGACATTTAACTCCCGGAGTTCAATCATTAGCTCCATCATCTGTGGGGATAAAATCCAAGGCCAATTTGTGTAGCGTATGTCCAACACCCATAGGCTTTGAAGACATGTCCATTTCTCCTCATGCTTCTCAACTGATCCATCGGTTAACTCAATGTCTTCGCAGCTGTCTATCCAGAGAAATCTTAGGTTGTGGCAGCAGAGGAATGGAGGTGATGCAAAGCTGAAGGTACAACAAGAGAGTTTTAGCACACCAAGTTTGCTGGACTGAGGAAACAAGTCTTTTGGCAACGTCATTGGTTTCTGCAATGCCAAGAAATAGGACGTTGTCTCCTGGGGTATGGTCTGGATATTTTGTATCTCCACATCCTTTGATGTGATTGAAATCCATCTGGACTTATTTCCTTGCTGGTTAGAAAACTGGTCGAACCACATTCTCTTGATTTGTTCAGTAGGAAGATGCTCCGATCTCATCGCTTCACAAAGTCTGCTGCTGGCCTCCCATGCACTCTCTCCTTCTATGATGCCATCACATACCCAGTAGTTAGAAGCATGGGCATCCTGATCATAGCCGCTGAAGTTGCTATCACGCAGTAATACCATATACAACCAACAATCTGTAGCTGTAGCTGGGGTGATATCATGCCTACCGATACAATGACAAAGTTCTGCAACCTCTTCATGCACTAATGTTGTTACATCTCTATAAGACAGTCCACCAACTCTGGGCCATGCACGAAGTAGAACATGCGTGTTTTTCAAATCCTTAAAGCTGAATGTGGGCTCAATTCGAAACCTTCCCCTAAATGTCCATACTAGTTTGTTTTCTGTCCAATAATCAATTGCAGGAATACCAAATCTTCCTAAATCGATCTCAGCGTCACTTCCATTATGAAAGATGACCAGAAATCTGCTGTACTTCAAGGCTCGAAAGGTGTGTTCAGAGACGTCAACTATCTCAGCTCTTGAGCTTTCTTTTACTCCACTGAGGTCGTCGTCCTCGTCATGTTTATCGAAAATGGCCATCACAGATTTGTCAAGCTTCAATTCCTCTGCAATTCGCCTCTGCATTGATCTTCTATTTTGCCACGTTGAGCAATCTATGTGGATAACTTTGTTAAAGTTGAATTTTTTAGACTTCAGTAATTCCGCTAGAGCGATAAGGACGACTGATGCGCCAATTCCATTCCAACCGTCGAAGCAGACAACACTGTTTCTGCGCTCATATTCAAGATTGTCGGCACGATTGTCCAAATAAAATCGAACTATCATGCGCACCGCTGCACCAATATTTGACACGCGGAGGACCTACAGAAGACAAAGTTGGGTGTGGGTCACAACTGTCATTCGAGTGTCAATTGAAAAGCATTTACAGCAAGTAAAGCACTGCTACTCCTAGTATTAGACTATTAGGTAGGTGTTCATCGATTTTAACCAGCACGCGTATGTGACCAGGTGTTGTCTGCGGTAATCGACAAAAGCGTTAATGCTCCCATTCACTGCCGCCACAACCCTGTTCATCACGTGCTAGTACTGCTGCACCGTGTAGGAATTTAATATGAAATTGCTGTGAAAGTTCAATCTTGCTCCCTCTGTTCCGTATGAACAAACTTATTCTATCTAACCTAGGTTGGGACAAGAACTTGAATAAGCTGTACAGAAACCATCTACAGCCCGATTTAAGATGTGTTAGCGCAAGATAAGCAGCAATTATAAGCACAATATTGCAACGGATGCATCTACTTGGGAGTTGTAATTAAATTATAAAGTATAGTTACCATACTGTACTAACTTCCTGGTAATGCAACTTCTTCAAATATCTTTGGCAACATTTCAATTAAACCCCGTACGGCATTTAATTGAAGTGTGGCAACAAGCGCACCGCAAATTTTTTTTTTTTAAAAAAAAAGCATTTTCCATTCTTTAGCATCAACTAGCAAGGGGCATCATCATTGTAGTTTGAATGAAGTGTTTGGCAAAAAGGTTTTATGAAATTTACATCTAGTCGTAGGGCCCGTTTAGAATAATGGATTTTTTTCCCCCAGTTTCTACGGATATTGCACAGTTTCCTACGAAATTTGGTCGTTCCAAACAACTCCTTAATGCTTATACGATTGGACGTCATGTCTTAAACCATGGTGATTAGTTGATGTCCTGCGTCTAGCTAGGAAACACAAAAGATACCTACTTCAGTTTTCGAATGAAAGGTGTATTCTTGTTGTTTACGATGCCATGGGTAGTGGCTACTGAAAATTATATTCACACTTGTACACTAACTATCATGTGTGTTCAGTGAAAAAATGTGTGCTCTCATTCCGTGAGGTCTAGGATTTATCCAAAGCTTAGCAAACCATGGTGTGTATAGTCTGACAGACCAGCTTATATGTGTGTATGTGACTTGTGAGTGGTTGCACTTCTCTCTCTTACTCTAGAAAAAAGTATGAATTTACATATTGTAACATTCCAAAATTTTAAAACCAGAGTTATTGTTTTCAAAATCATCATTTCTGCATTTTTTAGGTTTTTCAAAATTTTATGCATTTATTTAAGTTTTTTTTCTAATTTCTAGCATATGTTTTTGAATTTTCGAAAATAATCAAAGCTTGATATGAACCCAGAAATAATTTATTTAAGTTCCCAATAATCCAACCAGCCTCCCCAAAAAAATCATATTTTTTGGAGCTCATTTGCTAATTTTAAAAAATGAAACTTCATTTCTGAAATTAAATCAAATTGGAAAAGATTTTAAAATCTGGAAATCCTTGTCGGGCCGAATCCTTTTCGCCGCCCACTACTATTATTTTGGCCCGTGTCCGCCACAAATGCATCGCCGGCCGCCTTCTTCGTGTCGCCTCCTTCACCGGTTGTATTTTTGCTAAGATGTTTTCTCTCTTGCTGCCACTGACCAGTGGGCCCGGGTTCCACTTGGTAGACATCGTGTTCCACCTCCCACGCCAAAGTGTGCACACATGCCAAGAATGTCACGACACTAGGCACTAACAAAATCGCGCTACCTGTCACTGCAGCTATGCTCTCGCTTTGCTGTCGCCAGTACCGCATAGGTATGCCTGAGCCATCTCATCCCCGCCAGTGACAATGCGATGCCACGACGGTCTCGACCCGTGAAGAATCCACGAGGAGAGTGTAACATCCCAATTTTTGGGCCTTTTTGAAATTTTCAAAATAAAAATCACCATTTGAATTTTCTTGAATTGTTAAAGCTTAATTTGAAATTTCATAAATTTAAAACAATTTAATGTGAGTAAATCAAACTTCAATTAAATAAAAATTATTTTATTTGACTTTCTGGTTTTATCTTGGATTTCCTTTTTCCAGACATTGTTGTTATTTCCTTGGTGTTCTTTCCGTTTATTTTCATCTTTCTTGTTTTTCGTAGTGTTTTTGAAGCTTTAAAAATTAAAATGAATCATTTGCATTTATCAAATTAATTTAAAGCTTAATTTGAATTTTTAGAAAATGAAAAACATTTTAAATGATTAAAATAAAATAAAATTAAATCCAAAATTATTTTATTTGATCTATTCACATTCTAAGGATTTTTATGGAATTTTCTTCAAATTTCTGAATTTTATTTTATTTTGGATTTTCTTTTCTTTTCTTTTTTTCCTTTCCTTTCTTTTCTTTTTCTCTCCCTTCCTCTTTCTTCTTTCTTTTTACTTCCATGGTCATCTTCTTCCCCCAACGTGCCTAGCACCTGGAATCCCGCCGCTGCCTACGCATCCGCCGCCTATCCCACCACCGCTTATCCCGACGCCACTGCGCCTAGATTCCTGCAAAGAACCCATGCCCTGCCCCCTCTCGACCCCATGCCGCACACACCGCCCAAATGCCCTAGTCCCTCTGCACACGCCCCCATGCTCTTCCAAGACTTTGTCGCCTCGAGCCCCCATCCCCTTTATAAAAGCCGGCAGCTCCTCCCCCTTCCTTTCCCTCCTCTCCTCCCCTCTCTTCTCCCCAACCAGAGCTCACCACCGCCGCTCCCTTTCTTCCACCACACTGACCGCCACCTCCTCCCTCTATCTCCTTCTCTAGCCACCCATTCACCTTCCCAAGTGCGTCACGGTGTGCCCCCGAAGGTCCTCCTCCCATCCCCCCGAGTCTCCCCTCCCCTTTCCCCTCCACCTCGCCGGATTTTGAGCTTTATAGTCACCGGCCGAAGCTCCTTCTTCCTCGCATTCCGTCACCGTCGTTGAGCCTTCGGTGACATCGTTACCACCGTTGGATTCGTTGCTCCACGTTCTACACCATGCTCTCGCTCTCCTCGCCTAAAAGTCACCAGAGCACCGCCGCCACTGGGCGTGTGCCATCTTGCGCGCCGCCACCGCCTTTGGCTTGCTAAACCTTAGGGATTCCATTTTGGCCGTTTCCCGGCGTGGCCACCCCACCCCTTGCCGGTGCCACCATCATGATCGAGCTGCCCCTAGAAACTTCGGCTCCTGCCTTCTCTTTCTTTCTTCTTTGTGACTCTTACATTTGGGGCCCACATGCCATACACACATTCCTCTCTCTTTTCTCCATCGCTCTCTAGCAAGTGGACCCCCACCCCCAAAATCAGCATTTCTTTTAATTCTAATTCCTGAAAAAATAAGATTCCAGGAATATTCCTTTTCTAATTTCTATCATTTCATGTGAAGTCAAACTTTCGGACGTTCGTTCTCCTTCATACGAACTCCGATTCTGTCGATTCTTGTTTCTAATTTGGTAATTTTTGGATTTTATTTAGAATTGTTGTATTTATTTGGTTCTTTTTGCACATATAGATTTCGGCATTTTCGAAGAATTCCTGGACCCATTGGCCGAAGCAGCTCAAACCTTCAATGAAGGCAAGTCGTAGACCCTTGGTCATGTTGAACCTATTTTTACTAAACTATATTGTTTTTATATCAACATGCATTGCTAATTTTATAATAACTATTTTTTGGGAATAGTTAGATACCTATTTGACATTATGCTCCCTTGAATAATTGCTAGTGACATGTACCCTTGGACACTATAGGTTGGGTTAATTTTAGTTGGGCATATTTTAGTACCAACCTGTGTATCGTTTTATGCCTAGCCATGCTTAGATGCGATGGGATTCATGATCACATGCTCAAAAGTGGAAATATTGACTAAATGATATATGGAATTGTGGCGTGGCCACTGTTATTAAAATTTGTTGTGCCATGGCAAGGGTTGCCATTGGGCTGGGTTGAACAAAAATGGTTTCATACTCAGGCGAATGAACGTGTAGTAAAAGGGATGGATTTGGGATGTGGTTGCCTCGCCTGAGTAGTCACTAAGGACTTAACTTTGTACGCTATTGATCTGGGCCCTACAATACAATCACATGTCTAGAATGGGGAGGACCTGGCTGAATAATTTACTAAGTCCAAATATTAAGCTCGCAGGCTATAGTAATAGATGTTCTCTTAATTATGGTAAATGTACTTCCATATCTTGATATGTACGGGTTATGGTAAATGTACTTCCAAATCTTGGGTCATGCAGCATGGTAAGGAACCTCCATGTTGTCGAGGCTTGCGACGTATGTTGGTAACAGAACTCCGCGTTCGGGCAGGTTATCCCCCACAACAGTGAGCTCCGGGTCGATGGTAATTGACGTCCACGACTTGGGGTTAAGCTCATCAGGCGAGCTGATGTAAGGATAAGGTATTGTAAAGGCTTTGTGATAATCTCTTAGTCGTATAACTTCGGAAGTATGTGAGTGAACATTATAAGCTGATTATCTCATGTGGGTCAAGCTATACAATCTCTGCAGAGTGTTAAAAACTATTCGAATAGCCATATCCCTGGTTATGGAAAATGTCTGGTGATTTCACACGAGAGGTAGATTTTCATAAAATATTGTAATGGTGGATTGGTTGGGAGGTGAATGTCACCGGTTGTTGGTTGGGAAAGTGAACGGGTGTTCGCTAAAGGTTTCAAAGAACTTGTTTACTTATGTATTTAATCTTTTAAATTGTGCTTTCCAATCTATTTATTGTATTTACTCTCAATTCTGCTTTTTGCAAAATAGCCATAAAGAAATCCTTATTCAAGCCTTGCATGAATACTATTTGTATACATTTCCCTACGACTTGCTAAGTACTTTACGTACTCACGGCTTTGCACCATTGTTAATCAGTCACTAAGGAAGAACCACTGAACACAGAGTTTTAGAAGGAGTACTTCGAAGACTTTGTGAACTAGGGTGCGTTCTCCACTCGATTGCCTGTGGACATGCCGGATGGCTACCACGAGTTAGTTTTATTCCGCTGCAAGTTTACACTTTTGTCTTTAAACCCTGTGTGGCAACTTTGTAAACCTTGACCATAAGGTCTGTTACTACTAAGTAATAATAATTTGCCATCTTCTTAGATATTCGTGATTTGGATATGATTTCATCGATGTTACCACTATGTGAACTAGCTACTAATTATGAGACTAGTTCAGAATACATAGTGGGCTCGGATTTAGAAATCCGGTCCTGACAGAGAGCACCCTCGTCTCGCCAGTAAAGCCAAAGCCGCGCCTGCTGGCTTCCTCCCCAGTCCTTGTTGTCTCCATTTTACCTGTCCATAGCCTCTCTCTCCCTCTGGTTCGCCCGGAATGCCCTCGTCATTCTCAGCTCTGATACATGTGTAATATCCTGTTTTTAATTAAGAAATTTGGGCTAAGAGAATTGGGTTTCAGATTTTGGAATTTGAAACTAGGCCCATTAGATGGATGAGGGGGAGAGAGTGGTGGGCCAAGGCCCCCTCCCTCTCTATGCCCTAGCCGCCCCTACGCCCCTCCCTGTCCTAGCCGCCTCCCACTGCCGTCCTGGTGCTGTTGCTACTGGCGACATCAAGGAGAGGAGGAGGAGGTCTAGCAAGGAAGGAGGAAGACAGAAGAAAGAAGAAAGAAGAAGAAGGAAGGAGAGAAAGATGGAAGGAGGAAATTAGGGCTTCGTGTTCGTCATCCAAATTTCATGGGTAATGATCTAGCCAACCTTGCTTTGATCTTAGATTAACGTTTATTCAAAGCTTAGATTAGTTTGGTCGTGGGAATCATTCGTTTTGGGATGCCTTAGTTCTGTTAATTGTACTACAGAACCTTACATAGGGATTTTGCGGTATCTCTGTCCCAAATCATGGTTTTGCCTAGTTAGAAAAGTTTTATATAATTTCCCTAGATTTCCATAGACTCCAAGATCATTAAATTTGGATAAGCGAGTAAAACATTATGGCCTTGGGAGTTGTGAAGATTGGATAAATACGTATATTAGATGTGGAAATTAAATTATGCTCATCACGAGGTTTAGATAGAAAATTCTTTTTATATTCCAGAAATATTATGGTTTGCTATTTTTTATGTTGTAGACAAATAGTTACGAAATTGTGAAGTCTACTGTTTTATTAAATTCCAGTATAACCTTTAGGATTGGAAACAGTGACCTAGATGAAAAAAATAAGAGGATTTGCATAACTAAGATATTGTGGGGAAATTCTCTCTAATCGATATTCGGGAACAAATGAGCCTTCAAGATCAAATCACTTGAATCACCCAAGAATCAATGAGTATTGATTTTTTTAGGTAACCATTGATGGCGACATCCATGGGATGGAGATGTAATACCCCAAAAATTAAATCGGGAGAGAATAAATAAATCGGGAGAGAATAATTAAATCGGGAGAACGTTTCTTTTAGCAAAGCGATTGAACAGGAGAAAGAGGGGGTTTTAATGTAATACTTCGATTTATTCTACGAAAGAAAGCGTTCAAAAGAGAAATTAGACATAAAAAGGGGGGGTTTCTGCAGTTCTTCGGCAACTTGGGCCTCAGGCCTTGGCCCAGGAGGCCCATGAGGGGCCGGCCACCAATAAAAGGAAGGGGGAAACCCTAGCCGCACTGTAGCTACAGTACCACCGCCACTGTAGCATAACTACTGTAGCACGCCCCTCTCCTCCGGTGCCTCTCCTTGCCGCCGGCCAAAGGTGCTGCCCGCTACCGGCCATAGGAGGAAGAAGAAGGTGAGGGGAGAAGATTATCTTCGCGGGGCGAGTTCATCATCTTCCTGCGATTCTTCAAGGGTAACATCGAGTTTCCCTCGCTGGTTGATGTGTTTTAGTTGCAATTGATTTCGTTTGGTAGATCGAGTATCAACAGTCGATAGATCGCGTTCTGTCCAGCAGATTGGACGACGGTTTTTATGTCTTTAGATGCAGAATCTGGGGATCCAACCTCTTAGAGATAGTTGGGTTATGTCATTAGCTTTCCGTGGCCGCCAAGAACGCCCAAATCCGATTAACGGTCAGAAAATTATGAATTGTTTAGTGCCGCTGTCCTGTTAATCTGTCAACATCCTGACAGTCTGTAAAAATCTGAGTTAATCTATTAGTGAAAGACGAAATCAGAGGATCTCGTTATAATGAAAAATATGGGTAATTTCCTTACCTTTCCAGAAAGCTAAAGAACGTAGGAATTGGACTTTCTTAGCAAAAGTTATGATAATTTTAGTGTACTGTCCAGAGAACCCGATGTGATAATTGATGTTCTGTAGATTGGCTTGGTAGGGGCAGTAAATTGCAGAATCAGAAGGGCTCCCCAACTAAGTTTATTTAGGTAATTTAATTATATTTCCAGAAAGTATTAGAACATCTTATTTGGACTCCTGAGCAGAAAGTTATGTATTTTAGAAGTTGACTGTCCGCAGTGAACACCAAATCAATCGGTAGAAATTGGAAGATTGGAAACGCTTGGGAGTTTAGTGAGTTCTATTGTGTTCTTATTTATGCTTTTGGTCCAGTAAGCTTGTCTTAGGTTGGGTTATCATTATGTTCAGGTGGGAGCGTGATCCCAGGGGCAGCACCCTCTTCGCGTCCACCGCTCTTGCACGGTTGAGGCAAGTATTCGGGTTGTAGAATAATTATGTTTGTTTGTTGAGATTGTTTGTGTCTTGTTCGTAATAGACATGCATGGATGTTAATGTGATGAATTACAATATATCTTGGTACATGCAAGTTATGGTTAAAGCTTCCTGTGTATGTTGTTAATGCTTACATGTTATTATGTACACGTTGAGTTCATATATTTCGAAGAAGATGTCATTGTGCATATGCATGTAATAAGCATGATTGAGTCTTGGTCACTTGGTGACCAAGTACGAACAGTTGAGGTCCCCGTCATGTAAATGACGGGCTTGAGGTCCCCACATTCGCAGACTGTGGGCAATGAGAAAAGAGGTCCCCATCATGATGATGATGGGCATAGGTCCCTATACTTGTGGAGTATAGGCTCTTGGTCCCTATGCCAGGGTGCATAGGCAAGGGTATACATCGACGGATGTATACCTCACATTACCGGTAAAATGCGAAAAGAGACAAAGTTTAAAAGGTGCATTGCATGGACGCATTACATAAGCATGGAGTTTATGTTTAGTGAAATGTTTTATTTGGAATATTGATGCTATGCCTGTGATTTTAGCTTTAACCTTGTTGATACTTGCTGAGTCCTTGGGCTCACTCTTGCTTTAATATGTTTTAGGTACAACTGGCAAGAACGGCATGCATGGGAGGGAGTAGATGTTTGGATGCACTCACTACCACTCATCCTTAAGGCGTCTACCATTTAGTCTTTATTCTAATAATTAGCAAACTGTTTGAGATTTGCGTATGATTGGTTAAATGTTTCAGTCTATTTGTAATAAGGAGAATAGCAAGTTTTGTTTATGATTATTGGATTATCTTGCATGCCTGAATGAACCTGAATATTAAGTTTAGTGTTAATTGCTATGATCAATTGATGGAACCTCGGTATAGTTAATTATACAAAGGAGGTTCTGCCGAAATCGGTAATTGATCTTAGTTTAGTTTTGTTTAGTTTAATTTTAGTAGCATTCCAGGCTCAATGTTGAGCTGGGGTGTTATAGTTGGTATCAGAGCGGGCTGTAGGTCCGTGGTATTGAAAATATTAAACTTGACACACTAAGCACAGTAGTTGGGGATGGGTTTTTGCATTGCATTTACGCTTCCGTTGAGTTATATTGATGATTCCTGTTATGAGATGATCTGATATATCTATATTATAATACTATGGTTATTATGTGTTGGGATAACCCATGTTAAGAGATGGAGGTCGTGGTTGTGGTCCTGGGCTGTACCAGGTTACACCACCGTTCGTGGTATAGGAATAGCGAAGTGTCCACATCGGATATCGTAGTACAGGCATTGATAGCGAGTATATTTAGAAGCGTTGTTCTCTTCCTTAAAATTTAACTTTGGTCAACTCTTATCTAGTTGTGCTGATGAACTTCTCTTGGATTAGTAGTCCATTCCAGTTGATGGGATTCTTGGAGAGACGTTGCTGTGCTCCCATTGGTTTAAGTTGCCTTGTAAAGCAATCAATGTTTTCCCACCCGATGAGTCATTCTTGCGGCTGGTGAACTTGGTTAATTGTCAAGATTGACCTTCGTATTGGAGTTTGTCTTTCTTATTGGAAAAACTTGATCCCTTTATTTCGCTTGATGATTTGGTTAATGAAAGTTTCCTTTTGCAAGTCCTTTATTGCGTGGAGGCTTTGACTCAATGTATCTCTCTTGGGTATTTTGAGTGTTGAAGATTGATGGTTCTCTTTTATGAAAGAAGTTGTTCAGCCCTTTAGTGATGTTTTGTCTTGGTTAAGTGAGAGGTTATAATCAAAGCAATTAATGGAAAAGATATGGATTATCAGGTTAGGTCTCGCAGGTGTGAATGATCGATATTAACTAAGATCCTTGAAAGGAAAGTGATTAATTTGAAAGTGTCTTGTAGTAGTTCTCAAGGAACTGTGATTAAGAGTATGGTGATATCTAATTGTAATCAATAGAGTTAATAAGAGGTGTAGAACATCGATGAAATTGAGTCGATGATTAAGAGTGATACATTTGGTAAACTTCTTTGATAAATTGGATTAGCGGGTCTCAATAGATTAATTTAACCGTTTGGGATGGCTAAGTTCAAAAGAAGTTAGATTATTGTCTTAGTGGGTACTAATCTTGGAGTAACCTTTTTGTGATACTTAGTGATTATAAGTAATTGCTAGGTGCAAATAATGTCTATTAATGTTTGGTGTTGAGCATCACTAAGAGATAAATTGATGGGATTTAATGGATGAACAATGTTTACATGATGGTAGAACTATCGATAAAAGTATGCCTTTGATGAAAGGGTGTGGGAATAACCTTTTAATTTGTGCGATAGTTTTCCTCTAAAATAAAGTGGTTGTTGTAGTGAGAGTATAAGATTTTGGTATACATTCAATTGAGGATGAGATGATAAAGGGGTCTATAACATTTTGGTAAGCCTTTGGGGGCTTAATAAAGGAAGAGTTGACGATAACGAGTCTTGTTAAGGGTAGATCATTCTTGATGTTAGTAAGATTGTCCACAAGAGATTCTGACTCGTCGTAGTGGTGATGATTCTTCTAGAAAGAAAGTAAGTTAATTGCCGTTCGTATTATCAATCAAATGAAATGATTGGAGTTTTGTATTCGTGGACTTTTGGGAGTTCATGATTTATGTAGTAGATGGAATTAATTGAGCAATGTGACGTATGGAAAGGTTCTGATTGGTTCCTAGGTGGTTAATGTGATTTGGTTTTAAAGGCATTTCTTGTTTGGATTGGTAAGTAATGTTGTAATCAAAGAAAAAAATATTTTCTTTGTTAACGGAAAATGTGTACCATCAGCATTTGAGGTTGGAGTTAAGAATTGTAATTTGCAACTTTTAAATTTATTCTGACTTAAGAGTTTCTTGGGTCTCCATTGCAGTGTTTTATTATGATTCTTGGAGGTTTGAAAATTCCTTCTTGTGGGAAATGTACCCTGTGGACTTGTATTTTATTTTCTGAGATCATTAATATACGACTATTTCTCTCGGTCTCTTGCTCACTCCGAGGAACAACGTTGTTCTTGTGCGTTGAGACTAGTATTTGTTTGTTTCTTCCTTTTGAGAAAGGAATTAACCAACTTGTGTTGCCAATTCTTATAAAGTGTATTACGGCGACGGGTTGGTGGTGGATAAGTATATAATAGTGGTGAATTTTGGGAACTCAGCTATTTAAAGAGCAGTAGACAGTGAATTGGTTTTGACCTATAACACCTGGAGAGAGTTCTATTTAAGTGAAATGTTTGTCGATGAGATATAAAAAAAATATTATTAGTGTTACAACTAGTGGAACATATGGTGGGTTTTGATCCAATAACCTTTGTCCATGTTGGGATATTGGGATTATCGAAAGTATGGACTCTTGGTAAATTTATTATAATGTCGCAATTGGATACCTAGTAACATTGTGTACAAGAGTTCTGATGGTGAAGTTTAATGGGAATAGCGGTGAAGAGAAGCCTAAGTGTTGTGCTAATTAACGGGATAGCAGGAATTGTTGAGTTTTTGTCAAGTATGACTCGGCCTCAGTGAGTAACCCTATGGGAATTGGATTATCTCCAAGGATAACTTGGTCAAGAATTTATTTATTTATTGATGTTAGTGACTGAGTATGTTTGAATCTTGGTCAATCAGTTAGAGTATTGCGAATGGGTATATTATGGTTGTGTATCTGAATTGGATTGGTGTGGATTAGAGGAGGACTAAGATTGATGAAATAAATCGCTTTGGGGTGGTTACTTGATTAGTGAGGAATGTTGATATTAATAACTGAGATTATTGTTGAGCTGTGTGAAATTTTAGTAAACGAATTTGAGTATTTCCTATCAATTATAACAGAAATTCATGGTAGGAGACTTGGAGGTTGAATTTGGGCTTTGTAATTTTTTATGGTAGGACCTTGGAGACCCAATATTATGTGTAGAGGTAGATGAACAGAAGCGAATTTTGAATAGTGTGTTGATCTTTGAGAGAATACTTTGGGGTAAAGCAAATGAGCATGTGCGCTGAGAATTTCAAGTGGATTGTCCGTAACAGAACGAGGTGGTGTGGTTGAGAATGAATAATCTTTATTAAAGTGTTGGAAAACCATTTGTCAAAATAATCCCCTTGGTATAGGAGTGGACTAGAGAATTCCTTTGTGGATTAATAGCGTCCCTCTAAATAAGTATGGTTGTTCTTTCGGTTTGAGGATCATTTTGGGGATTGTAGGTTCAGAGAATGAATTAGTGTGATGATTTCGAAGCCCATGATTTGGGAAATGATTTATCCCTCAGAAGGACATCTGAGAAAAGAAGGTTTTCTCGAGTAGAGAAGTGATCTATGTTGGGTTTTCATAATGGAGATCATGTACAATTTGAGTTGACTCTATGTTGGCGAGGTGGTTCTTTCCGGTTCAGGAAAAAAAATGAAGTAGTTGATTTGAGCACTCGAGTGATTTCTTTTGGCTTATGTGGAGTTTAATTGCAAACTATCTAGTTGGATTGTGAAAAGGTTTTTATGGGGAATCTTCGATTTTGGATTTGAGTGTTTTGAGGGAAGTTGGAATTGCATTGTGAATCCTTTGATTTCAGTTGAATCTGATTTTTAGAGTCAATTAAAATAAGTTGTATTACGCGTCCCTGCTTAACGAAGACCCTCCTAGTTAGGATGAAGAGATCGACTGAAGACAGAATGAGCGTTCCATATGCTTATGCACAAATTCTGTGGTTTGGTACCAAAGGGAAGGATATCCCAAGGTACATTGGTTTGTTTCTGGAAGTTGTGGGAAGTTTGAAGTTGGCAAAACGTTAGGACCGTATTGAGTCCATCTTGCGAGTACACATCGTCTTGTTTGTTCCAGGCTTGAGTGAGTACCAGAGAGGTCCAAGTTTGAAGTTTCATGAGCCGCCGACCTTTGAGTAGCATCCTGTGCGTTGTTAGAGAGGTCGAGCGAGTCTTTGAGGCACAAGTCGTTGGTTTGTGTCAAGGTGCTTTTGTCCCATTAGTCCGAGAGAGAGGCGACTTGGGAATTGGAGTCTCGCATGTGAACATTATCCAAAGTTATTCACGGCGGTACATAGTAATGTTAGTAAATCTTTTAGCAGTGGTTATTCTTTGGTGTTGAGGTTGAATAGAATTCGGGTCGAATTACATTTAAGGAGGGTAGAATGTAATACCCCAAAAATTAAATCGGAGAGAATAAATAAATCGGAGAGAATAATTAAATCGGAGAACGTTTCTTTTAGCAAAGCGATTGAACAGGAGAAAGAGGGGTTTTAATGTAATACTTGATTTATTCTCTGAAAGCGTTCAAAAGAGAAATTAGACATAAAAGGGGGTTTCTGCGGTTCTTGACAACTTGGGCCTCGGGCCTTGGCCGAGAGGCCCATGAGGGCCGCCACCAATAAAAGGAAGGGGGAAACCCTAGCCGCACTGTAGCTACAGTACCACCGCCACTGTAGCATAACTACTGTAGCACGCCCCTCTCCTCCGGTGCCTCTCCTTGCCGCCGGCCAAAGGTGCTGCCCGCTACCGGCCATAGGAGGAAGAAGAAGGTGAGGGGAGAAGATTATCTTCGCGGGGCGAGTTCATCATCTTCCTGCGATTCTTCAAGGGTAACATCGAGTTTCCCTCGTTGGTTGATGTGTTTTAGTTGCAATTGATTTCGTTTGGTAGATCGAGTATCAACAGTCGATAGATCGCGTTCTGTCCAGCAGATTGGACGGCGGTTTTTATGTCTTTAGATGCAGAATCTGGGGATCCAACCTCTTAGAGATAGTTGGGTTATGTCATTAGCTTTCCGTGGCCGCCAAGAACGCCCAAATCCGATTAACGGTCAGAAAATTATGAATTGTTTAGTGCCGCTGTCCTGTTAATCTGTCAACATCCTGACAGTCTGTAAAAATCTGAGTTAATCTATTAGTGAAAGACGAAATCAGAGGATCTCGTTATAATGAAAAATATGGGTAATTTCCTCACCTTTCCAGAAAGCTAAAGAACGTAGGAATTGGACTTTCTTAGCAAAAGTTATGATAATTTTAGTGTACTGTCCAGAGAACCCGATGTGATAATTGATGTTCTGTAGATTGGCTTGGTAGGGGCAGTAAATTACAGAATCAGAAGGGCTCCCCAACTAAGTTTATTTAGGTAATTTAATTATATTTCCAGAAAGTATTAGAACATCTTATTTGGACTCCTGAGCAGAAAGTTATGTATTTTAGAAGTTGACTGTCCGCAGTGAACACCAAATCAATCGGTAGAAATTGGAAGATTGGAAACGCTTGGGAGTTTAGTGAGTTCTATTGTGTTCTTATTTATGCTTTTGGTCCAGTAAGCTTGTCTTAGTTTGGGTTATCATTATGTTCAGGTGGGAGCGTGATCCCAGGGGCAGCACCCTCTTCGCGTCCACCGGTCTTGCACGGTTGAGGCAAGTATTCGGGTTGTAGAATAATTATGTTTGTTTGCTGAGATTGTTTGTGTCTTGTTCGTAATAGACATGCATGGATGTTAATGTGATGAATTACAATATATCTTGGTACATGCAAGTTATGGTTAAAGCTTCCTGTGTATGTTGTTAATGCTTACATGTTATTATGTACACGTTGAGTTCATATATTTGGAAGAAGATGTCATTGTGCATATGCATGTAATAAGCATGATTGAGTCTTGGTCACTTGGTGACCAAGTACGGCGATTGAGGTCCCCGTCATGTAAATGACGGGCTTGAGGTCCCACATTCGCAGAATGTGGGCAATGAAAGAGAGGTCCCCATCATGATGATGATGGGCATAGGTCCCTATACTTGTGGAGTATAGGCTCTTGGTCCCTATGCCAGGGTGCATAGGCAAGGGTATACATCGACGGATGTATACCTCGCATTACCGGTAAAATGCGAAAAGAGACAATGTTTAAAAGGTGCATTGCATGAACGCATTACATAATCATGGAGTTTATGTTTAGTGAAATGTTTTATTTGGAATATTGATGCTATGCCTGTGATTTTAGCTTTAACCTTGTTGATACTTGCTGAGTCCTTGGGCTCACTCTTGCTTTGATATGTTTTAGGTACAACTGGCAAGAACGGCATGCATGGGAGGGAGTAGATGTTTGGATGCACTCACTACCACTCATCCTTAAGGCGTCTACCATTTAGTCTTTATTCTAATAATTAGCAAACTGTTTGAGATTTGTGTATGATTGGTTAAATGTTTCAGTCTATTTGTAATAAGGAGAATAGCAAGTTTTGTTTATGATTATTGGATTATCTTGCATGCCTGAATGAACCTGAATATTAAGTTTAGTGTTAATTGCTATGATCAATTGATGGAACCTCGATATAGTTAATTATACAAAGGAGGTTCTGCCGAAATCGGTAATTGATCTTAGTTTAGTTTTGTTTAGTTTAATTTTAGTAGCATTCCAGGCTCAATGTTGAGCTGGGGTGTTACAGGAGAAAAAGCTCGTTATGTGTTTGAATCAAATTTAAATTGATTACAGTAGATAATTGGTTAAAATTGATGTAATATCCCGAATATCGATTAGAGAGAATTCAATCGGGAAAGAAAAATAAATTAAAATTCAGTGCTTTGGGGGAAATTTTGGAGTTGGGCCTCCGACCCAGGCTTGATCCACCTTGTGGCCGACAAAGATTGGGCCAGGAGGGGGGAGATGCCCCATGGGCCAAGCCCATGCCACCCACTCCCTTAACCCTAGGCAAATCCCTCCCTCTCCTTTCCTCCCCCCAAGCCGCCACTTCCCTTACCAAGCAGCCACCTCTCCCTCCCATGGCCAAAGCCACCCCCTGCCCTTTCCCTCCTTTGGCGCCTCCCTCCCCTTCCCTCAAGGCCGGACCTCCATTGCTGCCATCTCCGAAGGTGTTCCCGCAGCTTGCCGGTCACAAGGAGAAGGAAGGAGAAGGAAGAAGAGGGGAGAAAGGAGGAGAAGAGAAGGATCGCCTCGTGGGGAATTCAGCGAGTTCATCTGTCGCCAAGGGTAAATTATCAATCTTCCCACTGTTTTGAATCAATACAGATTCGTTTTGCCATCAAGAAGGGGATCGTAGTACTGCTGTATAGATCGGTTGAATCTGTCTATCCGTTAACGGGCGGTTTTGGGTTAGATCTGAGAAGATTCAGGAATTAGTCTCTGCTGGAGATACATGGGAATTTTTTTTAGCTTTCCAGAAAGTGCTAATTCATAATTTTTGGATAAACTGTTAATTAGTTATGATTTTCGGAAGACAGGGTGCTAAATCAGTCTCAGGACTTGTGCAGCGAACATAGATCTGTAAATTTGATATGGGAGATGGCCGAACTGTGTCAGTTGGTCTCCTTGAGATTTGTAGGTATTTTCATTATGTTTCCAGAAAGTTCAATTTATAATTTTTGGATTTCTAGATCAAAAGATATGAATTTTAGAAACTATTGCTGTAATCTGTCTCTCTGTGTGGACATAAGAGATTTACTTGACTGTTTGCAACCTTGGTTGCATAGTGGAAATATTTGTGATAATTTTATTGAGATAGCTTGTTTCCTGTAGTTTCCAGAGATTATTAGAAAAATGTGTTTGGTTATGCCGAACAAAAGTTATGAAATTCACAAGTTAGTAGTACCGAAGATGATAGATCGGTCTTCGGGATTTAAAACAAAGGCTTAGATGAACTAGTTTGATCTTTAGATCACCTGAGAAGTTGCAGCTAGGCTTGTGTAGGTTCTAGGAAAATTGGATTCATGACTTTTGGAGTTTCAACTCAAAAGTTATAAATTTTTTCTTAACAACTGTTCGTTTGGACAGATTTGGGATTTTGAGAGTGTTTTGATTAAATGTTTGGATTGCGATTAGGGACGCTTGTTCTCTTTTTGTTTCATTGCATTGTTGTACACTTTTGGTTGGTGTACTTAGTATTTTGTTTTACGGTTGCCAGGTGGTGGTGAACCCTGGGGCTAGAGCTTTCTATCATTGTCTTTCGTATCACGGTTGAGGCAAGTACAATTGATTTGTCTTGTTTGTTGTTTGTTTCACTTGATTGATGAATATGAAATGGGTAATTTTGGTATTCCTTGTTTCCCTTCATTGTTGATATACCATGATTCTTCGATAATATGTTTACATTCAACATATACATTCGTTCTTTCTTTCATGTTCACCACTGAAGTGGGTTGTGAAGTCCCATCATTCCAACATGGGCAAGTATCTTGCGATTCTTATTGTTGGTGAATGCTGAGTGCTTGTTGTTCATACTGTTAATTCTATGATCCATGAGTAGATTCAATGCTACATGTTCTTTTCACATTCGTTAATCCATGCTTAATGAGATGTTGTCTTTCATTATTCATAATTCATTCCATTCATTCATTGTTCATGTTTCATCCACGGGAGTGGAATGTAAAGACCCATCAATTCCAGTATGGGCACGTAAGACCCACCATTCCAATGTGGGCAGATTTGGATCCCCGTATGAAACGTTCTTCATACGGACCTTGGATCTCCGCATTTTGTTAAATGCGGGCCTAAGTAAGCACCGACGGGTGTGTCACTAGCTATACCGGTATAAGTAGAAGTGGAGATCATGAATTTCATACATTCATATGGTTTCTGCCATTATTCATTTGAATTCTATTCCGTGATAGATATGTTCTTATTCACCCATTCCACGTTCGAGTACTATTCTATGCTGTTATGTTCTT
The DNA here is from genome assembly GCA_036346405.1 of Phyllostachys edulis. Lineage (NCBI taxonomy): Eukaryota > Viridiplantae > Streptophyta > Magnoliopsida > Poales > Poaceae > Phyllostachys > Phyllostachys edulis. The sequence continues at coordinate 80,128,657 of CM070546.1, read as the reverse complement.
ATTCAGTCATTCTACATTTGAATTCTATTATGTGATTGATATGTTCTCATTCAGTATTGTTCATATTGTTCTGTTGTACTTGCTGAGTCTTGAACTCATTCTTGTCGTGTTTATTTGTTTTAGATAAACATTAGAGACAGCATACATGGGAGGGAATAATCACAAATCACTTCATACACGTTGCTTAAATCACCTTTAATTAGATGAACTCGTCGTTACCTTCCATTGGATAAATGTTGGATTGAAATAATTGGAGTTTGGTGGTTGATGTCCTCTTTCATTATGATATGTTGAATCATTCATTGCCTAAGATCTTCGTATGGCCTATTGATAAGCTTTTCATAGATGATTCAATATGGTTAGGTGATTAGAGTTTGATAAGTTGTTGAATTCTAAATCAATTCTTATGTTAATTCTATTATTTGATGATTCCTACATGTTATTAGATGATATATTGCTGAAATTATTTAGTATTGTTTATGTATGTTAGTCTTCTAGGTAATATCTTGGCTTCCGCATAGCCAAGGTGTTACAGTTGGTATTAGAGCGGGCTTTAGGTCCGTGGTAATTGAATATTAAACTGACACACTATGCACAGTAGGTGGGGTTTGGGTAATCCATTGTTTCGCATTTCTAGTGGCATGTTTCATCAAGTTGAACTGTTCTTGAATTGCTTCTGTACTATCGTTCTTGTTGTTAATCTATGATCTGTTGTGATCTTCTATATCTATGAATTGATTCTATGATTGTTATGAGACGATTCTATGTTCATAATTGATTATATTGGTGATGCGTGATGGTAACAGGTGTTGAGAAGTTGAGGTTGTGGTTGTTGCCTTGGGTTTTGCCAGGCTACACCACCGTTCGTGGTATGGGAATAGAGAAGTACTTACTCCCGTTCCATAGTTATGTGTTGAGCATGAGTCCTTTGATGAAGCTGTTGTCTTCCTTGAGCTCGTATTTGGTCTTCTAGTTGTAGTTTTTTTGCAGTTAATGAATTTCCTTTGAATGGTGGTTATAAAGAAGTGGGCAAGTTTCAATTGGTCTCTATTTGTTCTTTGAAACAAATATTGTTCGTCCGACTAGTGTGATACTTCTGCTATTTGTGAACGTGGTTAATTTGCAAGATTGGTCCTTTCACTGAAGTTCTATTTTTATTCGCTGTTGGAAAACGTGACCCATTTGTTCGCTTGGTATTTGGGCAAAGGAAGCTTTCTTTTGTAAGTTCATACTATGTGGAATCTTTGACCTTGCGTATTTCTTTTGGATTTATACAAGGGTTGAAGTTTAATTCGTCTCTTTTGTGAAAGAGTATGTTAAAACCCTTTAGTGATGTATTGTCATGCTAAACTAAGAGGTTTTAATTAAATGAATTAATGGGAACGGTATGAGTTATCAGGTTGGGTTTTTAGCTTGTTGCAAACCAATGATTCTTAGCTAATATCTTTAGAAGTGAAGTTGATTAATTCCAAGTTGTCCTGCAGTAGTTTCTTGAAAAATGTTGAATAAGAATTTGTCTATACATGTTTGGAACTCATGGAGTTATTAGGGAGTGTGAACAACAATGAACTTGTTTGATCATTTCAATTGGTTAAATTTCTAAACTTGTTGAATAAATTGGACTATTTGGTCTTATGTATTTAATCTAACCGTTCGAGATGGTTAATTACGGATGCGTTGGGTTTTTGCCTTGGTAAATATTAATCTTGAATCTGTCTTCTATTTAGATACTTGATGAATTTGTTCAAATGCTAGATTCACCTGTTTTGCCATGCTAAATTGTCGTTATATGTATGAAGAAATGGATGAGAGTTGTTGTATTGACTTACAAAACCTTGTCCTATAAATATTCCATTGTTGAAGTTTAAAAATATTTTGTTCTAATTTCTGAACAAAGGTTGAACTATGAATGCTTTCATGATTAGATAATCATCGGTTGTTAGTAGTAATGGTTATAGTGCTGTTAGTGTGTGCTATATTGACGTTGAGTGTCAGTAAGGGTAACTGAGCAAAATCTAATAAGTGATTTAAACTGGTGTGTTTTATGAGATTGTCTTCTACTAGTGTGAGCTTGTAAGAAGAAGCTGTTTCAACTTTGTGACTTCCGCACTATGTTTCTTTTCTAGAATAAGTTGTTGAAACAATCTCATATGATGATGGAAATTCTATGACATGATTTGTTGTATTTCTTTTGGAATATTTATTGATGTGATAGTAAGGTATAATGAATTTTACCAAGAATGTATGTTATTGATGTTAATAAAATGGATAGTAATGTGAGGGTGATGTTGATTTTTTTATAGATAAAGAATTTTGATAGCCTTTCGTGATATCTCTTAAATGAAAATATTTCCAATGTTATATTCATGTTCTTTTGGGGTTCAAGATTTATGGGGTAGTTGAAATTTGTCGAGTAAAGCGACATGTTGCAAAACTTTATTGGTTCTTGGGTGATTCAAGTGATTTGATCTTGAAGGCTCGTTTGTTCCTATCGGTTAAGGTTTGATATTCCCTTCTTGTGAGGCTTGTGCCATCAATTGTCGTTTTCCCTTATGTTATCCGAGTTCATTGCCTAATTGACTTTTCCCTTGGTCCTGTGTTCACTGCGAGTGGTAAATGTTTCTCTAGCTGGGAAAATTGTTTTCATTTGCCTTTTCCTTCTGAGTAAGAATCAACCTATTCGTTTCACAGGGGTCTTTCGAAGTGTTTATTCATTGTTGTTGTGAGACCTTGGGTTGTACGAGGAGCATTAGAGGATGAATTGATTTCGTGTATGATTCTTGAAGAGAATCTTAGTTACAGGATGTTTGTCTTTGAGATTAAACTAATTGCATTGTTGCCATTAATAGAACCTATAGTGATTTGTAGTCCAAAGTCTTTTGTTCACTTTGGGTGGAACATTAGAATTATCGAAAGAATGGAAACCTTGACCGAGTGTGACTAGATTGTGAGACTTTTTATTCATCAAATCTGAGGATTTCACTAATCTTTACACCAGAAGTTAATTCTAGGAATATCAGAGGTTAAGTTTGGGCTTTGCATGTTTATGTTAGAACTTTGGTCACCCAAAGATTGTGTGTAGGGAAAATAGAAACCTGGCGTATTCTAATCAGTGGAATGATCGTTGATTTCTGATGTAGTACCTGAGCGTGTGTACTGGGGATTTTGATTTGTTTATTCTTAAAAGTTTGAGGTGATGTGATTGCGTGAGATCTATTCTGAGGTGTTTTGTGTGCCATCTGTCAAATCAATTTCGTCAGTAGAAGGAGTTGTCTAGAGTGTTTCGGTGGGATCAGTAGAGCCTCTCCACAAAGGTGTAGATGATGTATTTTGGTTTGAGCATAAATTTTGAGGATGCTAATTTAAGAGATTTGTGGTCGTGTGGTATGTGGTGAATTCGAAATCCAAAGTTTGAGAGGAATTTTATTCCTAAAAGAGAAACTGAGAAAAATGATGTTTCCTTGGGTACTGAAACGTTTTCTTGATTTTCGTTGGAGCTATGTGTTGTTGACGGGTGTCTTCCGCAATTTGAGCTTGGTTTTATGATGGCATGTATGATTATTTCCAATTCAGATAGAACAAAAGAAGTATTTGGTTTGGGGCATTCGAGTGATTTCTCCTTTAGCTTTCGTGGTGTTCATTCGTAAATTGACTAATTAGAAGGTCGAATGGTTTTCGTGATGAATTGTCAATTTGGATTTGACCCTTTTGGTTGGAGAGTTGGCATTGCGTGGTTGCGATGAGAACTCTTTATTTTCAGTTGGATCCTCTTTGTAAAATAGTTGTTTAAAAACAAGTTCTGTTGTGCATTCTTGACTAAAGAAGGTGCTCCTTATTAGATGAAGAGTTGATTTAGAATTGGGACAAGAGTTCTGTGTGGATTGAGCATGTTTTGTGCTTTCATACCAAAGGGGATGTTGGCCCAGGTACATTGGTTCGTTTTCAACAGTGCAGGGATTAGGAAGTTGGCAAATCGCTTTGACCGTCTCAGGCCATACGCAGGTACGCAACTTTTGGTTTGTTCTGGCACCGATTGATTACCTTGGAGATATGGAGTTTGAGTTTCATTAACGTTGTTGACCATCGAATAGGATCTTACCTTCGATTCTCTCCTGATGAGTGCACCTGGAAATGCCGGGTCGAGTGTTAGGACAGACGTCGTTTTACGTCATGGTGTTGTGGCCTCATTAGTTCAAGAGAGAGGCCACTTGGGAGTGGAGTTTCGCATGCGTGAGCGTTATCCGGATTCATTCACAATGGGTACGTGGTTACTGTTGATAGTTCCCAGATGTGGTTGTTCTTTCGCGTAGAGCTATGTGAGGATTCGGGGTCGAATCCTGTTTAGGGGGGGGGTAGAATGTAATATCTTGAATATCGATTAGAGAGAATTTAATTGAGAAAGAAAAATAAATTAAAATTCAGTGCTTTGGTGAAAATTATGGAGTTGGGCCTCCGACCCAGGCTTGCACCACCTTGTGGCCGGCCAAGATTGGGCCAGGAGGGGGGAGGCGCCCCATGGGCCAAGCCCATGCCGCTCACTCGCTTAACCCTAGCCAAATCCCTCCCTCTCCTCCCTTCCCCCAAGCCGCCAGTTCCCTCACCAAGCAGCTGCCTCTCCCTCCCATGGCCGAAGCCACCCCCTGCCCTTTCCCTCTTTGGCACCTCCCTCCCCTTCCCTCAAGGTTGGACCTCCATTGCTACCATCCCTGAAGGTGTTCCCGCAGCTTGCCGATCACAAGGAGAAGGAAGGAGAAGGAAGAAGAGGTGAGAAAGGAGGAGAAGAGAAGGATCACCTCGTGGGGAATTCAGCGAGTTCATCTGTCGTCAAGGGTAAATTATCAATCTTCCCGCTGTTTTGAATCAATACAGATTCGTTTTGCCATCAAGAAGGGGATCGTAGTACTGCTGTGTAGATCGGTTGAATCTGTCTATCCGTTGACGAACGGTTTTGGGTTAGACCCGAGCAGATTCAGAGATTAGTGTCTCCCAGAGATAGATGAGAATTTTCGTTAGCTTTCCAGAAAGTGCTAATTCATAATTTTTTTTGGATAAACGGTTAATTAGTTATGATTTTCGCAAGACAGAGTGCTAAATCAGTCTCAGGACTTGTGCAGCGAACATAGATCTGTAAATTTGATATGGGAGACTACTGAATTGGGTCAGTTGGTCTCCTTGAGATTTGTAGGTATTTTCATTATGTTTCCATAAAGTTAAATTTATAATTTTTTGGATTTCTAGATCAAAAGATATGAATTTTAGAAACTATTGCTGTAATCTGTCTCTCTGTGTGGATAGAAGAGAATTACTTGACTGTTTGCAACGTTGGTTGCACAATGAAAATATTTGTGATAATTTTATTGAGATAGCTTGTTTCCTGTAGTTTTCAGAGATTATTAGAACAATGTGTTTGGTTATGCCGAACAAAAGTTATGAAATTCACAAGTTAGTAGTACCGAAGATGACAGATCGGTCTTCGGGATTTAAAACAAAGGCTTAGATGAACTAGTTTGATCTTTAGATTACCTGAGAATTGCAGCTAGGCTTGTGTAGGTTCTAGGAAAATTAGATTAATTGCTTTTGGAGTTTCAACTCAAAAGTTATGAATTTTTCCTAAACAGTTGTTCATTTGGACAGATTTGGGAATTTGAGAGTGTTTTGATTAAATGTTTGGATTGCGATTAGGGACGCTTGTTCTCCTTTTGTTTCATTGCATTGCAGTACACTTTTGGTTGGTATACTTACTATATTGTTTTATGGCTGCCAGGTGGTGGTGAACCCCGGGGCTAGAGCTTTCTATCATTGTCTTCCGTATCACGGTTGAGGTAAGTACAATTGATTTGTCTTGTTTGTTGTTTGTTCCACTTGATTGATGAATATGAAATGGGTAATTTTGATATTCCTTGTTTTCATTCATTGTTGATATACCATGATTCTTTGATAATATGTTTACGTTCAACATATGCATTCGTTCTTTCTTTCGTGTTCGCCACTGAACTGGGTAGTGAAGTCCCATCATTCTAACATGGGCAAGTACCTTGTGATTCTTATTGTTGGTGAATGCTGAGTGCTTGTTGTTCATACTGTTAATTCTATGATCCATGAGTAGATTCAATGCTACATGTTTTTTTCACATTCGTTAATCCATGCTTGATGAGATGATGTCTTTCATTATTCATAATTCATTCCATTCATTCATTGTTCATGTTTCATCCACGGGAGTGGAATGTAAAGACCCATCAATTCCAGTATGGGCACGTAAGACCCACGATTCTAATGTAGGCAGATTTGGATCCCTGTATGAAACGTTCTTCATACGGGCCTTGGATCCCCGTATTTTGTTAAATGCGGGCCTAAGTGAGCACCGACGGGTGTGAGTGACAATATTGGTATAAGCAGAAGTAGAGATCATGCATTTCATACTTCATATGGTTTATGCCATTATTCATTCGAATTCTATTCTGTAATTGATATGTTCTTATTCACCCATTCCACATTCGAGTACTATTCTATGCTGTTATGTTCTTATTCAGTCATTCTACATTTGAATTCTATTATGTGATTGATATGTTCTCATTCAGTATTGTTCATATTGTTCTATTGTACTTGCTGAGTCTTGGACTCATTCTTGTCGTGTTTATTTGTTTTAGGTAAACATTAGAGACGGCATACATTGGAGGGAATAGTCACGGATCACTTCATACACGTTGCTCAAATCACCTTTAAATAGATGAACTCGTCGTTACCTTCCATTGGATAAACGTTGGATTGAAATAATTGGAGTTCGGTGGTTGATGTCCTCTTTCATTATGATATGTTGAATCATTCATTGCCTAAGATCTTCGTATAATCTATTGATAAGTTTTTCATAGATGATTCAATTTGGTTAGGTGATTAGAGTTTGATAAGTTGTTGAATTCTGAATCAATTCTTATGTTAATTCTATCATTTGATGATTCCTACATGTTATTAGATGATATATTGCTGAAATTATTTAGTATTGTTGATGTATGTTAGTCTTCTAGGTAATATCTTGGCTTCCGCATAGCCAGGGTGTTACAATTGAAATGGGTTAATTTGGAATGAAAAGAAGGTAATGAGGCTCGGCTCGATAGTAGCTCGTTAGCTCGCTTTTAAAATAACCACTTAAACAATAAATAAAATGATTTTAAGTCGAACTATGTCATTTTCGAATGAAGTTCGATAATAGCTCATTAAGCTCGATAGCCAGCCCTAGATGGAGTACCACATGTGCATCACATGCACTGATCACACAAACATTAGCTATTTAGAGTGATTTCATTTAAATCTAGTGATAATGATTATTCTCCTTTACATTTATTCATAGACTTGGTTATTAATTAGTTTATATGCTTGAGACTTTAATTGTTTTATTACTAGTTGATTTATTATTCTTGTTGCCATTTTATGTACCAGGAGAATGGTCCCGGCGTTCCTTGGGTGTGGATATCCCAAGCATTTCTCGGGTGCGGGTATCTTAGGTGTTTCTCGAGTACATGTATCTTGTGCATCCTTGGCGCGTATGACCAAGCTGTGAACTTTTATCCTTATGCATTTATTATGTTTTAATTGATTCACATGTGACCTATGGACGGATTTTTATTCCATGCATGCGTGCTGGAATTATTGTTTAATTAAGGTTTAAAGTAGTAGCTAGAGTAGTTAGGTGACATTCTGGAATCAATGTTAGGTTGGGGTGTTACAGCACTCTCCACTGTGCTCCACTGAGAAAATCTCCTGTCCCCGGTGAGCTCTTGCCTCGCCACCCACATCATCTTGTTCCTCTTTACTTCCTAATCATGTTACCCCTCTCATTTTTAGATTTTTCCACCAAGGACCATCTTCTTCCCGATTTCAGCCGCTGCCTCTGCCATCGGCAATTCTTCCTCCCCGTTAAGCCTCTCGCCTGAGTGTGTGCATCTTAAGTATCCTTAGAGCACCCTCTTCCTCACTACACCTACCATTTACAACCCAGACTCACTGAGGAGGGCTATCATCATTGACCCCTCTATCACCACCACTACTCACCGTCGTTTTGCCACCACAGAGCTAGATCTGTGTCATCACCAACTGCACCTCTATGTTTGTGGTGAGCTTTTGAAGCTTTTGTGCTGTTCGCCTTAGCTTCTCGCCGTCGTTAGCACCATCCCCGTAGTATCTGAGGCTACGTTGTTGGTTTTTCTCGCCGTAGTTCCTGTACCGATGACTTTTGGTTCCTGAGCCAGCACCCGTAGCATCATGATGCACTCCTGAAGCCTTCCCAGCTCTCAGTGCCGCCTCTTTTGCTTTCCCACACCGACGTCGTCGCAAACCCGAAAGACTTCGCCGCCTTCCTCCGCCACGTCGTCGTCTCCATCCACCTCTCTAGCCACCGTGACTACCCGAGTGATCGCCGTGGTCTCCCCTATCCATTCCTGAGCTTGTTCATGCCCCTCTGGCACTCTCTCGCCACCGACAAGCTCACCAAGCTCTCATCCATGGTGCCTGTCCCCTCTATTTGTTTTCTCTCACTGACAAGTGGGCTCCATGAGGTTTAGCGCTAATGATGTTTTTACGATTAGATTAGTTTGTTTAATCCTTCCTTAAGCTTAACCAGTCGCTCATGCCTGGGCCTAGTTCATTAAGTTAATTAGAATTCTAATTTAAACCGGTATTAAGGCCTGAGTCACTAACATGTAGGTCCCACAGCCCCGTTCACGCCTCTGTGAACCCGGCATGCCATGGACTCGGCCCCCACCTATCAGTCGGATGACACAATAAATCTAGATTTTTCCTTTAGAAAGAAATATGAAAATCCCTGCACAATGTTTTCTGTTTTCTTTTTCTGGACTCCAAATCATGAGCTTTCATATGTTGCATTTGAACTCCAAATTAAGTGAAACTTTTTTTCTAAAATTTTGTAAAATCATGAGCTTTAGTAATATACTAAAATATTTTAATTTTTTGTTTGTTTGAATTTATTTGTGTTTGATGGTTTTTATTGATTATATACCGATGTTCTGGAATCGTACATAGTTGATCCAGAGCAAGAACCGGTGTTCAACGAGAAAGGCAAGCACCCACCTTTGACGATACTGATCCATATTTCAATGTTATGTATATTGTTTGCTCAAAATATTATGCATGCTTAATTTGAGTAAATTGCTATGTTATTGTTTAGTATTTAGTTATCGCCAATTGTTGCATTGATCCTACCTTGAAAAGTTTATACCCTTACTGTTGTCACCCTAGAAATATTATCCACTATTGGTAATAATATTTGTGAAATTTTAGAATAGTATAGGAGGCTTGTGCTTAGTCATGCTTAGGTCAATAATGGTACAAATGGTGGGATTCGGTAAAACAAAGTTTTGGATACTATGGGAAAGTGTTTTTTGCAAAATTTGGACAGAGATCTTACCTCTGGTATTTTGGATAAAAATATGAAAATAAAATGGTTTCGGACTTCGGCGAGTTGTTTGTTGAGACTAGTGTAGTTTGCACGAGAACTCAGTTTGTGTTGGTCTCGCTCTGGTAATTAAGGACCGGACTTTGATGCCATTGACCCAAGCATTTTCAGTGCAACCATATGTTCAGAATGGGTTGGACCTAGCCAAGTAATTTACCGAGTCTGAGCATTAAGCCCTTAGTAGGCATTATCTGGGTTGTGCAGACGATGGTAAAGAACGTATATGTCTATATGGCACTTGCATTAGATGATTGTAAGTGATGTCCATGTCCATGCAAGTGTTACCAAAACAATTGTGAGCTCTCTTGATGATTGTAAACAACGTTCATATCTTGAGGAGTTAGCTCACAGGGCGGGTTGATGTAAAGATGATGTATTGTAAAGACTTTTCTGTGATCTACTTCGTCACATGCCCAAGGAAGCATGTCATGGCTGATTGTATAAGTTGACCACATTGTGTGGGTAAAGTTGTACATCCTATGTAGAGTGAGATCTTAAATCTATTCAAATAGCTGTGTCTCTGGTCATGGACATCGCTTGGTGATACCACACTTGGTTAGATTTTCTGGTTTTCTCTAAAAATAGTTCTATTGGGAATTGGTATGGATGGTGGGTATCCATGCTTGAAAGATTTTGACAATGGACTGTCAAAAGTAATGTGATGGTAAAGGATAGTCACGGATCACAACTACTATATGCTCATATGTTATTTCATATTAAAGACAAATGGCTTTATAAAGTTTCTCTTTAAAGGGTAATATCTCTGTTGCAAATAAAACTCACTTTAAGCAAAAGAAACTAGATAGGATGGGCATCCTTTGATATAGCTTGCATATATTAATACCTTTGATATAAAGTCTTGAGGATTACATTCTTGTACTCACCATTGCTTGTCAAACAATTGTCAGAGCAAGAAATTGAAGACCCACGTTCAACTACTATTACGCCATGGGAGTTGGAGATGATGTTAGTGCCGAATTCTAGGGTGTGAACCTAGTTGGGTGCCCATGGGTTATGACATACCACGTGGGTTATTTATCCTGAATTATTGTTTATTTCCGCTACAAGTACTCTTAATTGTGATCTATTTGGCTGGTCGGCCCTATTGTGTAAAACTCGGTCTTAATGGCCTTTGTGCAACTGCTTAATATTATGTGCTACTCTGTTTTATTTACTCATGTATGGATGTGATTCAATGTTGTAAAATGTGTGTGCTAGCGAGGACTAGCACAGTGTACACATGGGATTCAAAATTGAATCTCTGGGTCCGACATATATTGTAGATGAATAGGATTAAGATATTGTAATATTTGGGAAATGTAAATATATAGTAGGTAAATAGGATTAAGATATTGTAAACATTGAGATTTCCAATTAATATCATGCTACGAAATAATAGATTAGTATGTCTCTTATCAAGTTACATGTTTGGACCCATTATCTCTTTTTTCTGGGCATCATGCATTTTTTGCCTGTTTAATTTTCTTCATGCATTTTGAGATGATGACGTGGCAGTCAATGTGGCAGCCGACGTGGCGAGAACCGCCCATGATACCAGTCTAGGGATGTGATTTGCATAGTTTTGATATTTGAGGGACAGATTCTAAACGGTATTGGAGATAAGGGATGAAAGTTAGACTCCGAAAAGAGTTGAGGGACCACATATATATGAACTTTTTTCCATTGTGTTGAGGGACTACATATGGACTTTTTCCACAAAATTTCATCTACAAATGTAAGTGCATCTAAAAAGGTTGAAAAGTTTGACCTAAGTTACAAAGGACGGTTACCCTTCCAAACCTTTATACATATTAATTGTTGGAAGCTATATAATCCTATGAGGAAAAAATAGCTGTAAGTTCTCTAATTAATCAGATAAAAGTAAAGAGATCTAATTCCTCAACTAATGGACCATGCTATTATAATGGCGTAGAAATCAGGCCTACAAGTTTCATAATTCAATTCAAATATATAAAAGCGAAAGGCAAAATTAGCTACAAGATACCATTATTCTGTGGCATTTGCTGTGGTACACTGAAAATTCGGTCTATGCCAAAACACATTGCAAAAATATGGCTCTTTGCTGTAGGAGACCGTGCCCATCATGTATAATATCATTTTCGGGCGAGTCAGGAGAGAGTACGCTAATAAAATTTGCATTATACCCTTCCGGTCAGAGCCATTTCATGTAGCGGTCAGCGCCCATCAAACCACCTTAGTCACCCATTCCCTCCCACCTGCATGGACCATCGAGTCCGTGCTATTCGGTTCAACCAGATCCGGATATGCCGAGGAGCAGCCATTGTCATTTACGGAAATCTCTTTCTCTAACTCAGCCAGAAAAGATGCTATAATAGACACGGTGTTCTACGGCAAAGAGCCATGTTTTTTTGGTGTGTTTCAGCAAATACATGAATTATCACTGTCAAACAGCAAATGCCACAATATTATGGTGTCCTATAGCTAATTTTGCCAAAGTTAAAATGTACTCAAATTTAGTTCTAATTTTCCAGGATATATGTTCATCTAAGTTTCAAAATAACATTGAAATTCAATATGAAATTAAATTAGTAATATATAAATTCATGTCCAAAAATGATTATAAAATGGAGTTAGCTTAAATACTGAAACGACATTGATTCATGACTAAACTTAAATTGGACAATTATATACATTAAAAATTAAGAAATGCTACTAAAATATGAGTTGCAATTATAGTCCCCCATATTAATCCTAGGAGGGAAAAGTCCTATAGATTTGTATATTAATATGAAGAAAATAACTGCAAATTCTCTAATACATCCACCCACTGGTCTTACCTCGTAATGGCTTAGAAATCTAGACTGCAAGTTCGATATTCCAACCGAACCCACATGTCATGTTTGAAATAAAAATTTGAATTGAACATGAATAAGTACAAACTAAAATATAATGATATTCTGGACAAATAAATTCTTTAATAAAATAAATTCATTTTGGAAGTATTTAAATTGAACTTGAATAAGTAAAAACTAAATATATTGAGTTTCTTGATTTTGTAACAAATAAAATACGAAGTCAAATAAGTTCGAATATATGAACTGAAATTTGTCAAAAATTTAAATATAATTATTTTTATTTGAAGAAAATTGTAATTATATAAAGTAAAAAACTTCAAGTAATAAATCCAAAACAAAATGGAATTGGGAATTAATTTTTGAAACCACGCATAATTTATTTTTGTAAAAATAAATTTAATCATAATTATACTAAGTAAAAATTAAATTAAATCTCCTCATAAAAAGAATCTTTCGCTAATTTATTGAATTCAAAATTAAAATAAAATTGAATTAAAAAATATATATATAAGAGTAAATTTCTGAAAACTTCACGTGCCCTCTCTAAAGACTCGTAAAACCACACGTTTCACAAAAAAATTTCAAGGAACTGCACAAAGTTTGCCAAAATGTACTAGAAAATCTAATACTTTCTGAGCCAACAGGTTATGACAACATGGGTCATCCTACAATAGAAACAAGACAACCAAACTAGATTTGTGGCTTTTGTGACTGGGCACATACTGTCATTCATTACTTGTTGGCTTGGACAAGATTCTGATTTCTCAAACTATATATGCAGCTTCCTGAATGTTTTCTTTTAAAAACAGCATTCAAGATCTATTGATTACTGTGATTAACGAACTAGTGTAGCTGCTAATGTGAGCAGTTTATTTATTTTTATCGTATGTCTAGAAAGCACGAAATGGCATTACAAGTTCTCCACTAAACGGCCTCAGAAACGACTACGCTTACGTCGGGTGGCCTGAAGCCCGGACACTTGCCAGGCTAGTACCTTGCATGGTTGTGACACAATATTCCGTCTAACGAAGTCTAGTAAATACCATGTCGTGAATTACCAACTCATATAGAAAAATGTCATATACCATCAAGACTGTACGTGCTGAAATTTGCTAAACAACAGAAGCACGAGCACTCTGATTGGTGAAGAGGAGAGAAAATTCACGAGATAGAGGGTACCCTGAATTTCACCATGATGCCTTTATTGAAAGACGGCCTTGAACGAAAATGGTAGTAAATCTAACCCATCAAGTATCAGCCGAAAATTAACCCCTCCAATTCCTGCACACAGCATGTCAAGTTTGTTAGTCGACAGAACAAAGTCGGCAAAATGCAGATCGAAGCAACTGAATTGTTTCTCGTACCTCGTCAATTAGCAGCCGAACAGCCAGGCGGAAGAGAGAGAGAGAGAGAGAGAGAGAGAGAGAGAGAGAGAGAGAGAGAGTTCCCAGGAGACCACTTGAGATATATCAGACGCTCAGCTAGCAAAAGCGCAGAGCTGTTCAAATGAAATCTCTGTGTGGTATCAATGCCTTGGAATTAAGCTGCCTCTACGCTTTTGGCGTTGGTTTGGCCAGTGTTGCTTTACTTTCTCTAAAGCATAACCGTGCACGAATGATTATTTGCTTGTAGCTGGAGTTAAAGATATTTGAGCATGGCTGTCGTGTGAATTAAAGAGTACCTGTCGCTTGTTCACTCAAAAAAGTTGATTCGTTAAGAAGTAGGGACAAGGCAGCATCTTGTGATGCCAGTAGTCGTTTTGCGCGCGAGATGAGATTGCTGAAACAACCTTGTTTTGAGTGTTGTTGTTACACATCACGTATGGACTACCTATCATTCTACCACTGACCTTTAATTAGAAGCAAGACTTATTATCTACAAACAATCGGTAAGATTAAATATACCTCCTTCTTTTAAGAATGACTAGAAAATCCCACAATAATCCTTAAATCAGAAGAAAGCAAAATTCCTAGAAATTCTCTCATTAATCAGGAGAAAAAGAAAGATCCCACATGTCTATTAGATAGCCCATGTATAATTATAATGGTGAGGATATCCGCAAACAACTGGTGAGATTAAAGATACCTCCTTCATTTTAGAGAACTAGAAAATCCTGCGATGATCCTTAAATCAGAAAAAAAATTCCCAGAAATTCTCTAATTAATCGAGAGAAAAAAAATCACACACGTCTATCAGATGGCCCACGTATAACTATAACGGTGAGGATGTCTCTTACCCAGTGCTATATGTACATATCACGTTAGTAGAGACCAAGCTATCATTTCCAAAATCAAAGTTCCAAACAGTCACCGAACTCTCCTAATTAGACTATCAACCGAGTCTGACTCTTCTAATGGAGCTATTGATGTGTAATGTTCCGTTTTGGGAAACGGTGAATAGTAATTACTTTTGGCTTTTGGTTTTCAAACCGTATTTCAAATTAGCTTATATTCTAAAATCTTCTAGCTTCTAGCTAAGCTCAGGTTTGTGTTTCAAACCTTTTTGCAAATTACCGAATTCAAAATTCGGATTTGAATTCCCCTTTTCGGATTTTGGGCCCCTATTATTTTTGCCCTCCTTTCTTTCTTGGGCTCAGCCCGACACCTCCTTGGGCCCCTGGCCCATTTTTCCTTCTTGTCCTTTTGGCCCAGCTCCACCCGGCCCCCTTGGCCCATTTTCTCCTTTTGGCCTCCCTGGCTCAACCACTTTCCCCTTGCTCCCTTGTCGGACCCGGATTCCGAGAATCCAAATCCTCTGTGAAAGACACTGTGCTATTCCCTGGATCAGTAGATAGCACTCACAGATATATTACTGAATCAAATTACACATGTCGTAGGGTAAACCATACCATTCATTAATTTAACACACAGAGTTTACATAGACCGCATCGGGTCAGGTTTTACAAAAGGTGCCGAACAAGGCCAAAGATTACATTACAAAAGCGGAAGCGACAACGGAAGAAAAAGGGGTAGAGCACATCTCTCCACAAGCAAGCGACTGGGGAAACCCATGTGCGTCCGACATTACCCAAAGACTCAGATAATATAGGATGCACGCAAGTACCAACTAGACTAGGGCGAGACTAGAACAACTAAAGACTAAACTACGCTTCATTAATTCCTGGGCCTCCAGCTTTTGGATCCTTGCAGAATGCGTAGCCTTCAGGGATTCCTGCTTCTGAGGGTTTTTGGGGGAAAGAGCGAGAATGAGCACAACTTCCGTGCTTGCGAGCCAACACACAATGCAATAATATACATGCAAGGCTTAACAAGGATGGCTCGGTTCTTTTGTTTGCTAAAGCAATGTTTTGAATTATCATAATTACAAATTCCTATCACTTAGCATTTTAACAAATTGCATTTTATTAAAGAGAGTAATTGTGCAATATTTAGTTTAGTAGAGGTTCCCTCCGGCGAAAACTCTACCTTATGCATTTTTTGATTGGAGCTGCCTCCAATTACTACCATCACTGAGCTCGACGACTCAGGTAAAATCCAGCACAGGGCTAGGTGAGCCCATCCACATTTTCATACCACCCACAAAGTTTAAAATAGAACTAACTCAAGTTAAGATTCCCATGTCCGCCTTTGACTGTAGGCGCGACTGTTTAAACAGTTTAGACTCTGCAGAGGTTGTACACTGTACCCACAAGAGATAGTCATACTCATTACCCTACACAATTCCTTAGTCCTGTAGTTGAGCGACCGTCACAGTAACCTTTCAAATTACCTCGCCCCTTCCATCATCTCATCCATATGGGCTGCACTTGCGGTGGGTCCCATAAGTTGTGCGGGATGTCACCCCTACGACGTATCGTAGTAGGTGCTTCACCATCGGTGTCCCTTCTGAGCTTACACTTTGCATGCCTTTAGTGAGATGAATTTCAGGGTCCAATAAATTTACTAAGCCAAGTTGCACTTTGCAGACTTATGGTTGTACTTGTTTTACACAGGAGGTCATGACAAGATTAAGTCCTTAGGGGTTATCTGGGCGGTTCATTCCACATTTCCAACCATTCTCGTGCTCCCGGAGCACCCACCGCCTCACCATATGCCTAGATAGTATTAGCAATTAAGGTTTTTGAGGAGTAAAATCCACCAATTCCACCATCTCAGTCATTTCCCGTAATGACTGCCCCCAAACCATTTTTATGTTTTAAAGGATGATGTTTGGGACATGTGAGACCCCAGGGTATTTAGGCTTGTAATACTTAGTCATTCCATTGACCCTAGCATCACAAACAAAATATCCGGTGCCTCGAGAAAATATGTACATCCCAGAAGTGCTGTACATACACCCTTTTACAAAATCATGCATCAATTCCATATAAACATAGAACCAAAGCACGAACTAGATAAAACAAGGACATACATAGTAGAGTTATTACAAAAGGGGCTGACCGGCCAAATACAAGCTAAAGAGTTAAATAAACAGCGGAAGCAAAAGCCATAAGATGGCAATAACAAAAGCCATACGGTTTGCCTTTAGCCCACAAGGCAACTGACCGTGCCACCAACCTAGTCGTGAAACCCACCACATATCTCACAAAAGTGGATCCCTTGGGGATCAGCTTCCTCCTCTGCAACAATTAAATTTAAGCAAGGCAAATGAGTACAAAAATGTACTCGCAAGACTAACATGTAGTGTAACAGCCTATACATAACTACATGCAAGCTTGTTTAAGTGGAGGAGGCTCTAGACTCAATTTTAGCATAAAGCAAGTTTTCATTTGCAATAATGTAATAGATTTAAAGCAATTTGACAAACTGTTTTTAATTGTTGAAATAACAGCGATACAAATAATAATAACAACAATAAAGACAACCTGGAAGTGACTAACCCAATAGTCACCACAATAATAGCATGAATTACCCATTCATACCAACCCAATCAAGTTTTAATTAAAGGTTATAGTCTAGTTCTTGCACGACCTTACCAAGCATGTCCATAACCTAGGACGAGGCTATTCAAATAGATTTAACCCTACAGGGGTGTACCAATGTACCCACACGTCAGACCACCTTTTTGCTAAGCTATTTAGCACACTTCCTTTGGTATGCTGGCATGGCTAAGTCCTACGAGACATTTCCAATGGATTGAGCTAATTAAGAGTCGCACGTATGGGGGGTTAGCCTTAGTGAACCGCCCACCCAAGGGCTCCCACTAAGAACCCATACGTTGAGTCGGAGACACCGGCCCAGCCGAAGCAACTGCGGGTGCTCCTGGGTATGGAGAACCTAGAAAGGAACCCATCCCTCTCATCCCAAAACAAACATTTTTCTTTACAACCACCAACGACTCATTAATTAACACCACCCAAAGTACTTAGCCAAGAGAGGTTCCATATGCCCCTCGTGTGGTTAGCACGCAAAGATTGCTTAGTTTAGTGACACAAGTAACTCGGTCCTTGGGGACTTAGGCACCATTCCAACACACCATGAGATCACACCATCATCTATTGTGCCCAAGTCAATAACAATTCATTTTCAGTTTTATTTCTTTACAAATTAACAAAGCACAAGTGCTGGACATAATGGAATAATAATTTTTGTGTTATCAAAGTTATCGACTAAGTTGATAACCGCCCAATTCTACCATTAGCAAAGCATTTCTAAGCAATATCAACACGTACTACTAAGTGATAAGAGCTCACCCGATGAGCTCTAAATCACAGCAAGATATTCCTAGGCTTAGTAGTAGAGATTGAATATTTACCTACAGAGTATGCATCTATAGGATCAACTAATCGACAATAATTTAACAACAAAATAGAGCATGCATACATACACTTTGCAAACAATATATTAGACTTTGAAAGTAATAGGATTAGGTATGATCAAATTGCTTACCTTGCTGAAGATGCTCAATATGCTGCAGAGGATCACTCTCAAGGTCAACGCACTCGTCGGCACCTAATGAAAAAGCGAAAAAGAACCTATAAGAATGAAGAATAACGAAAAGACTCAAAAACCAACTTTCACCAAATGCTCTGAAAATTTTACAGCAGCAAGAACATGATTTTTAAGGAATTTAGCAACAAAAACCAATTGATTTGGATTCTCAATGCAAAAGTTATGGCCAAAACAATTTCAGCCGGCTAGAAAATGCTGAAAAATTACAATCAGGTACTGTTCATCTGAATTTAATTCTTTAGCACAATTTTCCAAAGAGGTGTTGCACCTGAGATTTTATGGTAAGCAAAGCACCTCATGATATGAACAACACAATTTGATTCACCTCATTTGGAGCTAGGATGCATTTTCTATGATTTTTCAAAGACATGCAAAAGAACACAAATAAAATGCAACCACAAGAGCTTTAAAAATAGTGGCATGCCTAAAACCTATTCTACAGATAAGCACACTAACAGAGGAGACCAACAAAATTGGTTTCACTCAAAAAGGATCTACAGAGAATTACTTATGCAATTTTCAAGTTAAATGCATTTTTAGAGCAATTAATAAAGCCTACAACTAAACAAATTAACCAAACCATTTTCTGGAGCCGAACTGTAATACTCCGTTTTCGTTTAAAAAGAATTCAGTTCGAATTTGATTTTTAAAAGAGAAAATTTCCGGCGTTTCGTCTGTTCTTCCAGATTTAGGCCTGGGCCTTTGGCCAGCAGGCCCGAGAGGGGGCTCTATGGGCCAAGGGGGGCATCCTTGCAGCCCAAAGGGAGGGGCAGCCATGGGGCCCATGGCCCATTAGTGGCCGGCCAAATAAAAGGGGGGAACCCTAGCACCCCCCACTTTTTCCCTCTCCCCCCCTCCTAGCCGCCACCTCCTCCCACCTCCTCCCCTCCCCTCTTGCGCCACCATCCAGCAGGGAGACGCCCCTCCTCCACCTCCCTTGCTGCCGCCCAAGATCCCGGTGCTCCGCCCCCATCTCCTGGAGCTGCCCCGTGGTGCCAATCCTTCCGTTGCCGGCCTCCCGCGAAGATTTGATTGGAGCCTCGCAAGGTTACTGATCAAGACGACGGGGAACGTCACCACAGTTCATCCTTCGTCTTCCTGGGTTCTCCAAGGGTAACGAGCATTGTTTGTCGTCTTATGAATAATCATAGAGTTGAAACCGATTAGAATCGTTTGGATCAAAGTCGTTCTGCAGTAAGATCGAATCTGTCCAGTATGTTGCGCGGGCTGTTTAGACATCTTAAAAGCCAAATCAGAGGAGTTGATCTCCTAGAGATATCTGCGTCTTGTTCTGAAGTTTCTGTGGCCGCTGAGTTCACTTGATTCCGACGTTCGAGTCAAAAGTTATGATTGATTTAGTATCTGCTGTCCAGATTTCTAACGAGATTAATCTGTTTTGTTATTTCGTAAAATATGAAAATATAATTGGAGGAATATGGATTTTCACCCAGCTAGGTTATTGTAGGTAATTTGATACCCTTTCCAGATTGTTAAAGAACGATCAATTCGGAGTTATAGATTAAAAGTTATGATCGTTTTAGTGCTGCTGTTTATTCTGTTAGACAGTTTCTGTGCTGAAAGTTCATCTGTCTATTAGTGTACTAATTTGACCAAATTGGATTATCTTGTCAACTAGAGTATTGTAGATTTATCAACTAAGAATCCACAAAAACTAGGCTCACCTCTTTTTGAGTTCCAGATCATGAGTTATGTTAATTACCGTGCTGCTGTCCAGAGGCAGTTTATGGCTGAATGCGTTGGTTTTCGATTTAGGGTTTCTAGTTAGATCTTGAATCGCCGGGGAAGCATCGTAGAATGTTAATCAGTATTGTCATGTTCATCGTATCCTTATTTCAGTTATTTATTTGTTTAGGCGGTGAAGCTTCAAGTTTATGAGTACCACCATTGCCTGCTAACACGTCGCATCGCGGAAGGCAAGTACACTGCTTATCTTAATGATTGTGATTGATGAATGCTTTTAGGATTATACTGTGAGTTCTGATGATTCAAGAGAAGTTGGATTGTCTATGGTCTTTCATATGTATTGAATCCATGATTGGAGATGATAATATTTAAGTTCATGTTCGTTCCTTATGTGTGTTATCTCCATGATTAGAGAGCGTGTCTTTTCAATATACATATTTCATTCCATGCATTCATTATTCATGTTACATCCACGGGAGTGGATTAAAAAGACCCATCAATTCCAGGATGGGTACGTAAGACCCACCATTCCAATGTGGGCCCCACTATTCCAATGTGGGCGTTTTGGGACACCCGTATGAAACGTTCTTCATACAGGACTTGGGTCCCCGCATTTTTTGTTAAGATGCGGGTTTAAGTGAACACCGACGGGTGTGTCACTAGCAATACCGGTATATGCATGTGTGTAGTCCCTCCATTCTATTCACTTCATTCATTCCATTCATTCAAATACTCGTTCTGTGATTTCTTCATGTGGTTCAATGATGTTGACTTGTTATTGTTTGTGGTATGTTCTATTTATTCATTGTACTTACTGAGTCTTGGACTCACTCTTGCTTTGTTTATTTACTTTTAGGTGATCGTTGATGAAGTTCCCTTGGGAGGGAGTAGACATGCACTACTCACATGATACACTTTACATTCGTTTCAATATAAGGATAATTAATGTCTTTCAATCGTTAATTGTTGGATGGTAATAATTACATCTGGACATGGATGATACATTTACTCGTTGAGTTTTGATTAAGTAGTCAAAAGTTCATGGATTATTCGTTGATAGGATTATCTTAGTGGATCCAATCTTACATTCTTGTTTATGTTCCCATTTGTTGATGCTCTGTTTAGCTTAGTGGATGAATTATTGTTGATGTTTTCCGCTGTATGATTAAATGTTAGATCTTTAGGTAGCATTTTGGCTTACGAATAGCCATGGTGTTACACGAACCAAGCTTCCAACCATTTTTAGATTAAAGCTAAGTTCAAACCAGAGCTAAATTTTTTTGAATCAACTCAAAAGGAGCTAAAATGAAATAGTTATGCTATTTTGAAGTTTAATACTTTTTTCAGTTCACAAATAAATGCCCTCGGGTTTTCTTTAAAACTAAACCGAACGGAAAAGCCCAGGCTGTTGAGATAAGATCCAACGGCCCATGCGCACCGAGCACAGCACATGCCCACGGGCGCGCGCTCACGGCCCACAGTGCCACAGTGCCAACCGTTGGATCAAGATCCAACGGTCCACCTAGATTGAGACGATCGGACAGCTATGCTGATCAGGACAGTTGGTTTTCAATCCGACAGTCCAAAACCAACTAAGCGAATGCACGCGCCCGAGAGGGTTTAAGGAGGTTGGGCCCCTCTGTCAGTGACCGCAAGGACATGCACGGGGTTTAAAGCGCACAGGGCGGTTTAAAGGCGTGCGGGGCCACCGGTCAGCGACAGGGGAGCTAGGTTAAGACAGCCCATTAATACTAAGCAATTAATTAACAGAGATTAATCAGTGTTTAGCATTAATGATGTCCTAAAAGATTACGGCACAGTGATTTTCGTTCGACAAAAGTCTCGACGGCAAAGAAATGGTCACCGCCGGCAAGATAGGTCACGGCGGTGCGAACCAAGGACATGAACGGGTTCGCAATAACCTTGCGGACCCGATGGAGGTGACCTCGACGGCGGCGACAGTCCAGAACGCCGGCGAGCCGGAGTTGAGCGGCGGCGACAAGCACGACCGAAGGACAAAATGCAAAAATAGCTCCGCAGTGGTCCAATGAAGCGAGTGCCAAGCCTCTAGGGACTAATTAGGGGCTACCTTAGCACAGGGGAGGCTCGGAGGTGGCCGGGGTTGCTCCTGCGATGGAGTTTGCCGGACCCGAGGAAGATGACACGGAGAAGATGGGCTGAGCAAAAAGAACAACTCCGGGTCATCAAGATAGCTTCACAATAGCTCAAAGATGATCCATGATCAATTAATTGAGAAGCAGAGCCACTTACCGGAGCTGAGGAAGAAAGGGGGTGATTTCGGCCAAATTTGAACAAACCCCAAATTTGACAATCTCTGCGAGTGTCAAGCAAAATTAAGTTAGGGGATTTGCTAAAGGTGAGAAGAGGCTCAAAAGGACACGAAAAGATTTGAAGAAGAACCACTGGATCATTGTGCCGACCAAGCTTGCTTGTCGGCCGACAATGGTGGTTTTTGGGATTTGGTGGTTTGAGCTTGCTTGAGCAGGGAGGGAGCAAGGCAAACCGAGGTGGTGTTTAAAGGAAGCTAAGGAGGATCTTGAGAGCTACTTATAGCCAGAGGAGCAAGGAGGGCAACAGCAAAGCTCACCATGGTGGAGCTCGGGTCAATGCTCTGCCAAGAGCACCGAGAGGATGGGAGCAGTTGAAAGTGAGACTTAGAGGGCGACCCTGGCAAGCATTTAATGCTAAGAGTCGTTGCAAGGACGAGAGGAAGGGACTTGGCTTTCTCCCATGCTCTGCACACGCCATGGCTTGCTGGCGCTCTTGCGCGGGACAAAGGAGGAAGGGAAGAAGATGACCAGGACCAGAGAGGCCCACCTGCAGCGACACAAGCCAATGTGGCTCGGGCCGGACAGGAAGGAGCGGGTTGAGCCAAACCCAATGATTCGGGTCAAAGATCTTGACCGTTAGATCGAAATCCGACGGTTGAGAGCCCACGCGCCACTTGAATGCACCCGGTGCAGTTAGTGGGTTAGGCTCGACCAAGTGGCGCGGCGGGTTTGAAAAGGCGATCGGGCGCGAAAGGGTACGCATCGGAGCGGTTGGATTAAAATCCAACAGCCCACAAGCGGTGGCGGGATCGGAGATCCGATGGCTCCAGCAAACAAGGGTTGTACAATGGCGATCTAACGGCGAAGATCCAATGCGCGTTTTGGGGATGGCTGGAACAGCGCGCACGCGGTTGGGTTCAACCGAGTGGGAAGGTTGGGCTCGGACCCAAGGAATAGTGCACAGATTAGGGTTTGAATTTCAGCTGAGTTTGGAAGAATTTTTTAGAGGTAGCAAACTAACTCCAAAAATTCTGAAATTTTGACTGGAGGTTCCTCACTCCAGGATTAACCTTACATAAAATTTCTAGAGATTTTCATGCATTGCATTGTTCTCAAGAAATTCATCAAGGTTCGTTCTAGGGTTTGACCAAAGGTCAACTGGTTTGACTTGCCTCCAAAAATTATCAAATAATTTCTAAAAATTATGAAATTTTTCAGAGGGGTCACACAGCATCCCTAGAGCTAAGGAAAAATATTTCCAGAGGTTGAACACAAGATTTTCAACAAGGGTTGAAAGAGGGGACTGACTTAAATGGAGATTCAGGTTTTTGATTTCCCACAATTCCTTTACAAGAATTACAGAAAAGTTCAAAAACTACAAGATGCAAGAAAAGTTTTAATTCCTTCTCATTTCTGACATTTGAGACACAGACCTAGATTTGGTTACATTTGAAACACAGACCTAGATTTGGTTACATTTGAAACACATACCTAGGTTTGATTGCATTTGAAACACAAACCTAGATTTGGGATGTTACAGGACATTTAATATCCTGGTACTTAAGCAAGACTAGCATGTCACTTAAGTACAACCTATAACTAGTATTACCATATATTTACTAAGGTGATAAGGAATAATGGATTCAATATCAATGGATGGCATATTAATTAATTAATCATCAAATGGGTATTTAACTACCTTAAACTTTAACATATATTTGATTAAAGAATTAAAGCATGCAATTTTAGTATTTTAAATAAATATAATTTGAATAAAATGTAGGCTCAATATGTTCAAAGTATTGACTCACCTTGGATGTAGGTAAGAGGGGTTTGACAATCTTGTGCTTGATGGAAGTGGAGATCCTCCGCGTCTTCGAATCCTAATCGGATGATTGCACCGGAAAAAGGGCACAAACAAGCAAAGAGAGCAAATAAATAATAAGAAACAATAAATGAACTCCAAATTGAACAAGACCATTAGCAAGATCTTGAATTTAAAAAATTTTAGGAATTTATTTTATAATTTTTGGAGTTATAACGGAGGAGAACAGAACTATCAAAGATTGAACTGGAAATAAAATGGAAAATGAGAGAGAGAGAGAGGGGGTGCACGGCTACAGTGCATGGACCGGGTTTACAAGCTTGAGGCGCCTGTCCACGGTACAGGAAAAAGGGGGGGGGCACATGGAAGCCAAAGGGGAGGGAGGGTTAGGCAATGACCGATGGGGCCTTGCCCATTCATCCCCATCCTTTGGTTTACAGAGAAGGGATTAGGGGAGGAAATCGGCGCTCACGGGTGATGGCGGCGCCGGCGAGGTGGCAACAAAGGCGGCCGACGACGGGCGGAATGGGACCTGGTGGGGGTAGAGAGGTCGTGAGTGGCGGCGACCGCGGCGAAAACACAAGACGGTGGCGGCAAAGGCACCAGGGGCGGCGGCGGGCGGACAGGAATGGAGGCGCGGGCAAACCGGTGGTGGAGCAACGGAGATGGCATGCGCACGGGCTGCGCGCCACCATGGGGGAGATGCGAAGCCGAGCGGGAAGGGCGGACGTGGCGCACGCCATGGGCAGAGGAGAAGGGGCGGCGAGGATGGAGCTCCCCAGTGGCGGGGAAGACAAGGGGAGGTGGGGGAAGGCTTGAGGACCACAAGAGGCGTGCCGTGACGCGGTGGGCTGGGTGAGGAGTTCACCAGGGCAGCGTCTCAATGGCGAGGCGGCGCGACGGAAACAGAGCTTCGGCTCTGGCTTTGCTCGGAGGAGAAGGCGGAAGGGGAGAGAATGGTGGGGGAAGGTAGCAACAGGGATGCACTAGGCCTTCCTCTTATAGCTAGAGAGAGGGCGAGGGAGCTGTTGGTCTTGGCAGAGCATCCGAGGGGAGAGAGAGGGAGGTGCTCGGCGGTGTGGTGGCGTGCACAAGCGAGGTAGCGGCAGCAGACGCTCGTGGCTGCCAGGAGGCACAGTGAGGAGCTAGAGGTGGCTTGGGAGCTTGAGGGAGCTGGCGGTGGTAGGCGCCCCATGGGTGGCAGAAGGAGCCGTTGGTGGCGGTGGCATGCACGCAAGGGAGCGCTGTAGCGGGCCGCAGAGGGCAGCAGCGGCGCAGGCGTCCAAGAGGAAGAGGCAGGGAGATGGAGCCAAGGGGATGATGCCAAGGCTGGGCTGGAGGCCAGATGGGCCGGAATGGGAGAGAAGAAGGCCCACGTGAGGTTGGGCTGGCCCACAAGGAGGACTGGGCTGAGCCCGAAAGAAAGAAGGGAAGCCCGAGGTTAAACAAGAGGAAACTCGACCTTGAATTTGAATTTCAAATGTTAAAAACATTACATTTGAAACACAAACCAAGGAGAAGAGAAGGGAAGCAGAAAGTGAAGGGGCCCAATTTGCAAAAGAGGGAATTCAAATTGAATTTTGAATTCCGAAGTTGCGAAAAGGTTTGAAACACAAACCTAAGCTAAGAGGAGAAAGGATATTTTTGAAAATACTTTGCTAATTTGAAAATACGGCGAAGAACAAAAACCGAAAAGTAAACACTATTTAATCGTCCGAAAAACAAGACGTTACAAATCCTACCCACGTTAAACAGAATCTCGACCCCGAGATTCGAGTTGCTTCGAGAACAGGGACGGGAAATCCTGCTTCAGTTGATCTTCGCGCTACCAGGTGGCTTCTTTTGCTGAGTGGTGGCCCCAACTTGGTAAACTGATGCCAACTGCTGGTTCACAACTATGGACTAGAATGCCAACTAAAAAGCTATAAATTTTGTCTTCCAATTGCTGGATCCAAGTCTCACTATTATTGGAGTCCACCATTCTAGCATAGCATAAGGTCACCCAATTAGAAGAATGTCCAGTCATGTAATAAATCTCATCTTCTATTGATACGATAACATAATTCCCAAATCTTACTTCCGCCAATCCAATAGACTCAACACTCTGATTTCATAAATCCACAACATCTAGTAGTAATAATCGCATCTTTCAATTCGATAATTTCCAAGATCATGCTAAATTTCATTCTATCTCTTTTTTTGGAACGAAATTCTCCAAAGATTAATATTGCGCAAATGTTTTCTTCAAAATTCTTGACTAAATCCACAACATCATTCACTTCCTCAAGCATATTTATTAATTACAACCCTTCAGAATGTCTTTATATAAATCCAATATCTACATTACAGAACCTTCCAAGGACTGGTTGCAATCCATAAAATTCAAATTTAATCTGCCAAATTATTTTTATCACCATCTATCCAACAATCATTTAGTAACTCCAATATCAGTAGGATATCCTTTTAACCATATATTCCCATATCCAACAATCATATGTTTGTATAATTCAATATCCTACAATCATATCCTTTTATAATCCGATCAAGGCATATCTCTATAATCCAACCAAAATTTTCTTTTAAATCCTCACTTCTCTATTCAAGCATATCCAATTAATTTCACATTTCTTGATTCAATCTAATCCACCAAAATCAATATTACGAATTGGTAATCCTATAATCCAATCTTCAATAATCATGTAATTCTTTAATCAAAATCTAATCGTAATACATTTCTATAATTTAACATCCAACAATTATGTTTTTATAATCCAATCAAAATTCAACTTACTCTTCCAAAATTAATATCATGAATCAATATGAAGATCCAATTTTCTTCGCAATCTACTTTCTACCTTTAATGCTCATATATCTTGATTCCAAGTTTTCAATTGTCATCATAATCAACTTAAGATTCGATGAAGATCCAATTTCTCCTAATAATCAAATTGGTACTTCAGACTCCTCCACGATCATTTTCTTTCCTCCATAATTCTATATAATCCACCAGTCTGCTATATTTTAAATAATTCATAATCCGTGTTCACAGAACTTCTTATAACATTGGTAATCTTAAAATTTTTAATTCCCAAAATCAGTCCTATCAATGATTTCCCGAAGCTATCTAGCTTGGCATCCAACACACTAGTTAATCCCAACAAGACTAGCTTCCATGTGACTCATCTGTTTGAACAACCTTCAACAATTCTTCACAGGTTTCATAGATGAGAGGAAGAAAGCACGATAGGCGAGAGGGGAAAGCACCTGATATGATAGAGAACAAGGGAGGAAGACTTGGACTGTTGCTCTTCTATGGTTCCATCAGAGGGAACAACTCAGCTTAGAACTAGATGAGTTATATGAGGGTTTACTGGCCCTCTAGAGCACAACAGAAGAACTTTAAACCAACGAGGAGAAAGAATCAAGTACAATACAAAGCCTAGAGTGGCTGCATTATAATAAGGGGGTTTACGTGTTACATGACTCCTGAAGCACAACATATAAGCGATGCTAAGCCATGACACAAGATACAAACACAATGTCTACAAAAGAAGGAAACGGAAAGTGCCTGCAACAAAGGACTGCCTCGCAAGCACTGCTAGCTAATCTAGACTAATCCTGACTACTCCAGCGGGGTTCAGCTACCACAAGCAGTGCAGCTGTTCGGGAGCGGAGCGAAGCGGCTCGCCAAACTCGGCCAGCGAGAACAAGAGCGGGAACAACTAAGACTGCGACCATGGCTGGACTCTCCAGGGTTGACGACGGGCGGCGGACTAGGGTGTCGCATGCTCTTGTGCGCAGTCATCCTGGTACGGTTCTTCTGGGTCGTAGTGGTCGATCCGACGCTGGGTTGCGGGAGATAACGGCTGATCTTGGTATTGGAGCTTGCATCATAGTGGCTACTGCAACGACGTTGTTCTTCTCCTGGTGTTGAAGAGCTTCGGGTAGTGCTCTCCCTCCTGGGGAGATGGGAAGGAAAGAAAGGCGACCTCAACAAGAGATCCTCGTGCATCTGGCACAAGTGAGTCGAGGCGAAGCGTGCTATGATCTGAATGGCAGTAGAACAGCGGCTCCTGGGATGCTTGCTCCAGAAGGTTTGAGCGATGAACTCAACCTTCATGGGACGAGACTCTCGATCTAGAACCTAGAGCTTCCGGCCTCTGAAGATGGGCTGGTGGCGACCCAAGGTATTGCTTGAGTTTGCGGGGGAAAACCGACAAACTCGTCGTCGTTCTTGCCATGAGGGAAGAAATCCCACGGGCCATCGGACGATGATACGGTCATCTAAAGTTTCGAAACAAGAGAGAGAGAGCTAGCAACGGAGTAGACTAACAAAAAGGAGGTAAGTAGAGAACTAAGAGAGATGAGTAAGAGCAATATACACACTATATTTTAACAAATCTTTTCTTAATTTTTGAAAATAAGACTCAAGTCCTTAGGGTTCGACCAGTCTAGCTAAGGCTCCTACAGTTGTATGCTCTGATACCAGTTCTGTCGGACCCGGATTCCAAAAATCCAAATCCTCTGTGAAAGACACTGTGCTATTCCCTGGATCAGTAGATAGCACTCACAGATACATTACTGAATCAAATTACACATGTCGTAGGGTAAACCATACCATTCATTAATTTAACACATAGAGTTTACATAGACCGCATCGGGTCGGGTTTTACAAAAGGGGCCGAACAAGGCCAAAGATTACATTACAAAAGCGGAAGCGACAACAGAAGAAAAAGGGGTAGAGCACATCTCTCCACAGGCAAGCGATTGGGGAAACTCGTGTGCGTCCGATATTACCCAAAGACTCAGATAACATAGGATGCACGCAAGTACCAACGGAGTCAACTAGACGGGGGCGAGACTAGAACACCTAAAGACTAAACTATGCTTCATTAATTCCTGGGCCTCCAGCTTCTGGATCCTTGCAGAATGCGTAGCCTTCAGGGATTCCTGCTTTTGTGGGTTTTTTGGGGAAAGAGCGAGAATGAGCACAACTTCCATGCTCGCGAACCAACACACAATGCAATAATATACATGCAAGGCTTAACAAGGATGGCTCGAGTTCTTTTGTTTGCTAAAGCAATGTTTTGAATTATCATAATTACAAATTCCTATCACTTAGCATTTTAAGAAATTGCATTTTATTAAAGAGAGTAATTGTGCAATATTTAGTTTAGTAGAGGTTCCCTCCGGCGGAAACTCTACCTTATGCATTTTTTTTATTGGAGCTGCCTCCAATTACTACCATCACTGAGCTCGACGACTCACGTAAAATCCAACACAGGGCTAGGTGAGCCCATCCACATTTTCATACCACCCACAAAGTTTAAAATAGAACTAACTCAAGTTAAGATTCTCATGTCCGCCTTTGACCGTAGGCATGGCTGTTTTAACAGTTTAGACTCTGCAGAGGTTGTACACTGTACCCACAAGAGATAGTCATACTCGTTACCCTACACAATTCCTTAGTCCTGTAGTTGAGCGACCGTCACAGTAACCTTTCAAATTACCTCGCCCCTTCCATCATCTCACCCATATGGGCTGCGCTTGCGGTGGGTCCCATAAGTTGTGCGGGATGTCACCCCTACGACGTATCGTGGTAGGTGCTTCACCATCGGTGTCCCTTCCGAGCTTACGCTTTGCACACGTTTAGTGAGATGACTTTTAGGGTCCAATAAATTTACTAAGCCAAGTTGCACTTTGCGGACTTGTGGTTGTACTTGTTTTACACAGGAGGTCATGACAAGATTAAGTCCTTAGGGGTTATCTGGGTGGTTCATTCCACATTTCCAACCATTCTCGTGCTCCCGGAGCACCCACCGCCTCACCATCCGCCTAGATAGTATTAGCAATTAAGGTTTTTGAGGAGTAAAATCCACCAATTCCACCATCTCAGTCATTTCCCGCAATGACTACCCCAAACCATTTTTATGTTTTAAAGGATGATGTTTGCGACATTTAATATCCCGGTAGTTAAGCAAGACTAGCATGTCGCTTAAGTACAACCTATAACTAGTATTACCATATATTTACTAAGGTGACAAGGAATAATGGATTCAATACCAATGTATGGCATATTAATTAATTAATCATCAAATGGGTATTTAACTACCTTAAACTTTAACATATATTTGATTAAAAAATTAAAGCATGCAATTTTAGTATTTTAAATAAATATAATTTGCATAAAATGTAGGCTCAATATGTTCAAAGTATTGACTCACCTTAGATGTAGGTAGGAGGGGTTTGACAATCTTGTGCTTGATCGAAGTGGAGATCCTCCGCGTCTTCGAATCCTAATCGGATGAATGCACCGGAAAAAGGGCACAAACAAGCAAAGAGAGCAAATAAATAATAAGGAACAATAAAGGAACTCCAAATTGAACAAGACCTATACCATTAGCAAGATCTTGAATTAACAAATTTTTAGGAATTTATTTCATAATTTTTGGAGTTATAACGGAGGAGAACGGAACTATCAAAGATTGAACTGGAAATAAAATGGAAAATGAGAGAGAGGGGGGGGGGTGTGCACGGCTACAGTGCATGGACCGGGTTTACAAGCTTGAGGCGCCGGTCCACGGTACAGGAAAAAGGGGAGGGGCCCACATGGAAGCCAAACGGGAGGGAGGGTTAGGCAATGACTGGTGGGGCCCTGCCCATTCATCCCCATCCTCTGGATTACAAAGAAGGGAGTAGCGAAGGAAATCGGCGGTCACGGGAGATGGCGGCGCCGGTGAGGCGGGCAGCGGAGGGAGCCGGTGATGGGCGGAATGGGACCTGGTGGGGTTAGGGAGGCCATGAGTGGCGGCGGCCGCGGCGAAAACACAAGACAGCGACGGCAAAGGCACCAAGGGCGGCGGCGAGCGCACGGGAATGGAGGCGCGGGCAAACCGGTGGTGGAGTGACGGAGATGGCGTGCGCACGGGCTGCGCACCACCATGGGGGAGATGCGAGGCCAAGCGGGGAGGTCGAAGGTGGCCCGAATCTGCGGGGCGGCGCACGCCATGGGCAGAGGAGAAGGGGCGGCGAGGATGGAGCTCCCCGATGGCGGGGAAGACAAGGAGAGGTTGGGGAAGGCTTGAGGGCCACAAGGGGCGTGCCGTGACGCGGTGGGCTAGGTGAGGAGTTCACTAGGGCGGTGTCTCAACGGCGAGGCGGCGCGGCGGAAACAGAGCTTCGGCTCTGGCTTTGCTCGGAGGAGAAGGCGGAAGGGGAGAGAATGGTGGGGGAAGGCAGCAACAGGGATGCACCAGGCCTTCCTCTTATAGCTAGCGAGAGGGCGAGGGAGCCGTTGGTCTTGGCAGAGCATCCGAGGGGAGAGCGAGGGAGGTGCTCGGCGGTGCGGTGGCGTGCACAAGCGGGGTAGCGGTAGCTGGCGCTCGTGGCTGCCAGGAGGCGCAACAAGGAGCTAGAAGTGGCGTGGGAGCTTGAGGGAGCTGGCGGTGGCAGGCGCCCCCGTGGGTGGAAGAAGGAGCCGTTGGCGGCGGTGGTGTGCACGCAAGGGAGCGCTGCAGCGGGCAGTAGCGGCGTAGGCGTCCAAGAGGAAGAGCCAGGGAGATGGAGCCAAGGGGATGATGCCAAGGCTGCGCTAGAGGCCAGATGGGCCGGAATGGGAGAGAAGAAGGCCCGCGGGAGGTTGGGCCGGCCCACAAGGAGGACTGGGCTGAGCCCGAAAGAAGAAGGGAAGCCCGAAGTTAAACAAGAGGAAACTCGAATTTGAATTTGAATGTCAAATGTTAAAAACATTACATTTGAAACACAAACCAAGGAGAAGAGAAGGGAAGCAGAAAGTCAAGGGGCCCAATTTGCAAAATAGGGAATTTAAATTGAATTTTGAATTCCGAAGTTGTGAAAAGGTTTGAAACACAAACCTGAGCTAAGAGGAGAAAGGATATTTCTGAAAATACTTTGCTAATTTGAAAATACGGCGAAGAACGAAAATAGAAAAGTAAACACTATTTAATCGTCCGAAAAATGGGACGTTACATCCCTTCTTCTTCGAGCCAACCGCAGGCCACGAGCACTCTGTGCCCTCCAGTGCGCCTCTGCCCTCCCACGTTGCCTACGCCACAAGCACCCGTGACGCCACCACCTGGTCAGCTCCTACGCTAGCGCACGTCGCCCTCTGGCCCTCTGCCGCTCGCACCTGCTCCCTTGGCCTCCCTCACACCCGAGCATCTCACCCCCTTTGTCTTCTTCTCTGGCTGAGCTGCTCAGCTCGCCCGGGCCGCCTGCAGTGGCAAGTGCGTCTCGGGACCGTGCGCCTGTGACCGGTCAGTGCTTGCACTGCGTCGTCATCAACAAGCGTTGTCTCCACCACCTGACCTCGCCATGCCAGCCTCTGCCGCTCCTAGGCGTGCCTCGTGTGCTCTGGCAGTGCCCACGCCGCCCATGTCAACGCCCCGCTCGACACCCTCTGCCGCTGCACCTACTCCCTTGACTTCGACTCCCCTCCATCGCCTCGTCTTGTCACCAATGCTAGCTCCCTCTGCGCTCACTTACCCTTGACACCCAGCGCCCAGCTCCCGTCCTGTCCCCTCGCTCTGCACTTGCTCGTGCCGGCCGCCTTGGGACCGTGCACTCTCCACCGTGCCAACGGCTCCTCCCGCCCTTGCTCCCTTGGCTACAAGAGCCCCGGGCCACCCCCTTGTTCCCACATTTCATTCCCCTCCTCTCTTGGTGGGTTTCTCCAAAGAAGCGCCCGCTCCTCCCTTCGGCCTCATTGTCATTTAGCTGCCCTGGTGAGCTGCTGCCTTGGCCACCCCCGTCACCACAGGCCCCAGGCGCCATGGAATCCATCCCCCACCTCCCTTCCCCTTCCACACTGTCGTGGACCTCTGCCACTGCCACCCCTTCTTCTCCTCCACCGGTCGCTGCCGCCACGCCACCTCGGTCTGCCTCGAGCTTCACTGCCCAGCTTCGCATCTTCCCCATAGCCGCGCGCAGCCTATGCACACGCTAACTACACCGCTCTGCTGCCGCATCGCATGTGCCTCCCGTACGCCTGTGCGTCACCACCGCCTTCAATCCCGCCGTGCCGTCGCACCGGTGCTCATCTCGGTGCGCCACCATCGGCTTCAGCTCCGCCTCACCGGGCCTCCGTCCTCGCCTTTCCTGGCTCTACTGCTTGCGGCGTCGGCTGCCAAGCCCTCGCATACTGGTCTTTCCCCTTGCTCTGTCGATTTTGGACGGCGCTTTGGCGCTGCGTGTGTCGACCAAATCTCGGTCGGGATTTAAGGCAAGCGGTAATTAGCCGCATTAATGAAGCCTTAAACCAGTGATTAACCATTAATTGATGTCTTACCCCCCCCCTGACTCTCTGACCAGCAGGCCTAGGAAAATAATAAATGCCTGCCGGTTTTGTTTTTCATTGACTCAATGACAAGTGGGCCCCCATGAACAGTATGCACCTGGTGCACCATGGACTGGTGCACAGTGCATACGGACCAGGCACTATTCATGGGCCCCACATGTCAGTGGGCCAAATTCTCTCCCCCTTTTTAATTTCTCAATTTAATTCCAATTCAAACTTCGGAAGCTCTGTTCTCCTCAGTTATAGCTCCAAAAATTATGAAATTTGTTTCTAAAATTTTGTAAATTCAAGATCTTGCTAATGGCACTGGTCTTATTTCATTTGGAGTTCATTTTTTATTCTTTCAGTATTTATTTGCTATCCTTGCTTGTTTGTGCCTTTTTCCGGTATGTTCACCTCATTAGGATTCGAAGAAGCGGGAGATCTCCAACTTGATCAAGCTCAAGATTATCAAGACTATCTTACCTTTACTCCAGGCAAGTCGATACTTTGATCATTTTGAGCCTACATTTTATGCAAATTATATTCATTTAAATTACCAAAATTGCATGCTTTAATTCTTTAATCAAATGTATATTAAATCTTAAGGTAGTTAAATACCCATTTGATGATTAATTAATTAATTAATATGCCATCCCTTGACAATTGAATCCATTATTCCATGTCACCCTAGTAACTATATGGTAAATACTAGTTATTGGTTGCACTTAAGCGACATGCTAGTCTTGCTTAAGTACCTGGACATTGAATGTCCCAATCATCGTCTTTTAAACATGAATGTGGTTTTGGGCAGTCATTGTGGGTAAATGACTGAGGTGGTTGAGTTAATGTGTTTTTACTCCTCAAAAACCCTAATAACTTGTTGTTAATATCTAGACGGATGATATGACGAATGGTACGATGGTGGGTGCTAATGCAGCCCAAGGAATGTTGGTATGTGGAATAAACCACTTAGATAATCCTAAGGACTTAATCTTGTCATGACCTCCTGTGTAAAACAAGTACAACCACAAGTCTGCAAAGTGCAACTTGGCTTAGTAAATTTATTGGACCTTGAAAGTCATCTCACTGATGGAGGAGTGAAGAAGTGCAAGCGTGAGCTCGAAAGGGACACCGATGGTGAAGTTGCCAGCTACGCTAGTCGTGGTGGTAAACATCCTGCACAACTTTTGGGGCCCACCTCAAGTGGGAACACCCCGTATGGGTGAGATGACGGAAGGGGTGAGGTAATTTGAAAAGTTACTATGATGATCGCTCAACTACATGACTACGGAATCATGTGGGGTAACGAGTATGATAATCTCTTGTGGGTACAGTGTACAACCTCTACAGAGTCTAAATTGTTTAAACAGCTGCGCCTACGGTCAAAGGCGGACATGGGAACTTTACTAGAGTTAGTTCTATTTCAAAAACCTTTGTGGGTGATATGAAAAATATGGTGGGCTCACCTAGCCCTGAGATTGGATTTTTCCTGAGTTTCGAACTCAGTGGAGTTAATGACTGGGGATAGCCCCAATCAAAAGAAGCATACAATATAGGTTCCGATGGAGGGGACCTCTATTGAAATAATTATTGCACAATTACTCTCTTTAATAAAATGCAATTTGGTTAAAATGCTAAGTGATAGGAATTTGTGAGTATGATAATTGAAAATGTTGCTTTAGCAAATAAAAGAACCCGAGCCATCCTTGTTAAGCCTTGCATGTATATTATTGCATTTTGTGTGTTGGCTCGCGAGCCCGGAAGTTGTGCTCATTCTCGCTCTTTCCCCCAGACCCTCAGAAGCAGGAAGTCCTGAAGATTACGACTACTACGAGGATCCAGAAGTTGGAGGCCCAAGAGATGATGAGGAGTAGTTTAGTTTTTTTAGTCTAGATCTCACCCCAGTCAAGCTGAGTTCATTGGTGCTTGCGTGCATCCTATATTATCTGAGTTTTTAGGTAATATCGGACGCACACGGGTTTCTCTAGTCACTTACCTATTGTAATACCTCGAATTTAATTTAGAGGGAGTTAAGTCGGAAAAAGGTTTTAGTGTAATTTTCAGTTTGGAAGGGGGATTAAAGAGGAGGGCCTTTGGCCCAGAATACCTTGGATTTGGGGATGGGCCTGGCAGCCCAAGAGGGGAGGTGCCATGGGCCTAAGGCCCATGCGCCCCCACCCCTTTAACCCTAGGCGTGCACTCCCTTGGCTGCCTCCAAACAAAGAAAAAGAGAAACTAAAGCTGCTGCCTTCCCCCAATCCTGGGAGCCACCATCTCCTCCATTGGAGCAGCAGCAGCCGGCCATCTCCTCCATTGGAGCAGTAGCAGCCGGCCATCCTTCCCCATAGGAGCAGCAGCAGCCAGCCATCCTTCTCCATTGGAGCAGCAGCCCATCTTCCTCCATTGGAGCAGCAGCCCCATCCTCCCTTGATTCAGATTCGTTCTTGGTAGAGGTTGGTTTTTGGTTCATTGTCAGGGCTGTGTTCAGATTCAGATTTATGTTCTCTGTTCATCGTCAATTTTCGTTTAGATCAAGGCCGAATTAGAACTTGTGATCTCTTAGGGAGTTGTAGATTATTTCGTCAGGTTTCCATAGCCTCTGAGTTCATCTCAATCCGAGTTATGGTTTGCAAGATACGGCCATTTTTGTACCTCTGTCCAGAACATCATTTAATTTCCAGCAGTCACTTTTCTTGGCAATTTGAGCATGGCTAAGGTCCGAATCAGGAATCCTCCCTATTATGGTAATTGTATTTTATTGTCTTAGCTTTCCATAGCCACCAAGATCACCAAATTCCGACATTTGGATCAAAAGTTATGTTAGTTTTATTCTTGCTGTTCAGATTTCTGGCGAGATGAATCTGTTGAATTACCTTCTAAAATATGTTTATGTTAGAGGCAAATTCAGGGTCCTCACCCAACTAGAATATTTTAGAAAATTTCATAACCTTCCTAGAATGTTAAAGAACGCCTTAATCGGAGACGTAGAACAATAGTTGTGTTATTTTCTTCTCTGCTGTGCGTCTCGTCAGGACAGACTCTGTCTCACATGTTCAGCTGCTTGTTAGCATTTCGTTTTGGCCGTTTTGGGTCATCTCATCAACTAGAATGTTGTAGGTTGGTTCGTTAAGTTTCTTTAGGGACTGGGTTCATCTCGTTCTGAGTCCCAGGTTAAAAGTCGTGGTCTTTTCCGTGCCGCTGTCCAGTTTCGCTTATGTGTTGGTGTTGACTGTTTTCAGACTAAGATTATTAGCTAGCTCTTGGTTGTTCGGGAATGCGTTGTAGGACGTTAATGGAAGCGTCTTGTTATATATGGTTCTTATTTCGAGTATATATTGTGTAGGCGAAGAGGCTTCAGGTTTAGGAGCACCGCTATTGCCCACTAACGCGTCGCATCGCGGGAGGCAAGTACCTCAGTGTTCCTATAATCATGAAATGTTGAATGCCTGTTGTTGATTTGTATTTCTAAGAACCATGTTAATATTTAAATGTTCGTATTCAATCCATATGTGTTACCTCCATGATTAGATAGCATGTCTTTTCAATGTTCATATGTCATACCATGCATCCACAATACATGTTTCAATCCACGGGAGTGGATCAACACTTAAGACCCATTAATTCCAGTATGGGCACGTAAGACCCACCATTCCAATGTGGGCAGTTTGGGACCACCGTATGAAACGTTCTTCGTACGGGGCTTGGATCCCCGCATTTTGTTAAATACGGACTTAGGTGAACACCGACGGGTGTGTCACCAGCAATACCGGTATATGAATGTGTGTAGTCCCTTCATTTCATCCAAATCATTCATTTCATTCATTCAAGTGTTCGTTCTGTGCTTATTTCATACACTTCAGTGATGTTCACATGATCATGATTGTTATATGTATTATTCATTTACTGTACTTGCTGAGTCTCGGACTCACTCTTGCGTTGTTTGTTGTTGTTTTTAGGTGATCTTTGAGGTTGGCTCCATGGCGAGGGAATAGACACACACTACCCTTTCACTTCACCTTAATCAAGTCCAGGATTTTATTTTAGTTCGATTTAATCATTCATTATTGATGAACTGTAATAATAAATGTTGGCTGTGGTTGATAACTCTTCTCCGTTAAGATTGGTTAAGATCTGTGCGTGAACTTAGTTCATCATTTTGATATAGTTGCTTGAGATCAGATTATACTTCTGTGATGAATCTGATATTTGTTGATTTCAGTATTGTCTTGATATTTATGATTGTTGGAACCTCCGGTATAGCTAACTATACATGGGAGGTTCTGCCAAAATTTAGAATTTTGTTGTCTGTTTTAACTTTGTTAACATGTTAGTTTAGTAGCATTCCAGACCCTTGTAGGACTGGAGTGTTACAGTTGGTATCAGAGCGGGCTTTAGGTCCGTGGTAATTAATCTATTAAAATGACACACTGTGCACAGTAGGTGGGATGGGTAATTCGTGGCTTCCGCATTTCAATTGTTATGATTTATCTGTTGAGTAATTGTTGAATTGTTTTTGTGCTTCTATTACTATTAAGCTAAATGTTTAGTTTTTATGCTTTGGTGTTCTTAGATGGCGAGAGGTAGTGGCAATGGTCGTGGAGCGGCCCGTGGACGTGGTCGTCCACCGGGCCGGGGCCGTGGCCATGGCCGTGGTCGTGGACGTGAACCGGCTGTGTCTTCATCTTTGTTTGAAGAGTCTTCTGGTGCTGCCGCTGAGGGGGTTGCCTCAGCCGCTCAACCGGCCGCAGCAGCTCAGGCCGCGTCGGCTGTTATCATTCAGAATCTTCAGAGGGAGAACCAGGAACTCCGTCGACAAGTGCAGGCAGCCCTTCCCGCTGCGGCTACACTAGTTGCGGAACCTACTACTGCAGCCATTCCACCCAAGGCTAGGATGAGTCTTCACGAGTGGATGTCACTTCGTCTGGACACCTTCGACGGAGCAGGTACTCTGGTTCTGGCTGCAGATTGGTTGCGATACATGGAGAGGCAGTTCGGTGCCTTAGAGATGACTTTAGGGCAGAAGGCGCGGTTCGTGGCCTTTCAACTGAAGGGTCAAGCTGATATCTGGTGGGAGGGAGTCCTATCTGCTAGGACCCCAGTACAGGGACCAGTCACTTGGGAGGTATTCGTGGAGCAGTTTAGGACAAAATTCTATCCGGATTCCTTTGTTGAGAGGATGGAGCAGTCACTGCTGACATTTGTTCAAGGAAAGATGTCAGTGTCAGAGTACGAGGCTGGATTCAACAATCTAGTCTGCTTTGTACCAGCAGTGGCCAATGATGATCGGGAGAAGGCCAAGAGGTTCCGCAGGGGCCTCATTCCGGAGTATCACCACGTCCTGGGGGCGACGGGCTTGCGCGATTTCAGCTCCGTGGTCGAGTAGGCCAGGGGAATGGAGCTGGAGAGAGATCTTTCTTCTCAGAGGCAGGCTGCTAGTGGTCCTGTCCCTGCTGGAGGTTCTGGTGGTGGCCAGAAACGGAGTTTTGGTGGGGGAGGTGGGTCATCTCAGCTACCTGCTCCCAAGAGGTTTCAGGGGAGTCAGTATACCCATCCTGTTCAGCAGTGGTAGCCTTCCTCTTCGGCACCACGTACTTCGTCATCCACACTTCAGATGCGTCCTGCTCCAGGTCAAGGTATGAAATGCTTCAGGTGTGGTGAAGAGCACCGGGCATCAGAGTGTTCTTTCAAAGGGACATGTCGTCAGTGTGGCCGGGAGGACCACAAGTTGTCAGTATGTAAACAGAACCCAGCGAGCATTATCAAATGGGAGCCAGTCCCCGCAGCGTCTGCTTCCAGTGCTCCTCGGGCTTCAGTTCAGACCCTAGCTGCTGTTCACACCTCGCTCTTGAGATGGGCTCATTCAAAGATTTACTCCTGCGCCTCCTGCGGGGTTCTAATGGAACCCTGTTCCGTCGGCACCACCGACGCTTGCTTCACCTGCTGCAGCTCCTGTTCACCCTACTCAGAGTGTCGGTGCATCTTCTGCTCCGGCACCACCGGGAGTTTACGCCATGCCTACTCCAGCGACTTTGGGCCGTCCTGACGTGGTGATAGGTACTTTGCTAGTTGATTCACATGATGCTTTAGTTCTCTTTGATTTTGGGGCTACCTATTCTTTTGTGTCTCTGGAGTTTGCTAGAAGGACGAGTTTGAGGTTGCAGCGTATTTTTGAGTCTGTGGTAGTCAGTTCTCCAGGGGGTCTTATTTCTAGCTCTACAGCTTGTCCGGGCTGTTCTATCACTATTGATGATGAGAACTTCACGGCTAATCTTATGGTAATTCAGTTGTCACTGTTCGACGTTATTCTGGGCATGGACTGGTTATTCAATTACCGTGCCAAGATATGTTGTATCTGGAAGACGGTGACTTTGCAAGCTCCGTCTGGGAAAGAACTAGTGTTTTAGGGCAGTGCACCGTCTGATTCCTTATTCGTATTGGCTAGTCTATTTCCCAGA
This sequence comes from Phyllostachys edulis, assembly GCA_036346405.1. Classification (NCBI taxonomy): domain Eukaryota; kingdom Viridiplantae; phylum Streptophyta; class Magnoliopsida; order Poales; family Poaceae; genus Phyllostachys; species Phyllostachys edulis. The sequence continues at coordinate 80,088,869 of CM070546.1, read as the reverse complement.
CTTTGGGCCTCAACCATTGGGTTGCTTTGGTCTCTCAGCGAGAAGGCTGATTCCTCACAGCGCATTGAGGAGATTCTTGTGGTGAATGAGTTTCCTGATGTTTTTCCTGTGGAACTTCCTGGGATGCCGCCAGAGCGGAAGGTAGAGTTCCGGATTGACCTTATTCCTGGAACTCGACCTATTTCAATGTCTCCATACCGGTTGGCACGACCCTTCCAAGAGGAGTTGAAGAAGCAATTGGACGATCTTTTGTCCAAAGATATGATTCGGCGTAGTGTTTCGCCGTGGGGAGCACCTGTTTTATTCACTAAAAAGAAAGATGGCAGTTGGCGTATGTGCGTGGATTATCGGGCTCTTAATCAGGCTACTGTGAAGAATAAATATCCTTTGCCCCGCATTGAGGATCTCTTTGATCAACTGAAGGGAGCTAAAGTATTCTCCAAGATTGACCTTCAGTCAGGTTATAACCAAATTCGAGTTCGGGAGCAAGATATCGAGAAGACGGCTTTCTCTACGAGGTATGGCCATTATGAGTACAAGGTTATGTCTTTTGGACTAACAAATGCTCCTGTAGTTTTCATGGAAGCCATGAACAGTATGCTGCACCAATACCTTGATGATTTCGTTGTGGTATTTATCGACGATATTTTGATCTACTCCAAGACGGAAGAGGATCATGGTCAGCATTTGAGGTTGGTTCTCGAAGCTTTAAGAGAGAACCAATTTTATGCCAAGCTGAAGAAGTGTGAATTCTGGATTTCTGAAGTTGGGTTTCTGGGTCATGTAATCAATCAAGAGGGCATTTCAGTAGATCCTAGCAAGATTTCAACAGTGGTAGAGTGGAAAAGGCCAACCAATGTCAAGGAAGTGAGGAGTTTTCTGGGTTTAGCTGGATATTACCGGCGCTTCGTGGAAGGTTTTTCAACCATTGCTAGACCGTTGTCTCAATTGATGTAGAAAGGTGTCAAGTTTCATTGGTCAGATGCGTGTGAGCGCAGCTTTTGTACTTTGAAAGATAGATTAGTGACCGCTCCAGTTCTTACTCTTCCCGAGCCTGGGAAGCGGTTCACTATTTATTCAGATGCGTCCACAGTCGGGCTTGGTTGTGTGCTCATGCAGGAAGGCAAGGTGATTGCCTATGCATCGAGACAGTTGAAGAAACATGAGCAGAATTATCCTACTCATGATCTAGAGCTTGCAGCAGTGGTTCTTGCTTTGAAGATCTGGTGCCATTACTTGTACGGCAAATCCTGTGATATATTCACTGATCATAAGAGTCTGAAATACAACTTTACCCAGAAAGATTTGAACCTGAGACAGAGGAGGTGGTTGGAGTTGATAAAAGACTATGATCTCACAATTCAGTATCACCCGGGTAAGGCGAATGTTGTAGCAGATGCCCTGAGTCGCAAGGTGACACCTCCTACTCTCAGTTGTCTTATTGCCGATTTTGAGCGTATAGATGTCTCCTTTTGCTTTGCGGGTACTGTGCAGACTGAGACTTGTTTGCTTCTTGAGTCAGCCATTCCAGATCGAGTACGGGAGGCACAACAGCATGATTAGATGCTCCAGCAAGTAAGAAAATGTATAGATGAGAGCAAACAAGGCCACTTCAGTGTTGACGATTCGGGTGCGTTGAGATTTAGAGGCCGCCTCTGTGTGCCACATGAGGCTCAAGTCAAAAATGAGATTATGAGGGAAGCACATCGTACTCCATATACCGTACATCCTGGTGAGACCAAGATGTACAAGGATTTGAAGAAGACTTTCTGGTGGAAAAGGATGAAGGTCGACATTGCTCAGTATGTAGCATCTTGTGGAGTTTGCTAGCGGGTTAAGGCTGAGCATAAGCGACCAGCTGGGTTGTTGCAACCTTTGGAGGTTCCAGTTTGGCCATGGGATGACATCTCCATGGATTTCGTAGTTGGTTTACCTCGCACACAGCGAGGGAAGGATGCTATTTGGGTCATAGTGGACCGGTTCAGTAAGTCTGCACATTTCATACATATTCATACAACCAACTCATCAAGTGATTTGGCTCCTCTCTATGTGCGAGAGATAGTGCGGTTGCACGGGGTACCCAAGACCATTGTTTCTAATCGAGACGCCAAGTTCGTCTCCATGTTCTGGGAGAGTTTGCAAAGTGCGTTGGGCGCACAACTTCGTCTTAGTACCGCTTTTCACCCCAAACAGATGGTCAGTCTGAACGCACCATCCAGACACTGGAGGATATGCTCATATGTTGTGTTATGTCTTGGAAGGTAGCCTGGGAAGACCACCTAGCTTTGGCAGAGTTCGCCTATAACAATAGTTACCATGCTAGCATTCGAGCGGCACCGTTTGAGGTTCTCTATGGGCGGAAGTGCAGATCCCCATTGTGCTGGGATGCAGTTGGGGAACGGGCAGTTTTGGGTCCCGATTGGGTTCAGCAAACTGTGGCCAGGGTGGCAGAGGTTAGGAAGAATTTGTTAGCTGCCCAGAGTCAACAAAAGAGCTATGCAGATGTCCGAAGGCGAGATTTGGAATTCGAAGTGGGGGACGAGGTTCTTTTGAGAGTATCGCCTACCAAGGGTGTAGTGCGCTTTGGTACTAAAGGGAAGCTTAGCCCGAGGTACGTTGGACCCTTTCCAATCGTGGCACGAATTGGGAAATTGGCCTACCGTTTGGAACTTCCCGAGTCTATGCGAGGCGTTCATAACATGTTTCATGTATCCATGTTGAGGAAGTATTTGAGAGACCCAGAACATGCTATTCCACTTGAACCGTTGAGTATTGAGCAGGATCTCACCTTTGAGTCCCGACCGGTGAAAATTCTGGAGGAGTCAAAGCGGGTTCTGAGGAACAAGACTTTGAGATATGTCAAAGTCCTTTGGTCTCATCAGACTGAAAGAGAGGCCACTTGGGAGCTAGAGTCTCGCATGCGCGAGTAGTATCCAGACCTGTTTCCTTCCGGTAAGTGTTAAATTCGTCGATTCTAATTCCTTGGCAATTCATTCTTGCGTTCCTTTCGCTGGTAAGAATTCAGGGTCGAATTCTGTTAAGGGGGGTAGAATGTAATACCTCGAATTTAATTTAGAGGGAGTTAAGTCGGAAAAAGGTTTTAGTGTAATTTTCAGTTTGGAAGGGGGATTAAAGAGGAGGGCCTTTGGCCCAGAATACCTTGGATTTGGGGATGGGCCTGGCAGCCCAAGAGGGGAGGCGCCATGGGCCTAAGGCCCATGTGCCCCCACCCCTTTAACCCTAGGCGTGCACTCCCTTGGCTGCCTCCAAACAAAGAAAAAGAGAAACTGTTGCCTTCCCCAATCACGAGCCGCCATCTTCTCCATTGAGCAAAGAAGAAATGCCATCTCCTCCATTGGAGCAGCGAAGAAATGCCATCCTTCCCCATTGGAGCAGCAGCAGCCCATCTTCCTCCATTGGAGCAGCAGCCCCATCCTCCCTTGATTCAAATTCGTTCTTGGTAGAGGTTGGTTTTTGGTTCATTGTCAGGGCTGTGTTCAGATTCAGATTTCTGTTCTCTGTTCATCGTCGATTTTCGTTTAGATCAAGGCCGAATTAGAACTTGTGATCTCTTAGAGAGTTGTATATTATTTGGTCAGGTTTCCATAGCCTCTGAGTTCATCTGAATCCGAGTTATGGTTTGCAAGATACGGCCATTTTTGTACCTCTGTCCAGAACATCGTTTAATTTCCAGCAGTCACTTTGCGTGGCAGTTTGAGCATGGCTAAGGTCCGAATCAGGAATCCTCCCTATTATGATAATTGTATTTTATTGTCTTAGCTTTCCATAGCCACCAAGATCACCAAATTCCGACATTTGGATCAAAAGTATGTTAGTTTTATTCTTGCTATTCAGATTTCTGGCGAGATGAATCTGTTGAATTACCTTCTAAAATATGTTTATGTTAGAGACAAATTCAGGGTCCTCACCCAACTAGAATATTTTAGAAAATTTCATAACCTTCCTAGAATGTTAAAGAACGCCTTAATCGGAGATGTAGAACAATAGTTGTGTTATTTTCTTCTCTGCTGTGCGTCTCGTCGGGACAGACTCTGTCTCACATGTTCAGCTGCTTGTTAGCATTTTGTTTTGGCTGTTTTGGGTCATCTCGTCGGCTAGAATGTTGTAGGTTGGTTCGTTAAGTTTCTTTAGGGACCGGGTTCATCTCGTTCTGAGTCCCAGGTTAAAAGTCGTGGTCTTTTCCGTGCCGCTGTCCAGTTTCGCTTATATGTTGGTGTTGACTATTTTCAGAGTAAGATTATTAGCTAGCTCTTGGTTGTTCGGGAATGCATTGTAGGACGTTAATGGAAGCGTCTTGTTATATATGGTTCTTATTTCGAGTATATATTATGTAGGCGGAGAGGCTTCAGGTTTAGGAGCACCGCTATTGCCCACTAACGCGTCGCATCGCGGGAGGCAAGTACCTCAATGTTCCTATAATCATGAAATGTTGAATGCCTGTTGTTGATTTGTATTTCTAAGAACCATGTTAATATTTAAATGTTCGTATTCAATCCATATGTGTTACCTCCATGATTAGATAGCATGTCTTTTCAATGTTTATATGTCATACCATGCATCCACAATACATGTTTCAATCCACGGGAGTGGATCAATACTTAAGACCCATCAATTCCAGTATGGGCACATAAGACCTACCATTCCAATGTGGGCAGTTTGGGACCACCATACGAAATGTTCTTCACACGGGGCTTGGATCCCCGTATTTTGTTAAATGCGGGCTTAGGTGAACACCGACGGGTGTGTCACCAGCAATACCGGTATATGCATATGTGTAGTCCCTTCATTTCATCCAAATCATTCATTTCATTCATTCAAGTGTTCGTTCTGTGCTTATTTCATACACTTCAGTGATGTTCAGATGATCATGATTGTTATATGTATTATTCATTTACTGTACTTGCTGAGTCTCGGACTCACTCTTGCGTTGTTTGTTGTTGTTTTTAGGTGATCTTTGAGGTTGGCTCCATGGGGAGGGAATAGACACACACTACCCTTTCACTTCACCTTAATCAAGTCCAGGATTTTATTTTAGTTCGATTTAATCATTCATTATTGATGAACTGTAATAATAAATGTTGGCTGTGGTTGATAACTCTTCTCCGTTAAGATTGGTTAAGATCTGTGCGTGAACTTAGTTCATCATTTTGATATAGTTGCTTGTGATCAGATTATACTTCTGTGATGAATCTGATATTTGTTGATTTCGGTATTGTCTTGATATTTATGATTGTTGGAACCTCCGGTATAGCTAACTATACATGGGAGGTTCTGCTGAAATTTAGAATTTTGTCGTCTGTTTTAACTTTGTTAACATGTTAGTTTAGTAGCATTCCAGGCCCTTGTAGGACTGGAGTGTTACAGTTGGTATCAGAGCGGGCTTTATGATTGTTGGAACCTCTGGTATAGCTAACTATGCAGGAGAGGTTTTGCCGAAATTTAGAATTTTGTCGTCTGTTTTAACTTTGTTAACATGTTAGTTTAGTAGCATTCCAGGCCCTTGTAGGACTGGGGTGTTACACCTGTGGTGAGATGTGCTCTCACCCTTTTGCTCCTGTTGTCGCTTCCGCAACTTTTGTAATGTAATCAGTTTTGCCTGTTCGGCCCTTATTGTAAAACTTGACCCGATACGGTCTATGTAAACTCTGGTGTGTTAAATTAATGAATAGTATGGTTTTACGCTATGTATGAATTGATTCAGTGAGGTATCTGTGAGTGCTATCTACTAATCTAGGGAATAGCACAGTATCTTCCACAGAGGATTCAGGATTAGAAAATCCAGGTCCGACATGATGTATCTGATTCCAACAATAATCATATTATTTTTGTATTTGAATAAAAAAAGAAAAGAAACACATGAAACCTCTATACTATGTTTGCCAACAAAGCATGACTTGCACAAGTACATCCCACCAATTCAAATACCTACTGAAAAAATAGCTTTTTCCAACAAATTGATTTTACTGATCAGATTTGATGTCAATTACTTTCTACATCCACTCGATCAGTGGATCAAACTTTATATCAAGAACATGGCATGATTATAAAATATGTTTAATGTGCTTATGCTTCCTTATAATCTTCCGCTTAGTCATAAGCATCTCGCCACACCGATTTTTGTAATGTGCAGTTACCAGCAGAATCTGGTTTCCATCGTTTGTATCGAAAAGACTTCTTATACTTCTAATCTTCCTGTGAATTAATCCACCACGTAAGCCATACTATACAATATACATATAAAATAGTAAGGAGTTGTTATAATTATGTGAGCCACCTTATGGACACGTAAGATCCTTTTGTTTTGTGAGATTTTCAGCCTAATTAGCATAGGAGTTATGACAGGTGAAAGTGAGCTTAATTAGCACTAATTAGATGATAAATGAACTAATTTGATTAACTATCATAATTCGGAGTGCTTCCATCTGCGACCATTCGGTTGATTGAGCACCGCTCATTTATCCGTGAACTATTTGCAGTTCTACACATTATAGGAAAAATGGAAGTGAGCTTAATTTGTACTAATTTGTTGATAAATTAAATAATTTGATGAACTATCAGAATTTGGAGTGCTTCTGTCTGTGACCATTCGGTTGATTGAGCACCGCTCATTTATCCGTGAACTATCTGCAGTTTTACACATTATAGGAAAAATGACTTCAAATCTTCAAAATATATGTAGTCACACGATAGAGTTTTGATACAAAGTTAATTCGGATATTACAAATATTGAAACTCAAACAACACATTACTATTCATATTAAAAAGCCTTGGGGCATCACATGCAGTTGAACACATGTAGATGGAAACAAGATTTATGACATGCATCGAGGGAGTGTGAAGTAGCAGCGTAGCCCAAGAGACCAAAAGCCTAAAAAGAAAGTATAACAAGTATTATAAGTAATTTTTTTAAGAGTTCGTGCAATTAACTTTTTAAGATTTTCAGTGTAATTAGCACAGGGTTTACGACGAACTAAAGTGAGCTTAATTAGCACTAATTTGGTCATAAATTAACTAATATGATAAACTACTAGAATTCGGAAGATTACATAATTGTATATATACGGCTTATTAGTCTCATTAGGACATGAGAGTAGGGACTATGTATACAATACTCCCTCCATCTGCACATAGACTAAGGAGACATTAAAAAGATTAGACTACCCCTAAAGATCATGTCTAAATACTATATCCGATGCGTGTATGTAGGGAATACAAAAGAAAGCTAGATATTTATTAAGGGTACAAAGGGAAGAACACACTTATTTTGTATTGGAATATGAAATACACCCTATATTTGTGGATAAGACCATTCAAAAAATACACCCTATATTTTTGGACAGAGGTAATAACAGAAAGATGCAAATGTATATTGAACCTTTGAAAGGCTAAAGTGAGCTTAATTAGTATTGGGTTTACGACAGACTAAAGAGAGCTTAATTAGTACTAATTTGATGATAAATTAACTAACATGATGAACTATCAGAATTTGGAGCAATACATAGTTATATATGTGCGGCATATTAGTCTCATTAGTTAATGAGATTAGGGACTATGTATACAATAATAGAAAGAAGAAAATCTAAGTTGAACCCTTGAAAGGCAAACCAAGAGATATAATTGAAGCTACAAAAGGAAGTTGAGCAAGAAGAGAGAAGTAAACATGTTATGAACATTGTTTCAATCAGATCATAGATGTGACGACTAAAATCTGAAAGACTAGCAGTAGATTAACGCGACATCTACATTCTAGCACCAGGAGGTACCTTTATTGTTAATAGATACTTACATGGATGCAAAATAGGAATTATATAGGAAACAAAAGTCCAATAACTAACTAAAAAGAAGTAGTAGGACTAGATAGCTGTGCAATTAGGCTGGCTATTTTGCTAGTTATATATAGCAAAGACTTAGTTTCCTGATTGCATAACACCAAACAGCTGCCGTGAGCCAGAGATATCACCCCACTTGCGAGGCCGTGAAGGGATTCTAGAGGCGATTTTTTTTAAAAAAATAATACATTTTAAAAATAGAATTACATAAATAAATGTCCATTTAATGAAATTTAAAAAATGGGCTTCTGTCGTCAATCCAAATGGCGACAAGAGCCCTGTTGCCAGCAAAACAGTGTCATAGGTCCCTGTCACCATTCCAAATGAAGGCAGAGACTTAAGTCACCATTTGAAATAGCGACAAGTTCCTGTCGCCAATTTAGATGGCAACATGAGCTGGGTTTTTTTTTTTTTTGCAGAGAATGCACAGCTGGCCTTCAATTCTATTGGCACCAACGTACGTGTCATTTCTGTGGGGTCTAATCGTTTGTTTGGTCTACACGATGTGTGGGGTGTCGCGATGCTGAGTCCCGCACGAGGTTAGTCATACGCGCACCAACAAAAAATGAGATCGAAAATCAACACAAGCATAATGTTAGTCGTACAAAAATTAATAGTTACATAATATGGGTCGTACATCTTGTGAGGACCCCGGTTTATTAAGCTTGTAATACTTAGTCATCCATTGACCCTAGCATCACAAGCATAATAATCCGTGTCTTCGAGATATGTATACTTCCCAGAATGCAATATACACACCCCTTTACAAAATCATGCATCAATTCCATTCAAGACATAGAACCAAAGCACGACTAGAATAAAAGACATACAATACATAGAGTTATTACAAAAGGGGCCGACCGGCCAAATACAACTAATAAAAGTAACACAGCGGAAGCAAAAGTCATAAGATGGCGATAAACAAAAGAGAGCCACAAGGTTTGCCTTTAGCCCACAAGGCAACCAACCAAGATGCCTAGCTCGATTCCCAACCGCAGCACATCTCACAAAAGTAGACCCCTTTGGACCCTACCTCCTCTGCAACAAGGTTATGAAGCAAAGCAAATGAGTACAAAAATGTACTCGCAAGACTGACGTGTAGTATAACAGAACTATAGTTTAACTACATGCAAGCTTTATTAAGTGGATGAGGCTTTGGACTTATTTTAGCATAAACAAGTTTGCATTTGCAATATATAAATAGATTCCAAAGCAATTTTGCAATTCATTTTCAATTTGCAAACAACAACGAGACAAGTAACATAATAACAAAAGATGACAACAACAATCCTGGAAGTGACTAACCCAATAGCCACAACAATAGTATGAACATCCATTCATACCAACCCATCAAGTTTTAATTAAATGTTGTAGTCTAGTTCTTGCACGACCTTACCAAGCATATCCATAACCTAGGACGAGGCTATTCGAATAGTTTTAACCCTGCAGGGGTGTACCAATGTACCCACACGTCAGACTGCCTTTTCGCCAAGCTATTTAGCACACTTCCTTTGGTATGTCGGCGCGGCTAAGTCCTATGAGGCATTTCCAATGAATGATGCTAGTTAAGAGTCGCGATAACCCAGAAGGTAGGAGACATCGCCCACCAAGACAGCTCATGGGTGCTCTTTCCCTTATAAAACAGTTTTACTCACCTGCGACCCACAACTAACACCTCCCAAAGTACTTAGCCAAGAGGGGTTCCCAATACCCTCGTGTGGTTAGCACGCATAAGCGCTTGGCTTAGTGACACAAGTAACTCGGTCCTTGGGGACCTGGGCACCATTCCATTCACACCCAACATATCACACCAACATCCATTGTGCCCAAGTCAATAACAGCCTTGTTTTCATTCTTATTTTGTTTGTTTACAAAGTAACAAAGCACAAGAGGGACATAATGGAATAATAATTTTAGTGTGACCAAGGTCATCGACCTAATGTCGACAACCGCCCATTTCTACCGTTATCTAAGCATTTCTAAGCATTATCAACGTAACTACTAAGTGATAAGAGTCCATCCATCGAACTCTATATCACAGCAAGATAATCCTAGGCTTAGTAGAGAATGAACATTTTACCTACAGGAGATGCATCTATAGGCTCAACTAATCGATAATTTAACACAAGGTAGCAATGCATACATATAAGTGAAACAAAGTATTAACTTTAAAGTAACGGGACATTAATGTACATGATCAAACTGCTTGCCTTGCTGTGGCTGGTCACTATGCTGCAGAGATTCGCTCACAGGATCAACACACTCGTCGGCACCAAATCGAAAAGGCGAAAAGAATCGATAAGAACGACGAAAACCCCAAAGACAGCACAGAAAACAAACTCCAAATGCTCTGAAATTTCTACAGCAGCAAGAGGATGATTTTTAGGGAATTTATCAAGAAGAACCAATTGATTTGGATTCTCAATACAAAAGATATGAGCAAAACAATTCTGCTCAGCCCTAAAAATACCAAACTGCTATTATTCACTAATTTAATTATTTGGCAACATTTTCTATGACAGTGGTGTAGATGAAATTTTTATGGTAAAACAAGCACCTCATAAGATGAACAACCCAATAGGATTCATCTCATTTGGAGCTATTATGCACTTTCTATAATTTTTCAAAAACAAGAACTTGAACAAAATTAAAATGCACAAGTAATCTATTTGGAAACAATAACTTGATCAAAACTAATTTTACAGTAAAGATCATTAGTAGAGGAAACCAACAAAGTTGGTTTCACTCAAAAATAGTTTACAGAGAAATAGTTATGCATTTTACAAGTTAGATGGATTTTTAATATAGCAATTAAGGCCTACACCTGTTTATATCTATTCCTAGATTTTTCTGTAGCAATACCAAGATTGAAACCATTTTTACTTTAAAGTTTAGGTAATAACAGAATTAACAAAATTGATTTCAACTAAAAAGGAGTTAAAATGAATTTGTTATGCATTCTTCAATTTATCTGGAATTTTTAATACATTTATTAAAGCTGAAAAGGAGTAAAACTGATTTTCATATTTTTCTGGAGTCATGTCAATCTTGAAACTATTTTTAGATTAAACTTTAGTTCGTAACAGAATTATTAAAAGTGGAATCAACCAAAAATGAAATATCATGAAATAGTTATTCAATTTCAAAGTGTATTGCATTTTTCAGTTGTAAAATAAACCTACCGGGAAATAAATAAACCTTTACCGCAAAGAAATGGCATGGCCCAATCTGGGCCGCAGATCGAAAAAGAACGGCCTGATCGCGGCCAAAAGCAAAGGCGTCGAGATCGGGCAACAACGCGACCGTTGATGTCGAGATCAACGGCTGGGATTCAACGGGGTTCGGGGTGGTCCGAACATCCCGATGAACCCTGGCCGTTGATTTCGCGATGGAGGGTTGGGATTGAAAGGGCGTTCGGCGTGGTCCGAACGTCTCTTCGATCTCAGCTGCAGATCTAAATTTGGACGGTTGATATAGATTGACCCTAACGGCCCGTGCATAGCGAAATCTGACAAGCGGGGCCCATTGTCGCTGATCGGCGATCACGCCGACGCTCATGCACAAGACAAGCCAAAGGTTGAGGGCCCACCTGCCAGCGACAGCGAGGCTCGGGGTTTAAGCACGTGCACTCAACGCGGCCCCCACCCGTCAGTGACAGAGACACATGGGTGATTTAAGTGCACAGTGAAAGGTGGCCCACATGTAAGTGACAGAGGACCACCGAGTGATTTACTGTGCACAGAGGGTTATTTAAGACCATGGGCCCACAAGTAAGCGACCTATTAGCCACGGCTTAAGACAGGTTTATTGCTAAGCAATGATTAGATATTAATGACTGTCATTAAGGTGCCCTAATCTGCAACAAATGACATTACTGCCGACAAAAACTCCCGATGAGCTCAGCGGCGCTCGCCGGCGATTTACGCCATCAGTAGAGCAAACCGAGGGCACCTCTGGTCGCATAGTGATCTTGCACCTTCCCAGACCACCCACATCTCCGGTGAGGGCCCGGAGCGACGGCGCGACGGCGAGGTGCGGCGGTGCAAGGTACTGTGAAGAAGACAAAAAGCAAAAGCTCCGCAGCAAGTCATTCCAGCGGGCGCCCAAGCATCTAGAGGCTATCAGGGACCTACCCGAGTGACGCGGTGGAGCTGAGGTGACCGGAGCAGGGCCGGCGACGAAGAGCCGCGACGGCGCTGGAGACGATCACGTGGAGGCGAGGGCCTGGGTGACAAGGGTGAAGCTGGGTCATCAAAATGGATTACAGATGCCCCACTGAAACTCCACAAGGAAGGAATTTGAGAGAGATGGACTCACCGGCGCCGGAGACGACGAGCGGCTATTTCAGCCGAAATTGGGGATTTTCCAATTCAGCTGCCTCCTGGAGAAGACAAGCAAAATTGGGAGAGGGTTAAGCTCCAGTGAGTAAAGAGGGAGCAGAGGGAGCAAGAATTGGAGGGGGAGATCCTCTGGAGTACCGCCTGCACCGTGGTGGCCGAGCTCCAACAATGGCGGCGACGGTGACAGAGCGGCTTGAGCTCTAACCAGCTAAAGGGGGGCTAGCTAGGGCTCACTGGTGCGTAAAGAAAGCCAAGGGAGGAAGCTAGGGACTTAAGTAGCCGAAGGAAACAAGGGAGCAACGGGCGCAAGCTCACGGGTGGTCCACGGTCCTCCGCGGCGCAAAGTCGCGACGAGCGACGGGAGCAGTTGAGCAAGGTGACTGCGAGGGTGGTGAGTGACGGGCATTAAATGCGCACAGAGCCGTTGGCTTGGCAGGGACAGGACAAGGCGAGGTGCTGCGCACATTCTCCTCTGCTCTGCCCATGGCGCTGGCATGTGCGCGAGGGCGAGAGGAGGACGACGACGTGGCAGCCGTCCGATTTGCATCGCGCGGCTGAGGTGAGATCGAGAGGGGCCAAAGGTTGCGCAACGTGGGCCGCCCGATTAGAATCTAACGGCCCAAGGTGCGCGCCGCTTTAGGAACCGGCTCGGTACCGTTAGTTGGTTGGGTCGAGCCAAAGTGGCTCGAGCCCGAGTAACAGTACCGACCCTTTTGATTTGAAAAATGAAGCTGAGAATTTGCAGATTTAATTGAGGTATCAAAACAGCTCCAAAATTTATGAAAATTTAACTGGAGCTTGCTGGCACAATGATTAACCTCCCATAAAATTTCCAGAGGTTTTTGTGCATTGTAGTTTTCTCAAGAAATTCCAGAAGGTTAACAGCTAGGGTTTGACCAGCTTTGACTTGGTTTGACTTGCCTCCAAAACTATTCCAATAATTTCTAAAAATTATGAGAAAATTCAGAGGTGCTGCAAGTCAACCAAAGAACCCAGGAAAATTATTTACAAGGGTTTGGCAAAAGATCTTTACTAAGGAGGTTTTTGACTTGAGTCAATTGGAGACTTTGATTTTTGAGTTTTGATTTTCCATAATTCCTTTGCAAGAATTACAGATTTGGTCAAGTACTTCCAAATGAAGAAAAAGTTTTAATTTCTACTCCTTTTCTTACATTTGAAACACAAATCTAAATTTGGGATGTTACACATCTACTCACGGGCCCTCTTCAGGCATACTCCACGGGTGGCCCCTCCCCTCGTTCGGTGGTCTCGTGGCTCGTGCGAGTACGTCAGGGTCCGACGCTTGAACTACCCTAGAGGGGCGACCAATCTCCACAGGTGTGGCCAACCCCGGTTGTGTCGGCTGGGACAATGGAGGCGCATCAAGGAGCTGTGAAGCCCCAACGGAGACCTGGCTGGGACCGCTCTCCGGTTGTGAAGGCGCACCATCGTCAGGAGGAAATAGGACCTCATTGACGTCATAGTCCGAGTTTTGTATCCCATACTGTGTGGCTCGGTATATCCCTTCTCCCAACCATGGTGATGCCTTGTTAAATAGTAAGACATGCATTTAAATGTAATGCAAATGAAAATTGGAAACACGACGGGGGAGCAGTAACTAACCTAGTTGTTGCATCAGAAGGGATGTCCCCCCATGTTGTAACCCCGCGTACACATGGAACTGAGGTCATGTTCCAACAAATTGGCGTTAGTAGCAAAATCAGTTAGAAATCAAGAAGCACAGGTGAGTGCTGAGTTACAGAGTTGTATCTGCAAACTCGATAGGTGTACACCTAGCATGGCACCACGATGACCCGCCTGAGACGTTTCGGTGCGGAGCCATTGTCGTGCGCTCGAGCCTGACGCACTGTGGCTCACCCTCCATCCACGTACTGTGTCGACACGTGACGGTGCGTCTACCATGCCTCTCTCCATCCGATAGGATGTGAGCTCGACGACACGCCTCTTGTAGTCCATGAGCCAGACCATGGTCTCTCTCAGCTCCTCCAGCATCATGTCGAGGCGGTTCCCGATCCGGCTATGAACAAACCTCGCCTCCGTGTGCACCTCCCATCCGAGATCGCTCTATCAGGCACGAAGATATAGTTAGAACGCAATAACATGACAAGTAAAGAAATACGATGGAGCGCTCACTACGTACCGCGCGGTGGTACACATAGTACAGCCATGGGTCATCCACAAACCGGATGCAACACACTCTTATCCGAGTGTTGTACCACTCGATGTAGTCGTAGTACATTCGGTGGTTGTACGAGGCAGCCTCCTGGACCACGTCGTCCAATGCATGTACCCACAGCTACAACCACGACTCCTTGCGAACTACCCAACATGTGGTACTTGGGACACCCTTCCTAGTGTGCCTTGAGAGAGCAACATGACAAAAATATTAGTACACAGGAAAAACGATTATGATACTATATTCAAGATAAACTTGCCTATGGACATTCGGTGGCACTAGCTCTCCCCAGGGGAACGGGACTTCTGGTCATAGACCGAACAACCTCTTCACCCTGTGGACGGAGTACGCCTCCATGTACACGTCATGCACTAATCAACTATGCGTGAGCCAAAAGATGGAGTCTCACGTGCACTGGCTGGACAACCCGTTGGGTGCGCGGGCGAACAGCCTCTCGGTAGTGTATGGTGGCCAGATGATGTGGTCATCTGTAACTGGTCGAACATCGCCACATAGTCCGAGTACGAGGCATGCGTAGTGACCGGTGTGAATGTGACTTGTTCAAGAAAACAATACACACCTCAGCACGTAGTGTCGAAACAAGTACAAAATAGACAAACCATACGAAAAACTTACTCATCGGCGTCACCACACCATAGCCATGGTCGAGCTATCAATGTCGTCATTGACATAGAGACTAAGGGGATACACCCTCAAGTCAATATGTGGCCATCCGATCTGGAATCATTCGAATGGCCACAGCTATAGCAGGAGTGGGCATCTGAATAGTACAGAGTTACCCCGGACACTCTAGCTGGCGTCGCAGAGGCCTTGGTACGTCACACACAGCACTATCGGCACCTAGGAGTACTGCTGGATCTCCTCAAGCTCTGCGTTCGCCAACTCCTATGTGTACTAGATGTAGAGCTTGTCGACACTGTCACCGTAGGATCCACAAAATAAGACCCACCCGATGAGCCATAGCAAGTAGGCCTCCAAGTATCTGTTGACAATGTAGTCAGGGGCATTAGGGGCCATACCCTGTGGCTGTAAAATGATAAGGACCCGTTAGTAAGTTCGGTGAACAGAAAGTAAACATGAACACCTAAGAGGGGGGAACTTACGTAGAACTGGCAGAGCCACTTCAATGAAGGCCCATGCATACTCTCGAACACGCCGCTGTGCTGTAGCACCCCTGCGAACCTGGTGAGGAAGTCCATGTGCCCTTCCATAGGAGAGCCTGTGCAAGGGACACCTGCGAGGTACACAACATCCTGCAGCGTAGGAGCTATCTCCCCTCACGGAAGGTGGAACATGTGCATCTCCGGCCTCCAACGGTCCACCAATGCCGTCAATAGGCACCGGTCTTATGAAAAACGATTAGACGAACGGATGCCCTGGTCATCCTCCCACGTGGCCTCCACCATCCTCACAAGCGGAAGCAAGTCGGACGCTCTCAGCCTATGTCAAAACGATGACGGAACCCACCGTGGATCGATCCTCCATGCCCTCATTGGCATGCACAAACGCAATGTGCCAAGCTCCATGGGTAACTCGCCAGTGAAATTTGGATGGTCTTGAGGCGACTACGATGGTGGCGTGTGGCTAGGTCTAGTAGCTCGAAGGGTCATTGCGCAGAGCCTCCTGTGGACACCATACCTGAAATAGTGTGAAACATAAAAGACAGTGATTACATTATTATTAATAAAAAACATCAAAAATGACATAAACCCATTTTTGTAATTTCATTAAACATGCATTTATTTTGGTAATTCTAGTAAAAAGTAATATTAAAATATAACATTACCAACATATCTACAACTAAACTACACACACCTAAAAAAATTTACTAGACTACAAAACAATACGTCTCAAACTATCTAATCCATTCAATTACTATGCAATAAAAAGTATCTACATGATTAACAACACATCTAAAACTAAACTACATAGACCTAAAATATTTGCTACAAAGAACTACGCTACATAACCATATCTCTAAAACTATCTAAACCATTCAATTACTATACCATAAATAAATTCTTTAAGACTAACCATATTTCTATAACTAAACTACACATGCCTAATAAAGATTTACTACAGCGAACTACACTACAAAACCATACATCTAAAACTATCTAATCTATTAAATTATGGACCTACTAGTTCCGGTTGCTAACCTACTAGGGTTTCAAATTTAAATGTAAAGTTGCAAAAAAACTATCTACAATGTGGGTGACTTAATCTACACATCCCTCTCTCCCCTCCACGGCTACGGATGGACAAGGTTGCGCTACATCTTCTCATCCCCTCTCCCTCCTCCCCCTCTTTTCTTTTTTTTCAGATTAAAACTAAATTTAGGATGGATTTTTGGACCTTTTATAGCCTAGCCTCTGTCACCATTTCAAATGGTGATAGGGACCTTTGTGTATTATCCCAAATAACATTAGAGAGTTCAGTTAAATTAGAGTGAGAATTAAAGGAATTAAAAGAGGAAATTTAGATTTTTTTTTTTGGAGAGGAATGGGCCACCAATCCATTTCAAGTAGGGGGAAAATGGTCATTGTGGTCCAAGGCCCGTGACTATCCACTAGAAGGCAAGGGGGGATCAACCAAACCCTAGCACCACTGCTCTGATGACCGCTTGTTGCATTGTAGCACACAGTCTTTATCAGCTCGCCCCTTCATTTGCTATGCCAAGAGAAGGAGAAGAGGAGAAAGGAAGGAGAGGAAGGAGGAAGAAGAAGAAGAAGAAAGGAAGAGGGAGAGGGAGAAGGAAGAAGTGAGGTAGATCTCGTGGGTGTTCCTCCAACCTTTAGCATGTTCTTCAAGGGTAACTTTTGTATCCCCTTTGCTTAGTCTTTTACTTTCACGATCCGGATTATATCGGGTGCAGACAGATTGTATCGCGCTGTAGTTTTAGGGTTGTTAAATATGTATTTTGCTCTGGTCACCTCTTAGAGATTTGTGGGTAACGTCTTTATATCTCCATAGAATCTTGGATCAGGTCATTTGGATGAACGGATCCTGAGTTATGAATATTTTAGTTTTGCTATCTAGAGGCTCTGTCAGAATTCTGGTAGGTTGTATTAATTAGATGATAACATTTAGTTAACAAAATAATTAGATGATCTCACCAACACGATTATTGTAGGTGTTTTCTTAAGGTTTTCATAGAGCTAAAGAACGTAATTTTTGGATAATCATACTAGAAGTTATGAAGGTTTTAGTTCTACTATCCAGAACATCTGCCAAATTGTGACAGTCATAATAAGCTGTTTAGTAAAGATAGTAAATGACATAATTTGGGGATCTGACCAACTAGGTTAATGTGGGTAATTCAGTACGCTTTCCATAAAATATGAGAACACCATTTTTGGGTAAACAGAAGAAAAGATACAATTTTTAAAAGATGACTACCCTATTTTGGGACAGAACGATGTTCATGGGAAATGATGTTTTGGGTTACGCTAGAGAGCGTAAATAGTTATATAATTTTTATATAATGTTGTATGCTCTAAAATGTCCCCTTAGTGTGGTTATTAAATTGTTCAGGTAGGGGTGTGAATCCGGGGATAGCATCCTCTTCCCGTCATCCTACCAAGTATTGATAAATTTGAGGTCCCCGTCATGTTTTAGACGGGCATGAGGTCCCCACACTCGTGGAGTGTGGGCTTGAGGTCCCTGTGCTAGAAGGCACAGGCATGGGTATGCATCGACGGATTACCGGTATATGCAAAAGAGAAAATTATGTGCATTTGTGGCATTTGCATTGCATGACAATGATAGTTAAATTGTTGTGATAATATTGTGGATGACTGACTGGGATAGAAGTAAAGTTTGTTTATGAGATTTGTACTATTGTCCTAATTATACTTTGCTGAGTCCTAGACTTACGCTTGTTGCTTGTTTATTTATTTTAGGTACCCCTTGTGAGGATGTCATGCATGGGAAGGACTAGAATCTTCAGATGCACTCTTCACTTTAATAATCACTAGTCTTAATAAATTAGCAATTTAAGTTGGATTGTAGAAACATAGAACATAATATTTCAGTTTTTATGTCCACCCTTCGAGGTGTTTATGATTAATTGTAATAATGTCAAATGGACTCCATGGTAATCTTTATGATTGTTATCTTTAAGTCTATTACCGTTTTATCATACTTAGATTTCTATGAGATGCTTATTTATCTTCTCAAATGCTAATTTTTACAATCAAGATTCTGTTGAATTGTGGAGGGAAGTCTTAGGTTATTATTTTGTTATGTTTTCTTTAGTAGCATTACAGGCTCATGTGGGCTGGGGTGTTACACTTTGCCACTGTATTGTTGGCAATAGAGCTCCTATCGCCAATCCAAATGACGATAGGGGTTTGTCGCCATTTGGAATGGTGACGTAAGATCATTTTTGTAATTTTATTAAATATATATTTATTTCTGTAATTCTATTAAAAATTTATTATTTAAAAAATATATTCGAGAGGCCGTGGGCCCTTAACCTACGGACCGTTGAATCCATGTTCATCATCCATATTCCTAGAAACTCATCAATGCAAACAAGACGATGAGAACTTTGATTTTAAAAGATAGCTCATCCTTTTTTCATCCTATTGGGCAGTGTTTGTGTTATGCATCGCCTCAAAGAGCGAGAAGAGTTGTACCTAATAAACATTCTAAAGTTTGATTATCAATATATTCAAAACTATCTAGATTAACTATCTTGAAACTATATCATTTATTTTTGAATTAAAAATACTGTCATAATATTATAATTTTATTAGTATATCTTAATATAAAGTTATAAAAAGCAATGGCCAAAATCGCATCCCGGAGACCTTAAAAAGTCAGAAACAACAAATATAAAAATAGCGGGTTGAGTTTCAGCTATACACTCATCGGCTTACATCTTTTCAGCTTTTTATAACCCATTCTAATCTTCTTATTTTACTTACAGGTCTCTTACTGGTTGACCTTGTACTTCTATACTTTTCTTTTTTAGATATCATTTGTTTTTTATGTGCTTGTGCATTGACTGTTTTCCCAATCTACCTAATCAAAGAATCACTACAAGAAATCTGTTGAACGGTGACAATCAGAATTCGTCACGGAACTGTGTTTTTTTTGGTCACAGTATGGGATCTGTGACGCTCCCATGACGAAAAATCGATCGTCACCTATAGTGTGTCGCTGATTGGTTTCTGTGACAAAAGTAGCGAAATTGTCACAGACTTAGTGACGAAACCATTGTCGTCATGAATTTTATGACGCCACCACTTCAGATTCTTATTGTCATTAGTAGCCTAGTCAGGCCACATGGGATCTGACGTGGCTGTTGGTTTGTGACGATGTCTACCGTCATAATGTGAGTTAGACCCATGTAAATTTTCGTCATAATTTCTACAAGGCCCATTTTGATTCCATCGTCCGCTGAGTCAATTTGTGGTCGTAGGCCATTTTGTCGGCCCAACTTATCTTAGGTTAGCCCAAATTGTAGGCCCAAATTTTTTTGGGTGTAGCCCATTTTGATTGCCTAGTCAGGGTTCGAGCTGGGCCGTTTTGAAAGGCGCAATATATTGTTGGGCTAAAACCATTTTGGCCCAATTTTATCCGGGCCAAGCTCTTTGACAATTCACAAACTAATTTTCCAATTTCACACCTACAAACCAAACCGTTGTGTTTGGCCCAGCACATCCATATAGACAAAAACAGTACAAGGATACACAATAAGTTCATGTCATGTCATAATAGCAGCATCCAACATATTGTTCCCAGGTTACACGCATCCAACATCATTGTCCGAGGTACTAGGACTTGAGACACAACAACTAGCTGTAACACCCCGAATATCAATTAAAAAGAATAATATTCGGAAGAGGGAAACTTATTCAACTTCGAATGCATCCAAGTTTAGAGATGGAATTTGGTTCGAATTCTATTTTCTTAGCATGTTTGGACCTTGGGCTCTTGGCCCTTTGTGCAATAGCCTGTAGTGGGCCGGCCCAAGTAGGAAAATAAGAGGGAGAGGCACCCCTTAACCCTAGCTGGCCGAACTCCTGGCCCTCCACCTCTCTATTGGCCGCCGCCCCTCTTGGCTCCCCTCTTGCTTTGGCCGACGCCATCTCCTGCCCCCTCCCCCATGGCAGGCTCCCCCTGGGTCTCTTCCTCCAAGGCGCCGCCCCTCCCCCTTGTAGCTAGCCTAGCGTCTCGGCCCGGCCTCCCTCTCCCGGCGCAGCGCCGCCACCACCGGGGTAGCTTGCCCCTGCGCCCATGGTGGCCCGCCTCTTCTCGGCTCGCCATGAAGCCCGCCAAGGGCCTCCCTGCCGCACCTCCGGTCGCCGCCGGCTCGGCCCAGCCCCGCTGCCGCCTCCCTACACTCGGCTCGGACTCCCGATCGCCGGCTGCTCGGCCGGCTCAGTGGGGCTCGGCCCGTGCACCGCCCGTCGTGCCCCTACACTCATGGCTCTGCCCAGAGCCTGCTCCCGTCGGCGCCTCGCCCGCCTCCCCACTCGACTTCTGCCTTGCTCCCCCTCTTGCTGTGCTTTTTCTGGTTCCATGGTTAGGACTTGTCTTACTATTTGACTTTGTTGATTTTCTTTTGTTCTTGCATGGAGGGGAGAGATGGTGGGCGTGGTTGAGGCATGTACAAGGTGGGGTTGCTGGCTGTGGGCTTTGTCGGTGGTGGTATTGCTGCCGTGTTGTGTCGTACTGAGAGCGGCGGAGGTGCTGCCCAAGCTAGGGGCACTTGGGCTGAAGCTACTACTGGACGAGTGGAGGGGGCAGTCGACGGCGATGAGGCGCGCCAGGGCGGTGGAGCTGCGGACCATTACTGACAAGGCTTGGCCCAACGTTCATCAAGTTGGGCAAGGGCTGTCCACGCGGCCCGACCTCTGCCCACCTAGGTACCCCGAGGAGCTCTCCGAGCTACAGGATTCGCTTCCCACGTTTCCAGATGAAGAGGCATTTGTATGTATCGAGAGGTAGTTCGGCTTTCCTCTTGATTCAATCTATTTGACCTTATCACCTTTGCCAATTGCAGCCGCAAGTTTCGGCCAAGTTATAAGGCACGGTTGGACTACTCTAGGAAGCTGGTAGATTGAAGGGCTATGGTTTTGTGGGATTTGGAGATGATAATGAGAAGACACACGCCAAAGCTGAGATGAATGTTGTAGGTGGTGGTTATTATACAGTGCGCGTCGCTCGGTGGTGGTGAACTCCGGTGCTAGGGCGTTTCGTCGTTGTCTCCCGTCTCACGGTTGAGGCAAGTGCAAGTATTATTGAGATGTTATATTATATACTTGATGAATGCCATAGTTGGTTGATGTTAATTATTGCTTAGTAATGTTGACAAGCATGAGTGAAATAGTTTAATGATAATGTTTTTATGACTATGCTTATGTGGTGAAGCTTACATGGAAATGTCTACATAACGACGCATGCTAATGTTATGTGATGACGCTTACATGGTAGTGTTCATATGACGATGCTTACTACTTGGGAATATTTACATGATGCTACATGTTAATAGTTACATGATGATGCGTACATGATGATGTCTATATGGGTATGCTTACATGAGAATGGTTACATGTTGATGGCAGTAATGATGAGACAAGGTGAGCAATGAGATTACTTTGTTAATGATAACAATGATGAGTTGGTATTGTGCTTTGAGTACCATGTTAATACTTAAATGTTCGTATTCAATCCATGTGGTTACCTCCATGGTAGAGAGCATGTTGTTTTTGTTCAGTATTCATATGTCATACCCAGCATCCACATTTCATGTTTTATCCACGGGAGTGGATCATTATATAAGACCCATCAATTCCAGTATGGGCACGTAAGACCCACCATTCCAATGTGGGTAGTTTGGGACACCCGTACGAAACGTTCTTCGTACGGGGCTTGGATTCCCGCATTTTGTTAAATGCGGGCTTAGGTGAACACCGACGGGTGTGTCACCAGCAATACCGGTATATGCATGTGTGTAGTCCCTTCATTTCATTCAAATCATTCATTCCATTCATTCAAGTGTTCATTCTGTGCTTATTTCATACACTTTAATGCTGTTGTTCATGATGTGATCGTTTATTTCCTTTGACTTCTTATGGTGCTATCATAAGAGATGGATTTGTGTTTTGTACTGCTGTTGTTCATGATGTGATCGTTTATTTCCTTTGACTGCATATGATGCTATCCTAAGAGATGGATTTGTGGTCTATAATGCTGTGGTTCATGATGTGATTGTTTAATCCCTTTGACTACTTATGTTGCTATGTTTGATTTACTATTGCACTTTCTTTGAGTCTTGGACTCACTCTTCTTTGTTGGTTGTGGTTTTAGGTACCCTTACAAGAACGGCATGCATGGGAGGGAATAGATTTAAGTCTGGTTGCACCTTGGCACAAACAATTCACGGATGAATAATTTGGATGATGATTTAATATTTGAGAGTAATGCTTAATGGGTTATTATGACTTATGCTTGGTATAATTTGTAATAGAGTTGATAGAAGATTATGGATGCCCTTTTGATTATGTTTTAGTTGTTTAGCATATTTTGGATGTTGTTGATGATTAGAGTATGGAATTGATGTTATATAAAATTGTTTGAACCTTGATATAGCCATCCATACAAAGGAGGTTACATCGAAATTCATAAATAGACTTAATTTTATTTGTTACTCTATTATTTTAGTAGCATTCCAGGCTTATGTTGGGCTGGGGTGTTACAGTTGGTATCAGAGCGGGCTTTAGGTCCGTGGTAGCTGATATATTAAATTGACACACTGTGCACAGTAAGATGGGAATGGGTCAAGCATTGCATTTACGTTTTCGTTATGTTGCTTTGAGCATTGCTGTTGTGAATTGATTATGAATACTTGTGATGTGCTTATATGGTTATTATATGTTATAATAGTAGATGGCGAGAAATTTAGGTTGTGGTTGTAGCCTTGGGTTGCGAGGTTGCACCATCGTTTGGGGCTCTTGAGATTAAGGTAGTGGTTACCTTGAGTTAACTAGTTCCAGGTGTTGGGTAAGAGTTTCTTTGGGAGAAATTTTCGTCTTCCTTGAGTTTGGAATGGTTATTCTTGCTTAGATGCGATGGATGAGTTTTCTTGGATTAGTGGTTCATTGCAGTTGAGAGGTGTTCATCGGTCTTTATAGGTTTTCTTAAAGCAAACCTTTGATCTCCGGAATGACGAGTTATTTTGCTGAGTATAAACGTAACTGATTTATGAGGTTGAACTTTTATTTGGAAGTTTTGTCATTCTTGCTGGGAAGCGCGACTCGTTTAATCGCTTGGTATTTTGGTTATTGGAAACTTTAATTTGCATGTTCTTCAATGTGTAGAAGCTTTTGGCCCCAATGTATGCTTCTCGGGGTACTTTGAGCACTGAGTTTTAAGGCTTCTCTTTCATGATATAAAGCGTTAAGGTTCTTTTGCATTGTCCTAACAATTGTTGTCTTTTCGACTAATGAGCCATCTGTACTACTTGTAAACGTTGTTTTTGACACGATTGTTCTTTTTCCTGAAGGTCCTACCTTTCTTGTTGAAAAGTGTGATCCGGTGATTCGTTTGGTATTTTGGATAATGAAAAATTATCTTTTACAAACTTCATTGAAGAAAGTTTTGATTCTACTCATTTCTTTTGGAATAGTTGGAGTGTTGGAGTTTGGAACCTTTCCTTTGAAAAATAAAGTGTCAAAACCCTCTGTAAAGTTTTGAGGTGTTGAGCGAGAAGGTTTAAGTAAATAAGATAATTGATAATGTTTATGACGTCAAGTTGGGTCATGGGCGTGATGCATAACCAATCTTACCTGATGTCCTCGGCAGAGTAACTAGTTAAGTTACTGCTGCTTTGCTAAGATTTCTTGACAAGTTATGGCTTAGAATATTTTTATTCCTAATTAGAATCAACAGGGTTACTAAGGAGAGCGAATGTCGATATGAATTTATCTCGTAAACCTCTATTTGATGATTTTACATAAATGCTAGATTTACCTAATTCCTAACATGCTAAAATTGTTGAAACCTGTATTAGGGACTAGATGGATGCTGGTGTATCGATTCGTGAAACCTTGTTTATAGAAATTATGTTAGTAAATCATTAATCATGCTTTGAATTGATTTCTAAAAGTTTGAGGTGAAATGTTGAATCTATGATTATAAATGGTTTTGAGATTGCAAATAGAATTAGCATCATATTTACACACATGATTAATACAATGGTCAATTGTTTATGAGAGCTGACGTTGATGTTGAGCACCCCAACCGCTGAGTAGACGAAGTTCGTAAGTGGCCCTTGATAGCGTGCCTAAATTTTTGTTGTTCTTCCGCCCAAGCATTGTCGAGTCTCACTAGAAATGTTTTATTCTTGTTGGTTGATATTTGCTATTCTCCTCTTTGAGGGGTGTGTGCCCTCAACTGCGATTTTAACTTTTGTTTTCTAAGATCATCGCTATTGGTTTATTTCTTTTGGTCTCGTGCTCATTGTGAGGAGCAACGTTTTCCTGTGTGACGAAACTTGTTCTTGTTCGCCTCTTTCTTTTGAGAAGGGATCAACAGATTTGTGTTGCAAAGTTTTACAAAGCGTAAATTGGCAACTGCTTGGCGGTGGTCAAGTATTTGTAGTGGTGAGATTTTGCTACCAAGTTATTAGAGGAGTAGTAGGATACGAATTGGTCTTGACCTGTACCTCTTGGAGAAAATTTGGTTCAAATGGGATGTTTGTTGCTGAAGTACAATTGAGGGGTGTTGCGACTAAGTAGAACTTATGGTACAGTGTGATTCCATAACCTTAGTTCATGTTGAAATGTTGAGAATTATCGAAGGAATGGAAACCCTGATCAATTTTATAGAGTAACGCAATTGGTTTGTATTGCGGGATTGTGTGGGTGATTCCTGATGATGTCAAGGAGTGAGTATGTTGGAGTTGTGGGAATGATTAGAGATGTAATCCGATGATTTTGTCTATCTGTTATAAGGGAAGTTCGCTGTAGAGGTCTTAGGTGTTAAATTTCGGGCTTTGCATTTTATGCTAGAACTTTGGTCGCCCAATGGTTGTGTAGAGAAAATAGAATTATGGAGTATTCCGAGCAGTGGATTGATCAGTGATAGAACCCTTCTGATGAAGTACATGATCGTGTGTATTGAGGATTCTGAATTGTTTACTCTTAAAAGTTGGCGGTGAAGTGATTGCGTGAAATTTGTTTTGAGGTGCTGTGGGTGTTTTCTGTCAAATTAATTTCGTTAGTAGAAGGAGTTGTCTAAAGGGTTTTGGTGGGATCAATAGAGCTCTTCCACAAAGGTGAGGATGATGTATTTTGGATTGAGCATATCTTTGAGGATGCTAATTTAAGAGATTTGAACTCGTGTAGTATGTGATGAATTCGAATTTCAAGGTTTGAGAGCAATTTTAGTCCTAAAAGAGAAACTGAGAAAAAGAATGTTTCCTCGGGTAGGGAAGAGTTATCTTGATTGTTGTTTGAGTTGTGTGTTTATGTCAGAGGTCATTTGCAGTTTGAGTTGGCTTTTTATTGGCATGATGGTTCTTTTTGGTTCAGGAAAATAAAAGAAGTGTTTGACATGGACATTCGATCGACTTCTCTTTTGGCATACGTGGGGTTTATTTACAAACTGCCTAATTGGAAAGTGGGAAAGTGTTCGCGATGAATCTTCAATTGTGGGTTTGACCCCTTTGGTGGGGAGTTGGCATTGCGTGGTTGCGATGAAAACTCTTTATTTCAATGGCATTCTCTTTGAAAATCAGTTGTTTAAAAGCGAGTTCTGTTGTTAGTTCTCAGTTGTGGCTATTCTTTCGCGTAGAGCTGTGTGAGGATTCGGGGTCGAATCCTGTTTAAGGGGGGTAGAGTGTAACACCCCAAATATCAATTAAAAAGAATAATATTCGAAAGAGGGAAACTTATTCAACTTCGAATGCATCCAAGTTTAGAGATGGAATTTGGTTCGAATTCTATTTTCTTAGCATGTTTGGACCTTGGGCTCTTGGCCCTTTGTGCAATAGCCTGTAGTGGGCCGGCCCAAGTAGGAAAATAAGAGGGAGAGGCACCCCTTAACCCTAGCTGGCCGAACTCCTGGCCCTCCACCTCTCTATTGGCCGCCCTCTTGGCTCCCCTCTTGCTTTGGCCGCGCCATCTCCCCCCCCCCCATGGCGGGCTCCCCGGTCTCTTCCTCCAAGCGCGCCTCCCCTTGTAGCTAGCCCAGCGTCTCGGCACTGCCTCCCTCTCCGGCCAGTGCCGCCACCACCGGGTAGCTTGCCCTGCGCCCATGGTGGCCGCCTCTTCTCGGCTCGCCATGAAGCCCGCCTGAGGCCTCCTGCCGCACCTCCGGTCGCCGTCGGCTCGGCCGGTCCCGCACCGCCTCCCTACACTCGGCTCGGACTCCCGGTCGCCTGGCCTCGGCCCGGCTCGGCTGGGCTCGGCCGTGCTGCACCTGCCGTCGTGCCCCTACACTCATGGCTCTGCCCGAGCCCTGCTCCGTCAGCGCCTCGCCGGCCGCCTCCCCAGCTCGGCTTCTGCCTTGCTCCCCCTCTTGCTGTGCTTTTTCTGGTTCCATGGTTAGGACTTGTCTTACTATTTGACTTTGTTGATTTTCTTTTGTTCTTGCATGGAGGGGAGAGATGGTGGGCGTGGTTGAGGCATGTACAAGGTGGGGTTGCTGGCTGTGGGCTTTGTCGGTGGTGGTATTGCTGCCGTGTTGTGTCGCACTGAGAGCGGCGGAGGTGCTGCCCAAGCTAGGGGCACTTGGGCTGAAGCTACTCTTCGGGCGAGTGGAGGCGGTCGGCGATGAGGCGCGCCAGGGCGGTGGAGCTGCGGACCATTACTAACAAGGCTTGGCCCAACGTTCATCAAGTTGGGCAAGGGCTGTCCACGCGGCTCGACCTCTGCCCACCTAGGTACCCCGAGGAGCTCTCCGAGCTACAGGATTCGCTTCCCACGTTTCCAGATGAAGAGGCATTTGTATGTATCGAGAGGTAGTTCGGCTTTCCTCTTGATTCAATCTATTTGACCTTATCACCTTTGCCAATTGCAGCCGCAAGTTTCGGCCAAGTTATAAGGCACGGTTGGACTACTCTAGGAAGTGGTAGATTGAAGGGCTATGGTTTTGTGGGATTTGGAGATGATAATGAGAAGACACACGCCAAAGCTGAGATGAATGTTGTAGGTGGTGGTTATTATACAGTGCGCGTCGCTCGGTGGTGGTGAACTCCGGTGCTAGGGCGTTTCGTCGTTGTCTCTCGTCTCACGGTTGAGGCAAGTGCAAGTATTATTGAGATGTTATATTATATACTTGATGAATGCCATAGTTGGTTGATGTTAATTATTGCTTAGTAATGTTGACGAGCATGAGTGAAATAGTTTAATGATAATGTTTTTATGACTATGCTTATGTGGTGAAGCTTACATGGAAATGTCTACATAAGGACGCATGCTAATGTTATGTGATGACGCTTACATGGTAGTGTTCATATGACGATGCTTACTACTTGGGAATATTTACATGATGCTACATGTTAATAGTTACATGATGATGCGTACATGATGATGTCTATATGGGTATGCTTACATGAGAATGGTTACATGTTGATGGCAGTAATGATGAGACAAGGTGAGCAATGAGATTACTTTGTTAATGATAACAATGATGAGTTGGTATTGTGCTTTGAGTACCATGTTAATACTTAAATGTTCGTATTCAATCCATGTGGTTACCTCCATGGTAGAGAGCATGTTGTTTTTGTTCAGTATTCATATGTCATACCCAGCATCCACATTTCATGTTTTATCCACGGGAGTGGATCATTATATAAGACCCATCAATTCCAGTATGGGCACGTAAGACCCACCATTCCAATGTGGGTAGTTTGGGACACCCGTACGAAACGTTCTTCGTACGGGGCTTGGATCCCCGCATTTTGTTAAATGCGGGCTTAGGTGAACACCGACGGGTGTGTCACCAGCAATACCGGTATATGCATGTGTGTAGTCCCTTCATTTCATTCAAATCATTCATTCCATTCATTCAAGTGTTCGTTCTGTGCTTATTTCATACACTTTAATGCTGTTGTTCATGATGTGATCGTTTATTTCCTTTGACTTCTTATGGTGCTATCATAAGAGATGGATTTGTGTTTTGTCTTCTTTGTTGTTCATGATGTGATCGTTTATTTCCTTTGATTGCATATGATGCTATCCTAAGAGATGGATTTGTGGTCTATAATCTTTGTGGTTCATGATGTGATTGTTTAATCCTTTGACTACTTATGTTGCTATGTTTGATTTACTATTGCACTTTCTTTGAGTCTTGGACTCACTCTTCTTTTTGGTTGTGGTTTTTAGGTACCCTTACAAGAACGGCATGCATGGGAGGAATAGATTTAAGTCTGGTTGCACCTTGGCACAAACAATTCACGGATGAATAATTTGGATGATGATTTAATATTTGAGAGTAATGCTTAATGGATTATTATGACTTATGCTTGGTATAATTTGTAATAGAGTTGATAGAAGATTATGGATGCCCTTTTGATTATGTTTTAGTTGTTTAGCATATTTTGGATGTTGTTGATGATTAGAGTATGGAATTGATGTTATATAAAATTGTTTGAACCTTCGGTATAGCCATCCATACAAAGGAGGTTCTGTCGAAATTCAGTAAATAGACTTAATTTTATTTGTTACTCTATTATTTTAGTAGCATTCTAGGCTTATGTTGGGCTGGGGTGTTACACTAGCATCAAGTTCACATCAGCCATCACAACTCCCAACTCCAACACAGTTCACAAAACAACAGTATCCCAGATCGCAGTGCCATCAAACGACAAACTATATCAGTTTAGGGAGTAGGTGTAATATTCTAAATAATAATAATAATCCTCTTAAGGACCTATGCGTAAATAGAGAAAAGGGGATAAGTAAAAAGGGGATGAATTGGTTCTTTGGAGGGAGGAGTCATGAGGAAGTTGGAGTCTGTATCAGCTACAAGCCATGATAATTGGATCGTGAGGGAGAGGGGGTTCCAAAACCAGAAAAACGAGTCATGTTGGTTTCTCTTTTCTGTTGTGCCGTCGGCTTCGCCGCCACCGTGCCATCGCCGGGTCGCCGCCTGTCTTGTGCGCTTCTTGGCTGGCCACTCGGTGCATGGACGCCTGCCCGCGCGCAAGTGAAGCATCGCCTGACCACGTCCTCATCCGCACGAGAGCACTCGTAGTCCTGTGCACGCTAGCGACCAACGCAGCTCCGCTGCCAACTTGACATCGCGTGGCTGCCTGCGCGTGTGTGTCCATAGCCGCTTGTGTGTGCGGGTGAGTTTTGTCTGCCACTGCTAGCCACTGCATGCACGTGTGCGTGACTGCTGCTAGCTTGGAGTGCTTGCATAGTTTTAATTGGAGCAGTAGGGGATAGGTGAACTAAATATTAGCAGTGCATGCATGCGTTTCATTAGTTGGATAGTAGGGAGAGAGAGAGATTAATTTAATAAGTGATTATTTTAATAGGTGCACTGGTTAGGGATGCTTTGCCACGATTATTTAATTGCTATGAATTTTTAATTGGAGTATTAAGGGGGAGAGAGAAATTAGATAGTGCTTATTTATTAGTTAATTAGAATTGCATGCGATGAAACATCAAACCGTGAGGCCTTTCTCTAGATTTGGCTGCTAGTGCTAGTCATCAACTGGTAGTACTAGTGCAAGATCCCTTGTTTGCATGCAATGGTGGAATTAGTAGTAGACTAATTAATGGTGTACTACAAAGATTAATTAATGGGAGATGCATTGCATACCATACTGTTTGATTAGTTAATTTCTTGCCTTAGGCTATTTTAGGGTTGTGACTAGTTAGATGCAACCTTTGCATTGGCTGTTAGTGCTAGAAATTAATTAGTAGTGCAAGATCTTCTGTGTACATGCATGTTTAAATAGTACAGATGAGACAATGGCTAGTTAGTGCTGCATGCTTCGTATTTTTGTGTTTCTCTGGAATATTAAAGGAGAGAGAGGAGCTAGCATGTTTTGTTGGAACAGCAAGGGGTGACTATTCGGTATTGGGGAAGCGTTGCAGATTTGGGGGACGTGTAGGAGCGATATCAATTAATTGCTGTTCTTGTGATGTTGTAGCTTGTATTGAAATTTGAGTGTTTAATGTAGGAGAGACGTCGTGTTTGCTGCCATCTTCTAGCCAAACCGTGCGTCGCAACTAGTAAAGGCAAGTACTTTGATTGGTAGACTATGTATGATTGTTTGATCATGGATGCAAATGTTATATGTGCTGTTCATGGATGATATAATGCTATGAATGAATGATATTGTTTGCTAGTATTGTGAGTATATGTGCTATGCATGAATGCTAAGATATTATGAGTGTTAATACTCATGTTTACTAGTATTATGAATTATGTGCTATCCATGGATGCTTAAATATTATGAACGTCAATGATCATGAATGCTAGTAGTATGAATAAGTTTATTCATATGTGATATTGCTACGATTGTATGATTATGATGATTTAAGATTTTGTTCATATGCGTCATGCTGACATATTGAAGACTTGGTCGTGTGGTGACCAAGCCTTTGTTGAGGTCCCCGTCATGAATATGACGGGCTTATGGTCCCCACACTCGTGGATTGTGGGCTTAGGTCCCCATACTTGTGGAGTATGGGCAATGGTCCCTGTGCTAGATAGCACAGGCATGGGTATGCATCGACGGATGCATGCTCTGCATTACCGGTAAAATGCAAAAGAGAAAGAGAAAGAGAAAGTGCATTTAAGCATCTTGCATAGCATGATTATATAACATGATTGATATAGAGATTTGTGGATGGTTGTTGATGAATGCAGCTGTTTATGTTGTTGTTACTATCTATTGTACTTGCTGAGTCTTTGGGCTCACTCTTGCTGTTGTTGTGTTTTTAGGTACCCTTTACAAGAACGGCATGCATGGGGGAAAATAAAGATTAGAGTGGTTGCACAATGGCACGAACTACTCACAGTTGAATTGATAGAATAATAATTTATTAGTTGAGTAATTTGCTTAGAGTATTCTTTATGATTACTCCCTTTGCTTGGAATTAATTGTAATAGGGTTGACTAGATGATTATGAATGCCCTTTGGATTATGTTTTAGTTGATTATCTTGCTATAGTTGATATAGTAGTGATTAGCTCAATTTTGGATGTCTCTAGGGTATGTTGGACGTTGGATTATGTAGTTATGATATAATTATCTGTTGGAACCTCTAGTATAGTTAACTATACAAAGGAGGTTCTGCCGAAATTTAGTATGATGTTTTTATTTTAATTTGGTTGAAATATTAGATTAGTAGCATTCTAGGCCTTTGTCGGGCTGGGGTGTTACAGTTGGTATCAGAGCGGGCTTTAGGTCCGTGGTGAATAGATTAATTAAAATTTGCTAATATCTTAGCAACTTAAAAATTTGACACACTGTTGCACAATAGGATGGGAATGGGCAAAGCATTGCAATTGCGTTTTCGCTATATTGTATTGACGATTGATGATATGAATTGAGTATGATTGCTCATTAATTGATTATATGATTATATTGTGTGGGGATAACCCATGTTGAGAGGTTGAGGTCGTGGTTGTGGCCCTGGGCTTTTCCAGGTTACACCACAGTTCGCGGTATGAGAATAGCGAAGTGGTTACCTCGAATATCTTAGTACAGGTGTTGATAGTGAGTATCTTTAGAAGAGTTGTCCTCTTCCTTGAATTCGAATTTGGTCAACTCTTATCCAATTGTGATTTATGAGTTTCTCTTGAGTTATTAGTTTAATTGCGGTTGATGGGTTGCTTTGAAAAAAAGGGTTGGTGTGTTCCCATTGGCTTAATTTGTCTAGTAAAGCAATCATTGTTTTTTCCAACCGATGAGTTATTCTTGCGGCTGGTGAACTTGGTTGATTGTCACGTTTGACCTTTATATTGGAGTTTTGTCTTTCTCATTGGAAAACATGACCCACTTATTCGCTTGATGTTTTTGGTTAATGAAAGTTTTCTGTTGCAAATTCGTTAGCATGTGAAAGCTTTGGGCTTTATGTATTTCTTTTGGATTATTTTGGAGTGTTGAAGATTAATGGTTCTCTTTTATGAAAGAAAATGTTAAACCCTTTAGCGATGTTTTGTCTTAGTTAAGTGAGAGGTTATAATCAAAGCAATTAATGGATATGATATGGGTTATCAGGTTAGGTCTGCAGTGGGTGCATGATCGATCTTAACCAAGATCCTTGGAATTGAAGTTGATAAATCCGATGTTGTCATGAAGTAGATACATGGTGAGCTTGTTTAATGGTATGACCATTCATACTAGGAGTCCAAGATTTATTAAGAGGGGTGGTATATTGATGATTTGGTCTGATCATTAAGATTGTGGAATTCGGTAGATTTACGGGATAGTTCGGAGTAAGGTGTCTCAATGGATTAGTCTACCCATTAGTGATAGTTATATAATGATGAATTCGACTATTGTCTTAGTAGATATTAATCTTGAATTTGGCTTCTATTTGGCTATTTGATGATCTTATATAAATGCTAGATTTATCTAATTCTTATCATGATAAAATGATTGAAACAGGTATAAAGGACTAGATGAACGTTGATATGTTGCTTTGTGAAACCTTATTTCATAAAAGATCATGTTATTAAAACTTTAATAATATTTTGCCCTAATTTCTAAGCATAAGGTAGAATGTTGAATATGTGTTTGTATACATGTGTGATTGTAAATAGAGATAGGACCATAAATGTTTCCATGATTAATATGATTCTCAGTTGTTAATGATAATATCCATAGTACAATTAGTGTACGTTAAAAATTAGTGTTGAGCATCACTAAGAATTGAATGGATGAAATTTATTAAGTGACCATTATTAGTGTGCATTGCTAAATTATTGTATGATAGTATGACCTTGTTAAAATAGTTTTGTTTCAATATTGTGGCTTATGAACTAGGTTTTCCCTAGATCAAGTTGATTGTCACAATTTTATTGAGATAACCAAAAATATTATGAAATAGTTTTTTATGTCTTTAGAGAGTTTTGCGATGAAATAGTAGGCTATGATGATTCTTGCTAAGAATGTATAATGATGAGGTTAATAAGACTATGAGTAAGGGGTGGTGAGGGAATTGTTGATTCTTCTAGAAGTAAAAGAAGTTGATTATCTTTCGTGATATCGTTTAAATGAAATGTTTGGAGTTTTGAATTCGTGAACTTTTGGAGTTCATAATTTATGTGGTAGCAGAATTTGTTTTGAGCAAAGCGTCGTGTTGAAAGGTTTTATTGATTCTTAAGTAATTCATGTGTTTTGGTCTTCAAATCTCTTCTTGTTGGAGTTGGTAAGGTGATATCATTGCAGAAGACTTGGAGGTTGAATTTGGGCTTTACACTTTTATGCTAGAATCTTTGTGGCCCAAGGATAATATGTAGAAGTAGTAAAACAAAGTGGATTTTGAATAGTGTGATAATCATTGATAGCATCCTTTGGGTGTAGTATATGAGTGTGTGTGCTGTGAATTTCAGGTTAAATATCCTTAGAGGATTGAGGTGATGTGATTGTAGATGAAATCTTTATTGAGGTGCATTGGAAAGTATTTGTCAAAATAATTCCTTTGATAAAGGAGTGGACTAGAGTATCTTTTTATGTAATAATACATCTCTCTACATGAGTGTGGTTGTTTCTTTCGGGTTGAGCAACGCTTGGAGGTTGTCAATTTAAGAGAAATGAGTTAGTGTGTTATGTGATGATTTGGAATCCCATGGTTTATGGGAAGTTAAATTCTTAAAAGAAAAGTTTGAGAAAAAAGGGGTATTCTTGGGTGGTGAAATATTCTCTTGGTTCTTATTTGAGCTGTGTGCTTATGACGGATGTCATTTGCAAATTGAATTGGTTCTTGTTGGTTTGCGTGGTACTTCCCGGTTTAAAAAAAGGGTAATGTGGGCAGTTAAGTGATTTTTGCCTTTGGCTTTATGTGGTGTTTATTTGCAAATTGATTACGTGGGAAGAGGAAAAGATTTCTTGATGAGTCTTTGATTTTGGATTGGAGTCTTTTGGAGGAAAGATGGTAATGAGTTAGTTGCATTGTGAATCCTTTGTTTTCAATTGGTTCTTTTTGTAAGAGGGTTGGTTTAAGGCAATTTCTTTGTGTGACCCTTTTTAAAGGAGTTGCTCCTTGCAAAGGTGAAGTAGTCGATTGAGAGAGGGAACAAGAGTGTCGTGTGTTATATGCAGGTTGTATGGATTGGTACCAAAGGGAAGGTTGGCCCAAGGTATATTGGTTTGTTTATGGTAATTGCGGGGATTTTTGGAAGATAGTGTATCGCTAGAACCGTCTCGAGTCCTAGCACGGGGTATACAACATTTTGTATGACCCAGTGCTGATAGAGTACTTGAGAGATCTTGAGTGTGAGGTTTCGCTAGAGCCATTAACCATCGAGTAAAAAAAAACCATACCTTCGAGCCCCGTCCGTTGAGTGTACCTGAAAAGGGGTCAAGACGAGTGTTGAGGTGTAAGACGTTGGAATCCATCAAGGTGATGTGGTCCCATCAGTCCAAGAGAGAGGCGACTTAGAGGGGATGGAGTCTCGCATGCGCTAGCATTATCCAGAGTTGTTAATGTCAGGTACGTGCGAATTGTTATTTAATTTTAGTTTGCAGTTGTTCTTCGTGTAGTATAGCGAGTAGAATTCGGGGTCGAATTCTGTTAAGGGGGGTAGAATGTAATATTCTAAATAATAATAATAATCCTCTTAAGGACCTATGCGTAAATAGAGAAAAGGGGATAAGTAAAAAGGGGATGAATTGATTTTTTGGAGGGAGGAGTCATGAGGAAGTTGGAGTCTGTATCAGCTACAAGCCGTGATAATAGGATTGTGAGGGAGAGGGGGTTCCAAAACCAGAAAACCGAGTCATGTTGGTTTCTCTTTTACATTGCGCGCCGCCGCTTCATCGCCGCCACGGCCATCGCCGGGTCGCTCGCCCCTGTCTTGTGCGCTTCTTGGCTGGGCGCTCGGTGCATGGACGCCTACCACGCGAGTTAAGCATCGCTGACCACGTCCTCGCCCGCACGAGAGCACTTCGTAGTCTGTCTTGCGCTAGCGCTAACGCAGCTCATTGCCGACTTGACATCGCATGGCGCTGCGTGTGTGTGTCCGTAGCCGCCTGCGTGTGCGGGTGAGTTTTGTCTGCCACTGCATGCACGTGTGCATGACTGCTGCTAGCTTGCAGCGCTTGCATAGTTTTAATTGGAGCAGTAGGGGATAGGTGAACTAAATATTAGCAGTGCATGCATGCGTTTCATTAGTTGGATAGTAGGGAGAGAGAGAGAGATTAATTTAATAAGTGATTATTTTAATAGGTGCACTGGTTAGGGATGCTTTGCTATGATTATTTAATTGCTATGAATTTTTAATTGGAGTATTAAGGGGAGAGAGAAATTAGATAGTGCTAATTTATTAGTTAATTAGAATTGCATGCGATGAAACATCAAACCGTAAGGCCTTTCTCCAGATTTGGCTGCTAGTGCTAGTCATCAACTCGTAGTACTAGTGCAAGATCCCTTGTTTGCATGCAATGGTGGAATTAGTAGTAGACTAATTAAAGGTGTACTACAAAGATTAATTAATGGGAGATGCATTGCATACCATACTGTTTGATTAGTTAATTTCTTGCCTTAGGCTATTTTAGGGTTGTGACTAGTTAGGTGCAACCTTTTGCATTGGCTGTTAGTGCTAGAAATTAATTAGTAGTGCAAGATCTTCTGTGTACATGCATGTTTAAATAGTACAGATGAGACAATGGCTAGTTAGTGCTGCATGCTTCGTATTTTTGTGTTTCTCTGGAATATTAAAGGAGAGAGAGAGGAGCTAGCATGTTTTATTGGAACAGCAAGGGGTGACGATTCGGTATTGGGGAAGCGTTGCAGATTTGGGGGACGTGTAGGAGCGATATCAATTAATTGTTGTTCTTGTGATGTTGTAGCTTGTACTGAAATTTGAGTGTTTAATGTAGGAGAGACATCATGCTTGCTGCCATCTTCTAGCCAAACCGTGTGTCGCTACTAGTAAAGCCAAGTACTTTGATTGGTAGACTATGTATGATTGTTTGATCATGGATGCAAATATTATGAGTATATGTGTTGTTCATGGATGATATAATGCTATGAATGAATGATATTGTTTGCTAGTATTGTGAGTATATGTGCTATGCATGAATGCTAAGATATTATGAGTGTTAATACTCATGTTTACTAGTATTATGAATTATGTGCTATCCATGGATGCTTAAATATTATGAACGTCAATGATCATGAATGCTAGTAGTTTGAATAAGTTTATTCATATGTGATATTGCTACGACTGTATGATTATGATGATTTAAGATTTTGTTCATATGCATCATGCTGACATATGTGCACTGTAGCACGCCCTCCCCATGGATGCCGCCTCCCCCTCCATGCCGTCCTCCTTGGCCAAGCCACGTCGCCCCTTGCTACCGGCCAAGGAAGAAGGGAAGAGAAAGGAATAGGAAGAAGGAGAGAAGGGAGAAGAGAGGGAAGGGAAAGGATCGCCCGATACATCATCATCTACAGCAGTTTATCAAGGGTAACCCCTGTTTTCCCCCGATTAGATGCGTATTTAATTAATTTAGCAATGTCGGTATTTAGGTCTGCTCAGGACAGATTGGATTAGACCAATGTTTTGATGTGTTTAAAGGCGGAATCAGTCTTGGACATCTCTTAGAGATAGTTGGGTTATGTTATTAGCTTTCCGTGGCCGCCAATAACGCCCAAATCCGATTAACGGTCAGTGAGATATGATTTTTTTAGTGTCGCTGTCCTGCTAATCTGTCAGCATTCTAACAGTTTGTGGAAATCTGGGTTAATCCATTA
Source organism: Phyllostachys edulis (assembly GCA_036346405.1). Classification (NCBI taxonomy): domain Eukaryota; kingdom Viridiplantae; phylum Streptophyta; class Magnoliopsida; order Poales; family Poaceae; genus Phyllostachys; species Phyllostachys edulis. Next base: position 80,051,558 of record CM070546.1, on the reverse strand, counting down.
GTTCAAGAAGAAATTAGAGGATCTTGATATAACAAAAAATGTAGGTAATTTCTATACCTTTCCAAAAAGCTAAAGAACGCAAGGTTTGGACATACTTAGCAAAAGTTATGATGGTTTTAGTGTACTGTCCAGAGAACTCGACGTGAAATTGATGTCTTTTAAATTGGCTTGGTAGGGGTATTAGATGTCCGATTCAGAAGGGCCCCTCAACTAGGTTTAGTTGAGGAATTTAATTAAATTTCCATAAAGTCCAAGAACACCTTATTTGGAATCTTGTAGTGAAAGTTATGAATTTTAGAAGTTGACTGTCCACCGAGGGGACAGGTCGACGTTTATGAAATTGGGGTTGGGATCGAGTTAGACTCTTTTGCGAGTTTGTGATTGTTGTTATATAGTTTGTTTTGGTCCGCTATTGCCTTCTTAGCGTGCGCTATAATTATTGTTCAGGTGGTGGACTGGTCCTGGGGGTAGCACATTCTGCACGTCCCTCGTTCCCTCGCGGTTAAGGCGAGTATAATTATGGATATAATAGAAATTATTGAATGGCATTGATTGATAATTTCTATGAGTATTTGTGTTGATCACGATTGATATGGTGATATGATTGGTAATGTTCATGGTTTCTAATGCTATGAGTTATGTGTTAATCACGGATGTTTGAAAGTTGTGAAGTCTATGATTATGAGCTTTTGTAGTATGAATTGGATATTCATATGCAATGTTGTTGCAGATGCATGTTTGTATTAATTTGAGAATTCATACATATGCATCATGTTGGCTTATTGAAGTCTTAGTCATGTGATTACCAAGCAATTCTTGAGGTCCCCGTCATGTTAATGACGGGCTAAAGGTCCCCATGCTTGTAAAGCATGGGCTTTGGTCCCCATACTTGCGGAGTATGGGCAATGGTCCCCGTGCGGATGGCACGAGCATGGAATGTGCATCGACGGATGCACACTTTGCATTACCGGTAAAATGCAAAAGGGAAAGAGAAGGATAAAGATCATGTTGAGCATATTGCATAGCATGTGTGTGTAAAGTAACTGATATGTGGTTTTGTGGAGTATAGTTGATGAGTTACATGCTCGTATGTTGTTGATGCTATTTATTACATTTGCTGAGTCTTTGGACTCACCTCTTGTTGTTTGTTGTGTTTTAGGTATCGTTACGAGATCGGCATGCATGGGGGAAAGGAAGGATTAGTCTTGTTGCACTTTTGCACGAACTACCCACCATGAATGAAAGGAAAATTAATTAGGAGATGAATGAACTGATTAATGTACTCTTAATGATTATTGCTTGCTTGGAGTAAACCGTAATAAATGAATAGAAGTTTGGATGCTCATGATCTATATCTTAGATGTTTAGTTGCTATGCATGTCATAGTAACAAATAGCCAGTTTGATTACGTCTTGATCATATTGCAAATTGGATTATCTTTATATATTATTACTATTTGTTGGAACCTGCGGTATAGGTAACTATACAAAGGAGGTTCTGCCGAAATTTTGTATAGTGTTTTAGTTTAATTTATTTAATTTAGTAGCATTCCAGGCCTTTGTTTGGTGGGGTGTTACAGATTAGTATCGAGTGGGTCAGAGGTCCGTGGTATTGAAAAATATTAAACTTGACACACTAAGCACTGTAGTTGGGGATGGGTTTTTGCATTGCATTTACGCTTCCGTTGTGTTGTATTGATGATTCCTGTTATGAGATGAACTGATATATCTATATTATAATACTATGGTTATTATGTGTGGGGATAACCCACGTTGAGAGGTGGAGGTTGTGGTTGTGGTCCTGGGCTGTACCAGGTTACACCACCGTTCGTGGTATAGGAATAGCGAAGTGTCCACACTGGATATCGTAGTCCAGACGTTGATAGCGAGTATATTTAGAAGAGTTGTTCTCTTCCTTGAAATTTGAATTTGGTCAACTCTTACCTAGTTTTGGCTGATGAACTTCTCTTGGATTAGTAGTCCATTCCAGTTGATGGGATTCTTTGAGAGACGTTACTGTGCTCCCATTGGTTTAAGTTGCCCTGTAAAGCAATCAATGTTTTCCCAACCGATGAGTTATTCTTGCGACTGGTGAACTTGGTTAATTGACAAGATTGACCTTCGTATTGGAGTTTGTCTTTCTTATTGGAAAAACTTGATCCTTTTATTGTGCTTGATGATTTGGATAACGAAAATTTCCTTTTGCAAGTCCTTTATTGCGTGGAAGCTTTGACTCAAGGTATCTCTTTTGGGTATTTTGAGTGTTGGAGTTGGATGCTTCTCTTCTATGAAAGAAAACGTTGAAACCTTTATCGATGTCTTGTCACGGTTCAAAGAAATTAATGGTTGTTATTTGGGTTATCAAGTTGAGTCTGTAGTGTGGTGCATATTTGAACTTAACTAAGATCCTTAGAAGGAAAGTTGTTTAATTTGATGGTGTCATGTAGTAGTTCTTGATGAACTGTGTTTAAGGGTATGGTTATACCCAATTGAAGTTAAAGAAGTTATTAATAAGTGTGAGATATTGATGATTTTGTCTGATCATTAAGATTGTGGGATTTGTTAAATTTATTGGATAATTCGGTGTAATAGGTCCCAATGGATTAATCTATCTATAGTGATAGTTATGTTAAGGATATGTTTGATGTTGCCTTAGAGGATATTAATCCGGCAATTTTCAATAACTAGCTACTTGATGGTCATACATAATTGCTAGATTGAAACATGTATATCGGATTAGATAAATGTTGAGGTAGTACCTTGTGAAACCCTGTTTTACAGGAGATGATGATATTAAATCTCTAATTTTATTTTGCCCTAAACTTTGAGCATAAAGTGGAATGTTGACTCGGTGTTTATAGATAGTTTAGGTGATTACAAATAAACGTAGGACCCTATTTGCTTACGTGATAGTTACAATTGTCGATTGTTAATGATAATTGAAGTGAGTGTTGAGCAACACTTATGGTTGAATGGATGAATGAATAAGTGGTGTCGGATAGTGTGCCTTGCGAAATTGTTATTTGATAGCATGATTTTGATAAAAGAGGGTTGTTTCAACCTTGTGCTTGGTGTCTCCTTTGGAGAGGTTTACGATGGGAAAGTAGGCTATGAGGATTCTTGTTAATAGTGTATTATCTCATTGTTAGTGTGATTGTCAGTAAGGGGTTATGATGATGATATTGTATGTTTTGTATAAAGGAAATGGAACGCTCGCCTGATATTGATTAGGCGGAAATGTTTCTAGTTTCACATTTGTGATCTTTCAGACCTCATGTTGATGTGGTAGCTGAAATTGTTTTGAGCAAAGTGACGTGTTGAGAAGTTTTATTAGTTTCTAAGTAGTTTATATGTTGTGGTCTTCGAATCTCTTCTTGTTGGAGTTGGCATGGTGATGCTGTAACCAACGAAAGTCATTATATTTGTTAAAGGAAAGAGTGAAGTAGAAGTATTTGAGATTGAAGTCAAGTTTTTGTAACACGCAGTTATCGAATTTTGCTTAGACTTTCTGTTTTGCCCAACAGAGTATCCCGAATCCTAAAAGTAATGTTTTATTCTCGTTTGAGGTTTGATACTCTCTGCTTGTGGGACGTGTGCCCTCAATTATGATCACATCTTTTGTTTTCCGAGATCATTGCTATTTGATTATTTCTCTTGGGTTGAAATTTATTTCTACTTGCCTTTTCTTCGAAGAAAGGGTTAACCGAACTGTATTGCAAAGTCGTTTCGGTTGTGTTTTGGCAACAAGATAGTGGTGGTCTAGTAGATGGTTTTGTGAACCTTTAGGTGTCAGGTTGTTTGAGAGGTTTTGAGTAATAAATCGATTTATTGGAATAATCCTTGGAGAGAATTTGATTAAAAAAAGAATATTTGTCTTTGGAGCTAACAGATTTTGTTGTCGCAACTAGTAGGACCTATAGCGAGATGTGGTCCAAGATTTGGTGTTCATTCTGACAGAAACGTTAGAATTAGCAATTATGGAAATCTTGATCGGTTTATTAGAGTATCGCATTTGGGTACTCGGTAAAGATTGTGTAGAAGAATTATGATGATGTAGTTTAATGAGAGTAGTAGTGTAGTGAAATCTAATAGTTGTGTTAAATGATGGGATAGCCGGGATTGTTAAGCTAAGGTCAAGAATGACTTAGCCTCAGTGATTAACCCTATGGGAGTTAGATTATCTCTAAAGATAACCTGGTCAAGGATATATTTATTTATTGACGTTAATAATTGAGTATGTTTGAATTTTGGTCAAACAATTAGGGTATTGCGAAGAAGTATATTGCGGTTGTGAAATTGGATTGGATTGATGTGGATTAGAGAAGGTCTAAGATTGCTGAAATAAATTGCCTTGGGGCGGTTACTTGATTAGTGAGAATGTTGATATTAATGACTGAGGTTATTGTTGAGCTGTGTGAAATTTTGATAAGCAAATTTGAGGATTTCCTATCAATTGTACTAGAAGTTCATGGAAGGAGATTGGAAGGTTGAATTTGGGTTCTGCATTTTTATGCTAGAATCTTGGTTTCCCATGATTAGATACCAAGAGTTATGGTGATCTTTGATAGAATCCTTTGGATGTAGTAAATGAGTGTGAATGTGGTGAATTTCAAGTTGATTATCCTTAACAGAACGAGGTGATGTGGTGGTGGGTAAACAATCTTTATTGAGATGTTGGAAACCTTTTGTCAAAGTAATTCCTTTGATATAGGAGTGGACTAGAGAATCCTTTTGTGGATTAGTAGAGTCCCTCTAAATAGGAATGGTTGTTCTTTCGATTGATGATCGTTTTGGAATTGACAGTTAAGAGAATGAGTTAGTGTGATGATTTGGAAGCCCGTGATTGGGGAAAGAATTTATTTCTTAAAAGAACTTCTGGAAAAAAAAATGTTTTCTCGAGTATAGAAGTGTTGTATTGGTTCTTGTATAAGTTGGGTTTTTATGATGGAGATCATGTACAATTTGATCTGACTTTATGATCGGCAAGGTGGTTCTTTCCGGTTCAAGAGTATAAAAGAAGTGTTTGATTTGGGCATTCGAGCGAATTCTCTTTTGGCTTATGTGGTGTTTAGTTGCAAACTGCCTAGTTGGAGTGCGAAAAGGTTTTCATGAGGAATCTTCGATTTTGGATTTGAGTGTTTTGGAGAAAAATTGGTATTGCATTGTGAATCCTTTGTTTTCAGATGAATCTGAATATTAAAGTTTGATTAAAATAAGTTGTGTTGTGTGTCCCTGCTTAACGAAGACCCTCTTGGTTAGGATGAAGAGATCGACTGAAGATAGAACAAGCATTCCATATGCTTGTGCACAAATTCTATGGTTTGGTACCAAAGGGAAGGATAGCCCAAGGTACATTGGGTTGTTTCTGGAAGTTGTGGGGATGTTTGAAGTTAGCAATTCATTAGAACCGTCTCGAATCTTGGAATGGGTTATATAATGTTTTGGATGAACCGATGTTGAGAGAATGCTTGAGGTATTTGGAGTGTGAGGTTTCGTAAGAGCCGTTGACCAGCGAGCATTACCGCATCTTCGAGTCCTGTCCATTGAGTGGATCTGATTAGGATGGTACAAGTGACGAGGCATAGTACATCAGCTGCCTCAAGGTACGGTGGTCCCATAAATCCGAGAGGAGAATGACTTCAGAGTTGAAATCTTGCTTGCGCGAGCATACTCCAGAGTTGTTCACGTTGAGTACGTGTTCGTTGTTGGATACCTTCCGTTGCGGTTGTTCTTCGAGTAGAACGACAAGGAGAATTCGGGGTCGAATTCTATTTAAGGGGGGTAGAATGTAATACCCCAAAAGTATTCAAAAGAATAGTCGGGAGAGAATAATTAAATTAGGAGAATGACTAAATAGAAAATAGTTATTTAAGCAGTTAAAGAAGGGTTTTATAGCAAAATTTGGACAACCTGGGCTGGGGCCTCAGGCCCATTGGTATTTGGCCCAAAAGTGGGAGGTGGTGGCTGGCCATAAGGGGGGAATTTAGCCAAACTGGCCCATGGCCCATGAGGAAAGTAGCCACCAACAAAAAGGAGGAGGGGGAAAACCCTAGGGTTTACTACAGTACCCGTGCTACAGTGTCGCCGCCGCAGTGTAGCACGCCCTCCCCGTTGATGCCGCCTCCCCCTCCATGCCGTCCTCCTTGGCCAAGCGACGTCGCCCCTTGCTGCCGGCAAAGGAAGAAGGGAAGAGAAAGGAAGAGAAGAAGGAGAGAAGGGAGAAGAGAGGGAAAGGGAAGGATCGCCGGCTACATCGTCATCTATTGCAGTTTATCAAGGGTAACCCCTGTTTTCCCCCGATTAGATGCGTATTTAATTAATTTAGCAATGTCGGTATTTAGGTCTGCTCAGGACAGATTGGATTAGACCGAAGTTTTGATGTGCTTAAAGGCGGAATCAGTCTTGGACATCTCTTAGAGATAGTTGGTTTATGTTCTTAGATTTCCGTGGCCGCCAAGAACGCCCAAATCCGATTAACGGTCAGCGAGATATGATTTTTTTAGTGTCGCTGTCCTGCTAATCTGTCAGCATTCTAACAGTTTGTGGAAATCTGGGTTAATCCATTAGTTCAAGAAGAAATTAGAGGATCTTGATATAACGAAAAATGTAGGTAATTTCCATACCTTTCCAGAAAGCTAAAGAATGCAAGGTTTGGACATATGTAGCAAAAGTTATGGTGGTTTTAGTGTACTGTCCAGAGAACCCGACGTGAAATTGATGTCTTTTAAATTGGCTTGGTAGGGGTATTAGATGTCCGATTCAGAAGGGCCCCTCAACTAGGTTTAGTTGAGGAATTTAATTAAATTTCCATAAAGTCCAAGAACACCTTATTTGGAATCCTGTAGTGAAAGTTATGAATTTTAGAAGTTGACTGTCCACCGAGGGGACAGGTCGACGTTTATGAAATTGGGGTTGGGATCGAGTTTGACGCTTTTGCGAGTTTGTGATTGTTGTCATATAGTTTGTTTTGGTCCGCTATTGCCGTCTTAGCGTGCGCTATAATTATTGTTCAGGTGGTGGACTGGTCCCGGGGGTAGCACCTTCTGCATGTCCCTCGTTCCCTCGCGGTTAAGGCAAGTATAATTATGGATATAATAGAAATTACTGAATGGCATTGATTGATAATTTCTATGAGTATTTGTGTTGATCATGATTGATATGGTGATATGATTGGTAATGTTCATGGTTTCTAATGCTATGAGTTATGTGTTAATCACGGATGTTTGAAAGTTGTGAAGTCTATGATTATGAGCTTTTGTAGTATGAATTGTATATTCATATGCAATGTTGTTGCAGATGCATGTTTGTATTAATTTGAGAATTCATACATATGCATCATGTTGGCTTATTGAAGTCTTGGTCATGTGATGACCAAGCAATTCTTGAGGTCCCCGTCATGTTAATGACGGGCTAAAGGTCCCCATGCTTGTAAAGCATGGGCTTTGGTCCCCATACTTGCGGAGTATGGGCAATGGTCCCTGTGCCAGATGGCACAGGCATGGGTGTGCATCGACGGATATACACTTTGCATTACCGGTAAAATGCAAAAGGGAAAGAGAAGGATAAAGATCATGTTGAGCATATTGCATAGCATGTGTGTGTAAAGTAACTGATATGTGGTTTTGTGCAGTATAGTTGATGAGTTACATGCTCGTATGTTGTTGATGCTATTTATTATATTTGCTGAGTCTTTGGACTCACCTCTTGTTGTTTGTTGTGTTTTAGGTATCGTTACGAGATCGGCATGCATGGGGGAAAGGAAGAATTAGTCTTGTTGCACTTTTGCACGAACTACCCACCATGAATGAAAGGAAAATTAATTAGGAGATGAATGAACTGATTAAAGTACTCTTAATAATTATTGCTTGCTTGGAGTAAACCATAATAAATGAATAGAAGTTTGGATGCTCATGATCTATATCTTAGATGTTTAGTTGCTATGGATGTCATAGTAACAAATAGCCAGTTTGATTACGTCTTGATCATATGGCAAATTGGATTATCTTTATATATTATTACTGTTTGTTGGAACCTCCGGTATAGGTAACTATACAAAGAAGGTTCTGCCGAAATTTTGTATAGTGTTTTAGTTTAATTTATTTAATTTAGTAGCATTCCAGGCCTTTTTTGGCTGGGGTGTTACACCCACACTCGTGGATTGTGGGCTTAGGTCCCCATACTTGTGGAGTATGGGCAATGGTCCCTGTGCTAGATGGCACAGGCATGGGTATGCATCGACGGATGCATGCTCTGCATTACCGGTAAAATGCAAAAGAGAAAGAGAAAGTGCATTTGAGCATCTTGCATAACATGATTATATAAGATGATTGATATAGAGATTTGTGGATGGTTGTTGATGAATGCAGTTGTTTATGTTGTTGTTACTATCTATTGTACTTGCTGAGTCTTTGGGCTCACTCTTGCTGTTGTTGTGTTTTTAGGTACCCTTTACAAGAACGGCATGCATGGGGGAAAATAAAGATTAGAGTGGTTGCACAATGGCACGAACTACTCACAGTTGAATTGATAGAATAATAATTTAGTAGTTGAGTAATTTGCTTAGAGTATTCTTTATGATTACTCCCTTTGCTTGGAATTAATTGTAATAGGGTTGACTAGATGATTATGAATGACCTTTGGATTATGTTTTAGTTGATTATCTTGCTATAGTTGATATAGTAATGGTTAGCTCAATTTTGGATGTCTCTAGGGTATGTTGGACGTTGGATTATGTAGTTATGATATAATTATCTGTTGGAACCTCCAGTATAGTTAACTATACAAAGGAGGTTCTGCGAAAATTTAGTATGATGTTTTTATTTTAATTTGGTTGAAATATTAGATTAGTAGCATTCTAGGCCTTTGTCGGGTTGGGGTGTTACAGTAGGGTTCACCTGACCCTGATTGCAGTTCAGCAAACGACGAAGGAGGGCATCAGTATCTGCAATCTTATCCTTCAAAAAGCCAATCTCTTCTAAGCTCTTCTCCCTAGCTACTTCGGATTCTTCTGCCTTCTTCTTCAAGGCATCCAAGTCTTGCTGCTGAGCTTCAAGCTGGTCTCAAAGTTGGGATGCTCCTTGTTTCTCAATGTGAAGTTCAACTTCAAGCTCTTCCACACGCGAAGAAACGCCTCGTCTCGAGCTTTTCTGTGAGGGTGTTTCAAGGCCCACACGTTCAAGGAATTTGGTTGACTCACCGAGCACTTCAGAAACAGCTACAGTAGGAGACTTTGATTCTTGTCCATCTTCCACCGGTTGAGCCACGATGGCTTCCATATCAGCCTAGCAATAGATGGATTACACGTGAAAAGTGTTATTATTTACAGTATACTTATGTATAAAAGAAATGAACAAGTGGTGACTAACAATTGCTTTCTTCACTGGCTCACTAAAACCAAGTTTCTTGCTATTATGGCACTCTTTGAAGAGGTCAATTGCAGTAGGCACTACATTTTTATATTTCTCTTGCTTCTGAAATGTTCAAATCATTGCAAACTGTAAACTTCCAACATGGTATGGAAGGGTTTCATAACAAATCTATAAGAACATCATTTCTCTAAGTACTTACAATAGCATAACAGTGTGCAATGTAGGAATGAGAGCCGGTCCACTGCTGAAACTGGACTTTCTCACGGTTCAGTTTGTTTTTCTCACAATGGTCCTACAGAAAGACATATTAGTGTAAAACACGTCAAGTAACAGATAACTAAGCAAATGAACCAGTTACTTTCATACCATGTGCTTTAGGTTGGACCACATCTGCACCAGCGCTCTCCATTGCTCATCAGTCATTTGCTTCAGCGGGCTAATGGTTCTCACTTGATTTGCTGGTACACCATCAAAGTAGCGCTTTTTAAGCCTGTACCTCATCTGTCGTTGTCCACACTTGAGCAAATCAGCACATGCAGATGTGACTGCCTTTGAGTTTGTGTCCATGGTAAATTGACCCTAACAAAGAGCATACACATTACACAAGACACATGTGAACACAACGAGAAACAATAGAACAAGGAAAACAGAAAGGGATTTCACTTTTGGCCAAGAGTTGATATACTTACTGCAACTTTTCCAATGTAGTCCGTAAGGTGAGACTAATCATTCTTGTACTCTTTCCAATGTGGAAGGACTGGTATATGCTGCCTTATTATGATGCAAGCTTTGCAGCTTGCATAGGTGCCTCGGGCTGTTTCCTCCCTTCGAAAATTTGGATTGGAATCTTACAGCTTAATGCTCTTCATATCCTATCAAGATCTCTACCCTTGTTTGTTCCCCTCTTATTTGATTGTTGCTGACATCTGGTGCATCTGAAAACATGAATTTCATAAAGTTAGTGTAAAGCATATCTGCATTTCTTAAAGGGTTGTGCACGATCACTTGCCTTCATCACAATACATTTGAATGTGCTCCTCAGATTGGGTAGGTACCAAAGAATCATGTGTGGCAGTAGGAGGGCTTTGAGTGGCCTGTTCTTTTGGATCTGAACTTGTACCAAGGGAAACTTCTTGAGTTAATGCGGATTCCCTTGTCTTCTGCCTAGTGCATCTAGCAGGTTGGAATTGATAATCAGGTGCCAGCACCCTCTTTGGTGGTACAGTCCCTCCTGGAGGCATCCTGGCAGAATTGTTTTCCCTCTGTCTAGACCTCTTCTTAGAAACCTACCAGGCCTCATTGGCAGAATACAAGAAGAATTAGTAGCACATTAATCAAACTACAAACCGAATATATGATAAATAACACTACAACAGTGCATGGACGCCACATGAGCAGCCTCTCCCAACACCCCAAACCCCCAACACAAGAGAGAGAGAGGCACAGAACAAGAATGAGCACTTTATCGAGTTCCTCTTGTTCATTGTCCTCATCCTCATTCTCTTAAGGGTCATACTCGGATCCAGAGTCTTCGCGACAACTACCCTTGCTGTCTAGATGTGTATTTGTAAGAATTGATGCTAATGCAGTGATGCCAAGTCCTTGCAACACTTGATTGTTCCTCATCAGAGTTTGAGCCCTCTTTTTGTTATATTCGGTAAGTGGTGCTTCTTTACATGAGTAAGAAAATAAGCGTAAGATTGGAATTTTGATACTACAAAGTTACTAGTATGAAACTAATTAAATTGCGGCAAGATTACTATGGAACTCTAGCATGCAACGCCCAATGGAAGTAACAAATTTACAAGAACTTTAGCATACAAGGCAGCCGGGTCCGCCGCTGCTGCCCTCGCTGCCCTAACGTAGGCTCCCTAACGTGCCTCTGCTAGGGCTGTGGACGTGCTCCCCCGCCCCGGCATCACCCACCTCCACCGGTCCAACCTATCGACGCGAACCCCTCACCGACCGGATGAAGGGAGATGGAACATACTGGCCAACTTCTTTTTTCTCGCTAGCACCTTCCGCCTCGGCATGGATGAAGGGAGATGGATGTCACCGTCGCCCCTTCCCCTTGTCGTTGCCATCGCCAGACCCTTGCCGCCGCCCCCACCGAAAGGTCGTCTGCCTTGGAGGAGGATTTGGGGTGGGGGATGGATCGACCAGGGTTTGGGGAGAGGGAATTTGGGGGAGAGGATTTGAGGAGGGGATTCGGCCAGGAATATGAAGGGGTCTGTGCCGCGTGCATGATGTTTACGAAAATACCCTCCACCCGGTTGGGGAGGTCCAGTGACCTGTTTTGAGAAAATAGACATTTCACAAAAAATTGGGTGGCTGGTGGGGTGGGTTGCGGCGCACAATGAATATTTGGGCGGGATTGTGGGTGCAGTTCGCAGTTTTGCCCCCAGTGCCCAATATATTTCACTAAAAAATTAAGTTAATGAATTATGAAACTCGTGAATAATATTTTTCAAAGTAATTTAATATGATATGTGATGCTAAAATTCGTATAAATTTATGAATGAATTCATTTTAATATACAGAAAAAGTTAATGACCTAAATGTCATATAGCACTCATCTCGACTTTTATGCAAATTCTCTTCTACAGTCAATGAAACCATCATAATTACTTTTCAAACCATAGAACACAGGGATCCATGTTCATATATATGCTATGCAAGACCGTTGCAATCTGGTCATTTGTACCAGTATATATGAAGGATCTATATATATATACCTTAGCTTGTTGTACCCGGCTTCTCTTTCAAATTCTAATGGCAAAATTGGTTTGGTACCACACTGAAAACAGAGGTTCATAATACCACTGAAATGTACCAGTTCATTTTAATACCATCAACACCTCACTCCGTTAGGCCCAATGCCACTCCCATGAGCTACCCTGGCTTCGCCGTTACCAAGCATGTGACATCTCCAAATTGCCCCGAAGAAATTAGGTTTTGTGAATCCCCATTCGTCCTTGTTCGCACTCACCTCCCCGCGTGACTCTCTCCTCTTCCTCCCCTTCTCACATTCGTCGGACCGCCTCAGGCAGCGCCCTCCTCCCGTAAACGCCCGCCTTAGGAAGGAAGCAGGGCAACATGTTGGAGTTCCCGCAGGTGAGATCTCCTACCTCCATCCACCAATTTGGTGTTTTGGTTTGCATTTGCGGCAGCAAATCTAACCCTACTTTCTTGCGCAGTGTTGAGCATGTAGTGATTGAGGAGGCATGGATCCATCTGGAGTTGCTCATGGGATGGATCCGTCTGAAGTTGCTCATGGGTAAGCAAAGGATATGTTTTATTGCCTTCCTTTTTTGTTGTATGCATATTAGTCTCGATGGATTTGGGGTTGTATGGATTTGTGCCAAATGTGAGAGCAGATATGTCAGTGTGGCCATGGAATGTGACAGCAGTGATAGGCGAATGTGAGTCTCAATTTTTAACAGCGTAAAATTTTGTTTTTTAACTGTTGTAGGGAGGATCCAAAGACAATATATAGTGTAGAACTTTGCGTCCAATCTTACCTCACATGCAACATTTTGGTATGTTGGGAGGGAGTCTACCTTGGTTAGAGCGGCTAGTGATGCACTTCTGATGGAGGTTTTCATTAAGAATAGTGCGAAGAAGGAAGTGAAGCTATTCATGTCAGTTGGCAAGTGCGAAGTCAATGAGAGTCAGGTAGTGAATCAGATCCAGGGAGTGAATGAGAGCAACTTCCCGCATGATAGTGCAGCAGTGGCAGTGACAGAGAGTCTAGAAGTGAGTGAGAGCCTCTTTCCACATGACAGCAGTAGTGAGAGATAGTCCAGAAGTGAGTGAGAGGCATTTTCCACATGACAGAGCACTAGTGGCGGTGATTCCAGAAGTGTATGAGAGTCAGGAAGTGAAGGAAAACACCCCTTTACAACTACCTACAGAACACCTATTGGTACGAATGCAAGATCTTGGCCGAAGAGCACTGACAGAGACCACGATGAGGATGACCCTATTTGGGTGGATGAGGAGTGGATGTACTTCCTGTGCACCAGATGACCTCAAGACAATGAGGCAACAACAGAGGTCCCAGAGTAGGAGGTCAGGCACCATGATGATGAAGCGGATGTGGATGTACTGCACCATGAACCTCTCTCGCCCAGATGACAATGCCACAATGGATGCTTGCTTTGCACCACAGACTGTGTATGATAGAAATGACCCTCAAATTAAGGTGGGAGACACATTTCCTGATAGACATTCGTTCAAGCTCATTTTGAGGCAGCATGCAATAAAAGGGGAGTTTGAGATGAACATACAACATAGTGACACAAAAAGATTCAGAGTCATTTGCATGTCAAAAAATTGTCCATGGAGGATATATGCAAAAAAGATTTATGGCAGCCCTACATTCATGGTATATGCCTGTGTACTACAATGTTGTTTAATGATTGCATCATGTTTTACCAGGTTTATGATTTCCTATTATTTTTAGTTGTTTATGGCATATTTACTATGTGCAAGTGATAACCATGGTGTCTGATCAATTCGAATTCAAGCTTTATTTTGAATGCAGAAACATGTTTATTAAAAATAGTTAGAAATAATTTATTTAAATACTAGATTATTTATAATGAATTAATATTATTTTTCACAAATTTTTAGAAGTTATTTTGACCTCACCAAAATTCAAACCATTTCTCTATTACAATTTTGAAAATAATTTATTTATGACAAATTTTAGTTTGAACAGTGCTCAAAACTAATTTTCCTAAGTCCTATTTGATTCTCAGAACCCCCACAAAATTTTTTATTATTTTTGAAAATTTTCTTCTATTTTAAATCGCCCGGTCAAACATTTTGGTATTTCGGTCAAACTAAACCTAATCTGAACCCAAACTGTATTATGGTCCGATCGCACCGTCTCACCGCACCTTTTCGTGCGAACCATTCGATGCTGATCGCCTGGCTCACATTACTGGAGCTGTTTGGACGGTCCGAACGACCCAATGCATCTGGATCGTCCGTTGCTGATTGCACGGCTCGCATCACCGGTGCCATTCGGACGGTCCGAACAGCCCAAAGCATCTGGACCGTCCGTTGCTCATCGCACGGCTCGCAATTATTGGAAGGTGCAGGCGAGGATGGAGCTTGTAAATGGAGCCGTCTAATCTTGATCGGACGGTCCAAACCGATTTGAACGTTCGGACCGTCCGAATGGGTCAGCACGATCTAGCCGTTGAAATTCGATCGGGCGTTCCACAATGATTTGAACGTTCGGACCGTCCGAACGGGTCAACATGATCTAGCCGTTGAAATTCAATTGGACGATCCGCAACGATTTGAACGTTCAGACCAGGGAAAACAGTAGGTTTAAATAGGTTTTTGATTAAATAAAATACCAGAAAAAGAAAAGCATTTATAGAAAATAGTAAATGAAGCCCAAAAATTATAGAAAAATGAACATAAATTCCTTGAATTATTTGGGACTTAATAAAAATATTTTCAGCTTAACTTTTGCTTTTAAATTTTTGCAAATTACTCTTAAGGTGAATAGGAAGGTTAAAATTGGTTTTTGATTAAATAAAATGCCAGAAAAAGAAAAGCATTTATCGAAAATAGTAAATAAAGCCCAAAAATTATAGAAAAATGCACAGAAATTCCTTTTTGTCCAATGAGCATTTCCAAGAGAGGCAGCTTGTAGTTTCATTGTTGTGGGCCAGGGTACTTCAAACCAAAATATGAATAAAATACTCCGAAAGGGCAAATTAACGAAGTGGGAAAATAACATGTAGCAAATAGGCAATCGCGTCGAACATAACGGCATTTACTTCAGGCTGAAGTAAAATGTGGCATTTTGACAATTGTCCCATGATCATATGCCCAGTCAACATTGTATTGTCATTTGTTGTCACAATGCATATAGTCTTATGCCCAGATTTATCTCAGATTGCAGTCATATGCCCAGATTTATCTCAGATTATGCCCAGATTTATCTCAGATACTTGTACATGTATGGTCATATGTATCTGTCATGTGTATATGCATTGTTAGTGTTATATCAGAAATGCATTGTCAGTGATTCTCTCAGCTTGCAGGAACATATGTAGGAACAACTGAATTCAGATTACATTCATGCTCCACATTACAACATGCACATTGGCTAAGCATCATGTTCCACATTACAACTACATTCAGTTACTTGCCTACATTGGCTACTAGCAGCCCAACACATGCACACAAAAACAGACCAAGCATCATGTTCATTCTCTCGAAGGCACCAAGAATCTTGCTCATTCTTTCATCCAACCGAGCAATTCCCTGTACAATGTCTCCTAAAATGGCATCATCACTTCTGGTGTGTGCTTCCATTCCAACATGGCTTTTTGGTTGTATTTGCACTGGAAGTTGTCCTCTTCCATGTCCTTGCTGACCACTTGGGGCATCAAGAACTCCAATCTCCTTCAAATATTCTACATATTGGTTCTCCCACATGTAAAACTTACATGCAAAGAACCATTGCACATACATCATGCATAAGAAATCAGTTTCTTAACAAAAACCAGAGTTGCAAAACAAATCTTGAAGTGCACGGGACCAAAATAGAACAAATCAGATCCAAAATTGCCCAAATCAGCAACAAAATTGCCCAGATCGGCTCAATAATTGACAAAATCATCATCAATAACATCAAGGAAAGGAATTTTAAGCAATCCAAATCAAATAAAAAAGGAAATGCATTCCAATCAAATACCCCCTGATTATTTGGGCACTTGTAGTAGGCTCGACCGAGGTTGCGCTCACTGTACGAGATGTCGCCGACAACCTGCAGCCCGCATCGTCAGCAAAGCACAAGAGGAAGATCGCTAAAACGCTCCCCGCTCGCCCTAGTCGACGACTCCGCACGCACCATGTGCTCCCTTTTCTAGGGTTTATACCTCTCAGGACTGCGAGAGAGAGAGGAAGCGGGATTAAAACATGCTTGGTCTTGTGCCCACAGAATTGGTCTTGTGCACGTGATACGTCGCCGATATGTTTACCATGTGAGTCTGTCAAAAAATTTTAGGCTGGCACAGAATCTGTGACGTAAATGTGGAAATCATCACAAAATCGTCACAGAATCTTGGCATCATGCTACAAGTTTCAGGTTTCAGACTTGCACACACACACACACACACACACACACACACACACACACACACAGGTTACGGATTAACATCAGACAGTCCAGAGCCATAAATAAGATGAATCTTACAAAAGCCATAAATAAGATGAATCTTACACAAGCCAAATTAACATCAGAAAATACAACAAAGTACCAAATTAACATCAATCTTACATATCTATGTCCACATTACAACAAACTAACAGATCACAAACTACTCCTCATCACTATCTATCTCAGGAATTGCGCGATCATCATTATCACTACAGT
Source organism: Phyllostachys edulis (assembly GCA_036346405.1). Lineage (NCBI taxonomy): Eukaryota > Viridiplantae > Streptophyta > Magnoliopsida > Poales > Poaceae > Phyllostachys > Phyllostachys edulis. Next base: position 80,034,786 of record CM070546.1, on the reverse strand, counting down.
ACTGCATGTAAGTTTCGTCGTCTTCATCAGACTCACAATTGACATCATCCACTTGGTTGCGAGTATTTTCAACGACACTAGCAAGGACAGTATGACACTCGCCATCATCAGCATGTAAATTTTCAGAAATAGGTTCATTTTCTTGTACTGGACATTGTGTACAGTCATCATCTTGGTATGTAAGTTCCTTCTCAGTTTCTGCTTCGGTGACACTCCACAAATGCCTATGCTCAAACTTTTGAACAACTCTCCAATCTCCACCAAACTTTGTGTCCTGCAAGTAAAATACCTTTGTTGATTGTGCGGCTAGAATAAAAGGATCTCCTTTGTACCAGTAACTTGCAGTGTTGATGCTTTTGAAATATCAATCATCTTTCGATCTTGTCTTCTTGCCATCAAGATCAAACTAGCCACAACGAAATAAAACAACTTTTCGATGGACGTCTTGGCTTGAGTTATACTGCAACTCGATAATGTCTTGCAGAGAACATAAAAATCAATATGATCACCATTATGTGTACCATAAACCATGACTCCACTGTTCTGAGTCTTTCTATTTTTTTCACGGTCAATCGTGTGATATTGAACACCATCAATAATACATGCTGAATATAATCTCACTCACATATCTGGTTGGCATGCCAATGAATATAGGTCATCACTGACCTCTACTCCTTCCACATAACGCAGTCTTGCCATCTGGACAACAAAAAGGTCAGCATGATGATAACCTATACACCTGATCAGAGTTCCATCCAAAATTGCAAAGAAAACTCACATGCTTCTTAACCATGTGGAAATTCATGCTCTAGCCTTTTTTCCACATCATGACTACCTTCTTTCTCTAACTCTTGTCTGCATAACCTGCATAGTGGCTTTAGAAATTAGAGATAAATAATATATTATATCTGAAACAAAAGTCAAAAGTGTTAGAAGAGATCACATACTCCATTAATGGCTGAACCTCAGGACAATTGTTGAGCACATACCAAACCATCTTGTCATAATCACCTTCAAGATATGTCATCCTCGAGGCTCCAATTAAATTAACACCATGCTGAAAAACAGAGAGGTCACCTTCTTTTAAGTCAACATGCTCTCTATTCCGGCCCTCTTGATAGAATCGTGTCTCCACACCATTCAAGTACCTTGAGCAAAAAGTTAAACACTCATTAGCAACATATGCTTCAACAATGGATCCTTCAGGTCTAGCCCTATTCCTCACAAAACGCTTGAAAGGTAATGTAGCCTCTTTCCATCGGGTACATCCACCATATTGCATCGGGCCTCTTAGGATTGCTTCATCAGGTAAATGAACAGCCAAGTGCACCATAACATCAAAGAAAGCTGGTGAAAAAAATTTCTCAAGCTTGCACAAAATGATTGGGATTTGAACTTTCAATTTATGCAGAACATCTAGCTTTAGAGTTTTGCAACATAACTGCTGAAAGAATTTTCCCAATTCAGCAATTGCTTCATATATCTCCTTACTCATGATTCCTCGTAGGGCAGCAGGTAAAATTCTTTGTAGAAGAATATGACAATCATGAGTTTTTAATCCTAGCACCTTGCATCCATCCGCACTAATACATTTTGCTAAGTTAGAAGCATATCCATTTGGAAATTTCACCTCTCTTATAAATTCAAAAAATTTACGCTTTTGGCCTTTTTTTCATTTCATACGGGGCTTTAGGGATACTGTATGAATCTCCTTCACACTGCAAGTGTAAAAAAGATCTTATGCCCATGTCTTCCAAATCTAGCCTAGCACTGACTGTGTCCTTTGTCTTCCCATCAATGTTGAGAAATGTACCAAGCAGGTTGTCACATATTTTTTTTCAATGTGCATTACATCAAGATTGTACCGCAGCTTCAGACTCGACCAATATGGCAAGTCAAACAAACAAACTCTTCGAGTGTAAACTTGACCATCGGCTTGCCGCTTTCTCTTATTACCGCTTTGCGGATGCTTTCCTGGTCTAACATCTCTTGCGTTGTCCAGTTGCTATAGCAGCTCTTCTGTACTAAGTTCCCAAGGCTTTACACGGGTTTCATTCTCACCATTAAATTCTTTCCTTTTTCTCCACGGATGATCCCTTGGAAGGAAACAACGATGGCCAATGTAACATATCTTGTGCCTTAATTTCTTTGAGCAGGGATCTTTGTCACAATGCACACATGCATAATAACCTTTTGTGGTTCGTCCTGACAAGGTACCCAATGCTGAATAATTATGAATGCACCATAAAATTGCAGCATGTAGATCAAACATACTAGCACTACATGCATCATAAGTACGGACACCCTTCCAAAGCTCCAGCAACTCTTCGATGAGAGGCTCCAAGAACACATCAAGATCCTTTCCTGGACATTTTGGACCTGGGATCAGTAGGGCCATCATGAAGTTGGACTGTTCTATACATGCCCAGGGTGGCCCGTTGTAAGGCACGACAAATACTGACAACATGTTATAGGAGGAGCTGATGTTGCCAAATGGATTGAAACCATCTGTAGCAAGGCCAAGTCTCATGTTCCTTACATCTTTTGCAAACCACTCATATTTTCTGTCGAAGTCTTTCCATGTCTCACCATCAGTAGGATGGCTGAGTTCATTGTCCACAGGTTGCCACTTCAACTTGTGCCATTGTGCCTCCTCCACTGTATTTTTGGAAGCAAACATCCTCTTCAGCCTTAGAATCAATCGAAAATGATGCAATACCTTCATAGGAATCTACTTCCTTCCTTCTGCATCTTTCCATCTAGATTCACCACATACTGGGCACTCATCATTGTTGGCATACTCCTTTCGAAACAAGACACAATTATTCTTGCAAACATGGATTGAATCATATCCAAGTCCTAATGCACGAATAAAGTTCTTTTCTTCATTGTAAGATGTGGGAAGAAAGCAAGCTGTGAACGCTGAAGACAACAACTTCAGCAATGCAGTGAATGCAACATTACTGATTCGATAGAATGACTTGATATAAAGTAACTTCACAACAAATGTAAATCTTGAAAAATGAGCACATCCAGGATAAAGCAGGCGCTGCAACTCTACTATTATACTTCCAAACATTGAATTCTGTCCACCTTGTTCTTCAGCTGTGTATAACTCCTCTACCATATTTGGAATTCTACAATCATCATCGTTGTCCTCGTTCAAACCAACAACCTCTTCAACATCATGTTCTATAGTATCGAATGGTTCATTCTCATGCGGTGCATTTTCATGAATTCCATCATCCAATGGTTCTCCATGATGGATCCACCTATTGTATATGCTTGACATCCTATGAATTTATATGTGATCCTCCACAACTCCTTGAGGTCTATGAGCCTGATTCAAACATACACGACATGAGCAAAGTATTTCAGCATTCTCATCAAATCGGGCACTAAAAAATTGCATGAACTCTTTCACCCCATTGATATGTGCAGTGCTAAACTGTCTGGATTTAATCCAAGATCTGTCCATCTGTCAGACATTCAAACAAGTACAAATTAATCAAAATTATTGCCCATCTATTAGCCATTCAAACAAGTAAACCTTAATCAAAATTATTGTCGATGCTGTTCACATCTTCATACTGTTCAACTTCACAAAACATAAATATTTTGCAATGACCGAATGGCTCGTAAAATTAAGTGTATTCTAAACTCTCAAATTGGTAATTCAGTGGCATATAATCAAGTTAAACCATGGACTAGCTAAAAACGCACAAAATCTACAATAGCACTATTATTCAACCAAACTCGAGCCACTAAGAAGCAACAAAAGGAGAATGGAGAGCATCCTTACCTTCAATTGAAGAATACAATTAAGAATGGCCTATGTCTGGCCAGATCTGGGTGCCGGCCTGTGTGGCGGCCGACCACCGTAGCAGCTGTGGCTGTGCCACGGAGCTGTGGTAGTGGCGCAACGAGCATAGGACGAGCAGCCCTCGCCAGCGGGAGGCGAAGCCATCGCCGGCGGGAGTCGCAGTCGTCCCCTTTGCTCAGCCATTCAAACACAGTGGCCGCCACCATGCTACTAGTTTTTCTTTGTAAGTCCCTACCTCGCATGTAATAGCTTATCTAGATATTCACATATGATTCCAACGAAATCCTCTCGATGGTGCGTGGTGTTGCAGTAGCTTGCGATGCAACAGGTCCCTGGTTCGAAGCCTGGGAGCTAGTTTTTATTTGTGCGTGCCACATTACATTTTGCACCACTTCCTGACATGTGGGTCCCACTTCTGTGCATCCACGGTGGCAACAAACCAGCTTGTCACCTGTGTAACTTTATCAAAAAAAAAACTCCAAGAGGATTATGACGATATGAGATTGCCACCTATGTAACTATGACAAAGCAATGGCGTCACAATGCCAAACGCCCTGTTTATGACAATTTGAGGTTTGGGAGTTAGTGATGATTTTGACATTTTTTGTCACTACAAGTAGGGTTCCAGCCCTAGGATGCTCTTTATGACGCTGCTACCGAAAAACATCATAGAATATGGGCAGATAATGACGATTTACCTAGTTGTCATAGAAATTTTGTCATAGTTTAGCAGATTTCTTGTAGTGAATACAAGAGTTACACTTATGTATTGTTATGTTTTAGATATCCTGTTGTTGAAGGAAAGTTCAAGACTTAATGCACTACTTATGTGGTTAGTCCAGTTGGTCATGATAGTGGTAACCAATAGACTTGGTGGGGTGGTGGAGTTTGTTGGAAGTTATGCGGTTTTAGCAAATATTCAAACATAATTCCATATTTCCAGCATCATATAATTGATAGAAGCAACATATAAGAATTGAATTTAGCATGTAAACTTCTCATGACAATTAAATAGGAAAATATGCTCAAAAGATAGAACAAGTGGGCAACTAAAATCACCATACTGCTTAGATTTAATTAGTTACTTATTGCTCTCAGATGTCGGGCTGCTCAAGTATTAATACTTGGCCTCCTCACCACTTGGGTCAAGTTTTAAACACAAATTAATTATGACAATTTCTCTAAAATAAATTAGGCCTTGAGCTCAAATAAAATCTTGCTAAACTAACCGGTCATATAAAGCAATTAACAATTCAATGTTCACTGGACAGCAAGCAATTAAGCCAACAAGACAGGGTAACAAGATACCAATTCCCAATGATATATCAAAGACCGAAAATGATAACTCATAGTGAATAGACAAGCATGTAAATATATGACAAAATAGTAAATAACAAGTAATCTACAAGCTGGAGACCAAATTTATAACCAAATTGTCATATTTAATCTCATAGTGACCTTATATCCTCATCGAGCAATTCACAAGCCCTCAATATTACCATGCAAAGTCAACCTATGCTAGAGATAAATCAAAGACAAAATAATTTCAAAAGTACTAGCATGGCACACTTATGCACAGTAACAATAAAGAAACAAAAGGTGCAAACTCATTGAGCAGATGGCACTCAAAGCCACCAAGTCGACCAGCAAGGTACACCAATGCATTGTCTCAGAAAACCAATCGCCTCGTTGTGCCACGGTGTACGAACATGGTCGTCGAAGATACAATGCCGCTCTTCACAATTCAGGACACACCAATTGTGAAGTCGAGGTATAGGGAAAAATGTCGCACAAGAATCACCACAAGATGCACCGACTGAGAGCACCAGTGAGCAAACCCACTAACACCGACACCTTTGTTCTCACCCAAAACACGTACAGAGCCGACTAGAGCCAACCACAATGGTGCGCCGCCCCAGATTCCTCAGCAACCTTGACAAGGAGGTGGTGCAAGGAGGCAGTCAAGGAATGCTCAAGGAGGATGAGACCAGACCTCACCACCAGCGGTGCCATGCTCAAATCGGAGAAGAAAAAAAGATGGGGAAAACTGGAAGGGAGTGATTGTACGGTGCGAGCAAAAAGAAGAAGGAAAAGGCGCCCTTAAGAAGAGGAGGAGGATCCCCCGAGCCACCCATGCCTACACCGCTATGGATAAAAGAGAGGGGATCGATCCCCTCCCATGCGCAGCCTCTAGTCAGAGACCAAGTCTCCAACCATATCTCTTCCCCTTCTTCCTATGACAGGTGGACTCCACCTTTTCTTTTACTTTCCATTTTCTTATTTTCTCAAATTGAAAAATTACAAAAGGCCCCTTAGATACAATAATCCCTACCAATTTATCAAGTTGATAATAGATGCCAAATTCTTGTTTGATATACAGCTCTTCGATGATGGGTACCTTGCGGGTTTGAATCCAAAGCCTAGCACCAAGGACTACGACTCTACACAAACAAAGGAGGACTTTGCCTTGATCTAATGCCTTGGTGTGACAATTTTTGCCTATGTTACTTTCTGTAGTAGGCGGCTAGCCCTTTTCCCTCTCGGGTTGGGACGTTACGGTCATACCCCCGTATCTAGCTCATGAGTACTTAAGAAAGTATACCCTTATCTTCCTTTGATCGCGATCTCATGATCGTACTCATGTAGGTGAATTCTCTAGGGAATCATGTAGGACAATTTCCGTTGCCATATAGGTATCGAATTTATTAAGAGCTATTGCTCAACCTATCATATAGATGGAGCACTGCAGCTAATGGGACCCTTAGATATGCTCTCTAATCCCATAGTTTTTTTTGTCCTAGAGCCTAGTTCATGGGATCTCCGATCTCCTAGGATAGGTTACCACCAATGTGGGGCCTTACAAGGATATGAGCCCCATTCCATTCGACACTTCAAAAATAGCCTTCCCCACCATTCCTTGAGTGAAAGGATCTGCCAAGTTTCTTTCAGACTAGATGTATTTCATGGTAATAACACCCGTACCTCTAGCATGCCTTACCGACTTAAGTCGTCTCTTTATATGTTTTGAGGACTTCATATTGCCCTTCCTACTCTTCACCTTAACCAAAATGGTTTGATTATCGCAGTAGGTTACTATAGCTGGAATTGGCTTTTCTAGCACCGGTAGGTCAGATAGAAGTTTTCTAGCTAGAATTGGCTTTTCTAGCACCGATAGGTCAGATAGAAGTTCTCTAATCCATTCTACCTCTATAGTCACTGAGTTAAGCGCTACTAATTCAGCCTCCACGGTGGACTATGTAAGGATAGTCTGTTTAGAAGACTTCTAAGAAATGGCCCTACCTACTAGAGTGAATACATAGCAACTCGTAGCACTCATATCATCTGAGTCACTGGTCTAGTTAGAATCACTGAATCCTTCCAAGACTGCCGAATGGCCTTCCCAAATTTATGGTGCCCTTTAGACACCTAAGTACCCTCTAGTGCTATCTAGTGATTATCTCCAGGATTAATTGTATAACGACTCAATCCGGTTACAATATATGAGATGTTAGGTCTCGTTGCACTAGTAAGATACATTAAGGACCCAGTCATTTGATAATATTTAAGCTAGTCTTTTCCAGGTCTAGTGTTTTTATGTAGCTTAATATTTGGATCATAGGGTGTGGCTACTGATATACAGTCTATGAACCCAAATATGGCTAGGACCTTGTCCACATCATGGGATTGTGATAGAGTAATCCTATTATCACCCTTTAACAGCTTGATGTTTAAGATAACATCAGCTTCACCCAGGTCTTTCATATCAAAGTTCTGGAAGAGAAAAGACTTAGTTCCGGCGTCAAGAACAACGCGCACGTTCCCATGAAACCAAGGAGTGATAACCTCTGGTTTGCATGAAAATGGAATGGAGGCAAGCGGAGGAAGATGATGACGCCGTTGTATGGCTTGTGTACCATTGAAAATGGTGTGATATGGTGGCGAGATAGCGGCGGGCGTGCAAGAAAATCGGTGGCAATGATGGCGCCCTAGCGATGCGACAGAAGTTAGCACGGGCGATGTGATACCAAGAACAATGCGGAAGCGACAGGGGTAGTTGAGCTCCAAAATGGTGGGCGGCGGTCGTTTACCGTGGACAAGCGGTAAAGCAGGCGCGAGGGCACTGCCGCGTAGGCGCGTCGTGAGGGGGATGAACGCGCCTGACACGTGGGCCCAGCGTGTCAGCAAGAGGGATGCGGGGGAGTGGGCGCGGGCTAGCTGGGCCGTGGTGGCATGCGAGTGAGTTGGGCCGCAGCGTATTCGGCCCAAAAGGCAAGTGGGAAAAAGGAATTTGGTTTGAATTTTTGAAATAGGTTGGAAACTTGGCGAATTTTTAAATACAATAGAGAAGCTCCGAAAATTGTGAACATTTTTGTGAAGCCTCCTGACATAGTGAATTTTGTTGTGTAATTGTTCCAGAATTTTATCTATTTTATATTGTTCTCGAAAATTCTTTTAAGGCTACTGTACATAAGCAAAGCATTAATTCCAAAACATGCTCAAAATGCTTCCACATTTATTATCAGTACAATTATCCCAAGTCTGTATTTTTGGGATGTTACACCTTAAGAAAAGGAGGGGCACCATGACGCTGCCAACGATCGGCCCTGAGCCGCCCACACAAGTGCCTGCGCTGCCATGGAGGGGATCGATCCCCTTCCCGTGCGCTGCTCTGGATGGAGACCAAGTCTTTAACCTTATCTCTTCCCCTTCTTCTTATGACAGGTGGGCCCTGTCTTTTCTTTTACTTTCTATTTTCTTCTTTTATCTAATTGAGAACTTACAAAAGGGCCCCTTGTGTAAAACAACGGCTCCCACGCAGCCTGGCTAGGCTATGCTTGGTGCTCGCCTCCACCCGCTTTGTTAGTGTTTACTACCTTGTTCCTACCTTCTAGCCGGTGTGTGCCACCGCTGGGGTCAAGCCGCTGCCTGGGAGCCACCCTCGCTTGGTCGTCTCACCACTAAGTCACCCTCGCTCGAAGCTCGGTTGCTCGATGACTAGTCTAGGATGACTCTAGGCCCAACTTCACATAGCCCAGACGGACTTGCAGCCGACGTTGGGGGGAAGAGTGGGGTTGGGAGGTGTGTGGGGAATTGAAATTTTTTAATCAATGTAAAACAAGTATTATTTAATATTTGTGTGAAAAAAGTGTAGCGTTTCTAAACATAAAGCATGTTAACAAACTTTTTTGTCGACAGTGTTATAGTTCTTATCAAAATAAATGCTAAGAGTTGTATCCTTCAAGGTAATACAAAACAAATATTACTTTTTTAAGGGAAAATATTCCTTGTGAACAGGAGTAGCAGCATTAACACTAACAAAAGCTTATCTAACTAAACAGATTTCGCATGCCAATACGTAGTATTTTTCTATACAAAATTCAATCAATCAAGCATAAATGGTTCAGGTAGCTTTGGAACATAGGCCTAGATAAGTGATAACTACAATGGCCGCCTGATCACCCTGTTAGCACGTTCGCTAGTTGACAATCATAACTAATTCGACTCAAACTCATTAATGAAGTAAATTCTCTGCTCCCTACAGGGCGCTAGTAAGATTGAGAACCATACTCGATGAATCATGGTGAATCGCTTTGGAGAAGTCCAGAAATAGAAAGCAACGACAATGGCAGTAAATCTAACCCATAGATATATCAGCCGAAGGTTAAATTGTCCAGTTCCTGCACAGCATGATATGTTAATACATCTTCTTCTTGTTCTTTGCGAGAATATTAATACTTCGAAATTGACAAATCATTACATACACAATTCTTCTGATAGAACAGATTTGTTGTTAGACCCGGATTTCCTAATTTTGAATCATCTGTGAAAACACTGTGTTATTCCTCGGATCAGTAGATAGTACTCACAGGCACATTGCTGAATCATTTCATACAAGGCGTGAACTAAACCATTCATTAATTTAACACATCAGAGTTTACATAGACCGCATCGAATCAAATTTTACAATAAGGGCCCAACAAGCCAAATGATTACATTACATAACAGGACAATAGTAGATAGCACACACAAAAAACCTTCGGCCAAGACCCGATCATGGACTTGGTCGTGGACCTGGTCGTAGGCCTGGTCATGTGAGCCCCCAATTTGCAACTTGGGACCTATTGTTTTACAAATAGGGCACGAAGGCCACAACATCACAAAGTTCAGAGTACAGAGTAGAGGATAAGTGCGGAAGCAAAAGAAGTGGAGCACATCTCACCATAGGCAAGCGACTGGGGAAACCCGTGTGCATCTGATATCAACAAAAGACTTGGATGATATTAGATGCACGCAAGCACCGACAGAGCCAGCTAGGTTGAGGCAAGACTTTAGACTAAAGAACTAACTACTCTTCATCATTTCCTTGACCATCGATGTTTCGATCCTCATAGTAGGCGTAATCTCCATGATCCATAGAGTCTAAAGGTTTGGGGAAAGAGCGAGGATGAGCACAACTTCCGTGCTCGCGAGCCAACACACAAGATGCAATAATATACATGCAAGGCTTGACAAGGGTGGCTCGGGTTCTTTTATTTGCTAAAGCAATGTTTTCAACTATCAATATTAGTAAAGTCCTATCACTTAGCATTTTAACCGAAATTGCATTTTGTAAAGAGAATAATTGTGCAATATTAAATAAAAGCAAAGGCTACCTCCACCTATGCTTATTTTGAATGTGGTTACATCCGCCACTTAACAGCATTGGATATGACCACCAAGGAAAAATCCAAATGCCAGGTTACATCTGTCCAACAAGTTTTTTTCCCATCCACAAAGGTGGAGGTAGCCTCTGCAAATAGTTTATCATCTGCAAAGGTTGTACACTATACCCACAAGAGATAATCAACTCGTAGCCCCACACAATTCTTTAGTCATGTGGTTGAGAGACCATCACAGTAACTTTTCAAATCATCTTGCCCCTTCCGTCATCTAACCCACATGGGTTTGCGCCCATACGTTGTGTAGGATGTCGCCCCCACGACTAGTCGTAGCTGATAACTTCACCCTCCCTTGGTGTCCCATTCAAGCTGGTTCAATCCACCACTTGCACTTCCTCACTTGGCCACTAGTGAGATGATTTCCAGGGTTCAATAAATTTATTAAGCCAAGTTGCACTTTGCAGACTTGTGGTTGCACATGTTTCACGATGGGAGGTCATCACCAGATTAAGTCGTTAATGTCATCTAGGCGGTTCATACCACATTCCACACATTCTCGTGCACCAACGGCACCCACCACCATACCATCCACCCAGATGTAGACAGCAATTAACAGGGTTTTGAGGAGGAAAACCCAATTTATCTCAAATACTTCAGTCATGTACCTTCCATGACTGCCAAAAACTATTTTATGACTTAAGAGATGATGATTGGGACATTTTAATGCTCCGGTACTTAAGCAAGACTAGAATGTCGCTTAAGTACAACCTATAGCTAGTAATTTACCACATAGTTACTAGGGTGACATGGAATAATGGATTCGATTGCCAAAGGATGGTGTAATAGTTAGTTAATCAACAAGTGGGCATTTAACTACCTTAAGAGTTAACATACATTTGCTCAAATAATTAAAGCATGCAATTTTGGTAATTTAAAGGAATATAATTTGCATAAAACGTAGGCTCAAAATGATCAAAGTATTGACTCGCCTAGGTTAAAAGTAAGAGAATCTTGGAAGTCTTGAGCTTGATCGAGAAGGAGATCTCCTGCTTCTTCGAACTCTACTCGAACAAACGTATCGAAAAAGATCAAACAAGCCAAGGGAACAAATAAATACACAAGACATAGTAAATGAACTCCAAATTAAATAAGACTGATGCCATATTCAAGATCTTGAATTTATACGAATTTAGAAGCAAAGTTCACTGAAATCAAAGTTATAACAGAGGATAACGGAGTCCTCGAAGTTTTAGTTTCGAGTACTGATCATCCGACTTCACAAGGTCAGGGGGAGGTTCGGGTGGTTGGAATGGGTTCGACTACACAAGTGGTCAAAAGAAGGGATTCGACTACTCGGTATGGTCGAAGGAAGGATTCGACTACTCGACGTGATCGAAAGGAGGATTTGACTACTCAACGTGGTCGAAGGAAGGATTCGACTACTCAAAGTGGTTGAAAGGAGGATTCGACTACTCGACATGGTCGAAGGAAGGATTCGACTACTCAATATGGTCAAAGGAAGGATTCGACTACTCAATGTGGTCGTAGGAATGATTCGACTACTCAACGTGGTCGAAAGGAGAATTCGACTACTCAACGCGGTCGAAGCAAGGATTCGACTACCTAGTCGAAAGAAGGTTTCGACTATCAGGTCAAAGGAAGGATTCAACTACTAGTCGAAAGAAGGTTTCAACCAATTAGTCGGAAGGAGGTTTCGACCACTCGACGTGGTCAAAAAGGGGTCTCGACTACGACACGGTCGAAAGAAGGACTCGACTACTCGACGTGGTTGAAGGAAGGACTCAACTGCTCGATGCGATCGAAGGAAGGACTCGACTGCTCGATGCAGTCAAAAGAAGGACACGATTGCTCGACACGATCGAAGGAAGGATTCGACTGCTCAAAGAGGTCGAAAGAAGGACTCAACTGCTCGACGCGGTCCAAAGAAATGAAGGACTCGACTAGTCGATGCGGTCCAAAGAAAAGAAGGACTCTATTGTTCGACGCAGTCGAAAGAAAAGAAGGACTCAAAAGAAAGACTCGACTGCTCAACGCGGTCGAAAGGACACGATAGAGAATAGGGCACAGAAAACTCACCAAGACTGAGAGAGGCCAGAGGAGGTCGGCGGATGGCAAACGGAGGTAGGGAAACTCACGGTCGAAGGCGAAGGAGGACGGCGATGGAGGGGTCGACTAGGACTGAAGGAGAAGAGGAAAGCGGTGGCTCCTATAAAACAAAACTGAAATAGAGTGAGGGGATTGCTTCAAGGAGCTCTGGGACACAAAATGATGCGAGTACAAGAGGGGTTGCACTAGTGCAGCGAGGACCGAGAGGAGCTGTGCGGCGGCTTGAACTCGGAGCTCGGTGCTTCGGGCAAACCACAGCAACAAGAACGAGAAAGAGGGAGAGCAAGGTGGCGGAAAGAAGATGAAGGGGGGCTACTCAGGCTCTTTTATAGCTCGAAGGAGAGGAGGGGAGGGATTCGTTGAAGGTGCAGGGGAACTCGTGCGGTCCCGAGGGCGGCTGGTGAAAGCACGGGGCGGGTGCAGAGCAATAGGATTGAGCGGGGTGTTGGCGCGCACAACACGGTTCAGGCGCAAAGGGGGCGCTCTGGTGACAAGACTAGGCGGGGAAGAGGGGCACCTGAGTCAAAGTGGGTGGGAGGAGCAGGTGGCAGTAGAAGACGTCAAAAGAGGATAAGGCGCACGAGGGCATGGCCGAGCGGGCACGTGGTCGAAAGAAGGTTTCGACCACAAGGTCGAATAGGAAAGAGAGGGGTAGGGGGATGAAAGGGGCCAGATGGGCCGGAGGAAGGAACGAGTCAGTCCCAAGAGGCTTTCAAAAGAATTTTTCAAATAAGCTTTCGAATTCAAACCAACTTTGAAGCTTGCGGGGAAGGTTTTGGAAGTACACACTTAGCTTCAAATAAAATTTTGAAACTCCAACACAACTGAAATCCAAATAATAACCATCCCGAAAATGGGATGTTACAAATCCTACCCTCCTTAAATGGAACCTCGACCCCGAGATTTGAGCTACTCAGGTTAGACAGAGAACGTACCTTTGAGCACTCTTGAAGCTTCTTGGGCTTCTTCGGCGGTGATATGGTTCACATGGCCTTGGTTTGGTGTCGGGGTAAACCTTGATGCTCGCAAAGTCTGATGACTCTTGCTTTGATTAGATGCCTGGCCATGTGTTGGTGTAGCTCCTAAGTTGAACTTCGTGACCGTGTTCTGACGTTGAGAGCACCAGTGGGCGAAGTGTCCTTTCTCCCCACAACTGAAACAGCAAAGATGAGCTATCCGGTTGTGCACTACAGGTTGTCTAGCAGGGCGAGGGGTGCGAAGAGCATTCCCATTTCTTTCCATTTCCACTGAGGTATTCTGACACTTTGGTGCAATCTGGCTACTCTATTTTAAAAAGAAGGGTGTCTGATATTGGTTGTCTTTGCCAACTTCATTCACGATGAGTCTCACAGCGGCTTGGAAACTTATCCTTTGTAATTCGGCTACTTTGATCAACAATGGGCATAGGAAACAATCTTTGGGGTAGTGATCTTGTTCTTTGCAAAGAAAGCATGTAACTTTACTCATCAAGCATTCACCAAGCTGGTGGTCCTCATTGTAGTTGGGGCAGTTTGCGCAGCATTGGTCTGGCTAATGTTGTTTGTCTCCACAACACATGCATGCTATCTAGTTCATAGGGCAGTTGTCTGATTGATGATGCTCTTTATAGCGGGGCCAGTAGGGAACTGGGCACGTGTAGTAATAGTTTCCATATTGCCCACATGCGAAGCATGCTCCTCTTGCATCCTATCGTATTGGAGGACATAATTGGGTGACATGTCCTATCTTGCCACATTCAGAGCATAAAAGCATTTGGTGAGGCTTTCGGGTCTAGTAGTAGAACTTCGGCAGGCGCAGCTTGCTCCTTGCTGGGATTCTTAATAAGTTCTTCTTTGCCAATGCTGAGATTGGTGGCGATGGCTTTCCTTGGTGGTTCTTCAATATTCCATTGGGGACATTGGCTCACATGGTGTCCTAAGCTGCCACAATGGAAACATTTGTTTTCGTGGCCTTGCTTCCCCTAGGGGCATCTTTTGGTGAAGTGCCCTTTTCCTCTACAGTTGAAGCAATGAAGGTTAGCTGCTGGGTTGAATGCTATAGATCGTTTGGAGGAGCAGGGAGTGGGTAAAACATTCCCACTAGGACACAGGGTTGGAGTTGGAGCTAGAGCTCTTTGAGGCTGGACTGCAATTGAACTAAGAGAGGGACTATCATGGAATGCTGGCCCCTGGGGGCATCTATCGGCGAAGTGTTCGGTATTTCCGCAAGTGATAACCTTCAGGGGTCTTCCTAGTGTAGTGGCTTGGTTGTCTTCAATGCGACAGCTTTTTCCGGGTAATCCTTTAAGTTGATGGGTGGCAAAATCCGCTTTGTCGCCTTCTGCACAGCGTGCAAGACGACGCTTCTTTTCTGAAGCACGAGGCAATTCCTCAACTTCCAGGGGTTCGAAGGTTAGCAGTCTGGCCCTGAGAAAGTCTTCTAGCTTGGAGTTGCGGTTGGCTGCTCTGGTCTGCTGGCTGGTGAGCATTGCTTGGAGAATCTAATTTTGCTGAAATAGGACTTGGGCCATTGTTGGGTTTGCTAGCGGCGGGGGAGGTAGACCCTGTCCACGACCATGGCCACTGCTACTGCCATGACCTCTGCCACTGCCTCGACCACGACCTGCTGCAAAAGCACCACGACTAGGGGCGGCGGCTCTCTTGGGTGCCATCTGGAGGAACACTGAACCTTAGAACTAGAGGAGATATATGAGGGTTTACTGGCCCTCTAGAGCACAACAGAAGAACTTCAACCAACGAGAAGAAGGAAACAAGTACAATACAAAGCCTAGAGTGGCTACATTATATTAAGGGGTTAGGTGTTACATGGCTCCTGAACATAGCGTATAGGCCATGCTAAGCCACGACACAAGATACAAACACAACGTCTACAAAATAAGGAAACATAAAGTGCTTACAATAAAAGGACTGCTTAGCAAGCACTATTAGCTAACCTAGGCTAACCTAACTACTCCAATACGACGATGAAGACCTCTAGTTGGATTTCTCCTTCCTGGAGGGGCGGAAGGTAGCAGAAGGGCGATTCCAGCAGAAGGTCCTCGTGTATCTGGCTCAGACGGGTGCAGGTGAAGCGTGCTATGTCTTGGACTGCTTCATCATAGCTACTCTTGGGATGCTCAGTTTCGAAGGTGTGAGCAATGACCTCGCCCTCTCTGGCATAGAGGAAAACCTCCATGGCCCACGACTCTTGGTCTAGGATCTGCGTCTTTGGGCCCATGAAGATAGGCTTGTGGTGGTAGCCTAGGTGCTGCATGACTTGGTGGAGAATATCCATGAACTCTCCGAAGTCCTCTCCGTGGGTGAAGAAGTCCCATCGGGCATCGGATGAAGCACTAGCCATCTATAATTTTTGAACCAGGAGGGAAAGTGAGAACTGAGTAAAAACTCAAGTAAAGTAAAGGTAAGTAAGGGACTAAGAGAGATGAGTAAAAGAAATAAGTAGTCTATATTTTGCCAAGGCTTTTCTTAGTTTTTGAAAATAAGACTCAAGTCCTAAGGCTACGGCCAGTCTAACTAAGGCTCCTACAGTCGTATGCTCTGATACCAGCTCTGTCGGACCCAGATTAACTAATCTCGAATCCTATGTGAAAACAATGTGCTATTCCCTGGATCTGTAGATAGCACTCACATGCATATTGCTGAACCATTTCATACAAGGCGTGAACTAAACCATTCATTAATTTAACACATCAGAGTTTACATAGACCGCATCGGGTCAAGTTTTATAATAAGAGCCGAACAGGCCAAAAGATTACATTACATAACAGGCCAACAGTAGATAGCACACACAGACAACCTTCGGCTAAGACCTAATCGTGGACTTGGTCATAGACCTGGTCGTGTAAGCCCCCAATTTGCAACTTGGGACCTACTGTTTTACAAATAGGGCACAAAGGCCACAACATCACAAAGTTCAGAGTACATAGTAGAGGATAAGTGCGGAAGCAAAAGAAGTAGAGCACACCTCTCCAAAGGCAAGCGACTGGGGAAACTCATGTGTGTCCGATATCAACCAAAGACATGGATGATATTGGATGCACGCAAGCACCGATGGAGCCAGCTAAGCTGAGGCAAGACTTTAGACTAAAGAACTAACTACTCTAAATCATTTCCTTGACCATCAACGTCTGGATCCTCATAGTAGGCGTAATCCCTATAATCCGCAAAGTCTGAAGGTTTGGGGAAAGAGCGAGGATGAGCACAACTTCCATGCTCGCAAGCTAACACACAAGATGCAATAATATACACGCAAGGCTTGACAAGGGTGGCTCGAGTTCTTTTATTTGCTAAAGCAATGTTTTCAACTATCAATATTAGTAAAGTCATATCACTTAGCATTTTAACCCAAATTGCATTTTGTAAAGAGAATAATTGTGCAATATTAAATAAAAGCAGAAGCTACCTCTACCTATGCTTATTTTGATTATGGTTACATCCACCACTTAACAGCACTGGGTACGACCACCCAGGAAAAATCCAAATGCCAGGTTACATCTGTCCAACAAGTTTTTTTTCCCATCCACAAAGGTTTTTTTGAAATAGAACTAACTCTAGTAAGTTCCCATGTCCCCTTTGACCGTAGGCGCGGCTTTTTAAACAGTTTATAGTCTGCAGAGGTTGTACACTGAGATAATCAACTCGTAGCCCCACACGATTCCTTTGTCATGTTGTCGAGAGACCATCACAGTTACTTTTCAAATCATCTCGCCCCTTCTGTCATCTCACCCACATGGGTTTGCACCCATACGTTGTGCGGGATGTCACCCCCACGACTAGTTGTAGCTAGCAACTACACCCTCACTTTGTGTCCCATTCAAGTTGGTTCAATCCACCACATGCACTTCCTCACTCGGTCACCAGTGAGCTGATTTCCAGGGTCCAATAAATTTACTAAGCCAAGTTGCACTTTGCAGACGTGTGGTTGTACATGTTTTACGATGGGAGGTCATCACCAGATTAAGTCCTTAATGTCATCTGGGCAGTTCATACCATATTCCACACATTCTCGTGCACCGACGGCACATACCACCATACCATCCGCCTAGATATAGACAGCAATTAACATGGTTTTTAGGAGGAAAAACCAATATATCTCAAATACTTCAGTCATGTACCTCCCATGACTACTCAAAACTATTTTATGATTTAAAAGATGATGATTGTGATATTTTAATGCCTCAGTACTTAAGCAAGACTAGCATGTCACTTAAGTACAACCTATAGCTAGTAATTTACCATATAGTTACTAGGGTGACATGGAATAATGGATTCGATTACCAAAGGATGTTGTAATAGTTAGGTAATCAACAAGTGGGCAATTAACTACCTTAAGTCTTATCATACATTTGCTTAAAGAATTAAAACATGCAATTTCGGTAATTTAAAGGAATATAATTTGCATAAAACGTAGGCTCAAAATGATCAAAATATTGACTCGCCTGGGTTAAAAGTAAGAGAGTCTTGGAAGTCTTGAGCTTGATCGAGAAGGAGATCTCCTGTTTCTTCGAACTCTACTCGGACAAACGTACCAGAAAAGATCAAACAAGCCAAGGGAACAAATAAATACACAAGAAATAGTAAATGAACTCCAAGTTAAATAAGATCAGTGCCATAAGCAAGATCTTGAATTTAGACGAATTTAGAAACAAAGTTCACTAAAATCGGAGTTATAACGTAGGAGAACAGAGTCCTTGAAGTTTTAGTTTCAAGCACTGATCATTTGACTTCACGAGGTCGGGGGGATATTCGACTACACAGGTGGTCGGAAGGGGTCTGACTACACAAGTGGTCGAAAGAAGGGATTGGACTACTCGATGTGGTCAAAGTAGGGATTCGACTACTCGACGTGGTTGAAGGAAGCATGGTCGAAGGAAGGATTTGACTACTCAACGTGGTCGAATGGAGGATTCGACTACCTGGTCGAAAGAAGGTTTCGACTATCAGGTCAAAGGAAGGATTTGACTATGTGGTCGAAAGAAGGTTTTGACTATCGGGTCGAAGGAAGGATTCGACTAGCCGGTTGAAAGAAGGTTTCGACTATCGGGTCGAAGGAAGGATTGGACTAGCCGGTCGAAAGAAGGTTTCGACTATCAGGTCGAAGGAAGGATTCTATTACCCGGTCGAAAGGAGGTTTCGACCACCTGATAGGAAGGAGGTTTCGACTACTCGACGTGGTCGAAAGAAAAGGACTCGACTGCTTGACGTGGTCGAAATAAAAGGAGGACTCGAAAGAAGGACTCGACTGCTTGACGCAGTTGAAAGAAAAGAAGGACTCGACTACTCAACGCGATCGCAAGAAAAGAAGGACTCAAAAAAAGAACTTGACTGCTCAATGCGGTCGAAAGGACAAGACAGAAAACAGGGCACAGGAAACTCACCAAGACCAAGAGAGGCCAGAGAAGATCGGCGGACAGCGAACGACGGTGGGGAAACTCGCAGTAGAAGGCGAAGGAGGACGACGATGGAGGGTTCGGCCGGGACTAAAGGAGAAGAGGAAAAGCGACGACTCCTGTGAAACAAAATAGAAATAGAGTGAGGGGATTGCTTCAAGGAGCTCTGGGACACGAAATGACGCGGGTAGAAGAGGGGCTGCACTGGTGCGGCGAGGACTGAGAGGAGGTGTGCAAGGGCTTGAACTCGGAGCTCGGGGCTTCGGGCAAACCACATCAACAAGAGCGAGAAAGAGGGAGAACTCAGTGGTGGAAAGGAGATGAAGGAGGGTTGCTCGGGCTCTTTTATAGCCCGGAGGAGAGGAGGGGAGGGAGTCGTTGAAGGCACGGGGAAACTCGTGCGGTCCCGTGGGCGGCAGGTGAGAGCACGGGGGTGGGCGTAGAGTGACGGGATAGAGCGGGGTGTTAGCACGCACAACGCGGTCCGGGCACAGAGGGGGCACTTTGGTGACCAGACTAGGTGGGGAAGATGGGCACATGAGTCAAAGTGGCCGAGCGGGCACGTGGTCGAAAGAAGGTTTCGACCACAAGGTCGAATAGGAAAGAGAGGGGCAGGGGGAGGAGAGGGGCCAGATGGGCTAGAGGAAGGAATGGGCCTGGTCCAAGTGGCTTTCGAAACAATTTTTGAAATAAGCTTTTGAATTCAAACCAACTTTGAAGCTTACGGGGAAGGTTTTGGAAGTACACACTTAGCTTCAAATAAATTTTTCAAACTCCAACACAACTAAAATCCAAATAACAACCATCCCGAAAATGGGATGTTACATTTGTAAAGATGCAGATGGAAGCAGATGCACGGGAAAACAAATTGGCTATCGTTCCAAATAGAAAACTAAGAAACACCATGCTCTCTGAGCTAAAAGAAACCGGTAACTAGGAAGCACCGAAGCAGAACATGTAATACCTTCTCTTTAGAGAAGACCAGCTATCAGCGGCCACGATCAGTAGTAGGACGAACAATTCATGGGAAGCACGATATGTTCTCCAAAATTGTCAAACCACTATGTAATTTTTTCCCCGTTTTGACAGAACATGCAGATCGAAGCAAATGAAATATGTTGGACCGAAAAGGCGACTAGAGCGGGGTGAATAGGAGCACGATATCTTTTTCTCCTTGATCAAATTCAACACTATTTTCACTCCAATAGCTATGAAAGCTATGAAGATCAATATACAAGCATAGCAGAAGACTTGTATTGAATCCAATCAAAACCCCGAAGCAAATGGACCAAAAATACCAAGAACTCAAATCCAAATGACTTGGGCAGTCAGACCTCTTTGTACCTAGCGGTCTGACCTCTCCATGGGCAGTCTAACCGGCCATTGGTTGGCGGTCTCACCTCCAGCCCAATGAATAGTAAAATCAGCTCGAACTCAAAATCAAAAATAGGTCTAACTTTTGATCCACAACTCCAAACTTTACGAAACTTGAAACATACCTTCTTTAGGATGTCAGGAACATATTCCAATCAATGATCATGAAGAACATTGCCAAAGTTCTGACCTTTTTCCGTTTGAATGAAGGTTGCTTCAAAACCGGGTCAAAACCTAAATATGATCTAAAAACTTGCTCGTGGGTAGAAGATTATTAACATGATCCTAGATGTATTTCCACATGTCACAGCAAGTAGAATCCAGGCCAGAAACCAAAGGATCAAAGAAAGACCCAAAATCACAAAAGAGAGAGCAAGAACAAGAAGAGACTTATCTCAAGGAATCTTACTTAGATTGATTTGAGATTGATGTTGGTTTACAGCCACTCCATCCGGGAGGACAAAGATTCAACACATGAGCACACAATCAATCCACCTCTCTAGAACCCTAAGCTCTCCAATTTTCTCTCCCTAAACACAAACTAGGGTTTGCTCAATACAAGGGTTAAGGGAGGTGCTTGACCAGCATCCTCCCCTATTTATATATAGTAGAGGCTAGCTTCTAGAAAGACATTCCTAATGGGCACCCGTTAAGCCCACACACAAACGAGTTTCACTCACGCACGCTTTTCAAAGCGCCGTCTTCATCTTCTCTTATCCTAAACCACTTCTCCTTGCGCCATCTTGCACCGCGGTATAGCCAAAAGGTCACCAAGACGGTATTTAGGTGAAGTTACCAAAATACCCCTTCTCGATCCTTCTCCGAAGACTGAGTCCAAACTTCATGAAGCAATCCCATGCTTCGCCACGTGTAGGTTGATCAACGGATCTCTTCATGTCGGCAAGTCTCTCCCATCCGGTTCCCACCGAAACCACCATGGCACTTGCACCAACCCCTGCGCTGCTTGATGCAACCCGTCGCACCGAACTTTCCATTCGGTCATCCTTGTCCATTTTGCGCTATGCTTTCACCCGGCATCCTCGATCGTTCTGAACATCAGCTCTCCAAGCCTAGTCCCGATCATCCTCGCTGTTGACTGTCGTTGACCTCCATGCGTCCTGCACAACACTACACCAAGAAATCGATTTCGGGAATAAGTTCTTCGCAACTTGACCCAAGTTAGTCAAAACATGCATCATGCAACACATATGCACTGAAACCCATAAACTTGACCTAACAAGAAAATATCGCCGCCAGGCTGGCCAGCGGAACATATCAAAACCGATCAGACCTCTGACCGCTCCCTGGCCGGTCTGACCGCCCAACAAGGGATTTAGCCAATTTTCATCTCTGGAAAAACCGAGATCTCTCTGGAATTTTCAAACAAATAGAACTTTTGACTTGAAGCTCCAAAAATTATAAGACCAAGTCTAGAAGAATCCCCTCTCTTTTCTACACCCTCTATTTTTTGCCTAGCTCCAAACTCGAAGGTCCTTTATGGCCGGTTAGACCGCTATCCATTGGCCAGTCTAACCGCCAGCCACTAGACCCAAGGCTTGGCCGGTCTGACCGCCACATAGGCCGGTCTGACAACCACATTGGCCGGTCTGACCGCCTAGTGCCTGACATAAACTGAACTTTGCCGAAAACAAGTGTTTCGACAAACCTTCAACGTCATTGCCAATTGTATCATTATCCTAAGATCGTGAGCATATCCCTATGATATCCACAATCTCCCCCTTGATGAACATATTGGCAATTTCTCAAAAATATAAGTTTGAGGTTTGAAAATGAAAATACTCAAGGTTTTCGCGCAAAGGCACAACTTGGTTCAAAAGCAAGAGAAAACAATGGAAATGACCAAGTTGGCTTCAGAATAGCATAGGCAAGTGAGATAGCGTAAAAGAAAGCAAGAAAGCTTCAATTTCTATAGAAGAGTCAAAAATCTCACTTAAGGTCCATATGAAAGAACAATTGTTCAATTTGACCTTTGATCATTGTGAGGATCCAAGAATTGCAACTCAAGTTCAGAAATGACAATAAGATCATAAGAATGCAAATTAGATACTCCCCCTTACTATGATCACAATTTTTCAGCAGATTTCATTTTTCTCCCTTTTTCTCCAAATAGCTCTCCCTTTTTACACTTTAGCTATATCTTCTCCCCCTTTGACAATGGAGTCATCAAGGAATCACATCTTCCTCTCATCCAGAGATGAAAAATGCAGAAATGTGGAAGAAGCATAAGAAAGAGCATGCATGAAATGCAATAGAGTGGCTTCATTTTTTTTGTATTTTCAACTTTTAGTACAAGAAGCTTTGGAGATTACCCAAAAGAGCAAGCTAGCATTTCTACTATTACTCAACACATATCAAGTCTGAAAGCGCTAGCAAGATCATGTTAAGACATATATATCAAAGCTAAGCTCGTAAGCTTAAGATAAAGCGACGAATTATACCAATTTAAGCAAAGCTTCAAAATTAGCCAGTTCATCAATGGGGATCCTAAAGTGATAATTGTCATGTCAGAATTTCAATGTGAGATCAAGAAGCTAATAACGAGCACCTAAGAGATAAAAAGTCCTAAATTAAACATTTTGCTCAAATTACCTCAATCACCCAATTTTTTACAACAATTTTTTATTTGCAATGAATATTGAAGTTTGATTAAAGGTCTATCTTAGTGAAGAAGATTCTGGACTAGGAGCCATCCACAAACTCTTCCTAAGCTTCAACCATGGTGACAAATCTTGAGGTTCATGTCACTTTTGACAAGCAGCCCCCATGAGATCATCTAGATAATCAAACTACCTCCAAGTTCATGTCTTTGACATGTAGTCTCGTGAGAGTAGTTTGGCACAAATTAACCACATGAGAATCTTAAAATTTGATTTTTCATTTTGCACAACAGCAGATTTAGTTTCACAAAGGAACAAGAGGCTCAAGAGATGTTCAATTCTAGATTCAAGAGCTAACAAAGCAATTTTGACAGGGCCAGTGTCACAAAAAGATCACTAATTTTGCAACTAGCTAAGAGATCCACAAATTACAATTTTCAGTTCAAGTTGTCTTAAAGTTCTAGCTCATTTAGCAAAGACTTACCTACACATGTGAAAGCATGATAATTCTAGCAAGTCAAAGAACTAAACATGAAACTGAGCAAAAATTCAAACACTAAAGCTCAAAAGGGTAATAAGCAAAGCTTCATCATTTCAAAAGACAAGCAGTAAAGCTTATATTACAATGCATCTTTTTGTTATTTTCATATGAATGCAATATGATACAATGACATGCAAGAGAGACTTAAAAGCCTAAAAAAATCAAAAAGATCAGCACGTTCAGAAGAAGATCAAGGAAAGATCAGATGAACAAGGAAAGCTCAAAAAAGAACCAACTCCCCCTCAAACCAACCTATAGGGGTAAATTACCCCTAACTCACTCCTCAAGGTGCTAAACCTAGTTGGGTCTAAAGGCTTGGTGAGGATATCAGCTAACTGAGCCTCGAACTCCACAAAATGTAGCACAATATCACCCTACTCTACATGGTCTCTAAGGAAGTGATAGCGAATGTCAATGTGCTTGGTCCTAGAACGTTGCACAGGGTTCTTAACAATATTAATGGCAGAAGTTTTATCACAGAGAAGAGGAACACTAGCAAAGGTGTGAGACCCCGACGTTTATTAGGCTCATAATACTTAATCATCCGATTGACCCTAGTATTATCAACCAAATAAACCCCGGTCTCGAGAGATGTATACTTCCCAGAATGCAGTATACATACCTCACAACAAAAGAATGTATCAATTCCATACAACACATAGAACATAAGCAACAAACCAGAAGTTAACATTAATATGGAATAGATATTACAAAAGAGAGGCCCTTAGGCCAAATAACAATAGTTACAAAAAGATAACAATGAAGCAAAAGTGCCATAAAGATGGCTATAACACAAAGCCAATCGGTGTGCCTTAACCCTAGGCATCTCGACCGACCGCCAAGCTAGTCGTCAAGAAACGCAACACGTAGCACAAAAGAGAGGCTCAAGGAGCTCTCCTTCTTCCTCTGCAACAAAAGCCACAAAATTGCCACAACCACGCGCGGATGAGTACATAAAGTACTCCGCAAGACTTACGTGTGAGATAACAGAACTATAAATAGCTACATGCAAGCTTTATTTAAGTGGATGAGGCTTTGGACTCATTTTAGCATAAAGCAACATTTATTTGCAATAACATAATAGATTGAAGGCAATTTGGCAAAGCATTTTTAAATGTTGAAGTAACAACGAGATAATAACATAGTAACAACAACAAGAACAATCACGAAGTGACTAAACCAAGTCACCACAACAATAGCATGAACTCCTGTTCATACCAACCATGTCAAGTTTTAATTAAAGGTTGTAGTCTAGTCTTGAACGACCTTACCAAGCATGTCCATAACCTAGGGCGAGGCTATTCAATAGTTTTATCCTGCGCAGGGTGTACCACTGCACCCACACGCCGGATCGCCTTTCCTTTAGGCACACTACCTTAGGTGTGTGCCGCACGCTAAGTCCTCTGAGACATTTCCAATGGACAATGCTAATTCGAGTCGCACAACCCACGGGAGAAGGAGACATCACACAACCTTCCCGAAGCTAATGCTCCTCCCACATCACACACACATTTTATCTTTAAAACACACCAACCGAGCGACCCCAATTAACACCGCCAGAGTACTTAGTCAAGAGGGTTCCATATGCCCCTCGTGTGGTTAGTACGCAAAATCGCTTGGCTTAGTGACCCAAGTACTCGGTCCTTAGGGACCCAGGCATACCACCACATCCAAAAACCACGCCATCCATCCAATATGCCCAAGTCTAAATCAATCTTTTATTTTCAGTTTTTGATTTTACAAATTAATCAAAGCACAAGTGCTGGACATATAGGAGTAATAATCAGTTTTGAGTGATCAAGACCATCGACTAAGTCGATGATCGCCCATTTCTACCGAAAACTAAGCATGTCTAAGCAATTTACGTCGAAACTACTAAGTGATAAGAGCTCATCCAACGAGCTCCCACCACAGCAAATAACCTAGGCTCATGGTAGTAGAGGATGAACAATTCCTACAGATTATGCAACTATAGGCTTGCTAGCGACATTTAACACAAAGTAGCATGCATACATAGAAGTAAAACGATATATTAAGCTTTAAAGTAATGGGACAATGATGGAAATGATCAAACTGCTTGCCTTGTTGCTGGCCAAGTTGTGGCAGAGGGTCGCTCTCGGGATCACCACAAATGTCGAAGCCTAACGGAAAAGCGAGAAAGAACCGATAAGAACGACGAAACACAACAACGACAGCACAACAAACGAACTCCAAAAGCCATGAAAATTTTACAGAAGCAAGACAATGATTTATCATGAATTTATCAACAAGAACCAATTGATTTGGATTCTCAATGCAAAAGATATGATGAAATCAATTCTGCTCAGCCTAATTAGAAATATGTTACTGTTCATCGCAAAATTTTCTAGAATAGAAGTGAAGCTGAAATTTTTACTGTAAAACCAGCACCTCATGAGATGAATAACACAATTGAGTTCACCTCATTTGGAGCTATTATGCACTCTCCACAAATTTTCAAAAATAAGAACTTGAATAAAATTATAATGCACAAGTCCTCAATTTCCTAACAGCAACATGCTCAAAACCAATTTTCACAGTGAGTTCACTAAGAGAGGAAACCAACAAAGTTGGTCTCACCCAAAAATAGTCTATAGAGCATTAGTTATGTATTTTACAAGTTAAGCATTGATTTAAGTG
Organism: Phyllostachys edulis; assembly: GCA_036346405.1. Classification (NCBI taxonomy): domain Eukaryota; kingdom Viridiplantae; phylum Streptophyta; class Magnoliopsida; order Poales; family Poaceae; genus Phyllostachys; species Phyllostachys edulis. Next base: position 80,008,598 of record CM070546.1, on the reverse strand, counting down.
CACATTTTAAAGTTGGTTTTAAAATCTAATGGCAAACTGTGCTCTGGAGCTGAACTCAACTTACAATCATTTTTGGATTAAAGTCAAGTTCAAGACAGAGCTAACACAATTTGAATGACCTCATAAGGATTCAAAACGAAGAAGATATGAAATTCTAAAGTCTATACCTTATTTCAGGTTTAACTAAGACTTCACCGAATTTCTAAAACTCACAAGGGTATGGGAGGACGTGAGCCACAGATCTTAAATCCAACGGCTCAAGACCTCCCAGAGAACATCACATCTGGCAAGACGTGAAGGTCCAGAGGTCCTGGACCTCTTAGCAACTCACATGCGCGAGGTGAGGGGGAGGTCGTGGCCGTAGATGGGAAATCCAACGGACCACAACATAGAGAGGAGGTCCGGAACGGACCAGATCTGATCGAGGGAGGTCCTCAACGGCTGAGATCTTCCAAAGGAAGATCTAAACTACCAAGATCTCCCCAAGGAAGATCTACATCGTCAAGACCTCACAGGGGAGGTCCTGGACGGTCCAGATGTTCCAAGGGAGGTCCTCGATGGTTCAGATCGTCCGAGGGAGGACCTTGACGGTCAAGATCTACCCGGGGAGGTCATGAACGGCTGAGACAACCTAGGGGAGGTCCTAAGGGAGGTCCTAACGTCACAGACCTCCAGGGAGGTCTGGACGGCCACGATTGCGCAAGGGGAGGTCTTGGACGCTCCAGATCTCCTCGGAGGAGGTCTGGACGTCCCAGACCCAGCGCCTCAACTCGCGCACGCGCTTGGACATGAATAAATGCGCGCTGGACATCAAGGAGGTCCGCGCGCGCGGGAGGTCTTAAATGCACGCATTAAAGGGTGGATTTAACGCAGTTAAGACGCCCCATTGATTACAATGATGGGAGCAAATGATTAGCGCATTAAAATGGTGAATCTTTGTCCTAAACGACAATGACACGCTCGGGACATCCGACAAAATCCCGAGCGGGAAGAAGTGATCCTCGCCGGCGATGTAGAGCCCGCCGGGGAGGTCCAATGATACCGTTGGGTCCGCAATAACCATGCGCACCCAATGGTCCTCCTCTCAACGGCGGCGACGGCTTTGAACGCCGGCGAGCCGGAGAGGGCAAGATTGACCAGCACGGCCAAAACCGAAAAGCAAAAAAATGAAGCTCCGCGCAACAATCAAGCTGGTGCCAAAACTTAAGCTCCACGACATTCATTCATGCGGGTGCCAGCACTAAAGGACTAACAGGAGGTGTACCTGGAGGTCCTAAGGTGCTGGGGAGGTCGTGGAGGTGATGACCGGAGTTGGGGAAGACAATGTAGCCCAGCGACTCACGGCACCGACTCCAAGCTCGACTTTGTCCACCTCTGAAAAATGCCTAAACAAAATAAGTTAGGGTTATTTCAGAGGTTTGGGGAGCACAAAGTGAGCAAGGGTTGAAGAAGGGAGCCACTGGAACCCTTGAGTCACCGAGGAGTTCCAAGGACTTCAACAATGGCAGCCACTAGAGAGGAGGTGAGTGAGGGAGGAGCTCAGCCACGCACAAGATGCAAGGCTGAGATCGGTTGTGTGCAAAGGAAGCCAAGGAGGATCCCGGGGTGACTTATAGCCCGAGTGAAGGTTATGAGTGGGGCTAAGCTCCATGGTGAGCTTAGCCCACTGGTTGGTCCATGGGGTGGACATGACATAAAGGTTGACAAGGGGGCAGGTCTTGACGACTGAAGATGAAAGTGACCAAGCATTAAATGCGGTCAAGAAAGAGTCATTAAAGGTGCACAGGCTGGCGCGATTACTCCACTGCCAGAGCACGCATGCGCGCCAGAGGAAGGAGAAGAACAGGAGGTCTTGGTGACCGTTGGATAAGACACAGGAGGTCCTAACCATCGGATCCAATTTTTGAACCGTTATGTTTTAAGTGGTGGGGAGGAGGTCCCACCACACGATCAAGGATGGGGAGGTCGTGGCCCTCCGATTTCAATCGCAAAAACGCACGTGAGGAAAAGGGACAGAGGTCCAAAGCGTTGGATCTCCATCCAGCAGTCGGACCTCCAAGAGGACTTAACATACGCGATCAAAAGGACATGAGGGGAGGTCATGGCCTTTGGATTTAAATCCAAGGGCACCGACTGATGGGGAGGTCGATATGATGTGCAACAGTAAGGGAGGTCAGACCGTTAGATTTAGATCTAAGGGTTCGATCAAAGGAGGTGGAGGTCTGAGCTTGCATAACGCACAAGGGAGGTCATGGCCTTTAGATTTAGATCTAAGGGCTACGATCTCACGTCTTGCCGGGAGGTCTGTGCGATGAGACAAAGGAGGTCGTGACCGTAGATTTTAATCTAACGGTGCACAACAAAAGATGGGGGAGGTTGTGAGCGCTTGGTAACGCAGGGAGGTCGTGAGCTGTTGGATCTGATCCAACGGCTACGACCTTGGTTAGGTGGGAGGTTTGTTTAGTTTAGGTTGAGAGGAGGAGGTCAGGGCCATGGATCTTGGATCCAAGGGCTATGACCTCACGCAGGTGGGAGGACCTGACCGAGTATGTTGAGGAGGAGGTCGTGGCTGTTGGATTTGATCCAACGGCTACGACCTCAACAAGGTGGGATGACCTCGCTGCGATGGTTTAACAGCTCGAGGAGGTCCTTGAGGTTTAACACACAGGGGAGGTCATGACCTTGGATCACTGATCCAACGGCAATGACCTCATGAGGTGGGGAGGTCTTTGCGGTGTTGACCGCGGAGGAGGTCGTGGCTGTTGGATGTAAATCCAACGGCTGCGACCTGATCAAGGTGGAGATGAGGTCTGCTGAGGTGCAGACATGGTTGGGCTGGACCAGCTTTGAATATGGCTAGCCCAAGGAACAGTGTAGGCTTTTAAATTTAGTTTTTAACAGCTGAAACTTAGCAGAATTATTTGAGATAGCAAATGAACTCCAAATTTAATGAAATTTTAACTGGAGCTTGCTGATAATGAGATCAACCTTGCATAAAATTTCCAGAGGTTATTATGCAATGCATTTTTCTCAGGAAATTCATGAAGGTTGTTTAAAGGATTGTTTTGCCTCCAAAAATTATCAACAAGTGTTATAACTCATGATATTTTTCAGAGGGGTCCCATATCAGTTTTTGGGACCAAGGAAAATATATTCCAAATGTTTGACACAAGATTTAAGATAATTGGAAAATGAGTTTGATTTTTGGTCAACAAGAGCTTTGTGTTTTTGGATTACACAACTCTTGGACAATAATTACATAAGATTTTAGGGTTTTTCAAGATGTGAGAAAAGTTTTAATTTCTACACATATAATTATACTTGATTAACCCTAATTATACATTTGGGATGTTACAAAATCTCTCCCCTTACAGAAATCTCGTCCCGAGATTTGGCTCACTCAGAAAGAAAGATGGATAATCCGCACGCAGACGATCTTCTCTTTCCCAAGTAGCCTCATCCTCGTAATGGTTTGACCACTGAACTTTAAGGAACTTGATGGTCTTATTCCTTGTCCTTCGTTCGGACTCATCGAGTCTGCCAACAGGTGCTCGCGATAGGTCAAATCGGGTTGGACATCGAGAGTTTCCAACGGGCTTCCTCGCTTGGAACACGGAGGCACTTCTTAAGCCGGGACACATGGAAAACATCATGTACCCCTCAAGTGCAGTGGCAACTTCAACTTATAGGCAACAGCTCCCTTCTTCTCGATAACGCGGTAGGGACCGACATATCGAGGAGCTAACTTGCCCTTGACGCCAAACGTTGATGGCCCTTCAAAGGAGAGACTTTGAGATAAACAAAGTCATTAGGCTCAAAACGTAACTCACGCCGACGGCGATCCGCATAGCTCTTTTGCTCGGATTGAGCTGCATGCAAACGCCACGAATAAAAGCCGGACTTGGCGCCGGCCTCATTGATTGAGTCCGCCAAAGAGAGGTCTCTCACCGGTCTCGACCAGTTCAACGGGTTCTACACTTTCTCCGCATAAGGCCTCAAATGGTGCCATGCCGAGACCGGCCTCGAAAATCGTTGTTATAAGAAAACTTCGGCGAATGGCAAGCATTTCTCCCAATGCTTCCCATATGAAAGGACACAAGCACGAAGCATGTCTTCCAAAACTTGGTTGACCCTCTCGGTCTGACCATCAGTTTGGGGGTGATATGCCGTGCTGAAAGCAAGACGAGTGCCCATGGCCTCTTGCAAGCTATGCCAAAAACGAGACGTGAAAAGGGATCCACGATCCGACACAATCGTCTTCGGCACACCGTGCAAACTCACGATGCGGGCGATATAGAGTTCCGCCAAAAGACCTACCCGAAGTTCAGTCTTGACGGGAAGGAAATGTGCCACCTTAGTCAATCGATCGATGACGACCCAAATGGCATCATTCTTTTTCGGGGACGTGGGTAGACCGGTGATAAAATCCATTCCGATCGAATCCCACTTCCACTCAGGAATTGGCAAAGGTCAAGCGATCAAAGAGACGCCGATGCTTGGCCTTGACACGACGACACACGTCGCACTCGGCAACGAACTTCGCGATCTCCCTCTTCATTCGGGTCCACCAAAATCTCGGGCGGAGATCTTGATACATCTTTGTGGCCCCGGATGAATGGATAAAGGCGAATCATGGGCTTCATGGAGGATTAAATTCCGCAACTCCATGTCCTTTGGAACCACAAAGCGCCGCCGAACCTCACAACACCATGCTCATCCTCAGAGAAGCACTTGGTCGTTCCGTTCTTGACATTTGCCTTAATGTGGCTCACTCCAACATCCGACTGCTGGGCGGACTTGATCCGATCCACCAAGGTTGGTTGCACAACCAAGGCAGCGAGAGAACCACGCTCAACTAAACCCAAGTTGAGACGCTGAAACTCTTCCAGAAGAGCGGGCTGAAGCTCCCTGGACAACAAGGCATGGCAATGCGCTTTGCGACTAAGCGCATCGGCAACGACATTAGCCTTGCCCAGATGGTAGTGTATACGCATGTCATAATCCTTGATCAACTCCAACCATCTCCTTTGCCTGAGGTTCAGTTCAGGCTGGGTGAACAAATACTTAAGGCTCTTGTGATCCGAATACACTTCACAACGACACGATTAGGTAATGTCGCCAAATCTTAAGTGCATGAATCACGAAGCCAACTCCAAGTCATGAGTAGGGTAGTTGAGTTCATGAGGTCTCAATTGCCTTGATGCATAGGCCACTACCTTGCCTTCTTGCATAAGGACACAACCGAGGCCTCGACGAGAAGCATCGCAAAAGATATCGAAACCGATGGATATCGTGAAGAACAAGAACGGAGCGGTGGTCAAACGCTTTTGAGTATTTGGAAACTTTCCTCACACTCAGCGGACCACACGAACTTCTTGTCCTTCTTGAGCAACTCCGTCATCGGCCATGATCTTGGAGAAGTTCTCGATAAAGCGATGATAATATCCCGCTAAACCGAGAAAACTCCGCACATCGGTGACCGGCAGTTGACTCCATGAAAGAACATCGCTGACCTTGTTAGGATCAACGGCTCGCCTCCGCTGAAAGAACATGGCCTAAGAAGGCCACTTCTTCAACTGAATCGCGACTTGTCAACTTCGTCAGACATACCGGTGCTCACGTAGCTTGGCTAACACAAGCTTCAGATGCTCGGCATGTTCCTCATCGTTCTTGGAATAGATAAGAATATCATCGATGAAGACCACGACAAACTTATCCAAATACTCCATGAATACCGAATTCATGAGGTTCATGAACAAGGCAGAGCATTGGTTGTCGAATGACATGACGGTGTACTCGCACAAGCCGAAGCGAGTAGAGAACGCCGTTTTGGAATATCCTCGGGCGAATCTGAACTTGATGATATCCCACTCTCAAATCAATCTTGGAGAAAACTCGAGCTCCAGTTAATTGATCGAAGAGATCGTCAATGCGGGGCAATGGATACTTGTTCTTTACCGTCACTTCATTAAGTGGACGATAATCGACGCACATGCGCAAAGTACCGTCCTTCTTCTTTACGAAGATTGCTGGACAACCCCAAGGAGATGAGCTAGGGCGAATGAAACCCTTCTCTTGCAGCTCACTTAACTGCTTCTTCAATTCTACCAACTCGTTCGGTGGCATCCGATAAGGCCTCTTTGAGATAGGGGCGGTACCAGGAGCCAACTCAATGACAAACTCGAGGTCTCGAACGGGTGGCATCCCCGGAAGATCTGCGGGAAAGACATCAACGAAGTCACAAACTGTTGGGACTTCGCTAATATCTAGAGCGGGCTTCGCTTCAAGCGCGAAGAGATGCGGATCTAGCGACCATGCGAAGCTTAACCTCGCCACGGAGGACTAGATAGAGATGAGCTTCTGGCGAATCGATTTGCCCCATGTGCTTTGGGACAACCAATCCATGCCAAGAATCACATCAAGACTCGCTGAATGGAGAAGGATAAGGTTTGCTAAGAAACCTCGCCGATCTCGATAGGACATCCTACACTCGATTCTCGCTCTCAACTCCGAACCAGAGAGCGAATGAGTAGCGGATCGACAATGGAGAGAAAAGAAGCTCTCCAACAGCAGAAAAAAGACTCGTAAACAAATGAATGAGATGCTCTGAATCAAACAAAAGCAATGGCGGGATGAGAGTTAACGTAAAGTGTACCTAGCACGACGCCGAGTGCCTCCCGAGCCTCCTCTGTGGTGATGGCGTTGACGCGACCACTACCCACGCCTTTGGGTAGCCGGACGATCTTCCGGTCCCGAGCCGCACCACCTCCCCGCCCGCGTCCTCCATTAGGACGAGGGCTCTCTGTCTTCTTAGGGCATTGGTTCGCATAATGCCCCTTCCGTTGCATGAGAAACATGTGACCCGGCACCGGGTTGCGGGGCCGCTCTGTGACTTCGCAGTGCACGGATCGAGACACGGCTGCGATGGACGAGAACAAGGCGGGTGACCTCGGGCGCCAAGAGTGAGAGTGGTACCCCGAGACCGCCAAGCGGGGCGGGAAGAATCGCCTCGATGACTTATGGGCCTCCCACTTGCGCTTATGGAGTCCATAAGCTCTCGAGCCGCATGCTCGCGACGATGGCCTTGTCGACCAAGGTCCGGAAATCGAGAAAGTCGACAATGGATAGCTTGTCCTTCACTCCTCGCACAAGCCACGCTGAACTTGGCTCCTTAGCCATATCGGTGGCCACGCCCTCGGGGAGCATAACGAGCTAGATGGTTGAACTCGTAGACATACTCCATGATCGAAGCTCGCCTTGCTTGAGCGCAAGAAACTCCTGCTTCTTGATCTCCATCAAGCCGGCAGGGATGTGAGCCCGACGGAAGGCAGTACAAAACTCCTCCCAAGAAACGGTGTGGTCTGCGGGCTGCATGACGAGAAAACTCTCCCACCATGACAAGGCTGCACCCTCTAGCCGGTGCGATGCGAGCAGCGCCTTCTCGTGCTCCCGGCATCACATGCGATCGGCTTACGCCCACAAGACGGCCAATCGTCCGCATCCAAAGGGTCCTCGACCGAAAAGGTAGGGGCCGAGTACGAAGAAACTCCGCGAGTCCTCCACGCTGGCCGATGGGCATTCCTCGCCCAGATCCCAAGCTCCGGTAAGTGCAGTGGTGTTGCGCGATGACGCCCAAGAGAACTCTCTCACATCCGCGGTTGCGCCGATCTGAAGAAGAACCTCGCCATGGTCGGAGGAGGAGGAAGCTCCTCGTCCGGACCAGGTGATCGCCTTGGCCGCTACGAAAAGGTCCGCCATCCTGTTACAAGGAATTTTGGTTAGCAACTAAACCCAAAAACAAAGCCTTAAAGAAAGCAAAAGCGATCGACTAGGGGAATGGAATATCACCCCAACCGAAAGCCAAAATCAGCGGTTATTTAAACTTTAAAAAGCTTCTAAAAGACTCTAAAAACAGCCAAAGAAACACCAAACGCAAGGCTCAACTTCTCAACTCAACTAACCCGTATTGAATGAACGAGTAATTGGTCGAGAAGATCAAGAATCAGATTGTAAGATGAGATCTAAAACTATTAGAGAGCAAGGTTAATGCAGCGAAATAAGTGTTAGATACTTAGCTAACTAGTATCACATCTTACCCTTTTATTCCCACAAGTTTTAGTTGGTTAACCTCTCATTATCTATCCTAATTAGACACCTTTGAGACTGCTGTCCGGAAATTTGATGCTTGCTGTCCAGGTTTCGCATCCAAGCTCCTTGTCGAATCACCGACTCCCGAACTTCAAAACCTTGTAGTGGGCAGCTCACACTTCGATTTGCCAATCTCATTGGTTCTCCCAAAAACCCAGTGTTAATCGATAACAACTATTTTGTAGAAGGGAAGAGAGGAAAACAACTTTTAAAACTCAAGTTAGAGTGGGATGAGAAGAGAAAGCTAAGATAGGTAAGGAATAAAATCCGAGAATTTACCTAAGCTTTCAAAACTCATTTGATGCTTTGAAAATAGGTTTTCAAAATATCCTAAGGACGACCAAGCTTGTGTTACTACGGTCATAACGGCTCTGATACCAACTTTTGTGAGACCCCGACGTTTATTAGGCTCATAATACTTAATCATCCGATTGACCCTAGTATTATCAACCAAATAAACCCCGGTCTCGAGAGATGTATACTTCCCAGAATGCAGTATACATACCTCACAACAAAAGAATGTATCAATTCCATACAACACATAGAACATAAGCAACAAACCAGAAGTTAACATTAATATGGAATAGATATTACAAAAGAGAGGCCCTTAGGCCAAATAACAATAGTTACAAAAAGATAACAGCGGAAGCAAAAGTGCCATAAAGATGGCTATAACACAAAGCCAATCAGTGTGCCTTAACCCCTAGGCATCTGACCGGACCGCCAAGCTAGTCGTCGAAGAAACTGCAACACGTAGCACAAAAGAGAGGCTCAAGGAGCTCTCCTTCTTCCTCTGCAACAAAAGCCACAAAAATTGCCACAACCACGGGCGATGATGTACATAAAGTACTCCATAAGACTTACGTGTGAGATAACAGAACTATAAATAGCTACATGCAAGCTTTATTTAAGTGGATGAGGCTTTGGACTCATTTTAGCATAAAGCAACATTTATTTGCAATAACATAATAGATTGAAGGCAATTTGGCAAAGCATTTTTAAATGTTGAAGTAACAACGAGATAATAACATAGTAACAACAACAAGAACAATCTCGAAGTGACTAAACCAAGTCACCACAACAATAGCATGAACTCCTGTTCATACCAACGATGTCAAGTTTTAATTAAAGGTTGTAGTCTAGTCTTGAACGACCTTACCAAGCATGTCCATAACCTAGGGCGAGGCTATTCAATAGTTTTATCCTGCAGGTGTACCACTGCACCCACACGCCGCACCGCCTTTCCTTTAGGCACACTACCTTAGGTGTGCTGCAACGCGGCTAAGTCCTCGAGACATTTCCAACGGACAATGCTAATTCGAGTCGCACAACCCACGGGAGAAGGAGACATCACACAACCTTCCCGGAAGCTAATGCTCCCCTCCCACATCACACACACATTTTATCTTTAAAAACACACCAACCGAGCGACCCCAATTAACACCGCCCAGAGTACTTAGTCAAGAGGGGTTCCATATGCCCCTCGTGTGGTTAGTACGCAAAATCGCTTGGCTTAGTGACCCAAGTACTCGGTCCTTAGGGACCCAGGCATACCACCACATCCAAAAACCACGCCATCCATCCAATATGCCCAAGTCTAAATCAATCTTTTATTTTCAGTTTTTGATTTTACAAATTAATCAAAGCACAAGTGCTGGACATATAGGAGTAATAATCAGTTTTGAGTGATCAAGACCATCGACTAAGTCGATGATCGCCCATTTCTACCGAAAACTAAGCATGTCTAAGCAATTTACGTCGAAACTACTAAGTGATAAGAGCTCATCCAACGAGCTCCCACCACAGCAAATAACCTAGGCTCATGGTAGTAGAGGATGAACAATTCCTACAGATTATGCAACTATAGGCTTGCTAGCGACATTTAACACAAAGTAGCATGCATACATAGAAGTAAAACGATATATTAAGCTTTAAAGTAATGGGACAATGATGGAAATGATCAAACTGCTTGCCTTGTTGCTGGCCAAGTTGTGGCAGAGGGTCGCTCTCGGGATCACCACAAATGTCGGCTTCAACGGAAAAGCGAGAAAGAACCGATAAGAACGATTTAAACACAACAACGACAGCACAACAAACGAACTCCAAAAGCCATGAAAATTTTACAGAAGCAAGACAATGATTTATCATGAATTTATCAACAAGAACCAATTGATTTGGATTCTCAATGCAAAAGATATGATGAAATCAATTCTGCTCAGCCTATTAATTAGAAATATGTTACTGTTGATCGCAAAATTTTCTAGAATAGAAGTGAAGCTGAAAATTTTACTGTAAAACCAGCACCTCATGAGATGAATAACACAATTGAGTTCACCTCATTTGGAGCTATTATGCACTCTCCACAAATTTTCAAAAATAAGAACTTGAATAAAATTATAATGCACAAGTCCTCAATTTCCTAACAGCAACATGCTCAAAACCAATTTTCACAGTGAGTTCACTAAGAGAGGAAACCAACAAAGTTGGTCTCACCCAAAAATAGTCTATAGAGCATTAGTTATGTATTTTACAAGTTAAGCATTGATTTAAGTGCACATTTTAAAGTTGGTTTTAAAATCTAATGGCAAATCGTGCTCGGAGCTGAACTCAACTTACAATCATTTTTGGATTAAAGTCAAGTTCAAGACAGAGCTAACACAATTTGAATGACCTCATAAGGATTCAAAACGAAGAAGATATGAAATTCTAAAGTCTATACCTTATTTCAGTTTAACTAAGACTTCACTGGAATTTCTAAAACTCACAAGGGTATGGGAGGACGTGAGCCACAGATCTTAAATCCAACGGCTCAAGACCTCCCAGGAGAACATCACATACGCGCACGTGAAGGTCCAGAGGTCCTGGACCTCTTAGCAACTCACATGCGCGAGGTGAGGGGGAGGTCGTGGCCGTAGATGGGAAATCCAACGGACCACAACATAGAGAGGAGGTCCGGAACGGACCAGATCTGATCGAGGGAGGTCCTCAATGGCTGAGATCTTCCAAAGGAAGATCTAAACTACCAAGATCTCCCCAAGGAAGATCTACATCGTCAAGACCTCACAGGGAGGTCCCGGCCGGTCCAGATGTTCCAAGGAGGTCCTCGATGGTTCGAGATCGTCAGGGAGGACCTTGACGGTCAAGATCTACCCGGGAGGTCATGAGCAGCCGAGACAACCTAGGGAGGTCCTAACGTCCACAGACCTCCGTGGAGGTCTGGGCGGCCACGATGCGCAAGGGAGGTCTTGGGCGCTCCAGATCTCCTCGGAGGAGGTCCGGACGTCCTGCACCAGCGCCTCTTCAACTTCGCGACGCCGCTTGGACATGAATAAATGCGCTGGACATGAAGGAGGTCCGCTGCGGAGGTCTTAAATGCACGCATTAAAGGGTGGATTTAAGCGCTTAAGACGCCCATTGATTACAATGATGGGAGCAAATGATTAGCGATTAAAATGGTGAATCTTTGTCCTAAACGACAATGACACGCTTTCGGGCGTCCGACAAAATCCCGAACGGGAAGAAGTGATCCTCGCCGGCGATGTAGAGCCCGCCGGGGAGGTCCAATGATACCGTTGGGTCCGCAATAACCATGCGCACCCAATGGTCCTCCTCTCAACGGCGGCGACGGCTTTGAACACCGGCGAGCCGGAGAGGGCAAGATTGACCAGCACGGCCAAAACCGAAAAGCAAAAAAATGAAGCTCCGCGCAACAATCAAGCTGGTGCCAAAACTTAAGCTCCGCGACATTCATTCATGCAGGTGCCAGCACTAAAGGACTAACAGGAGGTGTACCTGGAGGTCCTAAGGTGCTGGGGAGGTCGTGGAGGTGATGACCGGAGTTGGGGAAGACAATGTAGCTTCGTAGCTCACGGCACCAGCTCCAAGCTCAGCTTTGTCCACCTCTGAAAAATGCCCAAACAAAATAAGTTAGGGTTATTTCAGGAGGTTTGGGGAGCACAAAGTGAGCAAGGGTTGAAGAAGGGAGCCACTGGAACCCTTGAGTCACTGAGGAGTTCCAAGGACTTCAACAATGGCAGCCACTAGAGAGGAGGTGAGTGAGGGAGGAGCTCAGCCACGCACAAGATGCAAGGCTGAGATCGGTTGTGTGCAAAGGAAGCCAAGGAGGATCCCTGTGGTGACTTATAGCCCGAGTGAAGGTTATGAGCTGGGGCTAAGCTCCATGGTGAGCTTAGCCCACTGTTGGTCCATGGGGAGGACATGACATAAAGGTTGACAAGGGGCGGTGTCTTGCCGACTGAAGCGGAAAGTCGACCAAGCATTAAATCTTGGTCAAGAAAGAGTCATTAAAGGTGCACAGAGGCTGGCGCGATTAACTTCACCACTCGGAGCACGCATGCGCGCGCAGAGGAAGGAGAAGAACAGGAGGTCTTGGTGACCGTTGGATAAGACACAGGGAGGTCCTAACCATCGGATCAATTTTTGAACCGTTATGTTTTAAGTGGTGGGAGGAGGTCCCACCACACGATCAAGGATGGGGAGGTCGTGGCCCTCCGATTTCATTAATCGCAAAACGCACGTGAGGAAAAGGGACAGAGGTCCAAAGCGTTGGATCTCCATCCAACTGCAGTGCGGACCTCCAAGTGAGGACTTAACCGCACACGATCAAAAGGACATGAGGGAGGTCATGGCCTTTGGATTTAAATCCAAGGGCACCGACACGATGGGGAGGTCTCGATATGATGTGCAACAGCAAGGGAGGTCAGACCGTTAGATTTAGATCTAAGGGTTCCGATCAAAGGAGGTGGAGGTCTGAGCTTGCGCAACGCACAAGGGAGGTCATGGCCTTTAGATTTAGATCTAAGGGCTACGATCTCACGTGCGCTGGGGAGGTCTGGTGTGCATGAGACAAAAAGGAGGTCGTGACCATAGATTTTAATCTAACGGTGCACAACAAAAGATGGGGAGAGTTGTGGCGCTTGTAGCGCAGGAGGTCATGAGTGTTGGATCTGATCCAACGGCTCGACCTTGGTTAGGTGGGAGGTTTGTTTAGTTTAGGTTGAGAGGAGGAGGTCGGGGCCATGGATCTTGGATCCAAGGGCTATGACCTCACGCAGTGGGAGGACTGACCGAGTATGTTGAGGAGGAGGTCGTGGTGCTGGATTTGATCCAACGGCTCGACCTCAACAAGGTGGGATGACCTCGCTGCGATGGTTTAACAAATCGAGGAGGTCCTTGAGGTTTAACACGAGGGGAGGTCATGACCTTGGATCAGCGATCCAACGGCAATGACCTCATGAGGTGGGAGGTCTTTGCGGTGTTGATCATGGAGGAGGTCGTGGCTGTTGGATGTAAATCCAACTACCGCGACTTGATCAAGGTGGAGATGAGGTCTGGCGAGGTGCAGACATGGTTGGGCTGGACCACTTTGAATATGGCTAGCCCAAGGAACAGTGTAGGCTTTTAAATTTAGTTTTTAACAGCTGAAACTTAGCAGAATTATTTGAGATAGCAAATGAACTCCAAATTTAATGAAATTTTAACTGGAGCTTGCTGATAATGAGATCAACCTTGCATAAAATTTCCAGAGGTTATTATGCAATGCATTTTCTCAGGAAATTCATGAAGGTTGTTTAAAGGATTGTTTTGCCTCCAAAAATTATCAACAAGTGTTATAACTCATGATATTTTTCAGAGGGGTCCCATATCAGTTTTTGGGACCAAGGAAAATATATTCCAAATGTTTGACATAAGATTTAAGATAATTGGAAAATGAGTTTGATTTTTGGTCAACAAGAGCTTTGTGTTTTTGGATTACACAACTCTTGGACAAGAATTACATAAGATTTTAGGGTTTTTCAAGATGTGAGAAAAAGTTTTAATTTCTACACATATAATTATACTTGATTAACCCTAATTATACATTTGGGATGTTACAAAAGGTTAACCCATAGTCCTTAAGAGTGGACACCATCCACAGAATCTAACTACAGTAACTAGCGGTAGCTACATATTCAGCTTCTGTAGTGGATTGTGCAACAAAGGACTGCTTCCTAGAAGACCAAGAGACAAGAGAAGTGCCTAAGAAGTGACAAGTGCCAGAGGTACTCTTTCTATCTAGTCGACAGCTTAGAAAATTAGAATCAGAAAATCCTCGAATGGACAAGGAAGAAGAGCACGAATACCAAATGCCATATTGGAGGGTAAAGTGAAGGTAACTGAAAATGTGCTTAACGTCTTGGCGACAGGAGTTCTTGGAGACGCCTAAAACCTCACACAAAGGCAAACCGCGAAGTGGATGTTCGGTCTTGAGGCCGTCAGGTACAGGAGGGAGCTGATCATGCTACGGTACTCGCATTGGTCCACGGCTTCTCCTTTCTCATCTGGATCCAAAGCAGTCGAAGTCCCCATGGGAGTGGCGATCGGCTTGCAGTCACCCATCTCGAAGTGCTTGAGTAGATCCTTGGTGTACTTCGTTTGATGAATGAAGATTCCTTCCTTGCATTGCTTGATTTGAAGCCCCATAAAGTAGTTGAGTTCTCCCATCATGCTCATCTTAAATTCCCTTGACATGGTTTCAGAAAAACTGGAAACAAGAGCATGAGAAGAACCACCGAAGATAATATCATCTACATAAATCTGAACAAGCAAGAAGTAATTGCCATGCCTAAGAATGAATAAAGTCTTGTCTACCTTACCCATCTCAAAATTATTCTTAAGCAAGAAGGTCTTAAGTCTATCAAACCAGGCTCTAGGGGCTTGCTTAAGACCATACAAGGCTTTAGATAGCTTGAAAACATGATGTGGATGCTTGGGATTCTCAAAGCCTGGGGGTTGCCTAACATACACTTCCTCCTCTATGTAACCATTTAGAAATGTACTCTTGATATCCATTTGATACAGCCTAAAGCCCTTAGATGCAGCAAATGCAAGCAGAATGTGAATGGCTTCTAATCTAGCAACAGGAGCGAAGGTCTCATTAAAGTCTAACCCATCAACTTGGCTAAAACCCTGAGCTACCAATCTAGCCTTGTTTCTAACCACAGAACCATCCAATTTTGTTTATTTTTGAACACCCAGCGGGTTCCTATGACATTATGACTACTAGGAGGTTCTACTAGATTCCAGACCTTGTTCCTCTCAAAGTTCTCTAACTCCTCATGCATGGCATTAACCCAGCTAGAATCAGATAAAGCATGAGATATATCGCGGGATTCAAAAGAAGCAAGAAATGCAAAATGAGAGTAGAGACTCGGATCATGATACCTAGAGCGAGTGACTCGCTCATGAAGATGACCAATCGTCTGATTTGGAGGGTGACGCCTCTGAATGTGAAGTGGAGCACCCGGGGGAGATAGCATCTCTTCGACCTCTGCAGGTACTGCTGATTTTAAAGATGCAGCTGGAGCCTCAACTAGAGGTGAAGTAGTCGAAGCAGGTTCTTAAGTTGGAATAGGAGCATCAGCAGCAGGTGGAAGAGCGTCATCGACTCCATCATCATCTTTCTCTACAAAGATGCTCTTCGTTGCCTGTGTGTCACCTGAAACATCTGATCTAGCTCCAGGGCTAGTCTCATCAAAAGGTTACATTGCATGTCTCCTTGACAACGTTAGTCTCAACATTAAAAACCCGAAAACACCTCGAATGTGTAAGATAACCCAGAAATAAACCATCAGAAGTTCTTGACTCAAATTTATCAAGGTTTCCTGTCTTGAGAATGAAACACTTAGCTCTAAAAAACTTGAAAATGAGAAACATAGGGTTTTCTACTAAACCGAAGCTCATATGATGTCTTGCCCAAAGACGGTCTCAAGAAGACACGATTGGTAATATGGCAAGCTGCAGCAATAGCTTCGACCTAGAACCTCCTCAAAGTGCTATACTCATCTAGCATCGTCCTAGCCATCTCGGCTAAGGTTCTGTTCTTCCTTCTCACCACACTATTTTGTTGAGGGACGTGTGAAGAAGAGAACTGATGCTCAATGCCACGCTTAGCACAGAAAGAGGCAAATGAGGTATTTTTGAACTTCGTGCCGTTGTCACTGCGAATCGCTCTCAGGGCACCGGGGAGTTCAGAAGCCAAGCAAAGAACAAGATCATGAAAATGATCAAAATCTTCATCCTTCGAAACAACAAAGAGCACCAAAGAGTATCTCGAAAAATCATCGACTATGACAAGAATATACCATTTTCCACCGACTAACCAAACCCTAGCAGGACCAACAATATCCATGTGAAGCAACTATCTCGGTCCATCAGTCATGACCATATAGTCAATGAAGGGTGTGAGGCGGCAACTTTCTTGCCATGCCTACAGGGCGCACATACAGCATCCTTGACGGCCTTGAGTTTGGGCAAACCTCTCATGAGATCAAGGCCGCTAACTCGCGTTAGATGATCAAAACCAATGAGCCGCAAACAACGGTGCCAAAGCTAGAACTTAGAAGAAGATGCAATCAAACACTTGAGAGATCTAGCAAGAGAATCAAAAAAGTTACCTCCAAAGATTCTACCAACTCTAGAAATCTCAAAAGCAAGCTCACCAGCTGAATCAAGCACACGACAAGTATTTTTCTTAAATCTAGTCTCATAGCCATCATCAAGAAGCTGTGAGACAGAAAGCAAGTTGTACCTTAGCTTGTCCATAAGAGCGACGTCCTTCAGGATGAATTTGTCGTTAACCCTGATCGATCACTGTGGGGACCCGGCATCGGATCTGTTTCAAGCCAAGTGATTGCACAACACTTAACATGAAACATAAGCGATTCCGAGTGCCCGGATATGTGTCTCATGTTAGCTCCCAAGGATTAGTGGCTAACATGCACATATCCTAGTACACAACATTGCAATCATATCCATACACAATCGTACAAGAGTAAAGGAATTGTAATTACAACATCATCAAATAGAACTTTTAAGTACAAGTTTGTATAGGAGGGCCATTCGGCCAAACATAATTATCAAGAATAAATTGCAACGAAAGACAAACTTAAAATAAGAGGGAATAACCCAGTTGGCATGCCCACAATCCCACAAGCAACCAACTGCAGTTAAAGTCGAAGGCTCAAGTACTTTACCCAATTCAATGACTTCTCACCGAACAATAGACAATTTTAAGTACAAAGTTGTACTCATGAGACTTTTCAAGAAAAATAAGGATGCATGTAAGTATCAAAGGAAGACTACTACACTAGTCAATTTCAAAGATAAAGCAAGTTTTGCAATTAGATAAACAAGATAGATTCAATTGCCATTTTTAAAACATTTATAAAACATTGTATAACAGTAGGCAATGATCATCAAAAGTATAATCTCCAAATATAATCAACACACGAACATCCAATTCGTGACATATATCAATTCTTCACAAAATTAACACGCGATCTCCGTGTTCATGATGACATTTCAGATCTGAACAAACTAACATAAAGACATAATATTTCCAACCATAACCCAAACCAAAGTTCCCATAAGCTAACTGTGCATGCTTTCCCACAAGTGATGTCCATAACCGGGGACACGGCTATTCGAATAGATTTATTTAAACTCTGCAGAGTTGTACAGCTTTACCCACACGATATGCATACCCCGTAATGTCGGCCAATACACTCTTCCATTGGAGTGTGACTGAGGTAGCATAACGAGGCTGTTACAATGCCATGTCCTAACTATCAAACCACCCGAGGCTAAGAACCATAGCAGGCTATCGTACGCGCTAGAACCATGGTTCACCCCGTTGTGTAAGTAAGTCCCTATCAACTAGAGACCCTTAAGGGCAAGAAAGAAAATAACATGCCCCCACCAGATTGACAAGAGAGTCATCGAAAACCAAACAACAACAATTGCCAATCTGATTGTGTTTTGATAGCTAACACACAATAAATTATTAAGCCAAGCCTTCGCCATTATCCCAGCGTGTGGTTGTACGTAAGACTTGGTTCATCACACCACAGACCGGTCCTCAAATACCCAGACGGGGCTATGCGAATCCAGGACCACCCCTTCATCACCCTATCACCCGTCCAAGTCCAACACACAACAATAACAACCTTCCCAACAAGTTCATAATAATCAGATTTGAAGATCTGGACATTTTCCTCAAATTCAACAATAATCAAATCCATATAATCCTCAAATTTCATTAAGATTCAATTCGATCCATCGGCCGATGGACTAGCTCCATCAACCATTATCGACTACAACTACTAGCACGACTAAGCATCGTTCTACAAATTAGCAAACAAACCCATATAACATATAGCCTTAATCATTCAAGGTAAAAGGGTAATTAACATTCAAAGGAGGGTCAATGCAGCAAGTAGAAAATTAACTACTTCTACCCATGAACATACTTTTCAAAAATAGCATGCAATTGAGAGATTAAAATTCATACAAAACATTTTAAAATCAGTAGGAGCAATATGGTCAAGAGGAGGGTGCTCGCACCTTCGCTGTACCACTTGTTCAATCTCAGGTTACACTCAATTAGATCTCACGAATATATCGGTATCGTCGAAAAACCTAATGATAGACGATATTGAAATAAACACCAAATAATGCTGAAAATTTAAAATACTCAAAAATGCATGAAATTTATACAGTGGGTAGATCATGATTTTAGATGAATTGAGGTGAAAGATTCATTCCATTTGGATTTAGCATGTGAAAGTTATAGAGGTTTGAATCTCAGTTTTCTGGAAAATCGAATTTAAATAGAACCTGTTACTGTTCACCGAATTTAATTATTTGGTCAAAATTTGTAGAATAGTACTGGGAAAAAGGATTACATAGATAGATAGAGAATAATTTTATAAGACCGAAATAGTTGAGTTTACCTCATTTGGAGTTTTTATGAATTAGTTATACATTTTAAAGTTATCACCTTTTTCTATTGTAAAAATAATAGAGTTAAGGATCATTTTCCCAAAACTATACTCTCTACTATAGAGACATGTTTGAAAACTATTTTAAAATAAATTTTACTTTAAATGAAAATTATCAAAACTAGTTTCATCCATTTTGGAGTTACGATGAAATAGTTATGAATTTTTAAAGTTAAAAGCATTTTCTAGTGTATAAATAAATGGGTTTTGGATCAATCTCCAATAACTATATTTTCTATGACAGGGACAAGGTTGAAACCTATTTTCATATATAGTTCATTTAAAATTTAAAATAACAAAATTGGCTTCACTGTTTTTGGAGCTAAAATGAATTAGTTATGCATTTTAGAAGTTAATCCAATTTTTTAGTGTGTAAATAAACAGTTTCGGAATTTTATAAATCATTCATTACTTTTTCTACTGAGGCTGAGCTAGCCATAGCCTATGACCAGTGGGACTGGGTCAAGGGCTTGACCCAGTCAGCTTTGACTCGGTCTGGGCTGAAATATGGTGAAGGCGTAAATAAATGAATACGTCTCCTAATCTTGAAAACGTAAATTATCTCTAAGCATACTACAAATACATTTTCCTTAAGTGAATGCATACAGCAAGACCTACACTTCCACTTAAACAGCCATAAGGCCCACAAGTCAATCACTTAAAGGCCTAAACGTTTTTCAAATATAATCCTAATCATGCTTTAGAACTAGTGGGACCTACATGTCATATGTTCAACACTAAACATGATTAGCTCTAATCCAAACGAGATTTGGTTAATCAATTCGCTACTATTTCGGACAGTAATCCGACAACGCGCGCACTAGCTTCGCCGGAGGCTCGCCAGCACGGTGATCTACGGGCGCGTGAAATAAGGGTACCACTGGGTTGCTAATAGCCTAACCGTCCGACTGGTGGTCGGAACTTGGCCGGAGAATGGCTGTAGCGGCGGCGCGACAATGGATTGCGGCGGCGCATGCACGGCAAAAATGGCCAAGTCCATCCGATAGTGCATTGAGCTAAGTAATGCATGAATTAGCTACCTAGAGGTTCAATGAACCTCACCAGAGCTGTTGGTAGGCCGGAGGAGCTCGAGTAGAAGGTAGCGCCGTTAATGGTGACGGTAGCGCCCGGATTCACGAGGAGAGACCAACCTAAGCAAAGAGAGAACAAGAGAAAGAATGGGATCACTAAGAAGATCTAGGAGATGCTACTACCGAAAATAATCGATGACAACTCACCAGGCCGGAGATGAGAACGAAAGAGTTGGCTTCGACCGGAAATGAGGGAAATTCCAAATTGCAAAGCTCCTGCGATGGTTTGCCAAAATTGGTTGAGGGGATACAATGCTTAAGCTCCAAGACACTAAATGACGCGCAAACTCGAGTGATAAACTCACCGGAGACGATATTCGCACGGAGGCGGCCTCTGGTGCGCGCTCTGGAGATAGTGGGAGCACAAGATGGCCCCTGATTCTACAAGCAAAGGCAAAGGCTCAGATCAGCTAAAATGGAGATGGCATACAAGGTGAAGGCTAGAGGATGCCATGGCTTTGAGTTTACCCGAGAAGAGAGCAAGAACAGCTTCTTCTCCCTCGGCCACTGAGAGGGAGAATAGGTGAAATGGGAGAGCAGGGAGGCGGGTTAATGGCAGGGAAGGACGCAGGAAGAAGCGGCGTCAAGTGAGGATGCCCTAGGATTGGCCAAGGAGGGCGGTGGCTTACGGCATCAATGGAGCAATCTCAGAGCATGGCGGCCCCGTGGCGCACACGCTCTACGCTGGAGTCAGCGAGAGGTTGAAGGAGGCCCTGACTAGTGGGCCCAGGTGGTCAGAGACTCAAGTGACATGAGCCACAGTCAGGTTCGAGTCAGCCACGGCGATGCGGTTAAGTGGGTTCGGTCTGGACCGCTCGATCACGATTGGACGGTTCAGATCTAAAGGGACGTTCGGACTTTCCAATCAGGCGACTCACGTGGACCACACGATTTTAATCGGACGGTAGATCTCGTTTTGGTGTGTTTAGTTGATTTAGCTGAGTCAGCTCGCCCGGGTCAGACTCGAGTCTGAGTTTGGTCCGAGCCCGAGTAACAGTGCCGGTTTGACTGGTTTTGAATTCTATTGATTCTAGTTTGACTGAGACTTTAAAAATAGAAATAAAATTCTGCAAATTCTGAAATAAATCAAAGAAGTTCCTGGGATGGTATAGTGTTCATAAAATTATTAAACCTCACTTTTCATCATATATTTTGTATAATATAAATTCAAGCTTAGGCTAGGTAGTTTAATGGGGTCTGAATTTTTCTTAGGGTTCAAACCAGTCCCAAAAATTTGGAAAAAATTATATTAATCCATTATAAAGATTCTAGTATTTGAATAAATTATTTCCAGATGATAATAAAATGTTTTTGTTGCTGTTTTTATTTGGAGTTCAAAATTTGAAGTGTATGCTTAACTTGAAAAAGATTTTCCAAGTGCAATAATTTATGCAATTATTTTCAAAATGTCATTTATGCTGATAAGATGCATACTAATTCTCATTAATTAAAATGGGGATGTTACAAACCTCCCCCCCCTACAAAAGATCTTGTCCCCGAGATCTGGGTAGGTTAGAAGTTGGAACAGGACGGTTCTACAAAAGATACAACATCTGTTGTTTTTATTTCCTTCAAAGATAGTGCTAAGATACCTTACAAGGTTACAAGGAAATTCTATTACATTTTCCTTTCCATTGCTTTGTTTAACCTTGCCTTTCTTGATACGAAGGTACTTCAAGTAGAAGGAAAAAGATCGGGATATTCGGTTCGCATCCGGTCTTCACGTTCCCAAGTTGCTTCATCTTCAGTATGGTTGCTCCACTGGACCTTCAAGAACTCGATGTTGCGATTTCTTGTCTTACGCTCCATTTCTTCAAGAATGCGAATCGGATGCTCCCGATAAGAAAGATCGGGTTGCAAATCAAGGTCTTCCAAGTTAGTTGCTTCGGTAGGGACTCGAAGACACTTCTTCAGTTGCGATACATGGAATACATTGTGCACATCTGAAAGTGACGGTGGTAGCTCTAACTGATATGCCACCGATCCTCGCTTTGCTAGAATTCGGAAAGGACCAATGTAGCAAGGAGCCAACTTGCCTTTGACTTGAAAGCGTTGCATTCCTTTCATCGGAGAGACTTTAAGGTAAACATGATCGTCCACCTCAAAACTCAGCTCACGACGACGGCGGTCAGCATAAAACTTTTGACGAGATTGAGCTGTTCGTAGTCTTTCCCGAATCATACGGACTTGCTCTTTGGCTTCATTGATCAAGTCTGGCCCAAAGAATTGTCTCTCCCCGGACTCGGACCAGTTGAGAGGTGTCCTACACCTTCTCCCATACAACACTTCAAAAGGTGACATTTGAAGGCTTGCTTGATAACTATTGTTATAGGAGAATTCCGCGAACGGCAAGCATTTATCCCATTTCTTGCCATAGGACAGCACACAAGCTCTTAACATGTCCTCCAAAATTTGATTCACCCTCTCGGTTTGGCCTCCAGTTTGCGGGTGGTAAGTGGTGCTAAAGGATAGTTGAGTCCCCATTGCTTCATGGAGGCAATTCCAGAAATGCGAAGTAAATTGAGTACCTCGATCTGAAACAATTATCTTCGGCACGCCATGGAGACATACAATTCTGGAGATGTACAACTCTACCAATTGGTTTCCCGAATAAGTGGTCTTGACAGGAATGAAGTGAGCAACCTTCGACAATCAGTCGACAATTACCCATATGGAGTCATATCCCTGCTGAGTCTTTGGAAGTCCGGTGATGAAATCCATCCCATTTCCACTCAGGAACGGGGAGAGGTTGAAGCATACCCACTGGCTATTGGTGTTCGGCTTTCACCCGTTGACATATGTCACACTCGGCAACAAAGCGTGCAATCTCCCGCTTCATCCGAGTCCACCATAATTTTTGCTTCAAGCCTTGATACATCTTTGAACTTCCCATATGAATGGAGAAAAGAGAGTTATGGGCTTCTTGGAAGATTAATTCTTTAAGCTTCATATCATTTGGCATAACCAATCATTTTCTGAACCACAAAACACCTTGGTGGTCTTCGGAAAAGCACTTGGCTTTGCCTACTTTCATTTTCTTCTTAATTCTTTCCATACCCTTGTCATTCTTCTGGGCCATCTTGACCTGGTCCTCTAGGGTAGGTTTC
Source organism: Phyllostachys edulis (assembly GCA_036346405.1). Taxonomy (NCBI): domain Eukaryota; kingdom Viridiplantae; phylum Streptophyta; class Magnoliopsida; order Poales; family Poaceae; genus Phyllostachys; species Phyllostachys edulis. The sequence goes on along the minus strand of CM070546.1, from coordinate 79,985,411 downwards.
ACTTCCAAGGCAGCGAGAAAACCCTCGCTAACCATCTCCAAGTTGAGCCGTTGAAATTCGTTGCATAGGGCCTTCGTTTCGGGTCGAACCGAAATACAGTTGCATTGCGACTTTTGGCTTAATGCATCGGCAACGACATTGGCTTTCCCGGGATGATAATGAAGTCCCAAATCATAGTCCTTGATCAACTCAAGCCATCTTCTTTGCCTTAGGTTTAGATCGGCTTGAGTGAAGATATACTTCAAACTCTTGTGATCGGTGTAGACTTCGCAACGATTGCCGATAAGGAAATATCGCCATATCTTCAAAGCATGAACAACTGCTGCAAGCTCAAGGTCATGAGTGGGATAATTCATCTCATGAGGCCTCAATTGCCTCGACGCATACGCCACAACTCGGCCCTCTTGCATAAGGACGCAACCAAGACCAAGGCGAGATGCATCGCAATAGATATCGAAGTTTTTATGAATATCCGGCAGGACTAGCACGGGTGCAGAGGTGAGGCAATCCTTCAACAACTGAAAGCTTGCTTCACATTCCGCTGACCATTCATACTTCTTTTCTTTCTTCAACAATTGGGTCATTGGCCTTGCAATTTTCGAGAAATTCTCGATGAAACGGCGGTAATAACCTGCAAGACCGAGGAAACTGCGAATGTCGGAGACGGACTTGGGTTGTCTCCATTTAAGTACATCTTGAACTTTGCTTGGGTCTATAGCAACTCCTCCCTCGGATAGCACATGACCCAAAAAGGCGACCTCTTTCAGCCAAAATTCACATTTGCTGAATTTTGCGTAGAGTCGATGTTCTCAGAGCTTGCTCAACACAATCCGGAGGTGTTCTTCATGCTCCCTTTCAGATTTGGAGTATATAAGAATGTCATCAATAAATACGACTACAAATTTATCCAAATACTCCGTAAACACTGAGTTCATGAGACTCATGAACAAAGCCAGTGCATTCGTCAACCCGAAGGACATGACTGTATACTCGTACAAACCATAACGAGTTGAGAATGCCGTGTTGGGAATGTCTTCAGATCTGATCCTGACTTGATGATAGCCCAATCTCAAGTCAATTTTAGAGAATATACAGGCACCGGTCAATTGGTCGAATAAATCATCAATTCGTGGAAGCGGATACTTGTTCTTGATAGTGACCTCATTCAACGGACGGTAGTCAACACACATCCGCAGACTGTGATCCTTCTTCTTCACAAATATAGCGGGGCATCCCCAAGGTGAGGAGCTTGGCCTAATGAATCCCTTCTCTTGAAGTTCCGCGAGTTGCTTCTTCAATTCAACCAACTCATTCGGCGGCATTCGATAAGGACGTTTTGATATTGGAGAAGTTCCGGGCTGCAGCTCAATCACGAATTCAACTTCTCGTGAGGGTGGCATACCCGGTAGTTCCTCAGGAGATATATCTGGGAACTCACACACCACTGGAACTTCACTTAATTCCGGCAATTCTTTGCCGCTAAAAGCATAGAGATGTGGATGCTCTAATTTCGGCACCATTTCGACTTGAAAACCAAGAGAACTTGTGAGAGTGATAGACTTGTGAGCACAATCAATTTTACCATGGTTCTTGGACAGCCAATTCATCCTAAGAATAACATCAAGGCCCACTGAATTTATCACAATAAGATTGGCCGAAAACTTCACCCCTTTAATCTCAATCTCAACTTCACGACATTCATGAATGCTTCTCATTTCTGAACCCGGTGATTGGATCATCATAGGTGCAGGCATCAAGCTGAGTGATATGTTGTGGAGTGTAACAAAACCTCTGGACATGAAGGAATGAGAGGCTCCAGAGTCAAACAACATGGTCGCAGGAGTCGAATTGACTAGAAATATACCCAACACGACGTCGGGTGCTTCCTGCGCTTCCTTGGTGGTGACATGGTTGACATGAGCACGACCAGGGTTCTGAAAAGTGACATTGGACTTCTGATCAAGGGATGTTTCAAGGTCTTGGAGCTGATCGGAAATGGCTTGGTGCTTCTTCGGACAGAAAGCCGCATAATGACCCGGATTGCCGCAAGTATAACAAGTAACTTTCTTGTTTGGATGGCGACGGCTTCGACACTTCTTTCCAGGCTGCCCTTGTTGGATTTCTTGCTGAGGTGGATTGGAGGCTTGCAAAGGAGATACCGGAGGTGTCGGATCTTGAAATCCAGGAGGAGCGGGCTGCCAAGCACACGGTTCTTGAAAAACTGCGGCTTGCTGAAATTTGCATAGCCTTCTTGCACTTTCGCGATTCTACAACCGCTTGCATCTTATTCTCCACCACAATAGCCGTATCAACCAATTGTTGGAAGTTACGGAAGTCATGTACAGCGAGTGCTAGCTGCAATACTTCTGATAGCCCATTCAAGAACTGGTCTTGCTTCTTTGCATCAGTGGAGACATCGTCCGGAGCGTAACGAGCCAAATGATTGAACTCGTTGAGATACTCCAATACGTACTTATCTTCTTCCTTCAGCGTGAGGAATTCGCGTCTCTTGATACTCATGATACTTGAAGTAACATGTGCCTCTTGGAAAGCTATCCGAAACTCGTCCCATGATGGAACATGATTGGCGGGCTGCATGGCACAAAAATGATCCCACCAAGCACAAGCGGCCCCTTCAAGTTGGTTGGATGCGTAGAAGACCTTCTCGTTGTCAGCACATTGAGTGATGATCAGCTTCCGTTCAATGGTACGAAGCCAATCATCGGCCTTGAGAGGATCCTCTGAACAAGAGAACACGGGAGGCTTCGTGCTTAGAAAGTCAGCAAATCGGGAGCCATAAAGATCGGCTCCTCCCGCTGCCATTTGAGCACCTTGGACAGTGGCGGTGTTCTGAGCAATTTGTTGCAAGATCAGAGTCTGGTCTTGCTGACTCTGTTCCATTTGGGCCAACACTTGGATGGCTGAGGTGGAGTCAGTTCTTCTTGCTGACCCACGTGCTAAAATCGCGGGTTGGGGTGCTCCAGATTGCGCCGTTGAGGATTCGGGGGCTGAACATCGGTGATTTGAGAACCCAAGGGCTGCGAGTCCTCCATTACTTCTGACGTTAGACGAGTTTTATGACCCAACATCTTGTTGCCATAAAACTTGTTAGCAACCGGCAAAGGAACGAGGGAAAAAGCATAAGGTAAGCAATTGATAGCAGGGGGTGACTTTAACCTAGCATGAATGCACAATGAAAAACACATTTATGTAGCAAGAAAAGGGGTGCTATGGTCCATGTGGACAGCACAAGATACCAATGAAAACACAGTTAGTTTTCCGACATAGTTGCGATACACCCCACCCGTAGGCGATGCACAACTACGTAGAACAAAAGAGAGCAAATGATCTTTACAAAATCCAGCATCTACAAGCTAAGTAATATCATTAGGGTGTATAATACCTAAGGATAATCCTTAACATAGTCCTAAAATCACAGCAAGGCGTCGTCTTCTCTTCCTTCCACCAATTCTCTTTACCGATGACTATTTAACGTTTCTAGTGTTGGAAGAGAGACGAGTAATAGAGAAAATGATTTTTCTCAAATCAAATGAATAGGGAGGTAACAAATAGATGCTAGGATGGGTAAGACAGAAAGGAATTCATATTACTTGCATTTTTGCCAAACTTTTGATAGTTTGAAAATATTCTTTGCAAATCAAAATCCTAACAACGTCCATTACTACGGCTTTAACCTACAGTCAGTATGGCTTTGATACCTACGCTGTGGGGACCCGGCATCGGATCTGTTTCAAGCCAAGTGATTGCACAACACTTAACATGAAACATAAGCGATTCCGAGTGCCCGGATATGTGTCTCATGTTAGCTCCCAAGGATTAGTGGCTAACATGCACATATCCTAGTACACAACATTGCAATCACATCCATACACAATCGTACAAGAGTAAAGGAATTGTAATTACAACATCATCAAATAGAACTTTTAAGTACAAGTTTGTATAGGAGGGCCATTCGGCCAAACATAATTATCAAGAATAAATTGCAGCGGAAGACAAACTTAAAATAAGAGGGAATAACCCAGTTGGCATGCCCACAATCCCACAAGCAACCAACTGGAGTTAAAGTCGTAGCGTCTGAAGTACTTTACCCAACTCGAATGACTTCTCACCTGAACAATAGACAATTTTTAAGTACAAAGTTGTACTCGCGAGACTTTTCAAGAAAAATAAGGATGCATGTAAGTATCAAAGGAAGACTACTACACTAGTCAATTTTCAGCATAAAGCAAGTTTTGCAATTAGATAAACAGTATAGATTCGAATTGCCATTTTTAAAATATTTATAAAACATTGTATAACAGTAGGCAATGATCATCAAAAGTATAATCTCTAAATATAATCAACACACGAACATCCCATTCGTGACATATATCAATTCTTCACAAAATTAACACGCGATCTCCGTGTTCATGATGACATTACAGATCTGAACAAACTAACATAAAGACATAATATTTCCAACCATAACCCAAACCAAAGTTCCCATAAGCTAACTGTGCATGCTTTCCCACAAGTGATGTCCATAACCGGGGACACGGCTATTCGAATAGATTTATTTAAACTCTGCAGAGTTGTACAGCTTTACCCACACGATATGCATACCCCGTAATGTCGGCCAATACACTCTTCCTTTGGAGTGTGACTGAGGTAGCATAACGAGGCTGTTACAATGCCATGTCCTACCTATCAAACCACCCGAGGCTAAGAACCATAGCAGGCTATCGTACGCGCTAGAACCACGGTTCACCCCGTTGTATAAGTAAGTCCCTATCAACTAGAGACCCTTAAGGGCAAGAAAGAAAATAACATGCCCCCACCAGATTGACAAGAGAGTCATCGAAAACCAAACAACAACAATTGCCAATCTGATTGTGTTATGATAGCTAACACACAACAAATTATTAAGCCAAGCCTTCGCCATTATCCCAGCGTGTGGTTGTACGTAAGACTTGGTTTATCACACCACAGACCGGTCCTCAAATACCCAGACAGTGCTATGCGAATCCAGGACCACCCCTTCATCACCCTATCACCCGTCCAAGTCCAACACACAACAATAACAACCTTCCCAACAAGTTCATAATAATCAGATTCGAAGATCTGGACATTTCCCTCAAATTCAACAATAATCAAATCCATATAGTTCTCAAATTTCATTAAGATTCAATTCGATCCATCGGCCGATGGACTAGCTCCATCAACCATTATCGACTACAACTACTAGCACGACTAAGCATCGTTCTACAAATTAGCAAACAAACCCATATGACATATAGCCTTAATCATTCAAGGTAAAAGGGTAATCAACATTCAAAGGAGGGTCAATGCAGCAAGTAGGAAATTTACTACTTCTACCTATGAACATACTTTTCAAAAATAGCATGCAATTGAGAGATTAAAATTCATACAAAACATTTTAAAATCAGTAGGAGCAATATAGTCAAGAGGAGGGTGCTCACACCTTTGCTGTAGCACTTGTTCAATCTCAGGATACACTCAATTAGATCTCACGAATATATCGGTATCATCGAAAAACCTAATGATAAACGATATTGAAATAAAGACCAAATAATGCTGAAAATTCAAAATGCTCAAAAATGTATGAAATTTATACAGTGGGTAGATCATGATTTGATATGAATTTAGGTGAAAGATTCACTCCATTTGGATTTAGCATGTGAAAGTTATAGATGTTTGAATCTCAGTTTTCTAGAAAATCGAATTTATATAGAACCGGTTACTGTTCACCAATTTAATTATTTGGTCAAAATTTGTAGAATAGTACTGGGAAAAAGGATTACATAGATAGATAGAGAATAATTTTATAAGACCAAAATAGTTGAGTTTACCTCATTTGTAGTTTTTATGAATTAGATATACATTTTTAAAGTTATCACCTTTTTCTATTGTAAAAATAATAGAGTTAAGGATCATTTTCCCAAAATTATACTCTCTGCTACAGAGACATGTTTGAAACCTAATTTAAAATAAATTTTACTTTAAATGAAAATTATCAAAACTAGTTTCATCCATTTTGGAGTTAAGATGAAATAGTTATGAATTTTTAAAGTTAAAAGTATTTTCTAGTGTATAAATAAATGAGTTTTGGATCAATCTCCAATAACTATATTTTCTATGACAGGGACAAGGTTGAAACCTATTTTCATATATAGTTCATTTAAAATTTAAAATAACAAAATTGGTTTCACTGTTTTTGGAGCTAAAATGAATTAGTTATGTATTTTGGAAGTTAATCCAATTTTTTAGTGTGTAAATAAACAGTTTCGGAATTTTATAAATCATTCATTACTTTTTCTACCGAGGCTGAGCTAGCCATAGCCTATGACCAGTGGAACCGTGTCAAGGGCTTGACCCAGTCAGCTTTGACTCGGTCTGGGCTGAAATATGGTGAAGGCGTAAATAAATGAATACTTCTCCTAATCTTTGAAAACGTAAAAGTATCTCTAAGCATACTACAAATACGTTTTCCTTAAGCGAATGCATACAGCAAGACCTACACTTCCACTTAAATAGCCATAAGGCCCAAATGTCAATCACTTAAAGGCCTAAACGTTTTTCAAATATAATCCTAATCATGCTTTAGAACCAGTGGGACCTACATGTCATATGTTCAACACTAAACATGATTAGCTCTAATCCAAACGAGATTTGGTTAATCAATTCGCCATCTTGTTTGGACGGTGTCGACAACGCTACAAGACCGGCCATTGGAGGCTCACGGCCATGGTGATCTATGGGCGCGTGAAACAAGGGTACCACTGGGTTGCTAATAGCCTGACCATCCGATTGGTGGCCGGAACTTGGCCGGAGAATGGCTGTAGCGAGGGCGCGACAATGGATTGCGACAGCGCATGCACGGCAAAAAATGGCCAAGTCCATCCGATAGTGCATTGAGCTAAGTAATGCATGAATTAGCTACCTAGAGGTTCAATGAACCTCACCAGAGCTGCTTGTAGGCTGGAGGAGCTCGAGTAGAAGGTAGCGCCGTTAATGGCGACGGTGGCGCCCGGATTCACAAGGGGAGACCAACCTAAGCAAAGCGAGAACAAGAGAAAGAATGGGATCACTAAGAAGATCTAGGAGATGCTACTACCGAAAATAATCAATGACAATTCACCAGGCCGGAGATGAGAACGAAAGAGTTGGCTTCAACTGGAAATGAGGGAAATTCCAAATTGCAAAGCTCCTGCGATGGTTTTCCAAAATTGGTTGAGGGGATACAATGCTTAAGCTCCAAGACACTAAATGACGCGCAAACTCAAGTGATAAACTCACCGGAGACGATATTCGCACGGAGGCGGCCTCTGGTGCGCGCTCTGGAGATAGTGGGAGCACGAGATGGCCCCGGATTCTACAAGCAAAGGCAAAGGCTCAGATGAGCTAAAATGGAGATGGCATACAAGGTGAAGGCTAGAGGATGCCATGGCTTCGAGTTTACCCGAGAAGAGAGCAAGAACAGCTTCTTCTCCCTCGGCCACCGAGAGGGAGAATAGGTGAAATGGGAGAGTAGGGAGGCAGGTTAAAGGCGGGGAAGGACACAGGAAGAAGCGGCGTCAAGTGAGGATGCCCTAGGATTGGCCAAGGAGGGCGGTGGCTTACGGCGTCAACGGAGCAATCTCAGAGCATGGCGGCCCCGTGGCGCACACGCTCTACGCTGGAGTCAGCGAGAGGTTGAAGGAGGCCCTGACCAGTGGGCCCAGGCAGTCAGAGACTCAAGTGACGCGAGCCGGAGTCGGGTTCGAGTCAGGCACGCCAATGCGGTTAAGTGGGTTCGGTCTGGACCGCTCGATCACGAATGGATGGTTCAGATCTAAAGGGACGTTCGGACTTTCCAATCAGACGACTCACGTGGACCACACGATTTTAATCAGACGGTAGATCCCGTTTTGATGTGTTTAGTTGATTTAGCCGAGTCAGCTCGCCCGATGTAACAGCCCAAAGTTCTGTTACCAAAATAAAATTAAATAAAGTTATTAATTTATTGGATTTTCTGAAATTGGAAAGAGTTTATTTGCTTTATTTAAAAATTTAAAGATTTAAAAGTCAAAAATAAAATTTATTAAAGCTTTTGAAGTTTTATTTGAGTTTGAGTTGAAAAATAAAAATTAAATTAAATTATAGAATGTTACGAAATTTTAAAAGCTTTCCTAATTATTTTAAAGCCAAAATAATTTATTTGCAAAATTATAAGCCAACTTTAAGTTGGAAATAATTTTATCAAGTCCAAAATAACTTTGGCAATTTTGTGAATTTTTACAGAATTTTTGGACTTATTTTGCTATTTTCTAAATTCAAAATGAATTAATCGGATTACTTTAAAAGAAAAAGCAATTGAAAATTCGTGAATAGTGTTTGGGCCGATTTTGCCCTAGGCCCATCTCCTGCCTCCCCGCCGCCCGATCCTCCTCCACTCGCGATCGTCGGATGAGGATCCGACGGCCATCACCACCAGCGCCTCCCTTTCTCCTCGCTCTCACTGCAGTGGACCCGCCGTCTCTCTTCTCCCTCCCACCTTTCTTCCTCGCGGAGCCAAGCCAAGCCCGCCGCCATGGCCGTTTCACGGGAGCTCACCCTCACCGCATTTCCCTCCCTCTCTTTATGCGCATTTATGCGCATTCATCTCTCTTTACATCGCCGCCTCATCTCCACCCGTTACCTCCTCATTTACACCCACGATCGCCGGATTTCTTAACGCGGCCGCCATTAACGCCGCGCAAGATCTCCTCGCCCCGACCCCCTCCGGCCCCTATAAATGGAGCAGCGGGTGCGCCTCGTTCTACTCGTCCTTTCCCCCTCACCTACACCTCCTCTCCCCCTCTCAATCGGCGAGAATTCGAAATTTCTTGTGCACCGCCGCGGGAGCTTTCTTCCCCGATTCCGGTGCCGTCCGAGCCGTCTCGTCGTCGCCAACCCCTGCTCCCGCATCGCCACGACGACGCCATCCTCGTGCGCATCCTCCCGGCCGAGCTCCACCGAACGCCACGCCGCCACATCGCCGAACCGCTCGCCCGCCTTCCGCCATGAGCGAGCCTTCGTGCCATAGCCCCACCGAGGTGAGCACTAGACTCCCATCGCCTCCTCCTCGCATGGTACCACCACTTTTCGCCGCCGTGCCTCTAGTCGCCGGCAGCCATTGGGAACCGAGCACCACCACCCGCCGGCGCCCACGTCCGCGCCACCACACCTGCCACCTCACCTCCACCTCAACCCCGAACTCACAGGTCGCCACGTGGCTAAGCCACGTAACCCCAGACGCCACCAAGACACCCGGTCTGCGTGCTCCATGGACCGGGTCCATGTGAGCCTAGCCTATGACGCATGGGACCCGCTTCCTTTACTGCGCAATAATTGTTTTTCTTTAGAAAAATAATTCGAAATTTGTTTAAAATAATGATTTAGGATTAAAATTTGTAAAAATCATATCTTTTGATTCATAACTCCAAATTTAGTGAATCAAATTTCTAAAAACTTATAAAATTGTGATTCAGCTAAATAAAATATAAACACATGTTTTAGAGTAAGTTTAAATTGCCTATTTAAATTTCAAAATAATTTAAACTATAATTTTAGGTTGTAAATTGGTAAATTCATATCTTTTACATCTTAGCTCCAAATTAGATGATTTAAATTACTAAAATCTTAGAAAATTATTGTCTAACTAAATAAAATATAATTATTCCATTTGGAGTTCAGTTTAGTTTTGTTCTAGAATTTAGAATTCATTTAAATTTCAAATTTAGGTTAAAATTAATAAAATCCATATCATTTGAATCTCAACTCCAATTTTAATAAGTCAAATTTATAAAATCTTACAAAATTATGTTTTAGTTAAAGAAAATATAAATAACTAGTTTAGAGTTAATTTAAATTGTCTTTTTGAAATCAAAATAGTTTAAATTGCTCAATTAAGATTTAAACTTGTAAAATATATATATCCTTTGATTCCTAACTCCAAATTAAGTGTTCCAAATTTCTAAATTCATATAAATTGAAGATCTAGCTAACTAAACCAAAATTATTTAAATTGTGCTTCATTTGAATCTTGTTTGTATTTAGAAATTCATTTAAAATTTATATTTAGGATTAAAACTTGTAAAATTCATATCTTTTAAATCCCAACTCCAATTTGAGTGTTTCAAATTTCTAAAATTTTATAAAACTATTACCTAACTAAATAAAATAGAATTATTTAGTTTTGGAGTTAATTTGGAATTGCCTTTTGTTTTGTTATTTGAATTTCGTTTGAATTTGGATCGTTTTTAGCGATAGATTTTTATTTACGACTTGAGAATCAGTTTTCAACATAGTTGGAGACCATATAAGAGGTTTGATTTTGACTGTATGGTCATTGTGGTTGTACACACAAGCAACCTGGAGAGAGTGTTTGTGAGTACTAGGTGACCTGTTAAGGAAAACAACATCACCAAGCAAGGCAAGTTACATTCTTGATCATATTACACCCAATATTTAAAATTATTTATATTCTGTTTTAAATTATTATTGCATGCTTATTTATATTCAGTAATTTAAATTCCTGTTTTAAATTCATAGATACACCTAAATTCCTTTGTATGGCCAAAGTTGATGATTGAATCCAATACATTGTCACCATAGACAAAACCTGGTTGATACATTAGTATGAACTAGGATCATTTGAAAATGTTATGCCAAGACATGCTTAGACCAAAATGTTTTATTTGGGGAATTTAGCCAATGATTCAAATCTTGTTTAAAATTAAGCTATGGTATTGTTTTACCATGGACTCTTGGAAATGATCTTGAAAACAAAATAAAATAAAATGATGGTTTGTACTTGGGCGAAATGGTTGTCTGGATGGTGCATGTCAATGCACGGGCTCGATCTCGGTTAGGGTTGAGACCCATGGGTTTTGCGGAAGGTCGCCCAAGTCAGTTGAGGACCGGTCTCTGAGCGTATTTTTGCTATGCCTATAATGGGCTATGCCATATCGTGCAACCACATGTCCTGAGTATGGGTAGGGGACCTGGCTGACTAATTTGCAAAGTGCCATCGCGGTCGATCCCGCGGATTGTGTGGGTCCATCTCGGATGGCTGGTCGTGTTATGACCTTGTTAGTCCCACTGGCGTAAGAGGGGGCCCCTACAAACTCTGCGGATTTCTATCCAAGGAGGGATGCGAAACCTTAACGGGGGTGGACTGCGGTGGGATGGCGCATTGTAAAGGCCTTGTCATGAACTCTAGACTTCTTACCTTCGGCAGTGAGAGGTGGCATTGACGGATGCCTAACAAACTAGAGAAATCATGTCATGTGGGTAAAGTGTACAACCTCTGCAGAGTGTAAAACTATTCGAATAGCCGTGTCCACGGTCATGGACATGCTAGCAAAAGCCACTCAAAGTTAGAATTTGGTTTTGATTTGAAAAGACTTTGTCAAATGGTTTATCCTATTGGGATTTGGGGCGGTTAGCCATTGTGATAGGAGGGTATCCTTCACCATTCATGTGTGAATGTTATCTGACTATAAAATTGATTTATGAAATAAATTTTAGTTAAAGATTAACTGCTTTGGAACTTAGTACAAGTATTCAAAGAAAATGCTGCTTTATGCAAAAAGAACCATATTAAGCCATCCTTTGTTACATCCATGTATGCATGTCATTCTGTTACTTGACGGGTGTAACTTAAGTAGTACTAGTAGTAGTGCTCAAGCTTGCTTTATTGCAAACAATTTCAGAGGAGAAGGACTTCGCCATCGGCGTGGATCTCGACGACTAGGCCGCTTCCCCAGTCGATTGCCTGTGGCAAATCAGCTGGACTCCGCTGCATCTTCGTCTTCCGCTGTGTTTATTTTATTGTTGGCCTGTAAGCCTCCTTTGTAATCAACTCTGTTGTTATTTATTAATAAAGTTGTGATATGATTTTGTTACCATATTTGTTTACTGTGTGGACTAGCTACTGATCATGGGACTAGTTCAGAAATGCACAGAGGATTTGGGAGTGTTAATCCCGGGTCTGACAAAGTGGTATCAGAGCCATATCGACTGTAGGTCGTGACCTAGTTAGAATGACCGTTAGTTGAAACACTTCAAAACTTATTTTATATATAACAAGAAAAAGAAATTATTCTCTCCTTATCTTGGTCATCTATCTTCTTTCTTACCTAATTTTCTCTTCACCATTTTGAAATGTTAAATGGATCCTCTTGCCTTATCAATTTATATAGTTGGACAACGCGTTCTTAACCCTTACGTTGAATACTGCAAGACACGAAGCTTTCAAGAGGGCATCGTCATCAAGGATCATCGAAGACCGTGAATCGAAGATCGTTTTGTCAGCCAAACCATATAGTCTCAGTTTGCCAAGACTCATTCTGTGTATTGAGTTGTTTCACCAGATTTCAATTTTCAATCGATAGAACGTTGTTTAAAGCTAATAAGTTTTTCTTGAAGCTTTTGAGTTGGTTCTTTCGTTGGAGTATTGTTACGCTCTATCCCCTTAGATCTTCTTATTTGTCTCTTCCCTATCCTTTGTCCCCTTTCCTAAATCTTTGGAATAACCCTCAGATGGTGAACACTGTCGCTCAGAAGTGGAACCAACCAAAACAACAATGTCCTGGAAATGCCAATAACGAAGCCAACCAAAGTCCGACAATGAAACCCTCCGAATTTGAACCGGTTTCTCATTACCCAGACTCGGTGATGCAAAGAAAATAATGCAAATAATGGATGTCAACAATGTCTCTCGGCTACTACAATTGCGAGAATTCAAGAGCGACTCAGTAGAGAGTTATCCAAAGATAAGTCACCAGAAGGTTCTCGCCATGAAGGAGCAAGCCAACCTCATCCTGTAAGATGCCACCTCTGGAAGTATATTTTCTGTTTCATTTGTGGTGGGCAAGGACACATTGCATACACATGTCCCCAGAAAGGAAAGCTGGAACAAGAAATTACTGGTGTTGACTGCGGTCTCATCGGACACCGTTTCAGCAAGTGTCCCAGAAAAAGGGCAATCCAGCATCGAGTTTGCTATTGCTGTGGCAAAGAAGGACACTTTATCAAACAATGCCCCTTACAAACATTCTTGGCACCACAAGCAACCTCAGCACTGGAGTACGGATCAGAAGAATTTCAAACGACCCATCAAGTAGCAAGGATATCTCAGCCCAGCATAAGAAGCCAGGTGAACCAAGTTAGTACAGAAGAAGCTCAAGTATTAGATAAACAAAATTCCAGCCAAGTCAAACACAAGACGGACAATCGTCACAAAAGGAAGTTAGAAGATCAAGAGCAGAATGTTGCAAGAAACTCCAAGGCTCGTGTGATTCAACCCCAACTCAACCAAGCACCAACGACGACCGCACTTAAGACTCCAGGATCAGTACCACGTCCACCGATGCAGACGTTCCGCAACATCAATGGTGGCCAATTTCAGCAGAACAAAACATCAAGGGCAGGAATACAATGCTTCGCTTGTCAGGATATAGGACATTATGCCAATCAATGCCCAAAAAGGTGTTTAGCACTCACCTCAGACAGCATTCCAGAAGCTACGCTAATCGCAACAATAACACCAGAAGCAGGAGGTGAAAACATCAGAAGATACATGTCCCAGTTGCAGAAATACATAAGTTTAGGCCTGCCAATGCCTCAGGAAACCACCATGAACCAGCCGTCAGCTTCAACTGGGACACCTGCAATAAACAACTAGGACAATTTGGAGTCTTCCAAAACATCTGAAGATAGCCAACCACCAAAGGATTCATCCTACGTTGCAGACATCACGTGTTTCCACTGCCATGAGATAGGACATTATGCTAATAAATGTCCGAAGAAGCAGCAGGCAACAAATCCAGTTAGCACTAAAGTACCAAAAGTCAACACTATGCAAACAAATAGGAAGTCGCAAAATTCTGGAAAAGGACGTCTGTACAACATCACAGCTCAAGCCTTGTCCGATGAAGAGCAGAATGCAGACGAAGACAACTCCACATGAAAACCTTGTATCCCTAGCTTTCTTTCTAGCCACTCCGAATCTCGGGGTCGAGATTCCTTTTAAGGGGGGTAGTTTGTAACAGCCCAAAGTTCTGTTACCAAAATAAAATTAAATAAAGTTATTAATTTATTGGATTTTCTGAAATTGGAAAGAGTTTATTTGCTTTATTTAAAATTTTAAAGATTTAAAAGTCAAAAATAAAATTTATTAAAGCTTTTGAAGTTTTATTTGAGTTTGAGTTGAAAAATAAAAATTAAATTAAATTATAGAATGTTCTGAAATTTTAAAAGCTTTCCTAATTATTTTAAAGCCAAAATAATTTATTTGCAAAATTATAAGCCAACTTTAAGTTGGAAATAATTTTATCAAGTCCAAAATAACTTTGGCAATTTTGTGAATTTTTACAGAATTTTTGGACTTATTTTGCTATTTTCTAAATTCAAAATGAATTAATCGGATTACTTTAAAAGAAAAAGCAATTGAAAATTCGTGAATAGTGTTTGGGCGATTTTGCCCTAGGCCCATCTCCTGCCTCCCCCATGGCCCGATCCTCCTCCACTCGCGACCGTCGGATGAGGATCCGACGGCCATCACCACCAGCGCCTCCCTTTCTCCTCGCTCTCGCAGCAGTGGACCCGCCGCGTCTCTCTTCTCCTCCCACCTTTCTTCCTCATGAGCCAAGCCAAGCCCGCCGCCATGGCGTTTCACGGAGCTCACCTCACCGCATTTCCTCCCTCTCTTTATGCGCATTTATGCGCATTCATCTCTTTACATCGCCGCCATCTCCACCATTACCTCCTCATTTACACCCACGATCGCCGGATTTCTTAACGCGCCGCCATTAACGCCCAAGAAGATCTCCTCGCCCGACCCTCCGCCCCTATAAATGGAGCAGCGGTGCGCCTCGTTCTACTCGTCCTTTCCCCTCACCTACACCTCCTCTCCTCTCAATCGGCGAGAATTGAAATTTCTTGTGCACCGCCATGGAGCTTTCTTCCCGATTCGGTGCCGTCCGAGCCGCCTCGTCGCCGCCAACCTCGCCTCCCGACGCCACGACGACGCCATCCTCGTCGCGCATCCTCCCGGCCGGAGCTCCACCGAACGCCAGCCGCCACATCGCCAACCGCTCGCCGCCTTCGCCCTCGGCTGCCGCGAGCCCTTCGTGCATAGCCCCACCGAGGTGAGCACTAGACTCCCATCGCCTCCTCCTCGCATGGTACCACCGCACTTCGCCGCCGTGCCTCTAGTCGCCGGCAGCCATTGGGAACCGAGCACCACCACCCGCCGGCGCCACGTCCGCGCCACCACACCTCGCCACCTCACCTCCACTCAACCCCAACTCACAGGTCGCCACGTGGCTAAGCCACGTAACCCATCAGACGCCACCAAGACAAATTGGCGTGCTCCCATGGACCGGGTCCATGTGAGCCTAGCCTATGACGATGGGACCCGCTTCCTTTATCATGCAATAATTGTTTTTCTTTAGAAAAATAATTCGAAATTTGTTTAAAATAACAGATTTAGGATTAAAATTTGTAAAAATCATATCTTTTGATTCATAACTCCAAATTTAGTGAATCAAATTTCTAAAACTTATAAAATTGTGATTGAGCTAAATAAAATATAAACACATGTTTTAGAGTAAGTTTAAATTGCCTATTTAAATTTCAAAATAATTTAAACTATAATTTTAGGTTGTAAATTGGTAAATTCATATCTTTTACATCTTAGCTCCAAATTAGATGATTTAAATTACTAAAATCTTAGAAAATTATTGTCTAACTAAATAAAATATAATTATTCCATTTGGAGTTCAGTTTAGTTTTGTTCTAGAATTTAGAATTCATTTAAATTTCAAATTTAGGTTAAAATTAATAAAATCCATATCATTTGAATCTCAACTCCAATTTTAATAAGTCAAATTTATAAAATCTTACAAAATTATGTTTTAGTTAAAGAAAATATAAATAACTAGTTTAGAGTTAATTTAAATTGTCTTTTTGAAATCAAAATAGTTTAAATTGCTCAATTAAGATTTAAACTTGTAAAATATATATATCCTTTGATTCCTAACTCCAAATTAAGTGTTCCAAATTTCTAAATTCATATAAATTGAAGATCTAGCTAACTAAACCAAAATTATTTAAATTGTGCTTCATTTGAATCTTGTTTGTATTTAGAAATTCATTTAAAATTTATATTTAGGATTAAAACTTGTAAAATTCATATCTTTTAAATCCCAACTCCAATTTGAGTGTTTCAAATTTCTAAAATTTTATAAAACTATTACCTAACTAAATAAAATAGAATTATTTAGTTTTGGAGTTAATTTGGAATTGCCTTTTTGTTTTGTTATTTGAATTTCGTTTGAATTTGGATCGTTTTTCGTATAGATTTTAATTTACTTGAGAATCAGTTTTCAACATAGTTGGAGACCATATAAGAGGTTTGATTTTGATCTGTATGGTCATTGTGGTTGTACACACAAGCAACTTTGGAGAGAGTGTTTGTGAGTACTAGGTGACTGTTAAGGAAAACAACATCACCAAGCAAGGCAAGTTACATTCTTGATCATATTACACCCAATATTTAAAATTATTTATATTCTGTTTTAAATTATTATTGCATGCTTATTTATATTCAGTAATTTAAATTCCTGTTTTAAATTCATAGATACACCTAAATTCCTTTGTATGGCCAAAGTTGATGATTGAATCAAATACATTGTCACCATAGACAAAACCTGGTTGATACATTAGTATGAACTAGGATCATTTGAAAATGTTATGCCAAGACATGCTTAGACCAAAATGTTTCATTTGGGGAATTTAGCCAATGATTCAAATCTTGTTTAAAATTAAGCTATGGTATTGTTTTACCATGGACTCTTGGAAATGATCTTGAAAACAAAATAAAATAAAATGATGGTTTGTACTTGGGCGAAATGGTTGTCCGGATGGTGCATGTCAATGCACCTGCTCGATCTCGGTTAGGGTTGAGACCCATGGGTTTTACTGGAAGGTCGCCAAGTCGATTGAGGACCGGTCTCTGAGCGTATTTTTGCTATGCCTATAATGGGCTATGCCATATCGTGCAACCACATGTCCCGAGTATGGGTAGGGACCCGGTGACTAATTTGCAAAGTGCCATCGCGGTCGATCCCGCGGATTGTGTGGGTCCATCTCGGATGGCTGGTCGTGTTATGACCTTGTTAGTCCCACTGGCGTAAGAGGGGGCCCCTACAAACTCTGCGGATTTCTATCCAAGGAGGGATGCTGAAACCTTAACGGGTGGATCATGGTGGGATGGCGATTGTAAAGGCCTTGTCATGAACTCTAGACTTCTTACCTTCGGCAGTGAGAGGTGGCATTGACGGATGCCGAACAAACTAGAGAAATCATGTCATGTGGGTAAAGTGTACAACCTCTGCAGAGTGTAAAACTATTCGAATAGCCGTGTCCACGGTCATGGACATGCTAGCAAAAGCCACTCAAAGTTAGAATTTGGTTTTGATTTGAAAAGACTTTGTCAAATGGTTTATCCTATTGGGATTTGGGGCGGTTAGCCATTGTGATAGGAGGGTATCCTTCACCATTCATGTGTGAATGTTATCTGACTATAAAATTGATTTATGAAATAAATTTTAGTTAAAGATTAACTGCTTTGGAACTTAGTACAAGTATTCAAAGAAAATGCTGCTTTATGCAAAAAGAACCATATTAAGCCATCCTTTGTTACATCCATGTATGCATGTCATTCTGTTACTTGACGGGTGTAACTTGCGAGTACGGTAGTAGTGCTCAAGCTTGCTTTATTGCAAACAATTTCAGAGGAGAAGGACTTCGCCATCGGCGTGGATCTCGACGACTAGGCCGCTTCCCCAGTCGATTGCCTGTGGCAAATCAGCTGGACTCCGCTGCATCTTCGTCTTCCGCTGTGTTTATTTTATTGTTGGCCTGTAAGCCTCCTTTGTAATCAACTCTGTTGTTATTTATTAATAAAGTTGTGATATGATTTTGTTACCATATTTGTTTACTGTGTGGACTAGCTACTGATCATGGGACTAGTTCAGAAATGCACAGAGGATTTGGGAGTGTTAATCCCGGGTCTGACACCCGAGTTAGACTCGAGTCTAAGTTTGGTCCGAGCCCAAGTAATAGTGCCGGTTTGACTGGTTTTGAATTCTATTGATTCTAGTTTGACTAAGCCTTTAAAAATAGAAATAAGATTCTTCAAATTTTGAAATAAATCAAAGATGTTCCTGGGATGGTATAGTGTTCATAAAAATTATTAAACCTCACTTTTTATGATATATTTTGTATAATATAAATTCAAGCTTAGGCTTGGTAGTTTAATGGGGTCTGAATTTTTCTTAGGGTTCAAACCAGTCCCAAAAATTTGGGAAAAGTTATATTAATCCATTATAAAGATTCTAGTATTTGAATAAATTATTTCCATATGATAATAAAATGTTTTTCTTGCTGTTTTTATTTGGAATTCAAAATTTGAAGTGCAATAATTTATGCAATTATTTTCAAAATGTCATTGATGCTGATAAGATGCATACTAATTCTCATTAACTAAAATGGGGATGTTACAATCATGTTCCTTCAATTCGCCCTAGTATATCATCTCCAAAGGTGATGAAGTCATCACCCATCGACTGCGTGAAGGAGGTGAACCATCTTGAGTCTCCGGTCATGTGGTGTGAACAGCCGGAGTTGACGAACCACGTGTTCTTCCGCCTTACACGGCGATCCTGAAAATCAAGGCACAGATCATCGATGTGTCTCAATACTGGGGTTAGTTAAACATGACTTGGGAACCCAGTACTAAGACACACGTCTGCGAGTAGTATATAAAGCAGAATTGTTATCCTTGATCCTACTTGAGGTTCTATCATGAGCAATGGTTACATGAACATGACAAGTATCGTGTCTAGGAACATGATGATGATGAGCATATGAAACAAATCCTAGTCTAGGTTTATTCTTTTCTAGATGACCATGTCTCATGAAGGCTCTAGGTGGATGAGATGAAATTCTAGCAAAATCTTTCCTAGCATTTTTCAACCTACGCCAATAAAACTCAAGCAAATGCCCATCCTTCTTGTAATAGGTGCAATGGTACTTGGTACCACTGGGAGAAGCACCTTTTGTCTCAAAAGATGGATGGGCAAAACCTGCAGATTTGAAAATGGTTTTTGCAGGTTGGGTTTTGAACTCAACTAAGCCATTTTCCCATAATTGAATGACATTTGGCTTGGATTTGTCTTGGGCAAAGTTGTATCCTAACCCTTGCTTCTTATAAGGAGTTTTGGACTTGTCAAGAATCATGTTTAGCTATTTCTTACCCTTAGAGAATTTTTCTAATATATCCTTAAGATAAGCATTCTCTTTTACAAGATTAAGATATGATTCACAAGTTTTAGCGTTAATAGCTCTAGCATGCCTCTCCTTATGAATAGCAACTTCAAACTTAAGGGCTTCACATGAAGCGTAGGTAGCAGAATTAATTCTGTCCTTAAGCTTGGCATACTTAGCTCTAACTGCTTCTATTATGTCTTTTACTTCATGTTCACGTTCTAAGCAGAAAGAGCAAAAGCTAGACTCAGCCTTACCAGAAACAACCAACTTGCTAGATTCTAAGCATTTTTCATAAGGAACAGATTTAACTTCAATTAACCCAGTCCTAGCATTTTCTAGTTGGTGCAAGGCAACATCATGAGCAGTTTGCTATTTAGCAAGTTCAGAGTGTAAAGCATGGCAGGATGAACATTCATCAGCATCAAGATTCTTAGTATTCACAAGTTCTAGTGTGAGATTATCAACTTGTGACTCTAAGTCCTTATTCCTAGCCATGGTGAACTCTAACACCTTATCCTGGCTAAGTAGTTGCTCAAAGATGGTATCACATCTAGCAGAGAAAACGTCATAGGATGGAGGTACCTCATCAATGTCATCGACGTCGATGGAGTCGGCCATGAAGCACACACCGGTGAAGTCCTTTGCCTTCCCTTTCTTTCTTGTCTTGAGGAAGCTCCTCCTCCTTGTCCTCATTGCTCCCGGAGTCCACATCGCTTATGGATTGCTCTCCAAAAGTGGCAAGGACCCGATGAGCGGCCTTCATGAGCTTGGCAGCATCAAACTTGGACTTGTTCATTTGAGGCTTCTTCCAAGCTGCCTTCTCCCCCTTATGGTTGCCCTTCCCTTTTCGCTTGGGGTAGTTCGTCCGGATATGATTGAGCTCTCCACACTCATAGCATGTCACAGGGCCACCTCTCTTCTTGCTTATCACATTGTTATAGGGCCATGTGAATTTTTTGGCTAGAAGGCTAACTCAACCTCAGGAATACTCTCAAGTTCCTCTTCATAGATTGCAGATAAACAGGCAAGTAAAAATCCAGATGAAGACTCAGAAGAATCATCAGAAGTTCTTTTAAGATGATCAGCCACCAAAGCCATGTTCTCCTTCTTAGGATAACTAAATCTCTTGATCTCATGAGTCTTGAACTTGCTATAGAGCAGCTCCAAAGAGAGATTAGAGAGATTGACATTCTCCTCAACGGCAGTAGCCTTCATCTCCCACTCCTTGGTGTTGATTGCAGCCAAGAGATGGGTGGCATTCTCAGACTGAGAATATTTGATGTCTACTGCTCTCAACTGATTAATCACCTTGTTAAAACGAGTGAATACATCATAGATGCTCTCTCCAGGACGCATGTCGAACTTGTTGTATTCTCACTTGAAGACCGTCTGGCGTACTTGCAGGATTTGGGACGAGCCCTCATGGTAGGTTTCGAGGGTGTGCCAAATCTCGTGCGCAGTCTTAAGATTACAAATCCTATCATATTCCTGTCTACCAAGCCCAGCATATAGGAGAATCTTTGTGATGAGGACATCAACCCGCCGGATACGACTGCTACTCTATGTGCCAAGCAAGAGCTCAAGCTGGATAAGTTTTGGCATCCAGTTCGGCCTCCGGAATCAGCCTGATAACACCGACTTCAAACGCGCATAACATTCACATACGGAGTCCGTTTGAGGTCCACGAGTACTTGATGGAAAGCTTATTTCGTCCTCTTTCTAACGGATCTAGCCTTACCTCCAAATTCCTTTTGGACTGATCATAATCATCAAAACAAGACGTTATATCACCTGTTTGGGCCAATCTGGGCTTTGTAATCGTACTGAATTGGCCCATCTGCCGGCGGCCCACCCGGGGGTGTGGTTACTGTTCACATGAACAGTACCCACGAGTTTAGCCCCACCCCGCTAGTTCTTTAGTTTTGTGGCTCCTCGTTCCCTATTTAAGGAGGCCGCACCCCCTCTAGTTTTCTAGGGCTTTTGTTAGATTAAAGTTTAGCTTTGCTACTTTATACATCGTTTGCTTGTGCGACTAGTACAACCAGCCCTTGTCTTCGGAACCCCAACTTTATCAAATATTTCAATCTTATTTGCAATTTCAGATTGCTTCATATCTTGTTCTTGCGTGCTTCTTCGGTGTATGCAGGAATCGACCTTCGTGGTCAGGTTAACCGGGTATTCGTGCACGGTTGATAACGACTTGTCAATCAGTTCAGCGATTGCGTTGTTTCGAGCCTTGCGTGTTCGTAGATAAGATCGTGAGAGTTGAGCGACGCCTACTGGACTTATCGTTCTCATCAAAAGATCGGGCCAACAATCAACCTTAGGGTTCATCAGGTGGTATTAGAGCTACAGTTCATCGGTGAGAATTTTTTTTCCTACAGTCCAAATAGCCAAAACATCAAAAAAAAGGTTTAGTTCATCGTCCAAACCAATTTGTGCCTTTGCAATTTTTTCTTTTTAGTTTGCGTTGTTGAATTGTCGTTGCATCGTCCAGTCTTTGTGCTGGTTTCTTGTCTAAATGGGTCTAGTTTAGGCTTTCTTGCAAATCGTCTAGTTCTGTTTAGTACCGAAGATATTAGGGATTTTGGGCTTGAAGAGATAAAAACAAAAATAGCAGATCTGTCTCGCAGGCGAGCCTTCGTCGCGCAGCCCATCTTCGTTTTCGTCGTCTCGGGTCATGCATCGCCCCCAAGCGTTTGAAGCCACCTAGACAGTGTGCGCACACATGGAAACACCAGCGCGTGTTCATCGTCGGGTTCCTCAGCGTTCACCGCAACCCAAACCGACTGAAGGCAGCATCGCAGATCAAACAAAAAAAATAGATCGGGAGCCGCCGAATCCATCCGGCGTCGCCGCTTTAGCGCGCCGCCGCCATCTCCACCGGCTCGCCGCCTCCTGCGCTCCGCCACCCTCGCGCCGTCGGACCAGCGCCCAAGGCCGCCATGCTCGCCCCACTCGCCGACGCGCCGCCGCACCTTCACCATGGCTCATTGCCGCCACCTTGAAGACCGCCACCGCCGGACGGGCGGCCCGCCATAGCACGAGCCATCACCGACAAAGCTTGCGCGAATGGCGCCTCGCCGCATTGGATCCTCCACGCCCAGAGCCACAAGACGCGGACACCGCCGTCGAGAGGTGCCGTTGCCTTAGGTCAGGCCACCACCGCCGGCGGAGCCGCCGCTGCTGCCCGTCGCCGCCATCGCCGAAGCATTGGAGTTGTCGGCGCAGCCCAGAGCAAAGCTCACGGATTTGTTTTCCTTTTTTTTCGGAGTTCAGTAGCTCTTGAGGTTTAAAAAAAAGGAAAGAGAAAAAAAAAGAAAGGAAAAGAAAAGAAAAGAAAAATAGAGAAGAAAAAGAAAAAAACAGGAAGAAAAAAAAGAAGAAGAAAGAAAGAGAGAAAAAAATATTCTTAGAGCTGCCTCTTTATTCAGTTTGGCATAGTCATCCATTGCTCGTTGGCATTGATTGTTCAGTTTGGCCTTCAGTTGTTACTACTAGTCGTTCTTGCGAGTTGTTCTAGCTAGGCTTGGTTTAAACTAGGACCAGCACTTGTGACTAGTACTTTGAAACTGCTTTTCAACTTTGCATACTGAATTGAATAATTGCTATTTCTTTGCTACATACTAGCCTTCCGAGCTCCACTTCCTACTAACTCAGCAGGTGTCATTCCTCGCAATCGTTGGGCTGATCGCAAGTGACAGTATCACGAACCAGCCACTGGTTGTACCACTTCTTTGCTGCATTGGTAAGAACTTGTAAGAACTGGGTATAAGCTTGAGTGTGAGTGACTTGTGAAACTCCAGAACCTAGTAGTTCATAGGGACATATACTAGTGATTTGTTTCCTTATTTTCTACTAACTATGGCAGGTTCACGAAATGATTGCAAGATATATCCACCTCTTCTTTGAACCGTTGGACGGGAGTGCAAGATAGTGAACGAGGAAGATGCACGCTTGAGACAAGCTTCTTCACCATGGGAGGTATATGATCGTGATAGTACGTCTCATAAAATTAAATTCACTGTACCTTCTTTTGCTAGGAATTATGATCCTGATGCTTATCTCACATGGGAATTAGCTGTACAACAATTATTTGCATGCCATGAATTTCCTGATCATCTAAAAGTTAGGGTTGTTACCTGTGCGTTTTATGATTTTGCATCTATTTGGTGGAGTGAATACTGTCGTACTAATCAGAACATACCTAGAACTTGAGATGCTATGAAGAGAACTATGAGAGCTAGATTTGTGCCTTCATATTATTCTCGTGATTTGCTGAAGAAATTACAATGTTTACACCAAGGTAGTAACACTGTAGAAGAGTACTATCAAGAATTGCAAACTGCCTGGTCTCGTTGTGGCTTAGAAGAAACTGAAGATGCTAAAATGACTAAATTTTTTGGAGGATTAAACGGGTACATTCAGGATAAACTTGTTTATAAACCTCCAACTGTCACTCGCTTGTTTCGTCTTGCTTGCAAAATTGAAAAGGAAGTACAGGGACAACAATCCAAGACTAGTTGTGCACTTTCATCGACTATCACTACACCTTCACTTATACAAGAAACAAACAAGCGCACGGTACACACCTCCGCATCAAGACCAACTTCGGTTGCTTTTTCTACTGTTGCATCTACCATGATTGCCGCCCCTGCTGCTGTGAGCGACACTCTGTCTCACTACTTGGCGTCATCGACTCGCTCATTGGCAATTGAGCTAGAGCAAGAAAAAGAAGAGAAAGCTTGTGACTACTCGCCGTCTCCAGTACCAACATCATCTGAGTCGAGCATACAAGGTAATACCAAAGGTACTGATTTGAACAATCAACCTGAGAACAATACCCATGATTTCATTCCTAGTATCATTGAACAAAGGGAACCTAGTGCTAAGAAAGCAGATATTAATTTCCTAGCTATAGAATCTGATCTTATTAAGAATTTGCATGAAGCCTGTGATACTTTGACTGATTTGCCTACTGATTTGAGTGCACCATGTGATGAACTTGTTGATTTACCTATTGACTTGAGTGCACCATGTGATGAAATAATTGAATTGCCTACTGATTTGGTGCCACAGCAAGACATAGAGCAACCTTGTGAGTATAACCCTGCTGTAGTGCAATCTTTTGATTTCCCTTATGGTGACTTGAATGAACCATGTGCTGATCTGAAATCTCATAATTTTGCACATGTCGAATTAATTACACATAAAGAAGTTCTTGATCGAATATCCCCTGCTGATGCTTTGTGCTATATCATGCTTAATGAGCCCGTTAATTTGGAATGTGCTATGGAGAAAGTTTCGGAACTTTCATCTCTAAATTCTCTTTCTAGCACCTACACCTACTATTTTAAATTAATTGGAGATTATGGTATAGACAATCAATTTTTGGTTTATCGAATATGCATAACTTGTGATCACATGGATGAATTGAAGCTTGCTATTTTGGACAACAATTCTTGTGTGCTGAATCTTGTTCAATATGAGAGGAAAATAAAATTTAGTGCTCATCCAATGCCTATATGTTCACCTTTTATTGCACCATCTAGTATGGACAGTCTGAATAAAAATGTTGAATTATGGAAGAACTTACAAATCTTTTCACCCTTGCTAGATGAATTTACTATTGCTCAATTGAAAGCTGATTATATGAATGACTTGTGCACTTTGAATTCAATTATGTGTTGCCCATTCACAGAGCAAGGAATAACTCTACTATATACTTCACTTATACTTGCAGATTGAGTTGCAATCTGAATGCTATGAGAAAATATACCTTTGCTGATTTGATGCATGCACAATCACCTTTACCTTCCAAAGTTTTCTCTATTTCTTTGCCACCTATTATTGTTAACATTTTGCAAAAAGATGAGAATGCATTGCTACAAGTTTTAAAGCTTCTCTTGCCATTGGAGGATGAGCGTGAGTCGAGGACGACTCAAATGCAAGAAAGGGAGGATGATGAGGACATCAATCCACCGAATATGACCTCTACTCCATGTGCCAAGCAAGAGCTCAAGCTGGATAAGTTTTGGTATCCAGTTCAGCCTCCGGAATTAGCCTGATAGCACCGGCTTCAAACGCGCATAACTTTCACATACGGAGTCCGTTTGAGGTTCACGAGTACTTTATGGAAAGCTTATTTCGTCCTCTTTCCAACAGATCCAGTGTCACCACCAAATTCCTTCCGGACTGATCGCAATCATCAAAAGAAGACATCATATCACCTGTTTGGGCCAATCTGGGCTTTGTAATCGTACTGAATTGGCCCATCTGCCGGCGGCCCACCCGGGGGTGTGGTTACTGTTCACATGAACAGTATCCACGAGTTTAGCCCCACCCCGCTAGTTCTTTAGTTTTGTGGCTCCTCGTTCCCTATTTAAAGAGGCCGCACCCCCTCTAGTTTTCTAGGGCTTTTGTTAGATTAAAGTTTAGCTTTGCTACTTTATACATCGTTTGCTTGTGCGACTAGTATAACCAGACCTTGTCTTCGAAACCCCAACTTTATCAAATATTTCAATCTTCTTTGCAATTTCAGATTGCTTCATATCTTGTTCTTCCGTGCTTCTTCGGTGTATGCAGGAATCGACCTTTGTGGTCAGGTCAACCGGGTATTCGTGCACGGTTGATAACGACTTGTCAATCAGTTCAGCGATTGCGTGGTTTTGAGCCTTGCGTGTTCGTAGCCAGGATTGTGAGAGTTGAGCAACGCCTATCAGACTTATTGTTCTCATCGAAAGATCGGGCCAACAATCGAACCTTAGGGTTCATCACTTTGCCTTATGGTTGTTAGCCAAGAGGGCTACTGAAGCCGGCGTAGCAACCTCAGGCAAAATGAGCGGAGCTCGAACAACTTCCCAATATAGCTTGACCTTCGCTCTAAAGGAAGATACGCATGCGATTCTTCCAATAGGCATAGTCGAGCCTATCGAAGATATGCGGTTTGGTGGAGTACTTCTCCATCGTGAAGTTCAATGACCGGTTAAGATCAAGATTGAACTAACCGGGCTCTGATACCACTTGTTGGACCAAAAAGGCGACTAGAGGGGGGTGAATAGGAGCACGATCTCTTTTTCTCCTTGATCGAATTCAACACTATTTTCATTCCAATAGCTGTGAAAGCTATGAAGATCAATATACAAGCATAGCGGAAGACTTGTATTGAATCCAATCAAAACCCCAAAGAAAATGGACCAAAAATACCAAGAACTCAAATCCAAATGAGTTGGGCAGTCAAACCTCTTTGTACCTAGCGGTCTGACCTCTCCATGGACGGTCTGACCTCTCCATGGGCGGTCTGACTATGGATATCATGGGGATATACACATGATTTTAGAATAATGAGACAATCGGCAATAGCTTTGAAGTTTTGTTGATTTTGTGTTTTCAGCAAAGTGTCAGTATAAATCGGTCGTACCGGCATTGAAGGTGCGGTAGTACCGTAGTGCGGTAATACCGCAAGTTGTGTGGCAGTAGTACCGTGGTGCGGTAATACCGGTTGGTACATGGCGGTTCAGAAATTCCAAAGAAGATGTTTTGTGGAGTTCTGGTCTTCATTGGAAAGTGGTACGACTGCAGTTATTGGAGCGGTACGACCGCAGTCCGGTAGTACCATTGGTAACATGGCGGTTGTACCAAATTTGTTGTGATTGTCGACCTACTTGGTAAATTGGTTATTCTTTAGATCAAGTTCATGGGTTTTAGTGCATATGTGTTTCATGATGCATGTTTTGACTAACGTGGGTCAAGTTGTGAAGAACTTGTTCCCAGAATCGATTTCTTTGTCTATTGTTGTCTAGGTTGATTGGAGATCAATGACGGTCAACGGCGAGGATGATCGGGACTAAGCTTGGAGAGCTGAGGTCCAGAACGATCAAGGATGTCAGGTGAGGTCTATGAACTCAAGCATGGCGCAAAATGGACAAAGGTGACCGAACGGGCAGTTCGGTGCGACGAGTTGGATCAAGCGGCGCGGGGGTCGGTGCAAGTGCCTTGGTGGGTTCAGTGGGAGCCGGACGGGAGAGACTTGCCGACATGATGAGAGCCGTTGATCAACCTACACGTGGCGAAGCAGGAGAATGCTTCACGAAGATTGGACTCGGTCTTTTGCAAAAAGATCGAGAAGGGGTATTTTGGTAATTTCACCTAAATACCGCCTTGGTGACCTTTTGACAACCCGCAGCACAAGACGGCGCAAAATGAAGCGGATTAGGTCAAGAGAAGATGAAGACGGCACTTTAAAATGCGTGCATGAGTTAAACCCATTTGATAGTGGGCTTAACAGGTGCCCAATGGGTATAGTCTTCAAGAAGCTAGGCCTCACTATATAAAGATGAGAGGGAGCTGTCCAGTAGCCCTAACCCTTCTTTTTGGAAACCCTAGTTTGTGTCTTAGGGTTTTGGTGAGGAAAGTGAGGCTCTAGGGTTCTAGAGAGATGATGTGATTGTGTGCTCTTGAGTGAGCTCTTGTCCTCCAGGATAGAGTAGCTGTAAACATCCATCAAACTCGAATCAATCCAAGCAAGTTTCCTTAAGATGAGTTTGTTCGTGTTCTAGCTCTCTTCTTGTTGATTTTGAGTCTTTTGATGTATTGTTGGTTTTCCCTCGAGTACTTGTTGTGATCTAGCTTGCTGTGACATGTCGGAGTGCATCTAAGATCAACTTGATCATTCTTTACCCACGAGCAAGGTTTAGATAATGTTTAGGTTTGTTACTCGGTTTTGAAACCTTCTTCACTCAAATCGAAAAAGGTTGGAACTTTGACGTGGAACTAGTCAATCTTTGATTGGAATAGGTTCCTAACCTCCTACAGAAGATATGTTTCAAGTTTCATGGAGTTTGGTCGGGTGATTCAAAAGTTATATCAATTTTTGTGTTCATTTTCAAACTGTCGGGCTGAACTCCAGGACAATCGGTCGAACCGACTATTAACCTGCGGTTATACCGATTATCGGTAGTACCGCGGTTTGTACGCCGGTAGTACCGATGTTTGGTGGTACCACTCACTTGCCTACGGTCATTTCGATTTCTAGTTCTTCAGCACTTCTGTGTCTGTTGATTACTTTGCTCGGGGGTTAGGAGTGGACTCAACATAAGCCTTTCACCATGCTTATTTATTGATCTTCATAGCTTTAATAGCTATTGGAGTAAAATATGTGTTGAATCCATTCTAAGCGAAAAATTATTAGAGCTCCTATTCACCCCCCCCCCTCTAGGCGCCTTTCCGCTCCTACAAGTGGTATCAGAGCCCGGTTAGCCCTTCTCATAGATCTTAATTGGTCTGAGGAGCCATGGCGTCTGACAAGTATTCCACCAAACCACTTGTGTTTGATGGAGTCGATTTTTCATACTAGAAGGCTCGCATGTATGCCTACATTGAGGCTCAAGGACACTCAATTTGGCTTAAGGTCAAAAATCCTTATATAGTGCCAGCCAATGACGATGTGATCACACCTGATGTGGAGGCAAATAGCAAGGCTCGAAACTTCTTGATTCAAGGGCTTAGTCGATCTGAGTTTGAGCATGTCGCTCACTTGAGGTCTACTCACGAGATCTGGAAGACCCTCGCCGACTACCATGAGGACTCTACCGCGATCAAGGAAGTGAGACAGAATCAACTTAAGAAAGAATATTCAAAGATCGAACAAAGGCCTGGTGAATCTTTGGATAAGTTGTTGGGAAGGTTTTCCAAGATCATTCATGACTTGCGTGCTGTGGATCTTGTGTTTACTTTGTCTGAGAATGCACGCCAGTTCTTGGATGCACTTGACGTGAGAGTTTGGGGGATGAAGATCACTTCCATCAATGACAACACTGTCATGAGTGAGCTTACCATGGATAAGCTCTACTCGAGGTTGAAGACGCATGAGATTGACTTCATCTCATGTCTCCCCAAGACAGAGTCGATGGCTCTAGTGGTTGACCCGTCTAAGGGTAACTCTTTTGACTCTTTGGATTTTGGCTCATTGGGTTTTTCATTGTCCGCCTTGCACTCTTTAAGTGATGAGCAGCTAGAGAAGCTACCTGAAGATGACTTAGCCCTCCTATCCACAAAATTCATGAGAGCCTACAACAAAGTGAGGTTCAAAAAGAGAAGTGGCCCTGTTACCTGCTTTGAGTGTGGTGAGCCAAACCACATTCGGGCCAAGTGCCCCAAGCTGAAGGGCAAGGAGGAGTAAGACTTCCGAATGCGTCCTCAAGCTCAAGATGCAAAAGCCAAGAAGCCCAACAACCGGAAGTTCGTCAACCGGGTCCTTGCCGCTCTTGAGAATGTCGATATGAGCGATGTGGACTCAGAGACGGAGGATGATGAGGATGACTCCCATGGCAAGAAGAAGGCCCAAGACTTCACCGGTATGTGCTTTATGGCCAAGGACAACCACGACATCGATTCCTATAACGACGACGATCCCTTCAGTGATCCCAATGAGGTATGTCCCTCACTCAATGAGATGAAACACGCTTTGATTGCTGCTGAACGAAATCTAAAGAAGCAAGATAAAATGATTAAGAGACAGGATATCATGATTGACAACTTGAATCTAGAAATGGTTAGGCTCAAATCCATTAATCCTGCTGATGATTGTGATTCTTGCTCTAGCTTGCATGATAAACTAGCAAATCTGAAATCTGCTCATTCCTCTATTGTTAATCAACTTAAAGATGCTCTAGATGAACTAGAATCTCTCAAATCTAGTCCTAGTCGTGTTTGCATGGATGCTATTACTCTAGATGTGACTTCTGTAGATGCTATTCCTTCATCTTGCTCAAATTGTACTTTGCTTAAATTGAAATTGGATAGTGCTACAAAGGAATTGCTAAAATTTGATTCTAGTCACACTTGCTCTCATTGTGAGGATAGTAATATTAAAATGAAAGAAATAATTGAAATGGTTCTTCATTCTAAGACTGCCTCATGTGAAAACTGTCATAAACTCATAGTTGAGAATGATGCCATGAACAAGACTTTAGAGGAGAAATCTAAAATTGAACAATCCATGTCCATGACTGCATCCAATAAAGTGGTTGATTCTAATTCTTGTGCCTTTTGTAATGAAGTTGGGCTTAATGTAGATGAGATACAAGAGGCGTTTAGAGTCAAGTTCAAAAAGCAGTTGAGTAGGATTGGGAATGCATCTTGTGTGTCTTGTGAGGCCTTAAAGGTTGAGGTAGCTCTTCATAAAGAAAGGCATGCTAGGGAAATTAAGTCGAATAGGTGTGTCACATGTAAGGACCTAGCAAAAGAAAATGACTACCTTAAAAAGACTCTTGAGAGATTTTCTAGTGGGAAAAAGAAACTTAGCATGATCCTCGATCAATCTAAGGTGAGTGTGAAGAATAGTGACCTAGGATTTAATTCCTTAGAGTATTCCAAGAACCACCTTTCTAAGGTTGTGAGAGTTGTTGAGAGTAGCATGTTTGAGGTAGAACCCCCTGAGCCATCTAAGTTAGTCTTTAGATCTGCAGGTTTTGCCCAAACCCCTTCTAGCAAGATAGATGCTTCTATTTCAGCAGGTCAGACCTCTCAAAAGGTCAAGTATCATTGCATCTTCTGCAAGAAGGATGGTCACATAGTTGAGTTCTGCTTCCGTAGAGCCAAGAGTGAGAGGAAGGAGAGAGTGCGTGCTTTGAGGTCCATGAGAGGAGTTACTTCACCTTCTACTGTCTCTAGAGCCAAACAGCCTGTCTTTCCTACTAGACATAGGCCTAGGTTTGTAGATGATTTCTTTGACTCCTTTGGTGGCCCTAGGCAGCATTTTGAGTTAGGATATCGTGAGGAGAGACCACGGGTAGCATCTAGACTGGGGGAGTACCGACCCTTTGGTAGGTCGATTCGGAGAGGTCTAGGTGTTGCTTGTGTGCATTCTTATGATTATACCACTAACCATTTTATTGCTGCTTCTACTGCTGTTCCTAAGCATCATGTGGCTCAGTACTGGATTCCCAAGTCTTTTATCACTAACCCTAGTACTGAGGCACAGATGTTCCCTGCTAATGCCCTGTAGGTCCATCGTGCGAGGAAGGAGAACATATGGCTTGTTGACTCTGGATGTTCTCAACACATGACTGGAGATTCTAAATGGTTCTCCTCCCTCACGCGTGCATCCGGCAACGAGTTGATCATGTTTGGGGATGCTTCTACCGGGACCGTGACAGCTAAGGGCACAGTGCGTGTCAACAACAACTTCATGCTTAAGGACGTCGCTTTGGTAAGTAAGCTGAGGTATAATCTGCTTTCTATCTCTCAGCTTCTTGATGAGGGTTTAGATGTGAGGTTCAAGAGTGGTGAGTGTAGAGTTCTAGACCCCTTGGGTGAGCATGTCTTTGGGATCTCTAGGTTTGAGAGGATCTTTAGTGCCAATTTCAGTATCTCTTCTACCTCCAGCCCTAGGTGTCTTGTGGATTTTGACTCTCATGATTTAGTGTTATGGCATCGTAGGCTTGGACATATAGGCTTCGACCATTTGACCAGAATTAGTAGCAAGGACTTGATTAGAGGTTTGCCTAAGCTTAAGAATGTTAGAGACCTAGTGTGCACACCCTGTAGACATGATAAGATGGTTTTTGCTTCTCATCCACCTCTTACTCTAGTGATGACTGATGGTCCTGGTCAGCTCTTGCACTTAGACACGGTTAGCCCTTTTAGAGTTCAGTCTGCAGGAGGGAAGTGGTATGTGCTCGTCATTGTGGATGATTTCTCCAGGTATTCATGGGTATATTTTCTGGTTTCTAAGGATGAGACATTTGGCTATTTTAGAGAGTTGGTCCTTAGACTAGCAGTTGACCTCCCTAGAGCCTTGAGAACCATTAGGAGTGACAATGGCATAGAATTCAAGAACTCTTCTTTTGCCACTTTCTGCTCTGAGAGAGGACTTGAGCACCAGTTTCCTCACTAAGAGTTCCCCAGCAGAATGGGGTTGTAAAAAAGGAAGAACAGAACCCTTGTAGAGATGGCTAGGACCATGCTAGATGAGCATAGCACACCTAAGAGGTTTTGGGCTGAGGCGATCTCTACTGCTTGCTATGTGTCCAATAGGGTGTTCTTGAGATCTTTCATAGGCAAGACTTCCTTTGAGCTTAGATTTGGTCATAGGCCTAGAGTCTCTCATTTCAAGATTTTTGGTTGCAAGTGCTTTATTCTTAAACATGGTAATTTGGATAAATTAGAATCAAGATGCTATGATGGTATTTTCCTTGTATATCCTGCTCATTCTCGTGGCTATCGCGTATTTAATTTGGATACTAACAAAATTGTTGAGACTTGTAAAGTCACTTTTAATGAGGCTAGTCCTGGTACTAGACCCGATGGTGCAGGTACACAGGTCCTTGGTGATCGAGAGAGTAACTTCATCGACGATGACTCTGAGGATGAGGACCCAATCCATCCTCTAGTCACTCCTGAGTTGGTTAGAGAGCCTGCTTCTACTTCTCCAGCTTCAGGAGAGCAGTCTCTTCCCACCTTCACTGGCGCTTCGAGTGGCACTGCTCCTACCTCCACAGCCCATGAGGTAGAGGCCACATCTACACTAGGACCTCCTCTTCATATTCAACGACAACACCCACCTAAGCAGATAATTGGGGATCTCCATGAGCGAGTTACTCGCTCTAGGTTTATCTCTCCAGATTCTCATGTGCATTCTTCTTTTGTTGCTTCTTCTGAACCCCGAGATGTCACCGATGCTTTATCTGATTCCTCTTGGGTCAATGCCATGCATGAAGAGCTTGAAAATTTTGATAGAAACAAAGTCTGGACCTTAGTTGCACCTCCACCTAATCATCATATAATTGGAACAAAATGGATTTTCAAAAATAAACAAAGTGTGGATGGGTTGGATGTTCACAATAAGGCTAGGCTTGTAGCTCAAGGTTATTCCCAGGTAGAAGGTTTAGACTTTAAAGAGACCTTTGCTCCTGTAGGTAGATTAGAAGCCATTCGCATTTTGCTAGCTTTCGTGACATCTAAGGGTTTTAAGCTGTTTCAAATGGATGTCAAGAGTGCTTTCCTTAATGGTTTCATAGAAGAAGAGGTCTATGTCAAGCAACCCCCTGGTTTTGAAAATCACAAGTTCCCAAACCATGTGTTTAAGCTCTCTAAAGCCTTGTATGGATTGAAGCAAGCCCCTAGAGCTTGGTATGATAGGCTTAAGAGTTTTCTGCTTAATAATGAGTTCAAAATGGGGTTGGTAGATAAAACCTTGGTCACTCTCAGGCATGGCAGTGACTTTTTACTGGTTCAGATTTATGTGGATGATATCATATTCGGTGGTTCTTCTCATACTTTGGTATCCAGATTTTCAGATTCTATGAGCAAGGAATTCGAAATGAGTATGATGGGTAAGTTGACTTTCTTCCTTGGTCTTCAAGTCAAGCAACTGAAAGAAGGTACCTTCATTCATCAAAGCAAGTACTCAAAGGACCTTCTTCGACGCTTCAACATGGGAAGCAACAAGCCAATGTCTACTCCAATTGCCACTTCTACCGTGCTGGATCCTGATGAGGATGGAGAGCCTGTGGACCAGAAGGAGTATCGCAGCATGATTGGCTCTCTCCTCTACCTCACGGCGTCGAGGCCAGACATACAGTTTGTTGTGTGTCTGTGCGCACAATTTCAAGCTTCCCCTCGTGCCTCACATCGTCAAGCAGTACGTCGCATCTTCAGGTACCTTCAGGACACTCTTGATTTTGGACTCGTATTCTTCTCGATTCTCGCTCTCTCCATTCGAGCTTTTTCTCGATGCTGATTTTATGGGTGTAGAGTGGATAGGAAGAGTACTTCCGCACTTGTCATTTCTAGGCACCACTCTTATCTCTTGGTCTTCCAAGAAGGTCCTTCATTGCACAATCCATCTTTGAGGCAGTAGTATGTAGTCAAAAGATGAGTTGCTCTCGTGTTCTCTCGATCTTATTTACTCAAGGGACTATGGGTTGTCTTTAGATAGTGTTCCTCTCTTCTGTGACAACACTAGTGCCATAAACATTGCCAAAAACCCAGTGCAACACTCTAGGACCAACCACATTGGCATTAGATATCATTTTCTTAAAGACCATGTAGAGAAGGGTGATGTTGTGCTTCATTTTGTATAGTCCGAGCAGCAGGTTATGGATATTTTCACTAAGGCTCTTGATTCGTCTCGCTTTGCTTCTTTACGGGGAGAGTTGGGGGTTATTAGTCCTCTTGGCCTGTTTTAAGGGGTAGTTTGATCTTTTCCATTCATTGTACCATATTGCATTTTAACATCAGCAACTTGCATTGTAATATAAGTTCACGGAGCTTTGATTATTATCCTTGTGTGACATGCTTTCATGCTTTATACCTTGCCATGTCTTGTGCCAGTTTGCTAGATTTATCACGGCTTTCTATGTGTAGCTTAGCTTTTACCATGCTAGCTCTTTTAAATATGAGAAACTTGAATTAAACATGACTTGTTGGATCTTGTGACTAGTTTTGACATAGTGATCCTCTTATGATTCATGCCATGTCAAATACGCTAAGTTGAGTCTTGAATCTAAATTGAGTTTTCAATTGAGCTATGCTAGTTCCTAAAGTCAAGCAAATGAAAAATGATCTCTTCTGTGCAAAAAAACTGATCTCACCAATTCTTTCTCATGAGACGACTTGCCATTGCACTAGGCATGAACTCAGGGGGAGTTTTGGATGACCTAGACCACTCTCTTAAGCTTTTTGCTTGGGATGGTCACGAGATCTAGCACAAGGCTAAGAAAACAAATTGTGAATTTTGGTTGAAGCTTAGG
Source organism: Phyllostachys edulis (assembly GCA_036346405.1). Taxonomy (NCBI): domain Eukaryota; kingdom Viridiplantae; phylum Streptophyta; class Magnoliopsida; order Poales; family Poaceae; genus Phyllostachys; species Phyllostachys edulis. Next base: position 79,950,276 of record CM070546.1, on the reverse strand, counting down.
AGGCAGTTGTGGATGGCTCCTAGTCCAAGACTTGCTTTGCTAAGATAAAACCAAAAATAAAATTTAGCAAGTACTTTTTGTGCTTAATTCCAAGTGCTTGAACAAAATTGTTTCTTCATTGAACTCATAACGCTCTAAATTGACTCATTTATAGCCTCTTAGTTCCATTTAGTTTATTGACATGGCTTGACTCATTTTTTGGATACCTTTGGCTAATCTGTAATCTTGAGCACCTTGTCTTGCTAAGCTCTCATTTAATCTCAGATTATTGCTCATATGGCTTTAGCTTTGCTATATATGATTTGCCGTGATAGAAAATAGTTACCTCACATCATATGGCTTGGTGTAATACTTGTAAAGTCATCTTGGATAATCTTCATGGCTCCTTGTGCTAAATATGAACTAATTGTAGTCATTCCATTTCATTCATGCTCTATCTTCTTCTATGCACATTGATAACCCCATTGTCAAAGGGGGAGAAAGATTGGTAAAAATTTTGTTTTTAGAGCTTGATGTGGAGTTTTTGTGCAAGGCAATATTGAACAATTGTTCTTTCATATGGACATTAAGTGAGACCTTTGCCTCTTCTCTGGAATTTGAAGCTTTCTTGCTCTCTTCTGCCTTATCTCACTTACCGATTCTATTCTGAAGCCAACTTGGTCATTTCCATTGCTTCTCTTGCATTTGGACCAAGTTGAGCCTTTGCGCGAAAACATTGGTTTTTTCTTTCTCAAACCTCAAAACTTACATCTTTTGGGAAATTGCCAATGTGTTCATCAAGGGGGAGATTGTGGATATCATGGGGATATCCACATGATTTTAGAATGATGAGACAATTAGCAATAGCTTTGAAGTTTTGTTGATTCTGTGTTTTCAGCAAAGTGTTAGTATAATCGGTCGTACCGGCATTGAAGGTGCGGTAGTACCGCAGTGCGGTAATACCGCAAGTTGTGTGGCGGTAGTACCGCGGTGTGGTAATACCGGTTGGTACATGGTGGTTCGTAAATTTCAGAGAAGATGTTTTGTGGAGTTCTGGTCTTCATTGCAAAGCGGTACGACCGCAGTTATTGGAGCGGTACGACCGCAGTCCGGTAGTACCGCTGTTAACATGGCGGTTGTACCGAATTTGCTGTGATTGTCGACCTACTTGGTAAATTGGTTATTCGTTAGGTCAAGTTCATGGGTTTCAGTGCATATGTGTTGCATAATGCATGTTTTGACTAACATGGGTCAAGTTGTGAAGAACTTATTCCCGAAATCGATTTCTTTATCTATTGTTGTGCAGGTTGATTGGAGATCAATGACGGTCAATGGCGAGGATGATCGGGACTAAGCTTGGAGAGCTGAGGTTCAGAACGATCAAGGATGTTGGGTAAGGTCTATGGACTCAAGCATGGTGCAAAATGGACAAAGGTGACCGAACGGGCAGTTCAGTGCGACGGGTTGGATCAAGCGGCGTGGAGGTCGGTGCAAGTGCCTTGGTGAGTTCAGTGGGAGCCGGACGGGAGTGACTTGCCGACATGATGAGAGTCGTGATCAACCTACACGTGGCGAAGCAGGCGAATGCTTCACGAAGATTGGACTCAGTCTTTTGCAAAAAGATCAAGAAGGGGTATTTTGGTAATTTCACCTAAATACCGCTTTGGTGACCTTTTGACAACCCGCAGCGCAAGACGGAGCAAGATGAAGCGGATTAGGTCAAGAGAAGATGAAGACGGCGCTTTAAAATACGTGCATGAGTTAAACCCGTTTGTTAGTGGGCTTAACGGGTGCCCAATGGGTATAGTCTTCTAGAAGCTAGGCCTCACTATATAAAGATGAGAGGGAGCTGTCCAGCAGCCCTAACCCTTCTTTTTGGAAACCCTAGTTTGTGTCTTAGGGTTTTGGTGAGGAAAGTGAGGCTCTACGGTTCTAGAGAGATGATGTGATTGTGTGCTCTTGAGTGAGCTCTTGTCCTCCAGGATGGAGTGGCTGTAAACATCCATCAAACTCGAATCAATCCAAGCAAGTTTCCCTAAGATGAGTTTGTTCGTGTTCTTGCTCTCTTCTTGTTGATTTTGAGTCTTTTGATGTCTTGTTGGTTTTCCCTCGAGTACTTGTTGTGATCTAGCTTGCTGTGACATGTGGGAGTGCATCTAAGATCAACTTGATCATTCTTTACCCACGAGCAAGGTTTAGATCATGTTTAGGTTTGTTACTCGGTTTTGAAACCTTCTTCACTCAAATCGAAAAAGGTTGGAACTTTGATGTGGATCTAGTCAATCTTTGATTGGAATAAGGTTCCTAACCTCCTAGAGAAGATATGTTTCAAGTTTCATAGAGTTTGGTCGGGTGATTCAAAAGTTATATCAATTTTTGTGTTCGTTTTCAAACTGTCGGGCTAAACTCCAAGACAATCGGTCGAACCGACTACTAACCTGCTATTGTACCGATTATCGGTAGTACCGCGGTTTGTACGCCGGTAGTGCCAATCTTCGGTTGTACCGCTCACTTGCCTACGGTCATTCCGATTTCTGGTTCTTCAGCACTTCTGTGTGTTTGTTGATTGCTTTGCTTGGGGGTTAGGAGTGGACTCAACATAAGCCTTTCACCATGCTTATTTATTGATCTTCATAGCTTTAATAGCTATTGAAGTAAAATATATGTTGAATCCATTCTAACAGAAAAATTATTAGAGCTCCTATTCACCCCCTCTAGGCACCTTTCCGTTCATACACTGACCGGCCAATGGTTGGCAGTCTGACCTCCAGCCGAATGAATAGTAAAATCAGCTCGTACTCAAAATCACAAATAGGTCTAACTTTTGATCCACAACTCTAAACTTCACGAAACTTGAAACATACCTTCTTTAGGATGTCAGGAACCTATTACAATCAACAATCATGAAGATAATTACCAAAGTTCTGACATTTTTCTGTTTGAGTGAAGGTTGCTTCAAAACCAAGTCAAAGCCTAAATATGATCTAAAAACTTTCTCATGGATAGAAGATGATCAACATGATCCTAGATGTATTCCCACATGTCACAGCAAGTAGAATCCAGGCCAGAAACCAAAGGATCAAAGAAAGACCCAAAATCATAAAAGAGAGAGCAAGAACAAGAAGAGACTCATCTCAAGGAATCTTGTTTGGATTGATTTGAGATTTGTCGGTGTTTTAGAACCGAACTTACGTAATGATTATTGATTCGGGGGTTCCTCTAGGCTCGAAATCACACAGAGATGGAGACACGGGGATTTTATACAGGTTCGGGCCTTCTCCTGGGAGAATAACAACCCTACTCCTATGTCTATGTATTGAATATGCTGGATTACAGAGTGGGATCAAAGACTAGAGTATTGTGCTTCTAATCTTCTGTTGCCCGTCCTAATGTTCTGTGTCCCGTCCCTTTTGCCCTGTTGATCCTTGCCTTTTATATCATCCACGGAGTGCACCGTTGGATCTTTGGAATAAAAGTCTCCTTAACGCGCCAGATCGTGGAGCCGCTTTCCGGAGTTATTATGGGTCTTAACGCCCCATGTCGCCAGCAATTATCATCATAACAAGGGGTTAAGTCGTGCTGTTATTCTGGGGAATAATAGCGTAATTGATTACTCATATCATGGGATACGGTACGTGATATTTCTTTATCGAATAGGCCCACATGTCTGTGAGTCTTGTTGACTGAGGACTGGTCGTAGAAAGTCTTACGACTAGTTGGTGGTCGTAGGAGGGCCAAGATCAAAGCTTTGGTCGTTGCTAAGAAGATTCCGAAGAGGAAGTCCGTGAGGTGGATTGAGGCCACTGGGCAGCATTGGCCATTGGGGAGATTGGGCAAATCCCTATCTTCCAGGCATTCTGTGAGTGTGGCCTCCGATTGCCTGCTCACCCCTTCCTTCCCCTCGTACTCGGGCACTTTAAAGTGGAGCTGGTGAACTTAGTTCCCAATTCTATCACAATGTTAAGTATTTTTGTGTACCTGTGTGTGACGACCCACCCCGTGATGTACCGCAAGAGGTTCGGGAGGACCATTTTTTTTTGCGCCAAGTCACCACGAAGGATGTGGTAGCACCGCATGGAGCTTTACCGAGGAGGTCCGCCAAGACCTCCCAGAGGTCTTATGGACCTCCCGAGGTCTTGGTCCGCCATCGACCTCCCAGAGGTCTTGAGGACCTCCCGGAGGTCGTGGCCGCCACCGCCGGTAGAGCACCTCCAGCACATCACCAAGAGAGGTCCGCAGACCTCCCAAAGCTAAGTCCCGGGACCTCCCCGGTGGTCCCGCCTGTGCATCCGAGCTAGTCCCAGGACAATCGAGCTAGCTCGCACAAGAACACAAGCCAATACCACAACCACGAGGTCAAACAAAGATGAAGCGCATAAATTAAACTTTATATAATAGGACCTTATGGTCAAGCTTGTTAACAAGAGGTCCGCCACCGAGGGCTTACAAAACCAACGAGGACTTACAATCATGCACAAGGAGCTCTAGGGCTCAAACACCAAAACACGCAGGCCATCCAACAAGCACCACAGTCGCTCGGGTGGAGGACGCCCTAGGCATCTTAGTCGTCGAAGAACTCCTCCTCAAGAGGTCTCAGACCGCCTCGCACTTGGTCATCCTCATAATCTGCTTTGACACAGGGGCTTAAGCCATGAGTACTTGGAATGTACTCAAGAAGTCACAGAGAGCAAAGATGCAATAATATTCATGCAAGGACTTACCAATGGAGAGTCTGTATGGTTAGTTTATGCAAAAGCCAAATTTGACAATAATAGCAATAATAGATTGAAAGGCAAAGAAGGTAAAACCATAATACATAATACTTTTGATGTTTTAATAAAAGGTGGTGTGAGCACCAACTCACGGCCACAACCAAAAATTGGGGAGGTCTGATCACACCAAAGGCCGTGTCCTCACCCAAAACCCACCTGAACACCCATTCCAGAGGTCCGAACCAACCCCGACCACTACCCGAGCCAACCTTGACCCCTCTCGAGCCGGCCAAGGTCTCTTCGAGGCAAAGCCAAAGCATCTCGCGAAGTGTCCAAAGGGCACAAGCTTTTGAAACAACTACCCCTTGCACCATTTCACCGAGCATGTCCATGACCAAGGACGTGGCTATTCAATAGATCTTTTACTCGCAGAGGTGTACAACTTTACCCACAATCCACGATCTCTAGCGGATGGGTTCCGGTCACCCTTGCTCACTTCCTAAGGTGAGCAGCCTAGAGAGCGCAAGGCCTTTACAAAGCTTTGAACTGACTAGGGCTGCCCGCTAAGGTTTCGCAATCCTCCAAAGGGTCTAGAAATCCACAGGTTGTGGGTGCCCCCTCTTGCGCCAACTAATCACACGCCAACCAAAACAGCCCCAAGCCATCTCATTGCTAATTATTCAGCCCAAACCATTCCCATAAAATGATCTTGTGCTTGCACTAATTGGCCCAGCCGACAGACACAAAGTGAAGTCCTTAATTGTGCTAAGGCAAGACTTCCACAAACCAAAGGTGCACAAAGACCCACTACTCACTCCTGCCTTCTTGCCTTAGCAAAACAATTGTATTAGCCCATGCCAAAAGACCACCCACCTGGCACACAATTTTAACCATGTGGTCTCACACCACACGACACGCTTAGGCATCCCGCCATAGCCGCCAACAATGGCACCAACCACACATTTCATAACTTATTAGTCAAGATTATTAGAGATGAAGCATGATACGCCAAACCACGCTTAAGCGAGGCTATATAAGACCCACGGCCCCATGTTGGCAAATAACAGAGAACACCAACTAAATTATCCACCCTAAGGCTCACAAGGTGAATCATGACAACATGATGGAGACAAGGTATAAAGGAGGCATAACAGCAAGTAGGTAAGTAACTATAGCCCAAACCATTTTCTTATAAACATAGCCATGCATGATAATTTAAACCAAATACATTTGCAAAACTTGGTTCAAGATGATCAAAAGGAGGTCTGTGGCTTGCCTTGGTCAAGCAGTGGAGAGCCTTCTGCAGCAAGAGCTGGGTCCAAGATCTCCTCGAACTCGTGATCTACACGTTCGCAAGAGAACCAAATAAGCAAAACCACACTAAGCCAGAGAACAACAAAAGAACCAAAAAGGAACTCAAACCAACTCAGCCAAAAGGAAACCAAGAGGCTTAACACCGCCTCAAGAGCTCCTGGGGAGGGTCTTGCGCAAGGAAGAACCGAGCAGAGGAGGCAGGGAATGAAGAAATGAGCAAAAGATTACAAAGGCTCGCCTCCCAAAGCTATATATAGCGGAGTTGGTGGAGTGTACCAAGAAAAAGGTTCAATGACGTGAAGGCAATCGGGATAACTAGGGCAGGGCTTGCCCAAAAGAATTGAATAAAGTACTCAGATGTGATTGCATTTAATGTGACCCGACACCTATTAAATGCGCACAGAGTTCTCGAGGCAAGAGCAATAACTTCAAGGTGAAGAGGGCCGGCAAGTGGGGCTACCAAAAGGGTGCACCATCGGTCAAAGAGGTGGCCCCACCGCAAAGGGTCATTCCCCGCCAAAGACCACCGCGAGGTCTGGGCAAGAGGTCCAAGACACTCAAAGGGGGAGGTCCTAGACAGGAAGTCCAAGGACTCAAGAAGAGGTCCTGGACAAAAGGTCCTCAAAGCTCACAACGAGGAGGCCCTGACACTCGGACCTGCACAAGGGAGGTCTAAGGGTCAAGATTTCAAGGGGAGGACCTCAACGGTCCAAATCAAAGGGCGCAGGGAGGTCCTGACGAGTAGATCTCCAAAAGGGAGATCTAACGGTCAAGATCTCAAAGGGGAGGACCTCAACGGTCCAGATCAAAGGGCGCAGGGAGGTCCTGACCAACAGGAATATTCAAGGTTAGGAGGGTGGTCTTTACAAAAGACCAGCAAGGGCCGAGGAGGAGGTCTTGGACCTAAGGAGGTCGGAACCTTTGGATCCCACTAAAGGAGAACCTGGACGGCTAAGATCTCCAGAGAGGAGGTCCTAAAGGCCAGATCCTAACAAGGGGAGGTCTGAGCGGCTAGATCTCAACAAGGGGAGGTTTGAGCGGCTAGATCTCAACAAGGGGAGGTCTGAGCGGCTAGATCTCAACAAGGGGAGGTCTGAGCGGCTAGATCTCAACAAGGGGAGGTCTGAGCGGCTAGATCTCAACAAGGGGAGGTCTGAGCGGCTAGATCTCAACAAGGGGAGGTCTGAGCAGCTAGATCTCAACAAGGGGAGGTCTGAGCGGCTAGATCTCAACAAGGGGAGGTCTGAGCGGCTAGATCTCAACAAGGGAGGTCTCGAGCAATAGATCTCAACAAGGGAGGTCTGAGAGAAACAAAACCAAGCGTGGCTTGGGGGGCAAAGAGGTTTTTGAAACACAAACCCGAGCTGGGTCCTTGACAGGAAAACCCCAAGCAAGGGAGAGGTTTCGAACAGAGGGGAGATGTGAGAGAGGTCTGGATCTCAAAGAGATTCAAACCAACAAGGGAAGTTAAGAGAGAGAGAAGAGGCGAACCAGGGGCACACAGAAAGGCTTCGGAGAACCACAACCCGAGGGCGGCAAAGACACCACAGAGAGCCACAACCAGCAAGGAACACCAACAACGACTTAGTTAAGGTTTGATTAATTCCAATTGAACTCTCCAGATTCAAAAATCTCAGGTTAAGCTTTGGATTCTCAATAAAGCCAAATGGTTACTTTTATTTTGAAAACTTGGCAAGGACTTAAAAGAAAACGGGACGTTACAAACCTTCACCCCTTAAGGGAATCTCGACCCCGAGATTCAGGCTGAGCTAGGGAATAGGTGGGGGAACTCCTTCCTGAGGTCCTCTTCTCGTTCCCATGTTGCCTCGGCTTTAGAGTGGTTGCTCCATTGCACCTTGCACACTTGGTGGTCTTGCTCCTTGTAACTCTCTCGACACGCCCAAAATCTTGATGGGGTGCTCTCTGAAGTGAGGTCTTCTTGGAGGTCCACAGACTTCTAAAGGCATTTGGTCCTCTGGCATTCGCAAGCATTTCTTCAATCTGTGACACATGGAACACATTGTGAACTCCAAAGAAGTCGAGGAGGGAGGTCCAACCGGTAGGTTACTTCACTCCTTCTGCAAGGACCGAAAGGGTCCAATAAATCTTGGAGCAAGCTTCCCACTAACTCTGAACCATTGATACCTTTGAGAGGTGAAACTTTGAGGTAGATCTGGTCTCTGGGACAAAAGTTAGGTCTCGACGCCTAACATCTCACAGAGCTCTTTTGCCTAGTTTGGGCCGCCTTTAACTTCTCCCTAATTGATCTCACTTGATCCTCGGCTTTTCAAGAGGTCCGGCCAAGAACTTGGCCTTCACCCGATTCTCGCTCTAGACAAGGAGTCCTACACTTTCTCCCATAAATAGCTTCAAAAGGACATTTGGAGACTCGCTTGGTAGCTGTTATTATAGGAAAATTCCGTGATATGGTAACATCTTGTCCCAACTAGATTGTCTTTCTAGAGCGCAAGCTCTCAAAGATGTCCTCAAGGACTTGGTTAACCCTCTCGGTTTGGCCATCTGCTTGAGGGTGGTATCTCAGACTAAAGTTGAGGCCTGTGCCCAAGGCATCATGTAGCTTTTGCCAAAACTTGGAGGTGAATTGAGATCCTCTGTTCGAGACTATCTTCTTTGGAACACCATGAAGGCACACCACTTTTGCCATGTAGATTTCGCTAGCTTGTCTCCGAATAAGTAGTCTTCACAGAATAAAGTGAGCCATTTTTGTTAATCTATCCACTATGACCCAAATAGAATCAAAACCAGCTTGGGTACGAGGTAAACCAGTAATAAAATCCATGCCGATCTCTTTCCACTTCCACTCGGGTATGGGTAAGGGCATTAAAAGTCCTCCAGGTCTTTGGTGCACTGCTTTAACCTTTTGGCAAGTGTCACATTTGGCCACAAAATCTGCTATTTCCTTCTTCATTTTCGGCCACCAGTACAATTCCTTGACATCTTGGTACATTTTTGTAACTACTGGATGTATAGAATACAAAGCTTCATGGGCTTCTTTAAGTATTATACCCTTGAGCTCCGTGTTATTGGGCACACAGAGCCTCTTATCAAACCGCATCGCACCTAGGTCATCCATAGAAAACCTTGCACCTTCCCTTCTCTTATGTTGGTCTTGATCTCTTGGATGCTAGCATCTCCATCTTGGGCTGCCTTGATCTGTTTTTGCAAGGTAGGTTGCACTTCAAGAGTTGCCAAAACCCTTCTTCCACTAACTCAAGTCTAAGCTTCAAGAATTCTTCATACAAGGCAAAGTTGGCTCTCCTTAACCATCAAAGTATTGACATAAACTTTTCTGCTCAAAGCATCTGCCACCACATTGGCCTTGCCTGGGTGGTAGTGAATTCCCACATTGTAGTCCTTAATAAGCTCAAGCCACCTTCTCGCCTCAAATTCAAATCTGCTTGTGTAAAGATGTACTTTAGGCTTTTGTGGTCAAGTAAATTTCACACCTATTACCAATGAGGTAATGGCGCCAAATTTTAAGGCATGAACCACAAGAGCCAACTCTAGGTCATGAGTAGGGTAGTTTGCTTCATGAGGCTTCAACTGCCTTGAAGCGTAAGCTACCACTTTTCATCTCTGCATTAGAACACAGACCAAGTCCTTGCTTTGATGCATCACAATAAACTTCAAATCTTTCCCGACATCCGAAGAACCAAAAGCTGGGCAGAGGTCAACTTTCTCTTGAGCTCTTGGAAGCTCTGCTCACAACTGAGGTCCAAAGGAACTTCTTTTCTTTCTTTAATACCGAGTGAGAGGTTTTGCAATCCGGGAGAAGCCTTCAATAAACCTTCAGAATAACCGCCATGCCAAGAAAACTTCAACTTGAGGCACGGTCCTAGGGGTTCCCAATTGAGCACATCTTGAACCTTACTAGGGTTGACAGACACTCCTTCTTTTGACAAAACATGCCCCAAAAAGACCACTTCTTTTAGCCAAAACTCACACTTACTAAATTTGGCAAAGAGTCGATGAGCTCTCACTTTTCCAAAACCGAAAAGAGATGGCTTGTATGCTCCTCTTCACTCTTGGAGTACACTAGAATGTCGCCAATAAAGACAATGACAAACTTGTCTAGGTACTCCATGAACACTCGCTTCATCAAATTCATGAAATAGGCAGGGCATTGGTCAGCCCAAAAGACATGACAAAGAATTCAAATAACCCATACCTAGTTGAAAAAAGCTGTCTTAGGATGTCTTCCTTGCGAATCTTAAGTTGGTGATATCCTCGTTCTCAAATCTATCTTGGAAAACACAAGAATTTCTTCAATTGATCAAATAAATCATCAATTCTTGGCAAAGGATACTTGTTCTTGATGGTGACATCATTGAGAGCTCAGAGTCCACACACATCCTTTGAGTGCCATCCTTTTAGGCACAAAATCACTGGGCTCCCCAAGGTGAGGAGCTAGGTCTAATAAAACCCTTGCTCTGCAAGTCTTCCAACCTTTTTCAACTCCACATGATCATCAACATGCAATCAGAGGGCCTTTTGGAGATGGGGAGGTCCACAGGACAAGGTTTATGACAAACTCAAGGTCTCTGTCTGGGGCATTCCCGGAGCTCATCAGGAACACATCCACAAATTTTTAACAACAGGACATCCTCCAAAACTTGAACTTGAGCACTACAAGATAGGGCTCCTTGGAGTTTCTCCGAGGTGGCGAAAACTTCACAATGGCACCACTAGGGCTGGTCAAAGAGATACTTTTGCCACTACAATCCAACATGGCATGGTGGTTAGCTAGCCACCCATGCCCAAAATCACATCTAGGGACCCGTGTCCAAAAGGATAAGGTTGGCTAGAAATTCTACTCCTTCTATGACCATTTTCACTTGTGGACAACCCCGTTCGTGCTTAGTTCTCGAGCCGGGATTGAACCAACAAGGTAGACTTAAGAGCAACAACTCAAACCGGTGCTTTGCAAAGAAAACTCCGAGAAATAAACGAATGGGAAGCTCCAGAGTCAAATAAAACTGCACTGCATCGAATTTACTAGGAACATACCTAGTACCACGCCCGAGGAGGTCTCAGGCTTCTTCCACCGCCACATGGTTCACACGGCCCCTTCCAAAAGTTTGGGAGGTTCTGCTTGAGGAGGTCCCATGACTGAGGGTCTTGGCCGAGGGAGGTCCCAAGTAGAGGTCTTGGTGGTTGGTTCTGTCTTTAGTGGGCATTGATTAGCAAAATGCCCCACTTGGTGACACTTGAAGCGTGTGATCCCACTTTGTGGAGGTCGTTAGGGTTGTCTTGGTGTTGCCAAGGATCTTGCGGCGAAGGAGGACACCGGGCGGGAGGTCTTGGCAGAGGTCCCGAAGGTCCAGAGGTCCTTGGCGCTTGGTTGGTATTGCACAAAAGCTTTGTGGCGCTGGGAGGTCTTTGCCGAGCACCGGAGGGTGGCACCTTTCTCTTGTAGGACTCAGAGAGTTCTCTTCGATTCCTCAATGAGCATTGCCTTGTTCACCATATGCCGGAAATCGTGATAATCGTTGCCCACAACTTGAACTTTTAAGCCGGGATGGAGGCCTCGCTAAAGCGCTTCGCCAGCGCATCATCCGTAGCCACATCTTCGCGAGCATAACGCGACAATTGAGTGAACTTAGTGAGATACTCACTTCTCGACATGCCGCCTTGCTTGAGCTCTCTAAACTCTTCCTTTTTCATCTCTACCTTCCCATCGGGGACATGGGAGTGGCGAAAAGTCGCAGAGAACTCGCCCAAGTGATCCTCCTGGGGTCAAGATGTGAGGCACAAATGTGTCCCACCACTCACCGCAGTCCTTCCAGCTTGATGTGAGGCAACAAAACCTTCTCCTGTCTTTCACAATGAGCAATATCCAACTTCTTTTCTGCTGATCTCAGCCAATCATCTCAGATCTAAAGGCTCTGGAGAGCTCGAAAATGTAGTCGGGCGTGTCTTCATGAACTCTAACAAACTTTGATTGAGGGTGAGCCGGGGTGGAGGTGGTGGCGCCGCTGCTGCACTCGACTATTCTCGACTCATCATGGCAAGTAAAGCATTGGTGGTCCGGCTTTGTTGAGCCATAATCTGTTCATATTCTCGCATCATAGAGCTCATCATCTCGAGCTTGGCCGCCATAAACCGCCTAAAACCCGGTCTCTGTCGCCACCGGAGGAGGTGGGGGTGGAGGCAAGCTGCTCAGGGCTCACCCGACTTGTGGATCGCCGAGTTCTGCACTATCTCGACAAAACTCTAAAGGTTTAATAGGTAAGAAGGAAAGCATAAAGGGTAAGAGGATACAGAGAAATAAAGATAGGGCATTATTAGGGGTGACTTGGTTAACCCAAGAGAGAACCAAAAGGCCAGGAGGCCAAAAGAGGCAACAGAAGCTTCAAAACAGAGGTCTTCAAGACCCAAGCTAAGCGAGACTCAGAATAGGACCACTAATCCTAACCTTTCTATAGTCGGCCCTATTGAAGTTATAAAGGCAAGAAAGTCAAGTTAGATTCAAAATCAAGGTTCCAGCAGAGATAAGATAAGGGAACTAAGGAGGAGTTAAGATGAGAGTAGAACAGGACAAGAAAAGATTTTAAGCGAGATAAGGGCAAGATAGAACCAAAGACAAGGAAAGAACTACTAAACAAATTTTAAGTTGACTTGCTTTAGAAAATAACTTTTGGATAAAAACTAAATCGACCTTTTTCGCTTATGGCCACGCCCCACACCGACCTAGGCTCGATACCAACCGTGACGACCCACCCGTGATGTACCGCAAGAGGTCCGGAGGACCATTTTTTTTTTGCGCGAAGTCACCACGGAAGGATGTGGTAGCACCGCATGGAGCTTTACCAAGGAGGTGCGCAGACCTCCCAGAGGTCTTATGGACCTCCCGAGGTCTTGGTCTCGCCATCGACCTCCCAGAGGTCTTGAGGACCTCCCGAGGTCGTGGCCGCCACCGCTCGCAGAGCACCTCCAGCACATCACCAAGAGAGGTCCCAGGACCTCCCAAAGCTAAATCCAGGGACCTCCCCGGTGGTCCTGCCTGCCTGCATCCGAGCTAGTCCCGGACAATCGAGCTAGCTCGCACAAGAACACAAGCCAATACCACAACCACGAGGTCAAACAAAGATGAAGCGCATAAATTAAACTTTATATAATAGGACCTTATGGTCAAGCTTGTTAACAAGAGGTCCGCCATCGAGGGCTTACAAAACCAACGAGGACTTACAATCATGGCGACAAGGAGCTCTAGGGCTCAAACACCAAAACACGCAGGCCATCCAACAAGCACCACAGTCGTCGGTGGAGGACGCCCTAGGCATCTTAGTCGTCAAGAACTCCTCCTCGAAGAGGTCTCAGACCGCCTCGCACTTGGTCATCCTCATAATCTGCTTTGACACGTGGCTTAAGCCATGAGTACTTGGAATGTACTCAAGAAGTCACAGAGAGCAAAGATGCAATAATATTCATGCAAGGACTTACCAATGGAGAGTCAGTATGGTTAGTTTATGCAAAGCCAAATTTGACAATAATAGCAATAATAGATTGAAAGGCAAGAAGGTAAAACCATAATACATAATACTTTTGATGTTTTAATAAAAGGTGGTGTGAGCACCAACTCACGGCCACAACCAAAAATTGGGGAGGTCTGATCACACCAAAGGCAGTCCTCACCCAAAACCCACTCGAACACCCATTCCAGAGGTCCGAACCAACCCTGGACCACTACCCGAGCCAACCTTGACCCCTCCGAGCCGCCAAGGTCTCTTCGAGGCAAAGCCAAAGCATCTCGCGGAAGTGTCCAATGGCACAAGCTTTTGAAACATCTACCCCTTGCACCATTTCACCGAGCATGTCCATGACCAAGGACGTGGCTATTCAATAGATCTTTTACTCGCAGAGGTGTACAACTTTACCCACAATCCACGATCTCTAGCGGATGGGTTCCGGTCACCCTTGCTCACTTCCTAAGGTGAGCGCCTAGAGAGCGCAGCAAGGCCTTTACAAAGCTTTGAACTGACTAGGGCTGCCCGCTAAGGTTTCGCAATCCTCCAAAGGGTCTAGAAATCCACAGGGGTTATGGGTGCCCTTCTTGCGCCAACTAATCACACGCCAACCAAAACAGCCCCAAGCCATCTCATTGCTAATTATTCAGCCTGCACTATTCCCATAAAATGATCTTGTGGTTGCACTAATTGGCCCGATTCACAGACACAAAGTGAAGTCCTTAATTGTGCTAAGGCAAGACTTCCACAAACCAAAGGTGCACAAGACCCACTACTCACTCCTGCCTTCTTGCCTTAGCAAAACAATTGTATTAGCCCATGCCAAAAGACCACCCACCTGCACACAAATTTTAACCAAGTGGTCTCACACCACAGTCGACACAGCTTAGGCATCCTGCCATAGCTGCTCAACAATGGCACCAACCACACATTTCATAACTTATTAGTCAAGATTATTAGAGATGAAGCATGATACGCTCAAACCACGTTTTCTAAGCGAGGCTATATAAGACCTACGGCCCCCATGTTGGCAAATAACAGAGAACACCAACTAAATTATCCACCCTAAGGCTCACAAGGTGAATCATGACAACATGATGGAGACAAGGTATAAAGGAGGCATAACAGCAAGTAGGTAAGTAACTATAGCCCAAACCATTTTCTTATAAACATAGCCATGCATGATAATTTAAACCAAATACATTTGCAAAACTTGGTTCAAGATGATCAAAAGGAGGTCTGTGGCTTGCCTTGGTCAAGCAAAGGAGAGCCTCTGCAAAGAAGAGTCGGGTCCAAGATCTCCTCGAACTCGTGATCTACACGTTACAAGAGAACCAAATAAGCAAAACCACACTAAGCCGAGAACAACAAAAGAACCAAAAAGGAACTCAAACCAACTCAGCCAAAAGGAAACCAAGAGGCTTAACACCGCCTCAAAGAGCTCCCCGGGAGGGTCTTGCATAAGGAAGAACCGAAAGCAGAGGAGGCAGGAAGGAAGAAATGAGCAAAAGATTACAAAGGCTCGCCTCCCAAAGCTATATATAGCCGGAGTTGGTGGAGTGTACCAAGAAAAAGGTTCAATGACGTAGGCAATCGGGATAACTAGGGCGGGGCTTGCCCAAAAGAATTGAATAAAGTACTCAGATGTGACTGCATTTAATGTGACCCGACACCTATTAAATGCGCCTGAGTTCTGAGGCAAGAGCAATAATTACAAGGTGAAGAGGGCCGCAAGTGGGGCTATCAAAAAGGGTGCACCATCGGTCAAAGAGGTGGCCCCACCGCAAAAGGGTCATTCACCGCCAAAGACCACCGCGAGGTCTGGGCAAGAGGTCCAAGACACTCAAAGGGGAGGTCTCGACAGAGGTCCAAGGACTCAAGAAGAGGTCCCGGACAAGAGGTCCTCAAAGCTCACAACGGGAGGCCACGACACTCGGACCGCACAAGGGAGGTCTAAGGGTCAAGATTTCAAGGGAGGACCTCAACGGTCCGTGATCAAAGGGCGCAGGAGGTCCCGACGAGTAGATCTCCAAAGGGAGATCTAACGGTCCAAGATCTCAAAGGAGGACCTCAACGGTCCGAGATCAAAGGGCGCAGGAGGTCCCGACCAACAGAATATTCAAGGTTAGGAGGGTGGTCTTTACAAAAGACCAAAGAAGGGCCGAGGAGGAGGTCTTGGACCTAAGGAGGTCGGAACCTTGGATCCCACTAAAGGAGAACACAGACGGCTAAGATCTCCAGAGAGGAGGTCCTAAAGGCCGATCCTAACAAGGGAGGTCTGAGCGGCTAGATCTCAACAAGGGGCGGTCTGAGCGCTAGATCTCAACAAGGGGAGGTCTGAGCGGCTAGATCTCAACAAGGGGAGGTCTGAGCGGCTAGATCTCAACAAGGGAAGGTCTGAACGGCTAGATCTCAACAAGGGGAGGTTTGAGCGGCTAGATCTCAACAAGGGGAGGTCTGAGCGGCTAGATCTCAACAAGGGGAGGTCTGAACGGCTAGATCTCAACAAGGGGAGGTCTGAGCGGCTAGATCTCAACAAGGGGAGGTCTGAGCGCTAGATCTCAACAAGGGAGGTCTGAGCGGCTAGATCTCAACAAGGGAGGTCTGAAAGGCTAGATCTCAACAAGGGGAGGTCTGAGCGGCTAGATCTCAACAAGGGAGGTCTGAGCGGCTAGATCTCAACAAGGGGAGGTCTGAGCGGCTAGATCTCAACAAGGGAGGTCTGAAAGCGGTTAGATCTCAACAAGGGAGGTCTGAACGGCTAGATCTCAACATGGGAGGTCTCGAGCGGCTAGATCTCAACAAGGGGAGGTCTGAGCGGCTAGATCTCAACAAGGGAGGTCTGAAAGCGGCTAGATCTCAACAAGGGATGTCTGAGCTGCTAGATCTCAACAAGGGAGGTTTGAGCTAGATCTCAACAAGGGAGGTCTGAGAGAAACAAAACCAAGCGTGGCTTGGGGGCTAAAGAGGTTTTTGAAACACAAACCCAGCCGGGTCCTGACAGAAAACCCCAAGCAAGGGAGAGGTTTCAACAGAGGGAGATGTAAGAGAGGTCTCGGATCTCAAAGAGATTCAAACCCACAAGGAAGTTAAGAGAGAGAGAAGAGGCGAACCAGGGGCACACAGAAGGCTTTGAGAACCACAACCCGAGGGCGGCAAAGACACCACAGAGAGCCCCAACCAGCAAGGAACACCAACAACGACTTAGTTAAGGTTTGATTAATTCCAATTGAACTCTCCAGATTCAAAAATCTCAGGTTAAGCTTTGGATTCTCAATAAAGCCAAATGGTTACTTTTATTTTGAAAACTTGGCAAGGACTTAAAAGAAAACGGGACGTTACACTGTGTGAAGCCTATCTGGGGATTTTGGCTGATTTAGAGTTGTTCCAGTATTTTTACGGAATGACCAGGCTGACCGGGATTGCCGAAAGTCGTAGTCTGAAGCTCCACGACAGGAAATCGAAGGAGTACATTCGGATGTTCATTCGGTCGTCGTGGCCATTCTAGAAGAAGAAGTGGTTTTATTGGGAAACCACCAGCGAGGACAGTCTTTCCTTCATCGGGAGGTCGGCCGAGAAGATCTCGTCCTGGGATTTGACTCCCAAGGATCTTGGTCGGATCACCCCTTATATCCAAGCCATTGCTGGCTTGAAGGAAGAGGGGCTGACCGGATGGCATGTGGTGAAAGACTTCATCACGCGCCGCATTAGTCCCCTGAAGAGGAGGGCTCATCCGATGTGGAGGTACTCGGGTCCAACGGACGTGACAAGGGATTATGCGGAAGGTAAGCAGGCCTCAGATTTAGCCTTCTTCCTATCGGTTCCGAATTGGGTTTTAAAGAAATTTTCTTTCATCCCCGCAGACCTCTCTCAAGAGGAGATTGACGCCCGGGTCAAACTCATCTGTGAGAAATCGCCAGCCAATGCGGAGGCACCTCTAATACTGGTTGTCCTGTCCCTAGAGGACAAGGTGGAACGCCTAAAGGTAATCAAGAGTTGATTTCATCTTTAGGACTTCGTGGTCATAGAAAAACTTATGACTAGGTAGTGATCGTAGTAAGGCTTACGATCAGGTCTTGGTCGTAGAAATACTTACGACCAGGGGATTGTCATAGAAGAGCTTATGACATAGCAATGGTCGTAGAAGAACTTACGACCGCTTTGCAATTTCTCTTTCTTTCTGATTTTTGCAGAAAGTAGGTATGGAGGACCTTCAGGACGATGAGTAAGTCGAACTGACGGTCGTTGGTGCTGCCCTAGAGCAACTTGTTTCTCTGCCGGCCAAGAGGCGTAGGCTCGCGCAAGATGCCGATGGGAGAGGTGCGAGTTCAAGTTCTGTTTCGATCGCGCCTTCTGTGAAGGAAACAGCTGCATCAGCAGTACCCGTGGCCGAGGGTGGCGATGCCTTTAAGGTGGTCGAGACCAGTCTTGACCATCCACGGAGTCAAGGGGATCTGGGAGCGAGGGCGCTCGATCAAGATCCACGACCAAACGTGGTCGTGGCCGTTCCTCAACTTGATTCTCAACGAAACGTGGTTGAGAAAAAGTCGAAGAAACTCCCTTTGGGGAGGATCGTTCCTAAATTTAAGCTCAAGTCTGGCACTAGGAGGTATGTAAAAGAGACAAAAGCATAAGGACGGCATTCACCTTTTGTTTTCTACTACCTGATAGTGATTTCCTTTTTATGGTCTCAGCTCAGCTTCTCTCGTCATCAAAGATGTTCCTGTTAAGGAACCCACTATAGTTTCTTCGACAGATGAAGGAACAGTAGTGGCGGTGGTCGAAGGGTCGTCCATCGTTCGAGTGACTGAAGATGTCGTTGCAATGGCCACGACTGCTAGAGCGGTTGTAGCGTTGGGAACGGTTACGCCCACGGGAGTGATCATAGAAACTGAGGCAAAGATGACATCTGATGCAAATGGAGGCGCCAGAGCATCGCTACGAAGGAGATTGCTCTCGGTTCTTCCGTGTTCTCGTAGGCGAATCGGCATTATCGAATCAGAGGAAGAATATGCTAACTTCTGCTCTGATTTCTTCGGGCCATCCCCCATCGTGGAATCTTCCACCCTCGTGTCTCGTACTCGTGTTCCTCACCCCAAAGACATTCCTAGTCACAAGAATGTTTTCGATGATGCGCGTCTCGAAAAGGTGTGGTGGGACCGAGTCCGAGAGATCGATGAGCTTAGGAACTCCTCGTTTGTAGTGTCTTCGTTTGCGCGGAAGGCAATGGATGTAAGTACCTTTTGATTGGTATTTACACTCATGTTGTTTCTTGCTTCTAACTATTTCTCTTTTTTTGTAGAGAGCATTGGAGCAAATCATCACTGTTGCTGAATACAACAGGCAACTTGTCCAGTTGCGACAGGAAAAAGCAAAACTCTGCGAACAGGTAGAGAGGTGGTAAGTCACTGTTACTCGTAGTCGTTTTCGGTTTGACCACTTATACAATGCTTATGGAGTTTGTCGTGGAAAAGCTCACGACTAGGTGCTGGTTGTAGAAAAACTTACGACCAGTAGTTTGTCGTAGAAGAACTTACGACTAGGTGTTGGTCGTAGAAAAGCTTACGACTAGTAGTTTGTCATAGAAGAACTTACGACTAGGTCAATGGTCGTAGAAGAACATACGATCACCTGGTTAGTGCTCATGTTCATTCTTAACCTTTACAGGTTAAAAAGTGACAAAAAGACCCTGGCAGACTCGCTCGACTATGAAAAAGCCGAGACGAAAAAGCTGAGGGAAGAGAAAGAAGACCTCTCGAAGAAACTCTAGGAGATCAGCTTTGCAGCTCAAAACTTACAGGAAGTGATGAATAGTAAGTGCCAATCTTAAGACTGCTCATGTCGCTGATCTTTACCTTTTTAACTCTTGCTTCTTTTCAGAAAAAGAAGACGAAATGGAAAGGCTCCAAATTGAAGTTAAAGATAAAACTTTGGTTATTCACGAGATTACTTGCGCTGCTAGAGATAAAGATCAAGAGATTGAGAGGCTAAGATCTCGGCGAGCAGGTAAGCAAATTCTTTACCTGTAATCCTTTACGACTTATCTTCTTTTACTAATTCTTATTTCTTTTCAGAAATTGAGCTTGAACTGGGAAGGCTCGAAACTAGGGATTCGGAAAAAACCATGATCCTTAACGAGACCGTCCACATTGCTAAAGAGAACGCAAAGGATATTAGATTATGGGAGGAGCGGTATAAAAAGACTACTGCCTCCCATAATGATGAAATCGAGAAATTAAATTCACAACTGGCAGGTAAGGACTTCTTTACCTACGATCAAGTTCTTCCCTCCTTTAGGAGTTATTTTTTGTTCGACCAGTCTTGCCCTTTTTTTTCAGAGCAAGAAGCCAAAAATAAACAACTCCACGAGGCTTCGACTCGTAACCAAGAGGATATGAAGTCGTCGAAGATTAATCTTCAAGACAGCATCTCGCTCCTGAACATTATACTTGGTGAGCTATGTGGTGAGGGAAAAACTCCTCAAGAAGACACGATAGCTGCTCACATAAGTACTATTGGAGAACAAGTCGGGACTTTGCGAGAGCTGATCAGCACTCTGAAGGCCAACCAAGTTGACTCAACAAAGGAGGCGGTCCAAGGTGCGATAAGTTATGTTTTGGCAAAACTTAAAGCTCATGATCCCAACCTTAATGTGCAACCAATCGAAAATGACTTCGACTGCCCTAAGGTTGAAGCAAGTCGTTTGATTGAAGAAATGCAGCCAATTGGCAGGAAGGTCTCGGAGGAGATGCAAATGGGATCTCCTTCTTCAGAGTAGCTTGTAACGAAAACCTGTGAAAACAAACTTTTGTTGATGTAATATATAATCCATCCTGTTTCCTGCAAATCATCTTGTCGAGTAGTTAGTAACTCAAAAGATAATTGACGAAAGATAGACTAAGAAATGAAGTCAAGTTAATAACTTTATCCTAGCCCCCGACTATTTGCTTGGTTTATTTAGATAAACCGAGTAAATAGTGTTCAATGGGTTTTCTGAAAAAAGAGAGGTTTAAATAACTTACAGCGTTTTGATCATGATTATCATGCACTGGTCGAAAGAGTAGGAACGAGTCGACACTAGGAAGTTCCTTCTAGTGGGCAGGACCACGTGCAGAGAGGAGAGGCTTCGACTAGGTGATGTTTCCATCTCCGACCAGATTAATCAAATCAAGAACGGTCAACTCAAGTTAGATAAACGTCTGGAATTCCTTTAAAAATTTGTTCAACTTATTTCAATGTACTTAGTTGGTTTGCTTTGGTGGCAAGAGTTAGAAACAGAACGACGCTAGGAAGTTCCTTCTAGTGGGCAGGACCACGTGCAGAGAGGAAAGCCTTCGACTAGGTGTTGCAACTTTCTCCGACCAGTTAAAACAAACCAAGTTTGTCGAAAGTAGTCGGGCAGATTTGGAAAGTGTACTCGGCTTAATTTATTTTTCAAAAAGATGTATGAAAAAAAATAAACTAAGGTACTAAGAGTTGGTTTGACATTATTTCAACCATGTTTTGGACCCAAGCTCTTTGTGTTGGTAGAAAATGGAGGAACGAATCGACTCTAGGAAGTTCCTTCTAGTGGGCGGGTCCACATGCAGAGAGGAGAGGTTTCGACTAGGTGATATTATCATCCTTTCGACCAGTGTAAAGATGAACTGGGTACTAGTCGTAGAATGTCTTACGACCAGTGTATTGTCGTAGAAGACTGTACGACTAAGAGCTGGTTGAGGACGAACCTTCGACCAGGGTATGGTTGGTCGCTTACGCGTAGAATTTGCGTAGCTGGTCGATGTTCCAAGAATTTAAGAGAATTCGGCCGTCTTCCATTGCCAGTCGTACCGAACCTAGTCGCATAACTTCGACCACTGTGTAAGGACCTTCCCACTTGGGGGAAAGTTTGTTCCGATTAGACTGGGATTGAATTTTCCTCAATACCAAGTCACCTACAGCAAGGCTGCGAGGTTGGACCTTACGATCGTAGTATTTGCACAGGACTTGCTGGTAGATTGCTGAACGGATTAAGGCCTGATTCCTCTTTTCTTCGAGCAGGTTAATATCATCCGCTCGAAGTTGTTCTTGGGCTGAGTTATTGAATCTCTCGACCCTTGCAGACCTGATCTTTAGTTCTGGCGGAAGCATGGCTTCGGCACCAAAAACTAGGAAAAAAGGTGTTTCGCCTGTTGCCCGACTAGCGGTCGTGCGAACTGCCCATAACACTGAGGGTAATTCTTGTACCCAAGCCCCCGAGCACTTGATAAGCTGGTCAAAGACTCGAGTTTTAATTCCCTGCATTATTTGGCTATTCGCTCGTTCGACTGGCCCATTGCTTTGGGGATGGGTGACAGAGGCGTAACAGAGCTTGGTACCCAACTCGTCGCAAAATTCCTGAAATTCTGCGCTCGAAAATTGTTTACCATTATCTGCGATTATTCGACTTGGGACACCAAACCGAGTGATCACGCTTCTCATCATGAACCATTTTGCGGCTTCCGTTGTTATCCCAGTCACAGGTTCGGCTTCGATCCATTTTGTGAACGTATCAATAGCCACAAAAAGGAACTCGAAGCCTCCTGGATCCCTTGGGAACGGTCCTAGGATATTGAGACCCTAGGTCGCAAAAGGCCAAGATAAAGGGATTGTTTGTAATGCCTGAGCTGGTTGGTGTTTTTGCCTGCTATGAAACTGGAATTGTACACATTTCTTAACCAACTCTTTGGCATCGTATAGGGCTATTGGCCAGTAAAATCCTTGTCGAAAGGCTTTTCCGACCAACGTTCTGTAGGAAGCATGAGTTCCACAGATGCCCCCGTGAATGTCGTGAAGGAGGTTTAGTCCTTCTCTTTGCGGTATGCATCGCATGAGTACCCCTTGAGTACCTCGTTTATAGAGGACTCCTTCGACCAAAGTATACATTTTGGCCTTTCGGGATAAACGATCTGTTTCGAGATTGTCATCGGGTACGGAACTCGTCTGAAGATACTTGTAGATGGGGTCCATCCAAGTATCCTCGTAATCTAGAGAAGCTGCCTCAATAGGAGATGTCTCTAGTGTGTCCACCAGAGATGGCTTTTGGAGTTGCTCCAAGAAAACCCCTTTTGGTACTTGTGATCGGGAAGAAGCTATCCGAGCAAGCTGGTCTGCGAGGAAATTATCCTTTCAAGGGATAAATTGTACCTCGAAACTGAAAAAATGCTTTTCAAGCTTTCGAACCTCCGATAAGTACCGAGACATGGTCGGATTAGACCATGAAACGAATATCTTACCGGTCTTACCTTAGTCCTGGGTACTTGCATTTCGTCCAGGGTACTCGTAAACAGAATGTTTAACGAGCTTCCACCATCAATCAACACTCGATTCACTCGACAGTTATTGATGGTGGGTTCGACCACGATCGGAAAACGACCAGGTGGAGTCGAAGGGATTGGACAGTCACCCTTCTCGAAAGAGATGGTGACTTCCGACCACTTCGGTACTTTGTTGACAAGAGGGGAGTCAATGGAGTTTACCTCGCGTTCGACTGCCTTAAGCTGTCGTCATGACTCGTATGCCGATGATCCCCTGAAGATGTGCTCGATGGTGTGCTCGGGATCTTGGAACGGCATGTCCTCGTTGTCATCCGACAGTGTACGACCACCGGCTTGCCCTACTTCTTCCAGGGTAGGAAGTGGCCCTTTGCCGTTGTAGTAGTCTTCGAGTTTTCGTTGAAAAACTCGGCAGTTGCGAAGGTCATGCCCTTCCTTTTTGTGGAAAGGGCACCACCTAGGCTTGTCGTTCTTCCGTTCGGGGCACTTACCTTTGCCTCGATCAGGATATTGTTTGGCAGTTCGTGGCTCCTTATCACTTATGGCCAGGATCTCCTTAGAAGCATTGGCTTGAGGTTTTTGTATCTTTGCCTTGTTCTTAGATTTCTTGGCCTTCTTATCCTTCTTTTTGCTACCTTCGCTATTCTCCTGAGGGAGCTGGTCTTCTCGATTGATGATTTTGGTCCATTCAACTACTTCGCCGCCATGGCGTCGATCGACCATCTCAAGAGTTCATTCTGATGAGGGTGGGTTCAAAGCGATGTCCTCCGTGATCCTTCTGTTGCGGACTCCCTGTTTGAAGGCTCTGATAACAGATACGTCAGAAACCTCAGGAATAGAATTGCGAACCTGACTGAAATGCCTGATGAATTAGCATAGTGTTTCGTGGTTGTTTTGTCGCATCTTGTGTAGGTCGTCCTCCTTTCCGGGGCGGTGGTAGGTGCCTTGGAAATTAGCCAGCAACAGATCACAGAGGTGTTACCACGAGTAGATCGACTCGACTGGTTGGTTTAATAACCATGATCGAGCAATCCCTTCGAGCACTGTCGGAAGGTAATTCGCCAAGACGCGCTCTCCTCCTCCTGCTGCTCGGATAGCGGTTGTGTAGATCTGAAGGAATTCAATAGGATTTTGAGACCCATCAAATTTCTCCATGTTCCCTGGCCGAAATCGCAGCAGCCAGTGAACTGCTCGAAAGTCAGGTGAGAATGCTCGACATCTGGTAATCACGTCGTAATGCCTCCTTTGTAGAAAAGAGGGGTTGACATCGCCAGGTGATCGTACTCGACGATACCCATCAAGGGGTGAATCTGACTTATAGTAAGTCTCGATCCTACGAGGGTAATACTCCTCGTACCTTATCTGCTGTTGCAGACCTCTCGATCGGAGTGGTGAGTGATCACCTCTCCTAGGATTTTTATGGTCGTTAGGCATTCGAGGAACTCTTTTCCGAATTGGGGAGCGATGCACCTTGCGGTGATCTCCATGCGGCGAGTTATTCGATTGACTGGAAGCTGATGGAGTCGTACTACCACGACTTCCAGAATGTTGTCGGCGGGGTCGTTCGAGCTTGTTCATCGTACTCCATAGCCTTCGTGCGATCTCTTCGGCGAAGAGGTCGTAGCCAGGTGCTCGGGCAAGTTCTCGGGATGGGTTCTCGAGCAGGTCATTGATATGCTGAAGTTCCTAAGCTTCTTCCGACTGGTATTGAGCGCACCCAGGCAATTTTCTCTGAGCCGCGACTCTTTTCCGTCGGTTGGTTTCAGAATCATTCATACCTGATCCTTGAGCTTGCCTTAATGGAGTGCGATGATCTCGAGAATTTCCCTCATGTTCATTAGAGTATTGACTCTGATCGTCGTCGGAGGTGTCTTTGTCATTGCCACGAGCGGTCGTAAGGAGTGATCTTCGGGGAGCATCTGTAGCCTCGTCTCTGGGAGAGTTATGGCTACCTGAGGGCAGGACAAAGACCTCTCGTTGGTGATCTCCACTTGCGCTAGAGGCCTCATCGCTTGAGGAGTCGTCGAATGACACCATCTGGCGACTTGGAGCAAACCCCTCCAGGAAGGGGAATTCCGGGTTATAACTGTCTCCGTCGATAAGCGAGTCCTGCGTTGGGATGGCCGAACTCGCAAGAAGAGCATGTTCGATCGCATCCTTTGATGGGCTATCCGGAGAGAGAGAATCACCCGATGCAGATGAAGATTCGGAATTATGACTTCTAGGAGTTGCTGCACCAGGTCGAACTGTCTCAGGCGGACTTGGACATTTGGAGAGGGAGCTCTCGCCGTGCCCTGAGTCAACCTTGGGACAACCCTCATTGTGGTCGGATTGACCCTTGTCCTCTGAGGAAACGGGTTCCCCGTCTGGACGTACAGTTGTGGGGGATAAAGATCCCTCCTTAACTCCATCGATGGTAATGTCTCCTGAAGAAAGATCTCCGGAGGCGACATCACCATCGGATAATGCATCACTTGGCTCGTAATCGAAGCTAGCATCCATGTCGATATCTGCATAATCGGCTAAGTCGAACCAATTCTCCTCGTTCTACTCTCCTGCCATGAGAGCATGAGAATCAGAAAGACAAAGAAAAGCTGATGACTTGAAGATCCCCACGGTCGGCGCCAACTGTCGGTGTTTTAGAACCAAACTTACGTAAATATTGTTTGATTCGGGGGTTCCTCTAGGCTCGAAATCATACAGATATGGAGACACGGGGATTTTTATACAGGTTCGGACCTTCTCCTGGGAGAATAACAACCCTACTCCTGTGTGTTACATGCTGTTAGTATCGCTTTATGCATCTCGAGTTATCTGTGATATATGCCTCATAATAAAATCTGAAATTAAAATATTACACATATTTGTAACAATTAGCAGCCCTACAAACAGGTGGAAGCAAGCACGGAGAATTTCCAGAAGACCAACGATATGGAACGAACAGCTAACAATGTACAGAATAGATCTTCAAATGAAATTGATCGCTTTGTCTGTATGCCTTACAAGCCGCCCTTACGCTTTAGGTACTGGCTTGGCCATGTTTGCTTTCCGTTTCCTAATTAAAGCAAGAATGGATCATATTCTTTGCTTGTATGTAGAGTAAAGACCTTGGCACAGGTAAAAGATTAGAGTACTGGTGTTTACAGTTGGGATATATCTGTTGCCTTTGAACGTGAAAAAGCAAAGCTTCGCAGCAGTACTTTATGAAATGCATGGAGGAATCAATTGACCAATAGACTTTGGCCCACCAAACTTTTGCAGACAATATAGTGACACATGCGGTGACGTATCTACTAAGACCTAGAGATCTTATGGGGTAAATGTGGGGATTGTGGCCCATGCGGTGACCCAAACGAAAGCAAACGAATTACAACTCTCCCTCTCTAATGGCTTAAGGCCGAAACAAGGAAACGTATCTCCTAAGGATCTGCTGCAGCCGAATGGCCCTTGGCGCGCCTACTGTATGTGCGCCCCCACATGACATACATACACGAATTTGGATAGAGGTTGGAACTTGGAACCAATTCATAATGCATTTCATCCTTCCATGGTTACAAATACACGCTGAATTAAGAGTTAGACTCATAATGCATTTCAATGGTAACTGGACTTCTATATATAACCCACCTCCATAATCTTTGTCGTAGAAAGCATCTTGTAATTGGACATCAAAAGATTTGTTCTCCGGTCCAAGTGACGATTCAAGTGCATCATTTTAGATAGACCGTTAAATGCATCAAGATGTCCAGTTAATGACATGCAAACGATTCCGAAAAAAAAAGACATTCAAACGAAACGATATGACTATCTTGTAGCCAAATTTCATGGAAAGAGGAATCTGCAAAACATGCTGACAACCGACATGCAGATGGAAAGTTGGAAACTTCTTCAGTAAACAACATTAGGATCGCAGAGCTTCAAAATCGTAATTGTCCTCTACTCTGATAAACACACCTTTTGAACAAAATGAAGAAAATGAAGGAACAAGGATATACGGCCATTGAACACACGAAATTCCGGCCATTTTACTACACTTGACGAGTTCAATGTCGTCACTGTTGCAGGCATGAAAACTTAATAAAGTTAAAATATTCAACAAATTAGAAAAAAAAATATCTGAAAATTTGACCCACATAATTGCATGGGTAGAATATTTACCAACAGAACAAAACATGTTCAAAACATCATAAATTACTAAGGATTTACCACTATAAATAGGTGCATTTGAGGATTTACCTCTCGATGTCTCACTGACATGTGGACATCGAGGGGTAAATCCTCAAATACATCTATCTCATAATGGTAAATCCTCAAATCCCCTAACTACAAAGACATTCTCAAACACAATAATGAGTGTATTGAACATTAGTGCAAGGCATAATACATCAATTGGCAGATAAGAGGACCTCACACACTATTTACTAGTGATTTCCCAGTTTCATTATCTACCTAGAGCATTTTCAAGAGGCTGCTGTTAGGTACCAAAGTTCTACTCGAAGAGCTATGAAGATTATAAGGATGTGAAGCCAGAACTGGACGGAGAAGAACAACTTGGGAAATAAGATATCAGTATTGATTGTTGCCTCCTTGTTACAAACCTCAAGCCCTTCATATATTGCGAAGGCTGAGTTCCAATTGAGACAGATTGAATTAGAATCTATTCCTAATTGTAACAATGCTAATTGAAAACTAGTCTTTCTATCTTTAACCTTCTATATATAAAAACTTGCTATGTGCTACTCGATTCTGGCGCTTGTATTGAAGACCCACAAAACTATCCATAACACTCCCCCTTCCTTTTGAAATAGCTCATCCGCGAGCTGATAATCGGGAAATTCTTTGCAAAAATCATCGCGCTTCACCCAGGTTTCCAAAGGCTCGTGCATTGAATTCGTCTGCCACTGAACCCGTAATTCCCACACACCACGATTCAATCTAGCACGAAGAATACTGGTAGGCTAAAGCTGAACTTGTCCATGATGAAGAGGAGACAAAACTGAAACATGTCCAGGAGGAATGCCATGAAATGGCTTGAGACTGGAAACATGGAAGACATTATGAATGCCGACCTGCTCAGGGATCTCCAAGCGATATGCAACCTGACCAATTTTTGAAACCACCTTGTATGGTCCGGAAAAACAAGGGCACAATTTGACATTGAGGCCTGGAGCAATTGAAGAGATTTGGTGTTGATGTAGCCGTAGCCACACCCAATCTCCTTGAAATTGTAATGCTCTGTGCTTGTTATCAGCCAAACTTTTCATATGTTGTTGAGATTGAAGCAACCTTAAACGAATTCCTTGGATGAACTCATTCTGTTCGCCCAACAATTGCAGGACTTCATGAACTGCCTCGGTGTCTCTTTTATGTTGTATTAATGGAGGAGGTTGCCGCCTATAAACGACTTCAAAAGAGGGTGCTTTGAGAGCGGAGTGATAAGACGTGTTGTAACAAAATTGAAGGGGTACTGGTAGGCTACACTAGCTAGCAATTCAAAATTTCTACCACATAAGCCAGGAAGCCATGCTAGCAAGAGATCATAGATCGTTACCACCAGACACGCAGCGCAGCAGAAGAAGAGTTAGAGCACCCTGATACAAAGTAGAGTGCATCGATGAAGTTGTCGTAGTCGATCGTCCAACGTAGTCGAACGTCCAACATAGTCGAACGTCCAACGTAGTCAATCGTCCAACGTAGTCGATCGTCCTTAGTACCAATCGTCTCCTCCAGCAACCAATCGCGTTCCTCGCCAAGGTCGTGGATCGTCCTCAAGCGCAACAGCAACCGCAGTAGCGTCTCTACGGTATCCACACGTCCAGGGAAGGAACACCGTACGCCAGTGTGCTAGCACCAAGTCGCACGGCAGGGCTCTCTCGAGAAGATGACGGCTAGGGTTTCGATGAAACAACTCACGTGTCTCGCGTGTCTCCCAATAGCCTCAAGCATCCTCTTATATAGTGCTCATGACGGATCCTATCCGAACACGTTTTGTTCCAACCCGTTAAGTGTGTGACCCTGTAGGTTCATGCGTAATCGGTTGTGACTCGGAAACCCTTTCCGACCACTAGTCCATATCTGTTCGAACTGAACGACCTTCTCGTGTATTCTCCCTTTGCATCACGATATCTAGTTGAACTCCAGGTGAGATATTATATCATCCATGGACTGTTCAATACTTTCTCGATCGAGTGTCAAATAACTTCATGTGATCGACTCTTCGACCATTAGTAGCATTGCCATGCACTTTCTTTATCCGACCACATCGAGGGGCCCAAAGATATCTCTCCTATTATGTTAGGAGGGGCAAATCCCATATCTGACCAGTCTCATTCCTCTGCATGTTTCATAGCATACCCGAAAGCTACCTTTATAACTACCCAGTTACGAGTAGCGTTTAGCAACCCCTAAGTGTACTATTACATATATAGGAAACCATGCTGATCTCAGGTCTAAGGTTTATACATCATCATTGCTTGAGACCAACTGATGACACATAGAATGACAACAATCTCAACAGTGTCTCAAAGTGGGTCAATCCAACACCATGTTCTCAAACATGTGTTCACATTATTGATTTGATATCTCTATATCTATGATCGGTGAAACATGGACATCAATCAATACATGTGTTGGTCGATGAGTCACTAGAGTTTCGACTAGTGACATTCGACTAGGGATACATTTAGAACGACATCATATAAGTTAGAGAGCTTCACCAACAAGTCACATACTTGTTAATCTTTAAACCTAATGATTCATTCAAGAAACAGAATAACATTTATTTAATAACTCATAAACATAGACATGATACAATCATCTCTATTATTGCCTTTAGGGCATATCACCAACAAAAATTTAGCCCAAGCTAGCCATTGAGGCCATGTCCTCACGCGATCTCCACATAAACAACGGATATACATCTCAATTGTCCTGTTAACCACCTCAGTTTGCCCATCAGATTGCAGATGGTACGTGGTGCTCATTTGTAGTTTCACACTGGTTAAGCGGAAGAGATCTTTCCAGAAATGACTAGTAAAAATTTTATCGCGATCACTGACAATAGACTCTGGAAACCCATGTAAGCGCACACTGTTGTCAAAAACTACCTGGGCCACGAATTGAGCCGTAAATGGATGACTCAAAGTGATAAAGTGAGCATATTTCAAAAACCTGTCGACGACTATCAATATAACTGATTTGTGTGCAACTTTAGGCAATCCCTCGATGAAGTCCATGCTAATGTCGGCCCAAACGTGATGAGGCACCAGGAGAGGCTGAAGCAATCCTGCTGGATGCAACTGCTCTAACTTATACCTCTGGCAAGTGATACAGTTGCAAATAAATACCTCAAGCAAACGTCGGCCTCCTGGAATATAGAAACTAGCTTGTAAATGAAGCCAAGTCTTGTCAATGCCCTCATGACCCATAGAATGCGCAACCGGAAAGAGGTGTTGAATGCCAGGGAAATCAGCTGGAACAAATATGCGACGACAAAAAAGCAAAAGGCCATCCGCAAACTCCCATTCAGCCGAGAGAGTACCAGCACTCCGTTTGGTGTACTTGTTGTTCCAGGATAGATGCGATTTGAGTTGACAGCGTAGGTTGTCATAGTAAACAAAATCGGCTGACGAAATTGTATGCAAAGTGAGATCCTCATGTTGACGCGAGAGCGCATCCACCACAATGTTGTCCTTGCCTAGTTTGTAGTCCACGGTAAAGTCATAGCCGAGAAGTTTCATAATCCACCGGTGTTGCGGCACCGTTGTCAACCTTTCATCCAACAAATGTTTCAAACTATAGTGATCAGTCCTGACCCGAAATTTACGGCCCCAAATGTACAGACACCAATGTTGGATGGCGTAAACAAGCCCAATGAGTTCGCGTTCATAAGCGGGAAGTTGAGCTTGATGAGGAGCTACCGTTTTGCTGAAAAATGCAATGGGTCGACCCCTCGTGTAGTAATCGCACCAAACCCAGTACTAGAAGCATCACAGTCAATAACAAAGTCCTTGGCGAAATCTGGAAGTTGCAGGACAGGGGCCGCGGCAATGATCTGCTTTAGAGCGTCAAAAGTGACGGTGGCTTCCTCAGTCCATCGAAAACCATCCTTGCAGAGAAGTTTGGTGAGAGGAGCCGGAATATGTCCAAAATCTTGGATAAATTTGCAATAGTATCCGGCGAGTCCTAAGAAGCCGCGCAAGTTTTAGGTATTGCGAGGGCGCGGTCAATCAAGCACGACCGACACCTTGGCCTGATCTATGGCCACCCCGTTCGATGATATGACATGTCCCAGATAAGATATTTGCTATTGACCAAAAATACACTTCTTCTGATGGAGGTAGAACTAGTGAGTAGTCAGAGTCTGTGGCACTTTGCGAACATGTCGAAGGTGCTCCGCCCAAGTTCGACTGTAAATTAAAATGTCGTCGAAGAAGACGAGAACAAACCGGCGGAGGAAAGGTTGTAGAATCAAGTTCATCATCGCCTGAAACGTAGATGGAGCATTGCAGAGACCAAAGGGAAGCACTAGGAATTAGAAGTATCCATGGTGAGTACGGCAAGTCGTTTTCAGCACATCATCAGGAAACATACGAATTTGATGATAGCCAGACCGGACCGTAAGTCCAATTTGGTGAAATAACAGGACCCTTCCAATTCATCTAAGAGCTCGTCAACATGCGAAATCTGAAATTTGTCCTTGATTGTGTGTTCATTGAGAGCTTTGTAATCCACGCAAAATCGCCACGAAGCATCCTTCTTGCGGATGAGACATTCAAACGAAACGATATGACTATCTTGTAGCCAAATTTCCTAGAAAGAGGAATCTGCAAAACATGCTGACAACCAACATGCAGATGGAAAGTTGGAAACTTCTTCATTAAACAACATTAGGATCGCAGAGCTTCAAAGTCGTAATTGTCCTCTACTCTGATAAACACACCTTTTGAACAAAATGAGGAAAATGAAGGAACAAGGATATACGGCCATTGAACACACGAAATTCCGGCCATTTTACTACACTTGACGAGTTCAATGTCATCACTGTTGTGTGCATGAAAACTTAATAAAGTTAAAATATTCAACAAATTAGAAGAAAAAAAATCTAAAAATTTGACCCACATTATTGCATGGGTAGAATATTTACCAACAGAACAGAACATGTTCAAAACATCATGTGTAAAACCATTATTGCAAGTTCCAACATGAATTACTAAGGATTTACCACTATAAATAGGTGCATTTGATGATGTACCCCTTATATCTTACGCATCTATCTCATAATAGTAAACCCTCCAATCCCCTAACTACAAAGACATTCCCACTACAACAAAACTATCACGTAGAGATGATTTTGTTTTGACGCTTTTATGTTTGTCTCTACACCGAGAAACACCTCGTATGTAAAGACGCTTCTCAAGACGTTTTATATGACGCCACAAAATCTCTTACCGTAGGAAGGCACATATACGTTTGCATTTATGTAGAGACGAATCTTGAGACGTTTGAGAATATGTTTGAGAATTAAGAGGATAAAATTTTAGTTACCGAGACGAATCTTGAGACGTTTTAGAATATGCCTCTACAGCTCTAGGAAAAGTATTTCGTTTTAAATTTTTTTCGGTGGGGAGCGAAAGGAACGAAAATAATTTCGAAAGAATTTCGTTCAAACGTTTTGGATCAAATATGAATTTTGTTCAAATGTTTTCGATCAAGTTTGAAACCTATTTTAAAATAAAGTTCATTTAAAATCAAAAAATATCAAAATTGGTTTCACTTAATTTGGAGTTGAGATGAATTAGATATGAATTTCTAAAGAGAAAAAGAATTTTCAGTGGAAAAATAAATAAAAATAAAACGAAAATGTTCATACAGTCCGAACGGCACAAAAGTGCTGTTAACATATACTGTTCACAAGTTACTGTTCATTTAAAATCAAAAATATTAAAATTGGTTTCACTTGATTTAGAGTTGTGATGAATTAGATATGAATTTCTGAAGAGAGAAAGAATTTTCAGTGGAAAAATAAATAAAAATAAAATGAAAATATTTGGACAGTCCGAACGGCACAAAAGTACTGTTCACAAGTCCGAACGATTCTTTTTTTTTTGTTTCAAATTTCCGAAAAGCCGATAAATCAAATAGATTTTTAGAAAATAGCAAATTGAGTTCAAAAATTCTAGAAAAATTCACAAAATTTCCTTGAATTATTTTGAACTTAATAAAATAATTCCAACTTAAAGTTGGCTTTTATTTTTGTACAGTATTTATTTATATTTTCTGGAAAATAGGAAAAACCTTTTAAATACCGTAAAATTCTAGAAATTAATTAAAATTTTATTTTTCACTTTAAATTCGAAAAAATCCTAGAAAACTCAATAAATTATATTTTTATTTTAAAATCCAAGATATTAAATAATTGATTTTTTTTGTTTTATTTTAACAAAGAAAACTCTTTTAAATTACGAAAATCAAGAAAAATCTTTGACACCAGAAATCTAATAAAATAAAAACTTTATAAATTTTAATTTTGATAACAGAACTTTGGGATGTTATACCTAATTGGTTTGACCAGCCCTTTAAAAATAGCAAATAAAATCTAAAAATTACAAAAATTTTCAAAGGAGTCACTAAGATGATTTAGAAGCTAGAAAAAATAATTCCAGGGGATTATCATAAGATTTTTTAAAAAAAAATTAAAGGATTATGCTTCTAGTCAATTGAAGCATTAGGCTTTCAAAATCAATCAAAACCTTAGAAAGAAATCCCAGAAAATTCCAATAACATTATGATACAACAAAAGTTTTAAATTCTCCTCATTTTTATACATTTAAAATACAAACCTGAGTTTGGGATGTTACAGTAAAATCAGGGAGTAAGACATCCAAGTCATGGTAAAATCAGGGAGTAAGGCATCCAAGTCATGGTAAAATCATATAGTTAGGAAGATGTTATCTTTAAAATATTTTTAAAAAAAAGATTAAATCATAAAAAAGTTTAGATATTAATTGTCTCGTATCATAACACACGTCCCATGAAAAATTACATAAACGAATATAATGAATATAAATTTAATCCTATCAACATATGCAGATATTTTACAGATACATGATCGGACGGATATTATGTGACTCGTTTACACCCGCTAGATATTGCAGCAAAATACTTGCTTTGACACAATATTTCCTTAGTTTTACCGTTTAAGAAGAACTTTCCTACTTTTTCTCTTGCAAATTTTTTCCCTAATATGACCTATTTTCCCACGCCTCCATCTCTCCACCTCCCCCACTTCTCCAACCACCCAATAGAAGTTGTGCCGCCTCCCCTACGCAGGTGCTACTCAAATCCCCATCGCTGGCCGGTCGGTGCTATGCCTCCTCCCCATGCAAGATCCACGCCCGGCCGCCTCCTCCTCCACGTCCTTCCTCCACGCCGGCCGCCTCTAGCCTCCACGCCTGGCCGCCTCCTCCGTCCTTCCTCCACGCCGGCTCTGCGCCCTCGCCTACATGCGCCGCCCTCCTCCGCGTCCTTCCTCTAGGCTCGGCCGCACGACCACCTCTCGCCCGTGGCCGCCCGCTTCTCGAGCCCCCACGCGCGTCGCGCACATGGTGGGAGCCGGATTTGGGGGCTACAAGTCACGAGACGCAGATTCCAAGAACGCTCGACCACTTCACTTCCCCGAGGAGGAGGAGGAGGTGTTCTTCAAAGCGGCACGGTGGGCGTCTTGCGCGGTGGGCCGACCCGGCGAGCCCACCTTCTTCTCATCAAGCAACGAGGGCGACATCGCTGGTTCACCGCCAACTCCGCCCTCGCCAGGACGCCGCCTGCTTTCTCCGCCGTCGCCGTCTTTCGCCGAGGCAACAATCTTATTATCGCTTTTAGTTGTGTCTAATTGTTCATTTGTTCGTGTTGATCATGCAAGATGCGCCGTTGTTTATTGCCTTCTCGCAAAGATCGCTATTACGGGAGTTCCTACCGTTCGCAAAGAAAGATAAGGCTTACAACAATTCAAGTCCTTGGCATATCTCACAATGAGCAAGCGCTTCTTGAAATGCCGTCTCGCTTCATCGAACTAAAGAGGAACCTATCCGCAGAAGGCAGCCCGTGGTGCTCTTTGGGGGCTCATACTGTGGAAGTAAGAGCTAGTACTAGTAGTATCTTGATTATGTCTTGTGAAGATTCTACGCTTCCTTTAATTTCCCGTGATTTTGGCCTAGTGGTCCACCGCCTCCCGAGTTTCGAGCTTAGTTACGTACTAATGTCGTTGATTGGGACAAGGTCGGGTCGCTTGATGAGGCTTAAATACCCGCATATCACCGTTGGAGCTCTCGTGTCATCACCCGATCCTACGCTTTGAGTACATTGTCCCTTCCACCATATTCTACGATCTTGTTTCAGATGATTTTAAGGTGCGTAAAAGGCCATCTTGTGCTTCATTTTATTGTTCTAGTCTTCTAGATAAAGGACACCATGACACCAGCTTTTTCTTTGTGTTTAGAGGGAAAGTGTAAGTCGCTTTCAAACAATAAAGGACTCTTGGAAAGCATTAGATGAGCAAGGAAATAGTCAAGATGGTCTTCTCGAAACTAAGCAAAACTTTCCACCTTTGTCGGTGAGAGATTTCTCTGTGCACTCCATTTTTTACATTGAGATCATTTGTAATAATAGAAGTATGAATGGTCGGTAGAACCTTGAAAACGATCGGGACCTTTCAGATTGGTTGAGCTCAAGATACGCTTATCCGCCATGGTGGATTACCCAATGCCGCGGACTTTCTCATGCCTTTGCTCGCCAACCCAATAAAGGAAGTTAGTTCTTAAACCCTTGCTTACCAATTACCATATATTTTGTTACAAAATTCTAACATGCTAAAATTCAAGTGGCAATTCTTTGCTTTGTATCCCAAAGGCACAACTAAGGAAATTATGTAGTGGATCGCCTTGCATTTTCTCGAGCCATAACTACTTCATCAGATATTATCTTGTTTCTTTTTCGGTATGTAGAAATATTGATAATCAACCCGAGGGTACTAGTACATCGGAACACATATATGCAGGAGTAAATGTATACTACAACTATACTTGCATCTTGTTGATCGCTTTGATCTAGATGATGATCCTCATGGGATGGGTGGATGGGATTGGCGTGTCCCGCAACTACAAAATTTTAATTTGTTTCTATCTATTGGATATCTCGATATATGTTAAGGTACTTAAATTGTAGTGTATGACATATTCTTCATTCTTGGTTAAAACAGCTTGTACCGAGATGGTAATGCCAATGTCTTACATTGAAGGTATTAGTATGTTTCCACCATATGAATTTGACTATGCTTCATATGTCGATGCAATCTTATAGTGCTTCTTAGAACGGTAATGGCATGGAATGAACCGAGAACTAAATATAAGTATAGTTGAACCGATTGCTTCAATGTAATCTACATCATGTAATGCAATTTGTGAACTACATTACATTGCATTAGTCAATTCATGAATTTCTAATCTCGCATAGTGGCATTATGCTTTCAAAGGTAACTTCATTGAATAACTATGATTCGATATGAAACTAGATCCAAGAAATGCCATACCGGTGTCACATTTTCGCATTGGTCGGTTAATAGTATATCGTTGGTAGTGGCCACTTGGGCCATCCGGTCTTTGTGGGTTTCAGATCATGCGGTATCATAGTTCATAATCGATGTACTAGTGGATTGGTTTGCGGAGCACACCACATCGATCCGCACTCTGCGACTAAAGAGGACCCGGATTGGCTGGTGGGCCTGAGAGAATCAGAACTCGAGATCATATCTGGATGGCTATCGGATTACTACAAGGCAAGAGGACCACTCTTTCAGCATGCAGCTACCAAGGGCTCAGCTGCATCCTAAGGAAACATCGCGTGCTCCATCCTCCACTGTCCCAACTTCTTCTGATACAAAACAACATGGTATGTTATATTCTTCTAATTTCATCAAAAAAAACTTGTCATCTTACACTTTTCTAACTAGGACATTTATTTCTTTTTCAACCGGCTTTGCAGGATAATTAAGGACTACAAAGAGAATGCAATGGAGATGGAGGAGCTAATGTATTAGTTTCTCCCTGGACAAAGCTTATGGATGGATTCCAACTATTTAGAAAAAAAATTTTGTCAATCCATAGGATCTTTTCCTGATGTATCTGCACCTTTTTTATATGGATGTTTGATTCAGTTGTGAACTCCACTTGTTGTAAATTTAAATATTTGTTGTCTTTATGAAGTGCATGTATGCTCTACAATTTTCTTAGTTTGTCGATTATGAGAATATGAAGCTTTCATGTGACGACATGTGCTCAACTGCTTTTCTAGTTTTTTTTGGATAGGGTGGAATAATGTCTTCATATGACAATATATGTTTCCGCTTGTAGCAAAATGCACGAATCAAATTCAAATAATCCAATTAAATTCAAATAAAAAGTTTACAAGAAGATGTCCAAAAGACGCTTTTGCGTACCTAGAGACGATATAACGCCTCTACAAAATGTGTATAAATTGTGCACACATGAATTGAATAAATTTGTAAAAGCGTCTCTATGTTTGTTGGCACGCAAATCGGACGTGTCTATATCAGTAAAGACATTATGTAGGTGTATGTACTAAAACATCTCTACATATATAGACATGAATTTTAACGTCTCTGTAAAGCGTTTTATACCCTGTACACATGTTTTACAAGCGTCTCTACGGTTCTTGTCACGGTCCGTGGGGAGGCGCTCCAAAGACGCTTTATAAAAACAGCTCTACGGCCCTCTAGAGATGAAATAACACGTCTCTAGCTTATAGATTGGACGTCTCTACATGGATGTTGTGTTGTAGTGTCCCAAACACAGTAATGAGCGTATCGAACATTAGTGCAAGGCATAATACATCAATTGGCAGATAAGAGGACCTCACACACTATTTACTAGTGATTTCACAGTTTCATTATCTGCCCAGAGCATTTTCAAGAGGCTGCACATAACTAAGTTGTTACATGTAAAGTTTAAGTACACTCTTGGTGGATATGTAGCAGAATTTATAACCGTAAGTCCAAAATTAACCTGATAATAATATAAAAAATATGTATAAATGCGAGATCGTATAAATTAGGACAAAGCCGTGCCACTTAAATAAGTTTGATCCACCAGAAATCACCAAAAGCTTCACAAGATCCTAAACTATCTGAAACCAGAGTGAAATGTCATAACACAAGATAAGAATAGCATAGTTCCGGTTTGGGATCTAAAGAACAAAGAAGTCTGCACTGCACATACTCTTTAAGAAATGGCATCAAAGACTTGCCACAAATTAAACACAAGTGGGCAACAGGAGTCTGCGCCAGATGGCAACGCCCATCTTTGGCCACTTCTCCAATTATTCAAATCTCAAGATCAAATCCAATGTGAATGGCAAACGAGGTGCATCCCCATTCCCGAGGGGAACAAAAAGCTCAGAGGTGCCAACAAAGACCTCGAAGAACTCTTTGAAGACCAAAGTGAGAGGTGGCCTCCCCTTTACTTTTCGCTACTCTATATCCATAGTTATATACTATGTATTAGTTTAGTCCCCTCTAAACCATCAATTCTCATGTCCAAAAGTTAGTTTTTTAAAATTGATGTTTCACCACCATAGATGCCCTCCCCTTTAATTGTTCTCTAGCTTTGCTATTAGGCCAGCCACCAACAATGCCAACAAGAGGGTGACCAATAACATTTCTTGACCCCATCCCATGAATTCAAGATCACCGCACTAACACGATCTTCTATATGTAAACAAGTACATTCTCGAACAACCCAAGACAAAGGTTAAACACCTTGGAAGTGTTGGGAGGCATATACACACATGAATTCTTCTACGGTTTTGAATTTTACTTCTACAAACCGAGAACTCACAAAGGATAAAAAAGAATGTTCATTTACCAATTCATCTCAGAGATGCCGATGGCAATATTCTCTTTTGTGAACAGATACAAGAATTCAATAAACATACATAACATACTCCTAGTCCAACATAACTATTTGCAGTATTTAGTTGCAAAATGAAGAAACGAGTACTTGTTGCATTGGCTCTAATAAAGCAATGAAAGCAATGAAAGATAAACTTCACTAAAATTGTTAATTACGTCATTGATCAACTACTAATCTACGAAATAGGAGCAAGCACACGCAACAAAATAATCAATAATAGCTTTTACTTGAAATAGAGACGAACTATAAAGAAAAGCATTATTCCAACTTGAAGGGCTGGCGAGCAGTGTGTGCTTAGGGCTAATAATGGGTAGAATAATTTTTAACAAAATAATCATTATTTTATTCCAAAATACAGTAATATACCCTTTTTTTATTTTACAGGAATAATCCTCTGTCGCTCCACCGTTGGGCGACTTGGATTTAGTAGATCAACCATTAGGCGACTGACCCTAGTCGCTTAATGGTAGAGCGACAAGCGGAGTAGTCGTCCGGTGGTTGAGCGGCTATACCTAGTCGCCTAACGGTCGCGCGACACGTGGAGTAGTCGCCCGGTTGTTGAGAGACTTGTTAGAGTCACCCGGTTGTTGAGAGACTTGTTAGAGTCGCTCAACCGATGGACGATTAAAAATAATAACATTATTATTTTAAAAATCCGATGGAAATAATTGTGGGGGAATTAATGATAATTTTTGTAGGTAATACATTTAGCTAATCTTGTTTGTAGGTTGTTAAATTTTTTGGAAATAAGAGGGTGGTGGTTGGTCTATTTGTGATTTTCGTAGATTCTCAAGTGTATGAAATCTGTTAGACTCACAATAACTTTTTGTGCTCGTCGTATGTTGTTGTAGTGCGGTAAATTTCTAAAGAATTTTGTAAGAACGATTGAGGTAGCAATGATTCGTAAGTAGAAAGGTAAGTGATATTGCGATACACCAGAGAATTCATACACGATAGAGAACTTTAGAGAAATAGCACAACAATAACAACACGAGGGAATTCATACACAACCATGTCATGGTAACTATGAAGTAAAATACGTACGCAACGAATGCAAGTGCACCAAGCACAACGAAGACCCCCTACTAGCTGCCAGCTACACCACTCGCAGCACCTCCTCTGTCGTCGCCACATCCCACCCCCAGTCCGTGTCCGCCCGTATGGCCCTACTTGGGCTTCCTCAGCGCAGGGTGTCGGGGCTTCCACGACAGGGTGAGGCGGTCAGGAGCCCTACTGACCCGTGGTCCCTAGGCCTGTGGGGTCAACTCCACTGGTGCCTGCGTGGCCACTGGGGCACCACTGAGCTGCGACTCGGAAAGAACATCGACGGGTGCGGGCTGAGGTGCTCCCCTGACCTCCCCTAGGTCTTCCACGAAGTAGCTGTCCATGTCATGCGGGAGTTCCTTGTGCGGGGAGAGCTGAACTCCCAGCTGGGCCGCGTAACCTGCAGGAAATTTTTGTTTATTCGTGTAATATATCAGCGCGCCACAAACCTAAAGAGACGAAATGTACCTTCGGTGTGGTCCATGGCGCGCGTCCAACTGCCATACAAGTCGGGGAATAACGAATACTACCCTGGCGCTATCGCGTAGGGGTCCAGGGACGGTGGGTACCCACGTGCCAGCCCTGACCATCCGGCCTGGCCCAGCGGCGACGGGGGTGGGTAGCCACGTGCCTAGCCTGACCCTCCAGCCTGGTCAGGCGCTGGCAG
The DNA here is from genome assembly GCA_036346405.1 of Phyllostachys edulis. Lineage (NCBI taxonomy): Eukaryota > Viridiplantae > Streptophyta > Magnoliopsida > Poales > Poaceae > Phyllostachys > Phyllostachys edulis. Next base: position 79,909,797 of record CM070546.1, on the reverse strand, counting down.
GGCACATGTTGGGTGGGCTGTAGGACGTGGCGGCCTCGACGTACGCATCAACGTGGCCACCTCTGGGACCATCATGCATGACATCAGGGTCAGGACACGCCTCCCGCACTGTACACCCGACGGGCCATCTACAGCAACTCGTCGCTCATCACCTCCGCACTGTGGGTGACCCTGTCCAGGATTGACCCGGAGTCCCTCACAACCGCGGCTGTGATGTTCGTCTGCAAGGAGTACATGAAAGCGTCAAATTTGTAATTGTGGTAACCGTACTCGAACATTTCGAAACACGAGAATACGTACCACGAGGTGCACGTTCAGCGTGAAGTGTACAAGGCACGTGTCGGTCCATGCTGGTACGTGAGCAGGGGGGTCCACGACAAGCACCAACTTGGTGCGTGTCTATGAAGCGTACCAGCGTAGGTACTCGTCGTACGCACTGGGGTCGTACGGTCGCCCTCCTGCACACAGTCCTAGAGGGCATCCGCCCACTCCGCCAGCCACGGCTCCATCTTCGTCCCCCGGCTCATCCTGCTTCCACCCCTCCTACTCTGCCCGCGAAATGTACCACTGCAATTAGGAGCCATCGCAACAGAACTGGAAAAAATAATAGCAACATGTGTTGTGTGTAACTCACCCATGGACCGAGTTGAGCAACCGACGCCCGATGAGGACTGGAAAACCTGGCGGAGGACGAACTGGTGCATCACCCTATGCACCGCGTAGTCCTCAACGAACACGTCGAAGATGAGCTTCCTCTGTGTAGTATGCTCGATCGCGCTAGCATAGTGAGGACAGCCTGGCGGGAGCGTGGTCCTCCATTGCGATGGCAATTGTGCCCGATTACCCGCGTACCCGCGGGCAAATACCCTAATGGAGGCGGGTATAGGCATCTTGCTTTGCCCACGGGTATAAAAATGGGCACAATTTCTTACCCACCGGGTAAACGGGTGCGGGCATGGGTAAGCTCCACCCGTACCCGCTTCACCCAATTACCCGCCATATAAAAAGAAAAAACCCTAACCCTGCTGGTTTCACAGCCCCCGCTGCCCAGTGCCACTTCCAGCCGCCACCGCTCTCTCCCAAATCCCTAATCCTCATTTGCTCCTCCCACCAGACTCCTCCGACCAGATCTCATCTCCCACCAAAACCAGATCTCCTCCTCCCAAGCTCCCGTCCAGTGCCGCCCTCTTCCGTCCTGCCAAGCCTCCTCCATCTTACTCACAAGGCGTCCTCCTCCTCCTGATCCCGGCCACAGACCTCCTCCTGGGCCCCAGCCGCAGTGCCTCCTCTCGATGCCCACACGTCCTCCCGATCCGCCGCGCTCCTCCCGATCCGCCTCATCAATCCTCTGGCCAGCGCGCCTCCTCCCCAGTGCCCCGTCCGGCCCTCCCAATCCGCCGCCCTCATCAGTCCTCCCGGCCGCGCCTCCTCCGAGTCCTGTCCGCCGCGCCTCCCGGTCCACCGCCCTCCTCTCGGTCCGCCGTGCCTCCTCCCGGGCCGCCGCGCCTCCCGGCCACAGCGAAGGTTGGCTCTGTCTCCCCACTGCACAAGCCGCCCGAGTCCCAGTCCCCTCCCCTGCACGGCAAAACCAGGTGAAAACTTGACGCACTCTTGCTTGAACTGAATTGGTTTTAACTGCTAAAGCAATGGTCAGTTGGTCAGCACCTGAAATGTGTAGTGGAGTACTAGAGTATCCTCGGTAGAAGACTACGCTTTTCGCCGGGTCCATGTTCTTGTCGACCCAGCGCTGCGCGCCCATGTCTTCAAGGCTCTCCTGTAAGCCAATGGCCAGTGTTGAAGATGAGGATGTCTTTTTTTGTGTTAGCTACATATTTGTGCTCAATGGTCAGTTGGTCAGCACCTGAAATGTGCAGTGGAGTACTGGAGTATCCTCGACCGAGACTACACTTTTCGCCGGGTCCATGTTCTTGTCGACCCAGCGCTGCGCGCCCATGTCTTCAAGGCTCTCCTGTAAGCCAGTGGCCGGTGTTGAAGACGAGGGTGTCTTTTTTTGTGTTAGCTACATATTTGTGTTAGCTGTTGTGTTACATATTTGTGTTAGTACTTATACTACAGCTACATACTTGGATTAGATCCCATCCCCGGCCTATCATTCATGCTCCCAGTAATATGTGTTAGCTGTTGTGATTTAATGTTGTTGTAAATTTTTTTGATTAGTGTTCTAAGTCTTATATTTGTGTTCATTCAACTATCAGATGGCGACTCCAGGAAGTAGTAGCCAACATGGGCAATCTTCTCAAGGCTCAATACTCCGTGATCAGCAAGTAGGATCTGAAACCGAACATCAAGTTGAGGAAGACTCTCGTGGCACAAAGAGAAAACTCGCTTCACCCGAAGATGCAGATGCAGAAGAGGAAGAGTGTATATAAACTAGGAACATACCTTTTTTTACATTGATGGTTTCATCAAGCAAGTTATCTAGGAATGGAGCAACAAAGGATTGTCAAAATGATGCTTTCGATACCTTCATGCTCGCATGCGATCATTCGAGCTTGAGACATCCGTGGGAGCTGCTGCGTAACTATTGCAACATCGCCTCCGACCTTGTTGTATGTACATGCTTACGCTTATCGCCGCCGATGCATACTTATTGCTGGTCCAGCTTGTTGCAACTCGTATTATCGAGCCATCTGAGCTGATGACAATGCCGCTTGTTATTTCACTTCATGCGAGCTCATTTCGTAACCAAGTGGTGCAAACCGCCCCTATGCATCTCATTTTTGAATGCCGCGCTTTGTTGCATCAAGATATGTGTTGCAAGATACAACATCTTTTAAGATTGCCCATGCAATTTCTCTTGCATTACTAAGACGCCACCGATTCCATGGAGGAGTGAGGAAGACCTATTGATACCGACTTGCACATGGTAAAGGAGATCTACACAGTCGGGATGATCGTGAGAAGACCAATAGATCATGATTATTCCATCTTTGGATCTTCCTTTTCTCGCCACAATGTAGGTCACTGATCATTTCTTGTGGTCACTGCCATAATGACCACAGCAACATTGGAACTATATTCTGAATCAGCTTTTAGCACTAGTGGTAGAGTGCTAAGTGAACATCACAGTCGTCTCACTCCAGCTATATTGGAGGCATTGTTGTGCTCACAAAGCTGGCTTCGGAATGACCTTAAAGGTATGCAATTAGTGATGTAAATATTTCAAATTTTCTATGTGATTGGAAGTTAGTAATGTAATGCAATGTTTACTTTTCAGGTGAAGGAGTTGAGGGTTTATGGACATGCCTTGAAGACATTGAAGAGGAGCTTAAAGATTGTTGTTCAATCTCGATAGTCGACTCTGATTAACAAACCGTTTTATGGACATATTTTTCATCTATTTGTTGAATTGTTGTAATTGAAAAAATTTCGTACGTTCTACTCTTGTTGCAAACTTAATTTGTTTATGTGTGAGGAACTATGTCAGTTTGTATTTCCATTTTATTTGTTGAACTTGATTAGTTGTTTTGTCGAACTTGATGTGTGATTTGCGATGAACTTTCTTAGTTGTTGAATGTATGATGCACTATTGATGTGTGAATTAAAATGAACTTGATGTTGGGATACGGGTAGGCTACGATAGCAACAAATCAAAATTTCTACCACGTAAACCAGGATGTCAAGCAAGAAGATGATCACAGATTGTTACCACTAGACGCGCAGAGCAGCGGAAGAAGCGCCGAGCGTACTGTCCGACGAAGAGCGATCGATGTATCGAAATGTAGTCGATCGTCCGGCGTCAAAGACGTTGATGCAAAGGGTAAGTGGTCGATCGCCTCCTCCAAAGACCTCAGAGTTCCTGCGAAGATCACGGATCATCCTTAAGCGCAACAACGAGAAGCGCCTATGGTATCCACACGCCCGGGGAAGGAACAACCGTCGCTGGTGTGCTAGCACCAAATCGCACGGGGGGGCTCTCAAGAAGATGGCGGCTAGGGTTTCAGTAGGGCAACTCACGTCGACTCCCTCATCCCAATAGCCTCATGCATCTCCTTATATAGTGCCCGCGACGGATCCTATCCAAACACGCTTTTAATCGATTCAGATCGGTTTGTTCCAACGCTGCTAAGTGTGAGCCGTTAGGTTCATGTGTAGTTCGGTTGTGACTCTGAAACCCTTTCCGCCCGCGAGTCGAAGCGGTTCCTAGCAGACATAATGATTCCCTAATACACACAAATTATATCTGACGAACCTTAATGCAATATGATCTACGACCAGGTCCTCATCACTTACGACACTGTGTCCTATCTCTATACGACTTGCTCAGATTTGATCACGACCAACTTGTAACTCCTCACGACTTGGTTTCACCACTCTGTGATTACGCTCGACCAGCCTACGACTTGCTTGTATCTCCATACGACCGATCCGTAGTCGGTCGAACTGCAACTACCTACTCATGTATTCTCCCTTTGCCTCACGATATCTGGTTGAACTCCGTGAGATGTTGTGTCATCCATGGACTGCTCAATGCTTTCTCGACGAGTATTGATAACCTTATGTGGTCGAACTCTTCGACTACCAAAGGGCATGGCCATGCACTTTCTTTATCCGACCACTTGAGGGGCCCGAAGATATCTCTCTGTTATGTTAGGAGGGCAAATCCCATATCCCACCAATCACATCCTTTGCATGTTTCATAGCATACCCAAAGTCAGCTTTATAACTACCCGCCATTTAGTAGCGTTTGGCAACCCCTAAGAGTGCTATTACACATGTAGGAAACCATGCCGATCTCAGGTCTAAGGATTATACATCATCATTGCTTGAGAACAACTAACGACACATAGAATCATAACAATCTCAATAGTATCTCAAGGTAGGTCTTATCCAACACCATGTTCTCTAACACATGTCCACATTATTGAATCGATATCCCCGCGGGCATGCCCGTTTACCTGGGTACCCATCGCCCGTGGGCATACTCATCACACAAACAATGCACACATCAAGTGTTGGAAATATGCCCTAGAGGCAATCATAGAGATGATTATATTTCATTATGTTCACAATATTTGATAATATGTTCCTTGAATGAATCATCAGTCATGAAGATTAACGAGTATGTGACTTGTTGGTGAAGCTCTTTTTAACTTATGATGATGTCATTCTAAAAGTATCCCTGGTCGAAAGTCACTGGTCGGAACACTAGTGACTCTATGACCAGCACATGTATTGATTGATGACCATGTTTACCCGGTCATGGATATAGGGATATCGATTCAATAATGTGGAAATGTGTTACAGAACATGGTGTTGGATAATACGACTGAAGTAAAGATACAGGAGAGTACGTACCCGTCTACGGCACCAAAGGGACCCTACGGTTGGCTGGTCCACCGCGCCCCTGTGGTACATGTCCTCGCGGTACGGACTGTTGTCGACCAGCATGGGTCGTCCGAGGGGAAGCGCCGAACCACTGAATCGCAGCAGGGGGATAGCTCATGAGACAGAGCTCGGCCTCATCCTACAACACGCATCGCACATGCCGCGGTACGTCGCGGCAAGTACGACTAATCCCCAGCTAATCTACACCTCCTCCCCGTTGGCGATGGACCTCGTGTACCTCGCGAGGCGGGTGTCGATAGAGTCACCGTGGTTGCTAGTAAACAGTATCCAGCCGAACAACCACAACAAGTACGCCTCGAGGTGCCGCGAAACCTGGTCCTCGCCGGCCTCCGAGTCCATCCGCTTGACCTGTGCGAAAACGTCTCATTACTAAGCCCGTCATATAGCAAGGATAGTGCATCGCTAAATAGGAAAAATGCATAGAATACGTACCCGAAACTGCGAAAGCCACCACAAGGGCGGGCCATGCCTCTGTCGCGTCGGGAAGACGTAGTATGCTACCACGGCCTCGGCCGAAAGAACCCCCTAAAACCTACCCAGCAGGTCCTCACACCAGTCGACAGGCGCGTCCGGCGGGGAGGCAGCGGTTCCCACGACAGGCAGGCCGAGCAGCACCGCGGTGTCCTCCAGAGTGGGGGTCATCTCCCCAAATGGGAGGTGGAACGTGTGCGTCTCGGGCCGCCACCGGTCCACCAGAGCTATCAGCAGCGATCGGTCAAACGGGAACCGTCGTGGCCGCTCTGGGTCGGCTTGGACCTCCCTGTCGTCCTCGACCGGAGCGAGGACGACGGCCTCCAACATCTGCGCGAGTGGTAGAAGGCTGGCATTGCTCAGCCCGCAAAAGCACGAAGAAATAAGTACATAGCATGTACACATGATAAAAATAAAGTGCCACAGTTTGCAGACAAACATCTCTCTCCAGCGTGGGTCTAGTCTCCAAGCCCATCGGGGTGTCCGCGTACGGACCACCCCTAAGTCAGTCGCCTCGTCCCAGCCCTCAGGATGCGAGACACGACGCCTAGCGCGGTGCTACACGTCAACAAGCTGGTCAGCAAGCCGAAAGGCCAGTCGGAACCACCAAGGTCACGAGCCATACCTGCATTACAACAATTTCAAGTTAGCAATTACAACACAATTAGTGGTTTAATTATTTATAGTGTAGCTTCAAAAATTGTAAAATTTTTGTTGCATTCTTGCATAAACCGCATTATCCTCACCATATATAGCCATAGCCACATTTAGGAATGTGGCATGAGTGGAAGGTGGGTGCGAGGACGGCCTTGGATCGCTGGATGGATGGCTCGGATGTCTCATGTGCATATGTCCACGAAATAATTTATGTGCACACGATATGTACTTAGCCATAGCCGCATTACAACTATTAACAACTAAATTGTCGTTAGTTCTATGACTACACTATTAACAATATGCAACATACTCGACACAACTAAACATCTAACGATTTTAGTTGCTAACCACTGTCGTCAATGCATGGACTTCTCCTCTCTTTCCCTCCCTCTCCCTTTCCTCCTCTTCTCCTCTTTCTTTCTCTTCTCCTTCCTCTCTTCTTCTCTTCTCCTCATGGCCACGAATGGAGCCATGGTTCTGTTCCGCACACGGCCGCGCACAAGCATGATATAAGCCCCTAGTCGCCCAACCGTTGGGCGACTACGGACTAACTATTCACTCAACGGTTGAGCTATTATTAGTAGCCGAAGGGACAGCCGCTCAACTACTGGGCGACTACTCTGCTTATCGCTCTACCATTGGACGACTAAATTCAGTCGTCAGTCGAGCGATAGGGGGTTATTTCTATTAAAAAAATAGGTATAATATTGTATTTTAGAATAAAATAATGATAATAGGTAGAAACCCAACCCACCCACAAAGGCATAACAAAATACCCAACCCAACCCAGCCCACCTAAAATTACTAGGAACCCAACCCAACCTGTATGGAATTTCAACCCAACCCAACCCGTATAGAATTTCAACCCAACCCAACCCAACCCCCACTTACCTTTGTACAATTTGAACCCTAATCCAAGAAAAAAATTAGAAAAAAAAATCTAAACAGACACAAGGGGATGAGAAAAGCTTGTACAAGATACATTCACGTTGTCTGATCCAAATTGATGGACATTGCATCTGTGTAAACTGGGCATGTATCTCAAATCTCAATGCGAAGCTCGACATTGCTAGTTTCAGATTGCATATAAGCTTGAAATAGATAAATTTTAAGCAACACACAGTTCATACAAGAAATAAGCTAAAAAGCTACATTCCAGAATGTGGCAAAAGGTATTTCCCCCAAAGTTAAGATCTACAAATCCATAGCTAGCAAGTCTAATTGCTTAGGGTCAAAAAGTTTCAAGAGAACACAGAAGAGCATGCTCTGCTAACAAGAAGCTTTGCTACTTCATTGAGATGTTGGCTTGTATCTTCAGGCCTTCTGGACTCTCAAACCTGGATCAATGGACCCCAAGGACGATGTCGATGCCGCCCAGTGGTATGGTGCGCAAGTCGAGGATGAAGTGTTCCTGGTCAATGGAGAGGGGTGTCACGTAGCACACCTCGCCGCTCGCCACCTTGTCTATATTCGCCACGGCCACGGAGAGGCCCATGCGTGGCGCCAGCGTCAGCCCAACCTGATCGACAAGCTCCGCGGCGATGAAGTTATGGGTAGAGCCGGAGTCAATTAGGGCCATCAATTGGATGCCATGTATCATCACCGGAAGCTGCATCATTTGGGACTTGCGAATCTCGGTGAGGGTGAGGAGGGAGATGGTGGCATCCGCGTCTGTCTCCTCAAGGTCGTCATTGTCCGGCTAAACCTGCAACATAAAGATGCGTTGACAGAAACGTTGGTGACTGGTGGCCTGGCACGAACTTCTCGTCGCAGTTGTAGCAAAGTCCCTTGCCACGACGTTCCTCCATCTCGGTTGGCGTGAGGCGCTTGAACGGCTTGGCCGAGACTGACGGCCCCATGGTCATCGCCGATGGTGTCGTCGAGCCGGCCTCCGACGCACCAGATGCGGCCAGCCGTGGTTGGAAGGGCCGGGAGCTCGCCGGCTTGGAGAATGTCGAGGATGCTATCAGCGCCGAGGGTAGCAAGGAGAGACATTCGTAGGCTCTGGCGAGGTCCATGGTGACCTCCAGGTTGTTCGGCCTCTGGAGTTCGACGTTTGTCTACAAGGGCTCGCTAAGTCCCACCGTGAAGAGCATCACCTGTTGTTCCTCGTCCAAGTGGCCGCAACGAGCGAGGAGGGTTCCGAGTACATTATTCGCCACTCAATTTTTACTCTAATTTAATTTTTGTCCCTAAATTATAATATCAGGTAAAACACGTCCTCTAAGTATAAATACCGTACAAAAACTATAATCTATTCTTTTTTAGAGCTGTTTTGTATCACGTGAAAAAAAGAAATATTTCTTCCCATCCGTGCGTCCACGCTGGTTAATTGCTTCGTTGCTTGCCACCTTAGCTAGCTCACATGGGTCTCGTGGTGCTCCTGGCGAGAGATGACCAGCAGCAGCGCTCGAGATGCTGGTACCAGCTGTTGTGAGGCGACGGAGACGGCGAGGAGATGGGCGCGACGGGGTCGGTGGTTACCTGGGTTAGGGCCAGGCGGCCTCTATGGCTGAGGAGGGTGGGGAAGACGGCCGAGAGGAGGGCGCCGTTGCTGTTCCGGATGGCGCGCCCGGGCGGCAAGATCAAGGTGTGGCTGATGCGGCTGGTGTTCTGGTGTCGGCACGGCGGGTGGTCACATTGCTCGCCCGAGCTCGGCGGGCGGTGGTCATGCGAGCATCAACGTGGCAACCGAAAGTGCCCCACCATCGTGTTCTCCTTGTAGTGGGGGCTCCCGTCTGTTGTCCCACTCCGCCAACAAGGCGCTGCCGGCCGGACCGCCACATCAAGGGCCTTCTACCTCGAGAGGAGCCTCTCCGCGGCTCCCCTTGTCGATCAAGAACATTAATGGCTTATCACAAGCTACGGTGGCTTATCACAAGCTACATTGGAAGTCTCGTACCAATCATACTACAGAGATAACATTGTATACTATCTCCATCGTTGTCATACGATGCTTGTGATATTTCAGTCCGCCAACGTGAGTATCACCGCCATCGCAAGCAAAAATAGTTCAAGATAAGAAGAATCAAGAAAATAATGACGAACGATCGGTACCATTCCAAAGAATCGAACCACACAAGTAAGGGATGAACTTGATCTGGTGACAACACAAAGATAGTTGAGCATTGCATAAGGGAATGGTGAGATTCTAAGCAATGCAACCACCCAAATTGTTGGAACCACTCCTTCGCTAGTCACAATCGAGCTATCTGCGAGGCCATCTCTTTTCTAACCATCCCTACATATCGACAAACGTAAGAAAGCAGAGAAGTAACCTATGATCCAGATATAGCACATACATAAAAGAATCTGCAAGATAGGCAAATTTCATAATTAAGCTAATGGAGCTGAGAGGTTTTACTTGTAATCGTTCACGGAACAATGTGCCAATCCAATACGGTATCGACATGAACCATGATGATCGAGAAACCTAAACCGTAGCCAAATATTATTCTAGTTAACCACATGAGCCAACACCAGGCATCCAAACGATCTTGCTTCCCATCGAATAATCGGCAAGAGCACCTACAATACAGTATCATGTGTACAAAGCCAACACCGGGCGTCCAAAAGATCTTGCTTCCCATCGAATAATCGGCAAGAGCACCTACAATACAGTATCATGTGTACAAAAGGTTTGTGGAAGTTAAAACACATTGAATCATTCGAATCACTAACCGCTTCACTATGTTCGTACTCAACGGAGTATGTAACATGCAAAACAATAATCGATGGGATCAATGTAAAACTCTCAAAGCTTTAAATATTAAAGATTTCAACTAACCACATGGCTTGCCCAGATTAAGATTAGTCGATATCTAGTCGACCAATTAAACAGGACAAAAAATATCAAGGGTACATGAAATCCATAGAATAGTATTAGAATACTTCAAACATACGCAGGAATCAACAAACACCGCGAGGAGAAAACGCAAGGTAACCATCTCGCATACAAAGGGGAGCCCCATTTGTAGAAGACGAGAAGAGCAAAGACTAGAAGCAGTCCTCCGATCACAAGCCTCATCCACGAGATGGACGAATCCGACTCGACCTCGGCCTCGCCAATGGTACAAAGGCGGCTCAGTAAACTGCGCCAAGGCCTCCACCTCCTCTCAAGAACCCGCCTTCTCCCGGCTCCTGACTCCAGAACCGCACCTTGGAGATGAAGCTGCGGTAGAGGAAGTAGCGGCCGGCGATCTTGGCGAGGCAGGCGATCTGGGACAGGGAGAGGCCGAGGGCGCGAAGCTCCGCGGAGATGGGTGCGAGGGAGCGGTCGATGTGGGCGCAGAGGATGCGCGGGTTGGAGGCGGCGGCGGTGTCGACCTCCTTGGGGGAGAGACCGAGGCCAGTGAGGATGGCGTTAGGGTTGGAGGGGGAATTGAGGTGGGCGAGGTTCTAGGAGGCCTTAAGGGCTTGTGGCTGGGTGAGATAGCAGTTGGCGATGAGGTAGTCCTCGACGACGAAGTGGCTTCCGAGAGTGGTAACGGCGGCGACGTCATAGGGGAGATGGAGGCGTAGGCGGAGGCCGCAGCGGGTGGGGAGGTGGACGGCGGCGAGGAAGAGAAGAGGCATGGAGGCGAGGAGCATGGCAGGGTGGGGGAGGAGATGTGACCGAGGCCGCTTTGGCAATTTTTTATCCGACTGGAAAGCCACGTGGGTCAAACACCAGTGAAAACCGCTCTAAAACAGATGAAGTGGTATCTTTTGCGCGGTGTTGATAGTTCGAGGGCGCGTTTTACCCGGTATTATAATTCAGGGACGAAAATTAAACTAGAGCAAGAGTTAAGGGAGATTATTCTTAATCCAAATGGAAATGGGTAGTGTATTGCGAAAGGAAATTTGCGTGAGGTCCTTCCCATCAGCTGTCCATTCCCCTCCATCAACCCGGATGGATGGCTGATGGGTAGGTCTCGCCTGAGGCCCTCCTCCATCGAAGAATTTTCTTTCGTGTATCACGTGGACGTGCGATGCTCGTATGTGGGCCTTGGAGGGTTAGGTGGTGGGGCCTACTGTCAGAGAATAATTAGGTGACGGAGCGAGGAACTTCTTTTACACCACTAAGAAGAATAAAAGACAAGTTCGAAATTCTGTAGTGAGCAAAAATAAAAGACAAGTTCGAAATTCTACAGCCACTCACGTGCTCGGCGCTCCTCTTTCCGGCCAGCCATCGCTCTTCGAATTTTTTTTAAATAATATTATTTTAAAACATAATTACAAAAATATATCGTCTCTCCAAAAAATTACAGAAATGTGTTCCTGTCACCAGTTGAAATGGCGACAGGGACCTATCGCCATTTCAACTAGCGACAGGGACCCTCTCCCCCTCCTGTCGCCGGTCCAGCCACCTATCACCAGTTGAAATGGCGATAGGTTCCTGTCGCCATTTCAACTGGCGACAGGAAGCAAGCCAAATTTGCCTCTTCTCTAGCTAGGTTTGCCGCCTTTTGATTTTTATACGTTTTTAACATGTCGCCAGCTTGAAATAGCGACAGGACCTATCGCCATTTCAATCGGCGATAGGTGGTCGGACCAAATGGCTGAGAGGAGAGGGTCCATCCGCCAGCTGAAATGGCGATAGGTCCTCGCCGCCATTTCAACCGATTTACGAACACATTTCTGTAATTTTTTGGAGAGACGATATATTTTTGTAATTATGTTTTAAAATAATATTATTTAAAAAAAATTTATCGCTCTTCTTCTTCTCCTGGCGAGCGTGGTCAGCGATTACATAATTGTTCTTAAATTTACTGAACAAGTCGGTGATTTTCGAGGTGAATAATTTTGTTTTTAACCCACTGAAGCAAAATATTGGCGATTTTGTTTATTGACTGTTTTATGGGGAGGTTGTAACTTGAAAGTCATATGTGATGGCAGTTAGCTCTACAGACTAAGCACGGCTAGGAAGACTAAAGCTAAACCTCATGTAGGATCGAACAGGCGACTAGAGGGGGGGTGAATAGGAGCATAATCACTCTTTTTTTTTTGCCTTAATTGAATTCAATACCAATTTCACTTCATTAGCTATGAAAGCTATGAAGATCAATAAACAAGCATGCGAAAAACTTGTATTGAATTCAATCTAAACCCCAAAGCAAAAGCTTTTTCTCAAAATCCTGCCGATATAGTAAGAATACAAAACAAAAGAGACAAAGAAGCGAGGAAAGAAATTTTTCTCAGATCAGAATAAGGTGCTTGGATATCAGAGCGAATTACAAAACGAACGCAAAGAATCTTGTCTCGCAATTTCACGGAACAAAGAAATGCCAAAGAATCAATAATCAAATCAAAAGAGTCAAGCTACTACAGAACACACTGCATGTATAATACCCAACCAAAAGATCAAAAAGCAAAAACACCTTTTCATTAATGCCCAAGACCAAAAGCTGCAGCTCTAGCAAATAAACAAATCACAAAAACTCAAGCCACTTGCATCTTCACGTGAACTTCCAGGAGAAACAAGGCTAAGCAACACCTTTTTCAATTAACATGCACAGCCAAAAGAATCGGCCACCGCCAATAAACAAGTGCATCGCCGCCTGCAATGCAAATGATTCTTGCTTTTTTCGCTCATTTAACCTCGCATGCACAAATTACCCTCATTATTTCAACCGCCAGATCGCCTAAGGACGCCCAAAACCCCGCAAATTGCCATCCTTTTTATCTCACGCGCAGGCTATCACCCAAAACCGACTAGGACTCCTATACACGTCTTTCACGAACACGTAAAGCCTAAGCAGCCTATCATATATGTGGCCCAGCCCATTATGCATACATCTATTAGCCCTTAATCACTTAATACTCACAAGACATCTACTACATGCATCTCCATCTTTGATCTCTACGCCTAAACTCGAGCTCGACTGCCTCCTCCAAAGATCCTCGACCCTCTGGACCATGACTTCGCACCAAGTCATTTCCCGGTCACCGCCGTAGACCACGATCGCCTCCGAGTTACCCTGCACATGCAAATACTAAAACAACATATTTTCCCAGCACAAGTTTTTTACAACTTGACCATCATTAGTCTACACACGCCACACGCCTCAAATAATCATCAGTACCCAACATTGTCAATTATTCATCAACTAAAATAAACTAGACCTAACCACATGGTCTAACAATCTCCCCCTTGATGAATACATTGACAATACTTCAAAATTGTGAGTTGATTTTTGAAAGAAAATAAATTTGCAAAAAGAAAGTTTCAAAACTGCAAAGCAAACACTTCAAAACCACAGCTGAAAAACTCCCCTTGAACACAAGGAAAGCAAATTTCTCCAATTTTTTTTTAAAAAAATTCTCCCATTTTTCTCCCCCTTTGGCAATGGAATCATCAAGAACTTCAGACAAGGAATAATTCTAAAACAAGGGAGCAAGGAGAGTAAAAATCAAGAAGCTTTGTAGATTATGCAAGTCACTTCGCATTGATTTAGTAAATTAACCAAGCCATCTTTATGAGTAGAGCTATCTAGATCATATAAAGTCATATACCATATAGCAAAGTCAAAAACAAGTCTTTTAGAATGATTATGCAATTTAAATTCATGACAGGCATCTCAAACAATGACTAAACCGATCATAAGCATCACAAAAAGATATCACCAAGAAAAGTGAGAGCCTAACAGTGAGACACAAGTTAAATCTAGATGAGCTAGCAGCCCTCATATAACACCCTATTGCTTCACTTTCAATTTTATTTGCATGTGGCATGCTTGGAGCATACTTCTTTTCAAGGGTGGCATGCTTGAAGCATACTTCTTTTCCTTTTAGCACTTTTGTGTGCATATTTTTCCTTTTGAATATACATAGCTATGTATGGCATGCTTGAAGCATACTTCTTTTCATTTGAGCACTTTGGTGTGCATATTTTTGTTCTTTTGAATACACAGCTATGTATGGCATGTTTGAAGCATACATCTTTTTATTTTTCTTTTCTCAACCCTTTATTATTATTTTTATCTAACATGCCAAATTGAGTGAGCAAAACAGGATTGCAAGGAGAAACATACTTGCTGCAAATCCAAGATTTAAAAAGACTCACAAACAAGCTCATCCTTTTCCATGGACATCTCCAAGTGATAACAATAATCAATCTAGTCAAAGTGTTCACCATGTCATGCTTTAGTTCTAAATGTAGCAAATTAATTATAACCACCAAGATCAAACCTACACAGCACATGAATAAATATGATAAAGAAAGCTCTACAACTCAGCTTGATTTCAATGGCTTGGACTTGATGACTTTGTTTGACAAGAATAATAATCAAAGCTTTTGAATTTTTAAACCCAAACTCCCCTCGTAATAAGCTCATAGGATGCAACACACCCAATTCACTTCGCAAAAAGGCAAACCTAGCGTAATCAAGTGGTTTTGTAAAAATATCAACAACTTGAGACTCAGATCAATAAAATGCAAAACAACATCTCCCTTTTCCACATGGTCTCTAAGAAAATGATACCAATATCAATGTGCTTGGTTCTTGAATGTTGCACAGATTTTTAGCAATAGAAATAGCACTAGTGTTATCACAGAAAAAGAGGAACACTATCCAGATTTAAGCCAAAATCCTTAAGAGTAGAAATCATCCAAAGCAATTGAGAGCAACAAGAAGCAAGCTGACTACATATTCACCTCGGCCAGGAAAGTGCAACAGATAATTATTTTCTAGAAGCCCATGACACAAGAGATGTGCCTAAAAAGTGACATGTGCCAGAAGTACTCTTCTTATCAATTCTACAACCCCCAAAATCAGCATCTGAGTAAGCTCTAAGAGTAAGGCATGATGAAGAAAAATACCATAAACCAAAGTCTAAAGTTGACTGAAGATACCTGAAAATTCTTTTAACTGCTTGACGGTGTGAAGCACGTGGGGAAGCTTGAAATCGAGCACATAGACATATAGCAAAATGAATGTCTGGTCTTGAAGCAGTGAGATACAAAAGTGAACCAATCATGCTTCTGTACTCTTTTTGATCAACAGGCTCACAATCCTCGTCAGGGTCTAACACTGCAGTGGATCCCATTGGTGTAGAGACTGGTTTGCTTGTTCCCATGTCAAAGCGACGAAGGAGATCCTTGGTGTATTTAGTTTGATGAACAAAAGTACCCTGCTTTGATTGCTTGATCTGGAAGCCTAGGAAGAACGTGAGTTCTCCCATCATGCTCATCTCAAATTCCCTGCTCATAGTATTTGAAAACTTGGAAACAAGAGCATGAGAAGAACCACTAAAGATGATATCATCCACATAAATATGAACAAGTAAAAGATCATTGACATGCTTGAGTGTAAACAAAGTTTTATCTACCTTGCCCATTTGAAAGTCATTTTTAAGCAAATATGATTTAAGTCTTTCATACCATGCTCTTGGAGCTTGTTTTAAACCATACAAAGCTTTGGACAGTTTGTAGACATGATTAGGAAATTTAGGATTTTTAAAACCTGGTGGTTGTCTTACATAGACTTCTTCCTCAATATAGCCATTAAGGAAGGCACTCTTAACATCCATTTGATACAACCTGAAACCCTTAGAAGCCGCAAAAGCTAAAAGGATTCTAATGGCTTCCAAACGGGCCACAGGTGCAAAAGTTTCATCAAAGTCAAGACCTTCCACCTGGGTATAACCCTGAGCCACAAGTCTTGCCTTATTTCGAACAACAACACCATCCTCACTTTGTTTATTCTTAAAAATCCATTTGGTTCCAATGACATTATGACCATGAGGAGGTGATACTAATGTCCAGACTTTATTACGCTCAAAATTTTCTAATTCTTCATGCATGGCATTAATCCAAGACTCATCAAATAAAGCGTGACTTACATCTTGGGGTTCAAACAAAGAAACAAAAGCAGCATGAGCATATGAAGCATCAGAGTTATACCTATTACGAAGAACTCTCTCATCTAACTCACCAATCATTTGTTCAGGAGGATGACGTCGTTGAATATGCAAAGGAGCATGTGGAGTCGGTGGTGACACAGGTGTAGTAGTAGTGGCCTCTACCTCATTGGAGGTAGGAGCAGAGCCACTAGTTGTAGACTCCATTGGTGTAGATACGTGTGTCGTAGTGTGAATTGGGGTTACCCTTTCATCGTCGTCAGAGTCATAGAAGATGTCTTCGGGTGCATCATTTACCTGTATACCTGCATTGTCGGGTCTAGTACCAGGACTAGCCTCATCAAAAGTAACCTCGCAGGTTTCAGCAATTTTGTTAGTTTCTAAGTTGAGTACACGATAACCTTGAGTGTGAGCTGCATATCCAAGAAAAATACCATCTGAGGATCTAGATTCGAATTTATCAAGATTTCCATGTTTAAGAATAAAACATCGACAACCAAACACCCTCAAATGAGAAATCTTAGGAGTATGACCAAAACGAAGTTCATAGGAAGTCTTATGCAATTTAGCTCGCAAAAATATTCTATTAGAAATATAACAAGGAGTAGAAATAGCTTCAACCTAATACTTCCTAGGTGTAGCATGTTCATTTAACATCGTTCTAGCCATCTCAACCAAAGTTCTATTTTTACGTTCTACAACACCGTTCTGTTGTGGCACACGAGCTGAAGAGAATTGATGATCTAAACCTTTTTCAGTACAAAAAGAAGCAAATAATGTGTTCTTGAATTCAGTTCCATTGTCACTTCTAATTGCTCTAAGTGCTCCTGGGAGTTCAGTGGCAAGTCTAAGGACAAGCTCTCTAAAATGACCAAAAACTTCATCCTTAGATGCCATGAAAAAGACCCAAGAGTATCTAGAGTAATCATCAACAATAACAAGAACATACCATTTACCTCCAGCTGACTGAACTCTAGCAGACCCTACAAGGTGTCCATGTGCAACAACCCACTGTGCATCACCATAACAAGTGTGAGTGGAGGATGTGATGCAGAAACCATCTTACCGTGACGACATGGTGAGCAAACAAAATCCATAGATCTTTCAATTTTAAGATAGGTAATCCTCTAACAAGATTCATATTATTGATACGAGCAAGATGATCAAAACCAATATGACCTAATCTACGGTGCTAGTGAAATAAATCTTTAGAAACAGATGAAACAAGACACCTAAGATCAGAAGATGATGAAAATGAAAAGTCACCCTTAAACAAACGACCAACTCGAATAATTTTGCACACTAGATCGCCGGATGAATCTAAAATGCAACAAGAATGCTTTTTAAAGCTTACCTCAAGATTATTATCTATCAATTGTGAAACGGAAAGCAAATTATAGCTCAACTTACTGACAAGGGCCACATCTTTTAAAATGAACTTGTCGTTGACGCCAAGACAAGACTTTTGCAAGAACTCGCCCTGAGCATTGTCCCCAAAAGTGATCATTTCATCACTGGTGGCATGAGTGAGGAGGAGAACCATCGTGAGTCTCCAAATATATGGCGAGAGCAACCGAGTAAATAAACCATATGTTCTCCTTTAAACTGCATTTAGTCTACAAAGCATGAACAATCGCTCGGTATCTTAGTCATCAAGTTAGTGAGTAAAGATTTTGGTACCCAGTACTGAGATACGCGACGAACAGGAGCAACAAAACTAGAACAAGAAACATGTGTGCGTGAGTGATCAGAACGCCAAAAAGAGGCTTGTCTAACTGCTCCTTGAAATGCAGGCAATGCTGAACGAGAATTATTTGAATTATAACCTAAACCAGCACGTTAACAAGATTTAAAATCATCATAAAAGTTCTCTAAAAACCTAGCTTTCGCATTAGTTCTAGGAACAACAAAAGAGGTTACACGATTTTGTTTTAATGCATTCAATCTATCCTTTTTCTCTTTCTTAACACGTCTAAAACAAAATTCATGCATATGCCCATCTCTACTACAATAGGTGCAATTATATTTAACATAATTAGATTTCTTTTGAACAGATAAGGTAGCACCTCCAGCATTAGCAGAAGAACTTTGCACAAAACCAGCAGATTTAAACACAGTTTGTTTTGGTTCAGATTTTACTTCAAATTTTCTAGGTTCAAGAAGCTTAACAACCTTAGGAGGATGATTCTTGGCATGCTCAATAAAATTAAATCCTAGACCTTGACTTTTAACACTCACTTTTGATTTGTCTAGGATCATGTTCAAATTTTTCTTGCCAAAAGAAAATCTTTCTAAAGTGTCCTTAAGATACTCATTTTCTTTAGTTAAAGTAGAACAAGTTGTGCAATTAACAGATTCATTCACAGTTTTCTTAGAAGCACTAGACCGAGCCAATCTTTCTTTCTCAGCAAACTCATTTAGTTGTCTAGTCAAGGCTTCTATTTCTGTGCTAAGCTTAGGACAATTAGTGCAAGAGAGTGTCTCATGATAAAGCATCTGTTGAATTGATTCCTGAGAAGTATTGAGTCTAGCTTCTAACAATTCACAATTAGAGCAAGTTTTTGTTTGAGCATTTGACATACTTGACTCTAAACAAGTAGAACTAGATTTGAGCTTTTCAATTTCATCATATGCAAGTTTTAACTTTTCATCACAAGAGTCATGTGCTAGTCTTAACTCATCAAATTTAGTATGTATTGACCTAGCAGTCTCCAATTCAGAAAATAAAACTTGGCAAGACTCACACGATTCATCATCAGGAATAGAAGCTTTAAGTCTATCAATTTCAGAATTTAAGTTCTGAACAACAAAATCATGTTTCTTTATTTTCTTTTTATACTTTTTGAGCTCATCTCACAACCTAAGCACAAAGACGAGATAAATCAGATAAGAGGGTTTTACCTCATCGGGATCATCAGAGAGATCATCATTGTTAAGCTCCTCACCGCCGCCATAAAACACATCCTGTGAAGTCCACCTCCTTTTCCTTCTTGCCATTGTCCTCATCATCGCTTCCAGAATCAACATCACTCAAATCAATCTCGTTCAGTGCTGAGAGTACCTTGTGGACTGCTCTACGATAGTTGTGCTTCTTGCTTGGATCAATCTTGAATTTAGAGCGACAAATTGGTACTTTGTCATCTTTGACCTCCATACTCCTCAGTTTGGGACAATTCATCTTTACGTGATTTAGCTCACCACATTCATAGCATCTGATTGGACCACCTCTCCGCCTTGTTCTGATGTTGTTAATTGCCTTAGTCACTCTGTTGGAGATGAGTACAAGCTGCTCTTCTGGAATCTCCTCTAACTGTTCATCTGAGAAAGAAGACAAAGCAGACATAAGACAAGAACTCGAAGAAACATCTTGCATGGGGTTAGTCATAAGAGTTAAAGATGAAGATTTATCAATCTTAGATGGCACAGCTTCCATCTCATAGGTTTTCAATCTAGAGTAAAGATCATCCATGGTTAAAGTATCTAGATCGATAGTTTGATTGATAGTTGTGACAACCATCAACCACTCAGAACCTAAAGATCTCAATATCTTAGTTGCACTATCTTCATCAGTTGGAATAACACCAACACCACGCAAACTACTCAATATCTTTTCAAAACGAGCAAAAAGGTCATCAATAGATTCACCAGGCTTCATAGCAAAATCAGAATACTCTTTTTAATAAAGATTTTTACGTACTTTCTTAATTTTAGTGGTTCCCTCATGATAATCGCAAAGAGTCTTCCATATTAAGTGAGCAGAAGTAATATGAGCTACACGATCAAATTCTTTGCGAGAGATTCCTTGAAATAACAAGTTACGAGCTTGAGCATTCAGATCAACATCTGCTTTATTTAAATTAGTAACAGTAGCAGGAACCACATAAGGACTAGAAACCTTATTCCATACATCACTACCTTGAGCCTCAATATATGCTTGCATACGACAATTCCAAAAAGCAAAATCAGTACCATCTAGCATGGGGGGACGATTCACATACCTCTCTGACGCCATAGCAACTTGGCTCTGATACCACTTGTAGGAGACCAAAAAAGAAGGGAAGACCCGTAAAGACTAGAAAAGTTCCATCAAGGTAGGAAGACTTCTCAGATTTTTTTCCCCACTAAGAGCTTGTTTGGATAGGGATATTAGAACCAATCCCTTCGGATTAGAAGGAATTTCAGTTTAAATTCTCAGTCACAATGAATCCAAACAAGTCCTTAGGGTTTGTTTGAGAAGTTTATTCCTGACCGGGATCCATGTGGATGGGCTGAGAATTTGAACTAAAACCTCGGTCTATCCATATAGATGAGTAGAAATTTGGTCTCAACCAAACAAGGCCTTAGAAAGCTAAATAGAGAGACCGTCCATTTTGCTAGCTATCAAACAACCACACCGCACCTACTCAGCTTGACAAAGATCACCAAAACATATGGTCAAACAAAGCCAGACAATCTTACATATGGCAGGTTCAGCAGCCCTTTTATCGAAATTCTCTTTTGTGACTCCATACTCTGAATTGTGATGCATCTCATGTGCAATCTGCATATCCTATATTACCTGGTTTGGTATCTTTCCTTCTTTGCAAATTCTCCCCTTCTACTCCTTAGGGTTTATTTGGATGCATAGTGATACGACTCATTCCATTCAGATTGACAAGGAATTCGAACTAAAATCTCTTCCAATCCGAAAGAATTGTGTCTAATCCCTCCCTATCCAAACAAGCCCTTAGTGATCTCTCCTACAATCTACAAAACAGCTACTTCTTGTTTGATTATATATACAAAATAATTGGGCATGCAGCCGTTCCATGTGTTGATTACCAACCTCTTCTCCTTGTTTACTCCTTCCACACCTTTCCTTCTGCCTATGCGTTATCCAGCTCCACCGCGAAAAACTCAAGTTTCATGGACTGTCAAATATCAACTTGAGC
The DNA here is from genome assembly GCA_036346405.1 of Phyllostachys edulis. NCBI lineage: Eukaryota > Viridiplantae > Streptophyta > Magnoliopsida > Poales > Poaceae > Phyllostachys > Phyllostachys edulis. The sequence continues at coordinate 79,888,528 of CM070546.1, read as the reverse complement.
GGGAGCTCCAGCGCTCGCATATTGCTCCAGAACAGAAGCCTTGACACCCTTGCTAGTTTTGGCTTGTATAGCAGATGGTTCTGTGTTTATCCTTTGCATCATGATGACATACTACAATGGCCATGCGGATCTTCTTATCGGCCAACCCCACGTTATCTGATCTGTGAACCACCACTTCCCAGTAGGCAGCAAGGCCATCCTTTCTTTCACTAGGGAAGGGGGGTTACTTTTCAGAACATTGATTTTTTTTTAGATAATGGACGAGCAAAAAACTCTCCTGGCCTCTGCATCCATGATGCACACAGCCTTACTTATTGAAAGATTAAAGTGACAAAGGTGCCATAAATAGTTAATAGTTGCTTGAGGCCTTACAACCAAAGGATGACTGAAAATTAAACTAAATCATTACTAATCCTGTGGCTAAACCGCCACCCATGGGAGTTTAAAATTTACTTCGCCACAAACTCCAACCTGGTGCTCCCAGCCAGCATAGCCTCCTTCTGGGTTGATTTTTGCAGATTTGACCAGATACCCAGCCAGTGTCCACTCGAGAAGAGAACCTGCAAGAGATTAGTGATAATCTTTTTGTCAAAAACAACCCCATTCTGACATAGCCAAATAAACCAGCATAAGGCACTAGCTCCCACTAAGAGATGTGGCTTTAAAATTTTTGGAATATCGACTAGCCAATCCCCAAACATGTTTATTATACTTACAGGAGGAGTTAAATTAAACGCACATTGAACAGCCCAGCACGCAAGTCGTGCAAAGGGGCAGTCAATAAATAGATGTTGAATTGTTTCCTCTTTAATACAAAAGCAACACTTTTTGCTTCCCCTCTGATTCCTTTTTAACAGGTTATCTTTAGTTAATAAAACCCCTCTTTTGAGATACCAAAGAAAAATTTTCACTTTTAATGGAATTTTAATGCACCAAAAGAAATCCCTAGTGGTAACTCGAGAAGTCCCAATTAGTGCCATATAGAAAGACTGTACCGAGAAAAGTCTAGATTTATTCAAATTTCACTTGAAAACATCTTTTTGATAGTTCAATTGCAAATTCGAAATTCGCAAAAATAACTCATTCCAAGCATGTAACTTAGGTCCAATAATAGGTCTTCGAAAATAAATATGTAATGCATTCGATCCCAGAATCGTTGCCACAGTATCATTCTTTCTCCTCACTACATTATAAAGAATATGATATTGGCTCTTCAAAGGAGACTCGTCTAACCAAATATCTTCCCAAAACCTGGTTTGCATTCCGTTTTTAACCTGGAATGAACCAAAGCGAAGAAATTGTTCTTTAATTTTCATGAGACTCGACCAGAACTGAGAAGTTCCAGACTTGTTAACCACCTGCGAAAGACTCTTCTTGCCTATATATTTCCTTGTTAGCAAAGATTGCCATACTCCTTCTTCGTTAAGTAGGTTAAACAACCATTTCCCTAGTAAACCTTTGTTTTTAACGTCTAAGTTTTGGATGTCTAAACCGCCCAGCTCTTTAGGTGTGCACACTACACTCTATTTAACCAACCTATATTTTCGTTTATGACTGTCACTCTGCCAGTAAAATCTTGACCGGTAATATTCTAGTCTTTTAAGAACCTCTCTAGGAACCTCAAAAAAAGATAACATAAACGTTGGCAGACTGCTGAGCACCGAATTAATAAGAACTACTCGTCCACCAACAGATAATTTTTTTTCCTTTCCACTTGCTAAGTTTCTTTTCGACTCTATCATCAACCCCTTTCCATTCACAATTCTGTAGTTTCCTGTAATGAATTGGAATACCTAAGTACCTGAAAGAAAAGGTACCCACTTCACAACCAAATAAATGAGTATATTGTTGTTCAACTTGTTTGGCCTTACCAAAACAAAAAATCTCGCTCTTATGAAAATTAACCTTTAAACCTGATAATTGTTCAAAGACATAAAGAATAAGCTTGAGATTTTTTGCTTGTTCTATATCATTATTCAAGAATAGTATAGTGTCATCAGCTGATGAACCACAGAGGTCCTGATTTGGCCCGATCTTTCAATGAGAAGATAAATTTGGTAGTAGTCGCTCAACTCTCATGATCCTGGCTACGAACTCGCAAGGCTCGAAACCACGCAATCGCTGAACTGCTCGACAAGTCGATATCAACCGTGCACGAATACCCGGATGACCTGATCACAGAGATCAATTCCTGAAAATAACAACACATTTATTAATATCATATAGTTCATGTAATATAAAGGCACTCCTAAAAACGAGCTCACCTGTTAATTTAAGTGAAACGTACGAGCTCTTGTAATTGGAACTGCAAGCATAGCAAATATGGTTGTATCCATAGGAGTCATGTCCTTATCATCCTCTCCTTCTTGAAAACAAAGCCATCCTCGGCTTTTGATAAGCTAAAAATAGGGTAACAAAGAAGCCAATGTGTATGCATGGTATATGTATATGTTATCTGTTTTAACGGTTCTTCGTTGTTGCACAATTAATGTTATAAAACAGCAGTGATCATAAAAGCTCATTGTATTATTACGCCAAGAATAATCATATATGTTAATGATCAAAACAAAATTTCTCACACAGCAATTATTGCAACTAGTTTTGCAAATGTAAGTGAAGCGTTTATGCAATTCAAATATCTGAAGTTGTAAACTTGCAATGGTAGCACATATGGGCAAATCTAAAACTTTTGGAATCAAACAAAGTTCATCCATATAATCAGATTTCAATCGAGCAATAGCAAATTCATCTAGCAAGGGTGAAAAGATTTGTAAGTTCTTCCATACTTCAACATCATGATGCAAATTGTCATTACTAGATAATGCAATAAGAGATGAACACATATGCATTGGATGATCACTAAATTTTATTTTCCTCTCATAATGAACAAGATTCAGCACACAAGAATTGTTGTTTAAAACAACAAGGTTCAATTCATCCATGTGATCACAAGTTATGCATATTCGATAAACAAGAAATTGATTGTCTACACCATAAATTCAATCAAATTAAACATATACCCAGGGGTGTAGGCACTAGACAAGGATTTCGAACATGTAATTTCAGAAACTTTCTCCATAGCATGTGATAATTTTATAGGTGAATCCAACATAATGTAACATAAAGAATCAGCAGGAGAAATTCTAGTCAAAACTTCTTTATGTCTAACTAATTCCACATGATCATTAGATGTGATTAACTCATCACAGGAAACACTCACAACAGCAGGCAATTCAATTATTTTATCACATGGTGCACTCAAGTCAATGCAGTTTGAATTCTCTACTTGAAACATGTGCATATTAGAATTGTTTTCCAATAATTTTTGCTCTAAAATAACATGAACAGTAGACAATTGTAGTTCTTCAAGAGCATACTCACCTTGAGTGAGGATAGCACCATGATCTTTACCTTTTTGGCTCTCCTCAAATGATGTAGGTGCATCCATCTCCTCATCTTCCTTCTCAACCAATGGAGTCGGTGACTCAATCAGCTCATTCTCCTCTTCGGTATGGTTCTCAACTTCCTGTAAGTTGTTAGTCATAGAAAAAGACACAAACACATGTTTGTTCTCATGTTTCCTATCATCAAGCTTTCTCAATTTCGCCTTAATCTGACTTTCAACCTTACAGGCAAATAGCCATATTCTTTGTGAATAAGAAGGTCCTAAATTGGTTGATTAAGCCCACTTAATAATCTATTCTCTGTAGCTTTAGCATGTTCCTCTAAGCCATAACGCAACAAACGAGTTTTCAATTCATGATAGTATTCCCTTACAGTTCTACGACCTTGTTTGAAACGTTCTAGCTAACAAATAATCAGCGTGATATTTAGGAACAAATTCATCTCTCAAAAGTTTCTTTAATGCATGCCAAGTTTGAGGCACTCTTCCATGTCTACGTAAATACTTCCACCAAAGTATTGCATCCTCAACATAAACACTAGTGGCAGCTCTAATCTTTTGCCTATCAGACCATTCATAATATTCAAATTCTTTGTCTAAACCTATCTTCCAGTCAACATAGTCATCAGGATTAAATTTACCAGCAAAGGATGGCAAAGTGATTTTAGTTTTACTAGACGTACTATCACGATCATATACCTCCCGTGGTGGATGATCTTGTCTCAAGCGTGCATCTTCCTCTTTGAATTTCTTACGCTCCCGTTCAATGGCTCGAAGAAGATGTGGATTTGTCTGATAATCATCCCGTGAACCTGATATAGTTATAGAAAACAAGGAAACAAATCAAAAGTATATGTTCCTATCAACTACTAGGATCTAGAGGCTCAATGTCGCTCACACTCAAGCTAATACCAAGTTCTTACCAATTCTTACCAAGCAAACAGGCGGTGACCGACAACTAGTGTTGGTGCTAAATGATCTCCGAAGATTGATAAAGTGATTGCAAGTAACTGGTACCCGTACAATGGTAGTAGGTGGAGTTAGGATAGGCTTCAATATGGTGGCAAGGATTAGCAACAATCAAGTCAGTAATGCAAGTTGAAAAATTGTTCAAAATACTAGTCAATGTTGCTGATCCTAACCCAGTAAAAGTTAGCTAATCAAAGCCTATGAAGAGAAGTGTATGTACGCACACGCAAAGATAAATGTGACTTGATGTAAGCAATGGAAAACATCACAACAAGTGCTAGGAGAGACGCTAACCAACTACTCAAACTTCTTTGTAGGGGCTCATGCGATGTAGAGTACAAAAACGTAATAACGTGCAGCGTAAATAGCCCTCTAGTTCAAGCAAAAAAACAAAAGTTAGTCTCGAGAGATGAAAAAGCAAAGTTTTATATGGCTTATATATGCTCGTTTGAAATATTTCGTCAAGATCTACAACTTTGCAGTTGAGACAAACCCCAAATTCCGAAGGGAAGATTGAAAGACTCGGCAAAAACATGAACCGAACACTTGCGACGCGAATTCAGAGCCGAAGATGGCCGATTTTGGGGACCCTGGAGGGTATATTGTTACTTAGGTGGAAAGTATGCACCTCATCGTTAGCTTTCCAACGAGCACAAGAACGCCCAAAATGGATACCGTATGCAAAAGTTATGCCCGTTTTACTGAAGGTGTCTTGGAAAATTAATCTTACTCAGACTCGAAACCGACTCGGGTTCAATCTTGAAACTGCTATATCTTTTGATTTCATGGTCCAAACTTGCTAAAATTTTTTGTGGAAGCTTGTGGCTATGTGTAGAACGGCTCTGCCAATTTTCACTAGTTTTGGAAAAAGTTTGATTTGCTTTTCTTTTCTTTCCTTTTGTTCTTTCTTTTTTTTCTCTACTGCGGCTTTTGTTCTTGCGGTTGCCCCTTTCTCCTTCTACTATTTGGCCAGCCTTAGGGTTTGTCGTAAGTCGTAAATAACATCAACTCTCCTAAAAGATCACAGCAATCCTCTTGAGTTTTTTTTGGATTAACAACAGCATGAAATTTCTGTTTTTGGTACAGATTAGATGAGTTCTAACCCACGAATTTTCTGTTTTAGATGCAAAAACTAAGAACCCTAAAAGAACGATCAAGTGACGCGAAGGAAAAGCACGAGAAGCAATATAGACAATGACCAACTAGACAATAACTAGAACTAAAGATTAGCAACTAGACACGATGATGCAACGAATGATTCAACGAGCAAAAACCGAAAAGAAAAATTGCAAAGCATAGATTGGTTGGGACAGGGATCTAACCCTATTCTTTTCATGGACTATAGGTAAAACAAAAATTCTCACTGGTAAACTGTAGCTCTGATCCACCTGATGAACCATGGAGGTCCTGATTTGGCCCGATCTTTCGATGAGAAGATAAATTTGGTAGTAGTCGCTCAACTCTCACGATCTTGGCTACGAACTCGCAGGGCTCGAAACCACGCAATCGCCGAACTGCTTGACAAGTCGTTATCAACCGTGCACGAATACCCGGATAACCTGATCACAGAGATCAATTCCTGAAAATAACAACACATTTATTAATATCATATAGTTCATGTAATATAAAGGCACTCCTAAAAACGAGCTCACCTGATAATTTAAGTGAAACGTACGAGCTCTTGTAATTGGAACTACAAGCATAGCAAATATGGTTGTATCCATAGGGGTCATGTCCTCATCATCAGCATACTATAAAATTGACAACCCATCATCAATTAAGTGAGGAATTACTCCCAATAACAGACCTTCTTCTTTAGCTCTTGAGATAAAGATGGCAAGCATGTCCAGAACAATTTTAAAAAGAATTGGAGACATAGGATCACCTTGCCTAAGACCCTTTTGAGTTTGAAAGAAAGCCCCAAGATCCTCATTGACTTTTATTCCAACACTTCCTCCCTTAACGAAATGTTCCACCCAGGCACACCACTTAGATGAAAAATCTTTCATCCTCAAGGTTTGAAGTAAAAAACGGCTATTTTACTTTATCGTAAGCTTTCTCAAAATCTATCTTTAAAACTATTCCATCCAATTTTTGCTTATGAAGCTCATGGATGGTTTCATGAAGGATGACTATACCATCAAGAGTAAATCTCCTCTGCATAAACGCCGATTGGGATGATCTAACAACCTTATTAGCTACACCAGTAATTCTATTAGTAGCCACTTTAGTAAACACTTTAAAACTAACATTTAGAAGACAAATAGGTATATACTGTTGTATTTGTTTAGCATCCTTTTTTTTGGGAAGCAAAATAATAATCCCAAAATTCAAACTAAAAAGAGACAAAGAGCAACTATGAAACTCATGAAACATGGTCATCATGTTATTTTTAATTACTTCCCAAAATACCTGATAGAACTCAGCTGGAAAGCCATCTGGCCCAGGCGCTTTGTTATGTTCCATTTGAAAGATCGCCTCTTTCACCTCCTTCTCAGTGAACAGTTCTATAAGAGCATTATTTTTAGTATCCGAAACTTGAGGTATATCATTCTGAAAGGCATCAATCATAGATAAATGATTGACTTTGGCAGGTCCAAATAACCCTTTATAATAATTGGTGATATACTTCTTTAATTGTACATCTCCACGAATTATCCCCTCCTCTTGTTCGAGCTGAAAAATTCTTTGTCTTCTAAGTTTACCATTCGTAATAAAGTGATAAAATCTTGTATTTATATCACCCTCCAAAAGAAATTTCGCTTTGGACCTTTGATACCATTTAATTTCTTCTTCTCTTAACAGATGTGCCAATATCTTATTAGCACCTTTTTTACAATTACGCTCTTCATCAGTCAAACCCACTAACTCTGCTTTTTTATCTAACTCATCAATAAGCAAGTTAAGATCCTTCTTTTCCTTTTTATAAGTCCTACTATAATTTTTAGCCCAACCGTGAAGATATTGTCTAAGAGTTCTAACCTTATTTTGCCAAATTTGTAAGGTAGAATGACCTCTATTTTCCTTTTTCCACACCTCAGCCACCATTTCCTTAAAACCTTCCCTAGACAACCAGCTTAATTCAAATTTAAATAAAAATTGATTCCCTCAATAGGAAGCATCTCTCGTATTTAGAAGTAAAGGTGTATGATCGGACAAAGATCTCTCAAGAGCATTGGCTGTGACCAACGGAAATTTATGTTCCCAATCTGTACTCATTAAAACTCTATCCATCTTTTCAAAAGTTGGATTAGCTAACGAATTAGCCCAAGTATATTGTCGACCAGATAAATCAATTTCCCTTAAGTCCAAATAATTAATCACCACATTGAACAAAAAAGGCCATCTATATCATTATTTTTTTCGCCTGAGTGCCTGATAATATTAAAATCACCTCCAAGTAAAATGGGAAGTGGTTCCTTTCTATAGGCATTAACAAGCTCACTAAGGAACTTCTCTTTGAATTGGTTTTGAGTTGCACTATAAACAGCCACAAGAATCCATTGGAAATCATCAGCACAATTTTTTAAATGAAACTTGACATAGAAATCACCAGCATCAATAGAACCAATATCATAAACCCGAGGGTCCACCCCTAAACGGATACCTCTAGACCGTCCCTGGGGCGGAGAAAAATGCCACAAAAACTCCCGCCCTCCACAAAGATGATTAAGACTAGACACTGAAAAATCCTTTTTACCAGTTTCAAGAATGGCTACAAAATCTAAATGCTGCTCGTTAACCACTTCACAAATAAAATGATGTTTAGCCAAGTCACCCAGACCTCTGCTATTCCAAAAAAGACCTTTCATTTCAACGTTAATTTGATTGGCCTAACATAGGAATTTTTTCCTTTCTTCTTCCTGGAGCTGGATGACCTCTTTTTATTTGTTACCAAAGTAAAATCGTCCTCCAACAAAACATCATCTAAATCACTACAAAAGTGATTAAGGGCTGAGATATCACAATAAACCTGATTCTCCGCCTCAAGCATCTCAACATCTACTATTCTTTTATTTTTTAATCATCCTAATTCAAGATTCTTAATACTTTTAATAGTATTAACAATCTCTGCACTATCATCTCCTAATGAAATTCTAATGCTAGCAACCTTTTCAATAATTTGCTCATCGGAAAAAGACAAAAAGGAAATTTTATTAACAGGCTCACTTGAGTTTTGTTCGAGGTTTCGAACTTTCGCACGTCGTGTAGCCTTCTTCAATAAGTCCTCATCCCTGACCTGCTGTTTCTTAATGCGTTCACTCTGCCTAGGTTCCACCAACTCAACCCCAACTGGACTTGAACTTCGTATTGCCAGCACCTTATTGTTTTCTGAAACATCCGAGACAGGCCCTCGGCTTGCCGCTGATTCAACCAACTCGACATCCTCCACTGCATCAAAATCATCCATCTTAGGAGCATGGACCGAACACTCTACTGATGCCAAAGACGAGTCGTTGAATACCTCGGCAGGTGCCTCAACGTTCAGCTCAGTTGGATTGTCTTCAACCGCAATCAGCCTTTCCTTTACTGCAATGCTAACTCCACCCGACTCCTTCTGAGCTATGTATCCAGCCACTTCAGCAGCCAAGCAATGTCCAGCCAACATAGCAGCCGAGCAATGACCCTGAAGGTGTGAACCAAACGTACCAACCCCTCGTGCATTAGTCTCTAGCTCTTTCCTAACCGCCGTCGGAGTAATCCAGATGGTATCTGATGCTACAGGCCCTAAAGTATTCCCCTTAGTAATGGAGGTAGGCTGACCCTCGTGGTTCTCAGTCGCAGTTGATTTACCTTCTGAATTATTTTTGAATCTCTTAGGGTCTCTATCTGCCATCTCAGCATCTTTACCTCTGCCTGAATTGTCCTTCCCCTCATGATCCTCTCACTGAGAAATGGTTCCCTCGACAACATCTACCTTCGTAGCTTCAACTTTGAAGAAAATGTCGTAGACATATTCGCTAACCACTATTTCAACACTTGAAGGTATGGCATCTAAGTCCAGAACTCCCACCAGCATACACACCAAATCATTCTTACGAACATTTTCCATGTCCATTCTCATTGTTGTGCCAATGATGGACCCTATAGCACAAAGACTCAAAAAGTCACGAACTTCAAAAGGCACTCCTAGGACCTGCACCCAAACCTTTTGAAGTTGATATTTAGGTGTTGGCTTCACATTCTATTCCATGAATTGCATCACCACCTTATGCTCCTTCACTTTAAGTCACCAATAGCCTCTATACGAAGCATATCAAGCCTGGTTGGAAAATGAACTAAAAATGCATTGTCACCATGAATCTCTACCTATGGCTGCCAATTCATTGGAATTAGTCTTTTTAGCTTTGCAATCAGAAGGTCTTCTGACAGTTGATCTCCAATAATTCTAACAAGACCCGTCTTATTATTCTCTTTCTTCAACTTCTTCGACCCAGATGTTGGGATTTGGTAAAACCCCAAACCATCAGCACCAAATCCACACAGGTTAGCTATAGGTCGCGTCATTAGTGACAACAAATACTTATTGGCCAAATGATCATCACCCTCGCAAATATCACACATTAAAATTGCTTTGCAAATGGCTATTCCATGCTCCTTCTCTTTGCACTAAAAGCAAATAACGTTGGAGATATCACCTACGGAACCTGTGTTGACATGATGATTACTCCCGCTGAACCTATCACCACCTCGGCCTCTGATGCCACTTTCGAATCTCCCACGACCATTGCTAGGCGCCCGGGCCAGATGTTGATTGTCGCCACCCCCAATAGCTGTGAAGTTTCCCTGCCCAGCAAAAGCACCGCCCAGCCCTGCAGCCTGCCCACCAGCACCACCACTGACTGAGAATTGTCTAGCTCCTCTATTGGCCGGGATTTGTCCACTACCGGACCGTCCTGCCCACCAGCACCACCACTACCATGAAATTGTCCAACGACTCCATTTGCCTGTGAACGCCTCCTCCGAAAGCAAAGAACCGCCCAATTTCAGATGTGCCTCCAAAGACCACCTCTGACTAAAAAGAACCCAGCACCTCCATTACCTGATATCTGCCCTCCACCGAAGCCGACTGAGCCACTATTCCCAGCAGCTAGACCGCCCGCACTTTTGATGGACGACTGTCCACCCACAAAGCCACCCGAGGGGACCTGCACACCAAGAACTTTTGGTAGCCCACCTTCACGTCCCTTGCCAAATGACATGTCTCGACGATTGCAAAGGACTTCCACAAACGATCGTCGATCACCAAAAGAAACTCCCGACCAGCCGCCAGAAAGATTTTTTGGTGTCTGCCGAGCCGCACACCAAATACGTCCAAACAATCGACGTAGCCAGGGCAACACTCTCGGTCTCGGTTGGGATTGAATGTGTTGACTAAGAGGTACACAGACTTTGGCTGGACTATCTTTGGTTGGGCCCAGCCCATTGATCTCAGAGCCAATCCCTTTAGGAATGGGCATTGAAGACGGCACAATTGACGAGGCATACAAAAAATGAATAGATTCCATATATGGTAGAATTGATGCGTTTTTAGCGCTGCATGCCGATCGAGTCTTCTTTGCTTAGCGAGCTCAATCCATGGCAGCTTCCACTGTCATCGGAGGTGATAAACGAGGAGGTGGTAACGGCCCTTGCCAAGGCCGACTAGCTCCAGAACTCTACTTGTTCCGTCCCGGTGATATTCCCACTGCACGGAGCTCCGCCGGAGTGTACCCTGCCGCAATTGCATCGCCATAGACCTACAAAGATCTGTGAAAGGAAGATGAGACAGAACATTGAACTCTGTTACCGACAGAGGATTTTGAAACATCATCTGGACAACCGGCTAGCCGATTCGCCACAATCGATTCAGCTGCCGCTTCCTCCAAAATGACATCTTCATCATCGGATGAACCACCATCTTGCAACTGCCAAAAACTATATCCAATCGCAGCACTAACAACACGATGCACCTGCAAAAATGGAACTAGGACCTCACCGTTGTCGTTACCACCTCCGACGCCGGCTTCAGCCCCCTCCAACTCCGGCCTCATCATTTCTTTACCGATTCCTTAGTTAGGTTTTTAGATAATGGAAGAGCAAAAAACTCTTCCGGCCTCTTCAGAACATTGATGGACGACAGCAGCGATGGCATCTTGCAATGCAATTTCACAGGGCGAAGATTAGGGTAATGATGGATCTTGCAATCCAATCGCATGCAATTTCACAGGGCGGAGATTAGGGTAATGATGGATCTTGCAATGTGATGCTTATAGGTTGATAGCAGCTAGAACTGTCCAAATGGGTCATGCCTCATGGGTCGACGCAAAGCATGGCACTGTTAGCCCGGCCAGGCACGGCTTGCTGGGTCGTGATCTTAGCCCAACGGACCGGCCTAGCACGACATGCATAGTACCATGCCTGGCACGACATGGAAAGTATAGTACCGTGCCTATCACGACACGACACACAAAGTACCATGTTTGACACGACACAATACGCATAGTACCACGCCTAGCACAACATGGCATGTTTAGTCATGTTTAGCATCGGTCGGCCCGTTAGGCACATCACGGAACGGTCCATTAGGCACGATTAGGCTCGTTTAGCAACAGTCGGCCCGTTAGGCATGATTCTAAATTGTATTTTTGAATTCTATGTATTTTCTGATTTTTTTTTTTGCAAATTTTCAAATTTTATGCCCGAGATGGGCTAACCGTGCTCGAGCTGGCACGACACGGCCCATGAGCTCAACGTGTCGTGCCTGGGTCAGCGGCTGAGCCCATGGACTAGCATGACATGACCTGTATAACTAGCCGTGCCTAAATGGGTTGTGTGCCGTGTTGCCCGTTTGGACAGGTCTAATAGCAGCAAAATTCCTCTAATGTTCACAGTTGCCAAGGTACTGGAAGGTGCAACGAGTTTAGAGGCCACACCACACTACAATCTTGTTGCTAATTTTGAACCAAATCATAGCAATGTTGTGGGCCATGTTTGCTTTCTTGGGTTCCTATGGTCACCCCTCGTGACTTTATATGGTGTCCCTAGTTCTCCTCCAATACTAAAGAGAAGTAGGAATCCTAATTCTATTAGGATTCATGTAGGTTTCCTCGTAGCACAGCTCACCAAGTCATAGTAGATTAAGATATGAGTCAACGTACTCAACAATCTCCACCTTGACTCTTATCCGTTAAAACCACCGTGCTCCTCGAAGAACTCGCTCCAAGTCAGCTCTGTCTTTTTTTGTTTTTTTCCTCCCACCTTTGGGAGCGCTCCCCACACAGGGGCTCATGCACATCACCGCAATGTGTGCGTTGGTGTTTGGACTAGACTACCCAAATCATCCACCTAAGAGCTCCTTCGTTGTGTAGTTTGGTTAACCACAACAGATGTTCCTACAATCTTCCATGCCAAAGATTTGTCCCGCCTCCGAGCTCCACCTACTTGTCCGCACCACGTGGTTGGTCCCACCACATCTTCCTTGTTCCAACAGCTTTGCGACTACCAGAGTTTGCAATCATCTTTGCAGTTCCACACATAACTACAGATGAGATCTTGGTACCTACCGCTAATGACATGGTTTCCTTCGCCTGAACATGATTTTTATCAAACCTCCCATAAGTTGCCCCTCCTTTAGGTTTATCTATCAATCGGTATCCTCCATTGCTCCAAATACTTTTCATGATTACTTCCCCTTTACAACTAACTCGCATGACTCCACCTCGAAGTGATACCTCACAACCTTCGAGTTCAAGCGACCTCACATGTATTAGATTTTTCTTTAAGCCAGGAATATACCGAACTCCCGCCGGTATGCGATGTGCTCCATCATACATCTCATATGTAACTGTTCTCACCTTAGTGATTGCATACTCCTTGCAATCCGCTAAGTAAACAGTTCCATCCGTCAAGCGTAAAGATCCTTCGTCAAACATCTCCCTCGCAGAACATATGTGGAAGCAACAACTCGAATCTAATATCCATCAATGAGAAGTACCTAATTGATTGATGACTATTATGTCCAAATCATTATTCGCTACCACCAATGATCATGCACCCTTCATTTTCTTCAAACTCGGACAATCTTTTATCATATGGCCTTCCTCGTCACATATATAACATACACGTACGCCTTTGCTCTTGCCCTTCTTCTTCCAGTGACTTTTGCTCTTGTCTACAACACCTACGACAGCCAATGTTTGATCACCCGAAGATGAAGATTTGGATGGCTTCTTCAAAGACTCCGCCAACAATAGGTATGCAACTGCCTCATTGAATTTGGGAATGATTTTTCAACAAGAATATTCATCACCAACTGCCCCTGTGATGGTGGTAGAAATGATGCCAGTATGACAACCTTGTCATTCTCCTTAGTTTTCTCTTCCACACTAATCAGCTGCGTGACAAGCTTGTTAAATACATTGAGATGGTCAACGAACTGTGTGACTTCCTGCATGTACAACCTATACAGTTTCCTTTTTAGCACCCATCGGTTTGTCAACGACTTCACCATATACAATTCATCTAAGTTACGCCATAGTTTCTTTGCCAAAATTTCTTTGATCACCGAGTACTTTACTTCATAGGAGAGACAGATGAATTGTACTGATAGCCTTCCGCTCCATCACCTTTCAATCTTCTTCAGACATCTTTTCCAGTTTGTCCCCTTTAAGATCATCGATTAACCCTTTCTGGACAAGGGCATCCTTCACCACGCATTGCCACACACCGAAATTTCCTCCACCATCAAATTTCTCTACTCGATTTCATATCGTCGACATCGATCTTGATCTTGTGCCGCCTGGCCCTTTGCTGATCTTCTCACAAATTAGATTAATCTGGCCTTGGCTCTGATACCACTTGTTATACTCTGATATCCCTCCTTATACGCAGCAGTCCCCAGATCGGATCAAAGTTTGTGAGATACAGCACAAGCGTGTACGGTATCAAGAACGAAGTATATGAATCTCGTAGAGAGAATTGAGATAATAACGACGAAATAACCATGACGAGAAAGAAAGATTTAACGAAGCTGGCTGCAAATTCCTTAAGCACGACTTTAAAATAGTACAAGGGAGTGTCGCTCTCTCACAACGCTCTTGAACTTTTTAGGATCCTCGGATTATTGTCCTATACAAGAATCTAGTGCTAAAGAATAACCTAGCATCTAATTCTCTTGTGCACCTCTACTTTTCATGAGTTGCCCTGTGGCTTGCTTGGTTGCTTGGGTTCGTATGACCACCCCTCGTGGCTTTATATAGTGCCCCTAGTACTCCTTCAAAGAGAAATAGGAATCCTATTCTAAAGAGAAGTACGAATCCTAGTCCTATTAGGATTCATCTAGGTTTACTTGTAGCATACCTCTCCATGTCCTAGTAAATTAGGATATGCGTCACCATACTCTAAGTTCTACTTAACTTTCCAATAGACTAATAGACAAACCAGGTTATATCAAAGCATGGATGCCATATGGTTCGTCGCGATATCAAGGTATAACTGAACAGAGATGGGCTTTGCTGGATTTGCTACATAACACATGTAATTCATATTGTTGATCATCCTATTGGCAATCCATCTAGGCTGAGAAGTTCCCTTACTATACCCATATTACCACATCTGAAACCCTTTGTGTATTATGAACTAGTCCTATCATCAGTAGTTAGCTCACCTAGTGACAACATTGATAAAATATCATCCATTCAATGAATTAACTAAAAGATAGCAAAATAGTAATAAACATTATCAACTGGACCATATGGTCAACGTTTACTTAATTTGCCGCACAAGGCTTAAGAAACAAATGAAACTCTTGCGGCGAAAAAGATAACTTGTGGTGGCTATTCGATATGCTCACAGGCAATCGAGTGGGGAGCACATCCTAGTTCACAAAAATTTCAAAGAACTCCTCGTAGAACTCTTGATTAGCACATCCTTGTGGCTTGCTTGGTTGCTTGGGTTCCTATGACCACCCCCTCATGGTTTTATATAGTGCCCCTAGTACTCCTCTAAAGATAAGTAGGAATCATACTCTAAAGAGGAGTATGAATCCTAATACTATTAGGATTCATCTAGGTTTACTTGTAGCACACCTCTTCATGTCCTAGTAAATTAGGATATGAGTCACAATACCCTAGTTCTGCTTAACTTTCCAATAGACTAATAGACATACCAAGTTCTATCAAAGCATGGATGTCATAGGGTTCGCAGCGATATCAAGCTATAACTGAACAAAGATGGGCTTTGCTGGATTTGCTACAGAGCACATGTAATTCTTATTGTTGATCATCCTATTGGCAACCCATCTAGGCTGAGAAGTTCCCTTACTATATTGCCACTTCTTGTAGCAGAACTTTGCCATCGTCGGGTGTCGAAGAGTCCAATATATATGCTCTGGTTGCGGAACTGGTAGAGACTTTTTTCTGCACACAGCTGTTTGCAAGTGTGTGAAGTATGTGCGGTAAATTCTCTTTCCAGAAGTGGTTGAATGGAAGTTGAAAATCATGTTGTCGGACCTGGATTTCGCAAATCCAAATCCTCTGTGAAAACACTGTGCTATTCCCTGGATCGGTAGATAGCACTCACAGAATACATCATTGAATCAATTCATATATGGTGTAAACTAAACCATTCATTAATTAACTCATCAGAGTTTACATAGACCGCATCGAGTCAGGTTTTACAATAAGGGCCGAACAGGCCAAAGATTTCATTAAAAAAGTAGTGGAAGTGACAACAGAAGCAAAAGGGTGAGAGCACATCTCTCCACAGGCAAGCGACTGAGGAAACCCATGTGCGTCCGATATTACCCAAAGACTCAGATAATATAGGATGCACGCAAGCACCGACAGAGTCAACTAGACTGAGGCGAGATCTAGACTAAAAGAACTAAACTATTCCTCATCATCTCTTAGACCTCCAACTTCTGGATCCTCGTAGTAGTCGTGCAATATTTATATCAGCAGAGGTTCCCTCCGTCGGAAACTCAACCTTATGCTTCTTTTGATTGGGGCTATCCCCACTTATTAACACTATTGAGTCTGATGACCCAGAAAAAAAAATCCAATCTTAGGGCTAGGTGAGCCCACCACATTTTTCATCCCACCACCAAGGTTTTTGAAATAGAACTAACTCTAGTTAAGTTCCCATGTCCGCCTTTGACCGTAGGCGCGGCTGTTTAAACAGTTTAGACTATGCAGAGGTTGTACATTGTACCATAAGAGACAATCATACTCGTTACCCCACATAATTCCTCAGTCATGTAGTTGAGTGACCATCACAGTAACCTTTCAAATTACCTCGCCCCTTCCGTCATTTCACCCATATGGGGTTACGCACATACGTTGTGCGGGATATTCACCGTGGCGACCAGAGTAGTTGGACTACACCACGGCGACTGGCAACTTCACCTTGTATCAGTGTCCCATTCAAGCAGGACGTGTCACGCGCCTGCACATTCCCGTTATCCATCCAGCGAGATGATATTCAGGATTTAATAAATTTACTAAGCCAAGTTGCACTTTGTAGACTTGTGGTTATACTTGTTTTACACGGGAGGTCATGACAAGATTAAGTCCTTAATCTATCCGGGCGGTTCATACCACATACCAACCACTCTCGTGCCCCGACGGTACCCACCACCATTCCATCCGTCGAGATGTGGTAATAGCAAGTTATTATGGTTTTGAGGAGTAAAACTAAATTATCTCATTCACTCCAGTCATGGACCACCAATGATTGCCTAAAATCATTTCATGTTTGAAGAGATGATGATTAGGGCATTTTAATGCCCTGGTACTTAAGCAAGACTAACATGTCGCTTAAGTATAACTTATACTAGTATTTACCACAACCTATACTAATATTTACCACATAGTTACTAGGGTGACATGGAATAATGGATTCAATTGTCAAATGATGGCATAATAATTAATTAATCATCAAATAGGTATTTAACTACCTTAAGCTTTAACATACATTTGATTAAGGAATTAAAGTGTGGATATCATGGGGATATGCCTGAGATCTTAGGATGATGTTACAATTGGCAATGTCGTTCTCGGTTTGTCGAAACAGCGTTTTTGAAAGAAGTGTCGGATTAATCGGTCGTCTGCGGCAAGTAAGCGCAGACGATGCGACCATGATCTTGTAATACCGCGCCTTGGTTGTTTAGTAGTGCAAGATCATGAAATGACCGCATGTGTGCGGTATGGTTTTTCGAACGAGTGTAATTTGAGAAGTTTTGGTTTTCTCGGGTAGCGGTACAACGCGATTATGGAGTGCAGATACTATCGCTGATCTTGATAATACCGCCATAACGTGGCGATAATACCGATTTTGTTCGATTGTCATTTCAATTGGAGAATTGCTTTTGGGTTAGGTCAAGTTCATGGGTTTCATGGCATATGTGTTGCATGATGCATGTTTTGACTAACGTGGGTCAAGTTGTGAAGAACTTGTTCCGGATTCGATTTCTTTGTCTATTGATGTGCGAGTTGCTTGGAGGTCAATGACGGTCAACGGCGAGATGATCGGGACTAAGCTTGGAGAGCCGAGGTCCGAAACGATCGAGGATGCCGGTGAGGTCAATGGAGTCAAGCATGGCGCAAGAGGACAAAGGTGACCGAACAGGCGATTCGGTCGACGGAGTTCGATCAAGCGGCGGGGTGGGTGCAAGTGCCATGGTGGTTTCGATGGGAGCCGGATGGGAGACTTGCCGACATGAAGAGAGCCGCCGATCAACCTACGTGGCGAAGCATGGGAGGTGCTTCACGAAGATGGGACTCGGTCTTTGCAAAAGATCGAGAAGGGGTATTTTGGTAATTTCACCAAATACCGCCTTGGTGACCTAATGCCAACCCGCGGCGCAAGTCGGTGCGTCAAGAAGTGGATTAGGTCAAGAAAAGTGAAGACGGCGCTTTGAGATGCGTGCGTGTGTGACCCGTTTGTTTTGGGCCTTAACGGGAGCCCATTAGGGTTACTCTTCTAGAAGGTCTAAGCCTCCACTATAAATAGGGGGTGTGCTGGACAGCCACCCCAACCCTTTTTTTTGTGTTTGAAACCCTAGTTTGCTTAGGGAGAGGATTAGTGGAGGTTAGGGTTCTAGAGAGTTGGATTTGATTTTGTGCTCATGTATTGAGTCTTTGTCCTCCTTGATGGAGTGGCTGTAAACCAATACCATATCAAATCAATCCAAAGAAAGTTCTCTCAAAGATGAGTTCATTTGCTTTCTTTCTCTCTATTTGGTGATTTGAGGTCTTTCTTTGATCCGTGAGTTTTTGCTTGGTTTTTCTTCTTGATCTTGCTTGCTGGGATATGTGGGAACTCATCTAAGGTCATCTTGATCATCATCCACCCACGAGCAAGTTTTGGATCAAGTTTTACGCTTTTGCTTTCGGTTTTGAACCCTCCTTCGGTAAAATGCAAAAAGATCAAAACTTTGACGTGGATCTTCTCGATCGTTGCTTGGAATAGGTTCCTGACATCATTAGGAAGATGTGTTTCAAATTTGGTGGAGCTTGGCCAAGCGGATCAAAAGTTACGTCGATTTTTGTTTTCGTTTTTCAGGCTGTTTACTGTTCATTCGCCTGATTTTACTGTTCATGCGGAACGACCGACACTGTTCATCCGGTTCGACCGGACTGCGGTACGACCGCCACTGTTTATCCGGTTCGACCGTTACTGTTCATCAGCGCTGTTCATAAGGCTGGTTTTTGTGTTTTGGGTCGTTTCTTTTGGGGATTTGAAGGGGATTAAGTACAAGTCTTCCGCTATGCTTAGATATATTGATCTTCATAGTTCTCATAGCTATTGGAGTCAATATCATGTTTGAATCGGATCAAAGCAAAAAATAGATAGTGCTCCTATTCACCCCCCCTCTAGTCGCCTTTTCGGTCCAACATAAAGCATGCAATTTTGGTAATTTAAATGAATATAATTTACATAAAATGCAAGATCAAAATGATCAAAGTATCGACTTGCCTTGGTTATAGGTAAGAGAGTCTTGATAGTCTTGTGGTTGATCAAGTTGGAGGTTTCCTGCGTCTTCGAATCCTATTCGGACGAACGTACCGGAAAAAGGCACAAACAAATAAAGAGAGCAAATGAATACTAAAGGAACAATAAATGAACTCCAAATTAAACAAGATCAGTGCCACTAGCAAGATCTTGAACTTACAAAATTTTAGAAACAAATTTCATAATTTTTGGAGTTATAACAGAGGAGAATAGAGCTTCCGAAGTTTGAATTTGGATTAAATCCAGAAAATCAAAAAGGAGAGAGAGAGTGACCCACTGACATGTGGGACCCATGAATAGTGCTCGGTCTATGTGCAAAGTGCATGGACCGGAGGTCAACCTGCACTGTGCACCGGTTCAGGGTGCACTGAGTGCACACTATGTATGGGGGCCCACCTATCGGTCACTAGGGGAGGATGAACCGGATGTTTGTTTTTAAATGGCAGTCATTACTGTTCATGGGCCCGGTGGCAGTGAGACAAGGCTAATATAAACCGGCCACTTAAATGGAGTAAAGACAGATTAGCCTTAAGACAAAGATTTGGGGGAAATAAATGGCGCTACTGTGCTGTCCAAAGCTCAGTCAAGCAGAGGAGCTGCACCGGCACACACGGCTCGGGCTTGGGCACGGGCTTGCCGCCGGTGACAGAGGGCGTGGCGGCACCGGGAAAGACCGGGAATGGGTGGCCAAGGGGACGGCGGCCACGAGGGCACTGGCGGCGGGGCGGTGGCGCTGTGGAGCAGCAGCAGTGAAAGCGTGAAAGGCACCGGCGGCGGCGCCATGGGTTCACAGCGCGGCGCGATGCGGCGGTGCAATGCGAGGGCAAAGACGCACACGAGCTACTGGCGTGGGCGTGGGAAGCCAAAGGAGGCCGGAAGCTCGGGCCGGCCGAGGTGGCGCGGGCGGCGGCTGTATGAGGAGAAAGGGGTGGCGGCGGTGGAGCGTCTCGGCAGCAGGGAGGAAGAATGGTGGTAGGGGATGAGTTCCTCGGCGCTGGGGGGCACCTCGTGACGGGGTTGGCTGGGGGCGGAGTTCACTGGAGCGGCCGAACGGCGGCGAGGCGGCGCGGCCAAAACGAGAGCAGCGGCTTCGGCTCCAGCTGTTCTTGGTGGAGATGAAGAGGCTTGGTGGGGGAGGGGAGAAGCAAGGGCAGGCGCTGGGCTTCTTATAGTCGAGGGAGGAGCAAGGTGCCATTAAGGGTCGGTGGCGCGCGGCACTAATGCGGAGGCGCGGGGATGGGCGCGCAATGGTGCAGCGGCGACTTGTGGCGGCTGTAGTGGCGGACGACGAGGGAGCAGTGTGGCACAAAGGAGCAGGCGAGTCTGTGGCGATTTCGGCGCTCGGGTGACACGGCCTTCATGATCCCGAGGTGCAGCGAGGACAGGGGCGTTTGACCGGGTGCACGGGAGAGCTGATGTCACGGCGACGGAGCAGCGACTTGGGAGGCAGGCGGCAGCAGCGGAGGTGACAGATTCGGGCGGAGCACGTCGCTGCTGCAGGCACGCGGGTGGCAGAGGGAGCCAGGAGGCGACGTGGTGGTGGCAGGCGGACAGGAGCGGTCAAGTGGCAGGGGGAGCTCATGGGTATCAGGAGGAAGAAGGGGCAAAGGGAAGGGAGCCGTTGGGGCTGGCTGGGCCGAAAGAGGGAGCTGGGCCAAGGGGAAGCTGGGCCGGGTGGGCTAGAAGGGAGGAGGGGAGTGGGCCGGGGCCCAAGGAAGGCTACGGGCTGAGCCCAAAGAAGAGGATGGCAAAAAGAGAAGAGGCCCAAAATCGAAAAGATGAATTCAAATTGCGAAATTTGAATTCGGGAATTGCAAGGAGGTTTGAAACTCAATTTAGAACTTAGCTAGAGGCTAGAGGATTTTGAGAATATATGCTAATTTGAAATAAGGTTTGAGAATCAAGAGCCAAATGTAATTACTATTCACCGTTTTGAAAACGGGATGTTACACTCGTCGAATTTGAATTTGAGTGGCAGGAACAAGTGTACACCAAAAAGCAAAGTGTAACTGCGATTGCCCTATTGATGATCTGGAGAACATGTAATTGCAATTGCCCTATGGGCGATCTGGAGTATCAGAACCAATGCCAAACATCATGAGCAAGTAAGGTCACGTGAAGATTCTGCAGCCTTCATACTGAAATACTATGTGGAGAACACCATGATACAACCACAGTTATTTCATTGGAGAAGGCAACCCTTAATACAGATGCATGGGGACTTCTTATCTGTTAGAGGAAATGGAGCTACGGGACGAATAATTAGGAATGATGAGGATATGATGTTACTTGCTTTTTCACACTCCAAATATCACATACTGAGTGCTGATGCAACAGGAGGTCTACTGCTTGCTCTCTATGTGGGGAACCGGAAACTTGTTATGGAAGTTGGTAGCTCCATCCTGTGTCTTCTCTAAATGATCAGGACAGGTGCTTCTGAGCAGACAGCGATGGTTGAAGATTTCAGGGCCGTCCTTGCAGAACTTGAAGCAGCAGAAGTGTGCAGTGTTCGAAGGTCCGGTAATGAAGCAGCACATGACTATGCAAAGTTTGCTTGCAAGGGGACGACTCAAACTTGTCTGGTGAATCATCCCGAATATTTTTGTTCTGATGTAATTGCTACTGAAACTGTTTCCACTACATAATAATAGAATTGTCTGGACCTTTAAGATCGAAAAACAAAACAACCCGGACATTTTTTAAGAACTGGAAGGCCTGGTGCTTGCTCTGTGTTGCTGATAAGTGTCCAGCGGAAGTATGTACTCACCGATTGTACAATCATCGATTCAGTAACTGTAGAAGTATTGGTGAATGTTACAGTGTTTTTTCCAGTGGCATTTATCAGTTCTTTTTCACAGATTCTCAGTAATGAACACTGATTGATGTAAGGTAAAATTGTATTTGCTTCAAACTTTTACATATATCCTTCACTAGAGTTGCATTTATGTTTGATGTCTGAACCCACCATACAACATCAGCAAATAGCTACGGTAGGCAGATGTGGGCAGAGCTCTGAATCATTTTGTCTGTGAGAACTGTCACAAATGTCAATATCGTCGCCCTTCACCAGCTTGGACGTGCATTCGCTTGTTTTCCCTTTTTTTTTTCTCAAGGTTTATTCATTTCACTTTCACAAAACATACTCTTACAAAAAAAAAATACAACAAAATCTGGGTGTCTTTAAATTAAGAGATGAGGTTCGAACTCATGATCTCAATCGCCACACCTCAGTGCTATATCACCATGGTATATGGTCTCCTCGTTTCAACTTTCCACTAGGCTAAATAATTTTTTTGCACTATTTCTACATGTAAGAAAAAACTATACTCCCTAATTAAAATATATGATGATTTAGAATGTACGTAAAAAATATACAAAAAAATATGTGAAGCTTTAGAATATAAGCAGTATTTTTTTTTGAAATT
Source organism: Phyllostachys edulis (assembly GCA_036346405.1). Lineage (NCBI taxonomy): Eukaryota > Viridiplantae > Streptophyta > Magnoliopsida > Poales > Poaceae > Phyllostachys > Phyllostachys edulis. The sequence goes on along the minus strand of CM070546.1, from coordinate 79,865,737 downwards.
TTACAGTTAATATCATCAAATAGTGTGTTTATAATTTCTTATAGAAATCAATAGTCAAATTATATATTGGAGACCGTGTTAACATCCAAAATAGAATATATTTTTGGAAAGAGGGAATATCAAATAGGCTGAAACAAAAAATGGGCCTGAATCATTTTATTTTGTCCCAAACGGTTGCAAATTTCAAAGGTCCAGTAGACGCCCATTTTTCATTTTACATTTCACTCCCCCTATTATATCCCAGATACGAATATGAATACAAATACAAACAATATTGAATACAAATACGGAGCGAATACGAATAAAACCAAATACGATCATGAATATTTTTCAAAACATGAAAACCCCTTAAATTGTACGCCAGAAATTAACGAAAACATATAATAAATTTGTTCATCACAGACATAGCAGTTAGTTTACCATATTTAGTTCATAACTCATAAGTCATCATATATTCTCAATTAGTTCATCACATACATAAAACTTAGTTTATACTTAGCTTATCACACATAGTTCATTAATGACAAACATAGTTTGATAATACCAAAATACTATGTCTCAAAAAAAATACGCATAGCAGTATACTTAGTTCATAATACCCCAAAGTGAGTTCCATGAAAAAATTCATTAAAGTCCACCTTTTATAGCAAAATTTGTGTATATACTTCTTTTATATATGAAAAAGGGTATATAGCAAAAATAAAGGGCTCCAATGAAAATTTTTCAATCAAGTCACATCGGAGTATCTTATAATTGGTATTTAAGTATACTGAAAATGATAAAGAAGTATAATATATCCGTTTAAGTGGTATATTGAAAATGGGAGTATGTACTCCTAGGAGTACGAAACGAGCATCATATATATATATATATATTCACATCACCAAGCTACAGTATAAATTGGGGCAAACTAAGCTACCAACTCCCAATGTATAAGGCCCTCGGTCCCTTGTGAATCTGTATATCAGAGAGCATTTACTCCTAATACATTGTATCAATAGCTTTTCTTTATTTCAACATCTCTTATACATCATTGAACATATCGTATAAGTGTATAGAAATTTGAGTTTACATACTTTATCTTCTCGCAGGTATCTCTAATATCTAACAGTTACAGAACAACTTAATCCGACTCATCTCAGTCACTCTATAGTCATACAATAGAGGGTAACTCTGGTGATGGGGGTAGAAGATAAATTAAATGGATTTCCTATGGTTCATTTACCACCTCACCAGCCCACCGCTGCACACACATAATTGGGCTGCACCCGTAGCTCCAATGGAGAGGTGCAGTAAGACTGTAAAACTGAAACCGTAAGAACGACTCCATAATTATTTCCTAATTTTATGGTATTTTTCCTGAATTTTCCTGACTTTTATAGCATTTATTTTCTTTTTCCCGATTTAATTCTCTATTGAAAATACCTTTTCTATTTTCCCCGGAATTAAAACCCTAAAAACAAATCCAAAACCCCTTCGTGGGCCTCCCGGTCCCATTTCTTCCATGCCCTCCGGCCTCGTGGGCACTGGTCCACTTCCTTCGCCCACCAACCAACTGGCCCATCTCCCCGGCCAGCTCCATTACTGGGCCACAGCTCACACACACGCACAAAGAAAGTGACTGTAAGTAGGGGTGAAAACGAAACCCTAATGGTGTTGGGCCGGTTAGGTTGGTCGGTTGGTCTGTTAGGCTGAAATGCCGGTTTTTTTATAATTCGGATAATCTATATTTATATTCATATTCGACAGATACTATATTCGTATTTATTTTTGAAAAAAAAAACTGTATTCAAACTATCGAGAAAAATCCGAACCGACGCCGTCCGAATTTGTTTTAGTACAGATCGAACGTCCGTAGTGGCCCCAGTTGCTCGGGCGTAGGTGGCTTCTCCGCAATCTCTCGATGCAAGGAAGACATGGCCGGCGGGGCTTTTCCACTACCCACCTGTCTTCTCCCGCTCATCGCCAATGGCGATGTAGCCATCGAGGTTACAATGAAAACCCGGTTTGATTCTTTTCATTTCTGTCTTGTGAACAATCCGAAGGTAAATCTTTTGTTGTGTACCGACCAAAGAATAGTCTGTATTACATATGTACAAGAACAACAAAATCAAACAGCGTGGGCATGGTAGAATTTCGTGGTAGTATGTTTTACTGCAAACCATTTCTATCAGGACATTGACTATGAACAGTATGTTGAACAGTATGTTTTACTGCAAGCCATTTCTATCAGGACATTGACTATGAAGAGTGATGGCAATTCACACTAGAGACTAGAAACATAACCAACCAGGATGACTACGACTGGTAGATAGAATTCAAAAGTGGACCTCGATATGATGACTTGTCGTCGTTTTTTCCACTCGTACAAATATATTTTGTAGTATCTATCTATCTATTATTTTATTAAAGCAGAGTTAAAAGAAACCACTATGTTCGTTTTCAATGACTAGAAATTCCAACGTTAATCAGTAGAGAAACAAAGAAAGATCTACATCGTTGACCTTGGTAGGTTCATATTATAACGGTCTAGATTAAAAGATAGAGCTCATGTTAAATACAATAAAACTAAAATTCAAAATATCAAATAAAATAAAATTAGCAATTTGATTTCCATACAAGTTCCTAAGTAAAAGTGTTCATGTCAAAAACAATAAAACTGAAATTGAATAGAAATAATATAAAATTAGAAATTTGATTTCCATACTAATTCCTAAGTAAAATCCCAAAATAATTATAATTATAAATAAAAAATAAAAATTTGTCAATTAGATTTGTATACTAAATCCAACAAAAAGCTGAAATTCGAAATTAAAATAAAATAAAATAAGCAATTTGATTTACAAACTAATTTCTAAGTAAACTCACTAAATAATTATAATTTATAATAAAAAATAAATAAAAATAATCAATTATCTTTGTATACAAAATCCAACAAAAAACTAAAATTTAGAATAAAATAAAATAAAATTAGCAATTTGATTTGATACAAATTCCAATAATTATAATACTGAAATAAAAATTAAACAATAATTGGCTATTAGATTTATATATGAAATCCAACAAAAATAATTGAAATTTGGAATAAAACTAAAATAGAATTTTCAATTTGATTTTAATACAATTTCAAAGTAAAAATATTTAATAAGCGTAATTTGAAATAAAAATTAAAGAAAATTAGCAATTTGATTCGGATACAAATTCCAAAAAAAAGAATAGAAATTGTAATAAAATAAAAATAGCAATTTGATTTGTATACCTATTTGGAATATAGTAAAAATTAGTAATTTGATTTCCATAGGAATTTGAAAGTAAAATCTCTAAAGTAAATAAATTTAGAAGAAATTAAAAAATTTATCATGTTGATTTGTATACAAACTCTAATAAGAAGTATTGAAATTTTGAATAGCAATAAAAGTTATAATGAGGATAACACGAATAGTATCGGAGGAGACCATAAAAGAGTGCAATGGCGTTGATGTGTCCTACGAGAAGACATTGACCCACAGGGAAGCGAAGAGCCAAGGCGGTGGCGACAAAGATGAAGACAATGCCATGCAACTCACTTTAGCCATTCGACGATGACACTATTGTGCTGCTCGCTGGAGCCGTTGAAGAGAAAGGCCAGAGCAAAGGACCTACGATCGTAAGAACGAGTGGTGAGTGTTGGCATTGTTGAAGAAGTTAGTGGATAAAGAAGCTCAATGATGGAGAATTCCTGGCACATGGGAGGTGGAGTTTTGCATTGAAGAAAAACTACGGACGATGTAAGGCCATCAATAGCTAGGAGCTTGTCATCGCTAGTGAGAGACACATCGTCACCAACAATGGCGAGAAGATTCTCCATATCGTTAGATAGCGACTAAAGCAGACATGTTAGCATCAGTGATGAGACGTTGCCATGGTTAGTGAGGAAGCCATAATGTTGAGTTGGCTAACGTCAAAGAAGAGAAGCGACCGACACGGGAAAATAGACATACATGCATCTGTACGAATAGAAGCACGAGCATACAAAAGCAGAGGAGCAAAGAGCTTAGAGTAGTGATCACGTAGTCGTAGGGAATAGGCTCAGGGCCACTGGAGAGAGCGTGAGGGGTGTCCCCAATGGGGATCGGTGTTGGTTGCATGTGTATTGTGTATGCATGTTTGATGTCGCAGTGGTCAACAATTGTGGATATCATGGGGATATGCTCACGATCTTAAGATGATGATACAATTGGTAATGGAGTTGAAGGTTTGTCGAAACACTTGTTTTTGACGAAATTCATGTTTTGTCAGGCAATAGGCGGTCAGACCGGCCAGGGCGGCGGTCAGACCGGCCCTTGTGGCAGTATGACTGACCACCTCTGGCGGTTAGACCATCCAGGGCTTTGGCCAAGAGGTTGGCGGTCAAACTGGCCAAGAGGCGGCTATGAGGACCCGCATAATTAAGCTAATCTATTCGGCGGTAATCGGTAATTAGCATAATTAAAAGATCCATTAAATTAGTATCAAAGCGTAACCTTGATTTCATTAAGCTTGTCATTAGCACATTTGTCTGCATGGAGCATTACAATAACAGTGCATCCTCATCATCTCATTTGCATCATTGGTTATATAAATAATTGCAACCCATAATAGTTGCATTCATTAATAAAAATGTTGCATGCATTCCGCCGAAGCCCTCCTTGTATCCTTGTCCATTGACCGCCAGCACATCGAACCCTTGTGTTGTCCTTGTCACCTGAAACCTGCACGCATACCACTCTCCACCAGTACCATTAGCGAGGAGCAAGCAGGGTACTATTAAAATAAGGATTGGGAGAAGGGGAAGATTGCCGTCAGATTCCTTGCGAAGGTCACTGAGGCTCCCGACCACCCAAGGGTAGTAGCACCATCTCGCCTTCTGTGGGCCTCATCACCCGGCAATATTAGAACCGAAACCCACATTTTCCAGACCTACCTCGGCCAATATCCGAAAGCCGACCCAAAGCCTACCTTTAGACCAAAAGTCATTAAGCCCACAATAGTAAAAGCATTCCATCTCTCAAGACAAAGCCAGGCAAAACCCCACCCTCAGCCAAAAGCATCACCGGGTACATCAAAATCCAGCACCATCATCACATTAGTAGCCCAAGCGAAAACAAGGCAGCAACACATTCTTTCTCCCCATCCAAAATATCAAGCACAGAGCCAGCCATAGATTCATTCCCCCACACTATTTCCACATTCATTCCCCCAGGCAACACCCCTTTTATCCCCCCTTTCTTAAGCCATCCTCCCCAAGGCAACACTTGAGCCACATCCACAACAACCAGAACACAACCAGCACAAAGCAAGGGAGGCAAGAAGTCCAGGAAGAAGGAAGCCAGGAAGCCAAGAGAGCCGAGGAAGGGAGCAAGGGAGAAGAGCATAGAACTGCAGAATCAAGGCCGTCGCCTTACCAGTCATCAAGCCCACAAGGAGGAGGAGGAGGCTCAGAGTTCACCTCATCATCACCTGTAAGCCAACCGCAGTGAGGGTGAAGAGGAGAGCACCGGCGCAGAACCGGCACTCCAACCCCCTTCCCCATCCTTAGCTCAACAACAGGTAACCCATAATGGAACCCCAGTGCTCCCCATATGCATCTCATTCACCATAGAGAAGCCCACAGTAATGCTCACATAGAGCTCTCAGTTCATATTTCATCACAGAGCAAGGGGAGGGTTTGGGTTAGAAAGCGAGGAGGAGTATATCGTAGAGCCTTAGCTGCACCACCCTCACCACCATTAGCAAGCATCATAGTCGCATCCATCTCATCCAGTAACCACGCATTAGCAATGAACTCACATCAGTATCGGTAAATCAACAAAATTAATTGAATCAAGCAAAGCAATAAATTGAGAGGGGAAGTTAGAGGAGAGAGAGCTGTGCATAGGCCGAGTAGGGAGAGGCACAATCGGGCCGAGGTGCCGGCGGCCGTAGGCCGAGCCGGCCGCGCCAAGTTGCCGGGCGAGAGAGGGTCAGCGAGGAGAACGGCTCATGACAGTCAACAAGTAGCGTTGGGCACGCCGGTGTCGGGAAAACCACGGACCGACGGCGTCATTGGGTCTACTAGCGGCGGTGGCGCCTGGCTTCACCGTGCTGCCGAGGAGGAGAGAGCGGTGGCACAAAAGATGGCGGGTCGGGCCGAGGTCGGAGAAGCGGGCGAGCTTGGCGGCTGAGCGGCCATGAGGAGAAGGAGGGGCCGGGAGCCCAGAGGCGATGGAGGAGCCGAGCCGAGGCAGGCGGCGGCTTGGAGCGGCGCTGACCTCGGCGTGGGCGTGGCGGCGGCTAGGGCCGTGGCGGCGGAGCTAAGCCGGTCGAGCCGGGGACTCTCAAAGTGGCGGTTTGGAGATAGAGAGAGGAGTGGGGAGAGAGGGAGAGAGATTTGGGGGAAGAAGATGGGGGTATGTGTGCTGTGTGCCGGGAGTTGGTTCGGCCGAATGAGGGTAAGAGACAAAGAGGGGGAGATTAGGGGGTAAGGTTAGAAATAAGATTAGAAATAGATTTAGGATTTTAGATTTAGGGGTAATATTAGGGAATGAGTAGGTTTTAATTATTTGTTGCGATTATTGATTACTTCTGTAGCTTATGGCAGTTAATTGTTGTTAGCTATTTAATTCTTGCTATTAAGTAACTTAAATTGGATCTCGTCTAATTAACCAATCTAAAATTAATCTGTGCGTTAAATTGCTCAATAAATTGAGTAGCCGTTATTTCTGTTAATAATAGAATAGCTAGCTTGTGTAGCAATCTTGCGAGTCACTAATATTTAGTCAGGTGGTTTAAGCTATTTAATTCTGTTAGTTTAATCAGTTAAGCGTGAATCTCGCGTTGTCGACCTTAGTGCGCGTTTTTAGTAGAGCGATTATTTTGGGGAGTGCTAACTTAGTGTTAGATTTCGAAAAAGTTTTATTTAAATTAAACTGTGCTAACAATTAGAAGTCACTAACTTAGATATTTATTATATCACTCAAAAATCCACTATGTATTTACTTATATTATTCGTGCTACCGTATTGCTATAGATGACGAACCAGCACCGGCAGGAGAAGTTGATCAAAGATTCGTCGACGCCAATCTTTCCTACAACTCCAAAAGGCAAGCGATCCTCTTGAACATAAATATAGTTAATTTAAATGTAAACCGTATATTGCACTATTATGTTTATTGCATCAAAATTATTTTCTCAAAACTTAAATCAATGATTGGGATGAAAATGATTAAAATGAATATGAAAGAAATGAGAATGAGGAAGAAAGAAAGGAATGAGAGTTAATATGTGGGTAAAAGGGGGCCTTGGCAGGGGAACACGACGTTGATGACGATGATGATGAGATAAGAGGTGGGCCCCTTTTTACATATGGTTATAATATAAGGACGAACAAAACTCTTGCTCGGTCTGAAGCCGTAAATTCAGTACCAACCATTTTTCCGTTTCGGCGGGCAGAAAATGCTACCTTGTTATGTAATTAAGTTCTCCACAATGGGACACATTGGAGTGTTTGGGCTTGGAAGTGCGCCGCCCCAAGGAGGAGAGTTGAGCACGGACGATGACCACCTCAACCAACGTTACTGGAACTCGGTGTATGACGAGGTCAGCAGCGTGACTAAATCAACACCGACGAAAAGTAATGGGTGGAGACTTGATCACGTAACCTGGAAAACGTTTTGTATTCTAGACTCGAACCCGCATCAAAGGAAATGCAGAGGACCCGGTTCATTTAGAGCTCAGAATAACTATGGGTAAAGTGGTACAAGTCTGCGCAGTGCTATGCAAAATCATGAATTCATGTCAGTCTCCTGGATTGGAGTCTACGGGAACTACCAGGGGTCTTTCTTCTCTCCGAGTAATAAGTAATGTTTTCAGTATTAAAATTTGCCACCTAATGTTTTAATAAATTATTTTCAGAAATGAGATGACTTAGAAAATGTGATAACAACCAGAGATAGTCATCCAGTGCATTTTTTGCTATTAATGCTTGCTGAGTACATTCGTGTACTCAACCTTGTTAGTATTCTCCTTTGTAGAACCTAGTCTGACGGGGAACTATCCTGAGTGGGACGAAGAACGTGCAGGTACTGGAGCAATCGCAGGAGCAGAAGGCACGAATTACAAGGACCAGGGCGAATTGGGCGCCATATTTGACGCCTAGGGCGAGTAGAAGACCGGTGGGGCAAGGAAGGCGAGCGAGGGGACTTAGTCCCGTTTACCAGCTGTAAATTGTTATGTAAAAACCTTAGCCTTGCGTGGCTATTACTGGAATAAAGAGGTACAGTTTTTATCTTATTGTTTTGCTGTGTAACCCTGATAAAGGCTTACTATTCGTTGGAGCAGTGTTTTACTGAGCAAACGAATAGTAATCCATATGCCTAAGTGTAATTACCCTTGGGGTAATGACACGGGGCGTCACAACGGCGGTCTGACCGGCCAGAAAGGTGACTTTGAGTTTGGAGCCGGGCCAAAAATAGAGGGTGTAGGCAAGAGAGCGGATTCTTCTACACTTGGTCTCATAATTTTTGGAGCTTTGAATCAAAAATTCTATTCATTTAAAATTTTCAGAGAGGTTTCGGATTTCTAGGGAGGAAATTTGGCTAAGTCCCTTTGTTGAGCGGTCAGACCGGCTAGGGGGCGGTCAGACCGGCCATGGGTGGCGGTCTGGCCAATTTTGACTTCGACGCCGGCCAGCTTGGCGGCGATGTTTGTAAGTTAGGTCAAGTTCATGGGTTTCAGTGCATATGCGTTGCATGACACATGTTTTGACTAACATGGGTCAAGTTGCAAAGAACTTGTTCCCAGAATCGATTTCTTGGTCTATTGTTGTGTAGGAGGCTTAGAGGTCAACGATGGTCAACGGCGAGGGTGATCGGGACTAGGTTTGGAGAGCTGAGGTTCAGAACGATCGAGTATGCTGGGTGAAGTCAGTAGACTCAAGCATGACGCAAAATAGACAAGGATAACTGAACAGGAAGTTTGGTGCGACGGGTTGCATCAAGCGGCACGGGGGTTGGTGCAAGTGCCATGGTGGTATCGGTGGGAGCCGGATGAGAGAGACTTGCCGACATGAAGAGAACCGTTGATCAACCTACACGTGGCGAAGCATGGGATTGCTTCATGAAGATTGGACTTGGTCTTTGGAGAAAGATCGAGAAGGGGTATTTTGGTAACTTCACCAAAATACCGCCTTGATGGCTTTCGGCCAAACCGCGGTGCAAGACAACGCAAGGAGAAGTGGTTTATGTCAAGAGAAGATGAAGACAACGCTTTGAAATACGTGCGTGAGTGAAACCCGTTTGTGTGTGGGCTTAACGGGTGCCCATTAGGGATGTCCTTCTATAAGCTAGCCTCCACTATAAAAGGAAAGGGTGCTAGTTGTGTACCTTCCAACTCTTGTATTTGAAGAAACCCTAATTTGTGTTTAGGGAGAGGAAAGTGGAGATGTTAGGGTTCTAGAGAGTTGGATTGATTGTGTGCTCAAGTGTTGAGCTTTTGTCCTCTAGGATGGAGTGATGTAAACCAACATCAATCTCAAATCAATCCAAGCAAGATTCCTCAAGATGAGTCTCTTCTTGTTCTTGCTCTCTCTTTTGTGATTTTAGGGCTTTCTTTGATCCTTTGGTTTTTGGTATAGATCTTGCTTGCTGTGATATGTGAAAATGTATCTAGGATCATCTTTTACCCACGAGCATGTTTTTAGATCATATTTTGATTTTGACTCGGTTTTGAAGCAACCTTCACTCAAACAGAGAAAAGTCTGAACTTTGGCAATAATCTTCACGATCCTTGATTGGAATAGGTTTTTGACATCCTAGAGAAGGTATGTTTCAAGTTTCGTGAAGTTTAGAACTGTGGATCAAAAGTTAGACCAAGTTGTGATTTTGAGTTCGAACTGATTTCACTGTTCATCGTGCTAGAGGTCAGAATGCCCCTAGTGAGAGGTTTGACCCCTAGGCCAAAGGTTAGACTGCCCATTTGAGAGGTCTGACCGCCCAACTTATTTGGTTTTGAGTTTTTGGTGATTTTGGTCTATTTTCTTCAGGGTTTTGATTGGATTCAATACAAGTCTTCCGCTATGTTTGTATATTGATCTTCATAGCTCTCATAGCTATTGGAGTGAAAATCGTGTTGAATCCGATCAAGGTGAAAAAGAGACAGTGCTCCTATTCACTCCCTTCTAGTCGCCTTTTCGGTCCAACAACAATAAGAAATAATTGAAGAGAAGTAGAAGATAACTACGTGGTAGAGTATTGTATTGAAAATTGTAGCAACTAAGGGGGATCGATCAAGAATTAAGCTTGCTGATGAAGGTTCAAGCAGAAAAGAAGAATTGGTCAATAAAATCGATTTATAAATAGGGAAACATAAACAACCAACACCAAAATACCTATGTTGAATATGTAATATTAATAAATCTAGCCGCGCAAATACACGGGTTATCATGCTAGTTGGTCATAAAGCAACAACGCAATGATGTTTTTTGAGCTCTTTTACGGTACACGAAATTTAATACGAACTGTCCATTCTTTCTGATCCAATAGTTCAGATTACTTAAGATTTAGTTAAACTATGCCTGGTAGTATGATTAGTAGAACCCAGAGGGGGTAGAATTGTAATTTTCCATGTGAAAATTACATGGCATAAGAGTAATATTTTCAACCCTAGTTGGAAAAGTGCATATCGCCCTCACGAAAAAATTATAAATACAAAGAAAAGCCTATTATACCCCTAATGATTCAATGGTCAAAATTAATTTATACTACCAACATGTACTTACTACTAGAATGTACCATAGTTTTTTTACTAAAGCCCTTGCTGCCAGGAGTTAGTACGTGGACTACAAAGGTCGTAGCAATTGGCAACAGAAACCAGAACATCAGGAAGACTACGTACGACAAATAGTTAGACTACAAAAGTTCTTCAAAATATGAATACTTATTTCTTTTACACGTAGAAGACAAAATGAGGAACATTCACGCAGTAACCAAAAAGCAACTGTGGAAACTGCATGTGAGGTACCAACCAACCCGGCCTCACAAAGATCAGAAATTACATTCCCTAATTTAAAGGCCGCCGTCCGATCGAGCTGCTGCACTGCGTGCGAACGGCCGTCGCTCGCTTCGCCACGCGCCCGGTTGGCCCATGTCTCCACCAGCCGCTCGCCCGTCTCGCTTCCTCCCGCATCTTCCTTTCTACGCCACCTTCTTCTCTCACGCGTCCGCGCGGATCCCATCGAACCAGCGCTGCTCCGCGCCCTTCTCCTCCTCACCGGCTCGGCTTCGCGCCTCTGCTCTCCCCACCCCCACATGCCCTCTGCTTCCTCCCCTGCTGCACGCTCGACCTCCCTCCCCGCCGCCGGCGCTCGCTCCCTCTTCCTCCCTCCCGCCCCTTCGGGCTCGTTGCTGTTCGCTTCGCCCGTACCCTCGATCTCCCTCCGCAGCCACCGCCGCTCCCTCCCTCTTCCTCCCTCGTTGCCCCTTTGGTCTCCCTCCTCACCCGCTGGCTCGGCGCTTCGCTCCCCTTCCGTCCCCCCGCCTCGCGCCCGCCTGGCGCCGGCCGCCGCTATGCCTGCTACCCGGCGCCTCGGGTCGCCCCAGGCCACGAAACCTCCTCACCTAGGTCCGTCCGACTTGATCTCTCTCCCCAGCCGCGGCCGCTACCTCCGTTTGCTGCCCCTTCCTCCTTTCCCCTTTCGCCTCCCGTCCCTCCCCTCGGGATGTTCGGCTCCACTCATCCTCCGAAGACCCTCGGTAGGGGATGCGGCGGTCACCGATGGAGGGGAACGGTAGGCGCCGATCGTTGATGGCGATTCCTGCAGGGAAAAGGCAGCGGGAGAGCCCCACGTTGTCCTCGCCTCCCCAACGCCGTTCGCGCCAGCAAACCCGCCGAGCACCAGCTCTTCGGCTCAGAGGTAATTGGTTTGTTTTTTCCGCTGCTTAATCTTGGTTTTGTCTCTGTTTTGCCTGTGTTGAGTTCGTTTCTTTTCTTTTGGCTATCTAGATTTGATTGTTTCTTTAGTAGAGGCGATTGCTTGAATAGGCTTTGATTGCAGCGAAGTGTCAGAGTTCATCAGTGGCAACTCCTAGCACCTGCTCACTCCATGTCTCCTCAGAAACGCACAAGATTGAGGCCTGCTTGCCATCTGATGACGCTTTGGTAACGCGATTACAAGAGGAGGAGAATTCACGTGAAGCTGCCGCTACAAAAGAAATTTCTAGGATAATGCTGCTCCCACGCTCCCACTCTCCCAGTACCTTTTGCTTTGTTTGAGGTGAATTCATTAGCTGTACTCAACTATCACTTGTGCTTACCGTGTGCATCGTGCGTTGTTTTTTTGGTAACATATCCTTCGAGACACCGTCACTGGCTGCTGAGTATAAACCGGCCAATAATGCAGCTCAAGTTGGTTTATTTTCTACTTTTTTGTTTGCTCCATTGGTTCATTGGGATGATCTACACCTTCCACGAAAAGGGACTCCACATATATGCACTGAAAAATGAAGGGTTCTCTATTGCAGGTTTATGTTGTTTCATCTACACCGGTCAGGCTATCTTATAGGCTGGTGAAAAATGGTACTACACGATTACTCCTTTCACAATAGAAAAGAAAAAGAAGGCTCGGGTTTAATAACTGAATCCGAATCGGGATTAGGTTTAGCAGATGTTTTGGTGAAGTCAAAAGAAACCTGCAATAGAGACGGCTCGCTAAAGTCAAAGAAAACTGCAATAGTATTTTTTCAGGCTGAATGTAGCCAAGGTACTGATTGAATTTGCCGCAAATGTGAATGCTTACCGGCATGGTGTTAATGCCTTTTTCACCTGAGTATGAACAGTAGAAGTTAGAATTAGTAGAGAAATGCGATCAGCAGTTGAAAAGAAACAAATAGAGTATAATTAGAGCCTTAGATGTTCACATAAGTAGGTATGCTCTGTCAAAAGGAATATCGTAAATAGATTCGAACTTATTGTAAACTGATAGGGATTCTGACCTGACAAGAGAACCTCTGGGCATGGCCTTCTCACAGCAAGTCCCAAGCCACACAAACATAAATGCGCAATCACAAACTTATAGCATTGTAAACACACGGTAGTAAGTACTTAAATGGTCGCAGCAACAACCTGTAGGTAGCAGCATATTGGCCCATGTAGTAGTAAGCTTGCATCCGCTAGATTACCTAGATATCAAAAAACAGATAACCAAACAAGCAAAACCAGTTAATCAGTAGTTGAAACCATGGTGGCGAAGCATGATGGATTTGGCCTAATGGACATAAAGATTAAGATGATACTTTGAGAAGCGTGCGTGAGTTAGACCTATTTGTGTGTGGGATTAACGGGTGTCCGTTAAGGTTTCTCTCTAAACCTAGCCTCCACTATATAAGGAGGTGGTGTATGATTTGCACACTGACCTAAGCCAAGGAATCCTAATGTGAAAATTTGAAGAAGGTGGAGACAGGAGGCAATGATTTGAGATATGTATCGAGAGAGATGAGAGCACTTGTGCGTGTGCTGCCCTAGTGGCTTTGTCCACCCAAGGGAGTGGCTGTAAACATTTATCTCCTAGAATAAATCAAATCTTCAAATTCGTCCAAGTCTTTCTATCATATGCTCAAGTATTGATTTCATGATTTTGCTTTGTTTTTTGTGTTTCTTCCTCCCCTCTTGATCTTGCTTTGTACCTAGGATGTGTAAGTAATGAATATATCTTTTGGAGACTAGATCTCATCCATCTAGGTACTTTCTATTGCAAATACTTGAGTTTGCCCAATTTTGGTGGAAGAAACGGTGATGTTGGGGATCTGCTCTTGAGGGCTTTTGATTTGATTCTTGCTGTAACCTTCGCTCAAACAGAAAAAAGTCGGAACTTTGGCAATAATCTTAAAGTTCTTTGATTGGAATAGATTCTTGACATCCTAATCCTAGAGAAGATGTGTTTCAAGTTTCATGAAGTTTGGACTTGTGGATCAAAAGTTGGATTATCCTGGGATTTTGAAATCGTGTTGAAATTCAGTTTCGGTGCTGGTTTTTACTGTTCAATGGTCTGAGCGCTACTGTTAATCTAGTCCGACTGACTCAGTAGGGATTTTGGCAAGTCTTACTCTTCTTGTTGTCTTGTTCTTGTTTGAATAATTCTCTCTAATCTTCGTAATTCTACATAGCTAATTGCAATGAAAGAACCTTTAACTCCTTAAGGTAAAAGATTTTTTAAAATGGTCGTTGATTGTGTGGTGCCTATTTAACCTCCTTCTAGTCGCTTCCTCAGTCCAACATACACCCTCAAAATTGTACCAATATGAAATACTGCAATCTAGAAAAATCGATTCTTATACAACAACAAATATTTGAGAACAAAAAACAGCAAAATCTATTTTGGTTCCAGCATGCATGGAATCTGATAATTCACCTTCTGTAGATAGCAACAAATGGCTAGTTCTTCTGAGTTCATGAAAAAATTCACTAGCTCTGTTTCAATAGGCTGCTTTCACTCTGCATTAGTTCAATTACTGTGCATTTAAATTATTCTTGTTTCTATTGTGTTCCAGCAAAATTGATAGTGTCATGTTTTTTCACTCAAAGGTGATAGCGCTTTATTTATTCTTGAATATTGTCTTACAATCTGATGTTGCACGATTATCAAGAGCAGGATACTACCCCCATATACCTATGCAAAGCACAAGATGTGCAACCTCATTCCCGCAATTTATTCCTCACTGCTGAAACACGATTGAAATCCTGAAGCAGAGATTGGCACTCTTTATCAACTGCGCCCAACAGAGAAAAGTCAATCAACAATGCCATGAGCAAGGTTTCATGGCAGCACCGTGTCTGTGCACAACCAAGTCTTTAATCCCCTCTCATTTTGCTATAATCCTATAATTAGAACATCTCGACATGCTAATGCTTCCGTAACTGTAACCTGGGCAGCATTGAGGATAGTCTTTACAAATGCTTAAGAGGAATTGGTCCTTAAGCTTCTTGGAACATGTTGCATCATTGAACTCCTTTTCCCTCCAATACAAAAAAACATTGACTCCTTTACAAAATGTCTAACGGAGCCAGCTAGTTTCGCAAGTCTTTCTAGGCTCTCGTTGATCTTTACATCGGCTCCCTCCAACCCAAAGCATAGCTAGTGGCTACCGAGGTCTGTTGTCTTCCTAGACACAATACCTCTCAGTAAACTGAAGAAGCCAGCCACTTAATTGTAGCGCATTCGACAAAAGTTTTTTGTTAGGTATGATGATTTTCAGAACTTGTGTACTAATATCCAAAAAGTTGATAAACTCACACGGAATACCGCTTTAACTTTTTCAAAGAGAACACAATCATTTGTTCTTCACATAAATAACAGAAAAGTCTTGTCCTTCAGAAATCAACACCATCAGGTCCTTGTGTACACAATCAGACTGTTAGACCATGTGGATATGTCTAGTTTATTTTAGTTGATGAATAATTGACAATGTTGAGTACTGATTATTATTTGAGGCGTGTGGTGTGTGTGGACTAATATCGGTCAAGTTGGGAAGAACTTGTGCCGGGAAAATATGTTGTTTTGGTCTTTGCATGTGCAGGGTAACTCGGAGGCGATCGTGGTCTACGGCGGTGACCGGGAGATGGCTTGGTGCGAAGTCACGGTCCAAAGGGTCAAGGATGCTGGAGGAGACGGTCGGGCTCGAGTTAGAGCGCGTGGAGATCAAAAATGGATAATACGTGTTGGAGCTATGGAGATACGGTCCGGAGGCTTCGACATGTAACAATTTTGGAAGTGTCCAAAATTGGAAAGCTGGGAAAAATTAGGAAATCTTTATTTATTAGGATTGGATTAGAATTATGAAACCGTGTCGGATAAGGACACGTTTAGGGTGCAGGGGCTAGTATATATATCCGTATACAGCGTGCGTGATGGAGAGGCGGCTGTAGGCTTATCTCCAACAAACAAAAGGCCGTGATTTTGGTTGCAGAGTTTGGCTCAGGGCTGGCGGCGGCGCCAGCAGAAAAGAAATTGGAACGCGACTGCCGGAAGGTTGGGTGTCCTTCGGTATTTTTGTCTTTCGGCCAGGAGGCTTTGGGCGGTGACTGCATTGAGGCTGGCCGGCTGGATGCTGTGCTGCTGGCGGCAATAGATTGATTAGTTGCTGTTTTGTTTGCCTTTGCTTCGGTGGTGCAGTTTACACGTGAGGATTTTTGGCATTAATTAAGGCCTTGTAGCTTTTGGATTTTTTATTGCTAGTGGCTACATCCTTTTTGATCTGGTGTTTGATGTGTGATTAATGGCTGCTTTTGATTGTGCGTGAGAAGATGGAGCTGGCAGCTTGTTTGTCTTGATAGGAATTTGTGCTCGTAGCAGTTGTGTCCTGCCGGCGTAAGGAGCAAACGGCGGCTGGACGTGCGGCTGTTGGCTGAGGCTTGTGATTTTTGGATAGGGTTTTGGGCTAACAGTGGTTTGACTTTTGCGGCAGAGGAAAATTGTTAGCGGCTGCAGTGCATTATCTCCCGAGAGTCTTCACCAGGAAGCATTCTATAGCGAGGGTGTGAAAAATCTTACACAATCATTCACCCCCTCTCTGATTGTCATTAACGATCCTGCACAGACCTTCTTATTTCAAGTGCATAGCAAACTCAAACCAAGTCGAACATAAAACACAAGTTGTGCAAACACGAAATGCACAAGTCAAGCAGTAGCCGTGAAACACAGAGATTGTGCGCGTGCACAGGGACATGCACAAAACTTTTATTCTAGGTTTTAGCATGTAGCAACTCCCAAGCCACACTAATATAATCACACCAATATATATTGTTGGAGGCACATCCAGTGAGAAGTAATTATTTAAATATCGCCGCGACATCAATCTGGTAGGTAGCAGCACAGTAATCGATGTAGTAACCATGCGTCTCACAGATCACCTGAGTATGAACAATAGAAGTTAGAACCAGTAGAGAAATGTGATCAGCAGTTGAAAAGAAACAAATAGAGTATAATTAGAGCCCTAGATGTTCACATAAGTAGGTATGCTCTGTCAAAAGGAATATCGTAAATAGATTCGAACTTATTGTAAACTGATAGGGATTCTGACCTGACAAGAGAACCTCTGGGCATGGCCTTCTCACAGCAAGTCCCAAGCCACACAAACATAAATGCGCAATCACAAACTTATAGCACTGTAAACACACGGTAGTAAGTACTTAAGTGGTCGCAGAAACATCCTGTAGGTAGCAGCATATTGGGCCATGTAGTAGTAAGCTTGCATCCGCTAGATTACCTAGATATCAAAAAACAGAGAACCGAACAAGCAAAAGCAGAACATACTTATCTCACAGGCTGCGATGCAAATGATTCTAGATAGGTATAAAGTGAAATCACATTATACAGCTAGAGATATGTGCATACCTTAGAAGTGATCCTCTCGGCATGGTCTTGTAGTAGCGCGAGTGTCGTGGTCTGAAGAGGTGGCGGCTTGCCTACAGGATCCATCCCACTCCAGCTTGTTCCAGCAGTCCTTCTCGCAGTCCACCACCGCCGGTAGCTTATCACCTCGACGACCACTGTGAATGGCTGGCAGCCGCCTGAGACTCCAGCAGCCCCTGAGCTTGATGGTCTCCAGCGCAGGAGCGAACATATCGGTTTCACATATATGCTGCAACATGGGGAGATCATGGAGATGGATGTGTCTGAGCCTTGGGAATTCTATGCGGTTAGCAGATTTTCCTTTGTAAGGTTCCCCCTTTGGGAAAATCTCTGTGAGCTCGCCACAGTATGTGATGCGGATGGTTTCCAAGCTAGCCATGGTGGGGAAGGACCAGGGGAGTATAAAAGTGAGCCTGGGGCAGGAGTGCAGGTGTATATACCGTAGTTCTTGACAGGTGTTGTCGTGTCTTCATAAAACCCGATCCTGCTCCAAATGCATTTGACCGCTGGTAGGTGAGACGCCCAAAGGGTCTCTATGCTCATGAAAGATTCTACTGTGATGCGATATTCATCTAGAAGGAACACAGCATGCAGCTTGGGGCACCTGTCAACACGACACCATCTCATATTATTAAATTGGTCTACTAGTGATGGAGGAGTGGTCGTGCACATGCAAGGATTCAGCTGTAAGCATCAACAAATCCATATTCCGACGATCATGTATGCTTTCCCAATTGTATGACTCTGCAAAGGTTGATGTTGCACGCATGCTTGCACTGAGCAGCCATCTTCACCATCCTTGTCGACAACCTTGACAGGGACATCCGTATAGGGGAATGACGACCCAATTGCTTGAGAAACGCTCAATTTATCACTGAGGCTTATTTCCTTTTGCTTGTTGGTTCCTTTAACTTGTGTATGGTTGATAGTATGAGAGAGATGTAAATGGAATCTTATATTGGGGTTACGCAACAGATTGTCAAACTCGTCATCATCTCCAAAACGGAAACCTCGAAGGAACCTGGCATCTGCAACAACTATATGGCCCAGCTGATGAGAGGTATCCGGCTGGACCAGGTAGTAGGAACAAGACCCCTGACAATCATCATCCAATGCCCTTTTTGTCTTGACTCGGGTGTCTATGCGTAGCAACTTCAGTGGTGGATTTCTCGGATCACGCCATTTCAACCAGTGAAGATTCTCACAGCCCAACATGAAGAGCAGCTCAAGTTGTCGGGTTTGCATAACGTCGAGGTCAAGTTCTTCGATTGCTGTGTTAGAGAGGTTCAACACCATGAGGTTTGGCAATCCACGAAAGAATACACTCTTAAGCTGTGCACAACCTTGTAGAGAGATCTTAGAAACTATTGGAAACTCTTGACTAGTACGAGCACTGGGAGTGGGACGCATCTTTTTCTCTGGCATATATAGCGAATGCTTCCACCCGGATGCTGGTCCAAATCCATCGAAGCTGAATGACTCCAATGATGTAGGAAGGATATCAGGTTCAACATGATTCAACCCAGCACAACCATCAAGAATAAGCACCTTTAGTCTACTTGCCCCAGATAAATTTGGCAAAACTTCCATGGCACTGTTGCCAGATAAGTCGAGAAGCTCCAGCTTTTCCATTTCCACGAGCAACTCCTGTGCTATAGCCTTCAAGTAAGTAGAAGATTCAATTACTCTGAACCTGAGAAGATTACGCAGCAATTTTAACTTGGGTGTAGTCATGCACCAGGTCCACCTATTAGCTCGAGCGGACTTGACATTTAACTCCCGGAGTTCAATTCATTAGCTCCATCATCTGTGGGGATAAAATCCAAGGCCAATTTGTGTAGCGTATGTCCAATACCCATAGGCTTTGAAGACATGTCCATTTCTCCTCATGCTTCTCAACTGATCCATCGGTTAACTCAATGTCTTTGCAGCTGTCTATCCAGAGAAATCTTAGGTTGTGGCAGCAGAGGAATGGAGGTGATGCAAAGCTGAAGGTACAACACGAGAGTTTTAGCACACCAAGTTTGCTGGACTGAGGAAACAAGTCTTTTGGCAACGTCATTGGTTTCTGCAATGCCAAGAAATAGGACGTTGTCTCCTGCGGTATGGTCTGGATATTTTGTATCTCCACATCCTTTGATGTGACTGAAATCCATCTGGACTTATTTCCTCGGTGGTTAGAAAACTGGTCGAACCACATTCTCTTGTTTTCTTCAGTAGGAAGATGCTCCGAGCGCATCGCTTCACAAAGTCTGCTGCTGGCCTCCCATGCACTCTCTCCTTCTATGATGCCATCGCATACCCAGTAGTTAGAAGCATGGGCATCCTGATCATCGCCCCTTAATTTGCCACCACTATCACGCAGTAATACCATATACAACCAACAATCTGTAGTTGTACCTGTTGTCATTTCAACTGGCGATAGTGGCTGGACCGGCGATAGGAGGAGGAAAGGGTCCCTGTCGGCAAATTTGGCTTGTTTCCTGTCGCCAGTTGAAATGACGACAGGGACCTGTCGCCAGTTGAAATGGCGACAGGGATCTATTGCCATTTCAACTGGCGATAGGTGGTTAGAACGACGACAGGAGGGGGAGAGGGTCCCTGTCGCCAGTTGAAATGGCGGTAGGTCCCTGTCGCCATTTCAACTAGCGACAGGAACACACTTCTGTAATTTTTTGGAGATACGATATATTTTTGTAATTATGTTTTAAAATAATATTATTTTAAAAAAATTCACTCCTAGTATTAGCACGCGTACGTGACCAGGTGTTGTCTGCGGTAATTCCTCTCTTGCTTGGTATTAATACACTGTTACTAGTCTGGCTGCATCTACGACGACGTATGTACCAAGAGGTGATCCGTCTGCTAATCAAACCAGCGGATTACCACTCACAACTAAATGACAAAAGCGTTAATGCTCCCCCCACAACCTCGAATTTGATTTTTTAAATTTAAATCCAAAAGATTCAAATTTTGATTTGAAATTTTCGGCCAAAATTAACCAAAATTTTCCTATTTTCGGTCTTAACGCCAACCCAACCCCCCCCCCCCCCAAAAAAATAGTTTCTGGCTTCGAAAACCGTGTAGGAATTTAATATGAAATTGCCTTGAAAGTTCAATCTTGCTCCCTCTGTTCCATATTAACAAGAACTTGAATAAGTTGTACAAAAACCATCTACAGCCCGATTTAAGATGTGTTAGCGCAAGATAAGCAGGAATTATAAGCACAATATTGCAACCGATGCATCTACTTGGGAGTTATAATTAAATTATAAAGTATAGTTACCATACTGTAACTTCCTAGTAATGCAACTTCTTCAAATATCTTTGGCATTTTGGCTACATATCAATTAAACCCCGTACGGCATTTAATTGAAGTGTGTCACAAGCGCACTGCAATTTAAAAAACAACAACAACAAAAAAAAAGCAAGGTGGCCCACGCCGTTGCGGGCCATTACTAACTAACATTAAAGGCTGCTAGCTTTGGAGCCTCCTCGCGCACGCTATGTCGACGAGAAATCATCCGCCGTCAGATCTCCATGCGAACAACTCTGGGTCGTCCGATTTCGTTGGTGTGCTCGGTGGGAACGAGCATCCTCGTGTGCTCCACGTCGCCCCGAAGGCCAGCGCCTTTTGTCACTCACCTCTTCCCCTCTGCCTCCCACGCCCTCCTGCCGCTCGCCTCTTCCCCGTCGCCTCCCACGCTTCCGTCCAGTGCCGTCCCTCCCTCCAGCACCCTCCCTCCTCTCTCATCCCCGGCAAATCCGTCTCCTCCTCGCGCTCGCTCGAGCCCGTGTTGTGTGGGCCAGCCGCTCCCCCTTTCCACCTCCCGTTCCGCTCCCCCGGCTCTCCCTCCGCCCGTCGCCTCCCACGCTTCCCTCCAACGCCGTCCCTCCCTCCAGTGCCCTCCCTCCTCTCTCATCCCTGGCAAATCCGTCTCATCCTCGTGCTCGCTCGAGCCCCGCGCCACGCGGGCCAACCACTCCCCCTTTCCACCTCCCGTCCCCCTCCCACCGGCTCTCCCTCCGCCACCGCGTCGCCTTCTCCTCCTCCTTGCTCCTTCCTTTCTGCCTCCCATCTCCTCCCTCTCCGACCGCCGCAGCTCTGCTCCCGCGGGTCTCTTCCTATCTCATCCGCGCTTTCCCTGCCCTGAGCACCTTACGTCGTGCAGTGGGTCGCCCTTCTCTCCTCCTCCTCGCTCCTTCCCCTCCACCTCCCGTGCCCTCCCTTTCCGTCCGCCACTGATCTGCTCTCACGGGTCTCCCGTCGCTCCCATCCTCACCTCTCGGTTCTCCTGAGTGACCGTCGCTGATCTGGTGCCACGCCCCTCGGTCCGCTCTCTGAGCACCTCCGCCTCCTTCCTCTCCTCTCCCTCCTCTCTACAATAAACGTGCGGTTGTGCATCCTAATTCGAGATGGTAAATTTGTGTATGCTTGGGCTGTCTCTTTACAAGAGAAATTTAGACCTATGTATAAGTATTAGTCCAAAGTCTTGCCATGTTGTTATTACTTATTAGTGGTAAACGTTAGTTCTCATGAAAACGCGTTTAGTTTATCCATTTATATGCTTAATTCTCATGAGAAGGACCAACGCTTTGGTTTATTTTTTGCTTCTACTCCTCTTGCTGTCTTTTTGATGTACATGGTTAGTTGCATGAGGTTTAGTCCAAAGTCTTGCCATGTTGTTATGACTTATTAGTGGTAAACGTTACATATTTAGTTCTCATGAAAACACGTTTAGTTTATCCATTTATATGCTTAATTCTCATGAGAAGAACCAACGCTTTGTAGTTATTCTATTTTCTTATACTTCAGTGGAGATGTGCAATCATTTGCTTTATTTTACGCTTCTACTCCTCTTGCTGTCTTTTTGATGTACATGGTTAGTACGATGGAGCTCTAAAAGGAAATGCATATGGTTAGTGTTTCTGTTGAAAAACTATCTAGCAGCCATTGCACACCTCGGCTTTTGTGCTTTTCGATTACTGTATGCATATGCTTTTCTCAGGCTGATCAATAGATTGGTGCTCCAGTTCTGACATGAGTTTGGATTTCTTTATGCTAGGTTTGTAATTCATGAGTCTGTCTCAATGTTTATATTCACATGTTGATATTTATAGGTTATGAATCCCCATCTAATAGAATCATAATGCCCTTTTAACAGTTAGTAACATAAATCATATCGAATAGAATAGATGCGCTAATCATTCTGAACTGCCTTATCTGTTCTTTTGTTCTATTTTCCAGAGAGATTCACAATGAGCTGACTAAACTACTGCTTTTTGTTTTGTTATCTTGAATAGTTCAAAAATGTTTGCTCATATTTTCATTTACAATACATTATTTGTGATGGGAACAACTACTACGCTCTCACCTATGTCGAAAATGTGCCGTATGTCCATATTCGTGAAAACACAACTCTTTCGTCTAAAGATGGTGCAAACAGATTTGCTGTAAAAGTAAGCCTCTTATTTAGCATTAACATCTTAGTTTAGAGATCCAATGACATGTTTTTATGTTCCTTTTTCGAACCTACTTCATAACAAATATGGCGCCTATAAAATTCGGGGAGTTTATGTCATTGGTTCTAGAAGGTCTTGGATATGAAAGGTATTCACTTATCTTGTACAGTTGTTTGCCCACTAAATTCATTCTATGTGAAACATTGTTGACAATATCCATTGTCTCATAGACTCCTAGATTGCATATTAATATTAGGTTTGTCAATTCACATTTACTTTACTTTGATATCTGAAATTTTTTCGATAGATTGCTTTCATAAAGCTGGAAAGCTTATGTTGTCTCACCTTTACCTCAGCTCCTCCGTTGACTCGCCTGCGGAGGTTATTTTCTTAATGAATTTACATGCCGTTTCAAGGATCCCATGATAGATACTTCAGTTATCTTTCTGATGCTTTTTTTTAGCTATCTATTTTCAATATTAGGTTGCACACTTAGGTCTGACCTAAAAGGATTTGGTTGTTACCTACATGTGCACAATCCTTAAAGTCCATTTGTCCATTAACCTAATGTTCATTATACCTATGTACTGCTTATTTATACATGTTGTATGTTCATAGTATTTACACAGCTTTTCCTTTTATGAAACTAAATAGGCTTTCTATAGAAGAATGCACATAGTTTTTTCTCATAAATGTAAATCGACCCACTCCATCCTTTTCGTCGATTATTTTTATTAAACCTTTTTGTCTAATGTGGTTTGATGAAAAGAACCGTTGGCCATGTGTGCCACGACGTCTCGATATGTTTGAGTTGTTCATGCTTCTTTTGTTATTTTTTTACTATGTTTGATATATGATGCATATTGTGCTCATTAGTTGTGAACGAAGATAACGCTTTGTGGTGTTTAGCTATCCCAAAAGTTAAATGTGAACCTCTATAATCCTCCTTACAACGAAAAATGGATGTTACCTAACTCTGTTTTCCTTATTGCGGGATGGACCTTTTTTATATATACATATTAGGATATGCCTTTGCACACGAATACATGGTTACCATGATGATTTATCTATCAGCTTAGGTACCCATGTTTTCGAGTTTCTTTAACATTCATTTCATTTCCGATTCTTGTTCATTATGCCTATCTACTACTAATTTGTACATATTTCTAATGCGTTTCTTTAACGTTCATTTCACTTCCATTTGCTATTCATTATGCCTATCTAATACTAATTTGTATATGTTGCAGCTCAATATTAATATACTTATATACTACTAGGTTATCTATTGTTTGTGTAAAACTCACATGTGGAGGTACAATTATCTAAATATGAACCTAAACACAGCAGTGCAGCTAACGATGATCTGCGTTGATGCCACTGAAAAAAAAGAAAAAAAACTCTATATGCAACCCCCAGAAACCTCGCCCACACACACATAAAACAACATCTTCGGGTCATTTAGAAACTTACATTGTATAGAAACCACACCTAACAAATGGTAGACATTGTTGTTTCACACGTATCATCACTCACTTCAAAAAAAAGCCCCAGTACACACATGAAAATACCTACTTTCCTCTGCCCTAACACTGTTGTAGCCGCGCCAATGGCGCGGGTTTCATGCTATCGTGTAGCTTGCTTTTGCTAATACTCTATTCTTTTGTGTCTCCTTGTCCCAAAGATTAAGATTTAGAAATCTCAAAGACAGCTTGCTGTTGGTCGGCTGCTTTTAGGGGAAACCATGCCATCAGCTCCTCAATCACCTCAGGACGCGGTCCACAATGTACAATTACGGAATAATGGATTCACTGTGGATGATGGTCCACTAAGAAGCTTTGATGATCCACAAAATGTTGACTTCATGGAGGTGACACTTCTCTAAATAGAAAAAATTATGTTTTATGCAGAATTTAATCACTTGCCCTGAATTGCTATAGCCAAAAGCAACTAAAAAGTAGGTGGTGCCGCCTTCAAATTTGCCATGCCTTTTGACATTGCAGAGCTATATAGTTTACTTAAGTTGTATGGAGGAAAGACTAGACTAACAAGCCAAACTTAAACCACTTCCTTGCATTTACTGTCCTGCTATCGACTGTTGCAATGATCTATGTTTTTTTGTGTGAAACCTTTGGAGTGTCGTTTACATGATGCGTGATTTAGACTGTGGTAGTTAATGATGAGTGGAAGGTCTATGATATCAACTTATCAATTACATTAGCTTCACTAACCCTTTCCCTCTCTCTGATGTGTATTGGCAAGGGATGAGTATTGCAAGTCCTTTTGATGTATTCAGGCTAGACTATATTAATTCTTATGGTCACTTTGTTTCGTCATATACAAAAATGCCTTGTAAGCGCACTTTCTAAATTAGATTATTGAGGTGACATTTGCCATGAAAATATTTACAGCATGTTCAGCTAATTGGTAGTGTGGGTGTATACAGGCTTGACTATAGTAATTCTTACGGTCTCTTTGTTTCATCATATACAAAAGTGCCATGTAAGCGCACTTTCTAAATTATATTATTGAGGTGACATTTGCCATGAAAATATTTACAGCATGTTCAGCTAATTGGTAGTGTGGGTGTATACAGGCTTGACTATAGTAATTCTTACGGTCTCTTTGTTTCATCATATACAAAAGTGCCATGTAAGCGCACTTTCTAAATTATATTATTAAGGTGACATTTGCCATGAAAATATTTACAACATGTTCAGCTAATTGGTAGTGTGGGATAGTCTGTTAGAGTTAATAAACCCTCTGTTGAGATATTGATTGTCCAAAATTTTCTTTTCTTTTGCTTTCAAGCCTTGAGAATACAACCAATTTGGTACTACACCCTATAATTGTAGCTATTGAATTTAATTAGTTTCCTTGCATGTACTTTTAGTAGTTCATATAATAGATTAGAGTAAAGCTATATGATTAGCGGCATGTTTTTTACGAGATAGTTGGCAAACTATTAAATTTATATATAGTATTTTGTAGAGTTTAGTCTTTACTGGTTGAATTAGCTTCGTGGGAGATAGCAAAGTTATGATTAAATGGAACCTCGAGCACTTGATCAGGTCTTCGCGTCTAGTCATCATTATAGTTTGAATTGAATGAAGTGTTTGGCAAATTTTTTTTATGAAATTTACATGTCGTAGGGCCCATTTAGAACGCTGGATTTTTTTCCCGGTTTCTATGGGAATTGCACAGTTTCCTACGAAATTAGTTCATTCCAAATAGCTCCTTAATGCTTATACGACTGGACGTCATGTCTTAAACCATGGTGATTAGTTGATGTCCTGCGTCTAGCTAGGAAACACAAAAGATAGCTACTTTAGTTTTCGAATGAAAGATGTATACTTCAGAGTCTTTGTGTTTACGATGCCATGGGCAGTGGGTACAAACACCCTCGCTCCCACCACTAGGCCACTGAAAATTATATTCACACTTGTACACTAATTATCATGAGTAACACGTGTGCGTTCAGTGAGAAAACGTATACCCTCACTCGGTGAGGTCTTGAATTTATCCAAAGCTTAGCAAACCATGGTGTGTATAGTCTGACGCACCAGCTTATATGTGCGTATGTGTAACATCCTAAATTTTGGCCTTTTCAAAAAATTATTTCAAAATAATTAATACAAAGATTTGGATTTGAAATTGGAGTTCCTGCTAATTCAAGAGTATTTTTGAAGCTTGAAAAATAAAATGAATCATTTGCAATTAATTGGATTAATTTAAAGCTTAATTTGAATTTTTAGAAAAATAAAAATATTTTAAATGATTAAAATAAACATCAATTAAATTCAAAATTATTTTATTAAATCTATTTAGGTTTCAAGGATTTTTGTGGAATTTTGCTGAATTTTTTTGAATTTATTTTACCTATGGATTTTCTTTTTTTCTTTTTCTTTCTGTTTCTCTCTCCTACCTTTCTTCAAGCTTTGCTACGTGAGATGTTCGGACCATTGCTGTTTGGACCATCCGACAACAGCTCAGTTTACATTTCATGTCCATTCTCCTCGCTTGGTTCATCAAATTCAAAACCATTTGAAGCATTGCGACCCTATAATCACCGCGCCATTACCTCGTTGCATTCAAAGCCCCTGAAACCGCAGCTCATCAGTCAATTTGCTGTTTCCTTCATCATTAACCTCAAAACCGAAACTGTCGCCCGTAGTTCTTCGCGTTCCCGTCGATCGTTTCTTGGTTGAAGCTATAAATTGGTACTCAGCAGCTCTTAGACCCACTTTGCGCTCCTTGGGCTGAGGCCACGCCGATGCTCACTCCCTTCCCTTTCCCATGCTGCTGGACTACCGCCTCCACCGAGCGAGCCATGCGCATCGCCGCGCCATGAACTGCCGTCGCCACCGTGGTTCATCTCCGGCCGAGCCGCCGTCTCTTGAGAACCCCATTGGGTTTATTTTTTTATCATTTTCGGATTTTAGAGAACAGTGATTCCAGCACCGTACATTTTCGGATTTTTCATCATTTCTTGTGATAATCAACCTTTCAGATGTTCGTTCTCCTTCGTATGAACTTCAGATTCGTCGATTCTTGATCCTAAATTCATCTAAATTCATTCTCTTTCTTCTAGAATTTATTTTGTAATTTTTTATTTTATTTGATTTTCTACTATTTATTTGTATCATTTTGCGTTTATAGAATCCGACGTCGCCGACACCAGTTTGAACCAACCGGATGCGGCAACCTCAACCTACGATGAAGGCGAGTCTCCTTTGAACATCTTGAACCCATATTTGTTAAATAATGTTTTCAGTTTTAAAGTTATGCATTGCTATTTTATTTAAATGATAAGTTTAAACTGTAGGTTGTTAGTTAAAAACCTAAAGCTTGTTAATGTCATCCTTGATATTTGTTACGGTAGAATTGCTTAGACGTGCTTTTCGGTCCTATTTATCCTATAGGTGGGAATTATTATTACCATTTATGCAAATTAGTTTGAGAAATGTATGGTAATAGGTATTGCCGTTGGTTTTCAAAATAAAATAAAATGGTGAAAATTTGTTTAGACTTGGGCAGGTGGTAAGTTCAGGCAGGTGCAACTAAAGCACGAGAACTTGTGTTGTGTTATGTTCCACCCAAGTCATATTAAGGACTGACGCTTGTGACTATCCAAACTGAGCAATACCGTACAACCACATGTCCTAAATGGGAAGGACCTGGCCAACTAATTTACCATGTTCTAGCCTTATGCCCACAGGCTGTAGTTGATAGGTGTTTCTTCTTGGGACGTGCAACATGGTGAGGAACCTCCATGTTTGTCGGGGCTTGCTTCGGGCGATGGTAACAAACATCCATGTCCGGACAGGTTATCCCCCACAATAGTGAGCTCTAGGTCGCTGGTAAATGACGTCCAGACTTGGGGTTAAGCTCATTGGGCTGGTTGGTGTGAGAGCATGGTATTGTAAAAGCCTTGTGATAATCACTTAATTGTACACCCCGGAAGTGTGTTAAACGGATATTATAAGCTAATTATCTTGTGTGGGTCAAGCTGTACAACCTCTACAGAGTATAAAACTATTCAAATAGCTGTGCCCACGGTCAAGAGCGGACAAGGTGCGTTTTCATATTGTAGATTTTGGTTTTTGATTTCGAAAGAGTGAATTTTGGAAACCCGGGAGAAGTGGGACTCTTGGGTAGATATTCTGGCCTTTGAACCTTTGTGGCTAAGAGCATTGATACTAGTGGCTGGTAGCTAAAACCTTCACTAGTGATTCAATTAATTTATTTATCGAAACTACTTTATGTCAAATGTGTTTTATGAAAAACTGTTGAAACTTAAAATATTGCTTGTGCAAAAGAACTATTAAGCCTCATTTGTTAAAGCTATGAATATGCATATTTCCCAAGACTCACAGAGTACTTTATGTACTCACATGCTATACTCAAAATATATGTCAGAAGCCTTCAATGATGCCGAGGACGATTACGACAACTTCGCCTGTGGCTTTGATGAAGGACACCCGGAGTACTAGGTTGCGCTCCCCAGTCGAATGCCGGTGGGCAATTTGATGGGCTACCACTCGGAGATTATCATTTGTTGTTTTCGCTGCTGTAAGACTCAAGGACTTTTGACCTCTTTTGTAATAAGTGGCCATAAGGCCAGTACTCATTGTTTATTAATGCTATTTCATGATTCGAACTTGTTATCAACAATGTTTCTACTGTGTGCACTAGCTACTGATCATGGGACTGATGCAGAAATACACAGAGGGTTCGGATTCAGAAATCCGGTCCCGACAGAGTTGGTATCAGAGCTAAATTGACTGTAGGATGCAACCATAGTTAGCATGGTCGTTTTAGTCAAAAATTTCAAAATTTATTTTTAAAATTAAACCAACCAATTAACATAAATAGTTATTCTTCTCTCATCTTATTCTATTCTTTTCTCATCTTATTCTAATCTTTTCTCATATCATTTTCAGGTTCTTACCTCATTTTTTTAATCCGTTTTCAAATTTAAATTGAGTTTTCTTGCCTCAATAATCTCTATAGGATCAAGTCTTCGGTTCTCAAAGCGATGAATGGCCTTGAAGTTTCAAGATATCTGCCGGTTGTTTCAAGTCTACCGTCTATATAAGTTAGATTAGTAGTGTCGTACCAAAGTTGTCCTTCTCAGTTTTAGTATCGTTTAGTCCGTGTAGTTAGATCTTTTTGATTGGGTGTCACATTTTATTGCCTCTTAATAGCTTTCCGGCTAGTTGTTCTTTGGGTTTAACCGACTTTCCCCAGATAGTTTGTTCTGTCTTTCTCCCTTGTTCTCTCTCGTCTTTTGTGCTTTTCGCTCTCACCTATCGTGCTTTCTCCCTCTCACCTATTAAACCTGGGAAGAATTGTTTCAGATGATTCAAACTCGTAGCTCAGAAAGTAAAGGTGAACCAGGGATCCCAATGCACCACCCTCGCATCGCAAAGATATGAGACAGGGTTTGGGTCAGTTTATGGCAGCTCGGACTCAGTTAATGAATGCCATGATGCAGAATATGAATCAAATGATGAATCAACAGAATCAGACTGCTGCAACGTTAATCAACATGATGAACCAGAATAATCAAGCAGCTGCCATGCCGCCACCACTACCACTAGCCCGTCACAAGAGGAAGATGGTGGAACAGGGGCAATATGTTGTAAGAAACTCCAAGGCTCGTGTGATTCAACCTCAACCCATCCGAGCACAAAAAAACCCGCTGTCATGATTCCAGGATTTGCACCACGTCCACTAATGCAGATATTCAGCGACAACAATGGTGGTCAACCTCAAAACAATAGGACATCAAAGGCAGGAATAAAATGCTTCGGCTGTCACGATATGGGATATTATGCCAGTCAATGCCCACAAAGATGTTTAGTAGTCACCCCGGATAGCATTCCAGAAGCTATTTGATCACAACCAGCCTACTACTGTTTTGGCCCATATCCGGACCTCGCACCATCGTCGCGCGAAGCTGCCTTCTTCGTGGCGTCTCCCTTCGCTGAAGTCGTATTTTCGCTAAGGTGTTTTCTCTCTCGATGTGTCTGTCGCTGCTGCTGACTAGTGGGCCTGGGTCCCACTTGGTAGACATCGTGTTCCACCTCCCACGCCAGAGTGTGCGTGCACACCAAGAATGTCACGACACTGGGCGGTAACAAAGTCGTGCTACCCATCACTGCAGCTATGCCCTCGCTTCGCCATCACCAGAGCCGCACAGGTCTTCTTGAGCCATCTCATCTCTACCAGTGACAACGCGATGCCACGACGGTCTCGACTTGTGAAGAATCCATGAGGAGAGCGCCATTGTCTCTCTAGTAAAGCCAAAGCCGAGCCTACCGGCTTCCTCCCTAGTCCTCGTTGTCTCCATTTTACCTGTCCATAGCCTCTCTCTCCCTCTGGTTCGCCCAGAATGCCCTCGTCATTCTCAGCTCCGATACATGTGTAATATCCCATTTTTAATTAACAAATTTTAGCTAAGAGAATTGGGTTTCAGATTTTGGAATTTGAAACTAGGCCCATTAAATGGATGAGGGGGAGAGAGTGGTGGGCCAAGGCCCAAGTGTGAGGCCTCCCCAGGGTATTTGGCCTGGGATGCTTAGTCGTTGGTACGACTAAGCATCCCAGGCCAAATACCCCGGGGAGGCCTCACAAAAGCTAGTATCAGAGCCGTACTGACCATAGAAACCCTGGCTTGGTCATCTTTAGGATGTTTTGAAAAACTTAGTTTCAAAATATTAAATGGTTTATGAAAGCTTAAGTAAATTCTCTAATTTTACTGCTTACCTATCTTAGCTTTCTTATCTCATCTCGCTCTAATTTGAGTTTTAAAAGTTGTTTTCCTCTCCTTCTTTCAAAAGATAGTGTTATCATTTAATTCGGGTTTTTGGGGGAACCAATGAGATTGGCGAATTGAAGTGTGAGCTTCTTGTTACAAGGTTTTGAAGTTTCTGGAGTCGGTGATTCGACGAGGAGCTTGGATGCAAAATCTGGACAACAAGCATCAAATTTCCAGACAGCAATCTCAAAGGTTTCTAAATAGGATAGATAATGAGAGGATAATTCAACTAAAACTTGTGGGAATAAAAGGGTAAGATGGGATATTAGTTGTCTAAGTATCTAATACCTATTTTGCTAGTTGTACCTTGCTCTTTAGTAGTGTTAGATTTGGAGTTGTGTTCGGAATTTTATATTCTCTGCCGATTACTCGTTCATACAATACGGGTTAGTCGCGTCAAGAAGTTGGTTGTAAGTCTTGTGTTCCTTTGCGGTTTCTTGATCATTCTTGTAAGCTTGTATAGTTCTTTTATTCGCTATCTTGTTGGCTTGCAGTTAGGGTGATGCCCATTCCCCTAGTTGTTAGCTTTTTCTTTTGCCTTCTTTAAGTTTGTTGCTAACCCTTCTATTTGAAACAAGATGGCTGGAAGGTTGTTAGCTTTTTCTTTTGCCTTCTTTAAGTTTGTTGCTAACCCTTCTATTCGAAACAAGATGGCTGGAAGGACTAGGAGTGGTCAGGGTCAGTCAGTTGGTCAGGATGATGATCTTCCACCTCCTCCGACCATGGCTGAGGTTCTCGCTCAGATCGAGCGGAACCGTATGGATCATACTCGGATTTTGGAGGCGATCGCACACAATACCTCCACTCTCTCTGGTGCATCTGGATCAGGGGGAGGTGGTGGTCATCAGCCTCGAGGGGGACTCTCGGAGTTCCTTCGTACTCAGCCGCCCACGTTCTCCAGGTCTGAGGACCCATTGGAGGCAGACGACTGGCTGCGTCTGGTTGAGCGGAAGCTCAACATTGCTCAGTGCCAGGATCAGGAGAAGACACTCTTCGCCTCCCATCAGTTGGAAGGCGCAACTCTCTCATGGTGGGAGAACTTCAGTTGTGCTCAAGCAAGGGCACAGGTCCGTATTGGAGTATTTATACGAGTTTAACCATTTGGCTCGTTATGCTGCAGCAGAGGTGGCCACTGATGAGGCCAAGCAGGAGAAGTTCATGGATGGCTTGTCTGAGGAGCTTCAGGACAAGCTCTCCATCGTTGACTTCCTCGATTTCCAAACCTTGGTGGACAAGGC
The DNA here is from genome assembly GCA_036346405.1 of Phyllostachys edulis. NCBI lineage: Eukaryota > Viridiplantae > Streptophyta > Magnoliopsida > Poales > Poaceae > Phyllostachys > Phyllostachys edulis. The sequence continues at coordinate 79,833,315 of CM070546.1, read as the reverse complement.
CATTGTCTCCGAACACAAGGAGAGAGCGCTAGGAGATTCCCGCAAGCGCAAGTGGGAGTCTTACAGGGCCGCCAAGGCGAACTATCCCCGTCCTCGCTTCGGGCAAGCTCAAGTGCCCCGTCCTCAGGCTTCAGCACCTTCGAGGGCACTTGTCGTTGCACCTCGCCCTCCGCAGGCCGTGTCCCGATCCGTCGCGCTGCGAAGTCGATCAGTGGCCCTGCAATCCATTGCTTGGGTCACTTGCTTCTTCTATGACGAGAAGGGCCACTATGCGAATAGTTGCCCTAAGAAGGCTGGAGCGGCCCCTCGTCCTAATGGAGGACGCGGGCAAGGAGGTGGTCCTTCCCAGGATCAGAAGGTTGTCCCCGCCAGCCAGGGCGTGGGCAGCGGTCGCGCCAACCTCATTTCAGCTGAGGAAGCACAGGAGGCGCCTGATGTCGTGTTATGTACGCTTCTTGTTAACTCTCATCCTGCTACTATTTTGTTCGATTCAGGAGCATTGCATTCCTTTGTTTCTCAGTCTTTTGCTGCTGTTGGTGAGCTTCTTTTTGCTCCTCTGTTGGTCCCGTTGCTCATTCGCTCTCTCGGTTCAGAGTTGAGAGCTGAATTAGAGTGTAGGGATGTTCCTGTCGAGATTGAGGGAGTTGGATTTCTAACAAATCTTATCCTCCTCAATTCTGTGAGTTTGGACGTGATTCTTGGTATGGATTGGTTGTCTCATCATTTGGGACAAATCGATTGCGCCAAGAAGTCCGTCTCTTTGTCTAGTCCCTCGGGGTGCAGGTTTCTTTTTCGCCGAAGCATGTCTTCCCCAAAGATCTTCCCGGGATGCCACCAGTTCGAGATCTCGAGTTCGTCATCGAGTTAGCACCCGGTACTACCCCGATTTCGAGAAGGCCTTACCGGATGCCTCCGAATGAGTTGGTGGAGTTGAAGAAGCAAATTGGTGAGCTGCTAGAGAAGGGTTTCATCCACCCTAGCTCATCTTCTTAGGGTTGTCCAGCAATCTTCGTAAAGAAGAAGGACCATACTTTGCGCATGTGCGTTGATTACTGTCCGCTTAATGAAGTAACGGTAAAGAACAAGTATCTTTTGCCCCGTATCGACGATCTCTTCGATCAGTTGACCGGAGCTCGAGTCTTCTCCAAGATTGACTTGAGAGTGGGATATCATCAAGTCCGGATCAGACCTGAGGATATTCCCAAGACGGCTTTCTCTACTGTTACGATGCATGCAGTATACCGTCATGTCTTTCGGCTTAACCAATGCTCCTGCCATGTTCATGAATCTCATGAATTCGGTATTCATAAAGTATTTGGATAAGTTTGTGGTGGTCTTCATCGATGACATTCTTATCTATTCCAAGGACGATGAAGAACACGCCGAGCACTTGAAGCTTGTGTTAGGAAAGCTACGTGAGCACCAGCTGTATGCGAAGTTCAGCAAGTGTGCATTCTGGTTGAAGGAAGTGGCATTCTTGGGCCATGTTCTTTCAGCAAGAGGCGTAGCTGTGGACCCTAGCAAGGTCAGTGATGTGCTCTCTTGGAGTCAGCCCAGTTCGGTAACCGAGGTGCGGAGTTTTCTTGGTTTAGCAGGTTATTACCGTTGCTTTATCGAGAACTTCTCCAAGATCGCGAAGCCGATGACCGAGTTGCTCAAGAAGGACAAGAAGTTTCTGTGGTCCGATACTTGCGAGAAGAGTTTTCAAGAACTCCAGACGCGTTTGACCACAGCTCCTATTCTCGTTCTACTCGATATCCATCGGAGCTTCGATATTTATTGCGACGCTTCTCGTCGAGGACTCGGGTGTGTCCTTATGCAAGAAGGCAAGGTAGTGGCTTATGCATCGAGGCAGTTGAGACCTCATGAACTCAACTATCCTACCCATGATTTGGAGCTAGCTGCAGTGATTCATGCACTTAAGATTTGACGACATTACCTAATCGGTAACCGTTGTGAAGTGTATTTGGATCACAAGAGCTTGAAGTATTTGTTCACCCAACCCGATCTGAACCTTAGGCAAAGAAGGTGGTTGGAGTTGATCAAAGACTACGACATGGGTATTCACTATCATCCGGGCAAGGCTAATGTCGTTGCCGATGCGCTTAGCCATAAGGCGCATTGCGATGCCTTGTTGCTTAAGGAGCAGTAGCCCTCTCTTCTTGAAGAATTTCAGCGTCTCAACTTGGAGGTAGTTGAGCATGGATTCCTCGCTACCTTGGTTGTGCAACCAACCTTGGTGGATCGGATCAAGGCCGCTCAGCAATCGGATGCTGGAGTGACCCGAATCAGGCAGAATGTCAAGAACGGAACAACCAAGTGCTTCTCAGAAGATGATCTTGGTGTTGTGAGGTTCAGACAACGCCTTGTGGTTCCAAAGGACATGGATTTGCGGAACTTGATCCTCCGCAAAGCCCATGATTCTCCTTTGTCCATTCATCCCGGGGCCACAAAGATGTATCAGGATCTCCGTCAGAGATTTTGGTGGACCCGCATAAAGAGGGAGATTGCGAGGTTTGTTGCCAAGTGCGACGTGTGTTGTCGTGTGAAGGCCGAACATCAGCGTCAAAGACGCTCTGCTTCACCTTTGCGGTCTTGGGAGTGGAAGTGGGATTCGATCGGAATGGATTTCATCACCGGTCTACCCACGTCCCCGAAGAAGAATGATGCCATTTGGGTCATCATCGATCGGTTGACTAAGGTGGCACATTTCCTTCCTGTCAAGGCTACCCTTCGGGTAGGTCTTTTGGCGGAACTCTACATAGCCCACATCGTGAGTTTGCATGGTGTGCCAAAGACGATTGTGTCAGATCGTGGATCTTTGTTCACTTCTCGTTTTTGGCATAGTTTGCAAGAGGCTATGGGAACTCATCTTGCTTTCAGCTCAGCATATCATCCCCAAACTGATGGTCAGACCGAAAGGGTCAACCAAGTTTTGGAAGACATACTTCGTGCCTGCATTCTTTCCTATGGGAAGCATTGGGAGAAATACTTGCCATTCACCGAGTTTTCTTATAACAACAGCTTTCAGGCCAGTCTCGGCATGCCTCCTTTCGAGGCCTTATATGGAAGGAAGTGTAGAACCCCGTTGTATTGGTCTAAGACCGGCGAGAGACCTTTCTTTGGTCCAGACTCGATTAATGAGGCCGAGAATCAAGTCCAGCTTATTTGTGAGCGATTGCGCACGGCTCAGTCAAGGCAAAAGAGCTATGCGGATCGTCGTCGTCGTGAGTTGAGTTTTAAGCCCAATGACTTTGTTTATCTCAAGGTCTCTCCTTTGAAGGGCCATCAACGTTTCGGCGTCAAGGGCAAGTTAGCTCCTCGATATGTTGGTCCCTACCGCATCATCGAGAAGAAAGGAGCTGTCGCTTACAAGTTGGATTTGCCTGCTGCACTTGAGGGGGTACATGATGTGTTCCATGTGTCCCAGTTGAAGAAGTGCCTCCGTGTTCCAACCGAGGAAGCTCCGTTGGAAACTCTCGATGTCCAAGAGGATTTGACCTATCGCGAGCACCCTGTTCGCATCCTTGAAGAAGCTGAACGAAGAACGAGGAATCGTTCCATCAAGTTTCTTAAAGTTCAGTGGTCGAATCATTCCGAGGATAAAGCTACTTGGGAAAGGGAAGATCGTCTGCGTGCGGACTACCCCTCTTTCTTTTCCGAGTGAGCCAAATCTCGGGACGAGATTTTTGTAAGGGGGGGAGGTTTTGTAACATCCCAAATATTAGGCTGTGTAATCAAACCAGGGTTTGTGTTTCAAATGTAACCAAATCTCGGTTTGTGTTTCAAATGTAACCTAAAATGGGTGTGTGTTTCAAATGTAAGAAAATGAGTAGAAATTAAAACTTTTCTCACATCTTGAAACTCTTGAACTTTTCTATAATTCTTGTCAAGAATTGTAGAATTCAAAAATCTAAAACCTCTTGTTGACTAAAGTCAAACCCTTATTCCACTTGGTCACAAATCTTGTACCAAACTTTGGAAATAATTTTCCTTGGTTCTAGAGATGAATTGTGACACCTCTGAAAAATTTCATAATTTTTAGAAATTATTTGACAATTTTTGGAGGCAAGTCAAACCAATTTGTCAATTGGTCAAACCCTACAACAAACCTTGAGGAATTTCTTGAGAAAAATGCATTGCATAAAAATCTCTGAAAATTTTATGTAAGGTTAATCCTGCAGTGAGGAACCTCTAGTTAAAATTTCAGAATTTTTGGAGTTAGTTTGCTACCTCTAAAAATTCTTCCAAACTCAGCTGTCAAATTCAAACTCAAACTTGGTTTGCACTCTTCCTCGGGCGTGGACTAAAGCCTGGCTCGAGCCACATGACTTGGTCGAGTCAACTAATTGTACCCGGTGCGATCGATTCGGCACGCGCGATTTCAACCGTTGGATCTCCATTGTGCGGTCGACGTTTGTGCGGAGCTGTGTCGACTCGATCTCATGCGAACCGTTGGATGAAAATTGGACGGCTGGCGCGTCGTCCTCTTCCTCGCGCTCGCGCGGCACAGCGCCAGTGCGGCCGCCATGGCATGTGCAGAGCAGGGGTCAGCGCTGGGTCACCTCCGCGCAGGCCAACGGGTCTCTCTACACGCATTTAATGCCCATCGTGCGTCCGCCCCTGAGCGTCCTCTTCTCATCTGCTCCCATCGCGCTCAGTGCTCCCACAGCAGGCTTGACCGTGGGGGAGCTCTGCCGTTGCCTCCTTGCCCTCTCTGTTACTTAAGCTTCCAGCTCCCTTCCTTGGCTTCCTTTCAACACCCCGCAGCTCTAGCTTGCACCCACTGTGCTTGTGGAGCTCAAAACCACCCGAAGCCTTGGCTGCCATTGTTGAGCTTTGAGCTCGTCGGTGAAGGCAGTGTCCCAGTGGCTTCTCTCTCTCTCTCTCTTTGCGTCAACTTGAGCCTCCCACCTTGGTAATCCTTTCCCCTAACTTAATTTTGGGTTGCTTCTACAGGAGCGGCTTGAATTTGAAGTTTGGAGCTTGCGGCCGAAATCAACCCCTCTTCGTCTCTGTCGCTGGTGAGTGCTCCATTTTCCAATTCCTTGCTCTGGGACCATCCTTGAGCTATGTTTGAGCTATCCCGATGACGTGGTCTCTCCCTGGATGCTCAGGTTGTCCTCCCCGCGTTGTCACCGTCGTCGCCGTTGCGGTGCTTCGTCGCCAGCGCAGCTCAGGCTTTCTCTGTCCCTCCGCGTCCTTTAGGTAACCTCCTGGTAGTCCCTAGGAGCTGGGCACCTGCTTACTTGAACTGCGGTGGAGCTCTGTCGCGTTTTCGTTCTCGGCCATGTTTGCCGCGCCACCCTTCTCCGGCTAGCCGCTGTTCTGGGCCATCACCGCAGGTGTGAGTGGTACCAGTGGGTGCGCACTGCTATTATGCACCCATAGCTGGCATCAGTTCGCACCGCCGTGCCTTAGGTCGTCGGCGATTCGCCGTGGAAGCCGTCGAGCTTGTTGTCGGACGCGCCGGCACAGTGCGTGTGCGCGTGCGCGACGTGGCTCGTCGTGAGCCGTCCATCGTTTGATCTACGACTCAGATCGTGGGAGCGTTTCGCTTTGTCGATCATTTCGGACCGTCCGTTTTTAGATCAACGGCGGAGATTCACGTAGGTTTGGGCGTGTGCACTGTGTGGCGTTCATCGTGAGCCGTTCATCTCGCGATCAACGGTCAACAGTCGCTGCCCCCTTTCGCGCGTGTGGATTCAAACGCAGCGCGCGAGGTTCAATCTGGACCGTTGGATCCAAGATCAACGGTCCACGTTTGTCGATCTCACGCGGGCGCGTGTGCGTTCCTCCCACGGGCTTGGACCGTTGGATCCAAGATCAACGGCCCAGGTTCATCCACGTCGATTTGGAATTTAGGATTTCCCGAGGGATTTAATCGTGAACTGAAAAAGGTAATAAACTTTAAAATTGCATAACTAATTCATTTTAAATCCATTTGAGTTGATTCAAATTTTGTTAGCTCTGGTTTGAACTCAGCTTTAATCCAAAAATGGTTGGAAGCTTAGTTCGGCTCCAGAAAATGGTTTGATAAAATTGGTTTAGAAATAGGTTTTAATTGTTGCTCTAAAAATTGCATTTAACTTGTAAATTTCATAAGTAATTCTCTATAGATCCTTTTTGAGTGAATCCAATTTTGTTGGCTTCCTCTGTTAGTGTACTAAATGGTAGAATAGGTTTTAGGCATGCCACTATTTTCAAAACCTTTGTGGGTGTATTTTGTTTGTGCTCTTTTGCATGCATTTGAAAAATCTTAGAAAATGCATACTAGCTCCAAATGAGGTGAATCCAATTGTGTTATTCATATCATTAGGTGGTTTGTTTACCATAAAAATCCCAGGTGCAACACCTCTTTGGAAAATTGTGCTTAAAAATTTAATTCGGATAAACAGTAACTGATTTGAATTTTCCAGTATTTTCCAGGCTGAGCAGAATTGTTTTGGCCATAACTTTTGCATTAAGAATCCAAATCAATTGGTTCTTATTGCTAAATTCTTTAAAAATCATGCTCTTGCTGCTGTAAAATTTTCAGAGTATTTGGAGAACGTTTGCTGTTGAGTCTTTTCAGTTTTCTTCGTTCTTATCGGTTCTTTTCGCTTTCCGTTAGGTGCCGACGAGTGCGTTGATCCCGTGAGTGATCCTCTACAGCTTAGTGAGCAAATCCAGAAAGGCAAGCAGTTTGATCATATTTATTCAATCCCATTACTTTAAAGTCTAATACTTTGTATTCAACTTATATGTATGCATGCTTATGTTGTTGTTAAATTATCGATTAGTTGATCCTATAGATGCATACTCTGTAGGAAAATGTTCCATCTCTACTACTAAGCCTAGGATTATCTTGCTGGGATTTAGAGTTCGATGGATGGACTCTTATCACTTAGTATTTTACGTTTGATATTGCTTAGAAATGCTTAGATAACGGTAGAGATGGGCGGTTGTCGACTTATGTCGATGACCTTGATCACACAAAAACTATTATTTCATTATGTCCAGCACTTGTGCTTTGTTACTTTGTAAAGAAATAAAAATGAAAACAAAATTGTTATTGACTTGGGCACAATGGATGTTGGTGTGATCTCATGGTGTGTGGAATGGTGCCTAAGTCCCTAAGGACCAAGTTACTTGGGCCACTAAACTAAGCAATATTGCGTGCTAACCACACGAGGGTATTGGAAACCCCTCTTGACTTAGAACTTTTGGCGAGTGTTAGCTCCGAGTCGCATGGTGGTTGTGTGCGTGTGTTTTGTGAAAAAGAAACTTATGATATGTGTTGGGTGAGCGGGAGTGGAATCTGGTCAGGTTCTCCACACCGAAGGGCATGGTAGTTGTCCGAGAGCTTTACCCTACGTGGTAGTTGACTTTCGGCTTTACCATGACTCTGTCTCAACGTATGGGTTTCTATCCATACGGGTGACTCGTAGTTAATGCACAATATTGGAACTGTCTCGTAGGACTTAGCCGTGCCGGCATACCAAAGGAAGTGTGCTAAATAGCTTGGCGAAAAGGCAGTCTGACATGTGGGTACATTGGTACACCCCTGCAGGGATAAAACTATTCGAATAGCCTCGTCCTAGGTTATGGACATGCTTGGCAAGGTCACTCAAGAACTAGACTCAACATTTAATTAAAACTTGTTGAGTGGTATGAATTGGGTAATTCATTCTATTGTTGTGGTGACTATTGGGTTAGTCACTTCCAGGTTGTCTTTACTGTTGTTATTATTATTGTATCGTTGTTACTTCAACAATTAAAAATGCTTTGTCAAATTGCTTTAAATCTATTACATTATTGCAAATGTAAACTTGCTTTATGCTAAAATGAGCCTAAAGCCTTCCACTTACATAAAGCTTGCATGTAGCTAACTATAGGCTGTTACCCTTACACGTCAGTCTTGTGAGTACATTTTTGTACTCATTTGCTTTGCTTAACTTTAATTGTTGCAGAGGAAGAAGTGGATCCCCAAGGGATGCACTTTTGTGAGATGTGCTGCGGGTTTGACGACTAGGTTGGTGGCTTGGTCGGTTGCCTTGTGGGCTAAAGGCAAACCGTATGGCTTTTGTTTATTGCCATCTTATGGCTTTTGCTTCCGCTGTTTACTTTAGTTGTTTAACTCTTTAGTTGTTTAGTTGTTATTTGGCTGATCGGCCTCTTTTGTAATAACTCTCTATTATGTTCGTCCTTTGATTAATCTAGTTCGTGCTTTGGATCTATGTTTGTATGGAATTGATGCATGACTTTGTAAAAGGGTGTATGTACAGCACTTCTGGGATGTACATATTTTCTCGAGGCACGGGATATTTTGTTTGTAATGCTAGGGTCGGTGGTACGACTAAGCATCCCAGGCCAAATACCCCGGGGAGGCCTCACACCAAGGCCCCCTCCCTCTCTGTGCCCTAGCCGCCCCTGCGCCCCTCCCTGCACTAGCCACCTCCCACTGTTGCCCCTAGTGCTGTTGTTGTTGGCAACATCAAGGAGAGGAGGAGGTCCAGCAAGGAAGGAGGAAGAAAGAAGAAAGAAGAAAGAAGAAAGAAGAAAGAAGAGGAAGGAAGGAGAGAAAGACGGACGGAGGAGGAAATTAGGGCTTGGTGTTCGTCATCCAAATTTCATGGGTAATGATTTGGCCAACCTTGCTTTGATCTTAGATAGACATTTATTCAAGGCTTAGATTAGTTTGGTTGCGGGAATCGTTCGTTTTGGGATGCCTTAGTTCAGTTAATTATACTACAGAATCTTACAGAGGGATTTTGCGGTATCTCTATCCCGAATCATGGTTTTTCCTAGTTAGAAAAGTTGTAGATAATTTCCCTAGATTTCCATAGAGTCCAAGATCATTAAATTTGGATAAGCGAGTAAAACGTTATAGCCTCGAGAGTTGTGAAGATTGCATAAATACATATATTAGATGTGGAAATTAAATTATGGTCATAACGAGGTTTAGCTAGATAAATCTCTGTATATTCTAGAAATATTATGGTTTGCTATTTTTCATGTTGTAGAAAAATAGTTACGAAATTGTGAAGTCTACTGTTTCATTAAATTCCAGTATAACCTTCAGGATTGGAAACGAGGGCCTAGATGAGAAAAATAAGAGGATTTTCATAACTAAGATATTGTGAGGAATTTCGTTTAGATTCCATAAAACATAAAGTTTAATATATTTGGAGTCCATTTGCAAACACTATAACGTTTGATCACCGGGACAGCGGGTAGGTCGTCTGGTGAAGCTGAGTTAAGTGCGCCAGGATTGCGTGTATGTGCGATAGTGTTTTGGTTGTTGTTTGTGTACTGGTGTGGCATGTTTTGAGATATATTATTGATGTTTGTCCAGAGAGTTTTGCTTCGAGTTTGATGCCACCTTGGCATCGTCCCGTCTTTCGTGGCTAAAAGACAAGTACATGGTAGAGTTGTAGACAATGGTTTGTCGGTCCTTGTCTTTACAATTGAAATTATATGATAATTGTTTATGCTTTATTATGCTTATTTTAAATGGCATAATAATGACAATATGACATGACGATGACATAACCATGGGGATGACATGGCAATGATGATAATGGATAACATTGATGATTAATGAACATTGTTGCATCATTTGCATTACATCGAGCCAGGGCAGTGAGTACTGCCATGTATATGGCTAGTCCGGTGTGCTCTTGATAAAATCCTATAGAGGAAGGGACCCCGTCCTAAAGAAGATGGGGGAAGAGTGGTTCATCAACGGGTGATCACTCCGCTATACCGGTATCAGCTGATGAGTTGCATTGCATTTGCATACATGAGAAGTTAATGATGTTTTAATTGATAGATGAACTGTTTATTTATGGTTCTATTTTGTATTTTCTGAGTCGTGGACTCAACCTTACTTTGTTATTGATTTTGTTTAGGTGACCATTGATGGCGACATGCATGTGATGGAGAAAAAGCTCCTTATATGTTTGAATGAAATTTGATTTGATTAGAGTAGATAATTGGTTTAAATTGAAATGTGTCAATTTGGAATGAAAAGAGGTTAATGAGTCTCGGCTCGATAGTGGCTCGTTAGCTCGCTTTTAAAATAACCACTTAAACAATAAATAAAATGATTTTAAGTCGAGCTATGTCAATTTCGAATGAAGTTCGATAATAGCTCGTTAAGCTTGATAGCCATCCCTAGATGGAGTACCACACGTGCATCGCATGCACTGATCACACAAACATTAGCTATTTAGAGTGATTTCATTTAAATCTGGTGACAATGATTATTCTACTTTACATTTATTCACAGACTTGGTTATTAATTAGTTTATATGCTTGAGACTTTAATTGTTTTATTACTAGTTTATTTATTATCCTTGTTGCTATCCTATGTACCGGGAGAATGGTCCCAGCATTCCTTGGGTGCGGATATCCCAACCATTTCTCGGGTGTGGGTATCCCAGGTGTTTCTCGAGTACGTGTATCTTGAGCGTCCTTGGCGTGTATGACCAAGCTGTGAACTTTTATCCTTATGCATGTATTATGTTTTAATTGATTCACATGTGACCCATGGACGAGTTTTTGTTCCATGCATGCGTGCTGGAATTGTTTTTTAATGAAGGTTTAAAGTAGTACTAGAGTAGTTAGGTGACATTCTAGAATCAGTGTTGGAATCTCCGCTGGGCTCCACCGAGAAAATCTCCTACCCCCGGTGAGCTCTTGCCTCACCACCCATGTCATCTTGTTCCTCTTTACTCCCTAATCATGTTACCCCTCTCATTTTCAGATTTTTCCACCAAGAACCATCTTCTTCCTGATTTTCAGCTGGTGCCTCCACCATTGGCAATTCTTCCTCCCCGGTAAGCCTCTCGCCTGAGCGTGAGCATCTTAAGTATCCTCAGAGCACCCTCTTCCTCACTACACCTGCCATTTGCAACCCAGACTCACCGAGAAGTGCTGTCATCATTGACCCCTCCATCACCGCCATTGCTCACCGTCGTTTGGCCACCATGGAGCTTCTGTGACATCACCGACTGCACCTCTGTGTTCGTGGTGAGCTTTTGAAGCTTTTGCGTTGCTCGCCTTAGCTCCTCACCGTCATTAGCACCGTCCCTGTAGTAGCTAAGGCTGCGCCGTTGCTTTTTCTCGCCGTAGTTCCTGTACCGATGACTTTTGGTCCCTGAGCCGGCACCTGTAGCATCATGTTGCACTCCTGAAGCCTTCCCAGCTCTCAGTGCCACCTCTTTTGCTTTCCCACGCCGATTTCATCGCAAACCCAAGAGACTTCGCCGCCTTCCTCCGCCGCGTCGTCGTCTTCATCCACCTCTCTGCCGCCATGACTACCCGAGTGATCACCGTGGTCTCCACTGTCCATTCCCGAGCTTGTTCATGCCCCTGCAGCACTCTCTCAATGCCGACAAGCTCACCAAGCTCTCGGCCATGGCGCTCGTCCCCTCTCTCTGTTTTCTCTCACCGACAAGTGGGCCCTATGAGGTTTAGCGCTAATGATGTTGTTACGATTAGATTAGTTTGTTTAATCCTATCTTAAGCTTAATCAGTCGCTCATGCCGGGGCCCAGTTCATTAAGTTAATTAGAATTCTAATTTAAACTGGTATTAAGGCCTGAGTTACTAACATGTGGGTCCCACAGCCCCATTCACGCCTCTGTGAACCTGGCACGCCGTGGACTCAACCCCAACCTGTCAGTCGGATGACACAATAAATGTAGATTTTCCTTTAGAAAGAAAAATGAAAATCCCTCCGCAACATTTTCTCTTTTCTTTTTTTGGACTCCAAATCATGAGCTTTCATATGTTGCAGTTGAACTCCAAATTAAGTGAAACTTGTTTCTAAAATTATCTAAAATCATGAGCTTTAATAATATACTAAAATATTTTAATTTTACATGCATTTGAACTTATTTGTGTCTCATGGTTTTTATCGATTATGTACCGATGTTCTGGAATCGTACGTAGTTGATCCAGAGCAAGAACCAGTGTTAAACGAGAAAGGCAAGCACCCTCCTTTGACCATATTGATCCATATTTAAATGTTATGTATATTGTTTGCTCAAAATATTATGCCTGCTTAATTTGAGTAAATTGCTATGTTATTGTTTAGTATTTCATTATCGCCAATTATTGCATTGATCCTACCTTGAAAAGTTGATACCGTTACTGTTGTCACCCTAGGAATATTATCCACTATTGGTAATAATATTTGTGAAATTTTAGAATAGTATAGGAGGCTTGTGCTTAGTCGTGCTTAGGTCAATAATGGTACAAACAGTGGGATTCGGTAAAACAAAGTTTTGGGTACTATTGGAAAGTGTTTTTCCAAAATTTGGATAGAGGGCTTACCTCTGGTGTTTTGGATAAAAATGTGAAAGTAAAATGGTTTCAGACTTGGGCGAGTTATTTGTTGAGACCGGTGTAGTTTGCACGAGAACTCGGTTTGTGTTGATCTCTCCCAGGTAATTAAGGACTACTTTGATGCCATTGACCCAAGCATTTTTAGTGCAACCACATGTTTCGAATGGGTTGGACCTGGCCAAGTAATTTACCGAGTCTGAGCATTAAACCTGCAGGATGTAGTCGGTAGGCATTATATGGGTTGTGCAGACAATGTCTATGTCTGTAGGGCACTTGCATTAGACGATTGTAAGTGATGTCCATGTCCATGCAAGTGTTACCATATCTTGAGGAGTTAGCTCACAGGGCGGGTTGATGTAAGGGTGAGGTATTGTAAAGACTTTGTTGTGATCTACTTCATCGCACGCCCAAGGAAGCGTGTCATGGCCGACTGTATAAGTTGACCACATCGTGTGGGTAAACTTGTACATCCTCTGGAGAGTGAGATCTTAAATCTATTCAAATAGTTGTGTCCCCGGTCATGGACATCGCTTGGTGATACTACACTTGGTTAGATTTTCTGGTTTTCTCTCAAAATAGTTCTATTGGGAATTGGTGATATCGCGTAAATGAATCAAAAGTAATGTTATGGCAAAGGATAGTCATGGATCACATCTAGTATATTCTCATATGTTATTTCATATTAAAGACAAATGGCTTTATAAAGTTGCTCTTTAAAGGGTAATATATCGGTTGCAAATAAAACTTGCTTTAAGCAAAAGAATCCGGATAGGATGGCCATCCTTTGATATAGCTTGCATATATTAATACCTTTGATATAAAGTCTTGCGGAGTACATTCTTAAACTCACCATTGCTTGTCAAACAATTGCCATAGCAAGAAATTGAAGACCCGCGTTCGACTATTGTTACGCCGCGGGAGTTGGAGATGATGTTAGTGTCGAATTCTAGGGCGTTAACCCAATCGGTTGCCCATGGGTTATGACATACCACGTGGGTTATTTATCCCAAATTATAGTTTATTTCCGCTGCAAGTACTCTTAATTGTGATCTATTTGACCGGTCGACCCTATTGTGTAAAACTCGGTCTTAATGGCCTTTGTTCAACTGCTTAATATTATGTGCTACTATGTTTTATTTACTCGTTTATGGATGTGATTCAATGTTGTAAAATGTGTGTGCTAGCGAGGACTAGCACGGTATACACATAGAATTTGGAATTGAATCTCTGGGTCCGACATATATTGTAGATGAATAGGATTAAGATATTGTAATCTTTGGGAAATGTAAATATATAGTAGGTAGATAGGATTAAGATATTGTAAACAATGAGATTTCCAATTAATATCATGCTATGAAATAGTATATGAGTTATGTCTCTTATCAAGTTGCATGTTTGTACCCATCGTCTCTTTTTTCTGGGCATCATGCATTTTTTTTTTGCTTGTTTAATTTTCTTCATGAATTTCGAGATGATGATGTGGCAGTCAACGTGGCGGGAACCGCCCATGATACCAGTCTAGGGATGTGATTTGCATAGTTTTGATATTTGAGGGACAAATTCTAAACGGTATTGGAGATAAGGGATGAAAATTAGACTCCGAAAAGAGTTGAGGGAGCACATATATATGGACTTTTTCCATTTTGTTGAGGGACTACATATGGACGTTTTCCACAAAATTTCATCTATAAATGTAAGTGCATCTAAAAAGGTTGAAAAGTTTGACCTGAGTTACAAAGGATGGTTACCCTTCCAAACCTTTATACATATTAATTGTTGGAAGCCCTATACTGTTATTTTGTGGCATTTGCTGTGGTACACTGAAAATTCAAGCCTATGCTGAAACACATTGCAAAAATGTGGCTCTTTGCTGTAGGACACTGTGCCCATCATAATATCATTTTCGGGTAAGCCAGGAGAGAGAGTACTATGACGAAATTTGCATTATACCCTTTAGGTCGGAGCCATTTCATGTAGTTGTCAGTGCTCCGTCAAACCACCTTAGTCACCCATTCCCTCTCACCTGCATGGACCATCGAGTCCGTGCTATTCGGTTCAACCGATCCAAATATGTCGAGGAGCAGCCATTGTCATTTACGGAAATCTTTCTCTCTAACTCAGCCAGAAATGATGTTATAATAGACATGGTGTTCTATAGCAAAGAGCCACGTCTTTTCGGTGTGTTTAGAAATACATGAATTATCACCATCAAATAGCTAATTTTGCCAAAGTTAAAATGTACTTAAATTTAGTTCTAATTTTTTTCGAATATATATTCATCTAAGTTTCAAAATAGCATTGACATTCAATATGAAATTAAATTAGTAATATATAAATTCATATCCGAAAATGATTATAAAATGGAGTTAACTTAAATCTTTGAAACAACATTATTTCATGACTAAACTTAAATTGGACAATTATATTCATTAAAATTAAGAAATACTACTAAAATATGAGTGCAATTATAGCCCCCATATTAATCCTAGGAGGAAAAGTCCTATAGATTTGTATATTAATATGAAGAAAATAACTGCAAATTCTCTAATACGTCCACCCAATGGTCTTACCTCGTAATGGCTTAGAAATCTAGACTACAAGTTCGATATTCCAGTCAAGAACCCACATGTCATGTTTGAAATAAAAAATTGAATTGAATATGAATATGAATAAGTACAAACTAAAATGTAATGATATTCTGGACTAAAATAAATTCATTTAGGAAGTATTTGAATTGAACTTGAATAAGTCAAAACTAAATATATTGAATTTCTCGATTTTTAACAATAAAATTTGAAGTCAAATAAGTTCGGAATATATGAAC
The DNA here is from genome assembly GCA_036346405.1 of Phyllostachys edulis. Taxonomy (NCBI): domain Eukaryota; kingdom Viridiplantae; phylum Streptophyta; class Magnoliopsida; order Poales; family Poaceae; genus Phyllostachys; species Phyllostachys edulis. Next base: position 79,818,156 of record CM070546.1, on the reverse strand, counting down.
TAAAATTTGTCAAAAAAGTTAAATATAATTATTTTTTATTTGAAGAACGTTGTAATTATATAAAGTAAAAAATTTCAAGTAATAAATCCAAAACAAAATGGAATTCGGAATTAAATTTTGAAACCACGTTAATTTATGTTTGTAAAAATAAATTTAATCATAATTATATTAAGTAAAAAATTAAATTAAATCTCCTCATAAAAATTAATCTTTAAGCTAATTTATTGAATTCAAAATTGAATTAAAAATATATATGTAAGAGTAAATTTCTTAAAACTTCACGTGCTCTCTCTAAAGACTCGTAAAACCACACGTTTCACAAAAACATTTTCAAGGAACTGCACTTAGTTTGCCAAAATGTATTAGAAAATCTAATACTTTCTGAGCCAACAGGTTATGACAGCATGGGCCCTCCTACAATAGAAACAAGACACAGGCCGCCAGATGATATGTGTGGTTCATCCGCCAACCAAACTAGATTTGTGGCTTTTGTGACTGGGCCATACTGTCATTACTTGTTGGCCTGGACAAGATTCTGATTTCTGAAACATTTCCGCAAACTATATATGCAGTTTCCTGAATGGTTTCTTTTAAAAACAGCATTCAAGATCTATCGATTACTGTGATTAATGAACTAGTGTAGCTGCTAATGTGAGCAGTTTAATTTTTTATCGTATGTCTAGAAAGCACGAAATGGCATTACAAGTTCCCCACGGAACGGCCTCAGAAACGACTACGCTTACATCGGGTGGCCTGAAGCCCGGACACTTGCAGGCTAGTACCTTGCATGGTTGTGACACAATATTCCGTCTAACGAAGTCTAGTAAATACCATGTCGTGAATTACCAACTCATATAGAAAAATGCCATATACCATCAAGACTGTACGTGCTGAAATTTGCTAAACAACAGAAGCACGAGCATCCTGATTGGTGAAGAGAAGAGAAAATGCACGAGATAGAGAGTACCCTTTCTATCACCATGATGACTTTATTGAAAGACGGCCTTGAACGAAAATGGCAGTAAATCTAACCCATCAAGTATCAGCCGAAAATTAACCCCTCCAATTCCTGCACACAGCATATCATGTTTGTTCGTCGACAATGGCAAACCAACACAAAAATTTTGTCGACAGAACAAAGTCGGCAAAATGCAGATCGAAGCAAATGAATTGTTTCTCGTACCTCGTCAATTAGCAGCCCAACAGCCAGGCGAGAGAGAGAGAGAGAGAGAGAGAGAGAGAGAGAGAGAGAGTTCCCAGGACACCACTTGAGATATATCAGACCCTCAGCAAGCAAAAGTGCAGAGCTGTTCAAATGAAATCTCTCTGTTGTATCAATGCCCTGGAATTAAGCTGCCTCTACACTTTTGGCGTTGGTTTGGCCAGTGTTGCTTTACTTTCTCTAAAGCATAACCGTGCACGAATGAGTGATTATTTGCTTGTAGCTGGAGTTAAAGATATTTTGTCGTGTGAATTAAAGAGTGCCGGTCGCTTGTTCACTCAAAAAAGTTGATTCGTTAAGAAGTAGGGACAAGGTAGCATCTTGTGTTGCCAGTAGTCGTTGCGCGCGCGAGGTGAGATTGCTGAAACAACCTTGTTTTGAGTGTTGCTGTTACACATTACGTATGGACTACCTATCATTCTACCACTGATTTTTAATTAGAAGCAAAACTTATCTACAAACAACCGGTGAGATTAAATATACCTCCTTCTTTTAAGAGGACTAGAAAATCCCACAATAATCGTTAAATCAGAAGAAAGCAAAACTCCTAGAAATTCTCTCGTTAATCGAGAGAAAAAATAAAGATCTCACACGTCTATTAGATGGCCCACGTATAATTATAACGGTGAGGATATATACAAACAACTAGTGAGATTAAAGGTACCTCCTTCATTTTAGAGGACTAAAAAATCCTACGATAATTCTTAAATTAGAAAAAAAATTATAGTAATTCTCTCATTAATCGAGACAAAAAAAAAACATCACACACATCTATCAGATACCCACGTATAATTATGACGGTGAGGATGTCCCGTACCTAGTGCTATATGTACCTATCACGTTAGTAGAAACCAAGCTATCGTTTCCAAAATCAAAGTTCCAAACAGTCACCGAACTCTCCTAATTAGACTATCAACCGAGTCTGACTCTTGTAATGGAGCTATTGATGTATCCGATTCCAACAATAATCACACTGTTGTTGTATCCCAATAAAAAAAGAAAAGAAAAACATAAAACCTCTACACTCTGTTTGCCAACAAAGCATGACTTGCACAAGTACATCCCACCTATTCAAATCCCTGCTGAAATTGATTTCAGCTGATCAGATTTGATGTCAAACAATTTTTACATAAAGTTGATCAGTGGATCAAACTTTATATCAAGAACAAGGTATGCTTATAATCTATGTTTAATGTGATTATGCTTCCTTATAATCTTCCATTTAGTCATCTCATAAGCATCTCGCCACACCAATTTTTGTAATGTGTAGTTACCAGCAGAATTGGGTTTCCATCGTCCTTATCGAAAAGACTTCTAATCTTCCTGAGAATTAATCCACCCCGTAAGATATACTTTACAATACTATACAATATACGAATAAAATACTTGACAATGTAGAACATATAACATCAATAGGTATTTAGTGAAGAGTTGTTATAATTATGTGATGTAGTTAGTGAGGAGCTGTTATATAATTATGTGATGTAGTTAGTGAGGAGCCGTTATAATTATGTGAGCCACCTTATGGACACGTGAGATCTTTTTGTTTTGTGAGATTTTCAGCGTAATTAGCATAGGAGTTACGACAGGCGAAAGTGATCTTAATTAGCACTAATTAGATGATAAATTAACTAATTTGATTAACTATCATAATTCGGAGTGCTTCTATCCGCGACCATTCGGTTGATTGAGCACTGCTCATTTATCCATGAACTATCTGCAGTTCTACACATTATAGGAAACATGGAAGTGAGCTTAATTTGCACTAATTCGATGATAAATTAAATAATTTGATGAACTATCAGAATTTCGAATGCTTCCGTCCGTGATCATTCGGTTGATTGAGCACCACTCATTTATCTGTGAACTATCTGCAGTTCTACACATTATAGGAAAAATGACTTTAAATTTTCAAAATATATGTAGTCACACGGTAAAGTTTCCTTTATTCCATATGTGTGGCTGATACAAAGTTAATTTGGATATTACAAATATTGAAACTCGAACAACATATTGATATTCGTATTAAAAAGCCTTGGGGCAACACATGCAGTCGAACACATGCAGATGGAAACAAGATTTATGACATGTATAGAGAGAGCATGAAGTAGCAGCATAGCACAAGAAACCAAAGGCCTAAAAAGAAAGTACAAGAAGTATTAGATGTAATTTTTTTAAGAGTTGGTGCAATTAACTTTTTAAGATTTTTTTAGAGTAATTAGCATAGGGTTTACAATGGACTAAAGTGAGCTTAATTAGCACTAATTCGGTGATAAATTAACTAATTTGATAAACTACTAGAATTCGGAACAATACATAATTGTATATAAGGAGACTTTAAAAAGATTAGACTACCCCTAAATATTATGTCTAAGTACTATTTCCAATGCATGTATGTAGGGAATACAAAAGAAAGCTGGATATTTATTAAGGGTATAGAGGGAACAACACACTTATTTTGTATTGGATTATGAAATACGCCCTATATTTGTGAATAAGACCATTAAAAAAATATGCCCTATATTTTTTGACGGAGGTAGTAATAGAAAGAAGCAAATGTACATTGAACCTTTGAAAGGCTAAAGTGAGCTTAATTAGCATAGGGTGTACGACAGACTAAAGAGAGCTTAAGTAGTACTAATTTGATGATAAATTAACTAACTTGATAAACTATTAGAATTTGGAGCAATACATAGTTATATATGTGCGGCATATTAGTCCCATTAGTTAATGACTATGTATACAATAATATAAAGAAGCAGATCTACGTTGAACCATTGAAAGGCAAAGCAAGAGATATAATTGAAGCTACAAAAGGAAGTTGAACAAAAAGAGAGAAGTAAACATGTTATGAACATTGTTTCAATCAAATCATGGATGTGACGGCTAAAATCCGAAAGACTAGCAGTAGATTAACGCGACATCTACATTCTAGCACTAGGAGGTACCTTTAATGTTAACAGTTACTTACATGGATGCAAATTAGGAATTATATAGAAAACAAAAGTCCAATAACTAACTAAAAAGAGGTAGTATGTGAGAACCCGCATAATTAAGACTAAGCTAATCAACAGTAATTGGTAATTAGCTTAAGTAAAAATCTCATTTAAACCAATGTCAAGCATAATCTCAGTTAATTTTAAACCATATAATCAAACAATGGACATTATAAATTGTGCATTTATCATTCCACATCACAGTTTATAACAGTCCATTTACAAATCAGAATTAAAATATTACAACCCAAATTCTTGCAAAAAAATTTATTCTATAACTCAATAATGGATACAAGATTTATTTTACAAAACAATTACAAGAATTAAATAAAATACAGTTTCATATGCTTGCATCCATTTTCATCGGAGCCTTCCTTGCCTCTTCGTCAAACCATTCTACACCTTTCCTGGTCATGCAACATAGAACTCGAGGCGTAGTTAGCAAATATCGAAAATAGAAATCTTAGTTAGATTGGAGAAAGGTTGCCGTCAGAATTTCCCGAAGTACAATAATATTTCCATATCAACCTAGGTCAACCGGTCCCTCGATCACCAAGGCACCCTGACCAACCTGAGTTAGTCGACTCCTTTAGTAATCAAGGTATCCAAATCAACCAGAGTCAATAGATACCTTTTACTTCCACGGATCTCATCATCCGGCATTTCGAAAGCCCAACACCCACCTTTCCAGTTTGCCTCAAACACATTAGCATCCGACAAAGCATTCCCATTCATTTCGGCCCTCTGTTTAATACATCATCGGGCAACCGAATCTAACCTCCACAACATATATTTCCGGTCAACCAGAAAGCCCACGTGGTAGCCATATAACCAATTGTACCAAGTATTTAGCTCATATACCTCACAATGGAAAGCCAGCCAAGAATAGGAGGGAATAGGAATTAGGGTAAATAGGATATGGTAAATAGGAATAGGAAGGCCGTAAAAACAAAAATTACCACAAGACAGGATGAGATCAACCAGTTCACAGCCAAAGGATAAGAGCAACCACAGCCCAAGCCTTTCCCCCATTCCCATTCTCATTCTCACAGCCACAAGAGAGAGAGAGAGAGAGCACAGGAGCTCCCGGATAGCGACAAGCCAGGTGGGGAAGGAGAGGCACAAGGGCAAGGAGCACCAGCGTGCGGTCATCAACCTCGCGGCGACAACCAGCACAGCCGAGGCAATCATCTAAGCCCCAGTCAAAATCCAGAAGGTAGCCATGTCCCCTAACCCAGCCAATTTTCTACACAATCTGTATACATCATTTTTGGGCCATTTGCATGCATGCATCAATCACCATTTCAACACATCCACTCTACCATTCATCCAAATCGATCCAATCAAGCTAGCTTCTGTAAGCATCAAGGCACAGCCCCAGTCTTCAGCACCACAGAGCAAGAGAGGGACAGGAGTAGAGAGGAAGGGAGAGGGTACCTCAGCACATAAGTAGCATCATCAGTAGCAATCTCATCCGAATGCATCCTTTGTGCATCAATCATGTAAAATCAAAAGTTAATCAACCAACATCAGTACAATGTAAGAATAACAAGTTGTAAATTAGAGGAAGAAGAGAGGGGGTAGAGAGCAGTGAACCGACGGCGGCCGTAGGCCAGCCGCAGAGAGGGAGCGAAGGCAGCGGCCTTCCAGCCTTGGCCGGGAGAGGAGAGCAACAGTGAGTCGAATAGCGGAGGCGACCAGACAAGGTTGGACCTAGGGCGTGGCGTGGGCGGCGTGGACCAGGCCGGCGGCGGCGGCTGGACCGGGTGGCAAGGCGCCATAGAGAGAGGCGCCGTAGTAGGGCCGCGCAGAGGCCACACAGGGAGCAAAGCGGGAGGAGGGTGAGTGGCGGCGGCGACAAGGAGCGGACCTAGCAATGGCAGCAGGCACCAGGCGGCGGAGGAGGAGCTAAGCGGGCGAGAGGCCAAGGAACCGGGAGGCAAGCTGGTGACGCTAGCGGGCCGAGGGGTGGTGTAGGCCAGCCGACGGAGGCGACCAGCGAGACGATGGCTGCGCCGCGTCGAGAGAGGAGCAGCAGTGCCATGGGAAGAAAGGAGGAAGGGGCGTGATGGCAGATCCCATGGGAGATCCTTGGGGGAGAGGAGGAGATAATTGGGAGGAGTAGAGTGGTTTGGGAAACTCCGGGAAGGAGATGAGGACCGGGAGAGCTGGAGGGTTGGTTGGTAAGGGATAGTAGAGAAATAAAGAGATTAGGTGGGGATTAGAAAGAGGGATTAATACGGAGATTTGAGGTAAGAATGAAAAAGATTAGTAAAGGATTAGAAATTAGGTATTAAGATAACCTCTGCGGAGTTTTGTTAGTAATAGTAAAATTAGCAGTAGAATTAAACACCAGTATTAATGATTTTCGCACTATGTTATTTTGGGCCTAACACATTTAATTAAGATCGCGTACAGATAGATAGCAATAGATCGGCCGGTGAGATAAAAATATGAAAGCGCGTAAAATTAATATGAGATATTTGTAAGTAGTTTAAGTTACTAAAGAACTCTCTAAGCTGGATAATTAATCAATCACATTTAGATAGGTGTAGTTGCATGCGAATAAGTGTAGCATTTTATTTTCGTACGCTTACATGCATGTTTAGGCGAACTCTAGAACACCCACTGTTACAAGTGCTAATTTCACGGGAGGTCTGGAAAAATGTTATATAATTTAAAATATGCCAACAATGAAATTATGCTAATTGACTTAATTTGAAACGGTCCCGGATATTTATAGAAAATCAAATAATCGCATGCTGTTGTAATTAAAATATTTAATTAAAAGTTTTGCCGAGTACACGTTAATAATTTGTGCGTATGAGTAGTATTTCTATTCTCGTTAGTTTAAAAACAAACTTAGGCATTTGCAACCCTAGAACCGATAAATGGTAGAACGACGTATTTGGGAGAGTGCTAACCTAACGGGGTTCAAAAGTGTTATTAAAATAAAATCCGCTAACAAAAGGATCATTCCACAGTATGCACATAGTCGCGCATATTATTGATAAGTATGTAATTATGTATTTATTATTTAGCACCATTGTATAATTTGCAGCGGGTGAACCCACAGGAGTAGTTAATATCAATTCCGTCGACGACGATCCTTCCTCTGATTCATGAGCAAGCTATTCCTTGTTCATTAACATAGCTATTTTAAATATAAAGCGTATATTGCTCTATCATATCTCAGTATTGCATCAAAACTATTTTCTCAAAACTAAATTGGATTATGATGAAATTGGGAAGATAAGAAATGAAATGAAAGAAAGAAAGAAATGAAAGCTAATAGGTTGGTAAAGGGGACCGGGTGGGGAAATCTGACGGTGACAACGATGTTGAGGTAAGAGGTGGGTCCTTTTACGGTGGTTATAATATAAGGACAAACCAAACTCTTACTCGGTCGAAGTCGTAATTTAGTACCAACCATTTTCCCGTTTAAATCGGGCGAAAATGCTACCTCTTTACGTAATTATGATCTCCTGGCGGGTCGCATTGGAGCGTTTGGGCACGGGAAGAGAGCCCCAAAGGTGGATGGTTGAGCACGGACGCTGGCCGCCTCAACTAACATTACTGAAACTCGGTGTATGATGAGGTCAGCAACGTGATTAAATCAGCACCGACGAAAGGTAATGGGTGGAGACTTGATCACGTAACTTGGAAAACGTTACGTATTACGAACTCGAACCGCATCTAAGAAATCTTTGGGGACTGGCTCATTTAGGGTTGAATTGCTATGGGTAAAGTGGTACAAGCTGCTGCGATGCTATAACAAATCATGAATTCATGCCGGTCTCTGGATTGGAGTCTCTGAGGAACCAGGAAGTCTTTCTTCTCTCCGAGTAAACAAGTAGTCTCTTGAAATAAAATTGCAACCTAAGTTTTGAAAGCTATTTTCAGAATAAGAGAAGAGGTAGGAATTTTGATAAGGACGAAGTTTAGAGTCATCAATTGCATTTTAGCTATTAATGCTTGCTGAGTACACTATAGTACTCACTCTTGCTATCTCTCCTTGCTTAGATCCTTGTCGGCGGGATCTATCCCGAGTGGGATGAGGGGTTTGCAGTCTGAGGATGCGGCAGCAACGTGTGTTGGTCGAAGGGCATAGCATGGAGGGCCTTGGGCAAATAGGTGGTCATTACTCGAGGCGGCGAGAAAGCGATGAAGCTCCCTTTTGTATTTGTGTAATATTTGTATTAAGAACCATAGCCTTGCGTGGCTATTACTGAAATAAAGATGTACAGTTCTATTTTATTGTTCTGCTGCGTTATCTTTGATAAATGGCTTACTATTCGTTGGAGCAGTGTTCTACTGGGCAAACGAATAGTAATCCGTATGCCTAAGTGTGATTACCCTTGGGGTAATGACACGGGGCGTCGCAGCTGGTATCAAAGCAATAAGATCGGGCCACGCTAATAAAATAGAAACTGTAGCAAGAACTTAAGTGTGCTTCTCGCTTGCTATATTGCACTTATTATTTACTAACTCTCATCTCTATATCAATTTCCATTCACAACCCTTTTCAAAAGTATTATGTTAAAAAAAGCTCACCTCTTCTTAAAGTGACATACCTGCTAACATAGAACCATCTCTAAGCTAATTCTCCGTTTGAGAGAGTGCAGGGAAAACGTATGCCTCGTCTTAGGCTCCGTGTTGTTAATTTTGCTAAAGAACCTGTCAGGCTAGCCATCCAACATAGGATCGAGGATTTAAGACTGTAGGCAGGGGAGCATCAATATAAGATCATAAGCTTTCATGTCTGGGTCAGGGGCATGGAGTAGAATTCTGGTATGGACCTGCTCTTCCACTTGTTGGATAAGTATGGACCATACCCATAGCATTCCTTATCCTTTCATCTGAATCACCAAATTAAACCGTCAGCATTTTAAAAGAATGAAAGCATACTTAACGAAAACACATAAAAGGCTGATGATGTAAAAAAAAAGGTGACTTATCCCATTTCTGCATATCAGTTTTCCCAGACGAGTGGTCCGTGGCACTCCGAGCGTGTAGCTCTGGCGTACCAAGGAGCGAAATCCTGGGCGTTCTCAGGGATGAGCCTGGCGTCTCCCAGCGTGGTTAGGCGGTCTCGAAGCGGGATCTCGGCGTGGGCACGTGGATCCGGGGTAGTGTGAGGTTCGCACTCGAGGCAAGCTCGGCGGTCCCAAACACGTGGTTTGGGCGGTCTTGAAGCAGGATCTCAAGCGTGGTGAGCACGAGACTCGGCTAGAATAGGATTTGGATCTTTTGCATCTCTATGTTTCTTGGTGTTATTTGGTTATATGTGGATGGTATAATACAACTCCCTCCGTGGGTTAACTCTGTCAGATACATATGACAACTCCTTTCCTATCACAAATTAATGCTGAATAGTGGATAAATAATATAATCAGCAAAAAGATTCACCCAAAAATATGAAGTGTTACAAGTATAACAACTAAAACCATCATTTCTAAGCATCTCCCCCTACAGAATGGAAGGACAAGGAAGCGAGGAACAAAGATCGGGACTACAATCAGGACTTCCACCACAAGACTCACTAGCAGAAAACTCACCGATACACCTTCAAGAGACACCATCGGGCCAACCTATAACTACCACAATCCCAGAAGCCAGTCAGTCGTCAACCACCGGAGTAGCGGACTCTGTAGGAATAATGATGGAGGTAATCAAATACCTAGATAGCTCCAGAAGGGAAGCCCAAGAAAGTCACAACCATTTCTTGGAAGCCTTGTTAGCCAAAATAGCACCTACCACCTCTCAACCGGAACGCGGAGTTAGTTTGGATGATTCCCTCCAACCTCGCCCTACCACTGTTGCTAGAGCAATCATTCAACCACCACTACCACCAACCTGTCACAAGAGAAAGACGGTGGAGCAAGAGCAAAATGTTGTAAAGAACTCCAAGGCTCACATGGTTCAACCCCCATTCATCCAAGCACCGACATCAGCTACTGTTCTGATTCCAGGAATAACCCCATGTCCACCAAAGCAAACATTCCAAGATAATCTTGGTAGCCCACCCCAAAATGATAAGACCTCAAAAACAGAAGAAAGATGCTACAACTGTCACAATATGGGACATTATGCCCGTTAGTGCCCACAGAAAAGCTTAGCAACCACCCCTGACAATATTCCAGAAGCTACATTGATCGCAACCATAACACCTGAAGCCGGTGGTAGGAACAATAGAATGTACTTGTCGCAGTTACAAAGGTACATAAATTTAGGCGTGCCCATGCCTCAAGAAATCATCTGTTTTAACTGCCAGGAAGTGGGCCACTGTGCCAACAAATGCCCACAGAAAGAAGCCAAAACAACCCACAGTCCATCACCTATTCATGGACTTTGTCCATACATGCCGCAGCAACAACCACCAGTATATGGACCGTTTCAACCGCGACCCTTTGATCCATCCTTCCAGATATCCATAGCCCAGCAGCAACCAATGTCATTAGCGCCTAGATGTGCAAAGTGTAGGGGAAGAAGCCACTTGACAACAGATTGCCTGAAAGGCACAAATGCATGTTACAATTGTAGACAACCTGGCCATCGTAAGGTCAACTGCCCTCATCCACAGAGAACGTCTGGAACCCCACCACAACTAGTACTTGTGCCAAGACCGTCTACCCTAGCACCACCACAGAACATTCATATGAAGCAAACCGGAGATAATCAAACTGTCATGAAAGGAACGGGAAGAGAAGGACCGGCACACCTGACCCATGTGATTGCCACACAGACTGGAGAAGCAACAAGTGCAGTAACGGGTACACCATTATTTCCACCCTCCATAAGCATTAATCTCTTAGATCCTAGAGAAACTCTCTTCTTCATATCTCATGCGTTGCTAGTGAAGAAAAGTAGAAATTCTGGACCTTTGGAGAACATCAGGGGAGTTTGCGCTACACCATATCAAACCTCGTTATTACAAAAGCAACGGGATCACTCGGGCATTCCGTCAGTGAAGCCACATCGAGGAACAAGGAAGGACGACGCGAAGTCTGCCACAAAACCCCCCAGGAGAGTTCAATTTCGGGGACGAAATTTTTCCAAGGGGGGGAGGATGTGAGAACCCGCATAATTAAGACTAAGCTAATCAACAGTAATTGGTAATTAGCTTAAGTAAAAATCTCATTTAAACCAATGTCAAGCATAATCTCAGTTAATTTTAAACCATATAATCAAACAATGGACATTATAAATTGTGCATTTATCATTCCACATCACAGGTTTATAACGATCGGTTTACAAATCGAAATTAAAATATTACAACCCAAATTCTTGCAAAAAAATTTATTTTATAACTCAATAATGGATACAAGATTTATTTTACAAAACAATTACAAGAATTAAATAAAATACAGTTTCATATGCTTGCATCCATTTTCATCGGAGCTTTCCTTGCCTCTTCGTCAAACCATTCTACACCTTTCCTGGTCATGCAACATAGAACTCGAGGCGTAGTTAGCAAATACCGAAAATAGAAATCTTAGTTAGATTGGAGAAAGGTTGCCGTCAGAATTTCCCGAAGTACAATAAGATTTCCATATCAACCTAGGTCAACCGGTCCCTCGATCACCAAGGCACCCTGACCAACCTGAGTTAGTCGACTCCTTTAGTAATCAAGGTATCCAAAACAACCAGAGTCAATAGATAACTTTTACTTCCACGGATCTCATCATCCGGCATTTCGAAAGCCCAACACCCACCTTTCCAGTTTGCCTCAAACACATTAGCATCCGACAAAGCATTCCCATTCATTTCCGCCCTCTGTTTAATACATCATCGGGCAACCGAATCTAACCTCCACAACATATATTTCCGGTCAACCAGAAAGCCCACGTGGTAGCCATATAACCAATTGTACCAAGTATTTAGCTCATATACCTCACAATGGAAAGCCAGCCAAGAATAGGAGGGAATAGGAATTAGGGTAAATAGGATATGGTAAATAGGAATAGGAAGGCCGTAAAAACGAAAATTACCACAAGACAGGATGAGATCAACCAGTTCACAGCCAAAGGATAAGAGCAACCACAGCCCAAGCCTTTCCCCCATTCCCATTCTCATTCTCACAGCCACAAGAGAGAGAGAGAGAGAGAGAGAGAGAGAGAGAGCAAGCCTGGAGCTCCCAGATAGCAGCAAGCCACTGGTGGGAAGGGGAGGCACAAGGGCAAGGAGCACCGGCGTGCGGTCATCAACCTCGCGGCGACAACCAGCATAGCCGAGGCAATCATCTAAGCCCCAGTCAAAATCCAGAAGGTAGCCATATCCCCTAACCCAGCCAATTTTCTACACAATCTGTATACATCATTTTTGGGCCATTTGCATGCGTGCATCAATCACCATTTCAACACATCCACTCTACCATTCATCCGTCGATCCAATCAAGCTAGCTTCAGTAAGCATCAAGGCCTGACCCAGTCTTGACACCACGAGCAAGAGAGGGACGGAGTAGAGAGGAAGGGAGAGGGTACCTCAGCACATAAGTAGCATCATCAGTAGCAATCTCATCCGAATGCATCCTTTGTGCATCAATCATGTAAAATCAAAAGTTAATCAACCAACATCGATACAATGTAAGAATAACAAGTTGTAAATTAGAGGAAGAAGAGAGGGGTAGAAGCGTTGAACCGAAGCGGCGGCGTAGGCCACCAGCAGAGAGGCCGAGGCGGCAGCCTTCAACCGGCCGAGGGGAGGAGCAGCGAAATCGAACCAGCGGAGGCGACCAGACCGGGTTGGACCTAGGGCGTGGCGTGGCGGCGGCGTGGACCAGGCCGGCCAGGAGGCGGCTGACCCGAGGTGGGCGGCGCCAGAGAGGAGGCGCCAGTAGGGGCCGGGCGCAGGGAGGCCAGGCGGCGAGGGAGGCGGGCGTCGGAGGGTGAGTAGTGGCGGCGACAAGGAGCCGGACCTAGCAATGAAGCAGAGCGGCACCGAGGCGGCCGGAGGAGGAGCTAGGTGGGCCGAGAGGGCCAAGGAACCGGGGAGGCAAGCTGGTGACGCTGCGGGCCGAGGGGCATGGTGTAAACGAGCCGTGGAGGTGACCAGCAGAAGATGGCGGCCTTGGCGAGAGAGGAGCAGCAGTGCCATGGGAAGAAAGGAGGAAGGGGGCCGGCGGTAGCAGATCCCATGGGAGATCCTTGGGGGGAGAGAGGAGGAGATAATTGGGAGGAGTAGAGTGGTTTGGGGAAACTCCAGGAAGGAGATGAGGACCAGGAGAGCTGGAGGGTTGGTTGGTAAGGGATAGTAGAGAAATAAAGAGATTAGGTGGGGATTAGAAAGAGGGATTAATACGGAGATTTGAGGTAAGAATGAAAAAGATTAGTAAAGGATTAGAAATTAGGTATTAAGATAACCTTTGCGGAGTTTTGTTAGTAATAGTAAAATTAGCAGTAGAATTAAACACCAGTATTAATGATTTTCGCACTATGTTATTTTGGGCCTAACGCATTTAATTAAGATCGCGTACAGATAGATAGCAATAGATCGGCCAGTGAGATAAAAATATGAAAGCGCGTAAAATTAATATGAGATATTTGTAAGTAGTTTAAGTTACTAAAGAACTCTCTAAGCTGGATAATTAATCAATCACATTTAGATAGGTGTAGTTGCATGCGAATAAGTGTAGCATTTTATTTTCGTACGCTTACATGCATGTTTAGGCGAACTCTAGAACACCCACTGTTAGGAAGTGCTAATTTCACGGGAGGTCTGGAAAAATGTTATAAAATTTAAAATATGCCAACAATGAAATTATGCTAATTGACTTAATTTGAAACGGTCCCGGATATTTATAGAAAATCAAATAATCGCATGCTGTTGTAATTAAAATATTTAATTAAAAGTTTTGCCGAGTACACGTTAATAATTTGTGCGTGTGAGTAGTATTTCTATTCTCGTTAGTTTAAAAACAAACTTAGGCATTTGCAACCCTAGAACCGATAAATGGTAGAACGACCGCGCTGGGAGAGTGCTAACCTAACGGGGGTTCAAAAAGTGTTATTAAAATAAAATCCGCTAACAAAAAGGATCATTCCACGAGTATGCACATAGTCGCGCATATTATTGATAAGTATGTAATTATGTATTTATTATTTCGCACCATTGTATAATTTGCAGCGGGTGAACCCACAGGAGTAGTTAATATCAATTCCGTCGACGACGATCCTTCCTACAGTTCCGCAGGCAAGCTATTCCCTTGTTCATTAACATAGCTATTTTAAATATAAACTGTATATTGCTCTATCATATCTGTATTGCATCAAAACTATTTTCTCAAAACTAAATTGGATTATGATGAAATTGGGAAGATAAGAAATGAAATGAAAGAAAGAAAGAAATGAAAGCTAATAGGTTGGTAAAAGGGGACCCGGGTGGGGAAATACGACGGTGACAATGATGTTGAGGTAAGAGGTGGGTCCCTTTTTACGGGTGGTTATAATATAAGGACAAACCAAACTCTTACTCGGTCAGAAGCCGTAATTTAGTACCAACCATTTTCCCGTTTCGGCGGGCAGAAAATGCTACCTCTTTACGTAATTATGATCTCCACAACGGGTCGCATTGGAGCGTTTGGGCACGGGAAGAGAGCCGCCCCAAAGGTGGATGGTTGAGCACGGACGCTGGCCGCCTCAACTAACATTACTGAAACTCGGTGTATGACGAGGTCAGCAACGTGATTAAATCAGCACCGACGAAAGGTAATGGGTGGAGACTTGATCACGTAACTTGGAAAACGTTCTGTATTCTGAACTCGAACCCGCATCTAAGGAAATGCTGGGGACCTGGCTCATTTAGGGTTCAGAATAGCTATGGGTAAAGTGGTACAAGCCTGCGCAGTACTATAACAAATCATGAATTCATGCCAGTCTCCTGGATTGGAGTCTACGGGAACCGCCAGGGGTCTTTCTTCTCTCCGAGTAAACAAGTAGTCTCTTCAGAAATAAAATTGCAACCTAAGTTTTGAAAGCTATTTTCAGAATAAGAGAAGAGGTAGGAATTTTGATAAGGACGAAGTTTAGAGTCATCAATTGCATTTTAGCTATTAATGCTTGCTGAGTACACTATAGTACTCACTCTTGCTATCTCTCCTTGCTTAGATCCTTGTCCGGCGGGATCTATCCCGAGTGGGATGAGGGGTTTGCAGTCTGAGGATGCGGCAAACGTGGTGTTAGTCGAAGGGCATAGCATGGAGGGCGCGAGGGCAAATAGGTGGTCATTACTCGTATAAAGAGAAAGCGATGAAGCTCCCTTTGTATTTGTGTAATATTTGTATTAAGAACCATAGCCTTGCGTGGCTATTCTTGAAATAAAGATGTACAGTTCTATTTTATTGTTACTGCTGCGTTATCTTTGATAAATGGCTTACTATTCGTTGGAGCAGTGTTCTACTGGGCAAACGAATAGTAATCCGTATGCCTAAGTGTGATTACCCTTGGGGTAATGACACGGGGCGTCGCATAGTAGGACTAGATAGCCGCACAATTAGGTGGGCTATTTTGCTAGTTATGTATAGCAAAGACTTGGTTTCCTGATTGCATAACACCAAACAGCTTCCGTGAGCTAGAGATATCACCCCACTTGTGAGGCCGTGTAGGGATTCTTGAGGCGATTTTTTTTAAAAAAAAACATAATACATTTTTAAAATAGAATTACATAAATAAATGCCCATTTAATAAAATTACAAAAAAATGGGCTTCTGTCACCAATACAAATGGCGATAGGAGCCCTATCGCTAGCAAAACAGTTTCAAAGGTCGCTATCGCCATTCCGTATGGCGGTAGAGACTTAAGTCACCATTTGAAATAGAGACAAGTTCCTGTTGCCAATTCAAATGGCGACACGAGCTGGTTTTTTTTTGTAGAGAATGTAGAGCTGACCATCAATTCTGTTGGTGCCAACGTACGTGTCATTTCTATTGGGTCTACTCGTTTGTTTGGTCTACACGATGTGTGGGGTGTCGCGATGCTAAGTCCCACACAAGGTTAGTCATACGTGCACCAACAACAAATGATATCGAAAATCAACACAAGCATAATGTTAGTCGTACAAAAATTAATATTTACATAATATGGGTTGTACATCTACTCACAGGCCCTCTTCGGGCATACTCCATAGGTGGCCCCTCCCCTCGTACGGTGGTCTCGCGGCTCGTGTGAGTACGTCAAGGGGTCCGACGCTTGAACTACCCTAGAGGGGTGACCAATCTCCATAGGTGTGGCCAACCCCGGCTGTGTCAGCTAGGACGGTGGAGATGCATCAAGGAGCTGTGAAGCCCCAACGGAGACCTGGTTGGGACCGCCCTCTGGTTGTGAAGGCGGACTGTCGTCAGGAGGAAATAGGACCTCGTTGACTAGACAGCAAGCAATTGAGCCAACAAGACAAGGTAACAAGATACCAATTCCCAATGATATATCAGAGACCGAAAATGATAACTCATAGTGAATAGACAAGCATGTAAATATATGGCAAAACAGTAAACAACAAGTAATCTACAAGCTGAAGACCAAATTTATAACCAAATTGTCGTATTTAATCTCATAGTGACCTTATATCCTCATCGAGCAATTCACAAGCCCTCAATGTTACCATGCAAAGTCACCCTGTGCTAGAGATAAATCAAAGACAAAATAATTTCAAAAGTACTAGCATGGCACACTTATGCACAGTAACAGTAAAGAAACGAAAGGTGTAAACTCATTGAGCAGATGGCACTCAAAGCCACCAAGTCGACCAGTAAGGCACGCCAAGGCGCTATCTCAGAAAACCAATCGCCCCGTTGCGCCACAGTGTACGGACATGGTCGTCGGAGATACAATGCTGCCCTTCACAATTTGGGACACACCAATTGTGAAGTCGATGTATAGGGGAAAATGCAGCACAAAAATCACCACAGGATGCACCGGCTGAGAGCACCAGTGAGCAAACCCACTAACACCGACACCTTTCTTCTCACCCAAAACACGTACCGAGCCGACTGGAGCCAACCACAATGCACATGCCGCCCCAGCTTCCTCAGCAACTTTGACGAGGTGGTGCAAGGAGGCGGGCAGGGAGTGCTCAAGGAGGATGAGACCAGACCTCACCACCAGCGGCGTTGTGCTCAAATCGGAGAAGAAAAAAAGATGGGGAAAATTGGAAGGGAGTGATTGTACATGCGAGCAAAAAAAAAAAAGAAGGAGAAGGCGCCCTTAAGAAGAGGAGGAGGATCCCCCAAGCCACCCATGCCCACACCACCATGGAGCGAAGAGAGGGGATCGATCCCCTCCCAAGCGCAGCCTCTGGTCAGAGATCAAGTCTCCAACCTTATCTCTTCCCCTTCTTCCTATGACAGGTGGGCCCCACGTTTTCTTTTACTTTTCATTTTTTTTCTTTTCTCAAATTTAAAAATTACAAAAAGGCCCCTTACATACAATAATCCCCACCAATTTATCTGTTTGATAATAGATGCTCAAATTCTTGTTTGATATACAGCTATTCGATGATGGGTACCTTGCGGGTTTAAATCCAAAGCTTAGCACCAAGGACTACTACTCTGCACAGACAAAGGAGGACTTTGCCTTGATCTAATGCCTTGGCGTGACAGTTTTTGCCCATGTTACATTCTGTAGTAGGCGGCGCACCCTTTTTCCTCTCGGGTTAGGATGTTACGGTCATATCCCCGTATCTAGCTTATGAGTACTTAAGAAAGTATACCCTTATCTTCCTTTGATTGTGACCTCACAATCGTACTCACGTAGGTGAATTCTCTAGGAAATCATGTAGGACGATTCCCGTTGCCATATAGGTATCGAATTTATTAAGAGCTATGGCTCAACCTATCATATAGATGGAGCACTGCAGCTAATGGGACCCTTAGATATGCTCTCTAATCCCACACATCTTTTTGTCCTAGAGTCTAGTTCTTGGGATCTCCGATCTCCTAGGATAAGTTACCACCAATGTGGGCCCTTAAAAGGATATGAGACCCATTCCCTTCGACGCTGCAAAGATAGCCTTCTGCGCCATTCCTTGAGTGAAAGGATTTGCCAAGTTTCTTTCAGACTAGATGTATTTCATGGTAATAACACCTATCCCTCTAGCATGCCTTACCGACTTAAGTCGTCTCTTTATATGTTTTGAGGACTTCATATTGTCCTTCCTACTCTTCACTTTAACCAAAATGGTTTGATTATTGCAGTAGGTTACTATAGCTGGAATTGGCTTTTCTAGCACCGGTAGGTCAGATAGAAGTTCTCTAGCTAGAATTGGCTTTTCTAGCACCGATAGGTCAGATAGAAATTCTCTAATCCATTTTACCTCTACAGTCACTGAGTCAAGCGCTACTAATTCAGCCTCTAGGGTGGATCGTGTAAGGATAGTCTGTTTAGAAGACTTCCACGAAATAGCCCTACCTGCTAGAGTGAAAACAAAGCAACTCGTAGCCTTCATATCATCTGAGTCACTGATTTAGTTAGAATCATTAAATCCTTCAAAGACAGCCAGATGGCCTTCCTAAATTTATGGTCCCCTTTAGGTACCTAAGTACCATCTCTAGTGCTATCTAGTGATCATCTCCAGGATTAGCCATATAACGACTCAATCCGCTTACAACATATAAGATGTCAGGTCTTGTTGCACTAGTAAGATACATTAACGACCCAATTATTTGAGAATATTTAAGCTAGTCTTTTCCATGTCTAGTGTTTTTATGTAGCTTAATATTTGGATCATAGGGTGTGGCTACTAATTTACAGTCCATGAACCCAAATATGGTTCGGACCTTGTCCACATAATGGGATTGTGATAGAGTAATCCTATTATCACCCTTTAACAGCTTGATGTTTAAGATAACATCAGTTTCACCCAGGTCTTTCATATCAAAATTCTAGAAGAGAAAAGACTTAGTTCCGGTGTCGAGAACAAAGCGCACGTTCCCGCGAAACCAAGGAGTGATAACATCTGGTTTGCATGAAAATGGAATGGAGGCAAGCGGAGGAAGATGATGACGCCGTTGTACGGCTTGTGTACCATTGAAAATGGTGCGATATGGTGGTGAGATAGCGAGTGGGAAAATGGAATTTGGTTAGAATTTTTGAAATAGGATGGAAACTTGACGAATTTTTAAATACAATAGAGGAGCTCCAAAAATTGTGGACATTTTTGTGGGGCCTCCTGACACAATGAATTTTATTGTGTAATTGTTCTAGAATTTTATTTGTTTTATATTGTTCTCGAAAATTCTTTTAAGGCTACTGTTCATATGCAAAGCATTAATTCCAAAACATGCTCAAAATATTTTCCATATTTATTATCAGTACAATTGTCCCAAGTTTGCATTTTTTTGATACACCTTAAGAAGAGGAGGGGCACCACGACGCTGCCAACGACCGGCCCTGAGCCGCCCACGCAAGTGCCTGCGCTGCCATGGAGGGGATCGATCCCCTTCCCGAGCGCTGCTCTGGATGGAGACCAAGTCTTCAACCTTATCTCTTCCCCTTCTTCTTATGACAAGTGGACCCTGTCTTCTCTTTTACTTTCCATTTTCTTCTTTTATCTAATTGAGAACTTACAAAAGGGCTCCTTGTGTACAACAGTGGCTCTCAGGCAGCCTGGCTAGGCTATGCTCGGTGCTCGCCTCCACCCGCTTTGTTAGTGTTTGCTACCTTGTTCCTACCTCCTAGCCAATATGTGCCACCGCTGGGGTCAAGCCGCTGCCTGGGAGCCACCCTCGCCTGGTCGTCTCACCACTAAGTCGCCCTTGCTCGACGCTCGGTTGCCCGATGACTTGTCTAGGATGTCTCTAGGCCCGACTTCACATAGCCCGGACAGACTTGCAGCCAACGTTGGAGGGAAGAGTGGGGTTGGGAGGTGTGTGGGGAATTGAATTTTTTTTAATCAATGTAAAACAAAGATTATTTAATATTTGTGTGAAAAAAGTGTAGCATTTCTTAACATAAAGCATGTTAACAAGCTTTTTTGTCGACAGTGTTATAGTTCTTATCAAAATAAATGCTAAGAGTTGTATCCTTCAAGGTAATACAAAACAAATATTACTTTTTTAAGGGAAAATATTCCTTGTGAACAAAAGGAGTAGCATTAACACTAACAAAAGCTTATCTAAATAAACAGATTTCGCATGCCTATTCACGTAGTATTTTTCTGTACAAAATTCAATCGGTCAAGTATAAATGGTTCAGGTAGCTTTGGAACTTAGGTCTAGATAAGTGATAACTACAATGGCCGCCTGATCACCCTGTTAGCACATCCGCTAGTTGACAATTCTCTGCTCCCTGCAGGGCGCTAGTAAGATTGAGAACTATACCCGATGAATCATGGAGAATCGCTTTGGAGAAGTCCAGAAACAGAAAGCAACGACAATGGTAGTAAATCTAACCCATAGATATATCAGTGGAAGGTTAACAGTTCCTGCACAGCATGATATGTTAATACATCTTCTTCTGGTTGTTCTTTGCGAGAATGTTAATACTTCGAAATTGACAAATCATTATATACACAATTCTTCTGACAGAACAGATTTGTAAAGATGCAGATGGAAGCAAATGCACGGGAAAACAAATTGGCTACCGTTCCAAATAGAAAAACTAAGAAACACCGTGCTCTCTGAGCTAAAAGATAGCGGTAACTAGGAAGCACCGAAGCAGAATATGCAATACCTTTTTTTCAGAGAAGACCAGCTATCAGCGGAAACAGCAGCAAGTAAGACCAACAATTCCTGGGAAGCATGATATGTTAGTTCTCCGAAATTGTCAAAACACAATGTAATCCCTCCCCGGCGGTTTTGACAGAAACATGCAGATCGAAGCAAATGAAATATTTGTCGTACATCGGTAATTAGTGTTGGAATTGGGCCCATTGTCTAAATGGTCATTCATTCCTACTTCCAAAGAATGATATGGTTTAGTATCACATTACTGGGACAAGTGAAAGAAGAGCAATATAAAAAGTGGAGTTTTTGCCACCTTACTTGCAAGCCGCCCTTACGCTTTAGGCACTGGCTTGGCCATGTTTGCTTTCCGTTTCCTAATTAAAGCAAGAATGGATCATATTCTTTGCTTGTATGTGGAGTAAAGACCTTGGCACAGTTAAAAGATTAGAGTACTAGTATTTACAGTTGGGATTAAAACATCTTTACCGATTGCCGAGCCAAAGATTAATTGATTCGTAAAGAAAAAGTGGGAAATTAAAGTACAAGACAAGATGATATATCTGTTGCCTTCGAACGTGAAAAAGCAAAGCTTCGCAGTATTTTATGAAATGCATGGAGGAATCAATGAACCAATGGACTTTGGCCCACCAAACCTTTGCAGATGGTATCTGGTAAGTGTGGATTATGGGAGGCTTTGGCCCCAACTTCTTCCTAGTGACTTGGATGGAGGATAGGGCACATAGGAGCAGCGATGCGCAGGAGACAGGGCGCACAAAGGGGGTCGGGAGAGGAGAGAAATTAGGCAGGATGGCTAGAGATAACTTCATGATTGATGATGAGCTGACTCCTTATAAGGATGGAGCGGCCTCTAACAATTGGTATCTAATCTTAACTCACCATATCTCCTAGTGGCTTAAGACCCAAATAAAGCAAACGAATTACAACTCAATCTCCTTAATGGCTTAAGGCCAAAACAAGGAAACGTATCTCCTAATGATTTGCGGCTGGCGATTCAACATTGTATTCTGTTTGCAGCGCTGGCGTGTCCTCATCCGAAGAAATGACCAGAAGAAGCTGGGAATGCTGCTGGAGCTAACGTTGGATTGGCTTCGCAATTTCAACCGCTCCTGACTCCTAAAGTTTGTGCTACCTTTTGTTAGTGGCCTCGGCAGGTTTTTTGTTTGGACGCTTTGTCTGGTGCCGTTGCAATCCTGGCCTTCTGGTAGCAGTTTGGATTATAGTATCTGTGTAACTAAAGGGACCGTAGTGAACTGGACTTTCTGCTTGTTTTGTTCGTAGACTGGCTCTTGCTGCTGGAGTTAGCTTGGCATACTTAGTATGTTTCTTGTAATAGGATTCTGCTTGCTCTGGTGTTGGCTGCTTTTGGTACTAGCTATTGCTGATGTTTAGTGCTGTTTGCTACCAGCTGGGATGTCAGCTGGCTGCTCTTTCTAGTTTGTTGAGTTGTTTTGGTTGGCTGCTGTGTAAACTGGTGTCCCCAGTGTTTCCTTCTTTTGCTACTGTTTGTAAGGCCCTTATTTGGCTTTCTATAAAAGCTGGGTGCATGTCCCTTTTTTTTTTAAAAAAGGATCTGTTGAAGCCGAATGGCCTTTGGCGCGCCTACTGTATGTGCGCCCCCACATAACATACTGACATGAATTTGGATAGAGGTTGGAACTTGGAACCAATTCATAATACATTTCATCCTTCCACCGTGTTGATAAGGCTACTCCTAGTGCTCCACCCTAGCTGGTATCTTAAGCCTGCCATGTAAGCAAAATGATGATGTGGCACCATAGTTAATGAAGAGAGATGGTACTCTAGTATCTAATCTAGATACCGGTTTGGTCTCGAAATCCAACGCATAAAATTTATTATATACTCATGCATGTAATTAAATGAAACAGCCTAAGATACTACACCATAAAAAACCATGTATTAGAAAGATAGTATCATAACACTCCTCATGCACTAAGAAACTGCACTAAGATACTGCCCGTTGAGAGTAGCCTAAGGTCCATGGTTACAGATACACGCTGAATAGGGTTAGACTCATAATGCATTTCAATGGTAACTGGACTTTATATATAACCCACCTCCATAATCTTTGTCGTAGAAAGCATCTTGTAACTAGACATCAAAAGATTTGTTCTCTGGTCCAACTGACGATTCAAGTGCATCATTTTAGATAGTAAATGCATCAAGATGTTCAGTTAATGACATACAAACGATTCCGAAATGCTTCAAAATCGTAATTGTCCTCTACTCTGATAAACACACCTTTTGAACAAAATGAGAAAAATGAAGGAACCAGGATATACGGCCATTGAACACACGAAATTCCGGCCATTTTACTACACTTGACGAGTTCAATGTCATCACTGTTGCGAGCATGAAAACTTAATAAAGTTACAATATTCAACAAATTAGAAAGAAAAAAAATCTGAAAATTTGACCCACATTATTGCATAGGTAGAATATGTACCAACAGAATAAAACATGTGTAAAACCATTATTGCAAGTTCCAACATTGTCGGACTCGGATTCCGAGAATCCAAATCCTCTGTGAAAGCACTGTGTTATTCCCTGGATTAGTAGCTAGCACTCACATACACATTACTGAATCAATTCATACCAGGCGTAGATTAAACCATACCATTCATTAATTAACACACAGAGTTTACATAGACCGCGTCGGGTTTTACAAAAGGGGCCGAACAGGCCAAGGATTACATTACAAAAGCAGAAGCGACAACGGAAGCAAAATGGGTAGAGCACATCTCTCCACAGGCAAGTGACTGGGGAAACCCGTGTGCGTCCGATATTACCCAAAGACACAGATAATATAGGATGCACGCAAGCATCAACGGAGTCAACTAGACTGGGGCGAGACTAGAACAACTAAAGACTAAATTACGCTTCATTATCTCCTGGGCCTCCAGCTTCTGGATCCTTGTAGAATGCGTAGTCTTCAGAGATTCCTGCTTCTGAGGGTTTTTGGGGGGAAAGAGCGAGAATGAGCACAACTTCCGTGCTCGCGAGCCAACACACAATGCAATAATATACATGCAAGGCTTAACAAGGATGGCTCAGGTTCTTTTATTTGCTAAAGCAATGTTTTGAATTATCATAATTACAAATTCCTAGCACTTAGCATTTTAACAAATTGCATTTTTATTAAAGAGAGTAATGTGCAATATTTATTTCAGTAGAGGTTCCCTCCGGCGGAAACTCTACCTTATGTTTTTTTTATTGGAGCTGCCTCCAATTACTACCATCGCTGAGCTCAAAGACTCAGGTAAAATCCAACACAGTGCTAGGTGAGCCCTTCCACATTTTCCATACCACCCACAAAGATTAAAAAATAGAACTAACTCAAGTTAAGATTCTCATGTCCGCCTTTGACCGTAGGCGCGGCTGTTTAAACAGTTTAGACTCTGCAGAGGTTGTACACTGTACCCACAAGAGATAGTCATACTCATTACCCTACACGATTTATTAGTCATATAGTAGAGCGACCGTCACAGTAGCCTTTCAAACTACCTTGCCCTTTCCGTCATCTCACCCATATGGGGTTGCGCCCATACGTTGTGCCGGATCGTTGTAACCCTAGCATTAGGTGTAGTTTTAGACTACCCAAAATCACTGGCAACTTCACCCATTCAAGCTGGATGTACCCAAGCTTGCGCGTTTCCTTTTCTCCACCGTGTGAGACACATTCAGGGTTTAATAATTTTACTGAGCCAAGTTGCACTTTCCAGACTTGTGGTTGTACTTGTTTAACATGGGAGGTCGTGACAAGATTAAGTCCTTAGGGTTATCTGGGCGGTTCATTCCACATACCCTGTGCTTCGTTAGCACCCACCGCCTCACCATCCGCCCAGATAGTATTAGCAATTATTGGGGTTTTGAGGAGTAAAACCAAATTATTCCATTCCTTTTAGTCAATGGACCACCAATGACTACCCAATTCATTTCATGTTTGAAGAATGATTGTTTGGGGTATTTAATACCCTGGTACTTAAGCAAGACTAGCATGTCGCTTAAGTACAACCTATAGCTAGTATTACCATATATTTACTAGGGTGACAAGGAATAATGGATTCAACATCAATGGATGGCATATTAATTAATTAATCAACAAATGGGTGTTTAACTACCTTAAGCTTTAACATACATTTGATTAAATAATTAAAGCATGCAATTTTGGTTAATTTAAATGAATATAATTTGCATAAAATGTAAGATCAATATGATCATAGCATTGACTTGCCTTAGTTAAAGGCAAGGGGATCTTGACACTCTTGGGTTTGATCAACTTGGGGATCTCCAGCGTCTTCAAATCCTAATCGGGCGAAAATACCGGAAAAAAGGCACAACGGCAAAGAGAGCAAATAAATACACAAGAATACACAAATGAACTCCAAGTTGAACAAGACCTATGCCATTACTAAGATCTTGATTTAACAAATTTTTAGGAATTTAAATTATAATTTTTGAAGCTACGACGTGGGAGAACGGAGCTTTCGAAGATTGGAATGGAATTAAATCAAAAGGAAAAAGGGGGAGAGAGACAAGTCTCTCTAACAGGTGGACCCGACTGCACAGTGGCTTGGTCCACCGCACAGGAAAGAAGGGGGGCCCATTTGGCAGCGAATGAGAAGGGCGTGAAGCAAATGACAGGTGGGCCCTTGGCCATCCTCCCCCATTCGGTGCACAGAGAAAAAGGGAGGGGGAGACAGAGGGAAACGGGCGGCTCGGGAGCGGCGGTGGCGAGCGGCGCAAGGCGGCGGTGGGTGGTCAAGAGTGTTTCCCCCGAGGGCGGCGACTTCATGGGTGGAGGTGGCAGCGGCGGAGAGGGCTTGGCACGGTGGTGGTGCAGCTAAAAGCGGCGGGCACCATGGGCAAGCGAGCTAAGTGGTGGCGCCGGCGAAGCGGCGATGCAAGGTGGAGGGCGGCGCCCGCACCGACTACGCGGCGGCGAGGGGAAGCCAGAGCTGGAGTCGAGGTGGCTTGGGAGCGGCTCAGGTGGTTCGGCGGTGGCAACCTGGGGCGGAGAAAGAGGGGCGGTGGCGACGGCTCGATTCGGCAATGGAGAAAGAGCAGGGAGGTGGGGATTGGGATCCTCGTGTCGCGTGGCACGCTGTGACGCGGTCATCGGAGGCGGAGGCTCACCGGAGCGGCAAGGGAGCGGTGAGGCAGCGCGGTCGTCAATGGGAGCTCTGGCAGTGCTCTGCTTGTGGCTTACCTGGGAGCTCGGGGGCGGTGTGAAGGTGAGCAAGGGCACAGGGGGAGCTTTATAGGGGGTCAAGGGCGTGGGAGGCCAACGGGAGGGAGCTCTTTGGAGCCGTTGGGGCGTGCGGATCCGAGGAGCTGCGGCGTGCGCGCGTGGAGGTGATAGAGCGAGGGTGTTAGGGAGATGGCGTGCAGTGCGGGCGGCGTTGCAGAGAGCACGCGAGGGAGGGCCTTGGCTGGGCAGCGCGTGCGTAGGGAGAGGAAGGCACGAGCGCGGCTTGGCTGAGAGGATGGGGCAGAGCGGTGGCGTGCGGGCGGCGGCGGCGTTAGGTGGCAGAGGGCCAGTAGTGGCGCGGCACAGGGGAGGTGGCATGCGCTAGAGAGCAAAGGGGGAGAAGGAGCTCGGCGCTGCTGGGAGGAGGAAGGCGCTAGGAGGATGCGGCCAGGGGGAAGACGACTCAGGCCGGGTGGCTCGGGCCAGAGAAGGCCGGGAGGGGAAAAAGAAAAGGGGGCCAGGCAAGGGGTTTGGGTTGGAGGAAAATGGGCCGGGTGGGCTGAGAGGAGATGGGCTTGGCCCAAGAAGAGAAATGAGCTGAGCCCGAAAGAAAAAAGGAGGCCCAACTCGAAATGGCCTGGGAATTTAAAAGAGAGGAGAAACTCCAAACTGGAATTTGAATTTCAAATGTTAAGGACATTACATTTGAAACACAAACCGGAGAGAAAAGAAAGGAAGTTTTCGCAATTAGTTTGATAATTTGAATTACGACGAAGAACGAAAACCAAAACGGTAAACACTATTAACCGTCCGAAAAACGAGACGTTACAGAATTACTGAGGATTTACCACCAGGGCTGAAAAAATAGCTCGAGGCTCGCGAGCCTGCTCGAGCTCGTTGCAAGTCGAGCCGGCTCGGCTCAAGCTCGTGATTTTTTGAGCCAAGCAGAGCCCAGTTTCTAGCTCAGGGAAAAAACAAGCCAAGCCCGAGCCGGCTCATGAGCCTATTTGGCTCGTGCGATTCACCTTCCCCGTTGCTTTCCCCTTGCAGGCTCGTGTGATTCCCCATCCTCTACAGCCACTCCCCTCTCCTCCTCCGTTTCCACCCCACCCCACCCCTCCCCTTCCTCCGTTTACCCTTGCTCGCACCGCCGCCGCAGCAGCACACGGCGCCGCCCCCTCTGTCATTGCACCCCCCCAAACTCCGGCCACTTCCTCTCCCACCGCCTCAGGCCCCCAACTCCGGTCGCTTCCTCCGGCCTCGCCACCGGCAGGCGCGTCCTCATCGCGCGTGGTCACCATCACGGCCAACTGCATGAGCTCAAGCCACAGCCTGAGCTTGTTGGGCTCGATGTGCGTCAGCCCCGGCACCGCGCCCTTAAAGAGGAACTCGGAAGTGAGGCTGTGGAGCACGTCGAGCGGGGTGATGCCGTCGAGCATCCTCGTGTTCGGGTCGGCATGGTGGTCGCGGAGCACGGACACCATGTCAGGGGAGACCATCTCGGTCACCAGGTGCAGAGGGGTTTTCCCCGTCGAGCCTGCTCGCGAATTGACATCGGCTACATCGAGCTCAAGAAGCGCCTTGACGACGTCGTGGTTGCAATGATGGACGATGAGCGCATCGTCGAGGTCGAGGCCCTCGCCCATGACCATCAGCTTGCTGAGCTCGATGTTGGCCGCGTCGAGGGCCCGCCACATGTGCTGGATCTTGTGGCCGCGGTCGACGGCAGAGGATGGCGTGTTGATGGGGGAGGTAACACGGTCTCCGTGGTGAGCGGGGACTTGGCGCAGATCTCCTCAATTTTGGCTACGACATCGATCGGGAGGTGCTTGGCAAGGAGATCGGCAGCTCGAGTGCATGACAAGGTGGGAGCAAGTGCTGGGCTCTCGAGCCCGTTCGAGCCAGCTCGAGCTTGACTACGAGCTGAGCCAAGCCTCTCTTCTGGCTCGTGATCAAAATGAGCCGAGCCGAGCTTACTGTTCACCCGAGCAAAAACGAACATGGCTCGAGCCGGCTCGACTCGGCTCGTTTCCACCCCTATTTACAATTATAAATAGGTGTATTTGAGGATTTACTCATCGATGTCTCACTAACATGTAAGAGCATATCAAACATTAGTGCAAGGCATAATACATCAATTGGCAGATAAGAGGACCTCACACACTATTTACTAGTGATTTCCCAGTTTCATTATCTACCCACAGCATTTTCAAGAGGCTGCACGTAACTAAGTTATTACATATAAAGTCTAAGTACATTCTTGGTGGATATGTAGCAGAATTTATAACCGTAAGTCCAAAGTTAACCTGATAAAAATATTAAAAAATATGTATAAATGCGAGATCGTACAAATTAGGACAGGCCAGGCCACTTAAATAAGTTTCATCCACTAGGAAATCACCAAAAGCTTCACAAGATCCTAAACTATCTGAAACCAGAGTGAAATGTCATAACACAGTATAAGAATAGCATAGTTCCGGGTTTGGGATCTAAAGAACAAAGAAGCTGCACATACTCTTTAAGAAATGGCATCAAAGACTTGCCACAAATTAAACACAAGTGGGGCAGCGAGAGCTGCGCCAGATGGCAACATGCATCTTTGGCCACTTCTCCAATTATTCAAATCCTGAAGATCAAATCCAATGTGAATGGCAAACGAGGTGCATCCCCATTCTCCAGGGGAACAAAAAGCCTGTAGGTGCCAACAAAGACCTGCGAAGAACTCTTTGAAGACCAAAGTGAGAGGTGGCCTCCCCTTTACTTCTCGCTACTCTATATCCATAGTTATATACTATGTATTAGTTTAGTCCCCTCTAAACCATCAATTCTCATGTCTAAAGGTTAGTTTTTTAAAATTGATGTTTCACCACCATAGATGCCCTCCCCTTAAATTGTTCTCTAGCTTTGCTATTAGGCCAGCCACCAACAATGCCAACAAGAGGGTGACCAATAACATTTCTTCACCCCATCCCATCAATTCGCATCACTGCACTAACACGATCTTCTATATGTAAACAAGTACATTCTGAACAACCGGCATAGTGTTAAACACCTTGGAAGTGTTGGGAGGCATATACACACATGAATTCTTCTACGGTTTTGAATTTTAATTCTACAAACTGAGAACTCACAGTGATAAAAAAGAATGGTCATTTACCAATTCATCTGTAGAAATGCTGATGGCAATACTCTCTTTTTGTGAACAGTATTACAGTAATTCAATAAACATACATAACATACTCCTAGTCCAACAGAACTATTTGCAGTATTTAGTTGCAAAATGAAGAAACAAGTACTGTTGCATTGGCTCTAATAAAGCAATGAAAGCAACGGAAGATAAACTTCACCACTAAAATTGTTAATTACATCATTGATCAACTCCTAATCTACGAAATAGGAGCAAGCACACGCAACAAAAATAATCAATAATAGCTTTGATCAACTCCTGATCTACGAAATAGGAGCAAGCACACACAACAAAAATAATCAATAATAGCTTTTACTTCAAATAGAAACGAACTATAAAGAAAAATATTATTCCAGGAGCCCCCCGCGCGGACTGATGCAGAATAGAATTAGCACAGAACTTGAAGGACGGGCAGATGGACAGTGTGTGCTCAACCGTAAATTTCAGGCCAGCAAATTTTAAAATATGTTTTTGTCAGGAGACTGAAATCCTCTGTTTGGTGGGAGGAACCACTGGGTTGATCATGACGAGTGGTTATTCAATGGAATGATTCTTTCCTAAAGAAAAACGTTGGACACCTATTGGACATTCAGTTTGAGGATTGTCATGTATTTTACGTCAATAAGATTTTGTACTTTGTGTATAAGAACTAAAAAGTTACCACTTTACTCCCAAACTTAGATGGTAAATCACATAATCAAAAACTAAAATAGTTGATACTTGATATAAATTTTCTACGTACCAATTGGAACTACTAACAACTCAAAAAGCATATTCACCACATAGAGGGCTCACGTATGAGAGGCTGGGCTATAAGGTGAATTTTGCCCACCACTTGCATCCACCTTGTCTCCCCTAAAATAATGAATCCAACCTGTCTGCCCCAGCTAGTCGCATCAAAATTTAATCAAGGCCTGAAAAAAAAACAGTGACAAACCAAATGAAGGTGAATTCACTCGCCACCACAATTTGGTGGTAATTTGGGGACCACTTGTCATGAGAGAGAATATGGTTAGTGAAGGCAAATTCAATGGCCACCAAACTTGGTCACCAACTTGGGGACAATGATTCTGTTGACCAACCAAAATTAGTTCTGACCTTCAAGAGGCTCCAGAGTTACATGTCACTTTCCCTCTAATATTTCCCTCTTTCATTCACATTCTCACTATATTCCTTCCTTTACTTTCTGTAACAGCTCGTTTTTCAGTCCGTGATTAGTAATTTGCAGTTTTTCATTTGAGATCAAAAGCTCTAATTCAAATTTCAAGTTTCAACTTCAAACCTCGATTTCAATTTTGGTGTCTTCTTTTCCCCGGACTCAGCCCACTCCCCTACCCTTTTTCCTCTGGCCAAGTCCGGCCCAAGCCGGCTCAGCTCCTCTACCGCTCTAGAGCACGCCCGTGCGCTTAGTCTGCGCTCTGCGCCCAGCGCACGCGCCGCGCCAGTTCCTACCAACCCGTCCTTGCCGCCGCGTTAGCCGGTCACTTCGGCGTCGCTCCACCGCCTGCCCTGGCCTCAAAGTCGCGCCTTGATGCCAGCCTTGCCACCTAGCGCTCTCATACCACGCCGTCGCGCCTGGCGTGCCCATGCCGCGTCGTGCCACTCTAGCCGCGCCCATGCCACCCGGTCGTGGCTGCGCTGCGCTGCTGCCTCCCACCGCCGGCCCCCCAAGTCGCCGCCCCGAGCCGCCAATCCCGCCGCACCATTTCAGCGCCTCAACGGCTCCATCCTCCTCCGGTGCTATAAAGAGCCCCCGCCAATCCCCCACCCCTTGCCCACCCACCTCATCTCCCTCTTCTCCTAGCGCGAGCCGATGAGAAGCTACATTTTATGAAAATTATATTCCTTTAAATTACCGAAACTGCATACTTTAATTCTTTAAGCAAATGTATGTTAAATCTTAAGGTAGTTAAATACTCATTTGGTGATTAATTAATTATTATACCATACTTTGACAATTGAATCCATTATTCTATGTCACCCTAGTAACTATGTGGTAATTACTAGTTATAGGTTGTATTTAAGCGACATGCTAGTCTTGCTTAAGTACTGGGGCATTAAATGCCCTAATTATCATCTCTTAAATAATAAAATGATTTTTGGGCAGTCATTGGAGGTACATGACTGAAATATATGAGTTAAATTAGTTTTCACTCCTCAAAACCCTAATAACTTGTTATACCACATCTGGGCGGATGGTATGATGGGTGGTATGATAATGGGTGCTAATGCAGCCCAAGGAATGTTGGTTTGTGATTGGTATGTGGACTGAACCGCCTAGATAACCCTACGGACTTAATCCTGTGATGACCTCTCAATGTAAAACAGTGCAATCACAAGTCTATAATAGTGTCGACCTGGCTAAATAATTTGTATCCATCAGTACGGGTTGCACTAGGTAGATGACCCGCGAAGCCGTAAGCCTTTGTGGCTACGTGCACCGCTTCCGCATCTGTGTGGGCGTAAGTCGTGAAGGCGCAAGAGGGGGTCTAGGTAAGAGTTGACACAGGTGTGGGAGCGTAACCCTTCTCAGGTGAAACCTTAGCGGGTGTAACTAATACTGAGGGACGCATTGTAAAGGCCTTGTGGTGACCTCCCTTTGATTCACATGTCTAAGAAAGCGTGTGTACATATCGAGACAATAATCTCTTGTGGGTAAAGTGTATAGTCTCTGCAGAGTGTGATAAACTGTTCGAACAGCTGCGCCTACGGTTAGAGGCGGACATGGGAACTTACTAGAGTTAGTTCTATTTCAAAAATCTTTTGTGGGCGGAATAAAAACATGTTGGGCTCACCGAGCCCTGAATTTGGATTTATTTTCCTGGGTAGTCGTACCCAGTGATGTCAATAAGGTGGACGTAACTACAATCAAAATTAAAGTGGAAGCAACTTCTGCTGTTATTAATATTGCACACCTACGATGCAGTGCGAGATACCCAGATGCGCCGGTCTGGTATGTCGATGACGGCGATCGGCATTTCCCAAAAACCTCCCATGCGTCGATGCGGTAGTATTTATATAATAAAAGTAATAAAAATATATAATATAAAAGATAACTGATAAACTAGGGAAGCACTGAAGTAGTGAATTAGTGAAACAAGAAGGGAACACGAAGGGAACAAGAGAAACCAACAAGAGAAATCGGTGAGATGAAGAAGGTACCGACGGAGGGAGCAACAGGAAGAAGTCAAGAAGGGAACAAGAAGAGGAAGTACCTCGCCAGAGCCTTGCCGAAGCCTTGCTAGAGCCTCTCCTTGCTTCTTCGTGTTTGCTGCACGCTGGGAGTTGCGGCTGGGGAGAGAAATGAGGAATGGCTTTTGGTGTTTTGCACTGCAAGGGTTTCACTTAATAGCATCTTCGTGGGCTTCAAGGGCTGGGCTTCCAGTTCTTTTTATTGGGCATCAACACCCAAAACGCATGCCAATGATACCCAATTCTTTTTTTGTTTTAATTCGTAAAAATCCCGATACCTCTAGGTCTTGTACAGTATACACACGAGCCAGACTGCATTGCAGACTGCATCTTGTGCCGATACGATGACTATGAGAAGTACCCGCAGTTGCACACTTACTCTCTTTAATAAAATGCAAATTTAGTTAAAATGCTAAGTGATAGGAATTTATATTAATAATATCTGTAATTATTGCTTTTAGCAAATAAAAGAACCCGAGCCATCCTTATTTAGCCTTGCATGTATTTTATTGTATATTGTGTGTTGGCTCGCAAGCACAAAAGTTGTGCTTATCCTCGCTCTTTTCCCCCAAACCCTCAGATGCCGCGAATGAAGGACATTACGCATACTACGAGGGTCCAGAAGTCGATGGTTAAGACGATGGAGGAGATTACATAGTCTTTAGTAGTCTATGTCTCGCCTCAGTCTAGCTAACTACGTCGGTACTTGCGTGCATCCTATATTATCCGAGTCTTTGGGTAATATCGAACGCACACGGGTAACTCCAGTCGTTTGTCTATAGAGAAATGTGCTCTACCCCTTTTGCTTCCGCTGTAGCTCCCACTACTTTTGTGTTGTAATCAATTTGGCATGTTCGGCCCTTATGTAAAACTCGACCCAACACGGTCTATGTTACTCTGATATTTGTAATATATTGAATGATTTAGTTTATATCGTGTATAAAATGATTCAGTGATATATCTGTGAGTGCTATCTATTGATCCAGGGAATAGCACAGTGCTTTCACAGAGGATTTGGATTAGTAAAATCCGGGTCCGACACTTTCACCCCTTACATTAATCCATTTTTTAGGCTCTCCTTCACCACCAAGTCAGATCTCTTCAATAGTTTATAGTTCATCCCCAAAAAGCAAAAATCATGGACCAACATGCACATTAAACTCTGACATGCTCATTTCAAAACCCGATCAACAAACTAAAATTTGGCCTCAAAGTCCCAAAACCAATGTCAGCCTCATACATTAACCGACCAAGTATGCTAAATCTCTCTGATCTGATGGCATGTACCTTTCATTGAATACCAACACAGCAGCATATCAAACAGCGGAAACTTCCATTACTGGTGGACTAATCTTCCATTACTACAAAATAAAAGGTTAGGCTGCCTACTTGCAATAATTTAATAGAATGAATTAAATATCTAGATAAATGGTGTGTATATATGAATATTAGCAACACCAGCAAACCTCGATAGGATACTGTGAGCACCCGGATTTATTAAGCTCATAATACTTAGTCATCTAATTGACCCTAGTATTATCAACCAAATAAACCCAGTCTCGAGAGATGTATACTCCCCAGAATGCAGTATACATACCTCACAACAAAAGAATGTATCAATTCCATACAACACATAGTACATAAGCAACAAACCAGAAGTTAATATTAATAAGGAATAGGTTATTACAAAAGAGGGGCCATCTGGCCAAATGACAACAAGTACTACTAAGATAACAGCGGAAGCAAAAGTGCCATAAAGATGGCTACAACACAAAGCCAATCAGTGTGCCTTAACCCCTAGGCATCTGACCGGACCGCCAAGCTAGTCGTCAAACCCGAAGCACATCTCGCAAGAGTGAAGCCCTTGGGGCTCACCTCCTTCCTCTGCAACAAAAGCCACAAAAATGCCACAACCACGGGCAGATGAGTACATAAAGTACTCCGCAAGACTTACGTGTGAGATAACAGAACTATAAATAGCTACATGCAAGCTTTATTTAAGTGGATGAGGCTTTGGACTTATTTTAGCATAAAGCAAGTCTTCCTTTACAATAATGTAATAGATTCAAAGCAGTTTTGCAATTCATTTTTAATTTGCAAGAACCACGAGACAAGTAACAAAATAAAGACAACAACAATCCTGGAAGTGACTAACCCAATAGCCACCACAACAATAGCATGAACTCCCCGTTCATGCCAACCATGTCAAGTTTTAATTAAAGGTTGTAGTCTAGTTCTCACGGGCGTATCCGAGCGTGTCCATAACCTAGGGCGAGGCTATTGAATAGTTTTAACCTGCAGGTGTACCAATGTACCCACACGTCCGACCGCCTTTCCTTTAAGCACACTACCTTTGGTATGCCAAGCACGGCTAAGTCCTACAAGACATTTCCAATGGGCGATACTAATTAAGAGCCGCCCCACGGGATAAGGATACATTAGACAACCCTAACCGGTGCATTAATGCTCCCTCCCAACACCACACACACACATTTTATTAAAACATACCCACCGACCAGCTCATAATTAACACCTTCCAAAGTACTTAGTCAAGAGAGGTCCCATATCCCCTCGTGTGGTTAGCACGCAAAATTGCTCGAATCAGTGGCGCAAGTAACTCGGTCCTAATGACTCAGCATACTACCACATTCCAAAACCACACCATCCATCCAATATGCCCAAGTCCAAATAGTTTTCATTTTTATTTGTTTACAAATCAACAAATCATACAAGGGGACATAATGGAATAATAGTTTTTGTGTGATCGAGGTTATCGACATAATGTCGACAACCGCTCATTTCTACCGTTATCTAAGCATTGCTAAGCATGACACCGTAAAAGCAATAGAAGAGCATAATTAAATCACCGGGCTCTAATTCACCAGCGATATTAGTAACTTATGGTTTGTGGCAGGGGTAACAATTTAGGGGCAACTATGCAATAGGAATAGCTACCTCTAAACGATAAAATACTTTGACACAAAAGCATGCATACATACAAGTTAAACAAAATATTAGACTTTAAAGTAATGGGACAATGATGGAAATGATCAAACTGCTTGCCTTGCTGTTGCTGGCCAATTTGTTGCTGAGGATCGCTCACGGAATCAATACACTCGTCGGCACCTAATCGAAAAGACGAAAAGATTCGATAAGAACGACGAAAACAACAAGGACAACACAGCAAACAAACTCCAAACACTCTGAATTTTCTACAGCAGCAAGAGGATGATTTTTAGGGAATTTAGCAATAAGAACCAATTGATTTGGATTCTCAATGCAAAAGTTATGAGCAAAACAATTCTGCTCAGCCCTAAAAATACCAAACTGCACTATTCACTAATTTAATTATGAGGCAACATTTTCTAGAAAAGAAGTGAAGCTAAAATTTTTACTGTAAAACCAGCACCTCATGAGATGAATAACAAAATTGAATTCATCCCATTTGGAGCTATGTTGCACTTTTTACAATTTTTCAAAAACAAGAACTTGAACAAAATTATAATGCACAAGTCCTCATTTTTATAACAGCAACATGCTCAAAACTAATTTTCATAGTAAGTTCATTAATAGAGGAAACCAACAAAGTTGGATTCACTCAAAAATAATCTACAGAGCATTAGTTATGTATTTTACAAGTTAGACATTATTTTGAGTGTATATTTAAAGTGAGTTTTAAAATCTAATGGCAAAACTATGCTCTGGAGCTGAACTCAACTTACAATCATTTTTGGATTAAAGTCAAGTTCAAGACAGAGCTAACACAATTTGAATGACCTCATTTGGATTTAGAATGAATAAGATATGGAATTCTAAAGTTTATACCTTATTTCAGTTTATAATTAAGAGTTCACTGGAATTTCTAAAACCAAAAGAGAGGGGGAGGACGTGAACCATTGATCTAAATCAAACGGTCCAAGACCTCCAGAGGAAAACGCGCACACGCCTGCGCAGGTCCAGAGAACATGGGCCGTTGATCTTGGATCCAACGGTCCATGTCCTCCTTGCCACGCTGCGCGCAACAGAGGGGAGGTCGTGGCCGTTGATACTGCATCCAACGGGCCACAACACTGGAGGGAGGACCGGGACGGTCCCGATCAAACGACGGAGGTCCTGAACGGCTGAGATCTTCCAAAGGAAGATCTAAACTATCAAGATCTCCCCAAGGAAGATCTACATCGTCAAGACCTCTCGAGGGAGGTCCTAGGCGGTCCATATTTTCCAAGG
The DNA here is from genome assembly GCA_036346405.1 of Phyllostachys edulis. Classification (NCBI taxonomy): domain Eukaryota; kingdom Viridiplantae; phylum Streptophyta; class Magnoliopsida; order Poales; family Poaceae; genus Phyllostachys; species Phyllostachys edulis. The sequence continues at coordinate 79,781,448 of CM070546.1, read as the reverse complement.
GAGGACCTTAGTGGTCTAGATTGTCCCAGGGAGGACCTTAACGGTCAAGACAACAACAAAGAGGTCCTGGGCGGTTCAGATTCACTGGGAGGTCTGGGCGGCTAAGATTTACCCGAGGAGGTCCACAAGGTTAAGAGGACCTCGGGGAGGTCCTACACGGTGGAGATCAACACAGGGAGGACCTCAACGGCTAAGATCTCCCACAAGGAGGTCCTAGCGGTCAAGATCGCAAGGAGGGAGGTCCTGGTTGTCCTACAAAAGACCGGGGTGGTCTTTTGCAAAGAGGACCCCGAGGGGAGGTCTTTGGGGAGGTCTTTGCCAAAAGTCCACGGGGTGATCCTTTGGCAAAGAGGTCCCAGAGATGCACGCGCGCGGGGAGACTAAGCGCGCGGCCTTAATTGCGCAACAAGGGACAGAAAACAAGGCATTAAAGGCTGACCCGAGTTTACCAATGATAAGCAATGATGATCGCATTTAAGGGGGAGATCTTTGTCCTAACGACAATGGCACGGTGCCATTGTCGTCCGACAAAACCCCGAGAGGCTCCCAAGGCTTGTCGCCGGCGATGAGGACCTCGCCGGCGCCATCCAAGGGCACCAACGTGTGCGCAATAGTGTTGCGCACACACCAAGACCATTCCCGGCGGCGGGGGTGGCCCTGAACGGCGACGAGCCGAAGATTGGCGGCGCAAAAACACACGGCCAAAACACAAACAGCGATAATAAGCTCCGCAGCGTACATTCAAGCGTGTGCCCAAGAAAAGCTCCGCAACAACATACACGCGGGTGCCAGCATCTACGGGACTACCAGGAGGGTTACCTGGAGGTCGTGGAGGTGCTGAGGAGGTTGGGGACGTGGAGGACCCGAGTTGGGGAAGAAGGGTTGCTCCACGGCCAACTCCAAGCTCCAAGCTCCAAGTTAGGCCTCTCTGAAAATGTCCCAACCAACTAAGTTAGGGCTTTTGGTCACAGAGGGTACTGGCTTATATTGAAGCAAAGAGACGGAGAGGAAAAGCCACGGAGCACCGAGCCACCGAGGAGCTCCAAGGGCATCAATGGCGCCAAGGAGGTGCAGGTGGTTTGAGCTCCACGAATCGAGAGCAAATGGTGAATGGTGGAAAAGAAGCCAAGGAAAACAATGGGGAGGTATTATAGCCCGAGGGGAAAGGGTCATGAGCTAGGGTTAAGCTCATGGTGAGTTTAGCCCATGGCTCGGTCCATGGCTTGGACAAGATGCGTGGAGGTGACAGAGGCGAGCCTGCACAATGACTTTGGGGCGAAAAGCACCGACCGCATTAAATGCCGGCGAGCAAGGAGCCGTTGGGACAAGACAGATCACTTGCCTCCTCCATCGCCATGGCGTCTGCCAGCAGAGCTAGGAGAAGAACAGAGTTGCCCACCACCGTCCGATTAGAAATGAGGGGGAGGTCGTGACCCTCAGATCTAAATCGAAACGGTAAGTTTTTAAAAGGAGAAGGAGGAGATCACAGCCATTGGATTTGGATTGGGGAGGTCGTGACCCTCCGATTTCCATAATGCGAATGCGCACGTGGAAAAAGGGACAGAGGTCCAAGGCGTTGGATCTCAATCCAGCAGTCGGGACCTCTGTGAGGTCTTAACCGCATTACCTAACTTAAGAGCATGAGGGGAGGTCATGGCCTTTGGATTTAAATCAAGGCGCACAACCAAAGGGAGGTCTTAGCACTACGCGTAGCGCACAAGAGGTTATGGCCATCAGTTAAGATCTAATGGTGATGAGAGGCGAGGAGGTCTTATCTGCTGGATATTTTGAGCGGAGGTCGTGGGCAGTTGGATCTGATCCAACGGCTACGACCTCAACAAGGTGGGAGGTTTGCTTAGTTTAACAATGAGGGGAGGTCATGGCCATGGATTGTTGATCCAAGGGCGATGACCTCAACAAGGTGGAAGATCCACATAACGATGGTTTGCAGAGGAGGTCGTGGCCTTTGGATTGGGTCCAACGGCTACGACCTCAAGTGAGTGCAAAAGGAGGTCTGAGTAGTTTGAGCTCATGAGGAGGTCAGGCCATGGATCGTTGATCCAAGGCGGCGACCTCATGTGAGTGGGAGGACTTGGCTGCGTTAGCTGAGGAGGAGGTCGTGGCGGTTGGATGTTAATCCAACGGCTACGACCTGATCAAGGTGGAGAGGAGGTCTGCTGAAGTGCAGACATGGTTGGGCTGGACCAGCTTTGCAAAGTGGCTAGCCCAAGGAACAGTGTAGGCTTTTAAATTTAGTTTTTAACAGTTGAAACTTAGCAGAATTATTTGTGATAGCAAATGAACTCCAAATTTGATGAAATTTTAACTGGAGCTTGCTGACAATGAGATTAACCTTACATAAAATTTCCAGAGGTTATTATGCAATGCATTTTTCTCAGGAAATTCATGAAGGTTGTTCAAGGATTTGTTTTACCTCCAAAATTTATCAAACAAGTTTTACAACTTGTGATATTTTTCAAAGGGGTCCCACATCAGTTTTAGGACCAAGGAAAATATTTTCCAAATGTTTGGCACAAGATTTAAGATAATTGGAAAAGGAGTTTGACTTTTGGTTAACAAGAGCTTTGTGTTTTTGGATTACACAACTCTTGGACCAGAATTACATGAGTGTTTAGGGGTTTTCAAGGTGTGAGAAAAGTTTTAATTTCTACACCTTAATTATACTTGAACAAACCCTGTTTATACAGTTGGGATGTTACAAAATCTCCCCCCCCCTTACAGAAATCTCGTCCCGAGTTTTTGGCTCAGGCGGGGAAGGAAGATGTGTAGTCTTTCCGTTTCCAAGCAACTTCATCCACGGAATGATTTGGCCATTGAACTTTTAGGATCTTGAGGACACGATTCCTTGATCTTCGTTTAGCTTCTTCAAAGATACGAACCTTCCTTTAAGACTCTTATCCATTTATAATATTTTTGTTGTACTGGGACCTAATTCTCGAACTCTGTTCAGTCCAACCAACACTTTATTTAGTTACATATTGTTCCCAGCTCGTTCCTTGTCAAGCCGGATTTTATGTGATTTGTTTTATTGCATTGTTTCTCGTTAGGTCACAATTCTGACCAAACTTCTTACACACAAGAGTTTCCAACGGTGCTTCCTCGGTTGGAACACGGAGGCACTCCTTACTGGGACACATGAAAACATCATGTACCCCCTCAAGGGCAGCAGGTAATTTCAACTTATAGGCGACAGCCCCTTTCTTTTCGATAATGCGGTAAGGATCCACATATCGAGGAGCCAACTTGCCCATAACGACGAAATGTTGATGGCCCTTTCGGTCTGACCATCAGTTTGAGGAGGGTAAGCTGATCTGAAAGAAACACGAGTTTCCATAACCTCTTATAGGCTATGCCAAAATTGAGACGTGAGCAGAGAAGCACGATCAGCACGATCGTCTTCAGTACACCGTGCAAAATTACGATGTGGAATATGTAGAGATCCTTTGGAAAACCTACAAGAAGGTTATTTTTGACAGACTGAGAGCTTGCTCTTGATTCGATGGTTGGTGGTGCATGGCCGTTGTTAGTTGGTGGAATGATTTATCTGGTTAATTCCGGAACAACTTGTCTGGTTAATTCCGGAGCGATTTATTTGGTTAATTCCAGTAACAACGGGATCTCAGCCTGCTAACTAGCATTACGGAGTCATCCCTCCGCAGCTAGCTATCTTAAAGGGACTAAGGTCGTTCTTAGTTGGTGGAGCAATTTGTCTGGTTACTCCACTAACAAACGAGACCTTGGTCGGTTAACTAGCTATCTGAGTCATCCTCCGCAGCTAGTCTCTTACAAAGGATTATGGCCGTTTAGGCCACGTGGGTTCGAGGCAACAACGGTATGTGATGCCCTTAAAATGTAAAGGGGCGAAATGTGCCACTTTAGTCAAACGATCGATGCAACCCAGATGGTATCATTTTTCTTAGGGGTTCGGGGTAGACTAGTAGACCTTTTTGAAACCGGGGTGGTGCCGAGCACCGGATAAAAGAGTGAAATCAGGATCACCAACAATGATAAAAGATGGAGATACAAGGGAATGAGGCGCTCTTGAACTGAACAAAACAGTAACAAGGCAAGAGTTAGCGAGAAGCGTACCTAACACAACGTCAGGTGCCTCCAGAGCTTTCTCAGCTGGGATGGAGTCGACTGGATTACAAACGATCTTTTGCTACTTCAAAGGGCAATTGTTGGCGTAATGCCCCTTATAGTTGCAGAAGAAACAAGTGATCCCGGCAAATGGATTGCTATGCTTCACAGGGCAATTGTTGGCGTAGTGCCCCTTCTTGCTACAAAAGAAACAAGTGATCCCGGCATCTGATTTGCGGGGACTACCCTGCTGACTCGCAGGTGCACGTGATGGAGGCACGGCCTGCGAACGCCGAGGGGTTGCTGCAAGCTTCTTAGGACAATTATTAGCATAATGGCCCTTGAGATTGCAGAAGAAACAAGTGATATTGGCGACCTTGCTGAAGTCGCCCTGAGTCTTCTCTTGACACTTGCGACGATCCTCTGACTTTCTCTTTCTGCCCATAGCAACAACAGGATTTTCAGCCACAAGCTGAAAGTCGGGGAAGGCATGGACTGGTAATTTGTCCCGCAACTCCTCAGACAAATCACCCAAGAACTTCTCTGATTTGGAGGCATTGGCGATTGCAATGCTTGCAGATGACCGAAGAAACAATCGCTGCAGTTCCAATGACTTGGCAATCACCAGGTTCATGCTACACTCCTTGGGATAGTGATCGCTTCCCTCGCAAAGGAAACAAGTAACTTTGGCAATCGGACAATCTCCGGGTAAATGGTCTTCCTCACAGTTTGGACAAGCAGAAGTACACTGATTGTTGTAGTGTCCTTCCTCGCCACAACGCCGACAGACCTTGATTCTTCCTAGTTCGCACTCTTCGGAGAAATGCCCTTTTTCGCCACAGCTAAGGCAAAAAGGAGGATTTTCATCCCAACCAGTTTGCTGACCTAGTCCGCTGCTGGTCTGCCCAGACATCCTGCTACAAGAAATTTTGGTTAACAACTAGACTCGAAAAACAACGCCTTTAAAAGAAGCAAAAGCGATCGACTAGGGGAATGGAATATCACCCTAAACGAAAGCCAAAACAGCGAGTAAATCAACTTTAGAAGCTTCTAAAAGACTCTAAAAACAGCCAAGACACACCAAAAACAAGGCTCGACTTCTCAACTCAACTAACACGTATTGAATGAACGAGTAATTGATCGAGAAGATTAAAAATCAGATTGTAAGATGAGATCTAAAACTATTAGAGAGCAAAGTTAATGGAGCGAAATAAGTGTTAGATACTTAGCTAACTAGTATCACATCTTACCCTTTTATTCCCACAAATTTTAGTTGGTTTATCCTCTCATTATCTATCCTAATTAGAAACCTTTGAGACTGCTGTCCGGAAATTTGATGCTTGCTGTCCAGATTTCGCATCCAAGCTCCTCGTCGAATCACCGACTCCAGAACTTCAAAACCTTGTAGTGGGCAGCTCACACTTCAATTTGCCAATCTCATTGGTCCTCCAAAACCCCATTAATCGATAACAACTATTTTGTAGAAGGGAAGAGAGGAAAACAACTTTTAAAACTTAAATTAGAGTGAGATGAGAAGAGAAAGCTAAGATAGATGAGGAGTAAAATCTGAGAATTTTCTTAAGCTCTCAAAACTCATTTGATACTTTGAAATTAGGTTTTCAAAATATCCTAAAGACGACCAAGCTTATGTTACTACGGTCGAACGGCTCGATACCAACTTTTGAGCACCGGATTTATTAAGCTCATAATACTTAGTCATCCAATTGACCCTAGTATTATCAACCAAATAAACCAGTCTCGAGAGATGTATACTCCCGAATGCAGATACATACCTCACAACAAAAGAATGTATCAATTCCATACAACACATAGTACATAAGCAACAAACCAGAAGTTAATATTAATAAGGAATAGGTTATTACAAAAGAGGGGCCGTCTGGCCAAATGACAACAAGTACTACTAAGATAACAGCGGAAGCAAAAGTGCCATAAAGATGGCTATAACACAAAGCCAATCAGTGTGCCTTAACCCCTAGGCATCTGACCGGACCGCCAAGCTAGTCGTCAAACCCGAAGCACATCTCGCAAGAGTGAAGCCCTTGGGGCTCACCTCCTTCCTCTGCAACAAAAGCCACAAAAATGCCACAACCACGGGCAGATGAGTATATAAAGTACTCCGCAAGACTTACGTGTGAGATAACAGAACTATAAATAGCTACATGCAAGCTTTATTTATGTGGATGAGGCTTTGGACTTATTTTAGCATAAAGCAAGTCTTCCTTTGCAATAATGTAATAGATTCAAAGCAGTTTTGCAATTCATTTTTAATTTGCAAGAACCACGAGACAAGTAACAAAATAAAGACAACAACAATCCTGGAAGTGACTAACCCAATAGCCACCACAACAATAGCATGAACTCCCCGTTCATGCCAACCATGTCAAGTTTTAATTAAAGGTTGTAGTCTAGTTCTCACGGGGTGTATCCGAGCGTGTCCATAACCTAGGACGAGACTATTCGAATAGTTTTAACCCTGCAGGGGTGTACCAATGTACCCACACGTCAGACCGCCTTTCCTTTAAGCACACTACCTTTGGTATGCCGGCACGACTAAGTCCTACGAGACATTTCCAATGGATGATGCTAATTAAGAGCTGCCTCCCACGGGGATAAGGATACATTAGACAGCCTAACCGGTCTGTTAATGCTCCCCTCCCAACACCACACACACACATTTTATTAAAACATACCCACCGACCAGCTCATAATTAACACCTTTCAAAGTACTTAGTCAAGAGAGGTCCCATATCCCCCTCGTGTGGTTAGCACGTAAAATTGCTCAGAACGGTGGCGCAAGTAACTCGGTCCTTAATGACTCAGGCATACTACCACATTCCAAAAACCACACCATCCATCCAATATGCCCAAGTCCAAATAGTTTTCATTTTTATTTGTTTACAAATCAACAAATCATACAAGGGGACATAATGGAATAATAGTTTTTGTGTGATCGAGGTTATCGACATAATGTCGACAACCGCCCATTTCTACCGTTATCTAAGCATTGCTAAGCATGACACCGTAAAAGCAATAGAAGAGCATAATTAAATCACCGGCTCTAATTCACCAGCGATATTAGTAACTTATGGTTTGTGGCAGGGTAACAATTTAGGGCAACTTATGCATAGGAATAGCTACCTCTAAACGATAAAATACTTTGACACAAAAGCATGCATACATACAAGTTAAACAAAATATTAGACTTTAAAGTAATGGGACAATGATGGAAATGATCAAACTGCTTGCCTTGCTGTTGCTGGCCAATTTGTTGCTGAGGATCGCTCACGGAATCAATACACTCGTCGGCACCTAATCGAAAAGACGAAAAGATTCGATAAGAACGACGAAAACAACAAGGACAACACAGCAAACAAACTCCAAACACTCTAAATTTTCTACAGCAGAAAGAGGATGATTTTTAGGGAATTTAGCAACAAGAACCAATTGATTTGGATTCTCAATGCAAAAGTTATGAGCAAAACAATTCTGCTCAGCCCTAAAAATACCAAACTGCACTATTCACTAATTTAATTATGAGGCAACATTTTCTAGAAAAGAAGTGAAGCTAAAATTTTTACTGTAAAACCAGCACCTCATGATATGAATAACACAATTGAGTTCATCCCATTTGGAGCTATGTTGCACTTTCTACAATTTTTCAAAAACAAGAACTTGAACAAAATTATAATGCACAAGTCCTCATTTTTATAACAGCAACATGCTCAAAACTAATTTTCATAGTAAGTTCATTAATAGAGGAAACCAACAAAGTTGGATTCACTCAAAAATAATCTACAGAACATTAGTTATGTATTTTACAAGTTAGACATTATTTTGAGTGTATATTTAAAGTGAGTTTTAAAATCTAATGGCAAAACTGTGCTCTGGAGCTGAACTCAACTTACAATCATTTTTGGATTAAAGTCAAGTTCAAGACAGAGCTAACACAATTTGAATGACCTCATTTGGATTTAGAATGAATAAGATATGGAATTCTAAAGTTTATACCTTATTTCAGTTTATAATTAAGAGTTCACTGGAATTTCTAAAACCAAAAGAGAGGGGGAGGACGTGAACCGTTGATCTAAATCAAACGGTCCAAGACCTCCAGAGGAAAACGCGCACGCGCCTGCGCAGGTCCAGAGAACATGGGCCGTTGATCTTGGATCCAACGGTCCATGTCCTCCCTGCCACGCTGCGCGCAACAGAGGGGAGGTCGTGGCCGTTGATACTGCATCCAACGGGCCACAACATTGGAGGGAGGACCGGGACGGTCCCGATCAAACGAGGGAGGTCCTGAACGGCTGAGATCTTCCAAAGGAAGATCTAAACTATCAAGATCTCCCCAAGGAAGATCTACATCGTCAAGACCTCTCGAGGGAGGTCCTGGACGGTCCAGATTTTCCAAGGGAGGACCTTAGTGGTCTAGATTGTCCCAGGGAGGACCTTAATGGTCAAGACAACAACAAAGAGGTCCTGGGCGGTTCAGATTCACTGGGAGGTCTGGGCGGCTAAGATTTACCCGAGGAGGTCCACAAGGTTAAGAGGACCTCGGGGAGGTCCTACACGGTGGAGATCAACACAGGGAGGACCTCAACGGCTAAGATCTCCCACAATGAGGTCCTAGCGGTCAAGATCGCAAGGAGGGAGGTCCTGGGGGTTGTCCCTACAAAAGACCAGGGGTGGTCTTTTGCAAAGAGGACCCCGAGGGGAGGTCTTTGCCAAAAGTCCACAGGGTGATCCTTTGGCAAAGAGGTCCCAGAGATGCACGCGCGCGAGGAGACTAAGCGCGCGGCCTTAATTGCGCAACAAGGGACAGAAAACAAGGCATTAAAGGCTGACCCGAGTTTACCAATGATAAGAAATGATGATCGCATTTAAGGGGGAGATCTTTGTCCTAACGACAATGGCACGGTGCCATTGTCGTCCGACAAAACCTCGAGAGGCTCCCAAGGCTTGTCGCCGGCGATGAGGACCTCGCGGCGCCATCCAAGGCACCAACGCAGCGCAATAGTGTTATTGCCTGCGCCAGACCATTCCCGCGGCGGGGTGGCCTGAACGGCGACGAGTCAAGATTGGCGCGCAAAAACACACGGCCAAAACACAAACAGCGATAATGAGCTCCGCAGCGTACATTCAAGCGTGTGCCCAAGAAAAGCTCCGCAACAACATACACGCGGGTGCCAAGATCTCTGGGACTACCAGAGGGTTACAGGAGGTCGCGGAGGTGCCGAGGAGGTTGGGGCGTGGAGGACCCGAGTCGGGAAGAAGGGTTGCTCCACGGCCAACTCCAAGCTCAAGCTCCAAGTTAGGCCTCTCTGAAAATGTCCCAACCAACTAAGTTAGGGCTTTTGGTCACAGAGGGTAGTGGCTTAGATTGAAGCAAAGAGACGGAGAGGAAAAGCCACGGAGCACCGAGCCACCGAGGAGCTCCAAGGGCATCAATGGCGCCAAGGAGGTGCAGGTGGTTTGAGCTCCACAGAATCGAGAGCAAATGGTGAATGGTGGAAAAGAAGCCAAGGAAAACAATGGGGAGGTATTATAGCCCGAGGGAAAGGGTCATGAGCTAGGGTTAAGCTCATGGTGAGTTTAGCCCATGGCTCGGTCCATGGCTTGGACAAGATGCGTGGAGGTGACAGAGCAGCTCGCACAATGACTTTGGGGCGAAAAGCACTGACCCGCATTAAATGCTGGCAGGCAAAGAGCCGTTGGGACAAGACAGATCACTGCCTCCTCCACTGCCATGGCGTACGCGCGCGCCAGAGCTAGGAGAAGAACAGGAGTTGCCCACCACCGTCCGATTAGAAATGAGGGGGAGGTCGTGACCCTCAGATCTAAATCAAAGCAGTAAGTTTTTAAAAGGAGAAGGAGGAGATCACAGCCATTGGATCTGGATCGGGAGGTCGTGACCCTCCGATTTCCATAATCTTGAATCAAGACGTGGAAAAAGGGACAGGAGGTCCAAGGCGTTGGATCTCAATCCAACGGTGCGGACCTCCTGTGAGGTCTTAACCGCACACGAACTTAAGAGCATGAGGGGGAGGTCATGGCCTTTGGATTTAAATCCAAGGGCGCACAACCAAAGGGGAGGTCTTAGCACTACGCGTAGCGCACAAGAGGTTATGGCCATCAGATTAAGATCTAATGGTGATGAGAGGGCGAGGGAGGTCTTATGCGCTGGATATTTTGAGGGAGGTCGTGGGCTGTTGGATCTGATCCAACGGCTACGACCTCAACAAGGTGGGAGGTTTGCTTAGTTTAACAATGAGGGGAGGTCATGGCCATGGATTGTTGATCCAAGGGCGATGACCTCAACAAGGTGGAAGATCCACGCAACGATGGTTTGCAGAGGAGGTCGTGGCCTTTGGATTGGATCCAACGGCTACGACCTCAAGTGAGTGCAAAAGGGGAGGTCTGAGTAGTTTGAGCTCGCGGGAGGTCAGGGCCATGGATCGTTAATCCAAGGGCGACGACCTCATGTGAGTGGGGAGGACTTGGCTGCGTTAGCTGAGGAGGAGGTCGTGGCGGTTGGATGTTAATCCAACGGCTACGACCTGATCAAGGTGGAGAGGAGGTCTGCTGAAGTGCAGACATGGTTGGGCTGGACCAGCTTTGCAAAGTGGCTAGCCCAAGGAACAAAGTAGTAGCTTTTAAATTTAGTTTTTAACAGCTGAAACTTAGCAGAATTATTTGTGATAGCAAATGAACTCCAAATTTGATGAAATTTTAACTGGAGCTTGCTGACAATGAGATTAACCTTACATAAAATTTCCAGAGGTTATTATGCAATGCATTTTTCTCAGGAAATTCATGAAGGTTGTTCAAGGATTTGTTTTACCTCCAAAATTTATCAAATAAGTTTTACAACTTGTGATATTTTTCAGAGGGGTCCCACATCAGTTTTAGGACCAAGGAAAATATTTTCCAAATGTTTGGCACAAGATTTAAGATAATTGGAAAATGAGTTTGACTTTTGGTCAACAAGAGCTTTGTGTTTTTGGATTACACAACTCTTGGACCAGAATTACATGATTGTTTAAGGGTTTTCAAGGTGTGAGAAAAGTTTTAATTTCTACACCTTAATTATACTTGAACAAACCCTGTTTATACAGTTGGGATGTTACAGATACAAAGAAGCAACTTTGTTTAAAAATCAGAAGAACTGACATGGGGGTCCTACAGTAGCCTTCTAAATGTCTTAATAGATATAATGCAGATACATTTTGCCCAAAAGAAATGAGACAATTCCTCAGGCCAATTAGCACTGAAATCAGACTGAACATTAGATATCATTGTATATTTGTATTACAATATTTCTGTCGCTGGCCATATCAAAGCAAATTTAAAATGGAAGCTTGCCTTTAAATACATGGATAAGCTAAGATCGAGATTCGAGAATTCCGTATCAGTTTGTAATTCTGGATTTTGCCATAAGGGCGTGACTAAATGACCATTGTATAGAGCTCAGTAGCATGAAAGAATATCACCCAAAAAATGCAATGAACAAACTAAAATGAGCTAACTGATTTAGCAGAGGGCAGAGGCCTGTCATGGTTGAGTTAGTTGTTTGACGACAGTATTCATCCTGTTTCTGGGACCTTCACAGTGATAGACAGGATGTAGTTATGTATGCTGTGCCAGCCAATGTTGAAGAGTTTTGACTAGTGCTAATTGCAGTTGCAGATAGTAACAGAACTCCTAGCAGCATAGCTAAAAATATTGGGAGTTTTTGAAGCCCTTGTCAACAAACTATGCCTTGTACTCCCATATTGCTTTTGAATCTTAAATTTGGAAGCACTTAGCTAATGAATGTATGCTGGAGCAATGGGTCAAGAAACTTTCTTGTCGAAACAATAACCAACAGATCGAAGAAATAGCACTAAGATGCATGTCAAAGAAGGATTTCACTAAATCGAATGGCTACCAGGACTTAAACTGTAAGCACCTTGGAGAACATGAAAGAAGAAGTTTGCACTTGCATTATGTCCCACAGTCAAACAGAAAAGGAAATTTTATGAGTATCATCTTCGGGTCTAGGAACAAAACTTAACCAGGTAACTATGTCAGTGTCTTGAATGATAGAGCACAATTATAACTCCAGAACAGCTTTTCTAGCATAGCTTTCATCATTTAAAAATGCTTCAATGAAATGTACAACTTAGGATGACTCGAACTGAAGCATTATGCCACATATAAGCTTACTTTCCTTTTCGAACAAACAGCTAACAGATCTAGTTATTCCTACTTACATAGAGATATTTGCATCCATATTCAGGGAACCGAATTTGAACTTGCTCTGGTCAGAACTGCACTAAAGCACAAGTCAAGAAAATAACCTCTTCAACACCGCCAGTGTTGCCCCAGCAAGAGCTCAATGCCCGGCTCAACAACATGACCAAACCACCAGCGGCTCTCCTCCGCGTCCAACCCAGACACTCGTGGCAGCCTTGTCCACGCACTATCCACCGCATCAAACATCACCAGCCTCCCGTCCACTGCATTGTATAGGCAAACAATACCCATTCTGTCCGCAGCCTGAAAATGCCAGAAACTGCCGTGCCTACCTGCCACCAACTCATCAAACACCTCCGCCGGCATCGTGCCCACCTCCCTCCATCCCACCGCCGCCTCCTCGTCGTCCAACCGCCACACCACCACCCGTTCAACCTCCCCAAACCACTCCACCCCGCCTACCAAGAACAGCCGCCCGTTGAAAACAAACAGGTGGGCCGTGGTGAGGTCGTGCGGCATCACAACCGGCAGCACCCCCACCACCCCGTCGCAAGATGGAACTCGAGAAGCGCGTCAGGGCCGCGGCCGAGCACGAAGATCCGGCCACGGTCGCCAGCGACCGCCGCATTGCCAAGAAGCGCGAAAGGCAGCGGGAGATCCCCCCGAGGCGCCCACCGCGGGGAGGGATCGGCGGAGTCGAGGGTGTACGAGCGGACACCAGCGCCTGTGGTGACAGCAACGAGGGTGTAAATGTGTAATCGCCTCTTGAGGAGGAGCGCGGGACGACAACGGCGAGGAGGTAGGAGCTGGCGAGGAGTGGCGGGAGGCGGAGGAGCGAGGCGGTGGTGACGAGGAGGGAGGCGGAGGAGACGAGGGGAGGGGAGGGGAGGGGGGGTGTCACAAACTGGAGAAACTGATTGATCGATTTGGAGGAAAATAAACCTAAAACACCGCCGGTAACAAGAACTAGCTAACAGAATGTACCCTAGCTAAAGACAGATAATATGGCATCACAAAAGTTGTCTTTTCTTCTTTCACAGAGTCTGGTTTAATACCATTTGGGTTCTGGATCAAGTAATTGAAATAAACGAGTAACAGTAAATTCGAAATTGTCCTAACAGTAAACCAACGTCGTTCAGGATGAAATACATCTCCAGCGTTCATCCGGAACAAATCGGTATCCGCCCATCAGGACCGTCGGATTTCCTTTAAGTCGCCAATGCCTCTTTTCGGGCAGTCTGAAACTAGATTGAGCTACAGTCTTGACAATTCCCCTTCCTCGACTGAAATCTTGTCTCAAGTTTCATTTGCTGGAAACCAGCTGCGGATGGTACTGCTATAGAATTCTGGAAATGTCCCTTTGATAAAATTAGCATCTTCCCATGTTGAATCCTCTGGTGGCAAGTTAATCCATTGGATTAACCATTGAGTAATCAGTTAGGGTGGCTTGGGCATTGCTCGCGTATCCAATATTGCCGCTGGTTCGATTTTGATCCTTCCTTCTTTGTCCAACACTGGTAATTGCGGATCAGGTACTGCCCGGGGACCCAGGTGTTTCTTGAGCTGACTGATATGGAACACCTGGTGAATTCCAACTCCCTCTGGCAGTTGCAACCTATAGGCTACCTTTCCGATTTTCTCCAGGATCCTAAACGGTCCATAAAACTTGCTAGTCAGTTTCAGAGATTGCCTTAGCCCAAATGCAGCTAATCGGTATGGTTGCATCTTCAAATAGACCATATCTCCCACTTCATAAACCCTCTCACTTCTATTTTGATCAACATATCTCTTCATTCGTGCCTGAGCCTGTGCCAAATTCTCTTTAATCTGTCGGAGCATCTCCTCCTTCTCTGACAGAAAGTCTCGAGCTTCACTGTTTTCGGGACCCAGCACAGAAACTTCACTTATTACTGGAGGAGGATTACCGTACAATGCCTGATATGGAGTAGTTTTGAGGGATGAGTTATATGTAGTATTGTACTACCATTTGGCTAGTGCTAACCAATAATACCATCTTTTTGGTTCCGAGAAAGCCATGCATCGTAGATAGGATTCAAGACATTGGTTGAGTCTCTCGGTTTGGCCGTCAGTTTGAGGGTGATAGGCGGTGCTAAATCTTAAGGATACTTTCCATGCTTGAAAGATCTCTTGCCAAAATTGGCTAGTGAAGATGCGATCCCTATCGGTAACTATGGCCTTTGGCAATCCATGTAATTTGAATACATTTTCTAGAGATGCTCAAGCTACTGACTTTGCTGTGTAAGGGTGAGCTAGGGGTATGAAGTGACCATATTTGGTGAGTCTATCTATGACAGCTAGTATTACCTCTTTTCCATTTGATTTGGGCAACCCCTCAACAAAATCCATGGATATGTGGGTCCAAGCCATGTCGGGGATTGGAAGAGGCTCCAGCAAACCCAGGGAGTGACAATGCTCACTCTTGGATCTCTGACAGACAGCGCATTACTTCACAAATTACTGCACTTCCATTTTCAGCCCTAGCCAATAAAACAACCTTTTGATTCTCTGATATGTAGCAGCGATGCCAGAATGTCCCCCAATAGCCGATGCATGTAAGGAATCCAATATCTTCTTTTTCAAGACTGGTTCTTTCCCCACATAGATCCTCCCCTGATATCTTATCACACCCGAATGTAAGGTGTAGTGGCCATCAATGTTAGTTTCAATTGACAACTGACTAAGTAATTCTTGACAATGTGGATCATTTTCAAGCTTTTCCCAATTTCTTCCATCCACAAAGGAGTGACTCCAGTAACAGCATTACATTGGTCTCTTCTCGACAATGCATCTGCAGCTTTGTTTTCTTTTCCCTTTTTATATTCAATCACATAATTGAACTCCAACAGTTTCAGCATGAGCTTGTGTTGGTACCCTCTGAGATCTTTTGCTCAGTGATGAACTTTAATCTTCTTTGATCAGTTTTAATGGTCAGCAAACTACCCAAGAAATAATGCCTCCACTTCTTCGATGATTCCAGAATTGCCATGACTTCTTTTTCATAAGTTGACAGTGCAATAGATTTCACTCCCAAAGCTTTACTATAGTAAGCAATGGACCTGCCTTTTTGCATCAACACTGCTCCTATTCCAATGCCACAAGCATCGGTTTCAAGAGTGAAAGGCTCAGAAAAATCTGGCATTGCTAACACAAGTGTTGTAATCATTCTTTCCTTCAATTCTAGAAAAGCCTTATCTTGTGGTTCCTTCCACTGAAATGCTCCTTTCTTCAAGACATCATGTAATGGCTTGCAAATTAACCCATATCCCTTTACAAACCGCCTGTAATAACCAGTAAGGCCTAGAAAGCTTCTTAATTGAGTTACAGTTTCAGGTTTAGGCCAATCTTTCACAGCCTCAATTTTGGATGGATCGGTTGATACCCCTTCACCATTGATGATATGTCCCAGGTAATCAATTTGTTGAACAGCAAAAGCACACTTACTAAATTTTGCAAATGCAAAAATAGGATTACATATATAGGTACAATCAGTTCAAGACGCATTATTATTGTAACATCCCAACTGTATAAACAGGGTTTGTTCAAGTATAATTATATGTGTAGAAATTAAAACTTTTTCTCACATCTTGAAAACCCCTAATCTCTCATTTAATTCTTGTCCAAGAGTTGTGTAATCCAAAAACACAAAGCTCTTGTTGACCAAAAGTCAAACTCCTTTTCCAATTATCTTAAATCTTGTGCCAAACATTTGGAAAATATTTTCCTTGGTCCTAAATCTGATGTGGGACCCCTCTGAAAAATATCACAAGTTGTAAAACTTGTTTGATAAATTTTGGAGGTAAACCAAGTCCTTGAACAACCTTCGTGAATTTCTTGAGAAAAATGCATTGCATAATAACCTCTGGAAATTTTATGCAAGGTTAATCTCATTGTCAGCAAGCTCCATTTAAAATTTCATGAATTTTGGAGTTCATTTGCTATCTCAAATAATTCTGCTAAGTTTCAATTTGTTGAAAACTAAATTTAAAAGCTTGGTATCGCTCCTTGGGCTAGCCACTTTGCAAAGTGGTCCAGCCCAACCATGTCTGCACTTCAGAGACCTCCTCTCCATCAGTGATCAGTCGTAGCCGTTGGATTAACATCCAACCGCCACAACCTCCTCCTCATTCTAACGCACCAAGTCCTCCCCACTCACATGAGGTCATCGCCCTTGGATCAACGATCCATGGCCATGACCTCCCTCGCCAAACTACTCGAGACCTCCCTTTTGCACTCACTTGAGGTCGTGGCTGCTGGATCCAATCCAAAGGCCACGACCTCCTCTCGCAAACCATCGCTGCGTGGATCTCCCATTTGTTGAGGTCATCGCCTTGGATCCAAGATCCATGGCCATGACCTCCCTCACCGTTAAACTAAACAAACCTCCCACCTAAACGAGGTCGTGGCATGGATCGATCCAACACCCACGACCTCCCCTCAAAATATCCAGCTCACAACCTCCCCATCTTGTGTTGTGCACCGTTAGATTAAAATCTACGGTCCACGACCTCCTAGTGCCTTGTCTTGATCGACCTCCCACAAGACGTGAGGTCGTAGTTCTTAGATTTAAATCTAAAGGCCATGATCTCCCTGGTGCGTTGCAAGCTCAGACCTCCCTCTTTTGATCGTAACCGTTGGATCAAAAATCCAAAGGTCCCGACCTCCCTTGCCTTTTACGCAACGCCTCGCACCTCCCTCGCCTCTCATCACCATTAGATCTTAATCGATGGCCATAACCTCTTGTGCGCTACGCGTAGTGCTAAGACCTCCCCTTTGGTTGTGCGCCCTTGGATTTAAATCCAAAGGCCATGACCTCCCCCTCAGGTTCTGAAGTTCATGTGCGGTTAAGACCTCACAGGAGGTCCGCACCGTTGGATTGAGATCCAACGCCTTGGACCTTCTGTCCCTTTTTCCACGCAAGATTCAAGATTATGGAAATCGGAGGGCCACGACCTCCCTTTCCAAATCGTGTGGCTGGGACCTCCTCCCAGTCACTTAAAACATAACGGTTCAAAAATTACATCCGAGGGCCAGGACCTCCCCATCCACTCGATCCAACGGTGGATGTGAGGTCCTATTCTTCTTCTACCTTGGGCACACGTGCAGGGCGTGGCAGTGGGCAAAGTCAGAGCCCTATCATTTCCAACGGCTCTGCCCTGCAAGCATTAAATGCATGTCAGCCCTTTCTGCACCTAGGCCACGCCCTGTCTCAACCTACCCTGTCCCATCAATCGTGTCCAAGCTCAGGACCTCCCCATGGGCTAAGCTCACCATGAGCTTAACCCATGGTGCAGACCTCTATGCCATTGGTATAAGTTCCTCGAGCTCCCTTTGGCTTCTTTTACACACTTGGAGCTTGCCATGCCCGTGCTTGGTGAGCTCCTACCTCCACTGACCTCCCCTCTTGGCCGCCGTTGTCGAGAAGCTTGGAGTCCTTGGTGAAGGCTTGCTCCAGTGGCTCCCTCTCAACCTCTTGCTCAATTAAGCTCCCCCAAAATCTCCTGAGTTGAACCTAACTCGTTGTTAGGTTGACCTTTTCAAGAGGGGCTAGTGGAGTTTGAAGCTTGGAGTTGGAGCTTGGGCTTGAAGCAGCGGAGCTTCCCATCTTCTCCAACTCAGGCCATCGCCATCCTCGACCTCCCCGGCATCGTTAGGACCTCCGTGTACTCCTCGATAGTCCTAGGCGCTGGGCACCCGCATGTATGATGTCGCGGAGCTTTTGTTTGGGCACCGCTTGAATGTCGCCGCGAGCTTTTCTTTTTCAAATCGTCTTTTGGCCGTGCTTGTCGTCGTGGTCATCTCGGCTCACGGCGTTTAAAACGCCGCCGCCGAGAGTGATCGGTGCAGTGCGCAACGCTATTGCGCACACATTGGCGCTCGATGGTTGCCGCCGGCGAGGTCCGCATCGCCGGCATTGGCCACGCTCTTTGCGGGAAGGTTTTGTCGAACGGGCGCCCAAATAAGTGCCCTTAAGACGAGATCCTCCCCTTCAATGTGCTAATCATTGGCCAATCTCATTAATCATTGGTTTCGCCATTCTCGCTCTTAACCCCGTCCCTTTGCGCGCATTTAAGATCCCTTGCGCGGACCTCCTTGTTATCCCGCGCGCATTAGCTATGTCCGTGCGTGCGCGCAAGCGCGTGGTCGCGAGCTCTGGGACGTCCATGACCTCCTCTGAGGAGATCTTGAGCGTCCAAGACCACCCCCTTGCGCTATCGTGGCCGCCCTGCACCTCCTCGGAGGTGCTGTGGACGTTAGACCTTCCCTTAGGACCTCCCTAGGTCATCTCGGCCGCTCATGACCTCCCCGGGTAGATCTTGACCGTCAATGTCCTCCCTCGGACGATCTGGACCATCAAAGTCCTCCCTTGGAACATCTGGACCGTCCAAGACCTCCCCTGTGAGGTCCTGACGATGTAGATCTTCCTCGGGGAGATCTTGGTAGTTTAGACCTTCCTTTGGAAGATCTCAACCGTTGATGACCTCCCTCGTTAGATCTGGTCCGTCCCGGACCTTCCCCCCATCGTTGTGGTCCGTTGGATTCCCCATCTACGGCCACGACCTCCCCTCACCTCGCGCATGTGCGTTGCTAGGAGGTCCAGGACCTCTGGACCTCGAGTGCGCGGGTGCGTTGTTCTCCTGGGAGGTCTTGAGCCGTTAGATCTGAGATCTGTGGCTCACGTCCTCCCTTGTATTTCTGGTTTTTAGAACTTCAAGTGAACTGTTATTTTAGCCAACTGAAAAAGGTAATAACTTCAAAATTTCCTATCTAATTCATTCTAAATCCAAATGAGGTCATTCAAATTGTGTTAGCTCTGTCTTGAACTTGATTTTAATCCTAAAATGATTGTAAGTTGAGTTCAGCTTCAGAGCACAGTTTTGCCATTAGATTTTAAAACTCACTTAAATATACACCCAAATTAATGCTTAACTTGTAAAATACATAACTAATGCTCTGTAGATTATTTTTCAGTGGGACCAACTTTGTTGGTTTCCTCTATTAATTAACTCCCTGTGAAAATTAGTTTTGATCATGTTGCTGTTAGGAAAATGAGGACTTGTGCATTATAATTTTGTTCAAGTTCTTGTTTTTGAAAAATGGTAGAAAGTGCAATCTAGCTCCAAATGAGATGAACTCAATTGTGTTATTCATCTCATGAGGTGCTGGTTTTGCTGTAAAAATTTCAGTGTCACCACTGTTCTAGAAAATGTTGCCTCATAATTAAATTAGTGAATAGTGCAGTTTGGTATTTTTAGGCTGAGCAGAATTGATTTCATCATATCTTTTGCATTAAGAATCCAAATCAATTGGTTCTTGTTGATAAATTCGTGATAAATCATTATCTTGCTGCTGTAGAAATTTCAGAGTATTTGGAGTTCGTATGCTGTGCTGTCCTTGATTACTTTCGTCGTTCTTATCGGTTCTTTATCACTTTTCCGTTAGGTTTCGACATTTGTGGTGATCCCGAGAGTGACCCTCTGGCACAACTTGAGCAACAGCCACAAGGCAAGCAGTTTGATCATTTCCATCATTGTCCCATTACTTTAAAGCTTAATATATTGTTTTACTTGTATGTATGCATGCTACTTTGTGTTAAAATATCGCTAGCAAGCATATAGTTGCATAATCTGTAGGAATTGTTTATCCTCTACTACCATGAGCCTAGGTTATTTGCTGTGGTGGGAGCTCGTTGGATGAGCTCTTATCACTTAGTAGTTTCGATTTAAAGGGCTTAGACATGCTTAGTTTTCGGTAGTTATGGGCGATCGTCGACTTAGTCGATGGTCTTGATCACTCAAAACTGATTATTACTCCTATATGTCCAGCACTTGTGCTTTGATTTATTTGTAAAATCAAAAACTGAAAATAAAAGATTGATTTAGACTTGGGCATATTGGATGGATGGTGTGGTTTTTGGATATGGTGGTATGCCTGAGTCAACAAGGACCGAATTCTTGCGCCATTGATCCAAGCAATTATGCGTGCTAACCACACGAGGGGGATATGGGACCTCTCTTGACTAAGTACTTTGGGCGGTGCTAATTGGGGTCGCTTTCGGTTGGTGTGTTTTAAAGATAAAATGTGTGTGTGTGTGTGGTGTGGGAATGGAGCAAGGCGCACCGGTTAGGCTGTCCATTGGGTCCTTATCCCGTGGGTTGTCTTGGTCGAAATTAGCACTCGCCCATTGGAAATGTCTCGTAGGACTTAGCCGTGCAAGCACACCAAAGGTAGTGTGCTTAAAGGAAAGGCGGTCGACGTGTGGGTACATTGGTACACCCTGCAGGATAAAACTATTCAATAGCCTCGCCCTAGGTTATGGACACGCTTGGTTATTTCCGTAAGAATTAGACTACAACCTTTAATTAAAACTTGACATGGTTGGCATGAACGGGGAGTTCATGCTATTGTTTGGTGACTTGGGTTAGTCACTTCCCGGGTTGATCTTGTTGTTGTTACTATGTTATTATCTCGTTGTTATTTCAACAATTAAAATGCTTTGCCAAATTGCCTTCAATCTATTATGTTATTGCAAATGAAACTTGCTTTATGCTACAATGAGTCCAAAGCCTCATCCACTTAAATAAAGCTTGCATGTAGCTATTTATAGTTCTGTTATCTCACACGTAAGTCTTGCGGAGTACTTTATGTACTCATCTGCCCGTGGTTGTGGCATTTTTGTGGCTTTTGTTGCAGAGGAAGAAGGTGAGCTCCAAGAGCCTCTCTTTTGTGCTACGTGTTGCAGCTTCTTCGACGACTAGCTTGGCGGTCCGGTCAGATGCCTAGGGGTTAAGGCACACTGATTGGCTTTGTGTTATAGCCATCTTTATGGCACTTTTGCTTCCGTTGTTTTCTTAGTAGTTCTTGTTGTTATTTGGCCGGAAGGCCCCTCTTTTGTAATAACTATCCCTTATTTATATTAACTTCTGGTTTGTTGCTTATGTACTATGTGTTGTATGGAATTGATACATTCTTTTGTTGTGAGGTATGTATCTTGCATTCGGGAGTATACATCTCTCGAGACTGGTTTATTTGGTTGATAATACTAGGGTCAATTGGATGACTAAGTATTATGAGCTTAATAAATCCGGGTGCTCACAAAAGTTGGTATCAGAGCCGTTTTGACCATAGTAACGCAAGCTTGGTCGTCTTTAGGATATTTTGAAAACCTAATTTCAAAGTATCAAATGAGTTTTGAAAGCTTAAGAAAATTCTCGGATTTTACTCCTCATCTATCTTAGCTTTCTCTTCTCATCTCACTCTAATTTGAGTTTTAAAAGTTGTTTTCCTCTCTTCCCTTCTACAAAATAGTTGTTATCGATTAATGGGGTTTTGGGGAATCAATGAGTTTGACAAATTGAGGTGTTAGCTGCCCATCTACAAGGTTTTGAAGCTTCTGGAATGGCCAATTTCGACTGGAAGCTTGGATGCAAAATCTGGACAGCAAGCGTCAATTTCCGGACAGCAAGCTCAAAGGTTCTAAATAGGGTAGAAAAATGAGAGGTTAAATCAACTAAAATTTGTGGGAATAAAAGGGTAAGATGTGATACTAGTTAGCTAAGTATCTAACACTTATTTCGCTGCATTAACCTTGCTCTCTAATAGTCTTAGATCTCATCTTACAATCTGATTTTTAATCTTCTCGATCAATTACTCGTTCATTCCACACGGGTTAGTTGAGTTGAGAAGTTGAGCCTTGCTTTTGGTGTTCTTGGCTGTTTTTAGAGTCTTTTAGAAGCTTCTAAAGTTGGTTTACTCGCTGTTTTGGCTTTCGTTTAGGGTGATATTCCATTCCCCTAGTCGATCGCTTTTGCTTCTTTTAAAGGCTTTGTTTTTCGAGTCTAGTTGCTAACCAAAATTTCTTGTAACAGGATGGCCGGACACACTCGTAGCGGCCAAGGCCAGTCAGCGGGTCCGGACGAGGAGCTTCCTCCTCCTCCGACCATGGCGAGGTTCTTCTTGGATCGGCGCAACCGCTGCGGATGACAGAGAGTTCTCTTGGGCGTCATCGCGCGCAACACCACCGCCTTTACCGGAGCTTGAGGATCAGGCAAGGAATGCCCATCGGCAGCGTGGAGGACTCGCGGAGTTTCTTCGTACTCAGCCCCCTACCTTTTCCCGGTCTGAGGACCCGCTCGATGCAGACGATTGGCTTCGTTTGGTTGAGTGGAAGCTCCGCATCGCGCAGTGCGAGGAGCACAAGAAGGCGCTATTTGCATCGCACCAGCTGGAGGGTGCAGCTTTGTCATGGTGGGAGAATTTTCTCGCCATGCAGCCCGCAGACCACACCGTTTCTTGGGAGGAGTTTCGTACTGCCTTCCGTCGGGCTCACATCCCTGCCGGCTTGATGGAGATCAAGAAGCAGGAGTTTCTTGCGCTCAAGCAAGGGCGTAGCTCAGTCATGGAGTATGTCTACGAGTTTAACCATCTAGCTCGTTATGCTCCTGAGGATGTGGCCACTGATATGGCTAAGCAGGCCAAGTTCAGGCGTGGCTTGTCTGAGGAGCTGAAGGACAAGCTATCCATTGTCGACTTCACGATTTCCGGACCTTGGTCGACAAGGCCATAAATCATCGAGCATGCGGCTCGAGAGCTTATGGACTCCATAAGCGCAAGTGGGAGGCCCATAAGTCATCGAGGCGATTCCTCCGTCCCGCTTGGGTAGTCTCGAAGTACCGGTCTCATTCTTGGCGCCACCGAGGTTACACCTTGTTCCTCGTTCATCGCAGTCCGTGTCTCGATCCGTGCACTGCGAGTCAAGTGAGCGGCCCCGCAACCCGGCCGCGGGGTCACATGCTTCTCTTGCAACGAAGGGGCATTATGCGAACCAATGCCCTAAGAAGACAGAGCGACCCTTGTCCTAATGGAGGACGCGGGCGGAGGTGGTGCATCTCGGGATCGAAGATCGTCCGGCTACCCGTATGTGGGTAGTGGTCGCGTCAACGCCGTCACCGCAGAGGAGGCTCAGAGGCACCCGACGTCGTGCTAGGTACACTTTCATTAACTCTCACCTGCTCTTCGTCTTGTTTGATTCAGGAGCATCTCATTCCTTTGTTTCTGAGTCTTTTGCTGCTGTTGGAGAGCTTCTTTTCTCTCTATTGTCGGTCCCGCTACTCATTCGCTCTCCTGGTTCGGAGTTAAGAGCTGAATCTGAGTGTAGGGATGTTCCTATCGAGATCGAAGGAGTAGGGTTCTTAGCAAACCTTATCCTTCTCCATTCAGCGAGTCTTGATGTGATTCTTGGCATGGATTGGTTGTCCTAGCACATGGGGCAAATCGATTGCGCCAGGAAGCTCATCTCTCTATCTAGTCCCTCCGTGAGTAGGTTAAGCTTTTAGCAAAGTCGCTAGGTCCTCATCTCTTCGCGCTTGAAGCGAAGCCTGCTCTTGATATTAGCGAAGTCCCAACAGTTTGTGACTTCATTGATGTCTTTCCTTGAGATCTTCGGGGATGCCACCCGTTCGAGACCTCGAGTTTGTCATTGAGTTGGCTCCGTACGCCCCTATCTCAAAGAGGCCTTATCGGATGCCACCGAGCGAGTTGGTGGAGTTGAAGAAGCGATTAAGTGAGCTTCAAGAGAAGGGTTTCATCCGCCTAGCTCATCTCCTTGGGGTTGTCCAAAATCTTCGTAAAGAAGAAGGATTTGTACTTTAGCATGTCGTCGATTACGCCCACTTAATGAAGTGACGGTAAAGAACAAGTATCCATTGCCCGCATTGATGATCTCTTCGATCAATTAACTGGAGCCCGAGTTTTCTCCAAGATTGATTTGAGAGTGGGATATCATCGAGTTGGATTCGACACGAGGATATTCCAAAGACGGCGTTCTCTACTACCACGGCTTGTGCGAGTACACCGTCATGTCCTTCGGCAACCAATGCTCTGCCTTGTTCATGAACCTCATGAATTCGGTATTCATGGAGTATTTGGATAAGTTTGTCGTGGTCTTCATCGATGATATTCTTATCTACTCCAAGAACGATGAGGAACACGCCGAGCATCTGAAGCTTGTGTTGAGCAAGTGCGTGAGCACCACCAGACGCGAAGTTCACAAGTGTGCATTCGGTTGAAGGAAGTGTCTTTCTTAGGCCACGTTCTTTCGGCGGAGGCGAGCCGTTGACCCTAACAAGGTCAGCGATGTTCTTTCATGGAGTCGGCTGCTTCGGTCACCGATGTACGTAGTTTTCTCGGTTTAGCGGGATATTATCGCCGCTTATCGAGAACTTCTCCAAGATCGCTGGCCGATGACGGAGTTGCTCAAGAAGGACAAGAAGTTCGTGTGGTCCGCTGAGTGTGAGAAAGTTTCCAAATACTCAAAAGCGTTTGACCACCGCTCCGTTCTTGTTCTTCCCGATATCCATCGAAGCTTCGATATCTTTTGCGATGCTTCTCGTCGAGGCCTCGGTTGTGTCCTTATGCAAGAAGGCAAGGTAGTGGCCTATGCATCAAGGCAATTGAGACCTCATGAGCTCAACTATCCTACCCATGATTTGGAGTTGGCTGCTGTGATTCATGCACTTAAGATTTGGCGACATTACCTAATCGGTGTCGTTGTGAAGTGTATTCGGATCACAAAAGCTTAAAGTACTTATTCACACAAATGACTTGAACCTCGTGCAAAGGAGATGGTTGGAGTTGATCAAGGACTATGATATGGGTATTCACTACCATCCGGGCAAGGCTAATTTCGTTGCCGATGTGCTTAGTCATAAAGCGCATTGCAATGCCTTGTTGTCCAGGAGCTTGACCCGCTCTTGGAAGAATTTCAGCGTCTCAACTTGAGTTTTGTTGAGCATGGTTCTCTCATTGCCTTGGTTGTGCAACCAACCTTGGTGGATCGGATCAAGTCCGCTCGGCGATCGGATGTTGGAGTGAGCCACATCAAGGCAAATGTCAAGAACGGAACAACCAAGTGCTTTTCGAGGATGAGCATGGTGTTGTGAGGTTCGGGCAACGCCTTGTGGTTCCAAAGGACATGGAATTGCAGAATTTGATCCTCCGCGAAGCCCATGATTCGCCTTTATCTATTCATCCCGGGGCCACAAAGATGTATCAAGATCTCCGCCAGAGATTTTGGTGGACCCAATGAAGAGAGAGATTGCGGTTCGTTGTTGAGTCACGGCGTATGTCGTCGTGTCAAGGCCGAAAGATCGGCGTCAGCGGGATTGACCTCTGCCTATTCCGGAGTGGAAGTGGGATTCGATCGGGATGGAGTTTATCACCGGTCTACCCAGTCGCCAAGGAAATGATGCCATTTGGGTGGTCATTGATCGGTTGACTAAAGTGGCTCATTTTCTTCGATCAAGACCAAGATTCGTCTGATCGCCTAGCTGAGCTCTATGTCTCTAGGATTGTGAGCTTACATGGCGTACCTAAGACGATCATTTCTGATCGTGGCTCCATCTTCACTTCCCATTTACGCATAGCTCGCAAAAGGCTATGGGAACCCGTCTTACCTTTAGCACAGCATATCATCCCCAAACTGATGGTCAGACCGAGAGGGTCAACCAAGTTTTGGAAGACATGCTTCGTGCTTGTGTCCTTTCCTATGGGAAGCATTGGGAGAAATGCTTGCCATTCGCCGAGTTTTCTTATAACAACAGTTTTCAGGCCAGTCTCGGCATGGCACCTTTTGAGGCCTTGTACGGGAGAAAGTGTAGGACCCCGTTGAACTGGTCAGAGACTGGTGAAAGACATCTCTTTGGCCCGGACTCAATCAATGAGGCCGAGCGCCAAGTCCAAATTTTATTCGTGGCGTTTGCGCACAGCTCAATCCAGCAAAAGAGCTATGCGGATCGCCGTCGGCGTGAGTTGCGTTTTGAGCCTAATGACTTTGTTTATCTCAAAGTCTCTCCTTTGAAGGGCCATCAACGTTTCGGCGTCAAGGGCAAGTTGGCTCCTCGATATGTCGGTCCCTACCGCTATCGAGAAGAAGAAGAGCTGTTGCCTATAAGTTGGAGTTGCCGGCTGCACTTGAGGGGTACATGATGTTTTCCATGTGTCCCAACTTAAGAAGTGCCTCCGTGTTCCAACTGAGGAAGCTCCGTTGGAAACTCTCGATGTCCAGGAAGATTTGACCTATCGCGAGCACCTGCTCACGTGCTCGATGAGTCCGAACGAAGGACAAGGAATAAGACCATCAAGTTCCTTAAAGTTCAAGGGTCGAACCATTCGAGGATGAGGCTACTTGGGAAAGAAGATCGATCGCCTGCAAGCGGACTATCCATCTTTCTTTATCGAGTGAGCCAAATCTCGGACGAGATTTTTGTAAGGGGGAGATTTTGTAACATCCCAACTGTATAAACAGGGTTTGTTCAAGTATAATTATATGTGTAGAAATTAAAACTTTTTCTCACATCTTGAAAACCCCTAATCTCTCATTTAATTCTTGTCCAAGAGTTGTGTAATCCAAAAACACAAAGCTCTTGTTGACCAAAAGTCAAACTCCTTTTCCAATTATCTTAAATCTTGTGCCAAACATTTGGAAAATATTTTCCTTGGTCCTAAATCTGATGTGGGACCCCTCTGAAAAATACCACAAGTTGTAAAACTTGTTTGATAAATTTTGGAGGTAAACCAAGTCCTTGAACAACCTTCGTGAATTTCCTGAGAAAAATGCATTGCATAATAACCTCTGGAAATTTTATGCAAGGTTAATCTCATTGTCAGCAAGCTCCAGTTAAAATTTCATGAATTTTGGAGTTCATTTGCTATCTCAAATAATTCTGCTAAGTTTCAGCTGTTGAAAACTAAATTTAAAAGCTTGGTACTGTTCCTTGGGCTAGCCACTTTGCAAAGCTGGTCCAGCCCAACCATGTCTGCACTTCAGCAGACCTCCTCTCCACCTTGATCAGGTCGTAGCCGTTGGATTAACATCCAACCGCCACAACCTCCTCCTCACCTAACGCAGACCAAGTCCTCCCGCTCACATGAGGTCATCGCCCTTGGATCAACGATCCATGGCCATGACCTCCCTCGCCAAACTACTCGAGACCTCCCTTTTGCACTCACTTGAGGTCGTAGCCGTTGGATCCAATCCAAAGGCCACGACCTCCTCTGCAAACCATCGCTGCGTAGATCTCCCACCTTGTTGAGGTCATCGCCCTTGGATCCAAGATCCATGGCCATGACCTCCCCTCACTGTTAAACTAAGCAAACCTCCCACCTAAACGAGGTCATAGCCGTTGGATCAGATCCAACAGCCCATGACCTCCCCCCTCAAAATATCCAGCGCTCACAACCTCCCCCATCTTGTGTTGTGCACCGTTAGATTAAAATCTACGGTCACGACCTCCTAGTACCTTGTCTTGATCTCGACCTCCCAAGACGTGAGGTCGTGAGTCTTAGATTTAAATCTAAAGGCCATGATCTCCTCGGTGCGTTATGCAAGCTCGAACCTCCCCTCTTTTGATCGTAACCGTTGGATCAAAAATCCAAAGGTCTGACCTCCCTTGCCTTTTGCATAGCGTCTCGAGACCTCCTCGCCTCTCATCACCATTAGATCTTAACGATGGCCATAACCTCTTGTGCGCTACGCGTAGTGCTAAGACCTCCCCTTTGGTTGTGCGCCTTGGATTTAAATCCAAAGGCCATGACCTCCCCTCGAGTTCTCAAGTTCATGTGCGGTTAAGACCTCACAGAGGTCCGCACTGCTGGATTGAGATCCAACGCCTTGGACCTCTGTCCCTTTTTCCACGTCAAGATTCATTATGGAAATCGGAGGGCGCGACCTCCCTTTCCAAATCGTGTGGTGGGACCTCCTCCCGATCACTTAAAACATAACGGTTCAAAAATTACATCAGAGGGCAGACCTCCCCATCCACTCGATCCAACAAGGGATGTGAGGTCCCGTTCTTCTTCTACCTTGGGCATGCGTGCGGCCGTGGCGATGGGCAAAGTCGAGCCTGTCATTTCCAACGGCTCGCCTGCAAGCATTAAATGCATGTCACCCTTTCGCACCTAGGCCACGCCTGTCTCAACCTACCTGTCCCATCAATCGTGTCCAAGCTCAGGACCTCCCATGGACCTCCGCATGGGCTAAGCTCACCATGAGCTTAACCCATGGTGCAGACCTCTGTGCCATTGGTATAAGTTCCTCGAGCTCCCCTTTGGCTTCTTTTACACACTTGGAGCTTGCCATGCCCGTGCTTGGTGAGCTCCTACCTCCACCGACCTCCCTCTTGGCCGCTTGTCGAGAAGCTTGGAGTCCTTGGTGAAGGCTTGCTCCAAAGGGCTCCCTCTCAACCTCTTGCTCAATTAAGCTCCCCCAAAATCTCCTGAGTTGAACCTAACTCGTTGTTAGGTTGACCTTTTCAGGAGGGGCTAGTGGAGTTTGAAGCTTGGAGTTGGAGCTTGGGCTTGAAGCGTGGAGCTTCCAATCTTCTCCAACTCGGCCATCGCCATCCTCGACCTCCCGGCATCGTTAGGACCTCCGGTACTCCTCGATAGTCCTAGGCGCCGGGCACCCGCATGTATGATGTCGCGAAGATTTTGTTTGGGCACCCGCTGAATGTCGCCATGAGCTTTTTCTTTTCAACACGCCTTTTGGCCGTGCTTGTCGTCGTGGTCATCTCGCTCACGGCGTTTAAAACGCCGCCATTGCCGAGAGTGATCCCAAGCGAACGCTATTGCGCACACATTGGCGCTCGATTGTTCTTCTTGGCGAGGTCCGCATCGCCGGCATTGGCCACGCTCTTTGCGGGAAGGTTTTGTCGGAGCACGGGCGTCCAAATGCCCTTAAGACGAGATCCTCCCCTTCAATGTGCTAATCATTGGCCAATCTCATTAATCATTGGTTTCGCCATCGCTCTTAACCCCGTCCCCTTTGCGCGCATTTAAGATCCCTTGCGCGGACCTCCTTGTTATCCCGCGCATTAGCTATGTCCATGCGTGCGGCATAAGCTGCGTGGTCGCGAGCTCGGGGCGCCCATGACCTCCTCGAGGAGATCTTGAGCGCCCAAGACCACCCCTTGGGCTATCGTGCCGCCTGACCTCCCTAGAGGTCTGTGACGTTAGGACCTTCCCTTAGGACCTCCCTAGGTCATCTCAGCCGCTCATGACCTCCCCTGTAGATCTTGACCGTCAAGGTCCTCCCTCGACGATCTGGACCATCAAAGTCCTCCCTTGGAACATCTGGACCGTCCAAGACCTCCCCTGTGAGGTCCTGACGATGTAGATCTTCCTCGGGGAGATCTTGGTAGTTTAGACCTTCCTTTGGAAGATCTCAACCGTTGACGACCTCCCTCGTTAGATCTGGTCCGTCCGGACCTTCCCCCATCGCTGTGGTCCGTTGATTCCCCATCTACGCCCACGACCTCCCTCACCTCGCGCATGTGCGTTGTTAGGAGGTCCAGACCTCTGGACCTCGAGTCTTGTGCAAGTGCGTTGTTCTCTGGGAGGTCTTGAGCCGTTAGATCTGAGATCTGTGGCTCACGCCCTCCCTTGTATTTCTGGTTTTAGAACTTCAAGTGAACTGTTATTTTAGCCAACCGAAAAAGGTAATAACTTCAAAATTTCCTATCTAATTCATTCTAAATCCAAATGAGGTCATTCAAATTGTGTTAGCTCTGTCTTGAACTTGATTTTAATCCTAAAATGATTGTAAGTTGAGTTCAGCTTCAGAGCACAGTTTTGCCATTAGATTTTAAAACTCACTTAAATATACACCCAAATTAATGCTTAACTTGTAAAATACATAACTAATGCTCTGTAGATTATTTTTCAGTGGGACCAACTTTGTTGGTTTCCTCTATTAATGAACTCCCTGTGAAAATTAGTTTTGAGCATGTTGCTGTTAGGAAAATGAGGACTTGTGCATTATAATTTTGTTCAAGTTCTTGTTTTTGAAAAATGGTAGAAAGTGCAATCTAGCTCCAAATGAGATGAACTCAATTGTGTTATTCATCTCATGAGGTGCTGGTTTTGTTGTAAAATTTCAGTGTCACCACTGTTCTAGAAAATGTTGCCTCATAATTAAATTAGTGAATAGTGCAGTTTGGTATTTTTAGGCTGAGCAGAATTGATTTCATCATATCTTTTGCATTAAGAATCCAAATCAATTGGTTCTTGTTGCTAAATTCATGATAAATCATTGTCTTGCTGCTGTAGAAATTTCAGAGTATTTGGAGTTCGTTTGCTGTGCTGTCCTTGATTACTTTCGTCGTTCTTATCGGTTCTTTATCACTTTTCCGTTAGGTTTCGACATTTGTGGTGATCCCGAGAGTGACCCTCTGGCACAACTTGAGCAACAGCCACAAGGCAAGCAGTTTGATCATTTCCATCATTGTCCCATTACTTTAAAGCTTAATATATTGTTTTACTTGTATGTATGCATGCTACTTTGTGTTAAAATATCGTTAGCAAGCCTATAGTTGCATAATCTGTAGGAATTGTTTATCCTCTACTACCATGAGCCTAGGTTATTTGCTGTGGTGGGAGCTCGTTGGATGAGCTCTTATCACTTAGTAGTTTCGATTTAAAGGGCTTAGACATGCTTAGTTTTCGGTAGTTATGGGCGATCGTCGACTTAGTCGATGGTCTTGATCACTCAAAACTGATTATTACTCCTATATGTCCAGCACTTGTGCTTTGATTTATTTGTAAAATCAAAACTGAAAATAAAAGATTGATTTAGACTTGGGCATATTGGATGGATGGTGTGGTTTTTGGATGTGGTGGTATGCCCGAGTCAACAAGGACCTAATTCTTGCGCCATTGATCCAAGCAATTATGCGTGCTAACCACACGAGGGGATATGGGACCTCTCTTGACTAAGTACTTTGGGCGGTGCTAATTGGGGTCGCTTTCGGTTGGTGTGTTTAAAGATAAAATGTGTGTGTGTGGTGTGGGAATGGAGCAAAGGCGGACCGGTTAGGCTGTCCATTGGGTCCTTATCCCGTGGGTTGTGCGGGTCGAATTAGCATCGCCCATTGGAAATATCTCGTAGGACTTAGCCGTGCCGGCACACCAAAGGTAGTGTGCTTAAAGGAAAGGCGGTCTGACGTGTGGGTACATTGGTACACCCCTGCAGGGATAAAACTATTCGAATAGCCTCGTCCTAGGTTATGAACACGCTTGGTTATTTCCCATAAGAATTAGACTACAACCTTTAATTAAAACTTGACATGGTTGGCATGAACGGGGAGTTCATGCTATTGTTGTGGTGACTTGGGTTAGTCACTTCCAGGTTGATCTTGTTGTTGTTACTATGTTATTATCTCGTTGTTATTTCAACAATTAAAATGCTTTGCCAAATTGCCTTCAATCTATTATGTTATTGCAAATGAAACTTGCTTTATGCTACAATGAGTCCAAAGCCTCATCCACTTAAATAAAGCTTGCATGTAGCTATTTATAGTTCTGTTATCTCACACGTAAGTCTTATGGAGTACTTTATGTACTCATCCGCCTGTGGTTGTGGCATTTTTGTGGCTTTTGTTGCAGAGGAAGAAGGTGAGCTCCAAGAGCCTCTCTTTTGTGCTACGTGTTGCGCCTTCTTGACGACTAGCTTGGCGGTCGGTCGAGATGCCTAGGGGTTAAGGCACACCGATTGGCTTTGTGTTATAGCCATCTTTATGGCACTTTTGCTTCCGCTGTTTTCTTAGTAGTTCTTGTTGTTATTTGGCCGGAAGGCCCCTCTTTTGTAATATCTATCCCTTATTTATATTAACTTCTGGTTTGTTGCTTATGTACTATGTGTTGTATGGAATTGATACATTCTTTTGTTGTGAGGTATGTATATCGCATGATTCGGGAGTATACATCTCTCGAGACTGGGTTTATTTGGTTGATAATACTAGGGTCAATTGGATGACTAAGTATTATGAGCTTAATAAATCCGGGTGCTCACAATTATGAAGTGTGATATAGGATTATGGTGTTGTAGCGCATACCGAAAATCGCGTCCTGTGTTGCAGTGTGGCGCTCGATTCGTTGTGTGTCCCTCCCTCGGCAACATAGGCGCTAAACGACCTACGTAATTCCAAAAAGTTATCGTTAGCCATTTCAAACGAAGGAAGACTACAATAGAGTTATGTATGGAGGAAATGAGCATACATGTCGAGTATTCCTTGCACAAGGGTGACGTCGTGCTTTTTGTTGAGTAGGGAATCAAGGTATATTACCTTGTTCCTCTTTGGTACAATGACTAAAAGGATCCAGTGGAACCTACTCATGCATGTCGCTATAGTCATTAAACCTAAGTTCGTGCTGCGTATAAAGTACAAATAAAGTTTGTATAGCAAGTAGTGAAGCACTTACTTTTGGTTGTAGGGCACCATTATGTAGTCCTTGTCGCCCTGAGCAAGCAATCTCATCGTTATGTATTTCACAACGTAGGATGCGTCTTCGGTGATGCATTGCTCAGAGATCAAGTGTGGGTCAAGGAAACCCACTGGTTCTCGCCATCGCCGGGTATTTTTCATCATGTATCTATACATAAGCAATGAGTTGTGACATTTATCGGTATTACGTGAATGTAGAACTTGATTGTACGCACTTACAATGTCCAGCATCGTAGAAGTGAGGCGTCGAGGGCATTCAGGCTAAATAGGTCAAATAAGTCGTCGAAGCCCACAACGAAGTGGCCCGGCTCGTCGAAGAAATGTTCCTTCGATTATCTGACAGTGATTCTAGTATCGCATCCCTTCTCTTTGGTCTTCCGCATGTACCAAACATGCAAAGAGTAGCAACCTACTCTAGCGCAGGCTAATACTGAGTCGGGGCTAACAAACTTCCGAGGGAGTATGTCCTGGGCTTGGGAGGCGCCTTAATGTTCTTCGATTTCGATTTGGCCTTAACGACTGACCTACTACATATCTTCCTGCGAGATGACTCGGGAACCGATATGGCGACACACTTTTCTTGTTCCTTCGGCATCTTCTCCACAGGAACCGATGAGGCGACCTTCTAAAGCGAAGGTTGAGGTCGAGTCATCGAGGGTCCTGTTGGCAAAGCATGGTCGTGTTGAGATCACAGCACTGCAGGGTCCAGGGCGATGTCCTTCTTGGGCCACTGGATAAAGTGTACCTGGCATCCCCTAGTATTCTGATGTCTTCGTTCTGGAAAATCTCCAGCGGGACGGCCATGAAATTGTCATACCATGTCCACCTGGACCCTGGCGTAACACTACGCTAGCTGGGCACCGTGCTATGCTGTTCCTTCCTGGCATAGATACGCCATCCCTCGCCCAGCCTTAATAGAAATGGACCCAACTAGCCTCACTTGGAGCTTGCAGGGCGTCGGCTCCTACAAAACGATACATAATTAGCTAAGACGTCCTATAGGTCTATCTTTGGAGCATTCTAGAGATGTACATTATCTTGATGTCGTCGATAGGTAATTGGACGTCGCCATGTTCAGAAATTTGCATGGACGCGACGCCATCGATGTTGAGGAGGACCGCTCCCAAAATAACGGGGCGGACTTATGCATCGGTTGAGGAGTTGATTCATTTGATCCTGCAATCTTGTTATCTGTCCTTGAAATTTTGCAGTAAGCCTCGCATTAATCTCCTCTACCAACCGGTCCTCACGCTCGCCCTTGGATCTCTTCCTACTCCTATACATGTAGGATCGTCTGGGAATCCGTCCCTCTAATGTACGTAAACCCCAACGCCTCGCGTGCAACCCGGGTGCTCCTTGTTTTCTAGGGCCGTGGATAGTATATCATTCTCCCTGACTACTTCGAAAGAGCCTTGGGAAGATTCGGTAGTCAATGCGTGCTGCAAGAGGCCATCATGTTAGTTTAGACACTATGAAGTTATGGACTTATTAACAACTAGGTAGTTCAACATATTTACTAGACGTTGGGACACTTCATCGTCTGCTGGTTTGTGAAAGAGATGTTGTTCGAAGATATGGTTGATGCCCTCGCTCTTAACCAGCATCGGGCGCTCTTGCCTGTGATCCTAGCAAATGGCCAGGTTGCATTCTCATCCTCCGTCGTCCATTGTGTGGTTTTACCCGCGTACCCAGCGGTGCCGAGTTTGTCGGGGTGAGTTTTTTGTTCCTAGAGAGCCTTGTGCGTCGTACTTTGCTCCTGAAATTCGACCATCGTCTTCATCTGCACAAAAGCGTCCCATATATCATGCGACAAGAATTAATACTTCGTGAAAGGCGTCTGACATGTGTTCACGTATTTCGTGACAAGCATGCTCTTAAAGGTCATCCACACGTATCCCATCGCGAGTAACGCCTTGTAGGACCGGAAAGGCGCCTAGAGGGGGGTGAATAGGAGCTCTCCTATTTTTCACCTCGTTCAGATTCAACACAATATCACTCCAGTAACTACAGAAGCTATGAAGATCAATATTCAAGTACAGCAGAAGACTTGTGTTGAACCCAAAGCAAAATTCCCAAAGCAAAAAACCAAAAGGACTCAAACCCTAAAGGGGCGGTCAGACCGGCGTGTATTACGCGGTTAGACCAGGGTGCGGTCTGACCGACGTTATGAAAACGGTCTGACTGGCCCTGACCAGAAACAGTGCAGATAGCCCAAAACCGAAACGAAAATCGGTCTAACTTTTGATCTACACGGCCAAACTTGACCAAATTTGGAACACACCTTCCTAATGATATTAGAAACCTATTCCAAGCAACGAATGAGTAGATCCACGTCAAAGTTTTAACATTTTTCCATTTGAGCGAAGAGAGGTTCAAAACCGGGCAAAAACGAAAACTTGATCCAACACTTGGTCGTGGGAGATTGATGATCTAGGTGATCTTAGATATGTTCCCACATGTCACAGTAAGGTAGAAGAGGGCACGAAACCAACCAAAAAAGTAATGGATCAAAGAAACCTCCAAAATCTCAAATATAGAGTAAGAACACAAAAGAGACTCATCTTTGGGAATCTTCCATAGATTGATCTGAGGTTGAGAGGGTTTATAGCCACTCCATTCATGGAGGACAAAGCTTCAACCATGAGCACACAACTCAACTCATCTACCTAGAGCCCTAAGCCTCTCCTCTTTCTCTAATACCCTAAAACCAAACTAGGGTTTACAAATGAAGTGCTTGGGGGTTGCTTGACAGCACCCCTTCCTATTTATAGTGAGGCCTAGACCTTCTAGAAGACAAACCCTAATGGGCTCCCGTTAAGGCCCAACACAAACGGGTCACACACGCACGCATTTTAAAGCGTCGTCTTCATTTGTCTTGACCTAATCCACTTCTTGACGTATCATCTTGCGCCGCGGGTTGGCAAAAGGTCACCAAGGCGATATTTGGTAAAATTACCACAATACCCCTTTCTCGATCTTTTCCGAAGACCAAGTCCGAACTGCGCGAAACACATCCATGCTTCGCCACGTGTAGATTGATCCAGCGGCTCTCATCATGTCGGCAAGTCTCTCCCATCCGGCTCCCACTGGACCACCATGGCACTTGCACCGACCCCCGCGCCGCTTGATCCAACCAGTCTCACCGAACTGCCCGTTCGGTCACCTTTGTCCATTCTGCGCCATGCTTGAGTCCATTGAGCTCACCTGGTATCCTTGATCATTCTGAACCTCAGTTCTCCAAGCTTAGTCCCGATCCTCCTCGCCGTTGACCGTCGTTGACCTCCAAGCGTCCTGCACAACAATAGACAAAGAAATCGATTCCGGGAATAAGTTCTTCACAACTTGACCCACGTTAGCGAAAACATGCATCATGCAACACATATGCACTAAAGCCCATGACCTTAAGCTAACCCAACAAGCATCGCTGACAAATCGACAAAACAAGTCAAAATCGCTCGATCACCGTTAAGGTATCGATCGCCAATGACTCGACAGTTAATCTTTGCCGGTAACGCAGATCGACAAACCGCAAATGCCATTGCCAATTGTATCATCATCCTAAGATCATGCACATATCCCCTTGTGTGGATATCATGGGGATATGCTTGAGATCTTAGGATGATGTTACAATTGGCAATGTCGTTCACAGTTTGTCGAATCGCATGTTTTCAAAAGCTCAAGCTGTCAAGTCTCTGGCGATCTCAAGGCCCGACCGCCATGGTGGCGCCGACCGCCATGCTGTGTGGTTTCTCTGGAATGGTCATTTGGCGGTCGACCGCCGAGTAGGGTCCGACCGGCTTTACTGAGCGGTCAGACCGGCCATTGTATTGTCTTTGGATTTTAGAGCTGGGCCAAAAATAGAGGGTGTAGACAAGTGAGAGGGTTCTTCTGCACTTGGTCTCATAATTTTTGGAGCTTCTAGGCAAAAGTTCTATTGGTTTGAAAATTCCAGTAGGTTTTGGATTTCCAGGGAGGAAATTTGGCTAAGTCCCACTGGTGGT
Source organism: Phyllostachys edulis (assembly GCA_036346405.1). Lineage (NCBI taxonomy): Eukaryota > Viridiplantae > Streptophyta > Magnoliopsida > Poales > Poaceae > Phyllostachys > Phyllostachys edulis. The sequence goes on along the minus strand of CM070546.1, from coordinate 79,744,796 downwards.
CGACCAGCTAACAGTGGTGGTCGACCGTTAGGCGGTCGAGGCCGCCAAAGTGGCGGTCGACCGTTTTTAATCTGTTCATCGCCAATCGGTGGCGATGATCGTTGGGTTAGGTCAAGTTCATGGGTTTCATGGCATATGTGTTGCATGATGCATGTTTTGACTAACGTGGGTCAAGTTATGAAGAACTTGTTCAGCATTTCTTGGTCTATGTTTGTGCAGGTTGCTTGGAGGTCAACGACGGTCAACGGCGAGGATGATCGGAACTAGGCTTGGAGAGCTGAGGTCCAGAACGATCGGGGATGCCGGGTGAGGTCAATGGGTTCAAGCATGGCGCAGAATGGACAAGGATGACCGAACAGGCAGTTCAGTGCGACGGGTTGGATCAAGCGGTGCGGGGGTCGGTGCAAGTGCTATAGTGGTTTCGGTGGAAGCCGGATGGGAGAGACTTGCCGACATGAAGAGAGCCGCAGGATCAACCTACACGTGGTAAAGCATGGATGTGTTTCACGCAGTTGGGATTCGGTCTTTGCAAAAAGATGGAGGAGGGGTATTTTGGTAATTTTATCAAATACCGCATTGGTGACCTTTTGCCAAATCACGGCGCAAGATGGCGCAAGGTGAAGTGGATTTGGTCAAGAGATGAAGACGTCGCTTTAAAACGCGTGCGTATGTGATCCGTTTGTGTGTGGGCCTTAACGGGAGCCCATTACGGTTCAATCTTCTAGAGGTCTAAGCCTCCACTATAAATAGAGGAGGGAGGTGGCTACACCCCCTCAACCCTTTCATTGTGTTTGAAACCCTAATTTGCTTAGGGAGAGGATTAGTGGAGGTTAGGGTTCTAGAGAGTTGGATTGGATTTTGTGCTCATGTATTGAGTCTTTGTCCTCCATTGGTGGAGTGGCTATAAACCAATACCCAATCAAATCAATCCAAAGAGAATTTTCTCCAGATGAATCTATTCTCTCTTTTTCTCTCTATTTGGTGATTTGGTGCCTTTCTTTGATCCACGAGTTTTTGCTTGGTTTCTTGGCTTGATCTAACTTGCTGTAACACCCTGGCTATGCAGAAGCCAAGAAGCTACCTGAAAGTCTAACGTACAACGGCAAAACGGAGTAATTTCAACCATTTTTTTTCAAACAATAATGTTTTTACCAAATAGAACTAAGATGTTTCTCTAAAATTCGGCAGAACCTCATTTGCATAGATGACTATACCGAAGGTCCAAACAGTTTAATATAGCATCAATCAACAATCAAATCATCCAATTTAACGAATCATCAAAGGACATCCAGGATAAGCTAAACAACTATAGCATAATCAAAAGACATCCTGAATCTTCTAATCAACCCTATTACCAATTATTGAGACTCTACTGGACCAATTAATTTCAACAACTCAATAAAACCATCAACCAAACATTCTAAGCCATCAACGAGAATTAATTGAACTCAATCAACGAATGAATAAGAACATAAATGGTTCATCCATGACCACAATTAAAACAGCCACCACGAAGGATGGTCACAATATGAATCTAGAGTAATTATCAAGAATAGGAACTGTGGCTAAATGGACTAGGTTATTCATTGTGGTTAGTGATTATGTGACGTGCACCAAGTCTACCCCTTCCCATGCATGTCGCTGTCTCGAGAGGTACCTGGCAAGCACAACACAGCAAGGGTGAGTCCACGACTCAGCAAAGTGCAATAGCAAATCAAACAATAGCATCATAAATAGTCAAAGGGAATAAACAATCCCATCGTGAATAACATCATTATATACCACCATCCATCTCTTATGACAGCATCATGAATAGTCAAAGTAATTAAACAATTCCATCAGGAACAACAACATTATAGGCCAAACCACCAAATCTCCATCTTATGCAGAAATGCAATGAATATGTCATCAATGCATCTCTTCACTTCTTAGCAATTACCGGTAATGCCGAGTAGGGTATCCATCGATACCTACTCACGGCTTGTGCCCTCTAAGCACAGGGATCCAAGCCCACACTCCAAGTCATGTAACAGTTCTCACCGACCTCATCGGATTAGTTACATGACTTTCCACGGGTGTGGGGACCAAAGCCCGTCCAATGCATGATGGGGGCCTAGCACCCATCCAATGCCTGACGGGGACCTCAAGGAAACAACCCCTTGGCTACCACGTAGTCCAAGGTTCTAAAATGAATGACATGATGCAAAATTTAAAGCATGTTACTAACTCATCATGGGAAGTAATATTCATCATCATTATCGAACTTAAAGATTCATCATTATACATGGCATTCATCAATTTAGGAAATAAAGCATCACATCATTATATACTACTTGCACTTGTCCACTGTCATTACCATGATTCATCATTGTCATTATTAGCAAGGTAGTCTCAGTGCTCACCTTGTCCCATCATCATTGCCATTAATCATGAAACTATTACCATGTGAACATTTAGACATTGTCATGTAAGCATTCTCATGTAATCACCACCATGTAAGCGTCATCACATAAACATTAGCACGCGTCGTCATGTAAACTGTTGGACCGAAAAGGCGACTAGAGGGGGGTGAATAGGAGCACCAAATCTTTTTCACTTTGAATGGATTCAACTCGCAAATCGCAAATCACTCCAATAGCTATGAGAGCTATGAAGATGAATGCTTAAGCACAGTGGAAGACTTGTAATGAATCCACTCCTAAACCCCAAAGCTCGAAGAAACAAAAAGCGAAGAAGTGCTGAAAAATCGTGGAAATCGAACAACCGCGAGTAAATGGGCGGTCGTGATCGATGTCTATGACCAGAGTAAACGAAGCGGTCGATCGACAAAGTCTTGATATGACCGTAGGCAAGCCAAGCGGTCGTACTGATTGTCCCGGAAACGACCTCGACGAGCGAAAACCAAAATTGGCACAACTTTTGATCCACTTGGCCAAACGCTACGAGATTTGAAACACACCTTCCCAAGGAGGTTAGGAACCTATTCCAAGCAAAGAATGACTAGATCCACGTTAAAGATCCTACCTTTCTTGAATTGAGCGAAGGAGGTTTCAAAACCGAAGTTTCAACCAAAACATGATCTAAACCTTGCTCGTGGGTGATGGATGATCAAGATGATCTTAGATGTACTCCCACATGTCACAGCAAGCTAGAACACGGCAAGAAACCAAGCAAAACTCATGGATCAAAGAAACACCTCAAATCATCAAATAGAGAGAAAGAAAGCAAATAGACTCATCTTTGAGAGAACTTTCTTTGGATTGATTTGATATGGTATTGGTTTACTGACCACTCCATCAAGGAGGACAAAGACTCAATACATGAGCACGAAATCAAATCCAACTCTCTAGAACCCTAACCTCCACTAATCCTCTCCCTAAGCAAACTAGGGTTTCAAACACAATGAAAGGGTTGAGGTGGTCATCCAAAGACACCCCTATTTATAGTGGAGGCTTAGACCTTCTAGAAGAGTAACCCTAATGGGCTCCGTTAAGGCCCAAAACAAACGGGTCACACACGCACGCATCTCAAAGCGCCGTCTTCACTTTTCTTGACCTAATCCACTTCACCTTGCGCCATCTTTGCGCCATGGTTGGCATTAGGTCACCAAGGCGGTATTTGGTGAAATTACCAAAATACCCCTTCTCGATCTTTTTGCAAAGACCGAGTCCCATCTTCGTGAAGCACCTCCATGCTTCGCCACGTGTAGATTGATCCAGCGGCTCTCTTCATGTCGGCAAGTCTCTCCCATCCGGCTCCACCAAAACCACCATGGCACTTGCACCGACCCAGCGCTTGATCGAACCCCGTCAGACCGAATCGCCTGTTCGGTCACCTTTGTCCGTCTTGCGCCATGCTTGACTCCATTGACCTCACCCGCATCCCGATCGTTACGGACCTCGGCTTTCCAAGCTTAGTCCCGATCATCCTCGCCGCTGACCGTCATTGACCTCCAAGCAACCTCGCACATCAATAGACAAAGAAATCGAATCCGGAACAAGTTCTTCACAACTTGACCCACGTTAATCAAAACATGCATCATGCAACACATATGCCATGAAACCCATGAACTTGACCTAACCCAACAACAAAACTCCAAGTTAACCAAACTTAGAACCAAAACCGTACAACCGCCAAGTTAACTCCCAGACAATCAAGATCAAGGTCGTATCATTTATATACCAAGGGTCGTATCGCTCCTCAAGGAAATCCAAAACTTCCCAAAACATCTTCTCTGGAAAAACCATACCGCTTCTCAAACGGTTCAACCGTGATCTTGGTACAACCGCTCTCTATCGCCGGTTCTATCAAGATCGCGATCGTCTGCATGACTTACACGCCGGTACGACCGATTGTCCTGACATTTGCTGAAAACGCTGTTTCGACAAACCGAGAACGACATTGCCAATTGTAACATCATCCTAAGATCTCAGGCATATCCCCATGATATCCACAATCTCCCCCTTGATGAACACATTGGCAATTTCCTCAAATGCAAATTTTGAGGTTTGAAAAGTAAAACTTCAAGTTTTTCGCTCAAAGGCACAACTTGATCCAAATGCAAGAAAAAGCAAAGGAAATGACCAAGTTGGCTCCAGAATAGTATCAGCAAGTGAGATACGGCAAAAAAAAAGCAAGAAAGCTTCAAAATCCAGAAAAGTGTCAAAATCTCACTTAAGGTCCATATGAAAGAACAATTGTTCGATATGACCTTTGATCATTGTGAGGATCAAGAATTGCAATTCAAGATCAGAAGTAGCAATAAAACCATAAGAATGCAAATAAGAAACTCCCCCTCACTATGATCCTCAGAATTTCAATTTTTCTCCAAGAACTCCCCCCTTTTTCAAACATCTTCTCCCCAAACAACTTCTCCCCTTTTTAACATTTTTACAATATCTTCTCCCCCTTTGACAATGGAGTCATCAAGGAATCACGCCTTCCTCTCGTCCAGAGATGACAAATGCAGAATGAGGAAAAAGCATGAGAAGGAGTATGCATGAAATGCAATGGAGTGGCTTCAATTTTTTGTATTTTTCAATTGTTGAGTACAAGAAGCTTTGGAGATTACCCAAAAGAACAAGTTAGCATTTCTAAAGTTGCACAAACAACATATCAAGCCTAACAAATAGCTAGCAAGATCATGATAAAACATATATAACAAAGCTAAGCAAGAAGGCTCAATATAAAGCAATGAATTTTAGCATTTTAAGCAAAGCTTCAAATCTAGCAAGTTCATCAATAGTGATCCTAAAATGATACTGGCCATGTCAAAATGTCAACGTGAGATCCAAAAGCTAACTATGACCACATTAAGAGACAAAAAGGTCCTGAATTGAATCATTTTGCTCAATTTTCTCAAATGCCCATTTTCAACTGTTTTCAATTGCAATGAATATTCAAGTTGATAAAGGTCTATCTTAGTAAAGAAGATCCCGGACTAGGAGCCATCCACAATCTCTTCCTAAGTTTCAACCAATTTGACAATTTGCATTTTAGCATTGTGCTAGATCTCAAGCCTCACTACGACCATCCCAAGCAACAAAAGCTTAAGAGAGTGGTCTAGGTCATCCAAAACTCCCCCTGAGTTCATGCCTAGTACCATGGCAAGCAGTCTCATGAGAAAGAATTGGTGAGATCAGTTCTTTCGCACAAAAGAGATCATTTTTTTTATTTTGCACAAGAGCAGTTTTAGATTCTCAAGAACACAAAAAGCTCAAGTAATGATCAAAGCTAGATTCAAGAGCTAACAAAGCAATTTTGACAGGGCCAATGTCATAAAAGGAGCACTAATTGCATGGCTCGGTAAACAATTCACAAATTGCTAATTTCTTAGTTCAAGTTGTTTTTCAAGTTCTAGCTCATACAAAGAAAGACTTAGCTACACATGTGAAAGCATGATAATTCTAGCAAGTCAAAGAACTAGACATGGCATTGAGCAAGAATTTGAAACACTAAAGCTCCAAAGGGTAATAAGCAAAGCTTCATTAATTTTAAAAGATAAGCAGAAAAGCTTATATTACAATGCATCTTTTGGATTTTTCATATGAATGCAATATGATACAATGAGATGCAAGAAAAGCTCATAAAGCCTAAAAAGCCTAAAAAGATCAACAAGATCAAAAGAAGATAAAAAGAAACCAAAAGAACAAGAAAAAATCAGAAAAGATCCAACTCCCCCTCAAACCAACCCATAGGGATAAATTACCCTAACTCACTTCTCAAGGTGGCAAACCTTGTTGGGTCTAAAGGCTTGGTGAGGATATCGGCTAAGCGAGCCTCGGACTCCACAAAATGTAGCACAATATCACCCTTCTCAACGTGGTCTCTAAGGAAGTGATAGCGAATGTCTATGTGCTTGGTCCTAGAATGTTGCAATTGGGTTTTTAGCAATGTTAATAGCGAAGTGTTGTCACGTAAGAGAGAACACTAGCAAAAGTTAACCCAAAATCCTTAAGAGTGGAGACCATCCACAAAATCGACTCTGACAACTAGCGGCTGACTACATATTCAACAAAGAAGGATTGTGCAATGTAAGACCGCTTCCTAGAAGACCAAGAGACAAGAGAAGTGCCTAAGAAATGACATGTGCGGATGTGCTCTTCCTATCTAGCCTCTGACCCGCAAAATCGAATCAAAACCCCGAATGGACAAATAAGAAGAACAAGAATACCAAATGCCATCTTGAAGGGTAGAGTGTAAATACACGAAAATGCGCTTAACGGCTTGGCGATGTGAAGTCCTCGGTGGCGCTTTGAAACCTCGCCTGAGGCAGATCAAGTGGATGTCCGGTCTTGAGGCCGTCAGTCTGAAGGAGCCGATCATCTTTGCGGTACTCGCGTTGATCCACGGCTTCTCCTTCCTCATCTGGATCCAAAGCGATCGATGTCGCCATGGGAGTGGCGATCGGCTTGCAATCACCCATCTCAAAACGCTTGAGCAAATCCTTGGTGTGCCGTTTGATGGATGAAGATCCCTTCCTTGCATTGCTTGATTTGTAGCCCAGAAAAGTAGTTGAGCTCTCCCATCATACTCATCTCAAATTCCTGGACATGGTCTCGGAAAAAGCTGGAAACAAGAGCATGAGAGGAACCACCAAAGATAATATCATCTACATAAATCTGAACAAGCAGGAAGTCATTGCCATGCCTAAGAATGAAAAGAGTCTTATCAACCTTTCCCATTTCAAACTCATTCTTAAGCAAGAAGGTCTTAAGTCTATCATACCAGGGCTCTAGGGGCTTGCTTAAGACCATACAAGGCTTTGGATAGCTTAAAAACATGATCAGGGTGTTTGGGATTCTCAAAGCCAGGGGGTTGCCTAACATACACTTCCTCCTCTATAAACCCATTCAGAAAGGCACTCTTAACATCCATTTGATGCAACCTAAAACCTTTAGATGCAGCAAATGCAAGTAAGATGCGAATGGCTTCTAATCTAGCAACAGAGCGAAGGTCTCATCAAAATCTAACCCCTCAACTCGGCTAAAGCCCCGAGCTACCAACCTAGCCTTGTTTCTAACCACAGAGCCATCCTCATTTTGTTTATTTTAAACACCCAACGGGTTCCTAATTACATTATGACCACTAGGAGGATCTACAAGGTTCCAAACTTTATTTCTTTCAAAATTCTCTAACTCCTCATGCATGGCATTGACCCAACTAGCATCGATAAAGCATGTGATATATCTTTGGGTTCAAAAGAAGCTACAAATGCAGAGTGAGAGAAAAGACTCGGATCATGATACAGAGCGAGTGACTCGCTCATGGAGATTACCAATCATCGATCCGGAGGTGTTGCTTCTGAATGTGCAAAGGAGCGCTGGGGAGATAGCATCTCCTCAACCTCCGCAGTATCTTGATGAAGAAATCGCAGCAGAGCCTCAATTGGAGGTGAAGCGATCGTGCGAGTTACGAGTTTGGGCAATTTGCACAGAACATCGACAGCAGTGAAGGAGCAAAATCAAGTTCATCCTCATCTTCTTCAACAAAAATGCTCTCTGTCACTGTAAGTCACCAAACATCGGATCTAGCTCGGGGCTAGTCTCATCAAAAGTGACATTGCATGTCTCTGAACAATGTTAGTTTCAACATTAAAAACCGAAAACCCTCGAATGAGCGGGATAACCCGAAATAAACCATCACAAGTCCTTGATTCAAATTTATCTAGGTTCCTGTCTTGAGAATAAAACACTTGATCCAAAGACTCGAAAGTGAGAAGCAGAGGGTTTTCTACCAAAACGAAGCTCATATGAAGTCTTGCCCAAAGACGGTCTTAAAAAGACACGGTTTGAAATATGGCAAGCCTGTAGCAATAGCTTCGGCCCAAAATCTCCTTGGTGTGCTATACTCATCTAACATTGTCCTAGCCATCTCGACTAGAGTCTGTTCTTCCTTTCCACAACGCCATTTTGTTGAGGGACGTGTGGAGAAGAGAACGATGCTCAATACTGCGCTTCGGCACAAAAGAGGCAAAAGAAGCGTTCTTGAACTCCGTGCCATTATCACTGCGGATCGCTCTCAAGGCACCAGGAAGTTCAGAAGCCAAACGAAGAACAAGGTCATGATAATGATCAAAAGCCTCATCCTTCGAAGCAAGAAAGAACACCCAAGAGTATCTCGAAAAATCATCGACTATGACAAGAATGTACCAATTGCCACCGATCGATCGAACTCTAGCGGGACCAACAAGTATCCATATGAAGCAAGCGTCTCAGTCCGTCGGTCATAACCATAGTCAATGACGGGTGTGAGGCGGCAACTTGTTTGCCATGCCTACGAGGCGCACATCTGACATCCTTGCGACTTTGAGTTTAGGCAAACCTCTCATGAGATCAAGGCCGCTAACTCGTGTCGGATGATCAAAACCAATGTGCCCCAAACGTCGGTGCCAAGCGGATATCGAAGAAGATGCAATCAAACACTTAAGAGATCCGACAAGCGATTGAAAAAGTCGGCTCAAAAATTCTACCAACTCTAGAAATCCCAAAAACGAGCTCACCAAAAGAATCAAGCACACGACAGGCATTCTTCTTAAAACGAGTCTCATAGCCATCATCGAGAAGCTGTGAGACAGAAAGGAGATTGTACCTTAGCTTAGACACAAGCGCGACGTCCTTGAGAATGAACTTGTCGTTCACCCTAATCATTCCAGTTCCTTCAATGCGCCCTTGTGTATCATCTCCAAAGGTGATGAAGGCATCACCTGTTGATCGCGTGAAGGAGGTGAACCATCTTGAGTCTCCGGTCATGTGGCGTGAACACCCGGAGTCGACGAACCATGTGTTCTTCCCCCTTCCGCGCCAATCCTGAAAATCAAGGAACAAAAGAGCGATGTGTCTCAATCATCAAGGTTAGTTAAGAGCGACTTGGGAACCCAAGATCTTGAGACACTCGTCATGAAAGTAGTATGCAAAGCAGATGTGCTATCCTTGACTTTATTAGCGCTTCTATTTTGAGCAATGGTAACAGAACATGAGATGCATCTGTCTAGGAACATGGTGATGAGCATGTGCAACAAATCCTAAGTCAGGTTCTTCTTTTATGCGTGACCATGTCTCATAAAAGCTCTAGGTTGATTAGATGACATTCTAGCAATATTTTTCTTAGCATTCTTCAACCTCGCCAATGAGAACTCAACCAAATGTCCACTCTTCTTGCAATAGGTGCAATGGTATTTTGTACCACTTGGGAGAAGCACCTTTTGGCTTAAAAGAAGGTTGGACAAACCTAGATTTAAAAACAGTTTTTGCATGTTGGGTTTTGAATTCAACTAAGCCATTTTCCAAGACACAATGACATTAGGCTTGGACATGTCTGGCGAGTTGTATCCTAAACCTTGCTTCTTAAAAGGAGTTTTAGATTTATCTAGAATCATGTTTAACTGTTTTTCACCATTAGAGAATCTTTCTAAAGTATCCTTGAGATATGCATTCTCTTTTTCAATATTAGCACATGATTCACAAGTCTTGCCCTTAATGGCTCTAGCATGTTTCTCCTTAAGATGAGCAACTTCAAGCTTATAGGCGGCACAAGAGGCACAAGATGTAGAATCAATTGAATCCTTAAGCTTGCAAACTTAGCTCTAACTCGCTTCTAGAATATCCTTAACTTCATGTTCGCTCTAGCGAGAAAGAGCAAAAGCTAGATTTCACATTACGAAGCATCCAACTTGCTAGAATCTAAGCATTTTTCACATGGAGCAGATTTAACATCAATTAGCTCAGTTCTAGCATTTTCAAGTTGATGCAAAGCAATATCATGAGCAGATTGCGCTTTAGGCGATTCGAGTGCAAAGCATGGCGGGATGAACATTCATCAACATCTAGACTCTTAGCATTCACAATCTCTAATGTCAAATTCTCGACTTGTGATTCTAGATCCTTGTTCCTAGCCATGGTGAACTTTAAAGCCTTATCCTGACTAAGCAATTGCTCATACATGTTATCGCATCTAGCGGAAAGGACATTATAGGATGGAAGTACCTCATCGTTGTCATCGGCGTCGTGAGTCGGCCATGAAGCACATGCCTGAAGTCCTTGGCCTTCCCTTTCTTGTCTTGAGGATCTCCTCCTCCTTGTCCTCCTCGCTCCGGAGTCCACATCGCTCATGGATTGATCTCCAAAGCGGCAAGGACCCGGTGAGCGACCTTCATGAGCTTGGCGACATCATACTTGGACTTGCCCCTTGAGGCTTCTTCGGCGAGCCTCTCAATCTTGTGGTTGCCCTTACCCTTGACTTTTTGGCGGTTGGCGGATGTGATATAGCTCTCCACACTCATAGCATGTCACAGGGCCACCTCTCTTTCGCTTCGACATTGTTATATGCCCGTGTGACTTTCTTGGCTAAAAGAGCTAAATCAGCCTCGGAAGACTCTCAAACTCTTCTTCTTGAATAGCGAGATAAACACGCAAGAGAAAAACCGAAGAAGACTCGGAAGAACCATCGAGTCCCTTGAAAGGATCACCACCAAAGCCATGTTATCCTTCTTAGGATTACCGCCTCTCTTGATCTCATGAGTCTTTAGCTTGCTATAAAGCAGCTCAAAGTGAGATTAGAGATCGGCGTTCTCCTCTATGGCAGTTGCCTTCATCTCCCACTCCTTGGTGTTGATTGCACCCAAGAGGTGGGTGGCATTCTCAGATTGAGAGTACTCAATGTCAACAGCTTTCATCTGATTGATCACCTTGTTAAAGCGAGTAAAGACGTCATCGATGCTCTCACCAGGACGCATCTCGAATTTGTTGTACTCTCGCTTGTAGACATTCTGACGCACTTGCTTGATCTGGGACGATCCCTCATGGTAAGTTTCGAGGGTGTGCCAAATCTCATGTGCGGTCGCAAGATTGCAAATCCTATCGTACTCTTGCCTACCAAGCCCAAAGATATAGAAGGTTCTTTGCCTTGTTGTTGTTAGCCAAAGGGTCACTGGCTTGCCGTAACAACCGGGCAAAAGCGAGCGGGCTCGAACAACCTCCCATATAGCTTGTCCTTCACTCTCAAGGAAAACTCGCATGCGATTCTTCCAATAGGCATAGTCGAGCCCATCAAAGACATGCGGCTTGGTCGAGTACTTATCCATCGCCAAGTTCAGTGACCGGTTAAGATCAAGATTGAACTAACCGGGCTCTGATACCACTTGTTGGACCGAAAAGGCGACTAGAGGGGGGTGAATAGGAGCACCAAATCTTTTTCACTTTGAATGGATTCAACTCGCAAATCGCAAATCACTCCAATAGCTATGAGAGCTATGAAGATGAATGCTTAAGCACAGTGGAAGACTTGTAATGAATCCACTCCTAAACCCCAAAGCTCAGCAAACAAAAACGAAGAAGTGCTGAAAAATCAGGGAAATCGGAACAACCGCAGGCAAATGGGCGGTCGTACCGATGTCTTGATATGACCGTGAGCAAGCGAGCGGTCGTATCGATGTCTTGATATGACCGTAGGCAAGCAGGCGGTCGTCTGATTGTCTGGAAACGTACCGACGACGAAAACCAAAATTGGCACAACTTTTGATCCACTTGGCCAAACGCTACGAGATTTGAAACACACCTTCCCAAGGAGGTTAGGAACCTATTCCAAGCAAAGAATGACTAGATCCACGTTAAAGATCCTACCTTTCTTGAATTGAACGAAGGAGGTTTCAAAACCGAGTTTCGAACCAAAACATGATCTAAACCTTGCTCGTGGGTGATGGATGATCAAGATGATCTTAGATGTACTCCCACATGTCACAGCAAGCTAGAACACGGCAAGAAACCAAGCAAAAACTCGCGGATCAAAGAAACACCTCAAATCATCAAATAGAGAGAAAGAAAGCAAATAGACTCATCTTTGAGAGAACTTTCTTTGGATTGATTTGATATGGTATTGGTTTACAGCCACTCCATCAAGGAGGACAAAGACTCAATACATGAGCACGAAATCAAATCCAACTCTCTAGAACCCTAACCTCCACTAATCCTCTCCCTAAGCAAACTAGGGTTTCAAACACAATGAAAGGGTTGAGGTGGCTGTCCAGCACACCCCCTATTTATAGTGGAGGCTTAGACCTTCTAGAAGAGTAACCCTAATGGGCTCCCGTTAAGGCCCAAAACAAACGGGTCACACACGCACGCATCTCAAAGCGCCGTCTTCACTTTTCTTGACCTAATCCACTTCACCTTGCGCCATCTTTGCGCCGGGTTGGCATTAGGTCACCAAAGGCGTATTTGGTGAAATTACCAAAATACCCTTCTCGATCTTTTGCAAAGACCGAGTCCCATCTTCGTGAAGCACCTCCATGCTTCGCCACGTAGATTGATCCAGCGGCTCTCTTCATGTCGGCAAGTCTCTCCCATCCGGCTCCCACCAAACCACCATGGCACTTGCACCACCCGCCGCCGCTTGATCGAACCGTCGCCGAATCGCCTGTTCGGTCACCTTTGTCCGTCTTGCGCCATGCTTGACTCCATTGACCTCACCCGCATCCCGATCGTTTCGGACCTCGGCTTTCCAAGCTTAGTCCCGATCATCCTCGCCGTTGACCGTCATTGACCTCCAAGCAACACGCACATCAATAGACAAAGAAATCGAATCCGGAACAAGTTCTTCACAACTTGACCCACGTTAATCAAAACATGCATCATGCAACACATATGCCATGAAACCCATGAACTTGACCTAACCCAACAACAAAACTCCAAGTTAACAAAACTTAGAACCAAAAGCGGTACAACCGCCAAGTTAACTCGGTACAAATCGCATCATGGTCGTCATCATATATACCCTAGCGGTCGTCATCGCTCCTCAAGAAATCCAAAACTTCCCAAAACATCTTCTCTGGAAAAACCATACCGCTTCTCAAGCGGTTCAACCGTGATCGGTACAACCGCTCTCTATCGCCGGTTCTACCGCCTTCATGCTTCGCATCACGCGACTTACGCCGCAGATACGACCGATTGTCCCGACATTTGTTTGAAACGCCGCTTTCACAAACCGAGAACGACATTGCCAATTGTAACATCATCCTAAGATCTCAGGCATATCCCCATGATATCCACATAAACATTCCATGTAAGCTTCATCACATAAGCATCGTCATGAAAACATTATCATCAAACTATGGCACTCATGCTCCTCAACATTACCAAGCAGTAGGCATTAATCATTAAACTATGGCATTTAACTGATATGTAATTACTGAAACTACCAAGGTTAATTAGTTTCGCACTGATTTTAGTTACTTAAGAGCATCAGGCTTGGTCCAAGATAAAAGAAATAGAAATTAACTAGAGAGGACTTAGATCTATCAATAATTGGACAACATGTTTAGAAATCTATATAAACGAAGGTCCGGACACATTCTTTACTTCTAGTGATGTTGAAACCAAGCAACCATTGATGTCAATCGTTGATCTGTAGTAACCGATAACAACCATTTGCTACCACTATCGAAGTAGTTCATAGTTACATTCTCATCTACACCCCAAAGGTACCTTAAGCAAATATGTCGAAGATGGATCCATCCTGTTGGAAACAACCTTGATATCCTTGAACGATTTGTGGAATTTCTGCCGGAAGACCTCCTCAATTAAGTATGCAAGTCCAGCAATATGCATCAGAAAATTCTAGGAAATGATTCGTTCAGTGGACAGATTCTTTGTCGGCCTCCAAGAACTCAAAGAGCTCCACCACCTCAAGCACAACGATGGCCCTGGACACGACGGCGGCAGATCGGCAGCAACACGCACACGACAGTAAATCAGCTGCACACACACACGCAGCAGTAGATCGGCACAACACGCACTCGGCTGCACACACACACATGCTGCAACAGTCAGCAGCACCCACACGCGGCAGCAGATTAGGGTAGCGCCCACTCAGCTCCAGCAAATCGGGGTAGCGCCCACTTGGCTGCACACACGCACAGCAGCAGATCAGGGCAGCAGAGCACGAGCAACACACTCACGCCCACGCAGCAGCTCACCAACAGCACACGCACACACAGCAGCTCATCGGCAGCAATCACACACGCACACACAATAGCAGATCGGCAGCAATCACACACTTAGCCAGCAGCACAGGCACACAGCAGAGGCACCGGCGGCCTCGAGCCGAGCCGGCGACGGCGAGTAGTGACCAAGCCACCAAGGCGCAACGGCGGAGCAGGGAGAAGGCACTGGGAGGTGGCGCTGGCCCTAGGGCCGCGCTGGGTTGGAGAGGAGATACCACGATGAGAGGTCGCGCCGTGGCGCGAGCGAGACCACCACGGCGACCAGGCGTCCACCACGGGGTAGGAGGATGAACGGGCGACGGCCTGACAACGAGGCTGCCGAGGGGCGCGCGCGCGGGATACACGGGCTTGAGCTCGGGGTGGCGGCAGTGTCGGACAGAGGACCGGTGGCGAGAGGTGGGCGAGAGCCTTGGCTGACACCCTAGTGAGTGGCGACACTAGGAGGGAGAGGCAGGAGGCGGCGGCTCCAAGGGAATGGTAGAGGCGGCTGCTCCCAGGGGAATGGAGGTGACGGCTGCTAGTTTCCTTTTATTTTAGGGCAAAGGGCTCCCCCTCCTCTAGAACCCTAGTGGGCCGGCCCACTTTGGGCCATGAAGCAAAGGGCCGAGAGCCCAAGGCCCACCCGTTCAAAATTCCTGAATTTTTTATGTAATTGCCTCTCCAAATAACATTCCCCTAATTGATATTCGGGGTATTACACTTGTTGTGACTTGTGGGAACCCATCTAGGATCATCTCGATCATCAATTACCCACGAGCAAGTCTCTAGATCATATTTCGATTCTTACTCGGTTTTTGACCGTACTTTGCTCAAACTACAAAAGATAGGAACCTTGGCTTGGATTTCTGTGATCCTTGATTGGAATAGGTTCACAATATCTTTGAGAAGGTGTGTGTCAAGTTTTGTGGAGTTTGGCCACATAGATCAAAAGTTAGATCAATTTGAGTTTCGGTTTTGGGTCGTTCTTCTTTTTACGGACAAAACCGGTCGATCGCTGAAGAACCGGTCAGACCATCAGATAAAATCGGTCTGACCGCTCAGCCTCTGGTTTGAGCTTCTTTTGATCTATTGCTTTGGGGATCTTAGTTTGGATTCAATACAAGTCTTCCGCTGTACTTGTAAATTGATCTTCATAGCTTTCATAGCTATTGGAGTAAAATTGGTGTTGAATCCATCCTTTGTGAAAAAGTGAGCATGCTCCTATTCGCCTCCCCTCTAGTCGCCTTTTCGGTCCAACAAGTGGTATCAGAGCCCGGTTAGTTCAATCTTGATCTTAACCGGTCACTGAACTTGGCGATGGATAAGTACTCGACCAAGCTGCATGTCTTCGATGGGCTCGACTATGCCTGTTGGAAGAATCGCATGCGAGTCTTCCTTGAGAGCGAAGGACAAGCTATATGGGAGGTTGTTCGAGCCCTCTTCGTTTTACTGAAGTTGCTTGGCTTCAAGCAATGACCCTCTTGGCTAACAACAACAAGTCAAAGAACCTTCTATATGCTGGGCTTGGTAGGTAAGAGTACGATAAGATTTGTAACCTTGTGACCGCACATGAGATTTGGCACACCCTCGAAACTTACCATGAGGGATCGTCCCAAATGAAGCAAGTGCGCCAGACGGTCTACAAGCGAGAGTATAACAAATTCGAGATGCGTCCCGGTGAGAGCATCGATGACGTCTTTACTCGCTTTAACAAGGTGATCAATCAGATGAGAGCTGTTGACATTGAGTACTCTCAATCTGAGAATGCCACCCACCTCTTGGCTACAATCAACACCAAGGAGTGGGAGATAAAGGCAACTGCCATAGAGGAGAACGTCGATCTCTCTAATCTCACTTTGGAGCTGCTTTATAGCAAGCTAAAAACTCATGAGATCAAGAGAGGCAGTAATCCTAAGAAGGAAAACATGGTTTTGGTGGCTGATCCTCTCAAAGGGACTCCTGATGGTTCTTCTGAGTCTTCTTCTGATTTTTCTCTTGCGTGTTTATCTGCTGTTCAAGAAGAAGAGTTTGAGAGTCTTCCTGAAGCTGATTTAGCTCTATTAGCCAAGAAAGTCACACGGGCATATAACAATATCGAAATGAAAGAGAGGTGACCTGTGACATGCTATGAGTGTGAGAGCTATATCACATCCGCAAGCGCCCCAAGCTGAAAGGTAAGGGCAACCGCAAGGATGAGAAGCCTGCCTGGAAGAAGCCTCAAGGGGGCAAGCCCAAGTATGATGCTGCAAAGCTCATGGAGGCTGCTCACCGAGTCCTTGCCGCTTTTGGAGATCAATCCATGAGCGATGTGGAATCCGGGGCGAGGAGGACAAGGAGGAGATCCTCAAGACAAGAAGGGAAGGCCAAGGACTTTCTGGGCATGTGCTTCATGGCCGACTCCGTCGGCCGATGACGCACGATGAGGTACCTCTCTCCTATGATGTTCTTTCTGCTAGATGCGATAATATGTATGAGCAATTGCTTAGTCAGGATAAGGTTTTAGAGTTCACCATGGCTAGGAACAAGGATCTAGAGTCACAAGTTGAGAGTTTGAAATTAGAGCTTGTGAATGCTAAGAGTCTAGATGTTGATGAATGTTCATCCTGCCATGCTTTGCACTCGAGTGCCTAAACGCAATCTGCTCATGATATTGCTTTGCATCAACTTGAAAATACTAGGACTGAGCTAATTGATGTTAAATCTGCTCCATGTGAAAAATGCTTAGAGTCTAGCAAGTTGGATGCTTCTGGTAATGTGAAATCTAGCTTTTGCTCTTTTATCTTAGAATGCGAACATGAAGTTAAGGATATTCTAGAAGCAGTTAGAGCTAAATATGCCAAGCTTAAGGACACGATTGAGTCTACACCTTGTGCCTTTTGTGCCACCTATAAGCTTGAAGTTGCTCATCTTAAGGAGAAACATGCTAGAGCCATTAAGACCAAGACTTATGAATCATGTGCTAATGTTGGAAAAGAGAATGCATATCTCAAGGATACTTTAGAAAGATTCTCTAATGGTGAAAAACAGTTAAACATGATTCTAGATAAATCTAAAACTCCTTTCAAGAAGCAAGGGTTAGGATATAACTCAGCCCAGGACAAATCCAAGCCTAATGTCATTGAGGTCTTGGAAAAAGGCTTAGTTGAATTCAAAACCCAACCTGCAAAAACTGTCTTTAAATCTGCAAGGTTTGTTCAATCTTCTTTTGAGTCAAAAGGTGCTTCTCCTAGTGGTACAAAATACCATTGCACCTATTGCAAGAAGAGTGGACATTTGGTAGAGTTCTGTTGGCGTAGGTTGAAAAATGCTAGGAGAAATATTGCTAGAATTTCATCTAATCAAGCTAGAGCTTTTATAAGACATGGTCGCTTAGAAAAGGAGAAATCTGGTCTAGGTTTTGTTGCACATACTCATCATCATCATGTTCCTAGACAGGATGTATCTCATGTTAAAGTAACCATTGCTCATAACAGAATTTATAATAGGATCAAGGAGAGCACATCGCTTTGCATACTACTTTCATGAGCGTGTGTCTCGATCTTGGGTTCCCATGTAAGCTTTTAACTAACTTGATGTTGAGACACATTATTTTTTTGTGCCTTGATTTTTCAGGATCGTCGCGGAAGGACGAAGAATACGTGGTTCGTTGACTCCGGCTGTTCACGCCACATGACCGGAGACTCAAGATGGTTCACTTCCTTCACGTGGTCGAAGGGTGATGACTTCATCACCTTCGAAGATGATACACAAGGGCGGATCGAAGGAACTGGATTGATCAGGGTGAACGACAAGTTCATTCTCAAGGACGTCGTTCTTGTGGACAAGCTAAGGTATAATCTCCTTTCTGTCTCACAGCTTTTCAATAATGGCTATGAGACTCATTTTAAGAAGAATGCCTGTCGTGTGCTTGATTCTTTTGGTGAGCTCGTTTTTGGGATTTCTAGAGTTGGTAGAAGTTGACTTTTCTGAATCGCTTGCCGGATCTCTTAAGTGTTTGATTGCATCTTCTTCTGATATCTGGCTTTGGCACCGACGGTTGGGGCACATTGGTTTTGATCATCCCACACGAGTTAGCGGCCTTGATCTCATGAGAGGTTTGCCTAAACTCAAAGCTGTCAAGGATGGTGTATGTGCGCCCTGTAGGCATAGCAAGCAAGTTGCCGCCTCACACCCTTCATTGACTATGGTCATGACTGACGGACCAGGACAGTTGCTTCATATGGATACTGTTGGTCCTGCTAGGGTTCGGTCAGTCAGTGGTAAATAGTACATTCTTGTCATAGTCGATGATTTTTTGAGATATTCTTGGGTGTTCTTTTTTACATCGAAGGATGAGGCTTTTGATTATTATCATGACCTTGTTCTTCGTTTGGCTTCTGAACTTCCTAGTGCCTTGAGAGCGATCCGTAGTGACAATGGCATAGAGTTCAAGAATGCTTCTTTTGCCTCTTTTTGTGCTGAGCGTGGTATTGAGCATCAGTTCTCTTCTCCACACGTCCCTCAACAAAATGGCGTTGTGGAAAGGAAGAACAGGACTCTAGTCGAGATGGCTAGAACGATGCTGGATGAGTATAGCACACCGAGGAGGTTTTGGGCCGAAGCTATTGCTACAGCTTGCCATATTTCAAACCGTGTCTTTTTGAGATCGTCTTTGGGCAAGACTTCTTATGAGCTTCGATTTGGCAGAAAACCCTCTGTTTCGCATTTTCGAGTCTTTGGATCGAAGTGTTTCATTTTGAAGACAGGAAACTTAGATAAATTTGAATCAAGGACTTGTGATGGTTTATTTCTGGGTTATCCTGCTCATTCGAGGGGTTTTCAGGTTTTTAATATTGAAACTAACATTGTCTAGGAGACATGCAATGTCACTTTTGATAAGACTAGCCCTAGAGCTAGATCCGATGTTTCAGGTGATTTCCAGGTGACAGAGAGCATTTTTGTTGAAGAAGATGAAGATAAACTTGATACTGCTCCTCCACCTATTGCTGGTATTCCTGTACAAGCTGCCCAAGCTCCAAAACCTACTACGACTGCTTCACCTCCAATTGAGGCTCCTGTTGCGGCTTCTTCATCAGCAGTACCTGCGGAGGTTGAGGAGACGCTATCTCCCCCAGGCGCTTCTTTGCGCATTCAGAAGCAACATCCTCCGGATCAGATGATTGGTAATCTCCATGAGCGAGTCACCCGCTCCAGGTATCATGATCCGAGTCTTTTCTCTTACTCTGCATTTGTAGCTTCTTTTGAACCCAAAGATATATCACATGCTTTATCTGATGCTAGTTGGGTCAATGCCATGCATGAGGAGTTAGAGAATTTTGAAAGAAATAAAGTTTGGAACCTTGTAGAACCTCCTAGTGGTCATAATATTATATGAACCCGTTGGGTGTTCAAAAATAAACAAAATGAGGATAGTTCTGTGGTTAGAAACAAGGCTAGGTTGGTAGCTCAGGGCTTTAGCTAGGTTGAGAGGTTAGATTTTGATGAAACCTTCGCTCCTATTGCCAGACTAGAAGCCATTCGCATTCTGCTTGCATTCGCTGCTTCTAAAGGCTTTCGATTGTATCAAATGGATGCCAAGAGTGCCTTTTTGAATGGTTTTATAGAGGAGGAAGTTTATGTTAGACAACCACTTGGTTTTGAGAATCCCAAGCACCCTGATAATGTTTTTAAGCTATCCAAAACCTTGTATGGTCTTAAGCAAGCCCCTAGAGCTTAGTATGATAGTCTTAAGACTTTCTTGCTTAAAAATAATTTTGAAATGGGAAAAGTAGATAAGACTCTTTTCATTCTTAGGCATGGCAATGACTTCCTGCTTGTTCAGATATATGTTGATGATATTATCTTTAGTGGTTCCTCTAATGCTTTTGTTTCCAGTTTTTCTGAGACCATGTCCAAAGAATTTCAGATGAGCATGATGGGAGAACTCAATTACTTTCTGGGACTATAAATCAAGCAATGCAAGGAAGCGATCTTCATTCATCAAACGAAGTACACCAAGAATTTACTCAAGCGTTTTGAGATAGGTCACTGCAAGCCGATCGCCACTCCCATGGCGACTTCGACTGCTTTGGATCCAGATGAGGAAGGAGAAGCCGTGGATCAACGCGAGTACCGCAGCATGATCGGCTCTCTCCTGTACCTGACTGCCTCAAGACCGGACATCCACTTGGCATGCGCCTCTGCTGAGGTTTGAGCGTCACCGAGGACTTCACATCGCCAAGCCGTTAAGCGCATCTTCAGGTATTTACACTCTACCCTTCAGTATGGCATTTGGTATTCTTGTTCATCTTCGCTATACTCTGGCACATGTCAATTCCTAGGCACTTCTCTTGTCTGTTGGTCTTCTAAGCGGTCTTACATTGCATAATCCACTCTTGGTGAATATGTAGCTCTTGCTAGTTCTTTGTAGTCGATTTTGTGGATGGTCTCCACTCTTAAGGATTTTGGGTTAACTTTTGCTAATGTTCCTCTTTTCTGTGACAACACTTCTGCTATTAACATTGCTAAGAACCCAGTGCAACATTCTAGGACCAAGCACATAGACATTTGCTATTACTTCCTTAGAGATCACGTTGAGAAGGGTGATATTATGCTGTATTTTGTGGAGTCCGAGGCTCAGTTAGCCGATATCCTCATCAAGCCTTTAGACCCAACAAGGTTTGCCACCTTGAGAAGTGAGCTAGGGGTAATTTATCCCTATGGTTTGGTTTGAGGGGGAGTTGGATCTTTTCTGATCATTTCTTGTTCTTTTGATCTTTTATTGATCTTCTTTTGAGCTTGTTGATCTTTTTGATTTTTTAGGCTTTTTAGGCTTTTTGAGCTTTTCATGCATCTCATTGTATCACATTGCATCCATATGAAAAATCCAAAAAGATGCATTGTAATATAAGCTTTCTGCTTATCTTTTAAAAAATTGATGAAGCTTTGCTTATTACCCCTTTGGAGCTTTAGTGTTTTAATTCTTGCTCAATGCCATGTCCAGTTCTTTGACTTGCTAGAATTATCATGCTTTCACATGTGTAGCTAAGTCTTTGTTGAATGAGCTAGAACTTGAAAAGCAACTTGAACTAAGAAATTAGCAATTTGTGAATTGTTTAGCTAGTTGCGTAATTAGTGCTCCTTTTGTGACATTGGCCCTGTCAAAATTACTTTTTTTAGCTCCTGAATCTAGCTTTGATCAT
The DNA here is from genome assembly GCA_036346405.1 of Phyllostachys edulis. Lineage (NCBI taxonomy): Eukaryota > Viridiplantae > Streptophyta > Magnoliopsida > Poales > Poaceae > Phyllostachys > Phyllostachys edulis. Next base: position 79,723,139 of record CM070546.1, on the reverse strand, counting down.
TACTTGAGCTTCTTGTGTTCTTGAGAATCTAAAACTGCTCTTGTGAAAAATAAAAAATCAAACTTCAAGATTGTCTCATGCTTAAATTGTGCCAAACTATTCTTAAGAGACTGCATGTCAAAGACATGAACTTGGAGATAGTTTGATGATCGAGACGATCTCATGGGGACCGCTTGTCTGGCCCGATATGAACCTCAAGATTTGTCGTCTGGTAGAAGCTTAGGAAGAGTTTGTGGATGGCTCCTAGTCCAGGATCTTCTTCACTAAGATATACCTTTAATCAACTTTTGGTCGAAGCTTAGGATGAGTTTGTGGATGGCACCTAGTCCAGGATCTTGTCACTAAGTTAGACCATTAATCAACTTCAATATTCATTGCAAATGAAAAACAGTTGAAAAATGGGCGTTTGAGAAAATTGAGCAAAATGATTCAATTCAGGACCTATTTGTCTCTTAATGTGGTCATTGTTAGCTTTTGGATCTCACGTTGACATTTTGACCTGGCCAGTATCATTTTAGGATCCCTGTTGATGAACTTGCTAGATTTGAAGCTTTGCTTAAAATGCTAAAACTCATTGCTTTATATTGAGCCTTCTCGCTTCGCTTTGTTATATATGTATTATCATGATCTTGCTAGCGCTGTTAGGCTTGATATGTTGTTTGTGCAATTTTAGAAACGCTAGCTTGTTCTTTTGGGTAATCTCCAAAGCTTCTTGTAATTAAAAAAAAATTGAAAAATGAAGCTCTCAATTGCATTTCATGCATGCTCTGTCTTGTGCTTTTTTCTCATTCTGCATTTGTCATCTTTGGACTAGAGGAAGGCGTGATTCCTTGAAGGGGGAGAAGATATTTCAAAAAATGTGTAAAGGGGAGAAGATGTTTGAAAAAGGGGAGTTATGAAAAAGGGGAGTTACTTGGATAAAATTTGAAATTTTGAGGATTATAGTGAGGGGGAGTTTCTTATTTGCATTCTTATGTATTATTATCATTTCTGAACTTGAATTGCAATTCTTGATCCTCACAATGATCAAAGGTCATATCGAACAATTGTTCTTTCATATGGACCTTTAGTGAGATTTTGACTCCTTTCTGGATTGTGAAGCTTTCATGCTTTCTTTTGCCGTATCTCACTTGCTCATACTTTCTGGAGCCAGCTTGGTCATTTCCTTTGTTTTTTCTTGCATTTGGACCAAGTTGTGCCTTTGAACGAAAACGACGTGTTTTTACTTTTCAAACCTCAAAACTTATATTTGTGGGAAATTGCCAATGTGTTCATGAAGGGGGAGATTGTGGATATCATGGGGATATGCCTGAGATCATAGGATGATGTTACAATTGGCAATGTCGTTCACGGTTTGTCGAATCGCGTGTTTTCGGCAAAGCTCCAAGTCTGTTAGGCCTCTAGCGATCTGATCGGCCATGGTGGTGGTCAGACCGGCCATGCCTGTGTGGTTTCTCTGGAATGGTGCCGATTAGTCGACCGCCGGTGGCGGTCGACCGCCCGATGGAGTGGTCCAGACCGCTTTGCTGAGCGGTCAGACCGGCCATTGTATTGTCTTTGGATTTTGGAGCTGGGCCGAAAATAGAGGGTGTAGGCAAGTGAGAGGGTTCTTCTGCACTTGGTCTCATCATTTTTGGAGCTTCCAGGAAAAAGTTCTATTGGTTTGAAAATTCTAATAGGTTTTGGATTTCCAGGGAGGAAATTTGGCTAAGTCCCAGCTGGGCGGTCAGACTGGCTAACAGTGGTGGTCAGACCGGCCAAAGTGGCGGTCTGACCGTTTTTGGTCTGTTCATCGGCCAATCGGTGGCGATGATCGTTGGGTTAGGTCAAGTTCATGGGTTTCATGGCATATGGGTTGCATGATGCATGTTTTGACTAACGTGGGTCAAATTGCGAAGAACTTGTTCCCGAAAACGATTTCTTGGTGTATGTTTGTGCAGGTTGTTTGGAGGTCAACGATGGTCAACAGCGAGGATGATCGGGACTAGGCTTGGAGAGCTGAGGTCCAGAACGATCGGGAATGCCGGGTGAGGTCAATGGGTTCAAGCATGGCGCAGAATGGACAAGGATGACCAAACGGGCAGTTCGGTGAGACGGGTTGGATCAAGCGGCGCGGGGGTCGGTGCAAGTGCCATGGTGGTTTCGATGGGAGCCGGATGGGAGAGACTTGCCGACATGAAGAGAGCCGCAGGATCAACCTACACGTGGTGAAGCATGGATGTGTTTCACGTAGTTGGGACTCGGTCTTTGCAAAAAGATCGAGGAGGGGTATTTTGGTAATTTTATCAAATACCACCTTGGTGACCTTTTGCCAAATCACGGCGCAAGATGGCGCAAGGTGAAGTGGAATAGGTCAAGAAATGAAGACGGCGCTTTAAAACGCGTGCATATGTGATCCGTTTGTGTGTGGGTCTTAACGGGAGCCCATTAGGGTTCAATCTTCTAGAAGGTCTAAGCCTCCACTATAAATAGAGGAGGGAGGTGGCTGCACCCCCTCAACCCTTTCATTGTGTTTGAAACCCTAATTTGCTTAGGGAGAGGATTAGTGGAGGTTAGGGTTCTAGAGAGTTGGATTGGATTTTGTGCTCATGTATTGAGTCTTTGTCCTCCATTGGTGGAGTGGCTGTAAACCAATACCCAATCAAATCAATCCAAAGAGAATTTTCTCAAGATGAATATATTCTCTCTTTTTCTCTCTATTTGGTGATTTGGTGCCTTTCTTTGATCCACGAGTTTTTGCTTGGTTTCTTGGCTTGATCTAACTTGCTGTGACTTGTGAGAACCAATCTAGGATCATCTCGATCATCAATTACCCACGAGCAAGTCTCTAGATTATATTTCGATTCTTACTCGGTTTTTGACCATACTTTGCTCAAACTGCAAAAGATAGGAACCTTGGCTTGGATTTCTACGATCCTTGATTGGAATAGGTTCACAATATATTTGAGAAGGTGTGTGTCAAGTTTCGTGGAGTTTGGCCACATAGATCAAAAGTTAGATCAATTTGAGTTTCGGTTTTTGGGCTGTTCTTACTGTTCTGGACAAAATCCGTCAGACCGATTTTATAACGCCGGTCAGACCACTCGAAGAACTAGTCAGACTGCCGTATAAAAATTGGTCTGACCGCTTAGCCTCTGGTTTGAGTTTCTTTTGATCAATTGCTTTGGGGATCTTAGTTTGGATTCAATACAAGTCTTCCGCTGTACTTGTAGATTGATCTTCATCGCTTTCATAGCTACTGAAGTAAAATTGGTGTTGAATCCATCCTTTGTGAAAAAAGTGAGCGTGCTCCTATTCACCCCCCCCCTCTAGTCGCCTTTTCGGTCCAACACCATGATATCCACAATCTCCCCCTTGATGAACATATTGGCAATTTCCCAAAAATGCAAAGTTTGAGGTTTGAAATGGTAAATACTCAACGTTTTCGCACAAAGGCACATCTTGGTCCATAAGCAAGGGAAAGCAATGGAAATGACCAAGCTGGCTCCAGAATAGCATAGGCAAGTGAGAAAAAGGCAAAAGAAAGCAATAAAGCTTCAATTTCCAGAAAATTTCAAAATCTCACTAAAGGTCCATATGAAAGAATAATTGTTCAAATTGACCTTTGATCATTGTGAGGTTCCAAGAATTGTAAATCATGTTCAGAAAAGGCAATAAGACCAAAAGAATGCAGATAACATACTCCCCTTCACTATGATCCTCATTTTCCAGAAAAACTCAAAATCTCCAAAAAGCACTTCTTCTCCCCCTATATCCAAGAAGCTCTTTTTTTTAACATTTTTGCTAATTCTTCTCCCCCTTTGACAATGGATTCATCAAGGAATCACACATTCCTCTCATCAAGAGAGAACAAATGTAGAAATTGAGAAAGAAGCATAAGAAAGAGCATGCAAGAAATGCAATGGAGTGGCTTCAATTTTTATGTTTTCACATTTTTAAGTACATGAAGCTTTGGAGATTACCCAAAAGAACAAGCTAACATATCAAGCCTAACAGCGCTAGCAAGATCATGTTAAGACATATAGAACAAAGCTAAGCTAGAAGGCTCAATGTAAAGCAATTAATTGTAATAATTTAAGGAAAACATCAAATTAGCAAGTTCATCAACAGTGATTCTAAAATGATAATGCCCATGTCAAAATGTCATTGTGAGATCAAAAAGCTAATAAAGATCACTTTAAGAGACAAACAAGTCCTGAATTGAATCATTTTGTTCAAAATAGCTCAACCGCCCATTTTTCAACAAATTTTTCATTTGCAATGAATTTTGAAGTTGATTAAGGGTCTATCTTAGTGAAGATCCTAGACTAGGAGCTATCCACAAACTCTTCCTAAGCTTTGACCCAAAAGGTATATCTTAGTGAAGAAAATCCTGGACTAGGAGCCATCCACAACCTCTTCCTAAGCTTCTACCAGGGCGACAAATCTTGAGGTTCATGTCAATTTTGACAAGCAGTCCCCATGAGATTGTCTAGATCATCAAACTATCTCCAAGTTCATGTGTTGGACATGCAGTCTCGTGAGAGTAGTTTAGCACATTTTATCAAGGACAATCTTGAAATTCGATTTTTCTTTTTACACAAGAGCAATTATAAATTCATAGCAAAACAAGAAGCTCAAGTAATGATCAAAACTAGATTTAAGAACTAACAAAGCAATTTTGACAGGGCCAGTGTCACAAAAGGAGCACTAATTGCGCAACTGGCTAAAAGATCCACAAATTGTAGTTTTTAATTCAAGTTGTTTAAATGTTCTAGCTCATTTAGCAAAGACTTAGCTATACATGTGAAAGCATGATAATTCTAGCAAGTCAAAGAACTAGGCATGGCATTGAGCAAGAATTGAAATGCTAATGCTCAAAAGGGTAATAAGCAAAGCTTCATCAATTTAAAAGACAAGCGGTAAAGCTTATATTACAATGCATCTTTTTGGATTTTCATGTAAATGCAATATGATACAATGAATGCAAAAGAGTCAACTTCCCCTCAAAACAGGCCAAAAGGACTAATAACTCCCAATTCTCCCCGCAAGAAAGCAAACCGAGAAGAATCAAGAGCCTTAGTGAAAATATCCGCAACCTGCTGCTCAGACTCTACAAAGTGAAGCACAACATCACCCTTCTCTACATGATCTCTAAGGAAATGATATCTGCTATCAATGTGCTTGGTCCTAGAGTGTTGCACTGGGTTTTTGGCAATGTTTATGGCTCTAGTGTTATCACAGAAAAGAGGAACACTACCCAAAGATAACCCATAGTCCCGCAGAGTAGATAAGATCCAAAGAACCTAAGAACAACTACTCGCAGCAGCTACATACTCAGCATCGGCAGTGGACTGTGCGACAGAGGACTACTTCCTAGAAGACCAAGAGATAAGAGACGTGCCTAAGAAATGACATGTACCAGAAGTACTCTTCCTATCCACTCTACACCCCGCAAAATCAGCATCAGAAAAAGCTCGAATGGAGAGAGCAGAATCAGAAGAAAACCAGAGTCCAAAATCAAGAGTGTCTTGGAGGTACCTGAAGATGCGACGCACTGCTTGACGATGAGAGGCACGAGGGGAAGCCTGAAAATCGAGCGCACAGACACACAGCAAACTGTATGTCCAGCCTCGATGCCGTGAGGTAAAGGAGGGAGCCGATCATGCTGCGGTACTCCTTCTGGTCCACGGGCTTTCCATCCTCATCAGGATCTAGCACGGTAGAGGTGGCAATGGGAGTAGACATTGGCTTGCTGCTTCCCATGTCGAAGAAGATCCTTTGTGTACTTGCTTTGATGAATGAAGGTACCTTCTTTGAGTTGCTTGACTTGAAAACCAAGGAAGAAAGTCAGCTCGCCTATCATACTCATTTCAAATTCCCTGCTCATAGAATCTGAAAATCTGGAAACCAAAGCATGAGAAGAACCACCGAATATGATATCATCCACATAAATATAAACCAATAAAAAGTCATTGCCATGCCTGCGAGTGAACAAGGTTTTATCTACCATTCCCATTTTAAATCATTCTCAAGTAGAAAACTCTTAAGCCTATCATACCAAGCTCTAGGGGCTTGCTTCAATCCATACAAAGCTTTAGAAAGCTTAAACACATGGCTTAGGAATTTGTGATTTTCGAAACCAGGAGGTTACTTGACAAAGACCTCTTCTTCTATGAAACCATTAAGGAAGGCACTCTTGACATCCGTTTCAAAAAGCTTAAAACCCTTAGATGTCGCGGAAGCTAACAAAATACGAATGGCTTCTAATCTAGCTACAGGAGCAAAGGTCTCTTCAAAGTCTAAGCCTTCTACCTAGGAATAACCTTGAGCTACAAGCCTAGCCTTGTTGCGAACTACCAACCCATCCTCACTTTGCTTATTTTTGAAAATCCATTTTGTTCCAATTACATGTTGATTAGGTGGAGGTTCAACTAAGGTCCAGACCTTGTTTCTTTCAAAATTTTCAAGCTCCTCATGCATAGCATTGACCCAAGAAGAATCAGATAAAGCATGGGTGACATCTCGGGGTTCAAAAGACGCAACAAAAGTAGAATGTGCATGAGAATCTAGAGAGATAAACCTGGAGCGAGTGACTCGCTCATGAAGATCCCCAATTATCTGCTTAGGTGGGTGTTGTCGCTGAATATGAAGAGGAGGTCCTGGTGTAGATGTGGCCTCTACCTCATTGGCTGTGGAGGTAGGAACAGAGCCACTCGAAGCGCCGGTGAGAGTGGGAGGAGGCTGCTCTTTTGACGCTGGAGAAATGGAAGCAGGCTCTCCAACCATCTCAGTAGTGCCTAGAGGATGGATTGGGTCCTCATCCTCAGAGTCGTCGTCGACGAAGATGCTTTCTCGAATATTAGGAACCTGTGTACCTACAGCATCGGGTCTAGTACCAGGACTAGCCTCATCAAAAGTGACTTCACAAGTCTCAACAATTTTGTTAGTATCCAAATTAAACACACGATAGCCACGAGAATGAGCAGGATATCCAAGAAAAATGCCATCATAACATCTAGATTCAAATTTATCCAAGTTGCCATGTTTAAGAATGAAGCACTTGCAACCAAAAATCTTGAAATGAGATACTCTAGGCCTATGACCAAATCTTAGCTCAAAAGAAGTCTTGCCTATAACAGATCTCAAGAATACCCTATTAGACACATAACAAGCAGTAGAGATCGCTTCAGCCCAAAGCCTCCTAGGAGTGCTATGCTCATCTAACATGGTCCTAGGCATCTCTACCAGGGTCCTGTTCTTCCTTTCTACAACCCTATTCTGCTGGGGAACTCTAGGTGAGGAGAACTGGTGCTCAAGTCCTCTCTCAGTGCAGAATGTGGCGAAAGAAGAGTTCTTAAATTCTGTGCCATTGTTACTCCTAATGGTTCTTAAAGCTCCAGGGAGGTCAACAGCTAGTCTAAGAACCAACTCCCTAAAGAAGCCAAATGTCTCATCCTTAGAAACCAGAAAATAGACCCATGAATACCTAGAGAAATCATCCACAATGACAAGCACATACCACTTCCCTCCTATAGACTGAACTCTAGAGGGACCAACTGTGTCTAAGTGCAAGAGCTGACCAGGTCCATTAGTCATCACTAAAGTAAGAGGTGGATGAGAAGTAGAAACCATCTTACCATGTCTACAGGGAGTGCATACAAGATCTCTAACAGACTTAAGCTTAGGCAACCCTCTAATCAAGTCCTTGCTACTGATCCTGGTCAAATGGTCAAAGCCTATGTGTCCAAGCCTACGATGCCACAACACTAAATCATGAGAATCAGAAGCCACAAGACACCTAGGGCTGGAAGCAGAAGAGATGCTAAAATTAGCACAAAAGATCTTCTCAAACCTAGAGATCTCAAAACCAAGCTCACCCGAGAAGTCTAGAACTCTACACTGACCACATTTAAACCTCACTTCTAGACCCTCATCAAGAAGCTGAGAAACAGATAGCAGATTATATCTCAGCTTACTTACCAAAGCGACGTCCTTAAGCATGAAGTTATTGTTGACGCGCACTGTGCCCCTGGCTGTCACGGTCCCAGTAGAAGCATCCCCACATGTGATCAACTCATTGCCGGATGGACGTGTGAGGGAGGAGAACCATCTAGAATCTCCAGTCACGTGTCAAGAACATCCAGAGTCAACAAGCCATATGTTCTCCTTCCTCGCACGACGGACCTACAGGGCATAAGCAGGGAACATCTGTACCTCAGTACTGGGGTTAGTGATAAAAGACTTGGGAATCCAGTACTGAGCCACACGATACTTAGGAATAGCAGAAGAAGCAGCAATAACATGGTTAGTGGAATAATCATAAGAATACACACGAGCAACACCTAGACCTCTCCGAATCGACCTACCAAAAGATCGGTACTCCCCTATCTAGATGCTACCCGTAGTCTCTCCTCACGATAGCCTAACCCAAAACGTTGCTTAGAGCCACCAAAAGAGTCAAAAGAGTCATCTACGAACCTAGGCCTATATCTAGTAGGAAAGACAGGCTGCCTAGTTCTAGAGACAGTCATAGGTGAAGAAACTCCTCTAATAGACTTCAACGCATGCACTTTCTCCTTCCTCTCACTCTTAGCTCTACAGAAGCAGAACTCAACTATGTGGTCATCCTTCTTGCAGAAGATGCAGTGATACTTGACCTTTTTAGGGGTCTGATCTGCTGACTTAGAAGCATCTGTCTTGCTAGAAGGGTTTTGGGCAAAACCTGCAAATCTAAAGACTATCTTAGATGGCCCAAGGGGTTCTACCTCAAACAAGCCACTCTCAACAGCTCTCAGAACCTTAGGTGGGTGATTCTTAGAATTCTCTAAGGAATTAAATCCTAGGCCACTATTCTTAACACTCACCATAGGCTGATCGAGAATCATGTTAAGGTTCTTCTTCCCACTAGAGAATCTCTCAAGAGTCCTTTTCAGGTAGTCATTTTCTTTGGCTAGCTCCTTACATGAGGCACACTTATTTGACTTGATAGCCCTATTATACATTTCCTTATAACAGGCTACCTCAACCTTCAAAGCCTCACAAGACACACAGGAAGCATTCCTAATCCTATCCAACTGTTCTTTGAACTTGACTCTAAATGCCTCTTGTATCTTATCTATATTTTGCCCAACTTCAGTACAAAAAGCACAAGAATCAGAATCAACAACTTTCTTTGAAGCAGTCATGGACACGGATTGTTCAATTTTAGATTTCTCCTCTAGAGTCTTATTTAGAGCATCATTCTCAATTGTGAGTTTATGACAGTTTTCACATGAAGCAGTTTTAGAGTGAAGAACCATTTCAGTCATTTCCTTCATTTTAATCCTTTTAATCCTACTATCCTCACAATGAGAGCAAGTGTGACTAGCATCAAATTTCATCAAATCCTTAGTAGCACTATCCAATTTCAATTCAAGCAAAGCACAGTTTGAGCAAGATGAAGGAATAGCATCTACTGAAGTCACATCTAAAGCAATAGCATCCAAGCAAACATGACTAGGACTCGACTTGAGAGAATCTAGTTCATCAAAAGCATCTTTCAATTGATTAGCAATAGAGGAATGAGCAGATTTCAGATTTGCTAGTTCATTATGTAAGCTAGAGCAAGAATCACAATCATCAGCAGGATTAATGGATTTGAGCCTGACCACTTCTAGGTTCAAGTTGTCAATCATGAAATCCTGTTTCTTAATCATTTTAGCTTGCTTATTCAGTTTTCATTCAGCAGCAATCAATGCACGTTTCATCTCATTGAGTGAGGGACATACCTCGTTGGGATCACTGAAGGGATCGTCGTCGTTAGAAGAGTCGACGTCATGGCTGTCCCTAGCCATGAAGCACATACCAGTGAAGTCGTGGGCCTTCTTCTTGCCATAAGAATCATCCTCGTCGTCCTCCATCCCCGAGTCTACATCGCTCATATCAATATTCTCAAGAGCGGCAAGGACCCGGTTGACGAACTTCCGATAATTGGGCTTCTTAGCTTTTGCATCTCGTGCTTGAGGACGCCTCCGGAAGTCCTTCTCCTCCTTGCCCTTTAGCTTGGGGCACTTAGCCCGAATGTGGTTTGGCTCACCACACTCAAAGCACGTAACAGGGCCACCTCTCTTCCTGAATCTCACTTTGTTGTAGGCTCTCGTGAATTTTGTGGATAGGAGGGTTAAGTCATCCTCAGGTAGCTTCTCTAGCTGCTCATCACTTTAAGAATACAAGGCGGACAAAGAAAAACTAGATGAGCCAAAATCCAAAGAATCAGAAGAGCTACCCTTAGAAGGGTCAACCACTAGAGCCATAAAATCTGTCTTGGGAAGTCGTGAGATGAAGTCAATCTCATACGACTTCAACCTCGAGTAGAGCTTATCCATGGTAAGCTCGCTCATGACAGTGTTGTCATTGATGGTAGTGATCTTCATCCCTCAAACCCTCACGTCAAGTGCACCCAAGAACTGGCGTACATTTTCAAACTCAGTAAACACAAGATCTATAGCACGCAAGTCATGAATGATCTTTGAAAACCTACCCAGCAACTCATCCAAAGATTCACCAGGCCTTTGTTCAATTTTTGAGTATTCTTTCTTAAGTTGGTCCTGTCTCACTTCCTTGATCGCGGTAGAACCCTCATGGTAATCAGCGAGGGTTTTCCAGATCTCATGAGCAGACCTCAAGGGAGCGACACGCTCAAACTCAGATCGACTAAGCCCTTGAATCAGAAAGTTTCGAGCCTTGCTATTTGCCTCCACATTAGGTGTGATCACATCGTCATTGGCTGGCACTATATAAGGATTTTGACCTTAAGCCAAATTGAGTGCCCTTGAGCCTCGATGTAGGCATGCATGCTAGCCTTCTAGTATGAAAAAATGACTCCATCAAACACAAGTGGTTTGGTGGAATACTTGTTAGACGCCATGGCTCCTCAGACTGGTTAAGATCTATGAGAAGAGCTAACCGGCTCTGATACCAATTGTAGGACCAGAAAGGCGCCTAGAGGGCGTGAATAGGAGCTCACCTATTTTTCAACTCGTTCATATTAAACACAATATCACTCCAATAACTACAGAAGCTATGAAGATCAATATTCAAGTACAGTAGAAGACTTGTGTTGAACCTAAACCAAAATCCCCAAAGCAAAGAACCAAAAGGACTAAAACCCTAAAAGGGCGGTCGGGGCCGTGTATTATGCGCAGTTAGGCTGGGTGCTCTCGACCGAGCGTTATGAAAACAGTCGACCGGTCTTGACCGAAATAGTCTGAGCGACCCAAAACCAAACGAAAATAGGTCTAACTTTTGATCTACACGGCCAAACTTGACCAAATTTGGAACACACCTTCCTAAGGATATTAGGAACCTATTCAAGCAATGAATGAGTAGATCCACGTCAAAGTTTTAACCTTTTTCCATTTAAGCGAAGAGAGGTTCAAAACCGGGCAAAAACAAAAACTTGATCCAACACTTGCTCATGGGAGATTGATGATCTAGGTGATCTTAGATATGTTCCCACATGTCACAGCAAGGTAGAAGAGGGCACAAAACTAACCAAAAAGTAATGGATCAAAGAAACCTCCAAAATGTCAAATATAGAGCAAGAACACAAAAGAGACTCATCTTTGGGAATCATCTATAGATTGATCTGAGGTTGAGAGGGTTTATAGCCACTCCAACCATGGAGGACAAAGCTCAAACTATGAGCACACAACTCAACTCATCTACCTAGAGCCCTGAGCCTCTCCTTTTTCTCTAATACCCTAAAACCAAACTAGGGTTTACAAATGAAGTGCTTGGGGGCTGCTTGACAGCACCCCTTCCTATTTATAGTGAGGCTTAGACCTTCTAGAAGACAAACCCTAATGGGCTCCCGTTAAGGCCCAACACAAATGGGTCACACACGCACGTATTTTAAAGCATCGTCTTCACATGTCTTGACCTAATCCACTTCTTGACGCATCGTCTTGCGCCGCGGGTTGGCAAAAAATCACCAAGGCGATATTTGGTAAAATTACTAAAATACCCCTTCTCGATCTTTTCCGAAGACCGAGTCCGAACTGCGCAAAACACATTCATGCTTCGCTACGTGTAGGTTGATCCAGCAGCTCTCATCATGTCGGCAAGTCTCTCCCATCTGGCTCCCACCGGACCACCATGGCACTTGCACCGACCCCCGCGCCGCTTGATCCAACCAGTCGCACCGAAACTGCCCGTTCGGTCACCTTTGTCCATTCTGCGCCATGCTTGAGTCCATTGACCTCACCCGGCATCCTTGATCGTTCTGGACCTCAGCTCTCCAAGCTTAGTCCCGATCCTCCTCGCCGTTGACCGTCGTTGACCTCCAAGCGTCCTGCACAACAATAGACAAAGAAGTTGATTCCGGGAACAAGTTCTTCATAACTTGACCCATGTTAGTGAAAACATGCATCATGCAACACATATGCACTGAAGCCCATGCCCTTAAGCTAACCCAACAAGCATCACCAACAAATCGACGAAACAAGTCAAAATCGGTCAGACCGCTATTCTGGCCGGTCTGACTGCCCCTGGGACTTAACCAAAAAACTATTCGAGGCATGGCCGGTCTGACCGCCAATGACCTGACAGTTCAGAATCTTTGCCGAAAACGCTTCAATCGACAAACCGCAAATGCCATTGTCAATTGTATCATCATCCTAAGATCATGCACATATCCCTATGATATCCACACGCTTGTTGTTCCACACGTGCCTGGTCTACTTCTAGGATAGTGAACGAGCTTAAAATTTCAGTCCACAGCTGGCCTCTCTCTACGCCCGTCAGAGACTTCCAGCTTGGTGTGGTGATGGGGACCCGTTTTCTTCCAAGTATCCTGTAGATGGTTCGGAATATCGCCGCTTCTTTCTCGGAACTCAGAGGGACCCCAACGGCACTGACCTCCATGATGGTCATTTGGCCTACAAGCAATTTCGATATTCCTCTGCCATCTCGCTTACGTACCACTTTCCTTGGAGATCTAGACACATTCGGCGACGTCGATGACGGCGGCGAAGATGGTGCGGACGCCATCTCGCTTAGTTGTGATCTATATAAGTTATATACGCAATGAACTAAAATTTCAGAATTCAAAACACTAAGAGGTTAAATAAAATGGATTGCAAGTTGATATCCACTAGGTATTTTTAAAGATAATTTCTCTTGGAAACATATTTTATACAAAAAAATAGAAGTTACCCAACCAATTAACTATATAAACAAATAGTATCAAAGGATACATTCACATCAATAGATAAGACATTCATAACAAATGAAAGCATATATAGTACGTACTACTCAAGGAAGTCTCCAATATATCCAACACATATGTATCAAGTATGTACTACACAAGAACGCTAGACATTGAAGAAATCATTCCTGATCTAACGCATGTTTACTAAGGCTAAGAAGTTTTAGGATTGTCTAAAGAATATATCTTTTCTTCCCATCTCTAGCAAACTCAATTCACAGAAACTAGTAAACGAATGTGCATGTTACAAGCCTACAACATTAGGCGTAACAAATGGTATCAAGCATATCACACATTTTGGTCGAAGCATATACTGCACAAATCATACCCTAGGGCACCAAACATCTACTGGTCCACACAACAATCACAACATCAGGCATTGGGGCTAGAGTCTTGAGAGGAGGATTAGGCCGTACCGGTGATGGGTTGTCGGGCTGGACAGGAGGACGACGCCAGCGACGGGATGCAGAGGAAGCTGCACTTCAGGGGGAGGAGGTGACGAGTTAGAGAGCACAACGAGGCCAGTGATGAGCTGGAGAGGGAAAGTGATAAGTAAGGGCACAAACCCTAGCGGTAGCCTACTAATAAAGGGATATCAGAGACGATTCTATTATGGAACCATCTGTGATTACTTATGACAGACGATTCTAGATATGCGACCATATCTACTATGTGATAGTTCATTCTATAGCTACTATGTTTTTCAGCTGGCACAAGGCCAAATTTAAAAAAAATTCAGAGATATGTGCAACAAGTATTCTATAGCGTACTAGTTCATAACAATAGAAAATCCATAATTTGGCATGAGAGCACATGGACCTTTATAAGCCATACAAGAGTAGGGAGACATTAAGTCCATCATATTTGACATATTAGGACATGAGACAAATAGGTTGTACAAGTGCATAATATTACCATTCCACATTACAATGAAGTCCACATTGTAACACATTAACACATGATAATTCCACATTGACATCAAAATCAGAGATTACAAGTCCATAACACATGGCAAGTCCACATTGACAGAGAAATAATAACCAAGAGTATAAAACACAAATCATGTCTCATGTTATAGAATAAATTACAATGGAATAAATTCTTAATTAAAATATGATCGACACGCATATAGCTAGCTTCCTCACTGGGTTCTTCCTCGAGCCTGATGTCGTCTCTGAAAGGAGGCAACTCGTCAAATTGATTGTACTCTTCCTCATCCACGACATTCTCAACTTCGACAATCCTTCTTTTTCCATGAAGAACAACGTGGTGGTTCTTATTTGTCGGGTCTGTTACATCGAAAACTTGAACAACTTGCTTAGTGAATACGAATGGTTCGTCCTTGTATCCGACACGTTTGAGGTCCATAGTAGTGACGCCGTACTTGTTGACCTTCACACCCTGCGGAAGTTTAACCCAATGACATCGAAACAGGGGGATCTTGAAAAGTATGTAGTCGAGCTCCCAAATCTCCTCTACGAACCCATATTAGGAGTTCAACCCACGTGGCCCGATAGTATTGAACTACTTGTGAAACGCATCTATGCGAACACCGCTGTTTTAGACTGTGCTCTTCCTATCCTAAGCTATCGTACAAAATGTGTATCCATTTATGCCATATCCTTGCCATGTTACAATTGCAAATTTTGGCCTTTTTGCCAACCATAGCAGCATATCATCACTTGATGACCTCTCAGTGAATCGCACCTTTAACCATTCGTTGAACCGACGATTGTGCTCTCTCAAGATCCAAACCTCCGACCGGTTTGGATTCTATTGGCGTACCATGTCTTTGTTCTCGTCGATGTACGGGGCACTTGGGTCATGTGTTGCAAGACGGTGAAATGGGCTTGAGCGTACGTATCCAGATCAGGAGTGACTGCTTTTCTTCCAATAGTCGCGATACCCTCCAGTCTCCCCTCATGACGAGATAGATGCACACCTATCGGTTCCACCTGAGCTATGTAGTCAACGCAGAACTCAATGACATCTTCGGTTTCATAACCTTCGATGATGTTGCCCTCTGGTTGAGATCGATTCTGTACGTAGGACTTGAGAATTCCCATTCATAACCTTCGTTACACTCGGAGATCACGACGAAACTCCTAAATATCCCGCGAGATCCTCCTCCCTTTCTTCCTCCTCTCCTTCTCCTCCCTTCCTCCTCTCTTTAGCTTCCTCCTTTCCTTCTCCTCCCTGCCTCATTCCTTCTCATCTCTAAGGTGGCGCAATGGGGGAGGAGGCAGCAGGGGTGGCAGCTCAAACAGGAAGGGGTGGAGGCGCTAGGGGCAGGGGGGTCTATCGGGACTGTTGGGTATTTATAATGCCTGCATATCACAGACGGTTCTTATTAAGAACCGTCCGTGACATTGCACTATCACAGACGGTTTGTAAATAGAACCATCTATGATAATTCACATACGGTTCTTAACAATAACCGTCTGTGATGTCTGTGATTATCACAGATGGTTCTTCTTAAAAACCATCTGTGAATTATCGTAGACGGTTCTATTTAAAGACTGTCTATGATAGTTACGTATCACAGATGGTTCTAAAGGAACCGTCTATGATAATTACAACACAGGCGGTTCCTTTGGAACTGTCTGTGATGAGACGTCCAGTATAGCCTATTTTATAGTAGTGGAAAGATATGAAAATTGCAAGTTCACTGACTGGGGAACCGTTACGATTGCAGATCGCTGTGGTAATTTATAGATTAAAATTAGTAGTTAACCGAATTAGGGTTTCTGTATAACATGGGAAGATGTAGAGAATTGTTTGGGCCTTCTGTAGACTGCTAACTCATTGAATTTGGTTGGGTGGGTTAAAAGTTATGTCTCTTGGAAGTTTATTGTTTAATAGTCGATTTACAATAGCTGTAGTAGTTTTGTTTTGCAAATTAAGCCCAGTTGATGGTCGAATTAAATTATGATGATAACTAGAAAGATCTAGATAATTTTATGTAGTTTCCAGGGGTGGTATTATTTGCTTTGTTTCGTACCGTAGGAAAATAGTTATGAAACTATGAAGCTTGCAACAAACTAACCTTCAGGGCTGAAAACGAGGGTCGGGATGATTTAATCATGATATCCTCCGGTATAAATAGAGAGCACTTTGCAGCTCAAAGAGACACGCCACGTCACCTTTTTTTTCCTGGGCCATCGGATCTCGTTTTGCTCGGTTCCTCGGCCGTCCGATTTTCCAAAGCATTCGTTTGCCTTAAACTTCTTGGCATGTGCTCTTGTGGTGGCCTCCACGGTGGGCCCCATGCACATGGGCGCATTGCTGCGCCTTTTCTTGGCTAGTGTGCCCAAGGGCGCGCAGGTGTCTACTAGTTAGTATAAATAGAGAATTGTGCGGAATTTTGTGCATTTTCCCAAAAGTATATTGTTTAGTATGTTTGGGTTCCTGTGTTGTGAGTTATACTTGTTTGTATGCTGGTACAGTGTTATCAGTAAATCAAGGGAAAGGGAGAGAAGCGTGTTTAAGCGTAGCAACGTGTGATCATTTTTGCTTGCTATGGCTGGGTATTGAGATGTTGTACCATGATTGTCATCAAATTCCAACACTGCTTTTCGGTGGTTGATCGTCAGCCGTCAGGTCTTTCTACACGGTTAAGGCAAGTACATAGTAGAATAGTAAATTGAGATGTTTATTGAATTTGATGCATTATTTACCATGCTAAATGAGATGATTATTGCTATATGATGATTTTATAATATGGTTACTTGATGGTTACATGATTATGGATAATTGTTACCGATAAATGCTTAAATAAGAAATGTTGCATTATGTGCATTCATACCATGGAAAGAGATGGCCTTTGTGGGCAACTATGGTCTACTTTGTGTGGACATCCTACGGGAGTGAGAAGAACAAGACCTACTTCGGTAGGCACTCCACGGAAGTGGAGGATTGATGTCCCTATATGAAAGAGGACGGACTTTTGAGGTATTCGCATGAAATAGGGCGAGTTTGAGTGGACACTGATGGGTGTTGCATTCTGCTATACCGATATAAGCTAAAGAGATGACGAGAATTATGCATGAGCAAATGCATTGCATTGATCAAAAGAAAGAGATATACATATGTGACTAATGTTGATAAGTTAATAATATGGATGGTATGGGAGAGTTTATTGTTTTATTATATAATTATTGAGTTGTGGACTCGCTCTTGCTTTGTTGATGTTTTTAGTTCATCATTGGTAGCGACATGCATGAGATAGGAGTAGCACATTTGCATCATGCGCAAACAATTATTAATTCATCATCTTTAGTTATCTCATTTATATCTTAGCAGTGTACCTAGCTCTTTTATTTGGAACTTAGTTAATGGAACCCTTGGAGTTGGATGGTGGTTGTGTGGATAGGTCCAAGTGCTTATGGATAATATTGAATTATAGAAGTGTGAGACCCTCAAATATTGGAATGCGCCGAATTAAAATTATACTGGTAGCATAATTCTTAATTAAGGAACAGTGCAATTCCCTTATTAAAAATCATACTAGAAGCACAATCATAATAAGTAACAATTCCAACATTCAGGTTCCCGGATATATGCCATGCAATAGTTCCCAGGATTAGTGACTATTGCGCATATATCCTTAAACAACATTGCATCACTTACATACAAGTCATACATTCACATAATTATACATCAGTAGTTACATCTCAAATTCGGTTGCTACAGTATCAGGTTTGCTACAGTAACAGATGACCTTGGGTTATCACCAAAAGAACAACAGCGGAAGCAAAAATAAATATAAAACCACCAATGGCCTCATCCCGCAGGCTATTGCGTGGAGACTAGAACTAGCACTACTCGTTAGCGTCACCCAGATCGGCGCTAACGGGCATCTCATAAAGGAAACCATCTTCACCTGCAACAAGAGGTTATAAACCTTGAGTACGAAAGGTACTCAGCAAGACTTACACAAACTAACAAAAGAAAGTGTTTGATAGAACCTATACAAAGGAATAGAAAGTTTTACATGCATAAGGTTAACAACAGAAGGCTTAAATGGTTCAACTTTTGCATAAAGCAACACACCTTAACCTATATTGGCTAAATTTTGACAAAGCAATGTTTAATAAACCAATTTGAACTAAGAACAGTAGCATTAAAAGGTATGAACATAAACAGTAATAATAATAAATCACAGATCACTATAAAATTTTACATAACACTATCCTGCCGAAATTATTCCCAATTCCAAAATTAGAGCAAAATCTATACAGGTGACATCAATTCAAGTATCGTCCGTAACCGTGGACACGGCTATTCGAATAGTTTTATATCCTTGCAAGGGTGTACATCTTTACCCACATGACTTAGTTAGCCCGTAAGCCTCCGGAATAATAGCACATTGCCTTTGGTGTGCCGGCCGGGTAAACTAAGATTTGGTATTTTTCAACAAGTTGACACTATTGAGTTGGATGACCCATGTGAGACTGATCCCGCTTAAACAACGACTGATAGCATATATTCAACCGGGGCCCACATGTTGTACCAGGAATGCCGACCCAATCAATTAAATGCAAACTCGTGTTAGCCACACATATTAGACCGTAGTCGGGGCCCTAAAGGTACGTACATGCGATGGAACACATCTACGCCCTTACCCTTCTAAGAACATCTGATATCAATATAAACTCCACATGGCATACGACACGGCCCGAAGACTTAAGCATCTATGCCATATGAAATCAATACACATGTCCTTACTCTCTTGTTTCCAACTCAATAGTATTAACCCTTTACTTAACCAAACAGTGCCCATACACTGCGTGTGGAAGTATGTTGTGGCTTGAATTAGATTGTCAGAGTTCAGTCCTTAATCAACCCAGACAAGACATCCACATTTCCCAATTCTCGTGCACAAAGGCACCATCACTAGCATCCACTTGTCCAGATTTGAATTTAGTTTATCAACAAGATTTAGGATCACTTCAAATTCAAAATAAACTGAACAAGAATCAACATAAATAAAATTTATTTGTTGTTCCCAGGTTTGACAAGTTAAGCTTGCCAAATACTAACGTTCTATGGACTGCAGGGCTAAGCCAAATTTAAAATTTAATATTATCATGTCACATGCTACCTTAGGTTCAGTGTATGATCAGATTCAGGATAAACTATCAAGTTTAGGTTGTAACTAACTAAGACAGAGCATAAATAATTTTTAGCAAAATTTGCATGCACAGTTATCACTGTATTTTGTAATGCTACAGTTCAATAGAGTAGGATCAATATGGTGCAGAGAGGTAGCTTGCCTTGATAGTAGTATATAACCTCTTGCTCAGGTTCTTGTGGTTCAACAAAAGACTCAACAATCTCAGAAGAACCAGTATCTAAAAGAAAATAATATCCAATAAATACAAGAACTGACAGAGGACAAAATAATGAAAAAGAATGTATGATCAAGATGGTAATGCATGGGTAACCATATGCTTAAGCTATATCTAATTTACTAAGGATAATAACCCATATTTATCATCCAATGATACTTACTACCCAGATTTAAATTTAGCTTGAAGCTACAGAATCAGGTTTTTGAACTGGAACAGGGCAGCTATAATTAATTTAATTATCTAGCTCAACTCCATATAAATGAAATACTGCAGGGTAGCTAAGTGTATTAAAGCTGGTGCTGTGCTCTAACTAGTCATTTAGTGCCATAAATAGTAATTTAAGGCTTTGGACTTTTGCTGTCTGTTTTGGTCGGTTAGACCAACAACAAAAACAGCAAAAGTCTATATACCATTTTCAACTAGCGTGAAAAGCTATACAAAACTAGAGCGCTAAAGTAGAGTTAAGGCTACTAAAAAAATAATTAATGTCATCCCCCATTACTGCTCAACCTAACCACCCGGTTTAAAGGAGAAAAGACAGAGAAGATCTTTGTCGGTTTAGACCAAAAACAAGATAAAGGAGCTTTGTCCCGATTTAATTTGTTTGGAGTAATACACTAAACAAAGACCCTAAATGGAAATTAAGGCTATCGGAGGTGGTTAATACCATAAGTCCTCAACACTAACCCTAACCGCCCAGATGAAGAAAGAAACAGAAGATCAACTATTTGTCGGTTTTAACCAACAAACTAACAGAGAGGGGATAAGCAATATTAAATGAACTGGTGAACCTAAAACTTTGGAGAAAGATCACGGGTGCTGCTAGGGTTTACCTAGGGCTTAGATAAGATAATACACTGGTAAGAGAATTTTTAGGTTTTGAAAACGATATGAAAGACCGAAAAGTTATAATCATAACTTTTTAATTTAAGGAAGTTGGAGCATCACAGGAGCAAGTGAGTGAGGTCCTAAGAGAGCTCACAAAAACAAGAAACCAGGGTTAGACTTACCAGCTAGGGTTGATGAAGAAAAGATAAGTTCTTGGTCAATAGAAAAGATCCAGTGCCCTTTTCTTAGTGCTGACCAAAAAGAAAAATGGTGGAACTAAGATCTAAAGAATATTAGGCACATTCTTGATAAGGAAAGATGGAACTCAGCTCACCAGGATGAGCTTTTCCCAAAATGGTGCTTCACAGGGTCAAGGTGACAGAGAAAATAACCTTAAGTCCAACCTACAAGAAATGGCCAACATCACATTAGCATGAGATTTAGGCCTTCTTGAAGTTGAACCAGGGTAGAAGAACAAGAAGGCTTCACTGGAAGGAAGACAAAGCTGATGAGTTCCTCCTGGGTCAACAATGGCAGAAACTCCATCCCTAGGGTTTATATAGTGTATAGAGGTCCCTAGAGCAAACTGGAAACCTCCAGAAACGATGAAGTGGCATCTAAAGATAATTATCTAGGAGAAATATCTTCATTTTGCACTGTACACCACCACCACGCCGGCGAGGAGGGCTGCACCGGTACACAGCATGCATGGGAACAACAACGATCCATCGACAACCGGGTCCCAGGCGGCAACCATCGAAGACACAACGCGACAAGCAACAAAGCACAACCACCGTCCGATTAGAATTGAACAGCGGTGATGCGGAGGCAAATATATTGAACCGGCATCGGGGATTATGGACCGTGCGATTTACCGCGGACGGCCACGATTGAGGGGGGCTCCGGAGTGGTCCGAAAGTTCAAACCCACGAGAGCCGTGCGATCGTGCATCCACGGCCCAAAATCTAATGCGCGCTGGTGCGCTTCGGCCCACAAGGAAATCACCGTTGGATTTAGATTCAATGGTCCAGATGGACGGGGAAGTACGGATGGTCCGAAGGTTACACTGGATGCGGTCCACCCGATCTAAAATCAACGGTGGATCTCATGTGGCATCTCCGGCCGGTCCGAACAGCCCACAAGATCTGGCTCGTTCGTCTTGACATGGTAATTTGAGATTAGATTAGGGTTCGGATCTTGCGCGGGGCGTGATCGGCTGAACTGACCACGCGCCTTTGGGTTGGACCGAGTTGCTACAGTGTCGGGGCGGGTTTAGACCGGAAGGTTTGACCAGAACAGTTCAAAATTACAAGAACTTTGACTGGGACTTTAGAAATAGCAAATAAATTTGTAAAATCATGAAATTTTGCAGAATTGCTACTGGGATGATATATTTCCCAAATAAATATTTAAAACCACTATTTCTCCTTTAGAAATACATAAATAATTTATTTAGACCAATTAGGGTTTATTTAAAGACAAATATTTTTCTGAAAATCAAAATAATTTCTAAAAATTCCACAAAAATTATTTTTGGCCATAATAATTCATCTGGCCTTTAAATAAGATACTTCCCAGTCTTATTACCAACATTGGGGTGGTATTTCCTTTTAAAATTTTGATCAAGTTGAAATTTGTAATAGAAATTTGGGAAAATAGTTTGTAACATGTTGCCTAATTTGCCAACATGAACAGTGATGCTATGAACAGCACCTAATTACTGTTTATTAGGGCTGAGGCTGTTACAAGAAGCTTTTATGGTGATGGTTAATTTATTAGTATTGTTTCTAGTTGCAAGTTCACGATAGGTGCTCCTAGGCATTCTCAGGCACAAGGTCCCAAGCGGTCTTGGGCACAAAGTCCCAAGTCTTGTGCAAGTATATTTGTTCTTGTTTATGATATCTTGTTACACTTAGTGTAGGTTGACTTGTGCAAAGTCTTAATTAGGAAAAGTAGAGTTGAAGATGCAGGTAATAGTGGTTTAAATTTAAAGTGAATAGTGTTGTGGTGATATTCCAGGCTCTTTGTTGGGCCAGGGTGCTATAGATGATATCAGAACATCAACCTTCATTGCACGGGCATGTGTGGGATAGGGGTGAAGGCATATGGTTCATGTCGCTTGTGGGTCCGGCATGGACACACGACATAACATATCTGCCGGTACTAGACACACGAACGTATACCGAGGGATGGTTCTAGGCATTTGCCACGTATACGATGTGCTGCCAAGAGCATCAGCCTTTAAGGGGGGTGAATGTAACATCTTGGTTTGCTCATAGTGCGGCCCATGTGGCTCATGTGAAGTTGTGTGGTGAGATTAGTTCCATATTGCTGGTCTAAAATGAGTTGCAATAGTATATAATGTATGTTCGGTCTAAACGTAACACTTTTGAGTTAACTTTTTTACATGAAGCATGAACAAAAGTGTAAGTGAAGTGCGATATGTACGCAGGTCCGCCCCACAGTGAGCTAGACATTTAACGGATTTTGGGTGAGGGTGTTACACATGTCTGTTAAACCTGGAGCCTTTCAGTGACTGTAGTGACAGTTAATCACCAGCTACAAGTCAGGGAGGCGACCAATCGACTGACACGGCACAAAACCTTTCACTGTGTTGATTTATTCTTCCTCATAGAAAATTGGAAACTTTGCATGCGCTAATTAATTAAAGAGCTCTCTGACTCGCTATCCCGACCCAGCCAATAATATTTTACACCAAATTAGACCCCTTCTTCGGTCTCCACAGTTCAACATCACCATACCTTCTCAAACACCCCAGCTGCAGCTGAACGAAGCTTCTTCCTATCTCCTCCGATCCTTTGTTCCCTCAATTTGAAGCAGCCGTTGCATTGCAATTCCCACACATGCCTAGCTATCGGCTATCCCAATATATCATCCATCAGGTTATATATACACCCATCAGTTCATTCTTGCACTAGCCAGCGCATACCTCATACATATACACAGGCAGCTCATACATATAGCACTAGCGATGCCCATTTGGAGGAAGAAGGGCTTGCTATGTCCGTTCCGTCGGCAAAGGCCTCTGGAGGATCCCGAAAGGGTATGTTCCGATGGTGCTGGTCGGCGACGGGGAAGGTGGCGAGGAGAGGGTCCTGGTGCACGTCGAAATGCTCAAGGAGCCGCGCGTTCTGGCGCTGCTGGAGTTGTCCGCACAGCGGTTTGGGTACGGCCAGCGTGGTGTCCTGAGGATCCCCTGCGGCTTGCAGCGGTTCGAGCAGATGGTCCGCGGTCGACGGGAGATGTAAGATCATGCGTGCACAGCACACTAGCCAGGGGAGATGGTGTTCATCGTTAATTTTGTCGGGTGCTTGTTGCATTGGATCTTTTGTTAGTTATTGATTCAATTTGTTTCTTGTATATATTAATTCTTTTCGATGCCCCTCTCTTGTTTGATAAGAGGAAATGCGTACATATACAGTGCTGCAAACGGTGAAATTGCATTATTCGTCATGGTTTACGTACTAATTTTTAGTTGCCTAGCATTTTCTTCTCTCCTTCACCTAAAATTGCGGTGCTAACTAATGCACAATTTTAGCATAATTTTACTGCAATTTTCAGTTCCATTGGTCAATTTTCTCGACAGATTTCTTGCCAATTGTGCGTATGTTTTCTTTTGCCTTCTGGTTAGTTCACGGAGATGGAACCAGCTAGCAAACCAATGGTAGTTGAGATAAGCGGGCATAATCTTGTTTTTAAGATGGAAATCAGTTTTTATTACTTAAGCGCTCGCTGGCTTGTGATATTGCTGAGCACCCTGTTAGAAATAATAAAAGCCCGATACTTGATGCGTGATGGTACCAGCTCGGTGATAATCAAATCTATATATCTACAAACAACTCGTAATATTCAAAATACCTCCTTTGATCTAAAGATATGGAAAATTCTACAATAATCCTTAAAACAGAAAAAAAAACCAAAATTCTTAAAACCATCTCATGAATCCAGATAAAAAGAGAAGATATACACCATTTATTTCGGTGGGATGAGATTATAACAGTGCAGATTAATCATGTATAGAAATTACAACAGTTATGTGACAAATACAACTATATTTTTCAAGGGCATTAGAGTTACATAACAAATATGATATGTTACCATATCTAACCGCATAATTGCATAGAAAATCCCGCTAGGTACGACCAAATTTATAGAAGCCTTTTCTTTTGAGGGGACCGACTTTACAGCTACTTGAGCTACTTTACTCGCTATATAATTCACGAGGACAAAGCCTCAACCTACGTGGCAAGCATAGCGTCACCTATCTATCTGATCAGCGCATACCATTTTGGAAAATTCGACTGCACTCACATGGTAATTTGAAGTTTTTGCGAACGCACCTGTTTCGTGTGAATATTTGGTCTGCGCACTATACCTGACATGACCTTTTTTTGTTATTCGAGGTAACACATATAGCCATATATAATGTAATGCCCTGTACATCATTAAGAAAAAACAGAGATGCACTTTTATACCTACAAATTTATACAAAAAATAGTGCTTAAAGGAATCTGGACCGGATTTCAAAGCATTCAGTAAGCATCGCATTGCGCAGAATTTTTGGCCGAAATGGCGTAAACTCGTCCCGTACTTGCAAGAATGGTTGTGTAACACCTTAGCCCAACATAGAGCCTATGATGTTACTAAACTACTCTACTGAACCATTTTATTCCAACTTCTTAACAACTTTCAGTAAAACATTCAATCGAAGGACACCTTACCAAACATTATGATCTAGCATCAAATAACCAATAAAAAGAATGACATCTATCAAAGATAATTAATCTAAGCATAGTCCTTTCCCATTATCATCCAAATCCAAATCAGCAGACTATGCAACACAATGGAAGCAAATATTTAACAATTAAATCTAAAGCATTATAAATCATCAGAATTACGAGGGTGTAAGTCTAATCCAATCAATCCAGTTATTCAATTCAATAGAATCAATTGAACCAATAACTGAGGTTTAGAAGCTTAAACAATTCAACTATGAGCACAAACGAATCATCCACCACAAAGGATGGACACAGTCTGAACTAAAAGAATTATCATGAACTTAAAGTTTAGTTAAATGAACTAATTTATTTGCTATGGATAGTGTAAGTGTGATGTGCACCAAGACTACCCCTTCCCATACATGTCGCTACCTCGAGAGGTATCTAGAAAGAACAACACAACAAGAGTAAGTCCACGACACAGCAAGTACAACAAAAGAATATGGAAAATACTGGAATAAGAACATAACAATCACAATATTCGAATACGTATGTGGAATGGCAGAAATCTTATGCAAGAATGAAATGCATGCTCTTCTCTTTTGCTTACACCGGTATAGCCAGTGAACACCCCGTCGGTGTTCACTCATGCTCGCATTACACAAAATACGGGGATCTAAGGCCCGTTTGAAGAAACATTCAAAACGGAGGTCCAAGTTGGCTATATTGGAATGATAGGTCTTACTTGCTCATATTGGAATGATGGGACTTCACTTCCCACTCCCGTGAGTGAATCATGAACGAACGAACGAATGAATGAAAACATTGATATGAAAAACATCATCTCAAGAAGCATGGATTAACATCCATGGAAAGAAACAAGAATTATTGAAATTTACTCGCAGTCCATAGAATTCAATCATAGCATGGTATCAAGCACTACGAACAAATAACGGTCAATACAATCCACAATGTACTTGTCTCAACCGCAAGACGGAAGACAATGATAGGAAGGCTCTAACCCCGGTTCTCACCACCACCTGACAACCGTAAAGCATTCTAGGAATAACATTCAAAAGTGCTCAGCAAAGCAATGGAGCAAAATGAAATCAATCGCCCTAATTGCAACCCAAAACTTAATCAATACATCCTCAAATCCCAATCTGCCCAAACCAATAGCTATCAAAAGAAAATCCATAACTTTTGAGTCAAAACTCCAAAATTCATCAATCCAACTTTCCTGGAATCTACACAGGCAAAGCTACAACTTCTCAGGTGATCAAAAGATCAAATTATTTCATCTAGACTTTTGTTTTTAACCCCGAAGACCGTTCTGTCATCTTCGGTATTTCTAACCTAGGAAATTCATAACTTCTGTTTGGTGCATCTAAACACATTGTTCTAAGACTCTCTGAAAACTACAGAAAACTAGCTTTCTCAATAAAATTATCACAATTATCCCCACTGTGCAACAAAGATTGCAAACAGACAAGTCTTTCTCTACTGTCTACATGAGAAGGATAGATTACAACATTAACTTCAAAAATTCATATCTTTCGTTCTAAATGTCAAAAAATTATGAACTTTACCTTCCTGAAATCATTATAAAGATATCTACATATCTCATGGATGTCAAACAACCAAATTCTTCCATCTCAAACCCCTAATTCGCAGAATTAAACTCGCTGCCCGAATCTAGAGACTGAGTAAGCATCTAGAGTTGTAAATTTCATAAGTAATTCATAGTTAATCCAACAATTATGAATTAATACTTTCTGGAAAGCTAACGAAATTCCCCACATATCTCCAGGAGACTCTAAACACTGAATCTGCCTAGAACTAACCCAATCTCGTGAGTCAACAGAACAACAGCACTACCGATCTATGACAGCAGGATACTGCAATGATTAATCGGTAGCAAAACACATCTATAGAACTGAACTAGCTATCGAGGATCATGATCTTACCCACGTAATCCCCCGCTGGACCACGCTGTAGTCCTCACGAAGATCACCCTCACCTTCTTCTTTGTCCTCTCTTCCTTCTTTTCTTCCCTTCTTCCTTCCCCTTGCTGATCTTCCTCATCCTGGCCGGCAGCAGCGGAGGGGAGGAGATGCTACAGTACCTCAATGTGCTGCAGTGCTGGCGGCGCTACAGTGACCGTGAGCTACAATACCATCTAGGGTTTGGTTCCTCCTTCTTAAACTAGCTTCCCACTTGGGCCAAACACTGTGGGCCGAAAGCCTACGGCCCTGATTCTCCAATAAAAACAAAAACACCCCCTCTAAAACCTCCAGTTCCTTCTCTAATTCTATCTAATTTTAGTACTAATCACTTATTTGTTTTATGTTTAAACCGGATGTTACATTCTACCCCCCTTAAACAGAATTCGACCCCGAATTCTAGACGTCGAAATAAAATAAAAGAACAACTGCCACTGAACGAACCTCACACTCCAAATACCTCTAGCATTCTCTCAACACCGGGTCATACAAAACGTTATATACCCCGCTCCAGGTCTCAAGACGGTTCTAACGAATTGCTATCTTCCAAAATTCCCGCAACATCCAGAACAAACCAAATATACTTTGGGCTACCATTCCCTTTGGGACCAAACTACAGAACTTGCACAAAAACATATGAAATTCTTGCTCCATCTCCTAGTCGATCTCTTCTCCTTAACAAGGAGCGCCTCCTTTGACCAGGAACACACATCAGAACTCGCTTTAAACAACTCTTTTATAACCAGGACCCAATTGAAAATAACAGGTTCCCAACGCAACCACGAAATGGCAGATTTACACCAAGAAGGGTCAAATTCTGAAGCAAAGATTCATCATGAAATCCCTTTCGCTTTCCAAGTAGACAGTTTACAAATAAACACCACATAAGCCGAAAGAGCAACAGCTCAAATACCCTAATCAAATACTTCTTTTATTCTTTCCTAACTGTTAAGGACCACACATGCCATCGTAAAGCTAAGCTCAAATTTGCGAAAGACATCTGTCAAAAAACACATAGCTCAAACGAGAATCAAGAAAACGTTTCACTACTCAAGGAAATATCATTTTCTTAGTTTCTCTTTTAGGAGTAAAATTTCTCTCAAACCTTGGAATTCGAATTTATCGCATATCACACGAGCTCATACCTCTAAAATTGGCATCCTCAAAACTATGCTCAAACCGAAACACTTCATCCACACCTTTGTATAGAGGCTCTATTGACTCCACCAAAACACAACTCTTTCTACTGATCAAACTAATTTGACAGATGTCACCCAATGCATCTCAAAATAGATCTCACGCAATCACATCACCTCAAACTTTTAAGAATAAACAACTAAGAATCCTCAGTACATACGCTCATATATTACATCAGATGGGTTCTATCAATGGTCATTCCACAGCTCAGAATACGCCATTATTCTATTTTCTTTATACACAAACATTGGGCGACCAAAGTTCTAGCATAAAAATGCAAAGCCCAAATTTAACCTCCAAGACCTCTACAACGAATTTCTCTTATAACAGATAGGGAAACCATCAGATTAAATCTCTAACATTCCCACACTTTCAACATATTCACTCATTAACATCATCAGGAATCACCCACACAACCTCGCAATACTACCCAATTGCGTTACTCTATAAAATTGATCAAGATTCCCATACTTTCGATCATTCCCAACATATTTCAACATGAACTGAGGTTTTGGGATTACACTTTACCATAGGTTCTACTTAGTTGTAACACTAATCAGTTTTACTTCAACGACAATCATTCCATTTGAATCAAATTTTCTCCAAGAGGTATAAGTCAAAACCAATTCATCTTCTACTACTCCTCCAATAGCTTGGTAGCAAAACCTCATCACTACAATTACATGACCACCACCAAACCGTTGCCACTTTACACCTTATAAAACTTTGCAACACAAATATGTTGATCCTTTCTCAAAAGGAAGAAGCGAACAAGAACAAGTTTCGACACACAGGAAAACGTTGCTCCTCATAGTGAGCACGAGACCAAAAGAAATAATCCAATAGCGATGATCTTAGAAAACAAAAGTTGAGACCACAGTTGAGGGCACACGCCCCTGAAAAGAGAATAGCAAATATCAACCAATAAGAATAAGATATTGCTATTAAAAATCGACAACTCTTGTGCGGAAAAAGCAGAAAGTTTAGGCACGTTTCAATTAAACCGTAAGTTACAAATCTTGACTCCAATCCTCAAATACTCCTACTACAACCTTTCCTTTAACACAGAAAATAATCCTTTGACTACAACAATTCTTTGCCATCTCGAACAAGATAAGTTCTAAAGACCAAACCATAAGAACCACTTAAGAACCAATAAAATCTTTCAACACGTCATTTTGCTCGGAATAGTTCAACTACCACATAAATCATGAGATCCAATTGATCTCAGCCGCAAAACTCGAAATATTTTCATTTACGGGATATCATGAAAAGCAAGCAAATTATTCTCCTCTTAAAGGAATCAACATAATAATTTTCTTTGATTGCAACCTCACATTGCCAACTCAGACAAAAGAGCCTTTAAGATTAAATCACACGAATCTCTTAAGAACCAATAGAACATTCAAATACATCATTTTGTTTAAAATAATTTCAGATATCACATAATTCATGAGCTCCAAAAGATCACGAAAGGAAAACTTGAAATATTCTCATTTAAGCGGTATCACCATAGGCGATCAAATTACTACAAGAATTAACATCAATCTCACATTCTGACAATTTTAATAACATCAATATCATACATTAGTACCAAGAATCATCAAACTTTATTACCCCAACCTAAAAATTTCCAAAAGAAACAAAAGCCACAAGGTTGGAACAAATTTATTTTAACAAGCTCGTACTATGCAATAGCGATTTTACAAGGCACGCTATCAAAGACGACTTACGAAATTCATCTACTCAAATGTTGGTGTTGTTCAACACCAAGTTCAGCTCTCATTATCAATTGACGATTGTATTAATCATATGTGTAAATATGGTGCTAATTCTATTTGCTATCACAACCATTTATAAACATAAATTCAACATTTCACCTTATGTTCATAAATCAGTTCAAAACATGATTAAATATTTACTAACATAATTTCTATAAAACAAGGTTTCACGAATCGATACACCAACATCCATCTAGTTCTTTATACAGGTTTCAACAATTGTAGCATGTCAGGAATTAGGTAAATATAGCATTTATGTAAGATCATCAAGTAGATGTTTACAAGGTAGTTTCATATCAATATTCACTCTTCTTAGTAACCCTGTTGATTCTAAGTAGGAATAAATATATTCTAAATCACAACTCATCATGTAATCGTTGCAAGGCAGCAATAAATTAACCAGCTACGCTATTGAGGACATCAGTTAAGATTAATTATGCATCACGCCAATGACCCAACTTGATGTTATATACATTGTCAATTATCTTGTATCCTTACAACTTCTCACTCAACACAACAAAACATTACAAAAGAGAATTGACACTTTCTTTCACAAAGAAGGGGTTCTAGACTTCAACACTCCAGCTACTCCAAAAGAAATGAGTGGGGTCAAAACTTTCTTCAATGAACTTTGTAAAAGATAATTCCCATTATCCAAAATACCAAACGTATAAGCGGATCACCTTTATCAACAAGAAAGGTAGGACTCTCATGAAAAAGAACAATCTTGTCAATAACAACATTTACAAGTAGCAAGGAGAGCTCAACTGTCGGAAAGACAATAATTGCTCTATAAAAAAAATAGGGACCAATTCAAACCCATACCCAATCATTTTATTTGATTACAATCTCTGACTTAACCATGGCAAGACATTGCAAAAAGTGCCTTGACATTTTCTTTCATAAAAGAGAAGTATTAAATTTCATAATCAAATTACCCCGAAAGGAATACATTGGGGCCAAAATTTCCTCATGTTTAAGAACATGCAAAATAAAGCTTCCATTAACCAAAGTGCCAAGAGATTAAACGAGTCAAGGACAGAACTTCCAAATAGAAGGTCAATCTTATAAATAAACTACATCTAAGCAGCAAAACAACTCGACATTCAGGAGAACAAATGTTTGCTTTAAGAAACCAATAAATACCGATGAACTCCCGTCAACTGCAATGAACCACTAATCCAAGAAAACTCATCCACCGCATCTGAACAAGAATAACCATTTAAAACTCAAGGAAGACAATAATCTTCCCAGAGAAACTCATACTCAACACCTGGAACTAGTTGACTCGAGGTAGACGCTCCATTATTCTCATACCCCAAATGGTGGTGCAACTCGTAACCCAAGGCTACAACCACGAACTAAACTTCTCGTCATCTACTATCATCACACATAATAATCATATAGGCAAATCATAAGCATTCATACTCATTTCATATCAGCAATGGTCAATGCGACACAACGGAAACGTAAATGCAATGATTGACACATTCCCATCTTACTGTGCACAGTGTGTCATTTTAACAATCCAGTTACCACTGACCTAATGCCCGCTCTGATACTAACCGTAACACCCCAGCCCAACATAGAGCCTAGGATGCTACTAAACTACTCTACTGAACCATTTTATTCCAACTTCTTAACAACTTTCAGCAAAATATTCAACCGAATGACACCTTACCAAACATTATGATCTAGCATCAAATAACCAATAAAAAGAATGGCATCTATCAAACATAATTAATCTAAGCATAGATCTTTCCCATTATCATCCAAATCCAAATCAACAGACTATACTACACAATGGAAGTAAATATTTAACAATTAAATCTAAAGCATTATAAATCATCAGAATTACGAGGGTGTAAGTCTAATCCAATCAATCCAATAGAATCAATTGAACCAATAACTGAGGTTTAGAAGCTTAAACAATTCAACCATGAGCACAAATGAATCAACCACTACAAAGGATGGACATAGTTTGAACTAAAAGAATTATCATGAACTTGAAGTTTAGTTAAATGAACTAATTTATTTGCCATGGATAGTGTAAGTGTGATGTGCATCAAGACTACCCTTTCCCATGCATGTCGCTACCTCGAGAGGTACCTAGAAAGAACAACACAACAAGAGTGAGTCCACGACTCAGCAAGTACAACAGAAGAATATGGAAAATACTTGAACAAGAACATAACAATCACAATATTCGAATACGTACATGGAATGGCATAAATCTTATGCAAGAATGAAATGCATGCTCTTCTCTTCTGCTTATACCGGTATAGCTAGTGAACACCGATCGGTGTTCACTCATGCCCGCATTACACAAAATGCGGGATCTAAGGCCCGTTTGAAAAAACATTCAAAATGGTGATCCAAATTGCCCATATTGGAATGATGGGTCTTACTTGCCTATATTGGAATGATGGAACTTTACTTCCCACTCCCGTGGGTGAATCATGAATGAATGAATGAATACATTGATATGAAAGACATCATCTCAAGAAGCATAGATTAACATCCATGGAAAGAAACAAGAATTATTGGAATTTACATGCAGTCCATCGAATTCAATCATAGCATGGCATCAAGCACTACGAACAAATAACAGTCAATACAATCCACAATGTACTTGCCTCAACCGCAAGATGGAATACGATGATAGGAAGGCTCTAACCCCGGTTCTCATCACCACTTGACAATCGTAAAGCATTCTAAGAATAACGCTCAAAAGTGCTCAGCAAAGCAATGGAACAAAATGAAATCAATCACCCTAATCGCAACCCGAAACTTAATCAATACTTTCTCAAATCCCAATCTGCCCAAACCAACAGCTATCAATGGAAAATCCATAACTTTTGAGTCAAAACTCCAAAAGTCATCAATCCAACTTTCCTGGAATCTAAACAGGCACAGCTACAACTTCTCAGGTGATCACAAGATCAAATTATTTCATCTAGGCTTTTGTTTTTAACCCCGAAGACCGTTCTGTCATCTTCGGTATTTCTGACTTGGGAAATTCATAACTTCTGTTTGGTGCATCCAAACCCATTGTTCTAAGACTCTCTGGAAACTACCGTAAACTAGATTTCTCAATAAAACTATCACAATTATCCCTACTATGCAACAAAGATTGCAAACAGCCAAGTCTTTCTCTACTGTCTACATCAGATTATAGCATTAACTTCAAAAATTCATATCTTTCGTTTTAAACGTCCAAAATTATGAACTTTACCTTCTTGAAATCATCATAAAGATATCTACATATCTCATGGAGATCAAATGACCAAATTCGTCCATCTCAAACCCCTAATTCGCAGAATTAAACTCGCTGCCCGAATTTAGAGACTAAATAAGCATCTAAACTTGTATAATTCATGACTAATTCATCGTTCATCCAAAAATTATGAATTAATACTTTCTGGAAAGCTAACGAAATTCTCCACATATCTCCAGGAGACTCTAAACACTTAATATTCCTGGAACTAACCCAATCTCGCGAGTCAACAGAACAGCAACGCTACCGATCTATGATAGCGGGATACTACAATGATTAATCGGTAGCAAAACACATCTATAGAACCGAACTAGCTACCGAGGATCATGATATTTCCCATGAAATCCTCCGCTGGACCACGCTGTAGTCCTCGCGAAGATCATCATCACCTTCTTCTTCTTCCTCTCTTCCTTCTTTTCTTCCCTTCTTCCTTCCCCTTGCTGATCTTCCTCTTCCTGGCCGGCAGTAGTGGAAACGACAAGGATAGTTCAAGTACCTGTCGCCAATTGAACCGGTGACAGAAATTTATCGCCAGTTGAACTAGCGACAGCTTACTGTCGCCATTTCAACTGGCGACAGGAAGACTAACCCTATAAAAACCTCTTGAACTCCTAAAATTCGGCACGACTCACTTTTATTCAGAAAAAAAGAGAAGAAGGGGAGAGTAGGGGGAGAAGAGAAGCTAGCGAAGCGCTGCCCGTCTGATTTCCCACCTCTCGGGTAATTTTTTAACCGAATGGATTACATAGTTTTAGATGTACGGTTACGTAGTACATTACGTTTTACATAATACTTTTCGGTGGGTAGTCTAGTTTTAGATATGTGGTTAATCGTGGAAATGTTCTTTATGGTGCAGTGCGTCAAATATGTCCGACGTCAGCAATTTCAAAATTTACTATGGTCAAGGGACTATTATGGAGGATCCCGACGGGATTGATTTGCGTTATTTCCAATCGGCGATCGTGCCCCTACCAAGACCAGAGCAGCGTACGTGGGGCGCTGTGAAACGGTAGTTGTTCCACACATTCCAAGTGGACCACGATGTGTACAATCTGAGATTGAGTTGCATTGCCCCACGAGTAGCACATCCATCATATTGGGAGTTAGTGTAGCTGAATGGAACAAATTCATGGTAGTCATATGTACACATGGCGAGGGAGGGAGGGTGAAAATTGGTCCTTTTGGTCCAGGTATATGTCAAACCCACTCCTCCATCTACGGCTGAACAAGAAGGGGGTGCTGACACCGAAGAAGAAGTCAGGGACTCTAGCCACAGCACGACGCACACAATGGCTGAATCTCCTGGAGTTGCTGATGCTATCGATGAAGACCCTGCGAAAGTAGCTCCTTTGGTTAGGCAAGCTAGTGGTCTTGCTGACGAGGGTGAGGAGGTGGAAGCCGTAGTACAAAGGATGGATCTCGAAGACCGAGACTACATGGCATTCGTCTGAAGATGAAGGTTCCGACGACAAGATGATGTGGACTAGCAGACGGTTCCATCCGATTGGAACAAATACCAGTTCGACTACCCCGTCGTCAACGAAGGCTCTCGTGTATCGTGGGAGTACGACCAGAGCGAGGTCAGGCTAGGAGCTATGTACAAATGCAAGGAGACCGTGCAGGACGTGGTCAAATTCTGGGCCTTGTTAGTACGGCACATATTCACAGTCATCAAGTCTACCCCAAGATTCTACGATGTGAAGTGCGGTATAGAGGGATGTCCTTGGCGAGTGCACATATTTCAGCCTAAGTGGGACACCTACTAGAAGTGCTCTATAGTGGTCCCTCACGCATGCGTCGTTTCTGAGTCAGTGCAGTCCCACCGGAACCTGTATCAGGCTTCATCGCCAACCTCATGTACAGTGAGATCGTGGATAATCTAGATTTTGAGCCACGATCCATCATTCGGGCGATTGAGGCAAGGTTCCAGTACACAATTAGCTATGCCAAGGCTTGGAGGGCAAAACAGAAGGCATTAGAATCAAGGTAGTGCACGTTCGAGAATTCCTACCACAACCTCCTCGGGCAACTTCGAGTCATACAAGACAGAAATCTTAGCACCCATATCGACATCAAGATGCCACACATCCGAAGTGGGCCAATAAGAGGGTACTGCAACGAGCATTCTTTGCGTTTGGTCCATGCATCAATGCATTCTGGCACTGTCGTCCAATCTTGTGTATAGATGGCACATTCTCGACTGGGAAGTACAAGATACTGACTGCAATAGCGACGGACGGGAACAATCAAGTTCTTCCCGTGTCTTTCGCTTTCGTTGAAAGCGAGAACACGGACAACTAGTTGTGGTTCCTGAAGAATGTGAGGATTTCTGTTGTGCAAGGTCGTCCCAATGTATGCCTCATACATGATCGGCATGCAGGCTTGCTGCGTGCAACAACCCAGCTGCAACAAGGAGAGAATGTACCACTTCCATGGCTGGACCTGCAGAGCATGTGGCGCATGAGGCACTTGGGTGCAAACTTCTACAAGCAGTTCCGCAACAAAGACTTGATGAACTGTTCAGCGGTACAGGCAATCAAAACGAGCGTGAAGTTCAAGCACGCCGAAGATTCTGGATGAGCGAACCAAGACACACCAAAGGGAGGCAGCGAGAAGGGTCACCCGAAGCGCTGACCAGGCCCTCTAAGTATTGCCACAGCTACCCTTAGATGCTCCCAAAATGACGAGGAGGATGGGGGCGCAGTTGAAATGCTTCTTGGATTGGATTGAGCACGAGCCTAAAGAGAAGTGGTCATTGCTACATGACAGGGGTGGTGCTCGATATGGTGTCATGACAACTAATCTAGCCGAGCTGTACAACTAGGTCATCCACGGCGCAAGGTGCCTCCCTTTGGTTGATATTGTGGAGGCAATTCTCCGCGGTTCGACAAACTACTTTGTTGACAGAAGCAACAACGCGTCGCTCGCCATGGCAAATAACAGAATACTCTACTCCGCCATGGTCACCAAATACATGGAGGAGAAGAGAAAGAACGGTGAGATGCACCGGGCATTCAAGATAAGTACAAGGGAGCTTCGCTTCGAGATAATGTGCAGGGATAAAGGACGTCGCGGGACGAATCATGAGAGGGTCACCCACGAGTGCACGCTACACTGCGGTAGTTGCATATGCACTTGCAACAAGCCCCTTCTTCTACATAGGCCCTGCTCTCATGTCATTGCCGTATGCTCGACTGGGAATATATATGGTTACGCTGTGATTGGCTATTTAACTGGCCATCCGACCTGAGAGCAACTAATCTGGGCCGCGGATATTGATAGGCTCAAGGGAAAGGTTGGCCGGCGTTAGGTACGACGCATCAGGAATGACATGGATGAAGCAGAAACCGGACGTCGTACGAAGAAGTGCTCTATTTGTAGGGAGTTTGGGCACACCTTTAAGAAATGTCCCACGAGAAATCCTCAGGACTAAGGAGACATCAGCACTCTAGACGTCATCGCGGGGACCTCATCTGGTCAACCGACTCGAGGCAGTCCACATGGGAGACGTTTAGGTTGTGACCATGAGAAAGCACAGACAGTAGTAATATGTTATTGCCAATGTTCTGAATTATCATTATGATTAAGTGTTATGATGTTTTGCTGAATGTTATGTAATATCAGTGTGATTTATCGTAGTCTTGATAATAATGGCAAATTCATATTTGTTTCCTTACATAATACACAATGCATGTACATGAGCAAGTGTATGAATTCTCAAGCGTATCGCAATATCACTTACCTTCCTACTTACGAATCATTGATACCTCAATCTTCCTTGCAAAATTCTTCAAAAATTCACCGCACTTGAACAACATACGACGATCACAAAATGTTATTGCGAGTCTAACAGATTTCGTACCGTTCAAAATCTATGAAAATCACAAGTAGAGAAATCAGATTAGGGTTTCAGGTACCTATCGCCAGTTCAACTAGCGATAGGTATCTGTCGTCATTTCAAATGACAATAGGTACCTGTCGCAGTGGTGACAGGTACCTAGACCGACAACAGGGGGACGAGAGGGTCCCTGTCACCAGTTTAACTGACGATACGGACACATTTTTGTAATTTTTTAGGGCGACTGTATTTTTTAATTATCTTTAAAAAAATATTATTAAAAAATCGCAGTTCGCCTGCCCGTCTCATTTCCCATGCCCTTTCTTTATTGTGCATGTGCGTTGCGGAAACCCGCTTCTTCTACCTCCTTCGGCACCTGTCAAGCTTGTTCATCTCCTATCCCTGTCGTTCTGTCTTCCTCCCATTTCATCGCCTTTGTTGCCGGTGCTTCTCCTGCTTCATTTTTGTTGCCAGAGTTTCTTTTCTTCGCTCCCGTCGCAGTCGTTTGCGTTTCGTCGTTGTGAGGACCCCCAGGATTGGGTATATTCTAAGTCAAATAATCATACCCGAAAGCCTAGTCTTCAACAAGGAATATAAACAATGCCAGGTTCCCGGATATATGTCTAACAACAGTTCCCAAGATCAAAGACTATTGTGCACATATCCTAACAACATTGCATCACGTCATACAAGGTATACAACATACATATACATTACAAAACTTTACAAGTTGTTCGGTTCAGCAAAGACAACCGAACAGCACAAATAATAGAAGAATTTATGCAGCGGAAACAAGAATATAAACAGCAAAAGCCACCAAGTGTGCCCCATCAAACCCACAGCAACTGAGTGGAGGATAGAAATAGCGTCACTCATTAGCGTCGCCCTGATCGGCGCTAACGGGCATTTCGTACAAGTATCAGTCCTCACCTGCAACAAGTGGTTAAAGAACCTAAGTACAAAAGGTACTTGCAAGACTTACACAAAACTACTAAAAAAAGTGTCTAGTAGAACCTATACAAAGGATTAGAGATAACATGCATAAGGCTGACAATAGGAGGGTTGTAAGGCAATAATATTTGCATAAAGCAAGTTTGTCACCTACACTTACTAATTTTAGTAAAAACCATGTTATATACAGATTTGGACCAAAACAACAGTAAGTAAGGATTTATCAACATTCATCACAAAATCAAAGTAGCTGTCCACTTTGAATAACAACTAGCATGAATACACCTTCATGCCGAAAACAGTAACCCTGACCAACATTCCAAACAGATTCTATACATTGATAACCAACAAATCCAGTATTGTCCGTAACCGTGGACACGGCTATTCGAATAGTTTTAACTCTGCAGAGGTGTACATCTTTACCCACACGACTTAGTCAGCCCGTAAGCCTTCGAATGCCTCCGAATGATGACACACTTCCTTTGGTATGCCGGCCGGGTAAACTAAGATTTGGTATTTTTCAGCAAGCTGATAATATTGAGTTGAATCACCCAAGCACGACGTAATCCCGCTTAGTGTAGGTTATACCGCCTACTAACCAAACGGGCACGCAAGTTGTGTCGGGAATACCAAGTCAATGCATAAAAATAAAATAGTGATCCCCTGCA
Organism: Phyllostachys edulis; assembly: GCA_036346405.1. NCBI lineage: Eukaryota > Viridiplantae > Streptophyta > Magnoliopsida > Poales > Poaceae > Phyllostachys > Phyllostachys edulis. Next base: position 79,684,276 of record CM070546.1, on the reverse strand, counting down.
CATTATAGAATTGAACTCGACACCCTACGAACACATAAACTTTACAAATGTCCTCACACCACCAGTTTCTCAACTCAATAATACCATCCCCTTACTAAACCAAGCAGCGCCCATCACCGCGTGTGGAAGTACGCAAGGTACTAGAATTAAAGGGTCAAAGTTTAGTCCTTAACAATTCGGACAAGACTACCACATTACCCAAATCTTGCGCACGAAGGCACCATCACTAGCAACCACTTGTCCAGACCTAAAATAAAATTTTATCAACAGAAAAGACTTAACTCGGATTCAGTTTTTCCCAAACTGAACAAAATAAATGAAAATAAAAGTTTAAAAGATGCTTCCTATGACTGACAAGAGAAGCTTGTCAATCACTAACGTTCTACAGACTTGCATTGCTAAGCAAAAAGCTACAGAACAGAATACTAGTACAAAGATTTCACCTTAAGCATAAGTGTATGAAATTAATTCAGGATAAGCCACAATCAGTGGGATATAACTAACTACTCATAGTTCACAAATAATTCAGAAAATTGCATGCAACAGTATCACTGTATTTTGAAATTCTACAGTATTAAAATCTGGGATCAACACGGTGCAAGGAGGATGCCTGCCTTCGTAATAATAAACCACTTGTTCACGTTCTTGTTACTTAGCAGGATTTTCGCTCACATCGACAAGGTCAGAATCTAAAAGAGTAAGAACCAAATGAACAGCAAGAACTTCCAGAAAACGAAATACTGAAAAATGATGCATGATCAAAATATTAATGTGCAATTAGCAACATGCTTAAGCTATAACTAATTTTAGTAAAGATAATAACCTACACTAACACATGCTGGCACTAGCTGAGAAGAAATAAAGGCTAAAAACTGAACTACAGCTCTACTCTGAAAAACCGACAACAGAACTAGCTACAAAGGATTTGTCGATTTGAGCACATTAAGAAAAAAGACTTTTGCTTAAGCTACTAGGATGCAAAAGGGAGCTACCTGGACTTGGAAATGATCAGAGGAGCTCTAAGCTGGATGATGATATGAAAGACCGAAAAACGACAATAAAGATATCTTTAGTGATAGGATAATCTGATCAAGAATTCAATGAATGAAAGATTGAGATAGGTTAAGCAAAACTTTAGGATGCTCTGGAACAAAGGAATTGCAAAAGGGCTCACCAGATTGGATAAGAGGATGCTAGAGCTGAGGTTGACCGAAAACGGGGAAAATCCAATCCCTGGTGATCCTACGAATTAAAAGTTCAATAGATTGAGGGGTTTTGCTCCAGAGATAAAAAGGCACGATGTGATGCGAAAGAACCAAAGAAAATCTCACCGGAGCAACGAAAATCACCACGACGGCGCTCCGGGCACGCTCTGAACACCCAGAGAACAAGCTCTCTATTTCAATCTACAAACAATGCCAAAACTCACATTAACAAGGTGAATTAAGCATTGAAAGAGATGAACAAAGGGTGAAAACGAGAAGCTACGCTGGAGTTGAGGAAGAAAGCTCCACGGCAACAAAAATGGCCAAAAGTGAACACTAGGTTTTTATACCCAACTCACTGGAGAAGACAATGGAGGTCGTGCGTGTCCTCATCGCAGCAAAATAGCACCAAGTGTCACATGCATGCTGCGAAACTCACGGCGCAACGCTATCGCGACGGCGACAAGATCGGTGCTGGCAAAATGGCGCGGAGAAGACAACATTGAGTCACTAACATACGGGCCCCACTGTCAGCCTCAGCGAAGACACACCACAACGAGCTCAAATAGATGTTGATCGTCCGATAAAAAATGAACGGCTCAGATTGATTGGGACGTTCGAACGGTCCGAACGGCCCAATCCATCTTGACCGTGCGCTTGAAATCCAAGGGTCACGATAAAGTGCACGCTTTGATTTTCAAATGAAAAGAAGCGGCCACCGTTGGATCTGATTATAACGGCTGAGATCAATGGGTTGTTCAGACGGTTCGAACGGCCCAATTGATCCTAGCGCTTGATTTTGAATCCAACGGCTCACAATCAAGGCGCGTTCGGACGGTCCGAACGGTCCAATTGATCCTGGCCATTGAATTTAAATCCAAGGGCTTGTGCGCACGTTGGGCTTTTCCATTAGAAATTGGTTTAGCCCAATAAAATGCACATCGCCCGATTGAGATTTAACAGCCTAGATTTGATGGCGCGTTCGGATGGTCCGAACGGCACATATGATCTGGTCCGTTGAGATTGGATCCAAGGGTCCATAGACGATGCTCGTTTTGGCTTTCAATCCCAAAATAGGGAGCGCTTGGATGGAGAACGGACGGTGTAGATCGCATGGGACGTTCGGATGGTCCGATCGGCCCAATGCATCACGACGGTCCATTTGGAAATCGACGGCTCACGTGCAACCATGAGATTGACGTTGACCCTAACGTGACCGTGCCGTTTTCAAAGGCACGTGGCTGGACTTAAACCAAAGTGGCTCAAGTTGCTACAGTGCCAAAGGCTAGGGTTGGGTTCAAAGTTGACCTGAACTCAAAACCAACTTCAAAACTTTGACCGGGGTTTTAAAATATCAAATAAATTCATAAAAATACGAAATTTTTGCAGAGAGGCTACTGGGATGATATATGACCCAAATAATTTTTGAAAACCACTATTTTCATTTTAAAAATACTTAAATAAATACTTTGACTGGATAGATTTGATCAAAGATTTTTCTTAAAGTCAAAATAATTTCCGAAAAAATTTGCCAAAAACATTTTTACTCAAGATACTTTATCTAGTTTTTGATAAAATACTTTCTTGGTTAAGTCTTAACACAAGCATAGACTTGCATTATCTTTTGAAGTTTCAAAACAAGGCTAAGATTTGGCTAGAAAATAGAGGTTTAAATTGTAACAAAATGCCCAAGTTTCAAAAATGACCAGAAATGCTTTGAAAAGCATTTTATCACTGTTCATTAAACTGAGGCCGTTACAAACCTCCCCCCTTTAGAGAATCTCGCCTTGAGATTCCTGGTAGTTTAGAAATTTGGAAAGGGATGAAGCTGAATCTATCTTTTCTAGAAAACATAACATATGTTGTTTTGATTCCCTTCAAAGATAAAAAGATAGATAACAACATATGTTGTTTTGATTTATTTCAAAGACAGAAAAGAAATATTACAACATCTGTTGTTTTGATTTACTTCAAAGGAAAGGAAAAGGGTAGCTAGAAACAACAAGGTTGCCATTACATTTTCTTTTACAATGCTTTGCTTAACCTTGTCTTCCTTGCTTCAAGAATACATCAATCATGGAAGAGGTGGGGGTGCTCAAGCCTCATTAGGTCTTCCCTCTCCCACGTGGCTTCCTCTTCCAAATGATTACTCCACTGGATTTTTAAGAACTTGATGGTGCGATTTCTTGTCCTGCATTCCATTTCATCGAGGATACGCATCGGTGGGACACGAAGGCATTTCTTTAGCTGTGAGACATGAAAAGTATCATGCACTGCTGCAAGAGAGTCTGGTAACTCCAATTGATAAGCAACAACTCCTTGTTTTGCAATAATTCGGAAAGGTCCGATATAACGAGGTGCTAGCTTTCCCTTCACCTAAAAGCGATGAGTGCCCTTCATCGGTGAGACTTTAAGATAGACATGGTCATTTACCTCAAAGCTCAACTCTCGATGGCGATGGTCGGCATAGCTCTTCTGACGAGACTGTGTCGTACGTAGTCGGTCTCGGATTAGACGAACTTGATCTTCGGCTTCCACCACTAAGTCTGGACCATAGAATGGTCTTTCTCCAGACTCAGACCAGTTCAATGAAGTCCTACAAGCTCTTCCATACAATGCTTCAAAAGGTGATATTTGAATGCTTGCTTGGTAGCTGTTGTTGTAGGAAAACTCCACATACGGCAAGCACTTCTCCCAGTTCTTGCTATATGATAGCACACAGGCTATGAGAAGGTCTTCCATCACTTGATTCACCCTCTCAGTTTGACCACTGGTTTGAGGATGATAAGCAGTGCTGAAAGAGAGATCAGTCCCCATAGCTTGATGAAGACAACTCCAGAAGTGAGAAGTGAATTGAGGGCCACGATCAGGGACAATGACCTTCGGTACACCATGGAGACAAACAATTCTAGAGATATAAAGCTCTGCTAGCTGATGGCCACTGAAGGTGGTCTTGACAGGAATAAAATGAGCCATCTTTTTCAGATGATCAATGATCACCCAAATGGCATCGGACCCATTCCGAGTCCTTGGAAGGCCGGTAACAAAGTTCATACCGATCTCTTCCCATTTCCACTAGGGAATAGGCAAAGGTTGAAGGGTACCAGCTGGTTTCAAATGTTCAGCTTTAACCCTTTGGCAAATGTCACACTCAGCAACATACTGTGCAATTTGCCTCTTCATTTGACTCCATTAGAATGTCTTCTTCAAATCCTGGTACATCTTGGTACTCCCAGGATGTATAGAAAACTTGGAGTTGTGAGCCTCTTTAAGAATCAGCTCTTTCAACTGGGGATCTAAGGGTACCACTAAACGGTTGCCATACCGAATGATACCTCGGGCGTCTTCAGAAAATTCTTTGGCTTTACCCACCTTCATATTTTCTCTGATTTTGGCCACCTCATCATCAATTTTCTGAGCCTCAAGGATCTGATCCTCAAGTGTGGATTTCACCTCCAAGGCAGCGATAAATCCCTCTTCAACCATCTCAAGACTTAGGCGCTGAAATTTAGCACACAAGCCTTTAGCAAGAGGCGATACCGACAAGCAGTTGCATTGTGACTTTCTGCTCAAAGCGTCGGCCACAACACTGGCTTTGCCTGGGTGATAATGAACTCCCATATCGTAGTCCTTGATCAATTCGAGCCATCTTATTTGTCTCATATTCAGATTTTCTTGAGTGAATATGTACTTCAGGCTCTTATGATCAGTATAGATCTCTCAATGATTACCAATGAGGTAATGTCGCCAGATCTTTAGAGCATAGACCACGGCTGCCAATTCTAAGTCATGAGTAGGATAATTCAGCTCATGAGGTCTCAACTGCCTGGATGCATAAGCTACAACTCGGCCTTCTTGCATAAGGACACAACCAAGTCCATGATGAGATGCATCGCAAAAGATATCGAAACTTTTGTGAATATCAGGCAGAGTGAGAACTGGAGCTTTGGTCAGGAGCTCTCTTAGAAGCTGGAAACTTTCTTCGCACTCGGCTGACCATTCGAACTTCTTCTCCTTCTTCTATTTAGGAAATTCACAAATGAACACCACGAAAGCCAAAGGAGAGATCACTCGAATGCCCAAAACAAATACTTCTTTTATTTTGCTGAACCGGAAAGAACCATCATGCCAACATAAAGCCAACTCAAATTGCAAATGACCACTGGCATAAACATACAACTCAACCAATAATCGAGAGAACTCTTCACTACTCGAGAAAACATTCTTTCTCTCAGTTTCTCTTTTAGGAATAAAATTGCTCTCAAACTTTGAAATTCGAATTCATCATATACTACACGAGTTCAAATCTCTTAAATTGGCATCCTCAAAGTTATGTTCAATCCAAAATACATCATCCACACCATTGTGGGAAGGCTCTATTGATGACGCCAAAACACTCTAGACAACTCCTTCTGCTAACGAAATTAATTTGAGAGATGGCACCCAAAGCACCTCGAAATAGATTTCATGCAATCACATCACCTCAACATTTGAGAATAAACAATTCGGAATCCTCAATACACACGCTCATGCACGACATCGAAGGGTTCTATCAAGGATCATTCCACTACTCAAGAAATGCCATTATTCTCTTTTCTCTACACACAATCATTGGGCGACCAAATGTCTAGCATAAAAATGCAAAGCCCAAATTAACCACCAAGACCTCTACAACGAACTTCTCTTATAACAGGTAGAGAAATCATCAAATTAAATATCTAACATTCCCCCAATTCCAACATACTCACTCATTGACATCATCAGGAATCACCCACACAATCTCGCAATACGTTGCGTCACTCTATAAAATTGATCAAGGTTTTCATACCTTCGATAATTCCCAACATTTCAACATGAACTAAGGATTCTGGAATTACACTATACCATAGGTTCTACTTAGTCGTAACACTATTCAGATTTACTTCGAAGCCATACAATCCATTTGAATCAAATTTCTTCCAAGAGGTTCAGATCAAAACCAATTCATCTTCTACTACTCCTCCAATAGCTTGATAGCAAAATCTCACCACTACAATTACTTAACCACCACCAACAATTGCCAATTTACGCTTTGTAAAACTTTGCAACACAAAAAGGTTGATCCTTTCTCAAAAGAAAGAGGCGAACAAGGACAAGTTTCGTCATACAGGAAAACGTTGCTCCACACAGCGAGCACGAAACCAAAGGAAATAATCTGATAAGGATGATCTTGAAAAACGAAAGTTGAGATCACGAGTGAGGGCACACCCCTCAAAAGAGAACAGTAAATATCAACCAACAAGAATAAGACATTGCTATGGAAAATCGACAACTCTTGAGCGGAAAAACAGAAAGTTTAGGCACATTTCAATTAAACCACAAGTTACAAAAATTGACTCCAATCCTTAAAAACTCCTACTACAATCTTTCCTCTAACACAGAAGATAGTCCTTTGACTACAACAATTCTTTGCCATCTCGATCAAGATAAGTTCTTAAGACCAAACCCCAAGAACCACTTAAGAACCAGTAAATTTTTTTTATTTACGGAATATCACGAAAAGCAAGAATTTTTTTTTAAAGGAATCAACATAATAATTCTCTTTGATTGCAACCTCACGTTGCCAACTCAGACCAAAGAGACTTTAAGATTAAATCACACGAATCTCTTAAAAAACAATAGGACATTCCATTACATCATTTTATCTAGAATAATTTCAGCTAGCACATAATTCATGAGCTCCCAAACGATTATAAAAGCAAAACTTGAAATATTCTCATTTAAGCAATATCACCATAGGTGACCAAATTACTACGAGAATTAACATCAGTTTCACATTCTGACAATTTTTATAGCATCGATATCATACATTAGTGCCAAGAATCATCAAACTCTCTTACCCCATTCTAAAGCTTTCCAAAATAAACACAAGCCACAAGGTTGAAACAAATTTGTTCTAAATCACAGCTTGTCACGCAGTCTGCAAGGCAACAATAAATTAACCAGCTATGCTACCGAGGACATCAGTTAAGATTAAATATGCATCTTGCCAAAGACCCAACTTGATGTCATAAACATTATCAATTATCTTATTTACTTACAAATTCTCACTTAACACCACAAAACTTTGCAAAGGGTTTTGACACTTTCTGATTCAAAGAAAAGGTTCTAAACTCCAACACTCCAGCTACTCCAAAAGGAACGAGTATAGTCAGAACTTTCTTCAATGAAGTTTGTAAAAGACAATTTCCATTATCCAAAATACAAAACGAATCACAGGATCACACTTTTCAACAAAAATGTAGGACTTTCAGGAAAAAGAACAATCTCGTCAACAACAACGTTTATAATCAGCAAAACAACTTGTCATTCAGGAGATCAAATGTTTGCTTTAAGAAAACCAATAAAGACCGACAAACTCCTCTCAACTGCAATGAACCACTAATCCAAGAAAACCTATCCACCGTAACTGAACAAGAATAAACATTCCAAACTCAAAGAAGACAAAAATTCTCCCAAAGAAACTCATACTCCGAACGGTGGTGCAACCTGGCAACCCAGGGCTACAACCACGAATTGAACCCCTCGTCATCTACTATCATAACATATAATAATCATATAGGCATATCATAAGTATTCATAACCAATTCATAACTATAATGCTCAAAGCGACATAACGAAAACGTAAATGCAATACTTGACCTATTCCCATCTTACTGTGCATAGTGTGTCAATTTAATATTTCAACTACCACGAACCTAAAACCTGGCTCTGATACCAACTGTAGCACCCTGGCTATGTGGAAACCAAGATGTTACCTAAAAGACTGACATACAACCACAATACGGAATAATTTCAATCATCTTTCAAATAATAACATGAAAAGATGAATATTTAGTAGAGTGAATATAAGAATTGAATCAGAATCCGTCAACAAATCAATCCCAAACATCCAATCAGATTGAGTCAATTATGATAATTCTAATAAGAGTCTATACGAAGTTCATTAAGCCATTACTATTCCAACCATATCGTGAAGATTGATAATATCAACTATCAACACCTATTTAAACCATCACCCAAACATTCGATCATGAATTATATGAACCTGATATTCAACACTAGCACAATCTATAATTACTCAATAGAAGCATGTCATCTAACAATTAAATATAAACCCATTCATGAAGCTTTCTTTTTATCAACTAATTGAAAGCATTCCAACATCACTATGCTCAAGCAGTCAATGATCAAATATCTACATCTAGAGCATCAGTAATCAGCAATTCAACGAGGATGATAGAATAATCAAATCAAACCTTCTAATCCATCGAAAAGAATTAAATGAACTTAAACAACGAGGAATTAAGAACATAACGAGATCGTCCATGAACACAATCAAAACATCCACCACGAAGGATGGCCACAAAACTGAAACTAAAGCAATTATCAAGAGTATGAATTGTGGATAATTGGATTAGGTTATTCAATGTGATTTGTGTCTATGTGATGTGCACCCTGTCTACCCCTTTCCATGCATGTCACTGCCTCGAGAGGTACCTAGCAAGCACAACACAGCAAGTGTGAGTACACGACTCAGCAAAGTGCAATAGCAAATCAAACATAGCATCATAAGTAGTCAAAGGGAATAAACGATCCCATTATGAATAACAGCATTACATACCACAAATCCATTCCTTATGATAGCACCATAAGCAGACAAAGGGAACAAACAATCCCATCATGATCACAACATTAAATACCACAAATCCATCTCTTATGCAGAAATGCAATGAACATGTCATGTATACAAAATACTTCACTTCTTTGCAATTACCGGTAATGCCGAGTAGTGTATCCATCGATACATATTATAAGCCTGTGCCCTCTAGACACAGGGATCCAAAGACCACACTCTACGAGTGTGGGTACCAGGCCCGTCCAATGTAGGACGGGGATCTCACGGAAACAACCCTTGGCTACCACGTAGTCCAAGGTTCAGAAATGAACATGCAGAAATGCAAATGTGCATATCCATTATCATTATCATGATTCATCATTAACAAGGTAGCCTCATTACTCACCTTGTCCCATCATTCTTGACATCAACATATAACCATTATCATGTAAGCATCACCATATAAACATCAACATGTACGCATCATCATGTAACCATTAGCATGCAGCATCATGTAAACCTTTCCAAGTAGTAAGCATCATCATTAAACTATGGCATTTACGCTCATCAACATTACCAAGCAACAATCAACATCAATCAATTATGGCATTCGTTAAGTATGTAATATAATAACTCATTAATAATACTTGCACTTGCCTTAACCGTGAGACAGAAGACAAAAGGCAAAACGCTCTAGCACCGGGGTTCACCACTACCTGGTAACCAAGAATATACTAAGCTTAAATCAAACCTACTTAATAAGACTTCAATCACAACACTCTACATCATCTTCCTATAACCCAAGTTTAAGCACTTGACCTACTCAAGCTAAACAACATGCTAAACAGAAATCTACTCGGGACAGTAGTGTTAAAAACAATTTCTCACACTGGTAAAAGTGTTTGAGCACATAAACCTTGTGGCTGCTAGGTATTAGGCACTAAAGCATAAAGAAGAAGGTGATAAAGTCTAATTGAACGTATTTACATGAAGGCAAGGTAAAACGAAAAGGATGAACTACTGCAATAGTGTAATAGTGGATTGACTGTGGTACAATCAGCATTTTTTCAACTAAAATCTGATAAAGTAATGTAACCCAGTAAAATATTTGAGCTAAAGCATACGCATCTAGTGAACACCAAATTTCTTAAATAAGATTGTAGAGTTACACTCAAAGACCTTACTAAATTTAGTTGCCAGTTTCAGTTTCAAAGCGGACTACAGAAACGTATGCAATATTTTTGTATTAACACTATAACTCTGACCGATCATGAGTTGACAGAAAGCCGATATTTTCACTTACATTCCATTGCCCACCACCAAGAGTAATTCGGCCGAAATATCAATACCCATGTACACACCCTACTTCCTGTCGCCAGCAACTGCAATTGAGCAGGCTGTGAGAATGCATGTCAATGCAATTCCATTGAGGTCAATACCCCCCAGCACCAAGAAAGCCTCCCTAAACCAGCCATTCTCCACACAACCTGAAAGAACAGCGTTGTAGAATGTAGCATCCTTTGGGCAGTCCGGGTGCATAAACACTTTCATGGCCTCTTCAATAAGGCTGCAACTCATGTAGAGATCAATAAGCATCGTCGCCAAAATGACAACGCCGTAGCACGCAATAACGCTCCGCGTGTGGACCTGGCAGCCGAGGCGAAGGGCGCGGGACGCAGCGCAGGTCTTGAGCAAGGTGCATAGGGTGGCGGCCATGGGCACGAACCCCGCGGCGGCCATACCGCAGAAGGCTTCTACGGCGGCGGTGGGGCGCGTGTGGCGGACGAGACACCCAAGGAGCGCGTTCCAGTTGATGGCGTCACACGCGGGCATTTCGTCGAATAGACGGGAGGTGACACTGGGGAGGCCGCGTTGGCATAGGCTGTGAGGAGGGCGGTGGCCGGGATGGGGTCGGAGAGGCGTGCACAGCAGGGGAGTGGGAGGGGTGAGAGGAGAGGCGTCGGAGCAGGGCGAAGAGCGGCGGCGGCCGCAGGAACCACATGGGGCAATTCCCCGAACCAACGGCGAGTGGCCCTGAGGGGATGTGGCGACTAAAGGAAAGGAGGAGGGTGGCACCAATGGAAGGAAGGGGCGGCGCCATCTGCGGGAGGGCAGGAGGACCAGAAGGGGGGTGGCCAACAGCAGGGGGTTGCAAGTGCTGGCGGCGGTGGGGAGATAGGAAAGGGAAAGGTGCCCCTTTGGCTAGGGTTAAGAGGAGTAGGGGCAGCATGGGCTTTGGGCCATGGGCGCCTCCCCCCTTGGCCCAACATGGCCAGCCACAAGGTTGTGCAGCCTGGGCCGGAGCCCAACTCCATAAATCCTCCAAAACTCTAAATTTTTTTCACTAATAACCCTTTCCCGATTAATTCTCTCTCTAATCGATAATCAGAGTATTACAGTTGAACAACAAACTAACTCTTGACAAAAGAATGGGATGCTTCGAAATCAAAAAGAATAGAAGATGGACTAGAATTAACAAGGAGCATACCAAGCACGACGTTAGGAGCAGCGATTGCCTCTTCTGCCATAATCTGGTTTACTCAACCATGAGCTTGAGCCGGATCAGACTTGACCGGCGGCCTCAGAGGAGGTGCTGGTCGGACAGTTGCTTGAGGAGGCCGAACAGGAGGTAGACCACGCTGCCTTGCCAAACAATTATTGGCATAATGTCCAGGACGACTACAGTGGAAACAAATAACACCTGGTTTGACATTGTTGGCATTTTGTGGTTGATTCACAACAGCTCTTGGCTGGCCGGTAGGTAGAGGTGGACGAAGGGCAAACACTGGTGGCCTCGGAAAAGCTGGAGCTATAGCTCGAAGAGGTTGGGGCTGCCACATACACAGCCTCGGCGAACTGCTACTAGATGCCATCTGTGTAGCCCTCTTCTGCTTACGAGCCTCATCCAAGGCCTTGGCCTTGCTCTCAGCAATGATGGTTTTACTGACAAGGTGTTGGAAATTTCTGAAATCCTGAACCGACAAAGCCATCTGTAGCTCTTCCGTCAACCCATTCATGAATCTGTTTCGACGACGAAGGTCAGTCGAAACGTCATCCAGTGCATGACGGGCAAGGAAGTTGAATTCATGCAGATATTCTGTCACTGACTTCTGCCTTTGCTTAAGAGCAAGAAACTCTTGCTGCTTGATCGACACAACTCCTTCAGGGATATGGGCTTCACGAAAAGCTTCTTTGAACTCGTCCCAAGTCGGAACGTGTCCGGCAGGCTGGATGGTATAGAAATTGTCCCACCAAGCACTGGCCGCGCCATCCAACTGATAGCTGGCGAACAAAATCATCTCCCTTTTCGAACACGGAGCAATCAATAGCTTCTTCTCAATGTTCCTCAGCCAGTCTTCAGCTTCCATGGGATCTTCAAAGTTGGAGAACACCGGCGGGTTAGTCCGCTGAAACTCAGCTAGACCTCCATGAGCACAATGACCTTCCACCTCTCTAGCTGGTGTAGGAGCTGAAAAGGTATTATGCGCAATCTGCTCAAGGATGCACGTCTGATCCATTCTGTTGTGCTATATCTGCATGAGCACCTCAGCCATGGTGGGCGGCGGAGGAAGCTGTTCGTCATTTCGACCACTCTGATACCCATGGTGACTGGAGGGTTCTTCCTGATCTCCTCTAGGGCAGGGATCATTGGCAGGAGAGAAACAGGATTGCGGAGGGGAAAATCCTTCGTCCTGCTGCGCTCGGGAACGAGTGGTGGGTCCTGTCATACTGTTGCCACACAACTGTTAGCAACACAACAAGAGTACACTCGAATGAGCACAACAAGGATTCAGGACAGCAAAGGTAAGTGCTAAACCTAGCATGCACAATGATATGAAATGCACCAAATTTTAGCACCAACAGAATACAAGAGTCAATAAATAGCAGCAACAAGTTTCGGTAACAGTACCCATATATGTTCACGGACAACATGGACACTGTCCGAAACAATAAGTCTTCCAACATAGCAACATAGTAGTACAAAAGCTATCCTATTATACTTATTTAAAGGACAGCTACAAGTCTTCAACATCCAGGCCTAAGCAAAGTCATCTCGGTTGAAGTTCACTAGAAACTCATCTAAAAGATGAGCTTCAGGAGATCCTGTGTCTATAGGGTTCAACGGACTGATGAGTCGCTTCGGAGAACCCAGCAACAGACTTTGACCTCCAAGTGGTGCTGGCCGCTGTGCGCGAGGAAAGCCTGTAGACATCCGGGCTTGGCGACATTGTCCATAATTGGGTACAACCCCCACCACATCCGGAAGTCGATAAAGTGGTGGTGCAACAGCAGCTGAAGAGGTCTCGTTGTCACCACAAAGCACGTTGTGCGGAATGCGATTCATGTTGACACCGACCCTTAGTTACTCCTGAGCTTCTCACAGACAGAGTCGGGTTTCCCACAGCTCGTTCACGAGGCAGCGGTGAATTTGGTCCATAATATGAACCAACTTCGCCAACTGGCGTACGTGTGGGTATTCCCCAAACTGAATCACACCGAACATGTTCCCTTTTGCGCTAGGGCCTCGACTAGGAAAATGATAGTAGGGTAGTTGAGACAACTCCATCAAGTCATGACGAAGAAGGCTCATCATCCCACTAGCAGCTTCTTGGATAGTCATAGCCTCAAAAGTGGCATGCACTTGGATACTATAGAGAATGCTACCCATCACCTGTCTGGCAATCACATTGATCACTGCCCGGTGCTCTTCCATTCCGGGTCCTCGGTCTCGGCGATAGATGGCGTACTCTGGTTGGTAGGTGAAGTTTGCTCGCCACATCATCTCCCGCAGCAATGCCGAGTATCCATCGACATCTTCAGCACGAGTTTCCTTAACCAAGTACCACCCACTCATCTACAGACAAAAAGGGAAGGTAAGTGAGCAAAATGATTTGTAAATCCAACTGAAAGTTGGGGTAAGAAAGGACACTAAGGTAGATAAGGAATAAAAGATATCATACTTAAATTTTCAGAAATTACTTTTAGAAAATAATTTCACAGAGACCATGCTATTTCTAACCTATGGTCAGTATGGCTCTGATACCAACGCTGTGAGGACCCCCGGGATTGGGTATATTCCAAATCAATTAATCATACCCGAAAGCCTAGTCTTCAACAAGGAATATACACAATGCCAGGTTTCTAGATATATGTCTAACAATAGTTCCCAAGATCAAAGACTATTGTCCATATATCCTAACAACATTGCATCACGTCATACAAGGTATACAACATACATATACATTACAAAACTTTACAAGTGGTTCGGTTCAGCAAAGGCAACCGAACAACACAAATAACAGAAGAGTTTATGCAGCGGAAACAAGAATATAAACAGCAAAAGCCACCAAGTGTGCCCCATCAAACCCATGGCAACTAAGTGGAGGATAGAAATAGCATCACTCATTAGCGTCGCCCTGATTGGCGCTAACGGGCATTTCGTACAAGTATCCGTCCTCACCTGCAACAAGTGGTTAAAGAACCTGAGTACAAAAGGTACTCGCAAGACTTACACAAAACTACTAAAAGAAAGTGTTTAGTAGAACCTATACAAAGGATTAGAGATAACATACATAAGGCTGACAACAGGAGGGTTGTAAGGCAATAATATTTGCATAAAGCAAGTTTGTCACCTACACTTACTAATTTTAGTAAAAGCCATGTTATATACAGATTTGGATCAAAACAAAAATAAGTAAGGATTTATCAACATTCATCACAAAATAAAAGTGGCTTTCCACTTTGAATAACAACTAGCATGAATACACCTTCATGCCGAAAACAGTAACCCTGACCAACATTCCAAACAGATTCTATACATTGATAACCAACAAATCCAGTGTTGTCCGTAACCGTGGACACGGCTATTCGAATAGTTTTAACTCTGCAGAGGTGTACATCTTTACCCACATAACTTAGTCGGCCCGTAAGCTTTCGGATGCCTCCGAACGATGACACACTTCCTTTGGTATGTTGGCCGGGTAAACTAAGATTTGGTATTTTTCGGCAAGCTGATAATATTGAGTTGAATCACCCATATGCGTCGTAATCCCGCTTAGTGTAGGTTATACCGCCTACTAACCAAACGGGCACGCAAGTTGTGTCGGGAATACCGAGTCAATGAATAAAAATAAAATAGTGCTCCCCTGCACATTATAGAATTGACATCGGCACCCTACGAACACGTAAACTTTACAAATGTCCTCACACCACCAGTTTCTCAACTCAATAATACCATCCCCTTACTTAACCAAGCAGTGCCCATACACCGCGTGTGGAAGTACGCAAGGTACTGGAATTAAAGGGCCAAAGTTCAGTACTTAACGATCCAGACAAGACTACCATATTACCCAAATCTCATGCACGAAGGCACCATCACTAGCAACCACTTGTCCAGATCTAAAATAAAATTTTATCAATAGAAAAGACTTAACTCAGATTCAGTTTCTCCCAAACTGAACAAAATAAATGAAAATAAAAGTTGACCTGAACTCAAAACCAACTTCAAAACTTTGATCGGGGTTTAAAAATATCAAATAAATTCATAAAAATATGAAATTTTTGCAGAGAGGCTACTGGGATGATATATGACCGAGATAATTTTTGAAAACCACTGTTTTCGTTTTAAAGATACTTAAATAAATACTTGGACTGAATAGATTTGATCAAAGATTTTTCTTAAGGTCAAAATAATTTCCAAAAAAAAATTGACAAAAATATTTTTACTCAAGATAATTTATCTAGTTTTTGATAAAATACTTTCTCAGTCTTAACACAAGCATAGACTTGCATTATCTTTTGAAGTTTCAAAACAAGGCTAAGATTTGGCTAGAAAATGGAGGTTTTAAATTGTAACAAAATACCCAAGTTTCAAAAATGATCAGAAATACTGTGAAAAGTACTGTTTATTAAACTGAGGCTGTTATAGTCGTGGTCACTCTTCTTCGCCTTATCTCTTCTTCTGTCTTCTCCCTTCTCCGCCTTCATTCTTCTTTTACCTTCTCTCTTCTTTTTCCCACCTACTAAATATTGGTTCTTTTCTTTCGAATTTTCCCTTTTTGTTTGCTACTTCTTCGGTCGTTTTGCCGTTGTCGTGTCTTCATTTCTATGTCTACTTGTCTTCATTTGGTCGCCTTTTCGGTACGCAGATTTTACATGTGATCTATTTCCTTTCGGTTCGTGCTAGAGGGGATCTATTTCCATGGAGATGGTTCTTTTTCGTTGGCCGTCTCTGCCTCCTGGGGTTTCGTGTTTTTGCGTCGGTGTCCCTTTTTGTTTTTCTACCCTTTTCTTCTATTCGGTCGGATTCCTTGTTTTGCTTCCTCTTCTCTGGAGGGACGCGACGAGGAGACCTCCCGTCCGCTCTGCCTAACATCCTCCAGCAGCGAAGAGGCATCACCGAGGCTTCCTCCTCTCTGGCTTGTCGTTGTCGAGATGGCCACCCTTCTTACCAAAGCGGTGACATGTTGTGGAGCCCCATTGGCATGGGTAAAATCAATCGGTTTACAATTGCAAAGCAAATTATCTTTGAGCTATAGCCTACATATATGACCTCAGTTTGCATGTTGAGAATTTGAGATTAGTAGTAGTGTACTGGGTGAGCCTACTCTCACTAGCTCACTGTAGAGAACGAAAGCTACTGACCTTTCGATTAAGCCTACACCGGCCACGACCATACAGATGTTAAGATTTCAAGTCATCAAATCTCTTCTTAGCAGCTCCTTGAGTTTGATGTATAGTAGTGGCCAGTTTTTTTTTTCAGTTTCAGTGACCCAACAAGACCCTACATCTACCCTGTTACCAAAAGCACAAAACCTATCAATGATCATAGAAAATTGCACCATGATATGTACCTCAGATTACTTGCTGAATGCATGCAAATCACTTGCAGCTCCATATTCTTGAGAGCAGTGGTTACCACATTTTTCCACAGCCTTGGTGATACAAGCCTGCAAACTGCAATATTGGTACTTCTCTTTTCTCCAGTAGGAAAGACAAGATACAAGTAAAAACATACATGTAGATTGTAATGATGTAAATCTTTACAAAAGGTTCCTCTTCAAAGAACTTCGATGTGAATCCATGAACAATCAAATGTCTTACATGTCCATAGTTGGTCTTTTCAAGTATTACCTGATGAATATCCACAAAATGCTTCAACCTGTTTTGTCATTTGGGATACAGATGTAGTATTTCCTGAAGGCACAATTCCAATATAGCAAGAACCAGTATGCCACTTTCACTACGGGAGAACGCAGATTTGCCGAGAGTCTTGCTTTTGCTTCGAAGTGCCAAAAATCGGGCACTCGTGAAGCCACTCTTTCTTAGTCTTGGGCTACCGGCACTCGGCAAAGTCTAGCACTCGACAAAGAGTGGCTTTGCCGAGTGCCTCAGAGTGCCCGCACTTTCGGCAAAGGGCGACACTTCGGCAAAAGCCCTCTTTCCGAGTGTGCAACACTCGAGAAGAGTGGCACTCGGCAAAAAATGGCCCTTGACCACGAGCCATACGCCGTCAATTTTGCCGAGTGTTTTTTGGCACTCGAAGAAAGTCTTTGCCGAGTGCTTTTTAGCACTTTCGGCAAAGAAAGTCTTTGCGAGTGCTTTTTTGGGCACTTTCGGCAAGAAGGATTCTGGGAGTCGCAGGAATTGGCAAAAAATTTTTTTTTGGTTTTTGACCCATTTTTTGTGAGGCCTTCCCACATTATTTAAAACTCCATGTTCAAATTTGGGACAATTTTGACTTTTTTGCTATATTTCGTTAGTTTTTTGTTTAGTTGAATTTTATGGAATATTTCAAATTTGAGCTGCAGTGCATGAAATAATCGAATTTGGTCGTTCAAAAATGATATTCATGATATTTGGTGTATGTTGAGGCCGTATCCGAGGAACTCACATGAAATTCGAGCATCTTGTTGGCGTAACATGACGAGGTACTGCGAGAAAAGTGTATTTAAATTATATAAAATCGAGCGAAGTCGAAAATGACCAAAACTTGTCGGGCGTCGTGTTATCGCATGTAGAGTCTATGGTAAAAATTGAGAAGGTTTGAGCAAGTTCTGACGTCGGATGCCTAAAACCCGGACATCTCGCATGTTATAGCATATAGAGTCATGTGAAGATGTGCAGGTTTCAAACATCGACATCTGAAGATGTCAAAAAAGAAAAAAGTCAAAAAGAAAATGGGGAAAAAAAAAAAAAAAAAAAAAAAAAAAAAAAAAAAATTGCAGTGTTTTTTGGCACTTTCGGCAAAGAAAGTCTTCTTAGAGTGCTTTTTTTGGCACTTTCGGCAAGAAGGATTCTAGAGTCTTGAGGAATTGGCAAAATTTTTTTTTTTGGTTTTTTGACCCATTTTTTTGTGAGGCCTTCCCACATTATTTAAAACACCATGTTCAAATTTGGGACAATTTTGACTTTTTTGCTATATTTAGTTAGTTTTTTTGTTTAGTTGAATTTTATGGAATATTTCAAATTTGAGCTGCGGTGCATGAAATAATCGAATTTGGTCGTTCAAAAATGATATTCATGATATTTGGTGTATGTTGAGGTCGTATCCGAGAACTCACATGAAATTTCGAGCATCTTGTTGGCGTAACATGACGAGGTACTGCGAGAAAAGTGTATTTAAATTATATAAAATCGAGCGAAGTCGAAAATGGCCGAAACTTGTCGAGGCGTCGTGTTATAGCATGTAGAGTCTATGATAAAAATTGAGAAGGTTTGAGCAAGTTGCGGCGTCGGATGCCTAAAACCGGACATCTCATGTTATCGCATATAGAGTCATGTGAAGATGTGCAGGTTTCAAACATCGACGTATAAAAAAAAGAAAATAAAAAAAAAAAAAAATAACATGAAATTTAAATAATATATTAAAACTGCAAAAAATAATGGGGCAAAAAACCAAAAAAAAAAAATTTTACAGTGTTTTTGGCACTTTCGTGAAAGTCTTTCTTAGAGTGCTTTTTTTTTTTCGGCAAGAAGGATTCTAGAGTCTGAGGAATTGGCAAAATTTTTTTTTTTTTGGTTTTTTGACCCATTTTTTTGTGAGGCCTTCCACATTATTTAAAACTCCATGTTCAAATTTGGGACAATTTTGACTTTTTTGCTATATTTAGTTAGTTTTTTTGCTTCGTTGAATTTTATGGAATATTTCAAATTTGAGCTGCAGGTGCATGAAATAATCGAATTTGGTCGTTCAAAAATGATATTCATGATATTTGGTGTATGTTGAGGCCGTATCCGGGAACTCACATGAAATTTCGAGCATCTTGTTGGCGTAACATGGCGAGGTACTGCGAAAAAGTGTATTTAAATCATATAAAATCGAGCGAAGTCGAAAATAGCGAAACTTGTCGAGGCGTCGTGTTATCGCATGTAGAGTCTATGATAAAAATTGAGAAGGTTTGAGCAAGTTGCGGCGTCGGATGCCTAAAACCGGACATCTCGCATGTTATATATATAGAGTCATGTGAAGATGTGCAGGTTTCAAACATCGCATATGCTTATAACACGACACCTCGACAATAACTTTGTTCGGATTTTATATAAAAATATTAAAAAAAAATCAAAATTGAGTTCCTCGGAAAAAACATACAAAATATCATGAATTTAAAATTCGATTATTCCATGCAAAAAAATAATGGGCAAAAAAAAAAAAAAAAAAAAAAATTGCCCAGTGTTTTGGCACTTTCGGCAAAAAAAATCTTTGCCGAGTGTTTTTTTGGCACTTTCGGCAAAAGTCTTTCTTAGAGTGCTTTTTTGGCTTTCGGCAAGAAGGATTTCTGAGAGTCTGAGGAATTGGCAAAAATTTGTGAACAATGTTAGAACCACCATTTCGGATGAACAAATGATCAAACAACCAAAATAAACTTTGTAGATCTTGAGAAGTTATAGAATTTTGTAGTTGGCAACTTTTTCATTTGAATTCGTTTTGTTAAGAAAGCTGCGTTTGAATTTGAAAATTTTAAAATTCGAATTTTTCAAACGACCTCGGATGGAAAAACAACCAAAATAAAAATTGTAGATCTCGAAAAGTTATGAAACTTTTTAGTTAATAACTTTTTGATTTGAAATCATCTTTTCATGCAAAACTACGTTTGAATTTCTTAAATTTGAAATTCAAATTTTGTAAACGACCTCGGATGGAGAAACGCCTAAATGAAAATTGTAGATATCGAAAAGTTATGAAACTTTGTAGTTGACAACTTTTGATTTGAATTCGTTTAGGGCCTCAAACAACAATTTACACTCGGTTTTGTATAATATTTTGGGAACGAAGGAATATAGACACAAGTGACGGTGTGGTGTAGTGGTAGAGGGGTTACGCACGAGGAGAGGTCGCGGGTTGAATCCATGACCGCGTAACACGCGAATTTTGTCTTGAAAAATACGCGACTTGACGGCGGCGGCGAGATCAAGGCGCTAGCCGGTGGGGAACCTCCCGATTTAAAAAAAAATTTGCTATTTTTTGGGTTTTTCGGTTCGAATTTTAGAGATGGCTTTGCGAGTGCAATGACCATTGCACTCGGCAAAAAAAATTTAAAAAAAAATAAAAACACGCTTTCTTAGAGTGCAATGACCGTTGCACTCGGCAAAAAAAAATAAAAAAATTAAAAATTAGGGCC
Organism: Phyllostachys edulis; assembly: GCA_036346405.1. Lineage (NCBI taxonomy): Eukaryota > Viridiplantae > Streptophyta > Magnoliopsida > Poales > Poaceae > Phyllostachys > Phyllostachys edulis. The sequence continues at coordinate 79,663,793 of CM070546.1, read as the reverse complement.
GACGGCGTCAAATCTTTGCCGAGTGCGAAATTTGGCACTCGGCAAAGCAGCCTTTACGGAAGGAGATTCAGCGGAGGCTCTTTGCGAGTGTTGCACTCAACAAAGGCTTTGAGTGCAAAACTCGCTTCTTAGAAAGGCTGTGAGCACTTTCGACAAAAAGCCCGCCTCTGTAGTGTTTGCTGCTTATTATTAGCATTACAGGAAGCTTCTCACAGGTACAAGTTTATTTTGTAACGTTTTCCTGCAATGCCTTAATTGATAACCATTCTTGTGCTCAGATTTTACTTAGGTGCACCTAAAGTAGTTTATGACTTATGATGCAGCTCACTATTATGCCTCTCCTAGCGCCAAAGATGGGTGAGCAGAGGCTACTTATTGTAGCACTTCTAGGAAGCTGCATGCATGTAGGGGCACCGCTATTGGTGGTTAGTCATGAGATTTTTCTTGGTACTAATTGTGATAAATTTATTGAAGGTCCCTTATCTTGCTGCAAGCCTTGTGATTCTAAGCACTTTAGTTAGCCCTTGTGTAAGTAGTAATCTATCAATCAATCAATGCCCTCTCTTTAGTTTACATTTTTTGTTCATTGAACCATGGGAATAAAATTTGTCTATTGAATTTATTCTTAATAGATAAGGAGCATTGTTTCAAAAAAAGTAGGACCTTCTTGTTGGAAATTAATCTAGACTTGTCAAGTAATAGGGTTTTAGGATTCTGATGCAATCAGCATCGGATCAATTTAGTTTGTTTCCTTTGTTAGGCTTTCTATATTTAGCTTTCCATATTTAGTTTTAGCTTGATTAGCAAGTTACATAGTCTTTAAAAGGACTTGTAATCAGATCAGTTTGATTGAAGCAAGAGGAAAGAAAAAAGAGAAAATGCTGCCGTGAGTTTATCGGCAGCACCAAAAATCCTATAGCTTCCCCATGCAATTCGCGTTGGTTCTTGGTTGCATGTGTCTTGCTACTAGTACGTGTATGTGAGGTGTTCCTTTCAAGTGCTACGTGAAAGTGTGTGATGCTTCTAGTGCTACGTGTGTGTTCACGTGAGCCATTGCTTCCAAGCATACGTGCATGTGTATTTATCTAGCCTATTAGCTTTTGGTGCTACATGTGTGTGTGTGTTCACATGTGCGTGTGTTTTGTGTTCTCATGTTGAGTATTAAATGCAGCGCCAACAATTGATATCGAGCGAAATTGCAAAGCTGCGTTCGTGGCGAATCGTTGGTGCAACGGCAGCGTCGCTTCTTGCGGCGAGGTGCATGTCTTGGCGCAAGGCATCATGGATGGAGATGGGCTCGATGGCTATGCAAGAAGAGAGATGGCCATGCAAGAATGGAAGCGAACGCGCACGGCGGCTACGTGGCGCTTGCGTGTGGCGCCTGCGCGTTGGTGCAGCGTGCGCGTCGCAGCGTCTTGCGCATGAGCGCGGCGAGGAAGCGGCGTGTCGCGGCGCTAAGGTGGGCGCTGCGCCGCGAGGAGGCAAGGTGCGGCGCCGCCGCAGTGCGGCCGAGCATCACGGCGGAGGTGGGCTCCGTGGCGCGTGATAGAATACGCATGCAGCGAATCCGGCGACGCGCAGCCATAGCGTGGCGGGCGCCGCGGCGAACATGGCGGCTCGATGCGGCGAGACCAACGCACTGCACGGTGCATACGGCTCCGTGACGAGGAGCCTACACGCCGGTGGAACGCAAGATGAGTTGCGCGTTGCCAAGTTGAAAGCGTTGTGCTGGTACTAGGCAGTTGTGGTGCCATATTTTGTGTGTGAGTCCATGGAGTTGAGTCCGGGGCGTTGAGGAGGTGTGTTCGTCGTCCTGAGTCGAGTCCGTTGAGTTGAGTCCAGAATGTTGAGGAGATGTGTTCGCCATCCTGAGTCGAGTCCGTGGAGGTGAGTCCGGGACGTTGAGGAGGTGTGTTCACCGTCCTGAGTCGAGTCTGTTGAGTTGAGTCTGGGACGTTGAGGAGGTGTGTTCGCCGTCCTGGGTTGTGTTCAGGATGTTGAGGAGATGTGTTCGCCGTCCTGAGTCGTTGTGTCCAGGATATTGAGAAGGTGTGTTCACCATCCTGTGTCTAGTATCGGTCGCGCAAGTCGTAGTTGAGATTGACTGCCGCAACAAGTTAGAGTTGGCAAGTCTAGATTAGGGGGGATTGTTGGAAATTAATCTAGACTTGCCAAGTAATAGGGTGTTAGGATTCTGATGCAATCAGCATCGGATCAATTTAGTTTGTTTCCTTTGTTAGGCTTTCTATATTTAGCTTTCCATATTTAGTTTTAGCTTGATTAGCAAGTCACATAGTCTTTAAAAGAACTTGTAATCAGATCAGTTTGATTGAAGCAAGAGGGAAGAAAAAAGAGAAAACACTGCCGTGAGTTTATCGGCAGCACCAAAAATCCTATAGCTTCCCCATGCAATTCGCGTTGGTTCTTGGTTGCATGTGTCTTGCTAATAGTACGTGTACGTGAGGTGTTCCTTTCAAGTGCTACGTGAAAGCGTGTGATGCTTCTAGTGCTACGTGTGTGTTCACGTGAGCCATTGCTTCCAAGCATACGTGCATGTGTATTTATCTGGCCTATTAGCTTTTGGTGCTACGTGTGTGTGTGTGTTCACGTGTGCGTGTGTTTTGTGTTCTCACGTTGAGTATTCGTCTGGCGCCAACACTTCTGAGCAGGTACTAATCTACATCATATAATTTTATCCATGAACTAAATGAAGGTACTTATTTTCCATAGCATACTAAATACTCTCTTTGCATCATGTATTTGTTGCAATTTTAACCCAAGGGAATGGTTCAAGGGTGTATCACTAGAATAAGCTCAACTGCAAATGTGATATCTCCTTCATTTTGCTTTGTCTGCTCTTGTTCTATACTTCTTATCTTTGCTGCTGGTTTCCGGTTGTTCTATACCTGCTTGCCATACTTTCGATGGTCTATTGTATATATTACTTTTCGTTAGCCTCTTCTATCATGTCTCAAACATTCTGCTTCTTTTCTTACGTTCTTTCTTCTTGGCATTGCTTACGGATACATTGCTTACCTTTAGAAATCCATGCATACAGAAACCATAACAAATGACAACAATCCTTTTTTATTCGTATAGAATTAGGATGCTTCATACAATTATCGTCTATCTACTGTACAGTGCTCATCTGTCATATACCATTGATGTATGTCCTAGACTAAATGTCGTGTTCTCAGATCTGGATCTCACATATTGTCTATCTTGTGCAGCTAATAGCATGAGCTATCTACCGATCCAGTGCCCTCCTGTGCTATGAAAAAGAGCCACCTAGATGGTAAGGCTTCACGCTAAATACCAAGTAGAGTATATATACTTGTTTTTCGTACGTTGTTATTTTAGTTTGTTAGATACACGGCTAACAGTATTACACTTGCCTTCCCATCGATCTTGTGTACAATAGACAATGCACTGTCGATCTTTGTCGCACAACACTGCTCGATCCACGCATCTGATGCTGCATCCTACTCGATGCTTTGTGCAAGACCAGGTGTCCTTCGTAGTTAGTTTGCGGTAACGCCTCCAGACTATGGACTGTCTCATGTTACAAAATAGTATGTAACCTTCTGGAAATAATATGCAGTATTTTGTACACAAAACTAGCTACTCCAGGATCCAATGTGGAACCGATGGTGCCCTATAATGTTAATTCGCGAAACATCTCCATTTATCTACACCTCAGTTTGCCCTTACTATTTCTGAAACTTATCACATGCTTCGGTAAACATTATGCATATTATGCACATCTATCATCTAGGCAATCACCCCTGCGATACATACGATCACTCTTCTCCCTTCTTTGCTTCTATCCATCTATTGCCACTCGTTGAAACGCTGTCTGTTCTCGTGTGCCAGGCAGCGCGCTTAGGCTACTAGTAGTGTTATAGCATGACTCGGTTCCTAACTTTGTTAGAATCATCAAACCATACAGGTGGATCTTTAGCAATTTATTTTACCACACCACTCAATGTTGAGTGTGTACTGCATTGGTGGCATGCATGGTGTGGACATCATGGGGATATGTTCATAATCTTAGAACGATGATATAATTGGCAATGATGTTGAGGTTTTATCGAAACACTCGTTTTTGGCGAGTTTTAGATGCTGTCAGGTTTTAGGAGGTCAGACCGGCCTTGGTGGCGGTTTGACTGGCCACCTCTCGTGGTCAGACCGGCTATTCGACAGGTCAAGTGGCGGGCGGTTAGACCGGCCATGGACGGCGGTCTGACCTGCCATAAAGGTGACTTTTGAGTTTAGAGCCGGGCCAAAAATAGAGGGTGTAGGTAAGAGAGGATTCTTCTACACTTGGTCTCATAATTTTTAGAGTTTCAAGCCAAAAGTTCTATTTGTTTTAAATTTCCAAAGAGGTTCCAAATTTCCAGGGATGAAATTTGGCTAAGTCCCTTTGCTAGGCAGTTAGATCGGCTAGGGGCGGTCAGATCAGCCAAAGATGGCAGTCTAACCGGTTTTGCCCTGTTCGCTGACCGGCTTGGTGGAGATGTTTGTAGGTTAGGTCAATTCTATGGATTTTAGTGCATATGTGTTGCATGATGCATGTTTTGACTAACGTGGGTCAAGTTGCGAAGAACTTGTTCTCAGAATCGACTTCTTGGTCTATTGTTGTGAAGGAGTCTTGGAGGTCAATGACGAGGATGATTGCTTGATCGGGACTAGTGTAACGTCCCGTTTTTCATAGGTTCTTGCCCAGTTTTCAAAATAAAAGTAACCATTTGGTTTTGTTGAGAACTCAAAGCTTAACCTGATAGTTTGAAAATTTGGAGAGTTTAACTTGAATTAATCAAACTTTAACTAAGCTCCTTGTCGGTGCTCTTTGCTGGTTGTGGCTCTCTATTGTTTCTTTACTGCCTTTGGGCTGTTTGTCCTCCAAAGCGCCTCTGTGTGCTCCTGGGTTATCTTTTCACTTCTTAACCTCTTTGTTGGTTTGAATCTCTTTGAGATCTAGATCTCTCTTTTATCTCCCCCTCAGTTCGGACCTCTCCCTTGCTTCGGGTTTCCTGTTAAGGACCCAGCTCGGGTTGGTGTTTCAAAACCCCTTTGACCTCTCAATGCCAAGCTTAGCTTTGTTTCCTTTGGACCTCCCCGTGGACCTCTTCACGATTCTTTTGTAATCCCTGAGTTCTTTTGGGTGTCCCAAGTCCCTCTAGACTTCCCCGTGCCCATATGGACCTCCTTGTAACCATATGGAACTCCCTTGGTCCCACTCTGCGTCCTTTAGGACCTCCCCTTATTGAGATCTGGCCGTTAGGACCTCCTCACTGGAGATCTTAACCGCTCAGACCTCCCCTTGTTGAGATCTGGCTGCTAGGACCTCCTCTTTGGAGATCTTAACCGCTCAGACCTCCCCCTTGTTGAGATCTGGCCGTTAGGACCTCCTCGTTGGAGATCTTAACCACTCAGACCTCCCCTTGTTGAGATCTGGCCGTTAGGACCTCCTCATTGGAGATCTTAACCGCTCGAGACCTCCTTGTTGAGATCGGCCGTTAGGACCACCTCTTTGGAGATCTTAACGCTCGAGACCTCCCCTTGTTGAGATCGGCGTTAGGACCTCCTCTTTGGAGATCTTAACCGCTCGAGACCTCCCCTTGTTGAGATCTGGCGTTAGGACATCCTCTTTGGAGATCTTAACCGCTCGAGACCTCCCCTTGTTGAGGTGCGGCCGTTAGGACCTCCTCATTTGGAGATCTTAACCGCTCGGACACTGCCCTTGTTGAGATCGGCGTTAGGACCTCCTCTTTGGAGATCTTAACGCTCGAGACCTCCCTTTGTTGAGATCGGCGTTAGGACCTCCTCTTTGGAGATCTTAACCGCTCGAGACCTCCCCTTGTTGAGGTCTCGCCGTTAGAACCTCCTCATTGGAGATCTTAACCACTCGAGACCTCCCTTGTTGAGATCTGGTGTTAGGACCTCCTTGCTAGAGATTTTAACCGCTCAGACCTCCCCTTGTTGAGACACGGCCGTTAGGACCTCCTCATTGGAGATCTTAACCGCTCAGACCTCCCCTTGTTGAGATCTGGCCGTTAGGACCTCCTCGGCTGGAGATCTTAACCGCTCGAGACCTCCCCTTGTTGAGATCTGGTGTTAGGACCTCCTCATTGGAGATCTTAACCGCTCGGACCTCCTTGTTGAGATCTGGTGTTAGGACCTCCTCGTTGGAGATCTTAACCTGTGAGCGTCCCCTTATTGAGATCTGGCCGTTAGGACCTCCTCTTTGGAGATCTTAACCGCTCAGACCTCCCCCTTGTTGAGATCTGGCCGTTAGGACCTCCTCTTTGGAGATCTTAACCGCTCAGACCTCCCCCTTGTCGAGATCTAGCCGTTAAAACCTCCTCTTTGGAGATTTTAACCGCTCAGACCTCCCCTTGGTTAGATCTATCCGCTAGGACCTCCCTCTTAGAGATCTTAGCCGTCCAGGTCCTCCCCTCGTTGGATCCAAAGGTCCAGACCTCCTTAGGTCCAAGACCTCCTTAGCACTTGGACCCCACCGTTGGCTCCTGTGGCCAAACCGCTTAAGGCTTTGCCTTCCTCACCTTAGGACCGTTCGATGTTGTTCGGATGGCCCGATCCTAAGGGCACGTTCGCTTGGTCCAAACGTCCCTTTTCCCTCCTAGCCGTCCAATCTATCGAGCGGCTGGTCTCGTTAACTGTTAAGCTCGGTCGAAACGACCCCTTTGTTTTGCGCCATCCGATCTTGATCTAATGGCTCAATTGTGATGTAACGTTTGGATGGTCCGAACGTTCCTTTCCTTTCTGGACCGCCCGATTCCAATCGAACGGACCTCTTCCTGGCTGTTTTGCAAAGACCACCTCCTCGATCCTTGTTGGTCTTTTTTGTAAAGACCACCCTCCTAGTCCAGAGTATCCTTTTTTATTAGGACCTCCTCGTTGTGAGCCTGGTGGACCTCCTGTTCAGGACCTCCCTTTCAGCGTTTTGGACCTCCTGTCCAGGACCTCCCTTGAGTGTTTTGGACCTCCCGTCCAGGACCTCCCTTTGAGCGTTTTGGACCTCCTGTCCAGGACCTCCCCCTTGAGCGTTTTTGACCTCTTGTCCAGGACCTCCTAGTGGTCTTTTGTGGGGACGACCCTTGCGGTGGGGCCACCTCTTTGACCTGTGGTGCACCCTTTTGACTGGCCCCACATGCCAGTCTCACTCAACCTTGTTATTATTGCTCTTGCCTCAGAACTCTGTGCACATTTAATAGGTGTCGGTCACATTAAATGTAGTCACATCTGAGGTACCTTATTTAATTCTTTTAGGGCAAGCCACGCCCTAGTCGCCCGATTGCCAACACGTCATTGAGCCTCCTCCTGGTGCACTCTACCAACTCTGGCTATATATAGCCTGGGCAGGCTTTCATTTGCCACCTTTGGTTCATTTCTTGTTTCCTTGCCTCAAAATCGCTTTGGTTCTCTCTGGCGCAGACCTCCACAGGCTTCGTTGAGGATGTCTTTGAGCCTCTTGGTTTTCCTTTCTGGCCGTGTTGGTTTGAATTCCTTTTTGGTTCTTTTGAAGTTCTTTGGCCTAGTGTGGTTTTGCTTATTTGGTTTTTGCGAACATGTAGATCACGAGTTTGAGGAGTTCTTGGATCCAGCCCTCTCTGCTGAAGGTTCTCCACTGCTTGACCAAGGCAAGCCACAGACCTCCTTTTGATCATAATGAGCCTAGCTTTGCAAATGTATTTTGGTTTTACTTTATCATGCTTGGCTATCTTTATAAGAAAATGTCTATGCTGTAGTTACTTTCCCTGCTTGTGTTTATGCCTCCTTCATAACTTGCTCAAGACATGTTGTCATGTTCACCTTGTAAGCCTTAGATTGGGTATTTAGTTGGTGTTCCTTGTTTTATGCCAACTTGGGGCCGTAGGTTTATATAGCTTTGCCCAAGAAACCGTGGCCTCCCTGTATCATGCACCATCTCTAATAATCTTGACTAATGACTTATGGAACCTGTGGTAGGTGCCACTGTTAAGCAACTATGGCGGGATGCCTAAGTTGTGTTGGTGTGGTGTGAGACCACTTTGTTAAAATTGTTGTGCCAAGGCTGGGTGGTCTTTTGGCATGGGCTAATACAAATTGTTTCTTTGAGGCAAGAAGGCGGAGTGAGTAGTGGGTGCTTTGCACACTTGGTTGTGGAAGTCTTGCCTTAGAACAATTAAGGACTTAACTGCGTTACTGTTGATGCTGGGCCAATCGGTGCAACCACAAGATCACTTTATGGGAGTGGTGCAGGCTGAATAATTAGCAATGGGTTGGCTTGGAGCTGTTGTGGTTGGCGTGTGATTAGTTGGCGCAGAGGGCACCCCATAACCTGCGGACTTCTAGACCAAAGGGGGATTATAAAACCTTAGCGGGCAGCTCCAAGATAGTTCAAAGCTTTGTAAAGGCCTTGCAGCGCTCTCTAGGCTGCTCACCTTAGGAAGTGAGCAAGGGTGGCCGAACCCGTCCGCTAGAGAGATCGTGGATTGTGGGTAAGTTGTACACCTCTGCGAGTGTAAGATCTATTCGAATAGCCAAGTCCTTGGTCATGGACATGCTTTCAGTGAAAATGGTGCAAGGGTAGTTGTTTCAAAAGTTTGTGCCCTTTGGACACTTCAGCGAGATGCCTTGGCTTTGCCTCGAAGAGACCTTGGCGACTCGGAGGGTCAAGTTTGGCTCGGGTAGTGGTCGAGGTGGTTCGGACTTGGAGTGGGTGCTCTGGAGTGGTTTTGGGTGAGGACACAGTCACGGGTGTGACGAGCTCCCCATTTTGTTGTGGTGTGAGTTGGTGCTCACTCCACCTTTTCAAACATCAAATGTATTATGTACTAGTGTTTTAACTTGCGCTTTTCAATCTACTTATATGCTATTCTTTGTCAAAACTTGGCTTTGTGCAAACTAACCATCTGACTCTCTTTTGGTAAGCCCTTGCATGAATATCATTGCATAAATGCTCCTGTGTCTTCTTGAGTACATTGAAGTACTCATGGCTTTAAGCCAATGTCCAAGCAGATTCTGAAGATGATCAAGTCTTGACGTCTGAGACCTCTTCGAGGAGGAGTTCTTCGACAATCCAGCTGCCTAGGACGTCCTCCACCCGACAGCCTGTGGGGCTTGTTGGATGGCTGCTGCGTGCTTTTGGTGTTAGAGCTTTAGAGCTCTTTGTTGCCAGTTTGTAAGTCCTTGTCGGTTTTTGTAAGCCCTTAGTAGTAGACCTCTTGTTATCAAGCTTGACCATAAGGTCCTGTTTAATATTAAAGTTTAATTTGTCTACTTCATCTTTGTTTGACCTCGTGGTTGTGATATTGGCTTGTGTCCTTGTGTGAGCTAGCTTCAGTTGTCCTGGGACTAGCTCGGATGCAGAGGCGGGACCTCGAGGAGGTCCTCGGGACTTAGCTTTGGGAGGTCTGTCGGACCTCTCTAGTGATATCTTGGGAGGTGCTACTGGAAGGTCTTGGGGCTAAGACCTCGGGAGGACTTAAAGACCTCTGGGAGGTCACCAGAGCCAAGACCTCCTCGGGAATGCCAGGCGGTGCTACCACTCCTCTATGTGGTGGCACCGCAACATAAAAATGGTCCTCCGGACCCGATTCTATGGTATATCACGGGGTGGTCGTCACAGGTGGTATCAGAGCCTTGGTCGGCTGTAGGACGTGGCCATAGGTAGAAAGGTCATTTTAGTTTTAATTCAAAAGTTATTTTCTAAAAAGCAAATCAACTTAAAACTTGTTTGGTGGTTCTTTCCTTGTTCTGGTTCTATGCTACCCTTAACTTGTCTAAAGCTTTTCTCACCTTACCTTACTCCAATCTTAACTCCTTCTTAGTTCCATTATCTTGCCCCTGCTGGAACCTCTCGATTTTAAGTCTAATTTGACCTCCTTGCCTTTATAACTTCTATAGGGCTGATTTCAAGTAAGGTCAGTGTTAGGGGTCCTTTTTGTTTGAGCTCATCTAGTTGGGTCAGTAGACCTTTTTGTGTGGCTCGGTTGCTTTTCCTTGGCCTCCTGGCCTTTTGGTTCTCCTTTGGGTTTAACCAAGTCACCCCTGATAGATGATCTATCCTTCTCTCTCTGTTCTAACTCATCTTGGTGCTTTATCCCTCTTATCTATTATGCTTTCTTTCTTACCTATTAAACCTTTAGAGTTTTGTCCAGATGGTGTAGACTCGACAGTCCACAAGTCAGAACGAGCCCCCAGAACAGTTGCCTCCACCCCCACCCTCCAAAGGCGACAGAGACTTGGGGTTTAGGCGGTTTATGGCGGCCTGAGCCCAAATGATGAGCTCTATGATGCGAGAATATGAACCAAATTATGGCTCAACAAAGCGGACCACCAATGCTTTACTTGCCATGATGAGCGAGAATAGTCAAGGCTGCAGCAGATACCACCACCTCCACCCCCACTCACCATCAGTCAAGGCTATCGAGTTCATGAAGGCGCTTGACCACCTTTTCAAGCTCCCCGAGCCCTTAGATGCGATTTAATGGTGAGATCAACAGAGAAAAAATTTGGATATTGCTCATTTGTGAAGATAGAGAGAGGTTTTGTTTGCCTCACATCAATTGGAAGAGGCTGCGGTAGAATGGTGGGACACATTTTGTACCTCACATGTTGACCCCAGGAGGATCACTTGGGCGAAATTCTCTGCAACTTTTAGCCATTCTCATGTTCTGATGGGAAGGTAGAGATGAAGAAGAATGAGTTTAGAGATCTCAAGCAAGGCGGCATGTCGGTGAGTGAGTATCTCACTAAGTTCACACAATTGTCACGTTATGCCCGAGAGATGTGGCTCTGAGATGATGCACTGAAGCGCTTCAGCGAGCCTCCATCCCGATCTCAAGGTTCAAGTTGTTGGAAATGATTATCCTGATTTTCAGCATATGGTGAACAAGGCAATGCTCATTGAAGAGTCCCGAAGAGAGCTTTCTGAGTCCTTCAAGAGAAAGGTGCCGCCTTTCAGTGCTCAACAAAGACCTCCCCAACGCTCCAAGACATTTGTGCAGTATCAACACAAGCGTCAAGGACCTCCTGGATCCTCCAGGACCTCTGCCAAGACCTCCCGCCCAGCTGCCCCAGTCCAGCACCGCACCACTGGCAGCACCAAGCAACCTCCTTTGACCTCCACAGCAGCGGGGATTACCTGCTTCAAGTGTCACCAAGTGGGGCATTTCGCCAATCAATGCCCACTGAAGTCTGAGCAAGCCACAAAGACCTCCACTTCAGGACCTCCCCCAGCCAAGACCTCTCAAGCAGCAGGACCTCCTCAAGCTAGGACCTCCCAATCTTATGGAAGAGGTCATGTGAATCATGTTGCAGTAGAAGAAGCTCAGACCTCCTCAGATGTGGTTCTAGGTATGTTCCTAGTAAATTCAGTGCCAGCTGCAGTTTTGTTTGACTCTGGAGCTTCCCATTCATTTATTTCTCGGAGTTTTGCTGAAAAGCACCGGTTTAAAGTTGTTGCTCTTAAGTCTACCTTGTTGGTTCAATCCCCCGGCTCGGAATTAAGCACGAACCAGGGTTGTCCACAAGTCAAAATGGTCATAGAAGGAGTAGAATTTCTGGCCAACCTCATCCTTTTGGACACCAGGTCCCTAGATGTGATCTTGGGCATGGATTGGCTAGCCAGCCACCATGCCGTGTTGGATTGTAGTGGCAAGAGTATTTCTTTGACCAGCCCTAGTGGCATCACTGTGAAGTTTTCAGCCTTCTCAGAGAAGCTCAAAGGAGCCCTATCTTGTAGTGCTCAAGTTCATGCCTTGGAAGATGTCCCTGTTGTTAAAGAGTTTGTGGATGTGTTCCCTGATGAGCTCCCAGGAATGCCCCTAGACAGAGAGACCTTGAGTTTGTCATTAACCTTGTCCCAGGAACCTCCCCCATCTCCAAGAGTCCCTACAGGTTACATGTTGATGACCAAGTGGAGTTGAAGAAGCAAATAGAAGGCTTGCAGAGCAAAGGTTTTATTAGACCTAGCTCCTCACCTTGGGGAGCCCTAGTGATTTTTGTGCCCAAAAAGGATGGCACTCAAAGAATGTGTGTGGACTATAGAGCTCTTAATGATGTCACTATCAAGAACAAGTATCCTTTACCAAGAATTGATGATTTGTTTGATCAATTGAAGGGAGCTACTGTGTTTTCAAAGATAGATTTGAGGACAGGATATTACCAACTCAAAATCCGAAAAGAAGACATCCCAAAGATAGCTTTTTCAACTAGGTATGGGTTGTTTGAGTTCACTGTTATGTCTTTTGGGCTGACCAATGCCCCTACCTATTTCATGAATTTGATGAACAGGGTGTTCATGGAGTACCTAGACAAGTTTGTCATTGTCTTCATTGATGATATTCTTGTATATTCCAAGAGTGAAGAGGAGCATGCAAGGCATCTCTTTTCGGTTTTGGAGAAGCTGAGAGCTCATCAGCTCTTTGCTAAGTTTAGTAAGTGTGAGTTTTGGCTAAAGGAAATGGTCTTTTTAGGGCATGTTTTGTCAAAGGAAGGAGTATCTGTCAACCCTAGTAAGGTTCAAGATGTACTCAATTAGGAACCTCCAAGATCTGTGCCTCAAGTCTGAAGTTTTCTTGGTATGGCAGGGTACTATAGAAGGTTTATTGAAGGCTTTTCCCGAATTGCAAGACCTCTCACGCAGCTGTTAAAGAAAGAAAAGAAGTTTCTTTGGACCTCCGATTGTGATCAAAGCTTCCAAGAGCTCAAGAAGAAGTTGACCTCTGCCCCAGTTTTGATTCTCCCAGATGTCAGGAAAGACTTTGAAGTCTATTGTGATGCATCAAAGCAAGGACTTGGCTGTGTTCTAATACAAGACAAAAGAGTGGTAGCTTATGCCTCAAGACAGTTGAAGCCCCATGAAGCAAACTATCCTACTCATGACCTAGAGTTAGCTGCTGTGGTACATGCTTTAAAGATTTGGCGCCATTACCTCATTGGTAATAGGTGTGAAATTTATACTGACCACAAGAGCCTAAAGTACATCTTTACTCAGGCAGATTTGAATTTGAGGCAAAGAAGGTGGCTAGAGCTAATTAAAGACTACAATGTGGTAATTCATTACCACCGAGGCAAGGCCAATGTGGTGGCAGATGCTTTGAGCAGAAAAGCTTATGCCAATACATTGGTGATCAAAGAGAGCCAACCTACCTTGCATGAAGAATTCCTGAAACTCAGGCTTGAGTTAGTGGAAGAAGGGTTTTCAGCAGCTCTGGAAGTGCAACCTACCTTGCAAAAGCAGATCAAGGCAGCTCAAGTTGGAGATGCTGACATCCAAGAGATCAAAGCCAACATAAGAAAAGGGAAGGCTGCAAGGTTCTCTAAAGATTATCAAGGTGCGGTCTGGTTTGATAAGAGGCTCTGTGTGCCCAATAACACAGAGCTCAAGGGAGTAGTACTTAAGGAAGCACATGAGGCATTGTATTCTATACATCCAGGAGCTACAAAAATGTATCAAGACGTCAAGGAGCTGTATTGGTGGCCAAAAATGAAGAAGGAAATAGCAGATTTTGTGGCCAAATGTGACACTTGCCAAAAAGTTAAAGCAGTACACCAAAGACCTGGAGGACTTTTAGTGCCTTTACCCATACCCGAGTGGAAATGGGAAGAGGTCAGGATGGACTTTATAACTGGTCTACCTCGTACCCAAGCTGGTTTTGACTCTATTTGGGTCATTGTGGATAGGTTAACTAAAATGGCTCACTTTATTCCTGTGAAGACTACCTATTCTGGAGACAAGTTGGCCGAGATTTATATGGCAAAGGTTGTATGCTTGCATGGTGTCCCAAAGAAGATAGTCTCAGACAGAGGATCTCAGTTCACCTCCAAATTTTGGCAAAAGCTACATGATGCTCTAGGCACAGACCTCAACTTCAGTACCGCATACCACCCACAAACAGATGGCCAAACCGAAAGAGTTAATCAAGTCCTCGAGGATATGCTGAGAGCTTGTGCTCTGGAAAAGCAATCTAGCTGGGACAAGATGTTGCCATATGCAGAATTTTCCTACAAAAACAGCTACCAAGCCAGCCTCCAAATGTCCCCTTTTGAAGCTATTTATGGAAGGAAGTGTAGGACACCCTTGTACTGGACAGAATCTGGTGAAGGTCAAGTTCTTGGCCCGCACCTCTTGAAAGAAGTGAAGACCAAGTTAGATCAATAAGGGAGAAGTTGAAGGCCGCCTGCACCCGAGCAAAAGAGTTATGCAGACGTTAGGCGTCGAGACTTGGCCTTTACTCCAGGAGATCAAGTCTACCTCAAGGTGTCACCTCTCAAAGGTATGCAGCGGTTTAGAGTCAGTGGAAAGCTTACTCCAAGATTTATTGGACCTTTTCCAATTCTTGCCCGAAGGGGTGAAGTGGCCTACAAATTGGACCTCCCTCCTCAGCTTGCTGGAGTTCATGATGTGTTCCATGTGTCTCAGTTGAAGAAGTGCTTGTGAGTGCTAGAGGACCAACTGCCTTTAGAAGCGCTGGACCTCCAAGAGGACCTCTCATACAAAGAGCAACCCATCAAGATCTTGGACATGTTAGAGAGAGTTGGAACAAGACCACCAAGCTGTGCAAGGTGCAATGGAGCAACCACTCTGAAGCTGAAGCAACGTGGAAGCGTGAAGAGGACCTCAAGAAGGAGTTCCCCCACCTATTCCCTGGTTCAGCCTAAATTTCGGGGTCGAGATTCCTTTAAGGGGTGAAGGTTTGTAACCTCCCGTTTTTCTTAGGTTCTTGCCCAGTTTTCAAAATAAAAGTAACCATTTGGTTTTGTTGAGAACTCAAAGCTTAACCTGATAGTTTGAAAATTTGGAGAGTTTAACTTGAATTAATCAAACTTTAACTAAGCTCCTTGTCGGTGCTCTTTGCTGGTTGTGGCTCTCTGTTGTTTCTTTGCTGCCTTTGGGCTGTTTGTCCTCCGAAGCGTCTCTGTGTGCTCCTGGGTTATCTTTTCTCTTCTTAACCTCTTTGTTGGTTTGAATCTCTTTGAGATCTAGATCTCTCTTTTATCTCCCCCTCGGTTCGGACCTCTCCCTTGCTTCGGGTTTCCTATTAAGGACCCAGCTCGGGTTGGTGTTTCAAAACCCCTTTGACCTCTCAATGCCAAGCTTGGCTTTGTTTCCTTTGGACCTCCCCGTGGACCTCTTCACGATTCTTTTGTAATCCCTGAGTTCTTTTGGGCGTCCCAAGTCCCTCTGGACTTCCCCGTGCCCATAAGGACCTCCTTGTAACCATATGGAACTCCCTTGGCCCCTCTCTGCGTCCTTTAGGACCTCCCTTGTTGAGATCTGGCCGTTAGGACCTCCTCGCTGGAGATCTTAACCACTCAGACCTCCCCTTGTTGAGATCGGCGTTAGGACCTCCTCTTTGGAGATCTTAGCACTCGAGACCTCCCCTTGTTGAGATCTGGCGTTAGGACCTCCTCGCTGGAGATCTTAACCGCTCGAGACCTCCTTGTTGAGATATGGCCGTTTGGACCTTCAAGCCGGAGATCTTAACCGCTCGAGACCTCCCTTGTTGAGATCTGGCCGTTAGGACCTCCTCGTTTGGAGATCTTAACCGCTCGAGACCTCCCCTTGTTGAGATCTGGCCGTTAGGACCTCCTCATTGGAGATCTTAACCGCTCAGACCTCCCCTTGTTGAGATCTGGTCGTTAGGACCTCCTCTTTGGAGATCTTAACCGCTCAGACCTCCCCCTTGTTGAGATCTGGCCGTTAGGACCTCCTCTTTGGAGATCTTAACCGCTCAGACCTCCCCTTGGTTAGATCTGTCCACTAGGACCTCCCTCTTGGAGATCTTAGCCATCCAGGTCCTCCCCTCGTTGGATCCAAAGGTCCAGACCTCCTTAGGTCCAAGACCTCCTTAACACTTGGACCCCACCGTTGGCTCCTGCGACCAAACCGCTTAAGGCTTTGCCTTCCTCACCTTAGGACCGTTCGATGTTGTTCGGATGGCCCGATCCTAAGGGCACGTTCGCTTGGTCCAAACGTCCCTTTTCCCTCCTAGCCATCTGATCTAAATTAGACGGCCTGGTCTCATCGGCCCGTTCGCTCGGTCCGAACGGCCCCTTTGTTTTGCGTCATCCGATCTTGATCTAACGGCTCAATTGTGATGTAACGTTTGGATGGTCCGAACGTTCCTTTCCTTTCTGGACCGTCTGATTCCAATTGAACGGCCCTGCTTGGCTACGCGTTTTCCTTTGTTCCCAGGACCTCTTCCTGGCTGTTTTGCAAAGACCACCTCCTCGATCCTTGCTGGTCTTTTCTGTAAAGACCACCCTCGTAGTCCAGAGTATCCTTTTTAATTAGGACCTCCTCGTTGTGAGCCTGGTGGATCTCCTGTCCAGGACCTCCCTTTGAGCGTTTTGGACCTCCTGTCTAGGACCTCCCTTGAGTGTTTTGGACCTCCCTTCCAGGTCCAGGACCTCCCCCTTGAGCGTTTTCGACCTCTTGTCCAAGACCTCCTAGTGGTCTTTTATGGGGACGACCCTTGCGGTGGGGCCACCTCTTTGACCAGTGGTGCACCCTTTTGACTGGCCCCACATGCCAGTCTCACTCAACCTTGTTATTATTGCTCTTGCCTCATAACTCTGTGCGCATTTAATAGGTGTCGGGTCACATTAAATGCAGTCACATATGAGGTACCTTATTTTAATTCTTTTTAGGGCAAGCCCTGCCCTAGCTGCCCCGATTGCCAACACGTCATTGAGCCTCCTCCTGGTGCACTCTACTAACTCTGGCTATATATAGCCTGGGCAGGCTTTCATTTGCCACCTTTGGTTCATTTCTTGTTTCCTTGCCTCCTTCGCCTGGTTCTCTCCTGGCGCAGGACCTCCCCTGGAGCTCGTTGAGGCTGTGTTGAGCCTCTTGGTTTTCCTTTCTGGCCGTGTTGGTTTGAATTCCTTTTTGGTTCTTTTGTGTGCTGTAGTTACTTTCCCTGCTTGTGTTTATGGCTCCTTTATAACTTGCTCAAGACATGTTGTCATGTTCACCTTGTAAGCCTTAGATTGGGTATTTAGTTGGTGTTCCTTGTTTTATGCCAACTTGGGGCCGTAGGTTTATATAGCTTTGCCCTAGAAACCGTGGCCTCCCTGTGTCATGCACCATCTCTAATAATCTTGACTAATGACTTATGGAACCTGTGGTAGGTGCCACTGTTAAGCAATTATGGTGGGATGCCTAAGTTGTGTTGACTGTGGTGTGAGACCACTTTGTTAAAATTGTTGTGCCAAGACTGGGTGGTCTTTTGGCATGGGCTAATACAAATTGTTTTGCTGAGGCAAGAAGGCAGGGAGTGAGTAGTGGGTGCTTTGCACACTTAGTTGTGGAAGTCTTGCCTTAGAACAATTAAGGACTTAACTTTGCATTCTGTTGATCTGGGCCAATCAGTGCAACCACAAGATCACTTTATGGGAGTGGTCTGGGCTGAATAATTAGCAATGGGTTGGCTTGGAGCTGTTGTGGTTGAGCGTGTGATTCATTGGTGCAAGAGGGGGCACCCCATAACCCTGCGGACTTCTAGACCAAAGGGGGGGAATTGCGAAACCTTAGCGGGCAGCTCCGAGACAGTTCAAAGCTTTGTAAAGGCCTTGCAGCGCTCTCTAGACCGCTCACCTTCTAAGTGAGCAAGGGTGACCGGAACCCGTCCGCTAGAGAGATCGTGGATTGTGGGTAAAGTTGTACACCTCTGCAGAGTGTAAGATCTATTCAATAGCCAAGTCCTTGGTCATGGACATGCTCGATGAAAATGGTGCAAGGGTAGTTGTTTCAAAAGTTTGTGCCACTGGACACTTCATGAGATGCCTTGGCTTTGCCTCGAAGAGACCTTGGCCAGCTCTAGAGGGGTCAAGTTTGGCTCGGGTAGTGGTCCAGGGGCTGGTTCAGACTTCTGGAGTGGGTGCTCTGGAGTGGTTTTTGGGTGAGGACCTGGTCACGGTGTGACCAGAGCTCCCCCATTTTTGTTGTGGCTGTGAGTTGGTGCTCACTCCACCTTTTCAAACATCAAATGTATTATGTACTAGTGTTTTAACTTGCTGCTTTTCAATCTACTTATATGCTATTGCTGTCAAAACTTGGCTTTGTGCAAACTAACCATACAGCTCTCTTTTGGTAGCCCTTGCATGAATATCATTGCATAAATGCTCCCTGTGTCTTGCTGAGTACATTCGAAGTACTCATGGCTTTAAGCCCTATGTCAAAGCAGATTATGAAGATGATCAAGTGCAGGGCAGTGCAGACCTCTTCGAGGAGGAGTTCTTTGACGATCCAGCTGCCTAGGACGTCCTCCACCCGACAGCCTGTGGGGCTTGTTGGATGGCTGCTGCGTGCTTTTGGTGTTGGAGCTTTAGAGCTCTTTGTTGCCAGTTTGTAAGTCCTTGTCTGTTTTTGTAAGCCCTTAGTGGCAGACCTCTTGTTATCAAGCTTGACCATAAGGTCCTGTTTAATATTAAAGTTTAATTTGTCTGCTTCATCTTTGTTTGACCTCGTGGTTGTGATATTGGCTTGTGTCCTTGTGTGAGCTAGCTTCTGTTGTCCTGACACTAGCTTGGATGCACAGGGGCAGGACCTCCAGGAGGTCCTACGGGCCTTAGCCTGGGAGGTCCTGTCGGACCTCTTAGTGATATACTGGGAGGTGCTACCGAAGGGTGCCGGGCCGAGACCTCCAGGAGGACTTAAAGACCTCCTGGGAGGTCAGCTGCGGGCCAAGACCTCCAGGAGGACTTGAAGACCTCCTGGGAGGTCCTAGTAGACCTCCTCGGGAATGCACCGAGCGGTGCTACCACTCCTCTATGTGGTGGCATCGCAGCGCAAAAAAAAATGGTCCTCCCGAACCTCTTGCGGTATATCACAGGGTGGGTCATCACAACTAGGCATAGAGAGCTGAGGTCTAGAACAATCGAGGATGCCGGGTGAAGTCAGTGGACTCAAGTATGACGCAAAATGGATAAGGATGACCGAATAAGAAATTCAGTGCGATGGGTTGCATTAAGCGGCGCGGGGGTCGATGCAAGTGCAATGGTGGTTTTGGTGGGAGTCAGATGAGAGAGACTTGCCGACATAAAGAGAGCCGTTGATCAACCTACACGTGACGAAGCATAGGATTGCTTCATAAAGATTGAACTCGGTCTTTTGTAGAAGGATTGAGAAGGGGTATTTTGGTAACTTCACTAAAATACCGTCTTGGTGATCTTTGGCTAAACCACGACACAAGATAGCGTAAGGAGAGATGATTTAGGTCAAATGAAGATAAAGATCACAAAAAACGAATTCGAGAAGCCCGGTTCATCATCCGCTTTGAGAAGCATACGTGAGTATAGACTCGTTTATGTGTGGGCTTAACGGGTGCCCGTTAGGGTCTTCTCTCTTAGCCTAGCCTCCACTATAAAAGAGAATATCCAGATGTGGAGTTCCTAAGTCCTTCCAAGAGAAAAACCCTAATTTGTGTTTTGGAGATTTTGGGGTAGTTGAGGCTAAGGTATGGGATAGATGGATTGATGGTGTGCTCAAGTGTTGAGCTTTTGTCCTTCATGGTGGAGTGGATGTAAACCAACATTTATCTCAAATCAATCCAAGCAAGATTCCTTCAAGACGAGTCTCTTCTTGTTCGTGTTCTCACTTTGGTGACTGACGAGGATCTAATAATCCTCATTTAATTATTTATCTGTAATTTATATTATGGATAATAATGACGTCATAAGATTCTTGAGCATACCCCTTAATATTCATAAGGGAGAAGCTGGAGGTCGTAAGTTCTTCTACGACCACACCGTAGTCGTAAGTCCTTCTACGACTACCCCATAGTCATAAGCCTTTCTACGACTATACCCCTGATCATAAGCTCTCCTATGATCAGTCTGTTGTCATAAGCTCTTCTACGACCACCACCTAGTCGTAAGATCTTCTACAACCAATCCCTAGTCGATAGGGCTTACAGACATGTGGGCCTAGTTGATCAGGGAATGTTCTGTACCGTATCTAAGGATATGAACAATCAATTATGATGTTATTCTCTGGAATAATGGCATGAATTAACTCTCTGTCATAGTGATAACTGCCTAGCGACATGGGAACGTTACTACTCCCACAATGATCTCTAGTAACGGCTCCACGATCTGAAGCATTAAAGCTGCCTTTAGACTGGAGATACAACAGGGCACTCCGAGTACTGTATAAAAGGCGGAATCATCAGGGCAGTAAGGAGGCGGAGAGGAAAAACACAATCAGGAGTACAAGGCGCAACACTATAGCCTTTCTCTTGATATTGTAATCCAGCATACTCAATACATACACATAGGAGTAGGGTTGTTATTCTCCCCTAAGAAGGCCCGAACCTGTATTAAAATCCCCGTGTCTCCCTCCCTGTGTGATTTGAGCCTAGAGGAACCCCCGAATCAAATAATCTTTACGTAAGTTCGGTTCTAAAACACCGACAGTTGGTGCCGTCCTTGGGGATCTTAAAGTCATCATCCTTCCTTCGTCTTTTCCAACTCTCATGCTCTCATGGCAGGAGAGTGGAACGAGGAGAACTGGAATGAGGAACCAGCTTCCTCAAAGGGCAAGGGTCAATCTGACCACAACGAGGGCTATCCCAAGGCAGGCTCAGAGCATAGTGAGGGTTCCCCCTCTAAATGTTCAAGTCCATTTGAGACAGTCCGACTTGGCACGGCAAGTCTTAGAAGTCGTAATTCTGGATCTCCATCAGCATCTGGTGATCCTCTCTCTCCGGTTAGCCCAGCCAAGGATACGATCAAACACGCTTTTTCTGCGAGTTCGACCATCCCAACGCAGGGCTCGCCTAAGGACAGAGTCGGCTATAGCACGGAATTCCTCTTCCTAGAGGGGTTTGTTCCAAGTCGTCAGATGGTGTTTTTCGACTACTCCTCAAGTGAAGAGATCTCAAGAGCAAGTGGAGAGTCTTCGTCCTTCCCTCAGGTAGCCATAACTCTCCTAGAGATAGGATTGAGGGCGCTCCCCGACAATCATACCCTACGACCGCTCGTGGCAATGACAAAGACACCTCTAGCGATGAACCGAGTCAACAATCTGATGAGCGTGCGGAAAATCCTCGAGATCATCGCACTTCACTGAGGCAAGCTCAAAGATCAGGTATGGACGATTCTGAAACAACCCGACGGAAACGTATTACAGCTTAGAGAAATCTGCCTGGACGCACTCAATACCAGTCGGAAGAAGTTCAAGAACTCCAACATATCAATAATCTGGTTGAGAACCCATCTCGAGAACTTGCCCGAGCACCTAGTTACGACCTCTTCACCGAAGAGATCGCACGAAGGCTACGAAGCACGATAAGCAAGCTCGAGCACCCCCACCGACATCATTTTGGAAGTCGTGACAGTACGACTCCATCAGCTTCCAGTCGTTCGAATACCTCACCACATGGAGATCGCCGCAAGTTGCATCGTTCCCCAAACTAGAGAAGGGTTCCTCGAACGCCTGATGATCAAAAAACTCCCAGGAGAGGTGATCATTCGCCACTCCAACCCAGAGATCTGCAACAGTACACAAAATACGAGGAGTATTACCCTCGTAGGATCGAGACTTACCATAAGTCAGATCCACTCGCTACCGGGTATCGTCGTGTACGATCACCTGGTGACATCAACCCCTCTTTCTTGCAAAAGAGGCGTTACGATGTGATTACCGGATGTCGGGCTTTCTCGCCTGACCTCTGAGTAGTTCGCTAGCCGCCTCGATTTCGACCAGTGAACATGGAGAAGTTTGATGGATCTCAAAACCCCATTGAATTCCTCCAGATCTACACAATCGCTGTCCGAGCAGCAAGAGGAGAGCATGTTATGGCGAATTACCTTCCTACTGTGCTCGAGGGATCTGCTCGATCGTGGTTATTAAATCAGCCACTCGAGTCGATTTATTCATGGAAGCATCTCTGTGACCTCCTACTGGCCAATTTCCAGGGCACTTACCATCATCCTGGGAAGGAGGACAACCTGCACAGGATGAGACAAAATGACCACAAGACACTGCGCTAGTTCATTCGATGCTTCAGTCAGGTTTGAAATTCCATTCGTGAGGTTTCTGATTCTTCTGTCATTAGAGCTTTCAAGTAGGGAGTCCATAGTAGAATGATCACGGAGGATATCGCCTTAAATCCTCCTGCCACTGTCGCCGAACTCTTCGAGATAGCCGATCGATATGCCACCGCTGCTGAAGCAGTCGAGTGGAATAACACTATCGATTGAGATGACAAAGTTCCTCAAGAAATAGGCGAAAGTGGTAAGAAGAAGGATAAGAAGGCCAAGAAATCCAAGAACAAAGCTAAGGGCCAAAAGCTCCAAGCCAATAGTTCCAAGGAGGTCTTGGCTGTGAGCGATAAAAATCCTCAAGGCTCCAAGCCATACTCTGATCGAGGCAAAGGTAAGCGCCTCCGAACGGAAGATTGACAAGCCTAGGTGGTGTCCTTTCCATTAAAAGGAAGGCCATGACCTTCGCAACTGCTCGGTTTTCCAACGAAAACTCGAGGACTACTACAACGGCAAAGGATCACTTCCTACCCTCGAAGAGGTAGGGAAAGCCGAGGAGATGTAGTTTCAAGATCCTGAGCATACCATCGAGCACATCTTTGGGGGATCATCGGCATACAAGTCAAAACGATAGCTAAAAGCTTTCGAACGCGAGGTAAACTCTATTGACCCTCCTCTTGTCAATAAGTTGCCAATGTGGTCGAATGTCACCATCTCCTTCGAGAAGGTTGACTGCCCGATCCCTTCCACTCGACCAGGTCGCTTTCTGATCGTGATCTAGCCCACCATGAACAATTATCGAGTAAATCGAGTGTTGATTGATGGTGGTAGCTCATTAAACATTCTGTTTACGAGTACCCTGGACGATGTGAGGACCCCCGGGTTATCTCCGTAAGACCGAGACTAAGCATGGTCTTATGGACATAACTCTGGACCTCAAGTAAATGGATTCCAACTTAACTCCATCTAAGCAAGAGGCTTAACTGAAAACTAGAGCCCTGACGATCATACGCGCTGCTCCTCTGCGAGCACTACATGATTGTCGGTTCTCCAAAAAGCCAAGCACTACACTTAGTGAGTTAAATTGGAAGCCACAAACAGCGAGCATGAGGTCATGTTGGCTCCCAAGATCAGCGACCAACATGCCCCAAACTCACATATAGCATTGATCATATCCATACAACATTCATACATAATAGTCCAAAAGACATGCAACATAATAGTTCAAGTCTACAACTATTACAAGTGGCCGACCGGCCAAATTCAAATAAGATCATAAAGTAACAGCGGAAGCAAGTAAATAAGCCAAAATGTCCAGCATGGTATGCCCCATAACCCATCGGCAACTGACTGGGAGTTAAATGATAGCACTACTTGTCAATGTCGCCTAAATCGACACTAAAGAGCTCAAAGTCTTCCTCACCTGAAATTGCAGCAACCGGGTTGAGTACAAAGGTACTCGGAAGTCTTACACAAATAAAAATTAGTTATGCATAGGGGTTGTTCCAAAGGGAGGTTCATATTGGCTTAGTTTTGCGAAAAGACGCAACAATTTTAACCACCTAAACATACTAGTTTTACAATTGCTATTTTGTAAACAGATTTGAAGTAGAAGTAAAGCATGTGAATAAGTAACAAATTGAATGACAAATGAATCATACAAAAGACAAAGTGACTGTCCACTTTGAGTATAATACAAACATGAATATCCTATACATGACGATACTAAGTTATAACCATAATTTTTAATTCCAAGTCTAACAATAGCAACCATATAACTCAAGTGGTCATCCATAACCGTGGACATGGCTATTCGAATAGATTTATACCCTGCAGGGGTGTACTACTTTACCCACACGACTTGATTAGTCCGTAAGCCTCCAGATGCCTCAGAATATAGCATACTTTCTATGGTATGCCGGTCGGGTAAACCAAGACTTAGTATTTTTCAGCAAGTTGATATCATTGTATTGACTCACCCATACGCGATGTAACCCCGTTTAAGTGTAGGCTACCCACCTACAACTAAACGGGCACGCAAGTTGTGCCGGAAATACCGACCCAATTAATAAAGCTTAAATAGGGCTCACCCTCATAATTAAGAATTGCAATCGGCACCCTTATGGAACATATATGCGATGGAACACATATATGTCCTCACACCACCAGTCATCAACTCAACAACACCAACCCCTTACTTAACCAAGCAGCGCCCATACACCGCATGTGGTAGCACGAGTTTTACTTGAATCAAAGATGTTACCAAAGTCCGGTTCTTAATTGTCCAAACAAGTCAACCACTTACCCAAATCTCGTGCACAAAGGCACCATCACTAACCATCACTTGTCCAGACCAAAAGCTCATTTAAAATGATAAAATTTGACTCATAAAACAGATACAAAGATCTGAAACAAAAGTATATAATGATAGTTGCGTTTATCCTATAATTGTCGGGTTATTCCCGACAATCAGCTACCGGTTCTAGACTTGCATGGCTAAGCAAACCCGAACAATATATTTCAACCATTCTAACTTAAGCATGTGGTGCTGGAGTGATTCAAGGACAACCTCAATGAATAGGAGATAACTAATCTACACATCACAAAAATAGCGATATTATCAAAATAGCATGCAAGCAATTATCATTGCACTAACTTAACCAAAACTGGGATCAAATATGATGCAAAAGAAAGTTCAAATGATGCTTGCCTTGCTGGGAGTTCACTAGCTCACTCTCGGTTACGTACTCACTTACTTCCGGCAATTAGGAATCTATAGAAAGACGATATCGAATAAACATCGAGAAAGGCCGAAAAATTCAAAGTGCTAAAAAATGCATGAATTTCCTACAGTAGCTAGATGATGATTTTATATGAATTTAGGTGAAAGAATTATTCCATTTGGACTTAGTATGTGAGAGTTATGAAGGTTTGAAAATTAGTTTTCAGGAAATTCCAATTTAATTCAATTCGGTTACTGTTCACTTAATTTAATTATTTGGCTAAAATTTGCAGAGCAGTGGTGAGGATGGGGACTATATGGATGGATAGAGAATATTAATATAAGACCAAAATAACTTGGTTCATTCTATTTGGAGTTTTTATGAAATAGTTATGAATTTTTAAAGTTAAAGCATTTT
This sequence comes from Phyllostachys edulis, assembly GCA_036346405.1. Lineage (NCBI taxonomy): Eukaryota > Viridiplantae > Streptophyta > Magnoliopsida > Poales > Poaceae > Phyllostachys > Phyllostachys edulis. The sequence continues at coordinate 79,638,651 of CM070546.1, read as the reverse complement.
TAGTGCAAAAATAATTGTATTCCGAATTTTTCCAATTCATTTAATACTTTTTTGCACACATGCTAACCTAGCCTCTGTAATGACAAATGAGGCCTACAAATATCATTTTCTATTCCATTTAATTCCTAAAGTAAAACATCTACCGACAAATGTAATATTCTCAATATCATTGACTTAACCAATTCTTCGGTGCTGAATCCCATCACATGCATAATACTCGCTGATCATATTCTCATATCTTACTCTAAATCCCATACTAACCTTCACTAAGGCATAATCAAAGTAGTCAATCCAACAAATAATTCCCAGACTCAGACTTCCATCTACGCAATCCATCTAGTAGTTATATGAAATCCACCAATATATAAGCATATTACCATGACTAAATCCATTAATCATTTTCCGATATATTATTTAAGCTAATACTAACTATCTAGCTCTGCTAGTATTTCCTTGGCAATTCACATTCATATACACCAAAACTTCCACCGAGCGAAATTTATTTGACTTACCGACACTTAATGAGCTTTACAATTTAATATCACATCCAACATTTAATAGCTCACTAATAATTCAACTTACATCCATCTCACCGGACTAGTTGTGTATGACAACTACCAATCCAATCACATATACGCCTTACCGATCGACTATTAATCATTTATCTACTTAATCCAATAGAGGGTACAAAATTCACCAACTCGGAACAATAGGACTTATCTATTAATTGCATGGCAATCCAATTAGTTATCCGAAATCAAATCATTCATTTTACTACCACCCAAATCTAGCATAAATGACTAACATAGCTATTACTTAACACATCCCATCAATTTACTCATGATTAAATACATCACTCGATTCAACATCCATATCTCATTAAACATCATGACCTAAGCTATTCATCAAGTAATAAATTAGAAAAATCCTTATGCGCCATATCTCCTAAAATTACTAATCCAACATGAGGAAAAATCTATAATTAATGTATTATCCAAAGATTACCACGAACATCCATGCAATTTCAAAATAATATCATCCGATCCAATGATCCAATTTATATATATAACCTAGCATCTACCGAACAATAACACATGCATTTCACCACGATAATATAATTATTCGCATCCACCAAAATATCGATACATAATCACGCCTACGCACAATTACGACCTTACCGGAGAATTATACCAGCCTTAAGTTACCAAAATATTTTTATAATTAAACATACATAAATAGATGACATGCACATGACTAATATGCAACATGTACGACTAATATCGTAGCGTGATAACAAAAATAGCATTAAAGATTTTACCACGGCACTAGGTGTGCAAAATATCGCCGAACATCGTCTTCTCGGCACTCATTCGCGTCCGCCGTAGTCGTGGCCGTTTCCGCGTCCGCTCGGCCACTCGTCCGTGTCCTGCTCCGCATCGGCGCATGCATGCAAGCCTGACCGTGCAGCGAGCATGCGCCGCGCATTGCCACGCCGTGCTTGTTACGCCACTGGACAGCACCTCAGCATCCTCGTCTTTGCGCCGGCTGCAGCGCCGCCGCGCTGTACCACCCGAGCCGCTCGCACGCGCCGCCTCCTCGACCTCGCCTCGGCCAAGCTGCTGCCACGCTCGGCCGTCGCGCCTCCACCAAGCCGACGTCGCGCCTGGCCACGGCCATCCTCCGCCATCGCCGGACTGCTACAGCGCCTCAGCTCCCAAGTGCTCGTCGCTGCTGCTCCCGGCCGGCTCCTGCTGCCATGCGCCAGCAGCCGCATGCTCAGCACCTTGACGCCACCTGCTCGGCCTCGGCGTCGCGCCGACGACCTGCTGCTGCACGACCCACTGGCCACCACTGTTTGCCGACTGTGCCTCCGCATGCAAGTCCCCAAGTCACCATTCTCAACCGTGTCGCAAATAGGTAAGCTCAGCACTCGAATCCTTGTGGTTCTTAGTGGATCCGAAACAGCTCCTAGTGCTCCTCACAAATATGCAGCTCCTCAACTCCTTGGGCTCGTCGTTGTAGCGCTGGGGAAGGACTACATGCTGCTGCCGGCCAGTGCTGCCGCTGCTACTTGCTTGTGCTGGCACCTCTATCCTCTTCTTTCTTAGCCACAGAAAACCAAGGCAGTACACTGCCTCTCCCTGAAGAATACCCAAAAGTCTATGCATGTGAAATCTAAGAGCATGGATGGGATGCTCATGAGAAGATGAACACAAAGGCATTGCATGCATTGGGAGATTCTTAGTTCTTGATGGGGATTGGAAACAGAGAAGGTGTTAGCTTGAGCTTTTGTTGGAGAATGGAATGGAGGGGCTTTGTTGTGCTGGAGGAAGAAGAATGCATGGCAATGACGTGCTCTGATGGAAACCGAAATGGTGATGGGTGTGGCTTGGTTCGGTTGGAGGCAAAGAAAATGGCTGTGCTGTGTTCTTGGGGAGAATAAATAAATGAATGGATGTCATGAGAGTGGTTCGGTTGGTAGTACAATTTTCGAATGAACAGTGTTCAGTTTTGGGGAAAGAATTTTTAGACATAGTTGCCTAGCTCTAAAAATCACGAAATTTTTATGGAAGGTTCCTGACATAATGATGATTCTTAGGTAAAATTTTCAGGAATTTTTCCAGAGTGTGATGCTCTCTAAAAATCTTTGAAGTTCCTATTTGCTCGGAAGAAGAATAGCAGTACAGTTCTTCCTCTTTTCTCCGGCTCACTCCAACGACCTTGCATGTGTGAACTAACCGCCAAATTGGAAAGCTCTCGAGACGACGATCGCAACGGTATAACATGCGTCCTCGGATTCTTGATTCCCAGTTGTGATTGCGAGGAGAGAAGTTAGGGAAAAGAATAAACACGCAGGTGTTTTATCTGCTATTTCTTTTTCTCCTTTTGTGAATTCACTCAAACTACCATGCATGCGAAATCGAATTGCGGAATTGGGTTGGTCGTGCGATAACGATCGCGATGGTATGACATGCATGGCTTGGTTTTGAGTTTTTGGATGAGATTTGAAGGAAAGAAGCGAAAGGAGTTAGCAGGGAAGGAAAAAGGGAGATGACTGGAAAAGATGGAACACGCAGGCGTTTAGCTTGCGGTCGGTCGAGTCGGAAAATAAAACGAAGATACTAATGCATGCATCATGGTATGATTTTTGAAATGCATGTGAAAATAAGATATCAATACAATTAATTTTAATTTTAATAATATATATATTTTTAACATAGTCTTTCAAACAATTTGTTTTAATAAAATGCAACCTTTTAATTAATTCAATTTGATTCTTAAAGCAACATTTTGATTAAACACTGGAAAATTTTTAAAACATAATCAAAAATTTAATATATCACCAAATTAAATATTAACATCCCGATTCTGAAAATCAGGGTATTACAGACGAGATGTAGGTACCCAGGGCTAAGGTAAGGCCGGTACGATACTCTTTTTATGGTATTGTACCGAGGTCTTCGGCCAAACCCATTGGTCAAGTTTCTCTACCTTTAACATTTGGCTCACCAAGTAATTTCAGGACAGAGAAGATCTCCTTTGATGTGGTCAATTTTGATACGGCATATAACGTCATATTCGGACGACCAGCTTTGGAAAAATTCTTAATGGCTACTCATTATGGGCATCAATGCCTTAAGATGCTAGGTCCCAAAGGAGTAATCACAACTCATTGTGATAAAAAGATGGCGCACATGTGTGACCGTCGATCCCTCGAGATGGTCGGTCAGATACCAACTCGGGAAGAAAACAAAGGGTAGCCTTCGACCAAGCAGTCGAAGCCTAAAGCTGCACCTAAGCCGAACGATCAAGTCAAAGAGGTTCCCCTAGATCCAGAGGAGCCCTCGAAGACTGTTCGCATCGGGGATACTTCCGACCCCAAATAGGAAACGCCCTCATCGCTTTCCTCCAAGCAAACACAGATGTCTTCACGTGGCAAGCATCCGACATGCCCGGAGTCCCCAGGGAAGTGATCGAGCACAGGCTAGCTCTACAGCCTGACAAAGTACCCGTAAAACAAAAATTACGGTGATTTGCCCCTAATCGACGAGATACTATAAGGTCAGAATTGGACAAGCTACTTAAAGCATGCTTTATAAGAGAAGTCGACCACCCAGAGTGGTTGGCCAACCCTGTAATGGTTAGGAAGTCTAACGGCAAGTGGCGAATGTGTGTTGACTTCACTGATCTTAATAAAACTTGTCCAAAAGATGATTTCCTTTACCTCGTATCGATCAGTTGGTTGATTCTACTACTGGTTACGAAACATTAAGTTTTCTAGATGCATATTCCGGTTACCATCAGATTAATATGTGTCTAGAAGATGAAGAAAAGACCGTGTTTATTACTCCATTTGGTACATTTTGTTATGGCAAAATGCCATTTGGTCTAAAAAATGCTAGCGCTTCTTTTCAAGACTTAATGCAATCAACTTTTTCACCTCAACTAGGCCGAAATTTGGAAGCCTATGTTGACGATCTAGTCGTAAAAAGCATCAAGCGGCTTAATCATGTTTCAGACTTGCAGGAGACGTTCGACAAGCTCAGAAAACACCGCCTGAAACTCAATCCTGAGAAGTGTGTGTTTGGAGTCTCTTCGAGAAAATTTCTTGGATTCCTGGTCTCTGTACGAGGGATCGAAGCAAATCCCGAAAAGATAAAAGCCATCATGCAAATGCACCCTCCAACCACGAAGAAAGAAATCCAGAAACTCACAGGGTGCATGGCGGCTTTAAGTCATTTCATCGCACGACTGGGAGAAAAAGGACTACCTTTCTTCAAACTTCTAAGGAAGCACAAAAGTTCCGAGTCGTCGGAAGAGGCAAACGCTACCTTTGAGGATGTCAAGAGATATATTACAAGTGCTCCTATTTTAGTTTCTCCGAAACCAGAAGAGACGCTCGTAATTTATCTAGCTGCCACGCCATAGGCAGTGAGCATAGTACTGGTCGTGGAGAGTCAAAATGTCCAACGACTAGTTTACTACGTGTGCGAAGTTTTGCACGGGCCTAAGGAGCGTTACCCTCAGGTCCAAGAACTTCTCTATGCCCTCCTCATGTTTTCGAGAAAACTGCAGCATTATTTTCAGGCGCACAAGATAATTGTATAGTCTGAGTTTCCCTTAGGAGTGATCCTCCAGAACAGGGAAGCAGCGGGACACATGCCTAAATGGTTAGTAGAACTTGGAGAGTTCGACCTCCATTTTTTGTCCCGAACGACCATTAAATCTCAGATCTTAGCAGACTCTATCGCCGAATGGATAAATCCTGAACCTGTTCAAGATTCACAGTACGATACCCATGACCAGTGGACGATGTACTTTGACGGGTCACTTACTTTAAGTGGCTCGGGGGCTCGGGTGGTCCTGGAATCTCCTAATGGAGAGACCTTAAAGTATGCCATTCAATTAACTTTCAGGCCACTAACGATGTGGTAAAATACGAATGTTTGCTGGCTTGCATATGAGCTGCGAAAGCACTCGCGATTCGACGACTACTCGTGAGAGGAGACTCTCAACTAGTCGTGAATCAAGTCAGAAAAGAGTACCAGTGCTCTAATCCGACCATGTCACGGTACTTATCGGAGGTTCGAAATCTTAAAAAGCACTTTTCGGTTTCGAGGTACAATTTATCCCTCGAAAGGATAATTTCCTCGTAAACCAGCTTGCTCGAATAGCTTCTTCCCGATCACCAGTACCAAAAGGAGTCTTCTTGGAGCAACTCCAAAAGCCGTCTCTAGTGGAGACACCAGAGACAACTCCTATTGAGGCAGCCTCTCTAGAATATGAGGATACCTAGATGAATCCCATCTATGTGTATCTTTAGACGGGTACTATACCCGATGATGATCTCGAGGCAAATCGCTTATCCCGAAAGGCTAAAATGTATACTTTGGTTGAAGGAGTCCACTACAAACGAGGCACTTAAGAGATACTCATGCGATGAATATTGCAGAGTGAAGGACTAACCCTCCTTCATGACATACACGGGGCATCTGTGGAACTCATGCTTCCTACAGAATGCTGATCGGAAAAGCCTTTCGACAAGGATTTTACTGGCCAACAGCTCTCTACGATGCCAAAGAACTGGTTAAGAAATGTGTACAATGCCAGTTTCATAGCAGGCAAATACACCAACCAGCTCAGGCATTGCAAACAATTCATCTATCTTGGCCTTTTGCCACCTGGGGTCTCGATATCCTAGGACCGTTCCCCAAAGCTCCAGGAGGCTTCGAGTTCCTCTTTGTGGCTATTGATACGTTCATAAAAAGCTGAACCTGTGACAGGGATAACAACGAAAGCGGCAAAACGGTTTATAATGAGAAGCGTGATCACTCGGTTTGGAGTCCCAAGTTGAATAATCACAGATAATGGTAAGCAATTTTTGAGCGCAAAATTTCAAGAATTTTGCGACGAGTTGGGTACCAAGCTGTGTTACGCATCTGTTGCCCATCCCCAGATCAATGGGGCAGTCGAAAGAGCGAAAGGCCAAATAATGCAGGGAATCAAGACTCGAGTCTTCGACCAGCTTGTTAAGCGCTCGGGGGCTTGGGTACAAGAATTACCCTCAGTATTATGGGCAGTTAGTACGATTGCTAGTCGGGCAACAGGCGAAACACCATTTTTCCTAGTTTTTGGTGCCGAAGCCATGCTTCCACCAGAACTAAAGATTAGGTCTACAAGGGTCGAGAGTTTCAACGACTCAGCCCAAGAACAACTTCGAGCGGATGACATCAACCTGCTTGAAGAGAAGAGAAATCAAGCCTCAATCCGTTCAGTAGTCTACCAGCAAGCCCTGTGCAAATACTACGATCGTAAGGTCCAACCTCACAGCCTTGTTGTAGGTGACTTGGTATTGAGGAAAATGCAATCCCAATCTAATTGGAACAAGCTTTCCACCAAGTGGGAAGGTCCTTACACAATGGTCGAAGTTATGTGACTAGGGTCGGTACGACTGGCAATGGAGGATGGTTGAATTCTCTCCAATTCTTAGAACATCGACCAGTTACGCAAATTCTACGTGTAACCGACCAACCTTGCAATAAAGTATTAGCTTCTTTCTATCTTTACTGTCTTACTTTGAGTAGTGCTTTGACTATTTTTTGACCATACCCTAGTCGTAGGGCCCCCTACGACCAGTTCCTAGTCGTAAGTTTTTTCTATGATAATACACTGGTTGTAAGACATTCATCAACTAGTACCCAGTTTATCTTTACACTGGTCGAAAGGATGGTAACATCACCTAGTCGAAGTCTTTTCTCTCTGCACGTGGTCCCGCCCACTAGAAGGAACTTCCTAGTGTCAACTCGTTCCTCCCTTTTTGCTGCCAACACAAAGAGCTTGGGTTTAAGAAAAACATGGTCGAAATAATGTCAAGCCGACTCTTAGTATCTTAGTTTATTTCTTCATTCATTTTTGAAAAATAAATTAAGCCGAGTACACTTTTCAAATTGGCTCGACTACTTTCGGTAAACTCGTTTCATTTTAACTGGTTGGAGAAAAATGCAACACCTAGTCGAAGACTTTTCTCTCTGCACATGGTCCTGCCCACTAGAAGGAACTTCCTAGCGTCGTCATGTTTCTAACTCTTGCTACCAGAGTGAACTTACCGAGTGCACTGGAATAAGTTGGGCGAGCTTCTAAGGTACTCCAGACGTTTGTTTAACTCAAGTTCAACGTTTTTGATTTGATTAAACTAGTTGGAGAAGATAACATCACCTAGTTGAATCCTTTCCTTTCTGCACGTGGTCCTGCCCACTAGAAGGAACTTCCTAGTGTCGACTCGTTCCTACACTTTTGACAAGTGTGAGACAATCGAGAACGAAAAACTAGAAGTTAGATAAACCTCTATTTTTAAAGAAAACCCATTTCATACTATTTACCAGTACCTAGTCGTAAGATCTTCTACGACAATCCCCATGAGTACTGTATAAGTGGTCGAAGCATAAAAGACTACAAGAAGCAGTTACTTAGCACCTCTCTACCTGCTCGCAGAGTGCTGCTTTTTCTTGTCGCAGTTGGATAAGTTGCCTGTTGTATTCAACAACAGTGACAATTTGCTCCAATGCTTTCTACATAAAGAAAGACAATTAGAAGCGAGAAAAGGTATGAATGCAAATACCGATTGATAGGTACTTACATTCATTGTCGTTCGTGCAAACGAAGACACTACCCTCGTGGGGTTCTTCAGTTCATCAATCTCTCATACTCGATCCCACCACATCGCTTCGAGACACGCGTCATCGAAAACATCCCCTCCATCGGGAATATTTTTAGGGTGAGGGACACGAGCACGTGATCTAAGAGCAAAAGATCCCACAATGGAGGATGGGCCGAAGAACTCAGAGATGAAGTTGGCATACTCTTCGTTCTCTGATTCGGTAACGCCAGTTCCTCCTTGAGGACCAGGAGGAACGTCTGCGATGACTTCCTTCCTGGGGTGATGGCCTGACGATCCATCGCCCTAGCCTAATGCCTCTGCAGCACCAGACGCCGTCTTCGCTTTGGCCTCTACGACCATTCCTGTGGTCGTAGGTGCTCCAGCACTAACGGTGCCTTCCACTACTCGGATGGTGGACGATCCTTTGACCACCACCACTGTCATTTCTTCGACTGCTGGAGAAACAACAGTGGGTTCCTCAATGGGAATGTCCTTGACAATGAGAGGAGCCGGGCTAAGATCATAAAAAGGAAAACACGATTAGGTGTTAAAAAGTGAAAGGTAAATGCTGTTCAAACACTTTTGTCTTTTTACATACCTTCGTGTGCCAGTCTTGATCTTGAATTTGGAAGAAACCTTCCCTAAAGAAGATTTCTTTGACTTTTTCTCAACCATGTCTAGTCGAGACTCGAGTTGAGAAACAGCCATGATCACGTCTGGTCATGGGTCTTGAGTAAGCACCGCCGCTCCTTGAGCCTCCTGGCTCTCCGGGTGATCGAGACCTGTCTCAACCACCTCAAGGGCAGCACTGCCCTCAAGCACAGGTACTGCTGGAGCAGCAGTTTCCTTCACAAAAGACATAAAATTCTTCCAGCTCTCCTTTTCTAACCACTTGACAAAACCACGGGAAGCAGAAACTGCGAAAGTCTTACTGTCGTAACAGAAGGATACCTTGGTCTTGGGGGCTTTGCGCTTGAGTGGTATAATCACTTCGTCTGCAATCTCTGTTGTGGCAGCCAAGTCCGTAGCAAATTTTGCGAAATGCTTAGTCAGATCAAAATTCGCAAAAGGTGCGGTCGGAGTAGTAGAGTTCGAGCTTGCTCCTCCTTTGTCGGTGACTTGCACGAGCCGACGCTTCTTGGTCGGGGAGAATCAAACTACTCTACTACCACACCGATAACCCTCAGTTCGACTTCTTCATCATCCTGATGGTTTTCCATGCCTACTTCCTGCAGAAACCAGAAAGAGAAGCATGACAAAGCAGCCGTAAGTTCTTCTATGACTATAACCTTGTCGTAAGATTTTCTACGACAACCCCCTAGTCGTAAGCTTTTCTACGACCAGAAACTGATCGTAAGCTTTCCTACGACCAGTACCCAGTTGTAAGTTCTTCTGCGACTACAAAGTCATAAAAACAAAATCAGTTCTTGGTTATCTTTAGGCGCTCCACTTTGTCCCCTGGGGATAGGTCAGCTAGGATTAGAGGCGCCACCACATGGGCTGGCGGTTTCTCATAGATGAGCTTGACCCGAGCGTCAATCTCCTCTTGTGAGAGGTCTGCAGGGATAAGAAAACTCTCAATGAGCCAAGTCTGAAATCTACAAAAAGAAGACTAAAATCAGAAGTTTATTTATCCTTCTCATAGTCCCTAGTCGGGTCTTGCGGCCCCGAGTACCTCCACATCGGATGAGCCCTCTTCTTCAGAGGGCTGATGCGGCGTGTAACATCCCAAATGTATAATCAGGGTTTGTTTCAAATGTAATTAAATGTGTAGAAATTAAAACCTTTTCTCACATCTTGAAACTCCTGAACTCACATGTAATTCTTGTCCAAGTTTTGTGTAATCCAAAAACACAAAGCTTTTGTTGGCCAAAAGTCAAACTCATTTTTCCGATTGTCACAAACCTTGTGCCAACCTTTGGAAATATTTTTCCTTGGTCCTAGAGATGATGTGGGACCTCTCTGAAAAATATCATAAGTTATAAAACTTGTTTGATAATTTTTGGAGGTAAGACAAACCTTTGAACAACCTTTATGAATTTCCTGAGAAAAATGCATTGCATAAAAACCTCTGGAAATTTTATATAAGGTTAATCCTAATGTCAGCAAGCTCCAGTTAAAATTTCATAAAATTTGGAGTTCATTTGCTATCTCAAATAATTCTGCAAAGTCTCAGCTGTTAAAATTGGATTCAAATCAATGCACTGTTCCTTGGGCTGAGCCACTTTCCATTTTGGGTTGAACCCAACCACATCCCTGGCTCAGCCAGACCTCCTTTCCACCTTGTGGAGGTCGCAACCGTTGGATTCAAATCCAAAGATCACGACCTCCTTCTCAAACCAGCTCTGTTAAGACCTCCCTTTGTTATCAAACGCCCAAGTCCTCCACCCCATCGAGGTCCTGTGCCGTTGGATCAAAGATCCATGGCCATGACCTCCCCGCGCTGTTAAACCTCTCAGACCTCCCACCTTGTTGAGGTCATAGCCGTTGGATCAGATCCAACAGCCCACGACCTCTCCTCGTTATCAAAGTGCAAAGACCTCCCCCATCTTGTGTTGTGCGCCGTTAGATTTAAAATCTACGGCCACGACCTCCCAGTGCTTTGTGCGCATCAGACCTCTCACCCACGTGAGGTCGTAGCCGTTAGATGTAAATCTCACGGCCATGACCTCCCTTGTCCTCTCCTTGCCGTTGGATCTCGTTTCAACGCGCGAGATCAATGGGCCGTTCGGACCACCCCTTTCAAGCCGTTAGATTTAGATCGCGCGGTCTCTGTTGAGTGGGCCGTTCGGACCACTCTTGTGAACCCTTATATCTAAATCTAAAGGCCATGACCTCCTTTGCGCTACGCGCAAGGCTCAAGACCTCCCCCTCACTTGATCAGCACCATTGGATTAAAATCCAAAGGTCCTGACCTCCTTTGCGCTTTGCGCAGCGCCTAGGACCTCCCCATCTGTTGTGTGCCCTTGGATTTAAATCCAAAGGCCATGACCTCCTCGTGCCTTGGCAGTATCGCACGCAACTTAAGTCCTCCCAGGAGGTCCGCACCGTTGGATTTAGATCCAACGCCTTGGACCTCATGTCCCCTTTCCCTTTGCACGTCCGCATTATGAAAATTAGAGGGCCACGACCTCCCCAGTCCAAATCGGAGGGCTGTGACCTCCTCCTTTCGTTTAAAGCCTTACCGGTTCAAAAGCACATCCGAGGGCCAGGACCTCCCCACCCTCTTAATCCAACGGTGGATTTGAGGTCCTGTTCTTCTCCTAGCTTGGGCTCGCGTGCAAGAGCTATGGCGGTGGAGAAGGTCAGCGCCTTGTCACATCCCAACGGCTCTGTGCAGGCGTATTAAATGCGTGTCAGCTCCTTTTCGCCCCCTAGCCCATGCTCTGACCTACCTACACCTGTCCCCTCCATCTTGTCTGTGCCATGGACCTCCCATGGGCTAAGCTCACCGTGAGCTTAACCCTTGGCTCACGACCTCTTTTGCCCTAGGTATAAAACCTCCCCACTGTTTCCTTGGCTTCCTTTGCACACCATTGTGGCCAATGCTTGCGCCACTGTGCTTGTGAACTCAAAACCACCCGAAGCTCTCCTTGGCCGCCATTGTTGGAGCTTGGAGCTCCTCGGTGGCACAAGGGTCCCTGGAGTTTTCCCTCTCCCATCCTTTCTTCATTTTGAGCCATTCACCTCTGTGACAAGAGCCCTAACTTCTTTTGGTTGGGAACATTTTTCAGAGGTGGCCGAATTGGAGATTGGAGCTTTGGCCGAGGAGCAACCTCATCTTCTCCAGCTCCGGTCCTCACCTTCCACGACCTCCTCAGCTCCTCAGGACCTCCAGGTAACTTCCTGATAGTCCTTAGAGCTGGGCACCTGCTTGTATGTCGTTGCGGAGCTTTACTTTTCAGTTATGTCTTTTGGCCATGCTGGTCGTCTTGTTCCTCTCCGGCTCGCCGGCGATTTAGGCTGCCACCGCCGTCGAGAGTGGTCCCAGTGTGTGCGCAACACTATTGCGCACACATTGGTGTCCTTGGTTGGCGCCGGTAAAGTCCTCATCGCCGGCGACAAGTTTTGGAGCACGCTCGGGCTTTTGTCGGACGAAAACAGCAGCGCTGTTGTCGTTTAAGACCAAGATCCTCCCCCTTAAATGCACCAATCATTGCTTAACCGTAGTAATCATTGGTTTTGCCTTAACTGCCTTTAATCCTGCCCTTTGTTGCGCATTTAAGACCTCGTGCCCGGACCTCCTTGTGTCTCGCGCGCCTTAACTCCTTGCCCGCACGCGCGCACGTGTGTGAGTGCTGCGGCTCTGGATCTGGGCCGTCCAAGACCTCCTCCGAGGAGATCTTGAACGTCCAGGACCTCCTCCGGTGAGATCTTAGTCGTCCAGACCTCCCCTGGAGGTCTGAGCCGCTAAGACCTCCTCCGCGTAGGACTCCCCGAGGTCATTCTCAACCGTTGAGGACCTCCCTCGTTAGATCTGGACCGTTCCGGTCCTCCCTCTATCGTTGTGGTCTGTTGGATGCAGCATCAACGGCCACGACCTCCCCTGTCGCGCGCGCGTGCATGTTGCTGGGAGGACATGGACCGTTGGATTCAAGATCAACGGCCCATGACCTCTGGACCATCGCGAGCGTGCGTGTGCGATGTTCTCTGGGAGGTCTTGAGCTGTTAGATTCAAGATCTAGGGCTCATGTCCTCCCCTATCTTATTGGTTTTTAGGAAATTCCAGAGAACTGTTATTTTATGAACTAAAAAAGGTATGAACTTTGAAAATGCATAACTAATTCATTCTAAATCCAAATTAGGTGATTCAAATTTTTGTAGCTCTGGTTTGGACCCGGCTCTAATCTAAAAATGGTTATGAGCCCAGTTCAGCTCCAGAAAATGGTTTTGTAAATAAAATTCAAAACTAACTTTAAATGTTTCATCAAAAATTCATTTAACTTGTAAAATGCATAAGTAATTCTCTAGAGCTCCTTTTTGAGTGAATCCAACTTTGTTGGCTTCCTGTGTTAGTGCACTAAATGTTAGAATAGGATTTAGGATGTCACTATTTTCAAAAAGCTTTCTTGTGCATTTTAATTTTGTTCAAGTTCTTGTCTTTGAAAAATTATAGAAAATGCATAATAGTTCCAAATGAGGTGAACTCAATTGTGTTATTCATCTCATGAGGTGCTTGTTTTACTGTAAAAATCTCAGTATCACCACCTCTCTAGAAAATGTTGCCAAATAATTAAATTAGTGAATACTAGCAGATTGCAATTTTTAGGGCTGAGCAGAATTGCTTTGCTCATATCTTTTGCATTGAGAATCCAAATCAATTGGTTCTTATTGATAAATTCCCTAAAAATCATCCTCTTGCTGCTGTAGAAATTTCAGAGCATTTGGAGTTTGTTTGCTGTGCTGTCTTTGTGGTTTTCGTCGTTCTTATCGTTTCTTTTCGCCTTGTCGTTAGGTGCCGACGAGTACTTTGAACCCGTGAGTGATCCTCAGCAACATATTGAGCAAAACCAGCAAGGCAAGCAGTTTGATCATATCCCAGTATTGTCCCATTAATTTAAAGTTTAATACTTTGTTTCACTTGTATGTATGCATGCTACTTTGTGTTAAAATATCGTTTAGATGAGCCTATAGATGCATATTCTGTAGGTAAATGTTCATTCTCTACTACTAAGCCTAAGATTATCTTGCTGTGATTTAGAGTTCGATGGATGGACTCTTATCACTTAGTAGTTTGTGTTGATAATGCTTAGCAATGCTTAGATAACGGTAGAAATGGGCGGTTGTCGGCATTATGTCGATGACCTTGATCACACAAAAACTATTATTCCATTATGTCCATCTTGTGCTTGTTACTTTGTAAATAAACAAAAATGAAAACAAAATTGTTATTGACTTGGGCACAATGGATGTTGGTGTGATTTGTTGGGTGTGAACGGAATGGTGCCTAAGTCCCCAAGGACCGAGTTACTTGTGTCACTAAGCCAAGCGCTCTTGCGTGCTAACCACACGAGGGGGATATGGGACCTCTCTTGACTAAGTACTTTGGGAGGTGTTAATTATGAGCTGGTCGGTGGGTGTGTTTTAAATGTGTGTATGTGTGGTGTGGGAGGGGAGCATTAGCAGACCGGTTAGGCTGCCTAGTGTGTCCTTATCCCCGTGGGTTGCGGCTCTTAATTAGCATCATCCATTGGAAATGTCTCGTAGGACTTAGCCGTGCCGGCATACCAAAGGAAGTGTGCTAAATCATGTGGCGAAAAGGCGGTCTGACGTGTGGGTACATTGGTACACCCCTGCAGGGTTAAAACTATTCGAATAGCCTCGTCCTAGGTTATAGACATGCTTGGTAAGGTCGTGCAAGAACTAGACTAAACACTTAATTAAAACTTGATGGTTGGTATGAATTGGGTAATTCATGCTATTGTTGTGGTGACTTGGGTGAGTCACTTCCAGGTTGTTCTTGTTGTTGTTATTATTATTGTATCGTTGTTATTTCAACAATTAAAAATGCTTTGTCAAATTGCTTTCAATCTATTACATTATTGCAAATGAAAGCTTGCTTTATGCTAAAATGAGTCAAAAGCCTCATCCACTTAAATAAAGCTTGCATGTAGCTATTTATAGTTCTGTTATACTACACGTCAGTCTTGCGAGTACATTTTTATACTCATTTGCTTTGCTTAATAATTTTGTTGCAGAGGAGGTAGAGCCCAAAGGGCTTTACTTTTGTGAGATGTGCTGCGGTTGGGAATCGAGCTAGGCGTCTTGGTTGGTTGCCTTGTGGGCTAAAGGCAAACCTTGTGGCTTTCTTTTGTTTATCGCCATCTTATGGCTTTTGCTTCCGCTGTGTTGTCTTCCTTAGTTGTATTTGGCTGGTCAGCCCCTTTTGTAATAACTCTATATATTGTAAGTCTTTTATTCTAGTCGTGCTTTGGTTCTATGTCTTGAATGGAATTGATGCATGATTTTGTAAAGGGGTGTGTATACTGCATTCTGGGAAGTATACATATCTCGAAGACACGGATTATTATGTTTGTGATGCTAGGGTCAATGGATGACTAAGTATTACAAGCCTAATAAACCGGGGTCCTCACACGGCGCATGATGAAGACCTTCACCACGTGCCATCCAGTAAGCCCCTCTTCCTTCAAGTCTGCAATGGCTTGAATGAAGGGGGCGATCCGACCGAGATCCTTGGGAGTCGAATCCCAGGAAGCGATCTTCTCAGTCGGCTTTCCGACAGAGGAGAGGCTGTCCTCATTGGTGATTTCCCAATATAACAACCTCTTCTTTCCGAATGGCCACGACGACTAGATAAACATCTGAATATACTCCTTCGACTTCCCGTCGTGGAGCTTCAGACTGCAGCTACCGGCGACTCCGGTTAGCCTGGTCATTCCATAAAAGTACTGGAACAACTCCAAGTCGGCTAGAATCCCCAGGTAGGCCTCACACAGGTACACAAATACACCCAACATCATGATAGAATTGGGAACAAGGTTCACCAATTCCACCTGAAAGTGTTCGAGTATAAGAGTGAGGAAAGGGTGAGCAGGCAATCGAAGGCCACACTCACAGAACGCCTGGAAGACAGCGATTTGCCCAATCTCCCCCGACGGCCAATGCTACCCAGCAGCTTCAATCCACTTCACGAACTCTCTTTGGGATCTTTTCAGTAGTGACCAGAACCTCGATCCTGGTCGCATCCATCTTTGATTCGGCCCACTAAGAACTGGCTTCGGCCATCTCTCTCAAAGATCGAAGATTTGGATTTGGAAAGATTTCGGGAGAGGGCTCAATTCGGTCGGTGGCGGAGAACTCAAATGCTTGACGAACAGTAGAGTGATTTGGGGGAAGGTAAAAGTTCTTAGTCTCACCCACGGTAATTATTTATAACCGCATGCCTGAGTTAAAGACGTGGCGACCCAACGGTTGACAATGATTCAGGAATTGCTCCAACAGACAGGTCTGTGAGAGTCGATTGAGATTCTTAAATTTGTCTGCTCGAGAAAACCGGACCAGTCTTTACACCTCAAGTGAAATTACCTACTTGACCAAGTCATTTTCTGGTCAAATACAACAGCAATCGGAAAGGTTTTTTCTTCCGACTACAGTACTGCGACCACTCGATGGTCGTAAGATCTACGACCACTTCGCAAGTCGTAAAGGTTTATACAACCTTCTTGACCATGTCACTTTCTAGTCAAATGAAACAATAGTCGAAGAGTTCTTCTTTCGACCACCATTCTACGACCCCCCCCCACTAATCGTAAGATCATCTACAACTCCTTTCTCAAGTAAGTTATTTTCACTTGAAACTGGGGGGCTAGATGACGAGGATCTAATAATCCTAATTTAATTATTTATCTGTAATCCATAATATTGATAATAATAACGTCATATGGTTCTTGAGTATATCCCTTAATATTCATAAAGGAGAAGCTGGAGGTCGTAAGTTCTTCTACGACCACCCTATAGTCGTAAGTTCTCCTACAACTACCCTATAGTCGTAAGCCTTTCTACGACTATGCTCTGATTGTAAGTTCTCCTACGATCAGTCTGTGGTCGTAAGCTTTTCTGCGACGACCACCTGGTCGTAAGTCCTACTACGACTAGTCCCTAGTCGATAGGGCTCACAAACATGTGGGCCTAGTTGATCAGGGAATCTTCTGTACCATATCCAAGGATATGAGCAATCAATTGCGTTGTTATTCTCTGGAATAATGGCATGAATCAACTCTTTGTCATGGTGATAACCGCCTAACATCGTGGGAACGTTACTACTCCTATAATAATCTCTAGTAACGGCTCCACGATTTGAAGCATTAAGGCGGCCTTTAAACTGGAGAGACAATAGGGCACTCCGAGTACTGTATAAAAGGCAGTATCATCAGGACAGTAGGGGAAGGCAATTAGAAATACAATCAGGAGTACAAGGCGCA
Source organism: Phyllostachys edulis (assembly GCA_036346405.1). Taxonomy (NCBI): domain Eukaryota; kingdom Viridiplantae; phylum Streptophyta; class Magnoliopsida; order Poales; family Poaceae; genus Phyllostachys; species Phyllostachys edulis. Next base: position 79,621,551 of record CM070546.1, on the reverse strand, counting down.
ACACGATAGTCTTTCTCTTGATATTGTAATCCAGCATACTCAATACATACACACAGGAGTAGGGTTATTATTCTCCCCTGAGAAGGCCCGAACCTGTATAAAAATCTCTGTGTCTCCCTCTCTGTGTGATTTGAGCCTAGAGGAACCCCCGAATCAAACAATCTTTACATAAGTTCGGTTTTAAAACACCAGCACAAATCTTCAACAATAATTCTATAATCCAATATTCAGTAATCCAACATCTAACACAATCTATTTCTATAATCCATCATCTAATAATCTGGTATTCATCATTAATATATTTCTATAATCCATTAAAGATATACTTCCATAATCCAACTATCGACAATACAATATCGAATAACAATCTATTTATAGAATCCAACATCAAAAATTCAGTATTTAATAATAGTCTCTATCTATCATCCAATCTTTATTAATCCCATATCAACAATTATAGATCATCCGAACACTTTTATTCAGTTAACTCCACCATTTCATCAATTTCTCTATGATCCAACCAAGATTATTTCTATAATCCAACAAGGATTCATTTATATAATCCAACCACAATAACCATGTAATCCTAGAATTCAATCTCCAATAATCATATCATCCTATAATTCGACATCCATCAATTAGTCCTATAATCCTATCTCCAACAAATAATCATATAATCCAACATCCAACAATTAATTCTATAATCCAATCTCTAATAACCCACTCTTCAATAATAATCTATTTCTAATAATTCACCATCTATAAATCCAAAATGATATATTCTAATAATCCAAAAAAATATACTTCTATAATCCAACCAAGATTTATTCTAAGTCCAACTTCTCTATTCAATTATATCCAACAAATCCAATCTGACCAATGTACCTAATTAATTCCATACTTCTTAATTCACCCTAATCCACCAAAATCAACATCATAAATAGGGGATCCTATATTTCAATCTCCAAAATAATCTACTTCTTTAATCTAATATCCAGCAATAACCCATTATATCATCGATCCAAGTTATACTTCTATAATCCAACAATCATCGATCATGTATCCCTATAGTCCAATAAGGTATACTCTGATAATCCAACAGGACATATTCCAATAATCCAATAATGTATTTCTATAATCCAATATTCAACAATCATATTTTCTATAATCCAACTGCAACTATATATTCTAATAATCCACAATTTCCTATTTCTATCTCCAGATTATACTACACCTTTGGAAAGGTCCTCCTTACTTCCCATTTTGATAATAATTGGCTATTCAAGTGGAATTGGGAATAACTATAAAGCTTAAAACAGATATTTACATTACTTGAATTTAAATAGCATGCATAGTAATTTAAAACAGAATTTAAATAATTTAAAATACTGGGATTCAAATATGATCAAAGGATATAACTTGCCTTGCGATTTAGTTATTGTTCCTAAACAGCATCAAAAAGCGGAGAAGTGTTGAAATCTGGTTCTCCGCGGTCGTCGTAATCTATACACGAAACAAGCCAAATAAATATAACAAATCCAAATAAAATCCAAAAATTGTAAAATAAATACCAAAAAGAAGATACTGCCTTTAGATGAATTTAGGAACGAGAATCGGTGGAATCGGACTTCGTATGAGGGAGAACGAACGTCCAGAAGTTGAAAAATCACATGAAATGATAGAAATTGAGAAAAGGGAAGAATATACTTGAATATGTTTTTCTGATTTTTCATGCAAGCAATTGCATGTCCACATGGGCCCACTTAGAGGTGAGACCAAGAGAGAGGAAATGAGATGAGTGGGGGCATGACATGGTGGGGTCCACATGGAAGTGGCTCAAGGCAAAGAAAAAAGAAGGAATAAAATACTAGTGAATCATACTGCTGATTTTTGTTTAACAGAACAAAGCAATACAAGAGAGGATGACTTGGCCCACATGCAAGTGAGAGCAAGAGAGAAAGAGGGCAATGGATGGGAGTATGACATGGTGGGGTCCACATGTCATGGAGATAGTTTTCTTCTCCAGAGAACCAATGGGAGGAGGAGTGCACGAGGAGGTGGCGGTCGGAGCCGTGGGGTGGCGGGGGAGGCTAGGCCGAGGGGGAAAATGGGTTCCCTGTGAGGTGGGGGTTCCCTAGGAGGTGGCGGCGCCAGCGAGGCAGCACGGGACCGGCGACGGCGGCGAGCGCACGGTCAGCGGGGTTGCCATCAACTAGGCGGCGCGGGGAGGGAGCCAAGACGAGCACGAGCAGCACCGAGTCATGGGGAAGCTGTAGGTGAGGTCTGGGAGGCTGCAGATGGCCCTAAACGGTGACGCCATGGCGGCCATGGCCGGTGGCAAGGGGCACACGACGGTGAGGCTGCTCGGTGGCGAAGGGGGTGAATGGAGGTGGGAAAAAGGGAGAGGAGGGACCAGCGCACGAGGTGATGCCATTTGGGGGGCAAGGGGGTGACCGGCGGTGGAGAATGGAGGTGGTGGCGCTGGCTGGTAATGGAGAAGAAAGAGGAAGGGGCTATTGGGGGAGCTCGGCAAGGGGAGGGAATGGAGGAGGGGAAGGAGTAGAGGAAGAGCATGGCTTTCCCTTTTATAGAAGAGGAGGGGGAAGGGAGCAGCTCGGGGAGGAGCCGTGCGCAGCTGGCCGGCATGGGGAGGCGCGGGAGAGGTGCCGAGGGCAACAGGGGCATGGGCGTGGCCGAGGGAAGCGGAGGCAACATGGGGAGCCTAGGCAGGACATGGGTGCCCATGTGCTCCAATGGGAAGAAGAAGGCACGGTCGGGAAGAAGAATAGGAAAAGAAACGGAGGAGAGAGAAAAAGAAAAGGGAAAAAGAAAAGAAATCCGAAAAATCAAAAAATTCAAGAAAATTCCATAAAATACTTTGGAACTTGAATAGGCCAAATAAAATAGTTTTGGATTTTTCTGAAGTTTATTTTGGCCATTTAAAATATTTTTCCTTTATAAATTCAATTTAAGCTTTAAATTAAATCGATAAAATTTAAATAGTTTCTTTTATTTTTAAAGCTTCAAAAGACTCTAAAAATAGAATAAAACAAATTTTATTTTATTGGAGTTTATTTTACTCACATTTAAATTATTTTTATTTCTAAAATTTCAATTTAAGCTTTAACAAACCAGAAAAATCAAATGATGATTTTTATTTAGAAAACTTCGAACAAGCCCTAAAATCAAATAGATTAGCTTTGAGATAATAAAAATCACTTCTAACTTTGAAAGACAGAAAAGCCTTTTTAAATACTAGAAGATTCAAGGAATTAATTAAGTTTTCCTTTTTAACTTTAAATCCAAGAAAATCTCAAAAACTCAATAAATTTTATTTTTGACTTTTTATTTTAAAGTAATTTCAGGAAAAGCAATAAAACTCTTTTATAATTCAGAAAATCCAATAAAATAATATTTTGTTAATTTAAAATAGTAACAGAACTTTGGGATGTTACAACTTAGTAGTTGGAAAAGAAAAAATATGTATGTTGGTGGACGCTTAGTTCTTATTAACTCGATGCTCAGTAGTCTGCCAATGTTTATGTTATCTTTTTTTGAGGTCCCTAGGGAGATTCTCAAAAGACTAAATTTTTACCGGTCTAGATTTTACTACCAGAGTGACAGTCATAAAAGAAAATATAGGCTTGCTAAATGGAATTTATTGTGTACACCTAAAGAACATGATGGTTTAGGCATTCAAAACTTAGACGTTAAAAATAAAAGTTTATTAGGGAAATGGTTGTTTAAACTGCTTAATGAAGAAGGGGTATGGCAATCCTTGAAAACAAGGAAATATTCAGGTGCGAAGAGTCTTTCGCATGTGGTTAATAAACCTGGGACTTCCCAATTTTGGTCAGGTCTAATGAAAATTAAAGATAATTTTTTTCACTTTGGTTCATTTCAGGTTAAAAATGGAATGCAAACCAGGTTTTGAGAAGATATTTGGTTAGGAGATTCTCCGCTGAAAAGTCAATATCCTACTCTTTATAATGTAGTGAGGAGAAAAAAATGATACAGTAGTAATGATTTTGGGACCGGCTTCTTTTCAAATTTCTTTTAGAAGACCTATTATTTAGTCTAAGTTGTGTGCTTGGAATGAGTTAGTTTTGAGAATTGCTAATTTACATTTTAATTCTCAAAAAGATGCTTTCAGATGGAATTTGAATAAGTCTGGACTTTTCTCGGTACAGTCTTTTTATGTGGCATTAATTGGAAATATTCGAGCTCCAATTAAGGATTTCTTCTGGCGCATTAAAATTCCAGTAAAAGTGAAAATATTTCTTTTATATCTTAAGAGGGGTTTTATTAACTAAAGATAATCTATTCAAAAGAAATTGGAGGGGAAGCAAAAAGTATTGTTTTGTGTTAAAAATGAAACGATTCAACATCTCTTTATCGACTATCTATTTGCACGCCTTGCATGGTGGGTTGTTCAATGTACATTTAATTTATCTCCTTCTGCGAGTATAGCAAACACGTTTGAGAATTGGTTAGTCGGTTTTCCAAATAATTTAAAGTCTCAACTCTTTGTGTGAGCTAGTGTCTTATGTTGGGCTATTTGGTTATGTCGGAATAAGGTTGTTTTTTACAAAACAGTTATCACTAATCCCTTGCAGGTTATCTACTCGAGTGAGCATTGGTTGGGGGCTTGGGTAGATCTGCATAAATTAGCCCAGAAGGAGGCTATGGTGGCCGGAAGCGCCAGGTTGGAGTTTGTGGCGCAGCAAATCTTAAGCCTTCCTAGGTGGCGGTTTAGTCACATGATTAGCAATGACTGAGTTTAATTTTCAGTCGTCTTTTGGTTGTAAGGTTTCAAGCCACTGTTAACTATCTTTGGTAATTTTGGTACTTTAAACTTTTTAAATAAAATAGATTATGTGTATTTTTGATGCAGAGACCGAGAGAGAGTCTCTGTCTTCCATTATCTTTAAAAAAAACTCCTAACCAAGTGGCTTACAATTTGTGCTACTGGGCTCTTTTGCGGAACGGGGGACTCAGGTCGGCTTTGGAGGATGGCGCGTGATGCGTCAAGGATCTCAAGGGTAGCGAATGAAATCTTCAGACGATCTCGAGGTTAGGGTGGCGACAGCCTGTTGGAGAGTGCAATGGCTGGCGCTGTTGCAAACTTATGTCTGAATGTGTCGGGCTGCGACCCGCTTTTACCTTTTGCTGCTTTAGACAGTTAGTTTTCTTTCTAGTTCGCTGTCTCGTTGGGTCGTCTGTTTTCGTGAGGATACAGAGGCCGGAGATGTAAAATGCTTCTCCTTAGTAATAAAAAAACTAGGCACAAGATGTCAACGCCTTGCAGAAGCTATTGGTTTTGTTCGGTTCTGGATTGTTACTAAATCATTAGTTATCTTGTTTTCTTTTCTTTGTGAGGGATGAATCACTAGTTCACAGCATTTTTAGTAGGATAATATGTTAATACATCATGCCTCGTTAAAAACGCCATAGTTTTTCCTTGTTTCTGTAGGAATTGAACTGCATGCTATAAAATTTTTGTCTTCCAAACGGCCCCTCAAGATTTAAGATTCAACATCGCAAATTGACCCTTTCGTCCCTCATGTCAACATCGCAACACGAATCTTAAATTAAAAAAAACCAACACGTCTATGAGATTACTATCCTTCCCAAATATTTCCACAATTAACTACACTTGAGAAAAACTAGCTAGTTATATGGTCTATCGAGTCTCAAAGATTTACCCTAAGGGTCCATATATACACGTTGCGCCGAAAAGGATTAATCTGATGTTGTTCTACTTGGTTCCATACGATATTTGGATACATATATATGCTACCGAATTTCAATTCAAACTCTTAGTGTGGCACTACAGACACATATAAGACACAACGGCGATGCCATCGACTAGTCATCCATCGGGGACCAAGCAGACAACTTAACTGACAAAATATCTTATATCTATTAATTAAAATTTAGCTCTACAAAATCAAGCTGATCGTACAAGTTAATGATTTCATTATAATTGAACTTCACAATTTCTTCTCAAAAACAATATCTTGAATCTTGCTTAATCATTGCTTCGTTTGACTGCCTCGCACGGCGTCATAGTGTGACGCTTTTTGCCTTTTGGCTTCAGAATAACTGTGCTATAGTTTCGGTGAGTCCATGTGGCCTTGTTTAGGATGCTCATTCTCTGCCGGGATTCTCGTGAGCCCGAAATTTGAACAAAACTCTTGGCCTACCTAATTTGAACAAAACTCTTGGCCTATCTATGTGGATGAGCTGAGATTGTGCCCAATCAACAAAGTCTTCTTTCTGTAGTGTAAAATGAAGCTGAAAGATTTTTTTTCTTGGACGATTTGTTAAGATTTAGTTTAGTTATCTTGCTTGAATGCTTGTCGGTTGAGGGGAGCTCAGAAATACTTAGCAGCTTAGTAAGTGAACTACTCTATAGTCATTAGGGTTCACTAGCTCCTAAATGTTTTCCGCTGCCTGCGCCCCTTCCCACCGCCCTTCCGCTGCCTGGGCCCATTTATTGGATGCTGATCCAATGAATAAAAAAAAAATGTAACTTGTGGTTATGAAAATTTCGGTAACCTTACAAATCGACAACCCAACAAAAATATACATTGAACTTACGGGACACCACCATGATTTGTCTGTGATCAATGCTAATGCTAAACAAATAACCACTCTCCTTGTTCTCATTCATACACAAGAAAGAAGAAAAAAAAATCAGAAAACTGAAATTCTGATTAATTAGGCTTCAGCAATGTATCCATCATGATTCATAAACGATATCGAAATGAGTCTAGAACACCCAATGCAATAGTCGGTGTCGGACCCGGATTCTGAGAATCCAAATCCTCTCAGGAATCATCGTGCTATTCCCTCGGATCAAGAGTTAGCACTTCACAAGACACGCTCTTCAATCATTCATACAAGGCGTGAACTCAAACAAATATATTACAACACAGGTAACATAGCCCTCAACGGGTCGAAGTTTACAAAAGGGCCGCACAAGGCCAAATATATTACATTACAAAAGAACGACCAAGTCTACAAATGAAGCAACAGGAAGGAATCCTCTCGCACAGCAAGCGATCGGGTGTCTCAGGTACGACAGATATTAACCAAGGGTCGGATAATATCGGTTGTACGCGGTACCAACGAAGTCTACTTAGACCGGGCGAGATCTAAACTATGAACTATCCTACTCCTCGCCATATCCTTGTCCATCGTAGTAGGCATAGTCTCCTTCATCTTCATTATCTCAAGGGTGGGGAGAGAAGCGAGGATGAGCACTACTACTGTGTTTCATGAGCCAACACACAAATGCAATTATATATATGCAAGGCTTAACAAGGATGGCTCAGTTCTTTTATTTATAAAGCAAGTTTTGCAATACTATAATTACAAAACCTATGACTTAGCATTTTTAACAAATTGTAATTTTTATAAAGAGAGTAGTGTGCAATAATTATTTCAGCAGAGGTTACCTCCACCTTCATGCTTATTTTGATCATGGTTACATCCACCATATTAACAGCACTGGGGTACATCCACCCAGGGAAAAACAAATTCAGGGCTAGGTGAGCCCGCCACAATTTTATACCACCCACAAGGTTTTAAAATAGAACTAACTCAAGTTAAGTTCCCATGTCCGCCTTTGACCGTAGGCACGGCTGTTTAAACAGTTTAATACTCTGCAGAGATAGCACACTTTACCCACAAGAGACAATTAACTCATTGCCCTACACAATTCCTTAGATGTGTAGTCGAGAGGTTGTCACAATAACGTTTCGACTTATCTCACCCCTTCGCTATTTCGCACATATAGGGTTACGCCCATAGTGTTGAGCGGATGTTTTACTCACGATCGGTATAGCGGTGCTATACCTCGGCGACCGGCAAAACGTCACCTCCTCTCTGTCCCATTCAAGCGAATAAATCCCCTTGGCTCCCCATTTATCCGCCCAAATAAATGGCATCCAAGGTTCAATAAACCTACTAAGCTAAGTCGCAAGTTTTTCGCAACTTGTGGTTGTACTTGTTTAACACGGAGGTCGTGACCCGATTAAGTCCTTAGGGTTATCTGGCGGTTCATTCCACAACCCAACCATTCTCGTGCTCCCTGAGCACCAATCCGCCTCACCATCCGCCCAGATAGAGCTAGCATTTTTAGGGTTTTGAGGAGTAAACCAAACTATTTTCTCGCTTTAGTCATTAGACCACCAATGACTACCCAAAACATTTTATTTTTGAAGACATGATGATTTGGGGTATTTAATACCCTTGACTTGAGCAAGGCTAGCATGTCGCCTAAGTACGACCTATAACTAGTATTACCATAGTATTACTAGGGTGACAAGGGTTATTGGATTCAAGTTGACATGGATGGCAATATTAATTAATTAGACAACAAGTAGGTAATTAACTACCTTAAGCTTTAACATACATTTGATTAAAAATTAAAGCATGCAATTTGTTAATTTAAAAGAAACTAATTTACATAAAATGTAGGAGCAACATGGTCAAAGTATTGACTCGCCTTGGTTAGAGGCAAGATGATCGTGATATTCTTGGTCTTGGTCGACTTGAGGATCTCCTATGCCTTCAATCCTAAACAAGCGATTACCTGAAAAAGCACAACGGCAAAGAAAGCAAGTAAATACAAAAGAATACACAAATGAACTCCAACTTATCAAGTCCTGTGCCATTAGCAAGGTCTTGACTTAACTAATTTTTAGAAATTTATTTTGCAATTTTGGAGCTATAACGAGAAGATACTGAATTCTAAGCTTAAATGGAAAAGAAAAAAAAGGAGAGAGGGGCTTCGGTCCACAGAGCAGTATGGACCGCGTCCACTGCACAGGAGGCGGCTCGGGTTCACAAAGACAAGAGTCTTGGGCCCACCGGGCAATGAAAAGGGGGCAGGTGGCCACTGCCAGTGGTTCGGGGGGCCTGCATGGCGCCTAAAGGGGGGTATGAACCTATGACGGTGGGGCCCACGCCTAAACAAAACCTCACACACGCTCTTCCTCTCGCGTTTTTGAGCAGAGAAACAGAGGAGGGGAGCTCTCAAGCACGGCACTGGGCGGGCGGCGGCGAGAGGGCGGCGGGAAGGCCGGGCTGGTGGCCGGCTGGGAAGCCGGAGGGTGGCGGCCTCGGTGGAAGTGGCGGCGGGGCGGGGAGGCGGCGCGCGCCAGAGAGGAAGAAAGGGCGGCGGCGGCTTCGATTTTCATGGCGCGCCAATGGCGCGACGCAGCCATGGAGGGGCGACACAGACGGGCAGCGAGGGTGAGGGGTGTTGGTGGAGCGGTCTGGGAGGCTTGGGAGGCTTGCGGCTCGGCAATGGGCCGGCCGAAGCGAGAAGACGAGGCGGCGTGGGTGGAGGCCTACGGCGACGGGGAGGGAGAAGGGAGGTGGGGGACGGGTCACTGGGGCCACGGGGCTCTCGGTGACGCGGCTTGTGCGTGCGGGCCGGGCTCACCGAGGCGGCTGCGAGGTGGAGAGGCGCGCCGGCCAGAAGCGGAAGCTCGGGAATTTGAGGTATGTCCTCTTTACCTTTTTGCAATGGGGCGACGTGGGGGAAAGCTCCAGGGGAGAAGGGGGCTTAAAGGGGAGAAGGAGGAGCGGGGGGTCAAGGGGGAGGACGAGCAGGCGCTGCGTCCCGAGGCGGAGGCATGGCGCTTCGCGAGGGTGGTTGGGGTGCAGCGCGAGGACGGCGAGGACGAGCTGACGCGGGCTGACGGGCAGTTCTCAAGGTCGCGGGGTTGGTGATGACCGAAGACGAAGACGCGGCACCGGTCCACGATGCGAGGACGACGATGACGCCCTGGTGACGACGGGCTCGCACGGAGGGGCTTCGGGTCAAGGCGACTGGACGCGAGCGGTGACGGGGTGGTGACGAGGGCGCGCACGGACAGAGGGGACGGGCAGGAGTCTGGCGCCCTGGGCGCCTTGGCTTGATCGACGATGGCGCGCGCAGAGGGCGGGCGAGCCGGTGGCGCAGAGAGGCGGGGGGCAGAGGGAGCCGACAATGGCGACTGTGGGAAGTCCTCCACTGCTGGCCGCTTCCTGTGGGGGAGCAGGGAAGGAGAGGACCTCTGTGGTCGCTGCATGGGCCGGGCAGAGAGAAGGGCCGGCCGGGCTGGCTTGAGGAGGGGCTTGGCCCGGGGAAGGAATGGGCTGAGCCCGAGGTAGAGGCGAAGTCCAGCTCAAATCGGCCCGAAGATTCAAACGGAGGAGAAAACTCCGAATCGCGAAGTCTGGAGTCCAAATGCTACAACCAACGCATTTGAAACTCAGACCGAGGAAGAACGGGGGTTTTCGAAAATAGGATTTAGTTGAATTACGGCGAAGAACGAAACGAAATCATTTATTATTTAGCCGTCCAAAACGGACGTTACAAATCCTACCCATTTTAAATGTAATCTCAACCCGAGATTCGAGCCGATCTGAAACAGAACGGTAGTCTTGCTTCGCTTGATCTTCGCGTCCTGTGGCTTCCTTGGCGGTGTGGTGACTCCATTGACTTTGCAAAGGCGGATGACTTGACGCCTTGTTCGCTTCTCGATGACGCCGAGGATCTTGATTGATGCTCGGGATAAGTCGATCTTCTTTGAGGGCGATGGCTTCAACAGCGCCCGCTTCGTGCACTCGAGACATTTCTTGAGCCGAGACGGAAACACATTGTGAACTTCGACAAATTCTCCGGTAGCTCTAATCGGCACGCAACTTCTCCACGCTTGGCGGTGATGGGGAATGGGCCTATATATCTTGGGGCAAGCTTGCCTTTAACCTTGAATCTTCGAAGTTCCACGAAGCGGTGACACCTTAAGGTACACGGCATCTCCAACTTCAAAAGTTAACTTTCTTCGACGGTTGTCGGCATAACTTTTCTGCCTTTGATCGAGCCGCTTGGAGACGATCTCGATCAATCGAACTTTCTTCTTGGCTTGCTTGAGAGTATCTCGTCCAAGATATATCCTTCACGGATTCTCGACCAATGCAGAGGGTTCAGATTTTCTTCCATAAAGTGCTTCAAACGGTGACATTTTCGGACTTGATCGGTAGCTATTATTGTATGCAAACTCGCATACGGTAAACACTTTTCCCAATCTACGGTAAACTCCAAAGCACAAGCTCAAGCATGTCTTCTAGAATTTGGTTTGTCCTTTCTCATCGACCATCGGTCTCATGGATGATAAGTCAGGCCGAAATCAAGGTGTGTCCCAAGGGCATCATGCAAACCGCCCGTAAATGCGAGGTGAATTGGGATCCTCGATCGGAGACTATCCTCTTGGGTACTCCGTAAACACACAATACGAGCCATATATAACTCAGCTAACTTGTCTCCCTTGTAAGTTGTCTTTATCGAATGAAATGGGCTACTTTGGTCACCTATCAACTATAACCCATATTGAGTCACAACCGACTTGGTTCGGGTAGACCGTAATGAAATCCATTCCAATCTCTTCCCATTTCCACCGAGGGACTTGCAGGGTTGAAGCAATCCTGGCCGCTTCGATGTTCAAATTTTGATTCGTTGACACACATCACAACAAAGCTACATACTCGCGATATCTCTCTTCATGCGTGGCCACCAATACAAAACCTTCATGTCTTGATACATCTTGGTGCTACACGGTGCAAGGTATACTGTTGAATCAGGCTTCCTTCAGATTAAATCCTTAAGTTCCTTTTGGTGGGGAACAAAGAGACGCTTCCCATACCATAGATTCCTTGCGATCTTCAATCATCTTGGGGGCTTTTCCTTTTGCCATGAGATGTTTGAACCTCTCGACTCGAGAGTGTCCTTGTTGAGCGGTCTTGATCTGCTTCTTCTAACGTTGGATGTGCTTCCATAGCATCTGCGAGGCCTTGTTCTATCAAATATAGGTTGAGAGCTTCAAATTCCTTATAAAGCTCGGGTTGATGCTCTTGAATCATAACATTATCAAGAAGATGACTTACGGCTTAATGCATCAAGAACTACATTAGCCTTTCCGGATGATAATGGACATCCAAATTGTAATCCTTTATTAACTCTAACCATCTTCTTTGTCGGAGGTTGAGATCTGATTGAGTGAATATGTATTTGAGACTCTTGTGGTCCGTATAAATATCACAATGATTTCCAATCAAGTAATGCCGCCAAATTTTGAGGGCGCACTCTCGCCGCTAACTCCAAGTCATGAGTTGGATAGTTGTCTTCATGAGGACGGAGTCGTGCGATGCATAGGCTACAACTTTTCCTCCTTGCATAAGCACGCATCCAAGACCTTGGCGCGATGCATCACAGTAGACTTCAAAGTCTTGATGAATGTCCGGCAGGGTCAATACTGGTGCGGAAGTTAACTTCTTCTTCAATTCTTTAAAACTCTTTTCACAAGCATCCGTCCATTCATACTTCTTTTCTTTCTTAAGCAAGTGGGTCATCGGCTTGGAAAGCTTGGAGAATCCTTCTATGAAGCGCCTCTGAGTATCCGCTAAACCGAGAAAACTACGGACTTCGGTCACTGATGTAGGTTGTTTCCAATCCATCACAGCTTCCACTTTGGATGGATCAACTGCTATTCCTCCTGCGGATACAATATGTCCGAGGAAACTGATTTTTTTAAGCCAAAATTCACATTTATCAGACTTGGCATAGAGCTCATGCTTTTAAGCTTTTCCAGACCATTTGCGATGTTCAAGATGCTCTTCATTGGTCTTGAATAGATCAAGATGTCGCCTATAAACACGACTACAAATTTGTCCAGTATTCCATAAATACCTTGTTCATCGATTCATGAAGTAGGTCAGCATTGGTCAAGCCAAACGACATGATTGTGAACTCATACAAGCCATACCGAGTGGTGAAGGCCGTCTTAGGAATGTCCTCGCTTCGGATCTTGAGTTGATGGTATCCAGATCTTAAATCTATTTTGGAGAAAACTGAAGCTCATCAACCGGTCAAATAGATCATCAATGCGGGCAAGGGATACTTGTTCTTGATTGTCACCTCGTTGAGTGATCTCAGAATCCACGCACAACTGGCGGAACCATCTTTCTTCCTTACAAAAAGAACTGGCGAACCCCAAGGAGAAGAACTAGGTCTAATGAATCCTTTCTCTTGCAAGTCTTCGTTGTGTCTTCAACTCTTCAAGTTCATCGTGCCATTCTATATGGTCTCTTAGCAATTGGGGCTGTTCTCGGCTTCAAATTGATTACAAACTCGATATCTCTGTCTGTGGCATGCCCGCAATTCTTCCGGGAAGACATCGGGTAAGCTTGGACTACTGTGCGTTGTCTCTAAGGACAACTCTCCAAGGTGGTGGATTGTTCGATCCCAAGGAGGGGAACGATCCACACTAATCCTTATTGTGGTTTCAGGATCCTTGGCAAGTACCACTTTTCTGTTGGCGCAATCTATTAATCCATGATATGCGGCCAACCAATCCATCCCGAGGATGATATCTAGTGTTTGGGATTCTAGCACAAGAAGAGTAGCTAAGAATCCAGAATCCTCCAAAGCAATTTCTACTTTGGGACTAATCAAGTAGCATATAGGGTTCCCCCGGGTGATCTAAGTACCACGGGTTTCTTTAGCTTATAAGTCGGCAACTTAAGCCTTTCAACAAACTTTCTTGAAACAAAGGAGTGTGAAGCTCCGAATCAAACAATACTTGTGTGTATCTTGAATTAACAGAGAACGTGCCCATCAAGACTTCTATGCCTCTTGTGCCTCCTCTGCGGTGACATGATTCACATTGCCACGCCTACGGGTTGGGGTAGACCTTGAAGCTTGGGAAGTCTGGTGACTCTTGCTCGAGCCGAGGTCCGACCTTGAACTGGGCGGCTCTGGGTTACTCTTTGGAGCGGGGTTGTTGCGATGAGGGCACCGGTTAGCAAGTGACCTTTTTCTCCACAAACAAGCAATGGAGGTGTGTCTTGGGGTTGATTCTTGGCTGTCCGGCGGGGCGAAGGGCGCGGAAACCGCTTCCTTGAGGATGGGAGGCCGAGCTGAGCTTTTCTGAGGCTGGGCTGCAGATGATCTGAAAGATGAACCGCCTGAAAGTTGACTGGGATAGTTTCCTTGGGGCTTCGAAGGGCATCTTCCTCTTGCGCTAGTTTCGCTAACTTATTCTCATTTTCTAGCAAGAGAGCCTTGTTGATCAACCGGTGGAAGTTGGCATAGTCATGGAGGATAAGCTTTCCACGCATGTCACCACGCATACCTTCCACAAAGCGGTCTATCTTTTCTTCTTCATCGCTCGCCATTGGGGGCGAGCGAGCAAGTCGGTAAACTTAGTGACATACTCGTTGACCGTCATATGTCCTTGTTTCGAGTTCAACTCATTCTTCTTCAATCTCATTGTACCTACCGGCACGGTTGGTGCGAAGGTCGCTTTGAATTCGGCCCAGGAATTGGTACGCAAAGTCGGTTCATCCTCATCAAACTGCGTATTCGCAACTTCTTCTACAAATGTTTATGCACAAGGAGGTCTTCGGTTCTCCAACGTAGATGCTACGGCTTCGCTTCTTCTTCTTCTTCTTCTTCTTCTCTGGACTTTCCTTACCTCTGGCGGCAAGGTAATTCTCCCACCACGCTACTGCAAAGACCTTTTAGTTGGTGGGTGGCAAAGTCCACCATGTCTTTGTTGGAGCAACGAGCGAGTCGGCTTCTTTTCGTGTCCCCGAGCCGCCTTGGCTTCAAGAGGTTCGTCTCACGCAAAGAAAGGTGAGGGCCTTGTCCTTAAGAAGTCGTGAGCTTGAATTGCGGCCGCAGTGCCCCTGTCACGATTGTTGAGCAAAGCTTGGAGAATTTGGGTCTCATTGAACATCACTTGGGCCATTGTCGGATTTGGTGGTGGTGGAGGGCAGTCTTGTCCTTGTCCACGACCACGGCCACGCCCACGGCCTCTTCCTCGGCAATGGCAAAGGCTCCACTGACAGGCGGCGGCTCTTCTTGGCGGCATCCTCAAGAAAAGATGAGACTTAAAACTAGGGAGAACCAAGGAAAAAGGGTATATGAGGGTTTACTAGCCCTCTAAGGCACACACAAAAGAACCAAACAGAAAGATCGAACAGATACAATACAAAGCCTAGAATGGCTGCATTATATTAAGGGGTTAAGTGTTACATGACTTCCATACAAAGCTTATACGCCAAGCTAAGTCATGACACAGGATACACATCGTCTACAAAAGGGAGAAACAAAAGTGCTTGCAACCCAAAAGACTGCCTAGCAAGCACTGCTAGCTATCCTAGCCTATCCTGACTACTCCATCGAGGAACGGGAGCGGGAGCGGCTCTGACTGAAGCTCGGCGAACGAGAGTGACCCGAGCTGATGTGCGGCGAGCGGGAACGGGAACGGCGGGGGCTGCGTCCACGCCGGGACACCGGAAGGTCGTCGAAAGGCGGCGGATCGGGCGCCGCGACGCTTCTGCGATCAACTCCGCGCGAGTCCTCGGGGCGAGGAGGAGCCGGAGCCGGCTGAAATGCTGCATCGCCAGGCGGCTGTGAGACGTGCTACCTCTGCAAGGGCGGTGTCTCTCCATCTTGATGATGTCTCGCCACGCCGATCTTGTCTCTCTCCCACATGGCATCATGGTGGGCTTCATCGCTTCGATCATGTTGGTGCGAAGGGTGTCGAGTGGGCCTCACTATCGGTGAGAAGCATCCGCCGCCGGATCTCGATGGTGTGGGAGTGGATGTTGTGAATCATCGCCGGGTCACCGCACTCTTTGGGTCGGCGGGCTCATCGCCGATGGCGCGGGACTCGGGAGCTCTCTCCATTGTAGAGACACGGAAGAAGCAAGACGGGCGACTCTTGCAGGGAGGACCTCGTGTACCGACACAAGCAGTGACGGCGACACGGCCGCATCTGGATAGCGTCGAGCTGCCGAGGCGGGTGCCTCGACAAAGAACTCAATGGGTCGTGAACTCGCCGGTCTGGCATAGAGGAAAACCTCCATGTCCCAAGACTCGTGAGCTATAACCATCGTCTTCCGCCCTCGGAAGAGCGGAGGGCGGGGAAATTAAGGAACTGCATCACCTCATGAAGGAGATCGATTTAAACCGCCTTCATTGACCCCATGAGAGCTATGGTCCCATGGGCTGCAAATGGAGGAGAAGCCATCTACAAATTTTGAAACAAGAGAAAAGATTAGTAACACTTAATGAGATTAGAGATGAGTATGGAACTAGGAATGATGAGTAGAAGCAATAAATACTCTATATTTTTGGCAAAACTTTTCTTAATTTTAAAAATAAGATCCAAGTCCTTAAGGCAACGACCAATCTAACTAAGACTCTACAACGTATGCTCGATACCGACTCTTGACCCGGATTACGAGAATCCAAATCCTCTGGAATCATCGTGCTATTCCCTGGATCAAGAGCTAGCACTTCACAATTACACGCTTTCAATCATTCATACAAGGCGTGAACTCAAACAAATATATTACAACACAGGTAACATAGCCCTCAACGGGTCGAAGTTTACAAAAGGGCCGCACAAGGCCAAATATATTACATTACAAAAGAACGACCAAGTCTACAAATGAAGCAACAGGAAGGTAGGGCTCTCTCTCACACGCAAGCGATCGGGTGTCTCAGGTACTGACAGATATTAACCAAGGGTCGGATAATATCGGTTGTACGCTGGTACCAACGAAGTCTACTTAGACCGGCGAGATCTAAACTACGTAACTATCCTACTCCTCGCCATATCCTTGTCCATCGATCTTCTCGGTCCATCGTAGTAGGCATAGTCTCCTTCATCTTCATTATCTCAAGGGTGGGGAGAGAAGCGAGGATGAGCACTACTACTGCTTTCATGAGCCAACACACAAATGCAATTATATATATGCAAGGCTTAACAAGGATGGCTCGGGTTCTTTTATTTATAAAGCAAGTTTTGCAATACTATAATTACAAAACCTATGACTTAGCATTTTTAACAAATTGTAATTTTTATAAAGAGAGTAGTGTGCAATAATTATTTCAAAGAGAGGTTACCTCCACCTTCATGCTTATTTTGATCATGGTTACATCCACCATATTAACAAAGACTGGGTACATCCACCGTGGAAAAACAAATTCAGGCTAGGTGAGCCCGCCACAATTTTATACCACCCACAAGGTTTTAAAATAGAACTAACTCAAGTTAAGTTCCCATGTCCGCTTTTGACCGTAGGCACGGCTGCTTAAACAGCTTTAATACTCTGCAGAGATAGCACACTTTACCCACAAGAGACAATTAACTCATTGCCCTACACAATTCCTTAGATGTGTAGTCGAGAGGTTGTCACAATAACGCTTCGACTTATCTCACCCCTTCCGCATTTCGCACATATAGGGTTACGCCCATAGTGTTGAGCGGATGTTTTACTCGGCGACCGTATAGCGGTGCTATACCTCGGCGACCGCAAAACGTCACCCTCCTCTCGGTGTCCCATTCAAGCGAATAAATCCCTTGGCTCCCCATTTATCCGCCCAAATAAATGGCATCCAAGGTTCAATAAACCTACTAAGCTAAGTCGCAAGTTTTTCGCAACTTGTGGTTGTACTTGTTTAACACGGAGGTCGTGACCCGATTAAGTCCTTAGGGTTATCTGGCGGTTCATTCCACAACCCAACCATTCTCGTGCTTCTTGAGCACCAATCCGCCTCACCATCCGCCCAGATAGAGCTAGCATTTTAGGGTTTTTGAGGAGTAAACCAAACTATTTTCTCGCCTTTAGTCATTAGACCACCAATGACTACCCAAAACATTTTATTTTTGAAGACATGATGATTTGGGGTATTTAATACCCCTAATACTTGAGCAAGGCTAGCATGTCGCCTAAGTCGACCTATAACTAGTATTACCATAGTATTACTAGGGTGACAAGGGTTATTGGATTCAAGTTGACATGGATGGCAATATTAATTAATTAGACAACAAGTAGGTAATTAACTACCTTAAGCTTTAACATACATTTGATTAAAAATTAAAGCATGCAATTTGTTAATTTAAAAGAAACTAATTTACATAAAATGTAGGAGCAACATGGTCAAAGTATTGACTCGCCTTTGGTTAGAGGCAAGATGATCGTGATATTCTTGGTCTTGGTCGACTTGAGGATCTCCTGTCTTGAATCCTAAACAGGCGATTCTGGGAAAAAGCACAACGGCAAAGAAAGCAAGTAAATACAAAAGAATACACAAATGAACTCCAACTTATCAAGTCCTGTGCCATTAGCAAGGTCTTGACTTAACGAATTTTAGAAATTTATTTTGCAATTTTGGAGCTATAACGGAGAAGATACTGAATTCTGAAGCTTAAATGGAAAAGAAAAAAAAGGGAGAGAGGGGCTTCGGTCCACAGAGCAGTATGGACCGCGTCCACTGCACAGGAGGCGGCTCGGGTTCACAAAGACCACAGATCTTGCTGGCCCACCGGGCGCGAAAAGGGGAGGTGGCCACTGCTCTGGGTTCGAGGGCCTGCATGGCGCCTAAAGGGGGGTATGAACCTATGACGGGTGGGCCCACGCCTAAACAAAACCTCACACGCTCTTCCTCTCGCGTTTTTGAGCAGAGAAACAGAGGAGGGGAGTTTCGGGGACGGCGGCTGGCGGGCGGCGAGGGCGGCGGGGAAGGCCGCGGTGGTGGCGGCTGGAAGCCGGAGGGTGGCGGCCTCGGTGGAAGTGGCGGCGGGGCCGGGGAGAGGCGGGCGCGCCAGAGAGGAAGAAAGGGGCGGCGGCGGCTTCCTCGATTTTCATGGCGCAAGGCCAGCGGCAGCAACAGTGGAGGAGGCGACAGACGGGCAGCATGAGGGGTGAGGGGGTGTTGGTGGAGCGGTCTGGGAGGCTTGGGGGAGGCCGGTGCGGCTCGGCAGCGGCGGCCGGAAGCGGAGAAGACGAGGCGGCGTGGGTGGAGGCCTACGGCGACGGGGAGGGAGAAGGGAGGTGGGGGACGGGTCACTGGGGCCACGGGTTTCGGTGGCCGCTGATGCGTCTTGGGGGGCTCACCGAGGCGGCTGCGAGGTGGAGAGGCGCGGCGGCCAGAAGCGGAAGCTCGGGAATTTGAGGTATGTCCTCTTTACCTTTTTGCAATGGGGCGACGTGGGGGAAAGCTCCAGGGGAGAAGGGGGCTTAAAGGGGAGAAGGAGGAGCGGGGGGTCAAGGGGGAGGACGAGCAGGCGCTGCGTCCCGAGGCGGAGGCATGGGCGCCTGCGCGGAGGGTGGTTGGGGTGCAGCGCGAGGACGGCGAGGACGAGCTGACGCGGGCATACGGGCAGGCTCCAAGGTCGCGGGGTTGGTGATGACCGAAGACGAAGACGCGGCACCGGTCCACGATGCGAGGACGACGATGACGCCCTGGTGACGACGGGCTCGCACGGAGGGGCTTCGGGTCAAGGCGACTGGACGCGAGCGGTGACGGGGTGGTGACGAGGGCGCGCACGGACAGAGGGGACGGGGCAGGGAGCTGGCGTCCTTGGGCGCTCCTTGGCTTGACTGACGATGGCGCGGCGCAGAGGGGCGGGCGAGCTGGTGGCGCAGAGAGCAGGGGGGGCAGAGGGAGCTGACAGCGCTGACCAGGGGAAGTCCTCCACCTGCTGCTGCTGCTGCTCCAGGGGGGGAGCAGGGGAAGGAGAGGACCTCCAGGGCTGCTGCATGGGCTGGGCAGAGAGAGAAGGGCCGGGCTGGGCTGGCTTGAGGAGGGGCTTGGCCCGGGGAAGGAATGGGCTGAGCCCGAGGTAGAGGCGAAGTCCAGCTCAAATCGGCCCGAAGATTCAAACGGAGGAGAAAACTCCGAATCGCGAAGTCTGGAGTCCAAATGCTACAACCAACGCATTTGAAACTCAGACCGAGGAAGAACGGGGGTTTTCGAAAATAGGATTTAGTTGAATTACGGCGAAGAACGAAACGAAATCATTTACTATTTAGCCGTCCGAAAACGGACGTTACAGTCGGCAAACTTGGCATGCATGTTCCGGCAAGCTGCGTGCCTTCACTGACTGCAGAGGTAACAAGCTACAAGTCGGAAAGCAGCTAAACAATCGACACGGCACAAAACCAAAGTGTTCTTCCTAATAGAAACTGCCTTTTCTTACAGATTTGGGTAATGTGTCGCGGAGCTAATATTTTTATGTAGGCCAAGTTAGACCCCTTAATTTGTCAGTTTGTCACCACGCCCTGTCACAAATTCTACGCCACTCAAATCAATTACTGTCCCCCCTCTCTCTATATAAGCCATTGCACTGCACCTCTTGTACCTATCTCATAAGCAACAATTTACCATCGAATTAAGTGCGCCTGTTCACTTGATCTAGGCATCCAGCCAATACATACATTTCACACGTAACAGTACTATCGATGGCTATCTGGAGAAGGAAGCAGAGCGCCAAAACCTCGATGAGCTACGTCTGTGGTGCAGCTGCTGACGGTAGGAGGATCCCGAAAGGTCATGTCCCGATGGTGCTGGTCGGCGACGAGGAAGACGGCGAGGAGAGGAGGGTGCTGGTGCATGTCAGAACGCTGAAGGAGCCCTGCATGGCAGCGTTGCTGGAGATGGCTGAGCAGCAGTTCGGGTACAGCCAGCAGGGTGTCTTGAGGATCCCCTGCGACGCGCTGCGGTTCGAGCAGATGGTTAACACGGCATGCAAGACAGCATAGATCGACCGTGCCAGCACGTAGTTGCATTGGTGCTTCCATTCATTCATCATTTCGGATTTGCTCTCTAGTTTGGGTACTGGACAGGGTAGATCGATGTATGCAGTATGCCAAATTAAATCGATGTACATCTTGCTCGGATTTGAGCTTTGAACGAAGTATCTTGTCATCTCATATGAATTATTAATTATAGTTTCTTTGTGAATAAATGTGGACTAATGTATTGTTTGAGTCTGGATGTTTTCTGCTGTGCACATGAAATGAGCTAGCAAAGCCATCATTTTATTATTATGGGAAATTCATCCATGGTATAGAGAACCAAAAAAGAGAAGTTGTCAATACTCCACTACTCGTATGCACTGAAAGTACTACTTATCTTTCTTTTTTTTTTGGTTCTTGGCGCCAGGGGTGAATTTGATATCAAAAATTTATAAGTTGACATGACAAAACTTTATGCGTACTATATCCGATTTTATTTGGAATTTTTGAAACAATGCATCATGCCCTTTTCGCAAAAGCAAAATTGGTTACAGGATATTGCAAATTGGTGGCATTATGCGCATTTGCGGAAGGACACTACACTTTTGCGGTTATTTTCCAAAAGACAATCCGGCCAAAATAATATCATTTTTGGGCTGAAGAGGAGAGAAGGTTAGTGAAAAGTCCATTTTGCCTTTCCGGTCGGACCAGTTCGTAGTTGGCTCGGTTAGACCATATTAGAGACGCGCGTCCCGCTCACTCATGCTCATCCCCTTCACTCCCCTCTACTCTCACTCGGTGTTGGTGCGGTCTAAACGGCTTTGGGCAAGGGCACCAAATGTTATTTCAAAAGTCTTCTCTTTCTATTCAGCCTAGAAATAATATTATATTGGCCGAAGTGTCGGACCCGGATTCTGAGAATCCAAATCCTCTGTGAATCACTGTGCTATTCCCTGGATCAGTAGCTAGCACTTCACAGTACACATTGCTGAATCATTCATACAAAGCGTGAACTAAAACAAATATATTACAACACAGGTAACATAGACCTCATCGGGTCGAAGTTTACAAAAGGGCCGCACAAGGCCAAATATATTACATTACAAAAGAACGACCAAGTCTCAGCGGAAGCAAAAGGGAAGGTAGGGCTCATCTCACACGAACAAGCGACTTAGGGTGTCTCAGGTACAGCATGATATTAACCAAGGGTCGGATAATATCGGTTGTACGCTGTACCAACGAGTCTACTTAGATGGGGCGAGATCTAAACTACTGTAACTATCCTACTCCTCGTCATATCCTTGTCCATCGCCTTACGTCCATCGTAGTAGGCGTAGTCTCCTTCATCTTCATTATCTCAAGGGTGGGGAGAGAAGCGAGGATGAGAACTACTACCGTGCTTTCATGAGCCAACACACAAATGCAATTATATATATGCACGGCTTAACAAGGATGGCTCGGGTTCTTTTATTTGCGAAAGCCGTTTTGCAATACTATAGTTACTAATCCTATGACTTAGCATTTTTAACAAATTGCAATTTTTATAAAGAGAGTAATGTGCAATAATTATTAACAGCAGAGGTTACCTCCACCTTCATGCTTATTTTGATTATGGTTACATCCACCATATTAACAAAGATCGGTACATCCACCCAGAAAAACAAATTCAGTAGGCTAGGTGAGCCCGCCACGCTTTTTATACCACCCACGAGGTTTTGAAATAGAACTAACTCAAGTTAAGTTCCCATGTCCGCTTTTGACCGTAGGCACACTACTGCTTAAACAGCTTTAATACTCTGCAGAGATAGCACACTTTACCCACAAGAGACAATTAACTCATTGCCCTACACAATTCCTTAGATGTGTAGTCGAGAGGTTGTCACAATAACGTTTCGACTTATCTTGCCCCTTCTGTCATTTCGCACATATAGGGTTACGCCCATAGTGTTGAGCGGGATGTTTTACTCGGCCGACCGGTATAGCGGTGCTATACCTCGACCGGCAAAACGTCACCCTCCTCTCGGTGTCCCATTCAAGCGAATAAATCCCTTGGCTCCCCATTTATCCGCCCAAATAAATGGCATCCAAGGTTCAATAAACCTACTAAGCTAAGTCGCAAGTTTTTCGCAACTTGTGGTTGTACTTGTTTAACACGGAGGTCGTGACCCGATTAAGTCCTTAGGGTTATCTCGGTTCATTCCACAACCCAATCATTCTCGTGCTCCTGAGCACCAATCCGCCTCACCATCCGCCCAGATAGAGCTAGCATTTTTAGGGTTTTTGAGGAGTAAACCAAACTATTTTTCGCTTTAGTCATTGGACCACCAATGACTACCCAAAACATTTTATTTTTGAAGACATGATGATTTGGGGTATTTAATACCCTGCATACTTGAGCAAGGCTAGCATGTCGCCCAAGTACGACCTATAACTAGTATTACCATAGTATTACTAGGGTGACAAAGGATATTGGATTCAAGTTGACATGGATGGCATATTAATTATTTAAACAACAAGTAGGTAATTAACTACCTTAAGCTTTAACATATCTTTGATTAAAAACTAAAGCATGCAATTTATTAATTTAAAAGAAATTAATTTACATAAAATGTAGGAGCAACATGGTCAAAGTATTGACTCGCCTTGGTTAGAGGCAAGATGATCGTGATATTCTTGGTCTTGATCGACTTGAGGATCTCCGGCGTCTTCGAATCCTAAACGGGCGATTTACCGGAAAAAAACACAACGGCAAAGAGAGCAAGTAAATACAAATGAATACACAAATAAACTCCAAATTAATCAAGGCCTATGCCATTAGCAAGGTCTCGACTTAACGAATTTTTAGAAATTTAGTTTGCAATTTTTGGAGCTATAACGAGGAGATACAATTCTGAAGCTTAAAAGGAAAAAAAAAGAGAGAGAGAGGGTCACCGGTTCACGAAAACAAAGTGTAGACCCAAATTCAAAGACGTAAGCGGCTCGGTTTATTTAACAAGACGCTGGCCCATCGGGCACCTAACAAGGGGAGAAGACCCTATGACAGGTGGGGCCCACGCCAAAAAATAAAAATAAAACCCCAAATCACTTCCTCTCCCATTTTTCAGAGCAGAGGAGGCGAGGGGAGGGCTCGGCCGATCCCACAGGGGGCGGCGACGGCGTGAGGGGCGGCGGGAGGCCGGGCGAGAGGCGGCGCGGGTCGCCAGAGGGAGGCGGCCCTGGGAGGTGGCGGCGGGCCGGGAGAGGTGGGCGCGGCGAGAGGAAGAAAGAGGCGGCGGCGGCTTTCTCGAGCTCGTCTTTGCTCGGCGGGCTGGCGCTGAGGAGGAGGCGGCGACGCATCAAAGCAAGCGAGGGCGAGGGGTGGGAGGAGCGGTCCGGGAGGAATGGGGAGACCGTGCGGCTCGGCGACATGGCCGGGAGCGGAGAAGAAGGGGCGTGGGTGGAGGTCTCACGGCGACGGGGCGGAGACGGAGGTGGGGGACGGACTCCTCGTGCTACGGGGCTCATGGTGACGCTGCCTTGTGGGCTCACCGAGGCGACCACACGCGGCGGCGGCCATGCGAGGAGGAGTTCACGGTTTTGGAGGTATGTTTTCTTACCGCTTGCAATGGGGCGACGTGGGGAGCTCTGGGGCGAAGGGGCTTAAGGGGAGAAGGAGGAGCGGAGGGAGCTGCGGGTCAAGGGGAGGACGAGAGGCGGTCGGCCCCGAGGCGGAGGCATGGGCGCACGCGGCTTGGTCCACGGGCGAGGACGGGTGGTTGGGGTGCAGCGCGAGGACGGCGAGGACGATGCTGTGACGCCGTGCTGACGCAGGCGTACGAGCGGCTCCAAGGTCGCGGGGTTGGTGACGACCGAGTGCGCGCTGGCCCACGAGCGAGGATGACGATGACGCCATCGCGCACAAAGCGCTCCGGTCGAGGGCGAGGACGCGAGCCGACGGGAGTCGGTGACGAGGGCGCCAGACGGAGGGGATGGAAGTGCAAGAAAGCGCAGGAGCGGGCGAGCCGGTGGCTCGACGGCCGGGCGCGCAGAGAGCGGCAGAGGGAAAGGGGGAGGAACGGGATGGAGGCGGCCAGGGGGGGTTGGTGCTGAGCAGAGGGCAGAGGAGCAGGCGATGCTGACTAGGGGGGGAAGGAGAAGGTCCTCCACCTGCTGCCGCACCTGGGAATGGGGAGGAGAGAAGAGGAGGAAGACCGGCTGGCTGGTCAATGGGGTATGCGCCCGAGAGAGAAGTGGGCTAAGCCCGAGAGTTGGCCCGAAGGTTCAAACGGAGGAGACGAAGCCCAATCGTTGAATCGAAGTTTCAAATGCTACGAGCAATGCATTTGAAACTCAAACCGAGGAAGAACGGAGATTTTTGAAAATAGGATTTTGTTGAATTACGGCGAAGAACGGAACGAAATCAATTACTATTGGACCGTCCGAAAACGGACGTTACACGAAGTGTCTTCTGGTACAAATGCCACTAATTTGCGACGTTCTATAGCCAGTTTTGCCTTTCTCAAATGGGGACGTGGGAACCTAGACACCAAAATCACATTCTTATGACTATCAGATCTTCCGGCCTTCATTACACCCTCCTTAGCTGCACAGACACTGTACACAGCTCCAAAATAACTCATATATACTCCCACTTTGCATTTCGAATGGTGTTGGTAAGTACTGACCACCCCAGTGTAAACATTCCAGGTTGCCTCCACCATGACCAAGGTTCCGAAAACCAGTGTTGATGAAAATGCTAAATCTAGACCGGTACTAGTTTCTGGCTGTTCCCGCCTGGAATTGGTAAAAAAAGAACTTGGCCGGTTTGTTAGCTAAATTGTAGTGTAAATTTGAACTGAGAAACAATTTCAGGGTGGTTACCGGCTAGTTACCGTCGTTGAAAGCAAATCCAAATTTAAATTTGAAATTGAATACAAGATGCCTACCAGCGTTCAGGAATGAGTGGAAACGTCGGTAACAAAACCAGTCCTGCTGGGATTTGAAGCTCTGATCAAGACAACCATCATTTGCTAGCTAGTCGGTACAAAATAAGATGGGTTTCTAGGACATCCCTGTCCCCAAAATTAAACGAATACAAATACACCCCCTCAAATACATTCTCTTTTTTCAATTGTGAAAAGAGAAGGAAGACAGGCAATACGCAACCACACCATCGATGGGTGCTCTGTATCTTGCATATATATGCGTTGCCAGCACGGCTGGCATATGCAATTGTGCCATCAGTGCGCACTTGGACTAGCGAATCTTGTTATGAAGTCTCGTACGTGGTCCTGGACACTGTTCGACCCTGTTTTCCTGCCACGGCACAGTAAAATCAGTAGCACATGGTATAGGAGGATCAGTAATGGTATGACTATCCCCTAATTGACCATTCTCGGAATGCAAGGATGGTGATACTGAAGGGTGGGCAAAAGAACAGTATCCATGGAGGAGGGAACCGAAGGAGAGTCTGATTCAAGGTTTTTGGCAAAAGCAAAAGAGTGTTCACCAAAGGTGACATCACGAGATATGTAGATACGGCCGGTTGGTTTATGTAAGCACTTTGTAGCCTTTGTGATGATCAATCTTGTGTTCCCAGAAAAATACATAGTTTGGCTCGAAATTCCAACTTCTGTGCATTATACGGACGCAGGTTAGGCCAGCAGGCACACCCAAACACCCGAAGGAAATTGTAATCAGGTGTGATATCAAACAATTTTTCAAGTGGAATAAGGTGATTGATAACTTTACTTGGGAGACGATTGATTAAGTAGCAAGCTAAAACAAAAGCCTTGTCCTAGAATTTCATGGGAACACAGGATTGCACCAATAGAGCTAACCCAACTTCGACAATGCGATGGTGTTTGCGTTCAGCTTTACCGTTTTGTTGATATGTATGAGGAAAAGAGACACCATGTTGTATGCCTATTTGCTGAAAGAAAATATGCAATTTTCTGTATTCGCCACCCCAATCGGTTTGAGCATAGATGACTTTCTTGTTCAAACAACATTCTACAAGAGACTGACAACGAAGGAAAACCGGTGCAACATCAAATTTATGTTTCAGAGGATAGACCCATGTATATCTACTGTAATCATCAATGAAGCTTACATAATAGCGAAAGCCACATACAGAGGTTACAACAGGTCCCCAAACGTCAGAGTGAACAAGCTCTAGTGGGGTTGAGGACACATTATTAGACCTAGAGAAGGGAAATTGATGACCCTTAGCTTATTGGAAAGCATCACAAATTGAAGTTGCATCTTTATTTGTGGAAGCTAAAATTTGATTTGACTGAAGAACTTGTCGAACGACAGAAGATGATGGGTGTCTAAGATGGCTATGCCATTGCTCCTGGGATGGTGTGACAGCAAGGAAAACCTTCCTGGGCTTCAATGTGGGCGCAATGGGATAGAGCCCATCCTCACATCTGCCGTGCAGAAGAAGATTCTATGTTCTTTGATCCTTAACAAAAAAAAATTGATCAAGGTGAAACTCAAGAAATACATCATTGTCCTTGAAAAAACGATAAAATAAAATAAAACTAGACACGAGATGTCATTGTGGGGAAATAACTGAGATAGTCTAGTTCGCTGAGACATTGGGTTGACTATTTTCGCGAGGAAACAGAGGTTGGAGATGTAAAATGGTTGCCTCCTTAATAAAATAAAATAAAGCTAGGCACAAGATGTCAGTACCTTGCAGATGCTACTTGTTCGGTTCTGGATTGTTACTAATAAATCATTAGTTATCTTGTTTTCTTTTCTTTGTGAAGGATAAATCACTAGTTCACAGCATTGTTAGTAGGATAATATGTTAATACTGTTATGAATAGCGCTTGTATTTATCATGAGGCTAATGGGCCAATATATATACACAAAGTACAGGAGGTGAATATGCAAATAACCCCTCATAACAATAAGGAATAACACACTATACATATATCTCTAACACCCCCCCTCAAACTCATGGTGGATCAACAACACTGAGTTTGGAGAGGTAGAAGTCGTGGTCTTTGTACTCGAGTCCGGCCTTCAGAAGAAATCCGCTATCTGAAGCTCAAGGCACATAATCAAGAGCAATCACCGATCATGCACACAAGACTCATGAAGGAAGCATCAACACCAATATGCTTGGTGAGCTCATGCTTCATAGGGTCACTGCATCTTGATAGCACCTGTCTTCGTCGACAAGTGAAGAGCCGGTAGTGACAGAAACACCAAAATCCTCAAGTAACCACCGTAGCCAAGTAATCTCTGCCATCAAGAGAGCCATAGCTCGCAACTCACCCTCTGCACTCTAACGAGACATCGCACTGCTTTTCGCCTTCCAAGCAATGAGAGAACCACCAAGAAAAACACAGTAAGCAGAGATAGACCGGCGATCAGAGGGATCGCTGGCCCAAGTAGCATCCGAATAAGCATCCGAATAAGCCTGAAGCTGTAACGAGCTAGAGCGTGGAAAGAAGAGACGGCGAGATATAGTCCCACGAAGGTATCGCAGAACTCAAGAAGGTGGTCAGAGTGGACCCGAGGGAGCAGAGACGAATCGACTCGTAATGTGGACTAGATAAGTGATATCCTGGACGAGTAACGGCAAGGTAGACAAGACTCCCAACAAAATGACGATAGCGAGTCGGGTCAGAAAGAGGCTCGCCATCAGAGGGTCGGAGGTGAACATTGAGCTCCATGGGAGTCTCAACAGTACGCTGATCAGTGAGAGAGGCGCGATCAAGAAGATCCTGAATATACTCCTCTTGGGACATAAAGAAACCATCTGGAGTGGAAGTAACCTCAATCCCAAGGAAGTAACGAAGAGGACCAAGATCCGACATAAGGAACTGCTCACTAAGACGAGCCTTGACAAAGTCAATGTACTCAGAATCATCTCCAGTAATGATCATATCATCAACATACAGAAGAAGAAGAGTCCGACCACGAGACAAAGTGTGAACAAAGAGCGCAGGATCATGATCACTAGCTGAAAAATCAACAACAGTGACCACAGAGGAGAAGCGCTCAAACCAAGCACGAGGGGCTTGCTGAAGGCCATAGAGAGAGCGATGAAGGCGATAGACCATATCCTCAGGAACAGAATACCCAGGTGGTGGATGCATGTGGACCTCCTCATGTAACTCGCCATTAAGAAATGCATTCTTAACATCAAGATGAGAAACAGACCAGTGGCGAACAGACGCCACCGAAAGAAGAGTACGGACAGTGGTCATGTGGGCAACAGGAGCAAAAGTCTCGTCATAGTCACGACCATGCTCTTGCTGGAAGCCACAAGCAA
Source organism: Phyllostachys edulis (assembly GCA_036346405.1). Lineage (NCBI taxonomy): Eukaryota > Viridiplantae > Streptophyta > Magnoliopsida > Poales > Poaceae > Phyllostachys > Phyllostachys edulis. Next base: position 79,592,687 of record CM070546.1, on the reverse strand, counting down.
CAAGACGCGCCTTATAGCGCTCAAGGGAGCCATCAGAGCGAGTCTTAATCTTATAGACCCACTTACACGTGATGGAACGAGAGTGAGATGGAAAAGGAACAAGATCCCAAGTGCCAGTATGCTCGAGGGCAGCAATCTCCTCGGCCATGGCATGCTGCCACTCAGGGTGAGTAACAGCATCCCGGTAGGAGACAGGCTTAGGAGTAGCAGCACCAACAAAAGCAAAACGGGCGGGGGGGCTGAATCGACTGGCGATCGCGGAGAGCGTAGCGAGGAGAAGATGACCCATCAGGGGAAGATGGAGCATCAGGAGGAGCATCAGGAGAAGATGGAACATCAGGAGAAGATGGCTCATTTGGAAGATCCTCAATATGAGGTCGACGAGTGTAGAAGAGAGGGGGAGGAGCCGCAAAAGACGAAGCAGGCGGCGACAACGGCGGAGAGGCCACAGGAGGAATATGTGGAGACTCAATGGGACGGGTGGACGAGGGCAAGAAAGATATAGGTGTATCTGGAAAGGTCAAAAAAGATAGAAACTCCACAGAGGAAGTCGAAGGAGAGGCAGGACGTGGGTAGAAGGGACGAGACTTGTCGAAAGTCACATCCCGAGAAATCCGCATCCGTCGACCAACAGATCCCAAAGACCGATAGCCCTTGTGCTCGATCAGATCCCGTAAAGACACACTCAACAGATCGAGCGGTCAATTTGGTGCGTTCGAGGGCGAGGAGAATGTAGCAAACGCAGCCAAACCGACGAAGGCGCGAGTAGTCGAAGGAGACCACAGAGACGCCAACAGGATTGCACCTCAAGAGCGTAAGAAGGTTGATGTTGACGAGATAGGTGGCAAGGGAAACGACCTCCGCCCAAAAGTGAGGTAGAATAGAGGCGGCAATCATCGCACGAGCCGACTCAAGGAGGTGACGATGCTTGCGCCAAGAACACCATTCTCGAGCATGAGCACCGTGACAAGATAATCGAAGCGAGAGTGCCCTCGCCAAAGGAAGCTGCGCAGGTAACAAGAGAGGTACTCGCCAGCAGAGTCAGCACGAAAGACACGAATAGGAGTGGAGAACTGTGTGCCAATGCTAGTAGAAGAACGGCGTGAAAGATGCCGCTGCTTCTTATAGCACTGGGACTCAATGTGGCCGACCTTGTCGCAGTAGGAGCAGTGAGGACGGCCACCGCCAGATGGAGGGCAGCCACCACCACCTGTGGCAACCGCTGGAGGAGGCAGTGTGCTCAAGCATGGAGCAGTCGGTGTAGCAGGTGGACGAGCGGCAAGCACGGAGGGGAGTGACATCAGGCCAGCACCACTCAGGCGAGTCTCCTCTGCACGTATCTTGGTAAGAATCTCCAAGAGAGTGACACGAGGGTGGCGTGCAAGGAGCTGGGCATGCCTCTACTCGAACTCAGGACGAAGACGAGTAACAAAATCGTAGACACGCCAAACCTCGTGTCAACACGTATAGCCAGCAAAGACGACAGAACGACAAACAAGAAGGCGAGAGAGTCCAATGACGCCAGACAGCAGAGCTCTAAGCGTAAAAAGCGTCAACAGTAGCATCACCCTGCTGAAGAGAGTGCTCCTGGCGGACCACGAACAGGTAGAGGGCATCACTAGAGGGCTCGTAGTGCTAACGAAGGTGAGTCCACATCTGGAAAGCCGAAGAGAGTCCCACAACCTCAGAAGAGAACTGAGGCTAGACACTGGCGATAAAGACAGCAGCAGCCTAAGCGCCGCCATCGCACCATCGAGTATAGGCGGTCACGATCCTTAGGGAATCCAGAGCCTCTTGGTAGGCGAGGCACCTCATCATCGAGAAAGCGAAGCGGCCTCGGAAGAGCTTTTGTTTATTGTCAGGCGTAGCGACAGCGAGGGCTCCATCGGCGGAGTAGGGCAAGGCGGGCAGGTGACATCGCTAGAGAGGACGCCCTAGAGACGAAGACCACGCATATGGATGCGCATGTGAGACACGAAGTCGGTAATTAACACCATAGAAGATCACCGGGCAGCGAGGGAGGGAAACAGTACCCATTGGTAGGCGGCGCTAGACGGCGCGGCAACCAAGGCAACGAAGTCTAACAGGTGGCGCTGGACGGCGCGGCGGTTAGAACGACGTTTTTTTTCTTTCTTTCTTTCTTTTTTTAGTAAGTCTCCTTGGGCCAGCCCGCTTGCAACAAAAACTTTCGGCCTGCTGGCCGAATTGATCTTCAGCAATAGGGTTCCCCTTCTAGGTCAAGCGGCAGCGGCGGCGGCGGGTGACACCGGTGGCGGTGGGCCGCTCCGGCGTCCTCACGCGCGTGCGGCGGAGGAGTCCTCGAGCCAAAAAGAGGGTTCCGGGCGGCGACGGCAATGACTTCGAGCGGTTCCCGGACGAAGAAGGTCTCGGGCGGTGGAGCGGCCGATGCCGGTCCCGGCGACAACGGCCCTCGGTGGCGGTCCCGACGGCGACGGCCGAAGCGGCGGCAAGCGAGAGCGGCTTCGGCGACGACGCCGAGGAAGACTCAGCGCCGCACCTCGCACGGGATTTCCTTGGGAAGCGACGGGCGCCGATCCAAATGACGGCGAAGAGAGCGCCACCACGCCGAAGAAAATATCGGAGGCGACCTCACGACGGCAACCACGAAGCGACTTCAGAGGCGGCGCCACACGGTGAGTTGAGGTCGCGTGTCGGACCCGGATTCGAGAATCCGGATCCTCTCGGAAATCACGCGGCTATTCCCTGGATCAAGAGCTAGCACTTCACAAAGACACATTGTCAATCATTCATACCAAATGTGAACTGAAATATTAAATATTACAACCAACTGAGTGACATAGACCACGCCGGGTCGAAGTTTACAAAAGGGCCGAAAGGTGCCAAATGGATTACATCACATAAAAGCAACGTAAACTACAGCGGAAGCAAAAGGCGAGGTAGGGCTCATCTCACACAACAAGCGATCGGGTGACTCAGGTACGACGGATATTAACCAAGGATCAAGCTAATATCGGTTTGACGCGGTGCCAACGAAGTCTACTTAGACTGGGCGAGACCTAAACTACGTAACTAATCTACCCTTATCGCAGCCTTGTCCATCATCTCCTCGGCCGTCAGAGAAGGCGTAGTCTCCGCTGCCTTCATTATCTCAAGGGTTGGGGAGAAGCGAGAATGAGCACTACTACCGTGCTTTCATGAGCCAACACACAATGCAATTATATACATGCAAGGCTTAACAAGGATGGCTCAAAGTTCTTTTATTTATGTAAAGCCGCTTTGCAATATTATAATTACAAATCCTATGATTTAGCATTTTTAACAAATTTGCAATTTTAAAAGATTAATGTGCAATAATTATAATAATAGATATTCCATCCCATGAAACTCTACCAATGCATCCTTTCAATTGGGGCTACCCCAAAGACCACACCCATCGAGCTCAATGACTCAGAGAAATCCAAAACAGGCTAGGTGAGCCCTTCCACCATTTTTCCATTTCACCCACAAAGCTTTTTGAAATAGAACTAACTCAAGTTATGATTCCCATGTCCGCCTTTTGACCGTAGGCATGGTCATTTAAACAGCTTTTAGACTCGCAAAGGTTTGTACACTTTACCCACAAGAGATAGTCATACCTGCTACCCCACATGATTCCGTAGTCATGTAGTTGGGCGATCGTCACAAGAACTTTTCTAATTACCTCGCCCTTCATTATCTCACCCATATGGGGTTGCGCCCATACGCTCATGTGGGATGTTACCCCACGCTGCCGGTAGTTAGTTTACCCCAACAAGCAGTAACTTCACCCTTGCCTCGGTGTCCCTTTCAAGCCTTATTTACCGCAAGCTTGCATGATACTTTTTTTTTCCACCGTGTGAGACACATTCAGGGTTTAATAATTGTACTAGGCCAAGTTGCACTTTGCAGACTTGTGGTTGCACATGTTTAACACGGAGGTCGTGACAAGATTAAGTCCTTAGGGTTATCTGGGCGGTTCATTCCACAAGCCAACCAACCATGTGCTCCCCGAGCACCCACCGCCTCACCATCCGCCCAGATAGAACTAGCAATAGGGTTTTTGAGAAGTAAACCAATTTATTTTCACAACCTTTAGCCAATAGACCACCATTGACTATCCAAAACATTTTATGTTTGAGGAAATGATGATTGGGGCATTGAATACCCCAGTACTTAAGCAAGACTAGCATGTCGCTTAAGTATAACCTATAACTAGTATTACCATATAGTTACTAGGGTGACAAGGATTAACGGATTCAAGTTATCAAGGATGGCATATTAATTTAATTAATCAACAAGTGGGTAATTAACTACCTTAAGCTTTAACATACATTTGATAAAGAAATAAAGCATGCAATTTTGCTAATTTAAACAAATATAATTTGCATAAAATGTAGGATCAATATGGTCAAAGTATTGACTCGCCTTGGTAAAAGGCTAGGGGATCTTGATAATCTTGGTCTTGATCAACTCGAGGGTCGTCGGCGTCTTCAAATCCTAATTGCGCGAGAATACCGGAAAAAAGACACAGCGGCAAAGAGAGCAAATAAATAAATAAAGAACAATAAATAAACTCCAAATTAATCAAGTCCTATGCCATTAGCAAGATCTTGATTTAACAAATTTTAGAAATTTATTTCATAATTTTTGGAGTTAAAATGGAAAAGATATGAATTTTTGAAGATTAAATGAATTGAAAAAAGAGGGAGTCTATAGAACAAAGGCATGGACCCGGTTCATGCAAGACTGAGCATTGGTTCACAAAGATAGGAAAAGGGGAGGCCCCACATGGCAGCCAAAGGAGGGAGGGGCAAGCAAATGACAAGTGGGCCACCACATCCAAAACAAATCCCCAAATCAAAAACCAATTCCCCATTCCTATGCCCTCTGCTCTTCTTTGCTTCACAAAGCTACAGGAAAAAGCAGAGGAAGCGACGGGTGGAGGCGGCGCCAAGGTGGGCGGGCGCGGCGGGTGGCGGCGCTGGCTGGCCGGGAGGGCGGCGGCCACAAGGGAGGCGATGGCGTCGGGTGGGCAAGGCGGCGCAGGCGGGCGCGGCATGGCAAGGCACCTTATGGCACGGCGGCAGCGGGAGCGGCCGGTGAGGGGAGGCGCGACCGCAGCGCTGGGTGCGGAGGGCTGGCTGGTGGTCGGGCTGCTCGAGGGCGAGGCGGAGCGGCCGGGCGACAGGGCCACGGCGGAGGAAGAGGAGGCGCTGGCTGCTCACCTCGGCGACGGGACGGCGAAGGAGGTGGGGCTTGGGATCCCGGTGTCGCGGGATGCTCGTGACACGGCTTCCGAGGGCGGCGACTCACCGGAGCGGGCGATGAGGCGAGGAGGCGGCGCGGAGAGGAGAGGCGCGCTCACCGCCTGACTAACCGGAGTTCGGGCGTGGGAGGTCAAGCGGGGAGGAGGAGCTTTATAGGGAGCCATGGCGCGGAGGACGAGGGTTCGTCCGGAGCGCTGCTTGTAGCGCTCGAGGTGCGACGACGCGCGCTGGTGTCGGGAGGCGCCGCGACGACGCGTCTTGGCTCGGGCAGTCTCGCGGTCGCGGCGCGCGTGTGGGATTTAGCGGCGCGCACAGAGAGCAGGGGGGACGACGTGCTTGGGCAGCGACAAGACGAGACGACGAAGGGAGACTCGGCTTTCACGGAAAGTCATGGAGTTGGTGAGGCGGCGACGGAGAAGGAGGGGAGCAGTGACCGCCGCTATTGCTGACCCAGGTGACGCGCGTGAAGGGAAAGGGGAGGAAGAGAAAGACAGGGGGATGGCCGGGCTGGGAGGTAAGTCAAAACAGTCGTTACAAATCCTACCCACCTTAAACGGAATCTCGACCCCGAGATTCGAACTGCTCCGAGAACAGGAACGGGTAGTCTTGTTTCAGTTGATCTTCGCGTTCCCAGGTGGCTTCCTTGGCTGAGTGGTGACTCCACTGGACCTTGCAAAGGCGGAAGACTTGGCGTCTTGTTCGCTTCTCGATGACGTCGAGGATCTTGATCGGGTGCTCCGGATAAGTCAGATCTTGCTGAAGGGCGATGGCTTCAACGGGCGCTTGCTCTTCGGTACTCGAGACACTTCTTGAGCCGGGAGACGGAAACACGCTAGAACCTCTCGATGATGTTCCGTAGTTTCTAGCCGATAGGCCACTTCTCCACGCTCGGCGGTAATCGAAACGGTCCTATATATCTTGGGGCAAGCTTGCCCTTTACTTTGAATCTTCGAAGTTCCACGAAGTGGGGATACCTTGAGGTATACAAATGCTCCAACTTCAAAAGTCAATTTTCTTCGACGGTTGTCGGATAACTCTTTGTCTTGACCGAGCAATTGAAGGCGATCTCGATTAGTCGAACTTTCTTCACTTGCTTGAGGGTATCCGTCCAAATATATATCCTTCACCGATTCTCCCGACCAAAGGCAGAGGGTTCTCAGATTTTCTCCCATAAAGTGCTTCAAATGGGGACATTTTTAGACTTGACTGATAACTATTATTGTATGCAAACTTGGCATACGGTAGACACTTTTCCCAGTCTACGGTGAATTCCAAAGCACAAGCTCGAAGCATGTCTTCTAAAATATGGTTTGTCCTTTCTGTCTGACCATCGGCTCATGGATGATATGTCAGTGCTAAAGTCAAGGTGTGTTCCAAGGGCATCATGCAAACTAGCCCAAAAATGTGAGGTGAATTGAGATCCTCAATCAGAGACTATCCTCTTGGGTACTCCATGTAAACACACAATACGAGCCATGTATAGCTCGGCTAACTTGTCTCCCTTGTACGTTGTCTCTACTGGGATGAAATGGGCTACTTTGGTCAGTCTATCAACTATAACCCATACTGAGTCACATCCGGACTTGGTTCGGGGGTAGACTGGTAATGAAATCCATTCCAATTTCTTCCCATTTCCACTGGGGAATTTGCAGGGGTCGAAGCAATCCTGCTGGCTTCTGATGTTCGGCTTTGATTCGTTGACATACATCACAACAGGCTACATACTCGGCGATATCTCTTTTCATGCGTGGCCACCAATACAAATCTTCATGTCTTGATACATCTTTGTACTGCCTAGACGTAGGGTATATGCTGAGCTGTGGGCTTCTTTCAGGATCAAATCCTTGAGTTTCTTCTGGGGGGAACAAAGAGACGTGTCCCATACCATAAAATTCCTTGCTGGTCTTCGATCATCTTGGGGGCTTTTCCTTTAGCCATGAGACGCTTGAATCTTTGGACTCCCGGATGTTCTTTTTGAGCGGTCTTGATCCGCTCTTCTAAAGTGGGATGGGCTTCTATGGCATCCGGGTTACCTTGTTCTATCAAACAAAGGTTGAGGGCTTCGAATTCCTTATAGAGCTCAGGTTGGTGCTCTTGAATCATAACATTATTGTAGTATGACTTGCGGCTTAATGCATCGACGACTACATTAGCCTTTCCGGGATGATAATGAACATCCAAGTTGTAATCTTTTATTAACTCTAACCATCTTCTTTGCCGAAGGTTGAGATCAGATTGGATAAAGATGTACTTGAGACTCTTGTGGTCCGTGTAGATATTGCAATGATTTCCAATCAAATAATGCCGCCAAATCTTGAGGGCATGCACTACTGCTGCTAACTCCAAGTTATGAGTTGGATAGTTGTCTTCATGCGAACGGAGCTGTCTGGATGCATAAGCTACAACTTTCCTCCTTGCATAAGCACGCAACCAAGACCTTGGCGCGATGCATCACAGTAGACTTCAAAGTCTTGATGAATGTCCGGCATGGTCAATACTGGTGCATAAGTTAACTTTTTCTTCAATTCCTGGAAACTTTTCTCACAAGCCTTGGTCCATTCACACTTCTTTTCCTTTTTAAGCAGGTGGGTCATTGGTTTGGAGAGCTTTGAGAATCCTTCTATGAAGCGCTCAGAGTATCCGCTAAACCGAGAAAACTACAAACTTCATTCTCGATGTGGGTCTGTTTCCAATCCATCACGGCTTCTACCTTGGTGGATCAATCGCTATCCCTCCCAAGGATACAATATGTCCGAGGAAACTGATTTCCTAAAGCCAAAATTCACATTTATCAGACGGCATAGAGCTCATGCTCTTAAGCTTTTCCAGACTAACTGCAGTGTTCAAAGATGCTCTTTCCTGGTCTTGAATATATCAAGATGTCATCTATGAACACGACTACAAACTTGTCCAGTATTCCATAAATACCTTGTTCATCGATTCATGAAGTAGGCGGTGCATTGGTCAAGCCAAACGACATGATTGTGAACTCAAACAAGCCATACCGGTGGTAAAGGCTGTCTTAGGAATATCCTCATTCCCGATCTTGAGTGGTGGTATCCTCGACCGTAGGTCTATCTTGGAGAAAACTCAAGCTCTTGTCATCCGATCGAACAGTCATCAATGCGGGCAAGGGATACTTGTTCTTGATGGTCACTTGCTGAGGGCTCAGAATCCACACACAACTGGTGGAACCATCTTTCTTCTTCACAAAGAGAACTGGCGAACCCTGTGGAGAAGAACTAGGTCTAATGAATCCTTTTTCTTGTAAATCTTCGTTGTGTCTTCAACTCTTCAAGTTCGCTCGTGACCATTCTGTATGGTCTCTTGGCAATTGGGGCCATCCTCGCTTCAAGTTGATCACAAACTCGATATCTCTATCGAGGGCACGCCCGCAATTCTTCCGGGAAAACCTCGGGGTAGCTTGGACTACGCGTTGTCTCTAGAGACATCTCTCCAAGATGGTGGATTGTCCCAACCAAAGGAGAGGAACGATCCACACTAATCCTTATTGTGGTTTCGTGGTCTTTGGCAAGTACCACTTTCCCTGCTGGCGCAATCTATTAGTCCATGATACGCTGCCAACCAATCCATCCTTAGGATGATATCCAAGATTTGAGATTCTAGCACCGTAAGGGTGGCTAGAAATCCGTAATCTTTCAAAGCAATCTCTACTCTGGGACTAACTGAGGTAGCATATAGGGGTCCCTCGAGTGAACTAAGTACCACGGGTTTCTTTAACTTATAGGTCGGCAACTTAAGCCTTTCAACAAACTTTCTTGAAACAAAAGAGTGCGAAGCTCCGTAATCAAACAAAACTTGTGCAGTAATCAATTGACAGAGAACGCACTCCATCAAGACTTCAGAGCATCTTGTGCCTCTTCTCGGTGACATGATTCACCCGCCACGGCTCTGGTTGGGGTAGACCTCGAAGCTTGGGAAGTCTGGTGGCTCTTGCCTGGGGCTGAGGTTCGTCCTTGAATTGGGGCGACTCCTGGGTTGTTCTTTGGAGCAGGGTGGTGGCGATGGGGGCACTGTTTAGCAAGGTGTCCTTTCTCTCCGCAAGCGAAGCAATGGAGGTGAGCTGCTGGGTTAACTGAGGCAGGTTGTCCAGCGGGGCGGAGAATGCGGAAAACATTCCCATTTCCTCTCATTTCCACTGAGGTGCTTTGACAGTTCGTCACCATCTGGCTACTCTCCTTTAAAATGGAGGGTGTCTAATGTTGATTATCTTTACCAACTTTGCTTGTGACGAGTCTCACAGCGACTTGAAGACTGGTTCTTTGTAGCTCAATTGCCTTGGTCAGTATTGGGCGCAGGAAACAATCCTTGGGGTAGTGGTCTTGTCCTTCACAAAGGAAGCACGTAACCTTACTCATCGGGCATTCACCTGGCTGATGATCCTTATCGCAGCTTAGGGCGATCAGACAAAGATTTGTCCGCTCGATGTCCTTTTCTCCACAATGCGCATGCTACCAGTTCATAGGACAATCTTCGATTGATGGTGTTCTCACAATAGGAACAAGAGGGAATGGGCACGTGTGGCAATAGTGTCCGTATTGCCCACATGTGAAGCATACTCTTCTTGCATCTTGTCGCAGTGGAGGGCATAATTGGGCGACATGTTTTGTCTTGCCACATTCAAAGCAAACATTTGGCAGAGCTTCTGGGTTCGATGATAGAACTTCGGCAGGCACAGCTTGCTTTTTGCTGGGGTCCTTAATAAGTTCTTCGTTGTCAAGGTTGAGGTTGGTGATGATGACATTGTTTGCTGGTTCTTCAATATTCCGTTGGGGACAGCTGTTCATGTGGTGTCCTAGGCTGGCACAATAGAAACATCCGATCTCTTGGCCTTGCTTCCTTTGGGGGCATCTATTGGCGTTCTTTTTCTCCACAAATTGAAGCAAAGAAGGTTAGTCATTTGGGTTGCTTGTCGCTTGTCGCCTAGCGGACGAAGAGTGCAGAGACCATTTCCATTGGAATGCAGAGTTGGGGTTGGAGCTCTTGGTGGTCGGGTCACGACGGATTGAAAGATGAGTCGCCGAGAAAAGTCGATCACCGGGGCAATTGTCTTGTGGTCTATACGTGGTCATCTTTCTTTTGCAAGTGGCACCACTTTCTTGGGATGCTGCTCTCTTTGGTGCCATCTAAAGCGAAAGCGTAAGAGGTTAAGAACTAGAGGGATATATGAGGGTTTATTGGCCCCCTATAGCACCACAAAAGAACTCCAAACCAACGAGGAGAAACGATCAAATACAATACAAAGCCTAGAGTGGCTACATTATATTAAGGGGATTAGGTGTTACATGACTCACAAACAAAGCTTATATGCTAAGCTAAGTCATGACACAGGATACACACACTTCGTCTACAAAAGAAAGAGCAAAAGTGCTTGCAACCCAAAATACTGCCTAGCAAGCACTGCTAGCTATCCTAGCCTATTCTGACTACTCCATCGAGGAACGGGAGCGGGAGCGGCTCTGACTGAAGCTCGGCGAACGAGAGTGACTCGAGCTGATGCGCCGGCGAAGCGGAACGGAACGGCGGAGCTGCGCCCACGCCGACACCGGAAGGTCGCCGGCGGGAGGCGGATCGGGCGTCGCGCTCGCTTGCGCGCCGCCAACTCGTGCGGAGTCCTGCGCCGAGGAGGAATCAAGCCGAGCCGGCCGGCGAAGCGGCCGCCAGTATGGCCGTGAGACGTGCTACCTCTGCAAGGGCGGCGCTCTCTCCATCTTGATGATGTCTCTCGCCCACGCCGATGGTGTCTCTCTCCCACATAGCAAAGATGGTGGGCTTCATCGCTTCGATCATGTTGGTGCGGCGGGTGTCGGAGTGGGCCTCATTGTCGGTGAGAAGCATCCGGCCGCCGGATTTCGCCGGTGTGGGAGTGGATGTTGTGAATCATCGCCGGGTCACCGCACTGTTGGGTCGGCAGGGCTCGTTGTCGATGGCGACGGCGGACTCGGAAGCTCTCTCCGTCAGAGAGACACGGAAGAAACAATATGGTGACTCTTGCAGAGGACCTCGTATCTCGACACAAGCGGGTGACGGCGACACGGCCGCGCCCGGATGGCGCCGAGCTGCCGAGGCGGGTGCCTCGGCAAAGAACACAGGGTCGTGAACTCGCCGGTCTGGCATAGAGGAAAACCTCCATGTCCCAAGACTCGTGAGCCATGACCATCGCCTTCCGCCTCTCAAGAGCGGAGGCGGGGAAGCTAAGAAACTGCATCAGCTCGCGAAGGAGTTCGGCGAAACCGCCTTCATTAACTCCATGAGAGCTATGGTCCCATGGGCCTGCAGCTGGAGGAGAAGCCATCTACAAATTTTGAAACAGGAGAAAAGATTAGTAACACTTAAAGAGAATAGAGATAAGTATGGAACTAGGAATGATGAGTAGAAGCAATAAATACTCTATATTTTTGGCAAAACTTTTCTTAATTTTGAAAATAGGACTCAAGTCCTTAGGGCTCGACCAATCTAGCTAAGGCTCCTACAGTCGTATGCTCTGATACCAGCTCTGTCGGACCCGGATTCGAGAATCCAGATCCTCTGTGAAATCACTGCTATTCCTGGATCAAGAGCTAGCACTTCACAAAGACACATTGTCAATCATTCATACCAATAAGTGAACTGAAATATTAAATATTACAACCAATCGAGTGACATAGACCACGCCGGTCGAAGTTTACAAAAGGGCCGAAAGCAGGCCAAATGGATTACATCACATAAAAGCAACGTAAACTACAGCGGAAGCAAAAGGCGAGGTAGGGCTCATCTCACACGAACAAGCGATCGGGTGACTCAGGTCTGACGGATATTAACCAAGGATCGGCTAATATCGGTACAGACGCTGTACTAACGAAGTCTACTTAGACTGGGCGAGACCTAAACTACGTAACTAATCTACTCCTTACGCAGCCTTGTCCATCATCTCTGGGCCATCGTAGAAGGCGAGTCTCCGTCGTCTTCATTATCTCAAGGGTTGGGGAGAAGCGAGAATGAGCACTACTACCGTGCTTCATGAGCCAACACACAATGCAATTATATACATGCAAGGCTTAACAAGGATGGCTCGAGTTCTTTTATTTATGAAAGCCGCTTTTGCAATATTATAATTACAAATCCTATGATTTAGCATTTTTAACAAATTTGCAATTTTAAAAGATTAATGTGCAATAATTATAATAGTAGAGATTCCATCCGTGAAACTCTACCAATGCATCCTTTCAATTGGGGCTGCCCCAAAGACCACACCCATCGAGCTCGGCGACTCAGAGAAATCCAAAACAGGGCTAGGTGAGCCCTTCCACCATTTTTCCATTTCACCCACAAAGCTTTTTGAAATAGAACTAACTCAAGTTATGATTCCCATGTTCGCCTTTGACCGTAAGGCACTACTGCTTAAACAGCTTTTAGACTCGCAGAGGTTTGTACACTTTACCCACAAGAGATAGTCATACCGTTACCCCACATGATTCCGTAGTCATGTAGTTGGGCGACCGTCACAGTAACTTTTCTAATTACCTCGCCCCTTCCGTCATCTCACCCATATAGGGTTGCGCCCATACGTTCATGTGGGATGTTACCCCATTGCCAGTAGTTAGTTTACCCCCAGCGGCAGGCAACTTCACCCTTGCCTCGGTGTCCCTTTCAAGCCTTATTTACCGCAAGCTTGCATGATACTCTTTTTTTTTCCACCGTGTGAGACACATTCAGGGTTTAATAATTGTACTAGGCCAAGTTGCACTTTGCAGACTTGTGGTTGCACATGTTTAACACGGAGGTCGTGACAAGATTAAGTCCTTAGGGTTATCTGGGCGGTTCATTCCACAAGCCAACCAACCATGTGCTCCCCGAGCACCCACCGCCACCATCCATCCCCAGATAGAACTAGCAATAGGGTTTTTGAGAAGTAAACCAATTTATTTTCACAACCTTTAGCCAATGGACCACCATTGACTATCCAAAACATTTTATGTTTGAGGAAATGATGATTGGGGTATTGAATACCCCGGTACTTAAGCAAGACTAGCATGTTGCTTAAGTATAACCTATAACTAGTATTACCATATAGTTACTAGGGTGACAAGGATTAACGGATTCAAGTTATCAAGGATGGCATATTAATTTAATTAATCAACAAGTGGGTAATTAACGCCTTAAGCTTTAACATACATTTGATAAAGAAATAAAGCATGCAATTTTGCTAATTTAAACGAATATAATTTGCATAAAATGTAGGATCAATATGGTCAAAGTATTGACTCACCTTGGTGAAAGGCTAGGGATCTTGATAATCTTGGTCTTGATCAACTCGAGGTCGCGGCGTCTTCAAATCCTAATCGCATGAGAATACCTAAAAAAGACACAATGCAAAGAGAGCAAATAAATAAATAAAGAACAATAAATAAACTCCAAATTAATCAAGTCCTATGCCATTAGCAAGATCTTGATTTAACAAATTTTTAAAATTTATTTCATAATTTTTGGAGTTAAAATGGAAAAGATATGAATTTTGAAGATTAAATGAATTGGAAAAAGAGGGAGTCTATAGAACGATGCATGGACCCGGTTCATGCATACAGAGCATTGGTTCACAGATAGGAAAAAGGAGGCCCCACATGGCAGCCAAAGGAGGGAGGGGCAAGCAAATGACAAGTGGGCCACCACATCCAAAACAAATCCCCAAATCAAAACCAATTCCCCATTCCTATGCCCTCTGCTCTTCTTTGCTTCACAAAGGCTACAGGAGAAAGCAGAGGAGGCCCACGGGTGGGCGGCGGCGCCGGCGTGGGGCGGGCGGCCAGGCGGGTGGCGCGCTGGCTGGCCGGAGGCGGGCGCCACAAGGGAGGCGGCGGCGGACGGGAGGGGCAGCGCGGGCGGGGGCGCGGTTGGCGGCGGCGGCGCTTACAAGACGGGCGGCGGCGCGCTTTGGCGGCACGCGGCGGCGGGGAGCGCGGCCGGGGCCTGGCGCAAGACCGCAGTGCAAAAGCGGGAGGCTGGTGGTCGGGCGGCTCGAGGGCGAGGCGGAGCGGGCCGGCGACGGGCCACGGGCGGAGGAAGAGGAGGCGCGGCGGCGGCTCACCTCGGCGACGGGGACGGCGAAGGGAGGTGGGGCTTGGGATCCTGGCGTCGCGGGGATGCTTGTGACACGGTTGCCGAGGGCGGCGACTCACCGGAGCGGCGATGAGGCGAGGAGGCGGCGCGGCCGAGGAGAGGGCGCGGCTTCAGCTCTGCTCTGGACTAACCGGAGTTCGGGCGGCGTGGGAGGTCAAGCAGGGGGAGGAGGAGCTTTATAGGGAGCCATGGCGCGGGAGGACGAGGGGGGGTCCGGTCCGGAGCGCGGCCCACTTGCTCTCGAGGCGCGACGACGTCTTGGTGTCGGGGGAGGCGCCGCGACGACGCGGGCTCGGGGCAGCTCTGCGGTCATCGCGTCGCGTCGTGTGTTAGCTTGAAGGGCGCGCAAGACAGAGCAGTGAGGGGACGACGATGCTTGGGCAGCGACAAGACGGACGACAGGCGGGAGACTCGGCTTTCACGGAAAGCTGCGGGAGTTGGTGAGGCGTCGCGACGGAGAAGGAGGGGAGCAGTGACCGCTGCTATTGCTGACCCGGGTGACGCGCGTGAAGGGAAAGGGGAGGAAGAGAAAGACAGGGGGATGGCCGGGCTAGGAGGTAAGTCAAAACAGTCGTTACACTGCGCGGACCAGCGTCGCGATGCCGGCGGATCCGAGAGGCGGTGGCGACGGGGCGACAAGCGAAGCGACGGGAAAAAAACCGTAGGTACGCTCTGATACCATGTTATGAATAGCGCTTGTATTACTCGTGAGGCCAATGGAGAAATATATATACACAAAGTATAGGAGGTGAATATGCAAATAACCCTTCATAACAATGAGGAATAACATATTATACATATATCTCTAATAAATACATCATGCCTCGTTAAAAACGCCATAGTTTTTCCTTGTTTCCGTAGGAATTGAACTGCTTGCTATAAATTTTTTGTCCTCCAAACGGCCCCTCAAGATTTATGATTCAACATCGCAACACGAATCTTAAAAAAAATACCAACACTTCTATGCGATTACTATCCACAATTAACTACACTTGAGAAAAACTAGCTAGTTATAGGGTCTATCGAGTCCCAAAGGTTTACCATCAGGGTCCATATATACACGTGGCGCCGAAAAGTATTAATCTGATCTTGTTGTACTATATAATTTTACGGGGGCTCTACGGGACACATATATATGCTACCAAATTTCAATTCAAACTCTTAGTGTGGCACTACAGACACATATAAGACACAACGGCGATGCCATCGACTAGTAATGATGGCATCTACTCCCCCGTTTTTTTTTCTACTTACTTTCTAGAATTCGTACGGTCAAATTTTCTAAAGTTTGACCCTCGATAGATTCAAAACTACCTAGATTGACTATATAAAAATTATATCATTATATTTGTCGTTAAAAATATTATTATACTATTATAATTTTATTACTATATCTTAATGTAAAGTTATAATAAGTAACGATCAAAACCGCATCTTTAAGACCGTAAAAAATTAAAAACGTCAAGTAAAAAAGAACGAAGGGAGTATCGATTAAAGTTTAGCTCTACAAAATCAAGCTGATCGTACAGGTTAATAATTTTATTATAATTGAACTTCACAATTTCTTCTCAAAAACAATACCTTGAATCTTGCTTAATCATTGCTTGGTTTGAGTGCCTCGCACGGCATCATAGTGTGACGCTTTTAGCCTTTTGGTTGCAGAATAATTGTGCTATAGTTTCGGTGAGTCCACGAGGACTTATTTAGGATGCTCATCCTCTGCTGGATGCATATAGGTGGGCTAGGAATTTAAACTAAAATCTCAGTCTATTTATAATAGATAAATTTAGATTGTGGCCCAACCAACAAGGTCTAAAGAAGCCTAGAAAGAGGATAATTTGGACGAACGTGAGTAGCTGAATTGTCGTGGTCGTCTTTAATCGGTGTTCTTTCTGTAGTGTAAAATGAAGCTGAAAGATTCTTTTTCTTGGACGATTTGTAAAGATTTAGTTTAGTTATCTTGCTTGAATGCTTATCGGTTGAGGGGACTCCATAGTCATTAGGGTTGACTAGCTCCTAAATGTTCTCTGCTGCTTGCGTCCATTTCCACTGTCGGACCCAGATTTTCTAATTCCAAATTCTCTGTGCGAATACTGTGCTATTCTCTGGATCAGTAGATAGTACTCACAGTCACATTGCTGAATCATTTCATACATAGCGTAAAACCATATCATTCATTAATTGAACACATCAGAGTTTACATAGATCACATCGGGTCAATTTTTACAATAAGGGCCGAACAGGCCAAACTGATTATATTACAAAAGCGGAAGCGACAACAGAAGCAAAAGGGTGAGAGAACATCTCTCCACAGGCAAGCAACTGGGGAAACCCGTGTGTGTCCGATATTACCTGAAAAGCTCAGATAATATAGGATGCATGCAAGCATCGACGGAGTCAACGAAACTGAGGCGAGACTAGAACAGCAAAAGGCTAAACTACGCTTCATCATCTCCTAGGCCTCCAACTTCTGGATCCTCGTAGTATGCGTAGTCTTCAGGATTTCCTACTTCTGAGGGTTTGGGGGAAAGAGCGAGAATGAGCACAACTTCCGTGCTCGTGAGCCAATACACAATGCAATAATATACATGCAATGCTTAATAAGGATGGCTCGGGTTCTTTTATTTACTAAAGCAATGTTTTCAATTATCATAATTACAAATTCCTATCACTTAGCATTTTAAACAAATTGTATTTTATTAAAGAGAGTAATTGTGCAATATTTTAATAACAGTAGAGGCTACCTGCACCTTTATGCTTATTTTGATTGAAGCTACCTCCACCTTTATGCTTATTTTGATTGAAGCTACCTCCACTTATCATCACCGCGGAGGTTCATTTTCCCAGGGAAATCCAAATCTAGGGCTAGGTGAGCCCACCATACCTTTCATGCCACCCACAAAGGTTTTTGAAATAGAACTAACTCTAGTAAGGTTCCTATGTCCGTCCTTAACCATAGGCACGGCTGTTCGAACAGTTTATTACTCTGCAGAGACTGCACACTTTACCAACCAGAGATAATCGTCCTGATATGTACACATGCTTCCTTAGACATGTGAATCAAGGGGAGATCACCACAAGGCCTTTACAATGCATCCCTCAGTATTAGTTACACTCGCTAAGGTTTCGCTTGATAAGGGTTACGTCCTTGTAGACCCGTTAACTCTTACCCAAACCCCCTCTTGCGCCATTGTAACGACTTTCGTCGTGCACCTCGACCCTTTTCACCACAAAGGCTTACAGTGTCGCGAGTCATCTACCTGGTACAACTCGTACTGGTGGATACAAATTATTTAGCCAGGTTGTACTTTGCAGACTTGTGGTTGCACTGTTTTACATTGGGAGGTCATCACAGGATTAAGTCCTTAGGGTTATCTAGGCGGTTCATTCCACATTCCATCCACCTTGGGCTACATTAGCACCCATCATCACAACATCCATCCTACCATCTGCCTAGATGGTAAAAGCAGTTTATTAGGGTTTTGAGAAGTAAAACCAATTTAACTCAACCATCTCAGTCATTTACCCACAATGACTTTCCAAAACCACATTCATGTTTAAAAGATGATGATTGGGGTATTTAATTGTAATACCCGAATTGTTCTAAGGAAGAAAGTGCACACGAGAGAATAAAAATATTAAAAAGGGGGGTTTTTCACATTTGTCCGCCAACCTGGGCCTTGGGCCTTGGCCCAGGAGGCCCAAGAGGAGCCGGCCAAGAGGGGGGGGCCTCCCTCCCCTTAAACCCTAGCCACCCCTCCCCTTTCCCCCTCTTTCCCTTCCTTGGCCGCCACTTTCCTCCCCCTCGCCGTGGCAGCAGTTTTCGTTGCCGTCTCCTATGTCACAGCGTTTTTCACTACCGTAGCCTGCCGTGGCAGCGCTTTCTCTACCGAACACCTTCAAATTCTCCCTGCCATCCTCCTCCTGCCGCCGACTACCGTGGCAGCAGTTTTCATTGCCGTCGCTTGTGTCACAGTGTTTTTCGCTGCCGTCGCCGGCTGTGGCAGTGATTTCTCTACCGAGCACCTTCAACCTGTCCCTGCCATCCTCCTCCTGCCGCGGCTTGCCATCACAGCAGTTTTTGCTGCCATCGCCTATTTAGCAGCGTTTTTCGCTGCCATCGCCTGCTGTGGCAGCGCTTCCTCTGTCGAGCGCCTGCAACCAGCCCTGTCGAGTCCTATCGTGGTAGCCAATTTGGCTACCATCTTCTGCCGTGGCAAGGAGAGGGGAAGAGAGGCCAGCAAGGAGCGATGAGCATCAAGAGAAGGAAGGAAAGAAGGAAAAGAAGAAGGAGAGGAAGGAAGAGAGGAGAAAGAAGAGGAGAGGAGAGCCTCGCGGGGAATTCAGCAGGCACACATGTCTTCACGGGTAACTATCATCTCCCTTCTATTTGGATCAATTTAGATTCGTAATTGCCATCAATTAGAGGATCGTTGATCTGCTACGATTAATTTCAGTATTCTGTTCAATACTTGCTCGTTAGATTTCATGAAGTTAAAGTCCGAATCTGAGGATAGCGTATCCTAGAGATTTGTGGGGTTTGTCTTTAGATTTTTATAGGTTCAAAGATCACACAGTTCAGAGTTGTGGTGGCGTCACGTGTGGCAGAGCCGGAGCGGGGCAGACGCGCGTGTGCAGCGTGGAACACACGGGGAAGGGGCGCGGCGATGGGACAAGACGCGGTGGTGGCGCCGGAGTCCACGGGGCAGGTCCGGCGCAGGCGGAGCAGGTGATGGCTTCAGTGCCAGGGGCGGTGTGGGCGCAGCACGAGGGTGGCAGGGGGAGCTCGGGAATAGCGCAGGGCAGGTGCTTGGCATCGCAGGCACATGGGGGTGCTGCCAGGAGGAAGAAGAAAGCGGGGGGAAGAGAAGGCCGGACCAGGGAGAAGGCTGGGGGAGGCTGGGCCGAAAGGAAGGGAGATGGGCCAATGAGGTGCTGGGCTGGGCTGGGTGGGCCGGAAGGAGGAGGGGAAATGGGCTGGGTCCAAGAGAGAATGGCTGAGCCCAAAACAAGAGAGGAGGGCAAAGAGAAAAAGGGCTCAAAATCCGAAAAGGGAAATTCAAACTTGAATTTTAATTCGGGCAAAAGAGAAAAGGTTTGAAACACAAACCCAGGAAGCTAGAGGATTTTGAAAATAATTGATAATTTGAATTACGAATAAAAACCGAAAACCAAATGTAATTACTATTCTCGTTTTCGAAAACGGGATGTTCTGGCAAGCTGGAGAAGGAAGCAGAGCGCCAAAACCTCGATGAGCTACGTCCGTGGTGTAGCTGCTGTCGGTAGGAGGCTCCCGAAAGGTCATGTCCCGATGGTGCTGGTCGGCGACGAGGAAGACGGCGAGGAGAGGAGGGTGCTGGTGCATGTCGGAACGCTGAAGGAGCCCTGCATGGTAGCGTTGCTGGAGATGGCTGAGCAGCGGTTCGGCTACAACCAGCAGGGTGTCTTGAGGATTCCCTGCGACGCGCTGCGATTCGAGCAGATGGTTAACACGGCATGCAAGGCCGCATAGATAGACCGTGTCAGCACGTAGTTGCATTGGTGCTTCCATTCATTCATTATTTCGGATTTGCTCTCTACTTTGGGTACTGGACAGGGTAGATCGATGCATGCAGTATGCCAAATTAAATCGATGTACATCTTGCTCGGATTTGAGCTTTGAACGAAGTATCTTGTCGTCTCATATGAATTATTAATTATAGTTTCTTTGTGAATAAATTTGAACTAATATATTGTATGAGTCTGGATGTTTTCTGCTGTGCACATGTAATGAGCTAGCAAAGCCATCATTTTAATATTATGGGAAATTCATCCATGGTATAGAGAGCAAAGAAGAGAAGTTGTCAATACTCCACTACTCATATGCACTCTGAAAGTACTACTTGTCTTTTTTGTGTTCTTGGCGCCGGGGTGAATTTTTTTAGAAAAATAGGGACAAAAGAGGTACGAATTTTTACGTAGAAAACCTTTGCGGGAAAAAAAACTACGGGCGTCAACCGGCGATGATCACTATATAAGGAGCGATTACAAAACACAGGGGATTACAATGAGGCGTCACTCTCCCCGTACGGCTTACAAGAGATATATAAAGGGGTAAAAGGACTTAGAGTCCAAGTAGGAAACTAATCCTCTAATATGGCATATTCCAAATACGTCTATATTAGAAATTCGGATTACATATGGATCCAAATATTAACAATCTCCACCTTGAGACAAATTTCCTCTTGTAGCAAAATAAAGAATCATCAATCACCAAATGATTCCCCCAATAAGATAAAAATCACCGTATGCCAACTAGTCAGTAGGACTAAACTTTAACACCAACTAAGCTTGAGCAAAGCTCAAACTTAGTAATAGGAACTGGCTTTGTCATCATATCAGCAGGATTAACATGAGTACTTATCTTGCACACCTTGACATCACCTTGAGCAATAACACCTCGAATAAAGTGATATCTCACATCAATGTGCTTTGTTCTCTCATGGAACATCTGATCCTTTGTAAGACATATAGCACTTTGACTATCACAAAAAATAGTAGTGCAAGAATTATCTCAACAAAGCTCAGTGTACAAACCTCTCAACCAAATAGCTTTTTTACAAGCTTTAGAAATAGCCATATATTCTGCATCAGTAGTTGATAAGGCAACAGTAGCTTGCAAACTTGCCTTCCAACTAATAGCACAACCACTAATGGTGAAAACATAACCTGTTAGAGACCTCCTCTTGTCCAAATCACCAGCATAATCAGAGTCAACATAACCAACAAGTTCATCTCTAGAATTCCCAAACTGCAAACAAGTATTAGAAGTGCCACGCAAGTATCTGAAAATCCACTGAACTGCTTTCCAATGCTCTTTTCCAGGATTAGCCATGTATCTACTGACAACACTCAATGCATGAGATAAATCAGGACGAGAACAAACCATGGCATACATAAGAGAACCAAGCTGACCGAATATGGAACTCTAGACATGTACTCAATATCATAATCTGACTCAGGACATAAGGCTGAAGATAATCTGAAATGCGAAGCTAATGGAGTACTCACTGGTTTTGCATCATGCATATTAAAATGACGAAGAACTTTCTCAATATAACCTTTTTGATTAAGGTATAACTTGCCAGATTGTCTCTCTCTAATAATCTCCATGCCAAGAATTTTCTTTGCTGCACCTAAGTCCTTCATCTCAAATTCATTACTCAATTGTCCTTTCAATTTTGCTAGTTCTGACTTATCTTTTGCAGCAATCAACATAGAGAAGCAAATAAATGGCTGAGCCATTAACAGTCTTTAAATAAACACAGCTATCATAATCAAACTGCTTAAAGTCATGAGAGAGCATAAAGGAGTTAAATCTCTTGTACCATTGCCTAGGAGATTGCTTCAAACCATAAAGAGATTTCTTTAATCTACAAACAAGGTGTTCTTTTTCAGGAGTAACAAAACCCTCAGGTTGGTCCATATAAATGTCTTCTTCCAACTCTCCATATAAGAATGCAGTTTTAACATCTAATTGCTCAAGTTCATAATCACGCATAGCAACAATACTGAGTAAAGTGCGAATAGAACTATGCTTCACAACTGGAGAAAAGACATCATTAAAATCAATACCTGGAATCTGACTATAACCTTTAGCAACCAATCTTGCTTTATATCTTGCTGGTTCAGTAGAAGAAATACCTTCCTTTCTTTTGAAAATCCACTTGCAATGAACAAGCTTCTTCTCCTTTGGCAATTTCACTCATTCCCAAGTGTCATTCTTTTCAAGTGACTCCATTTCATCATGCATGGCAGTTATCCACTTATTACAATCAGTGGAGTTAATAGCCTCAGAGTATGATGAAGGTTCTGAATTACCTTCAATTTCTTCTGCCACACTCAAAGCATAAGCAACAATATTAGCTTCTTCAATCAACCTCTTGGGTGGATTAATCTCCCTCCTAGGCCTATCAACTGCAATAGACCGTTGTGGTGGCTGCTCAACAATAGGAGTATCCTCAACAATAGGTGCATCATGAACAACAATATTTTCCTTATCTGATGTGTTATTTGAACCAACAAAATGGTCTACCTGAACACTTGAATTCTACTCACTCTCAACAGGAACATTAGTGGGCAGTTTATCATGAAGCATAGTAGATTCATTAAAGACAATGTTTCTGCTAATCACAACCTTACTTGTTTTAGGATTCCATAACTTATATCCTTTAATACCAGATTTATAACCAAGAAAGATGCTCTTAACAGCTCTAAGCTCTAATTTTCTATTATTAACATGAACATAAGCAGTACAGCCAAAGACTCTCAATTCTGAATAATTTGCTAGGAAACCAGACCATGCCTCAATTGGAGTCTTCTTTTCAATTGCAAGAGAGGGTGACCGATTAATAAAGTAGCAAGCAGTGGAAGCGGCTTCAGCCCAAAAACGTCTATGCAAACCTGCATTTGACAACATGCAACGGGCCCTGGAAATGATGGTCCTGTTCATACGCTTAGCTACACCGTTTTGTTGAGGAGTACCGGGAACGGTGTAGTACCTAACAATGCCTTTAGTCTTGCAATATGATTCAAATTCATCAGAACAGAATTCCATCCCATTATCAGTGCGAAGTTTCTTTACCTTCTTTTTAGTTTGCCTTTCAATCATAGTCTTCCACTCCTTAAATGCTGAAAATGCTTCTGATTTATGCTTCAAAAAATAAGGTCACACTCTTCTAGAGTAATCATCAATAATTGTTAACATATAACGAGCACCTCCTAGAGATGTCTTCCGAGATGACCCCCATAAATCAGAATGCACATAATCCAAAATACCTTCTGTGGTATGAACTGAGGTATTGAACCTCACCCTCTTGTGTTTGCCAAACACATAATGCTCACAAAATTTTAGCTTACCGATGCTATGTCCATCAAGGAGTCCTCTCTTGCTCAATTCTGCCAAACCAATTTCACTCATATGCCCAATGCGTATATGCCAAAAATTAGTAGCATCGGAATCAGATAATGAACTTGAAATTACAGCAACATTACCTAATATTGTAGTACCTCGCAGATGGTACAAATTGACAGATTTAATATCAGCTTTCATCACAATAAGAGAGCCTTTTGATACCTTCAAAACTCCATCTTCACCAGAATACTTGTACCCTTTACCATTAAGAGTACTCAAAGAGATGAGGTTTCTTTTCAAATCTGGAATGTGCCTCACATCTGTCAAAGTTCTGACAATGCCATCAAACATCTTGATCTGAATTGAACCAATTCCTACAACCTTACAAGATGAGTTATCAACCATCAACACAGTACCACCTTCAACAGGTTCATAGGTGGCAAACCAGTCCCTATTAGGACACATATGAAAGGTACAGGCAGAATCAAGAATCCATTCAGCATTGGTCTTAGCACATCCAACAAAAGCAACATGAACTCCTCCATCAGAATTATCATCAGCAGGAGTGGAGGATTTACCTTCATCATCTGGTTTACCTTTTTGCAATTTGTGAGAGTACAACTTCTGCTTGAGATGCATCTTAGTGGTGAGATCCTTTGTCATGCAAATTTGTTCCAGCTTCAGCCATAATGCAGCAGCTGTCTTCTCCTTCAAAACCTCTTGCAAAATATTATTTGATAGATGAAGGTGAATCTGAGATAAAGCCTTACGGTCTTTACGCTTCTCATCTGCAGTCCACGTGATAGGTTGTTTCTGAAACCCTTCTAACGCATCATCCAAATCTATCTGTGCTAACACAGCCCTCATCTTGACTTGCCACAGCGAGAACCTTGTGTCTCGACCCAGGAGTGGAAGATCATACTTTAACGTCGCCGTGAGGAATAAATCCTAAAAATTGCTGGTATTGATCTATATAAATCTAGCAAAAATCATAACCTCTTTTGTACACATTTTGTGTACACGAATCAAAGATCTTAGAAACTCCTGTTGCACTAATTTGGGTGGCCGAAGCAAAATAGTCCAAAACTACCAAACCGGCTGAAGTGAATCAATGATTAATTAAATAATTTTTTCTTGGAACTTGAGCTTGGACCTGTGCTTGGCTGATAGAATAAAGAAAGTAGTAATTTCTTGGACCGGTGCGTTTGATGGACGGCGATTGCTTTTGGATTGGTCTTCTCGGTTTTGTACGCACGCGCTCTGGGAGGAATTTGGATCTGGCTGCTGTCTTCAATTGCACACGCGTGGACCGATGGGCGACCGAGGACGACGCTAGCGCCGCTGCTTCAGATTGCGTCGGGGCGAACGCCGAGGAGACGCGAGGAAAAACGCGACGCGGTTGCTAGCGCTGCTTGGACCGAAACTAACGCGTGCATGTGGTGAAGCGCTGCCCTCGGGAGCGAGCGATGCGCACGGGAGACGCGCTGCTCGACGAAGCCTCGGGACGACGCCGATCGAGGCAGAGACGCGACGTGGAGACGGCGGCGCCGGATCTTCGATCTGATATTTTTTTCCTTCGTGTATCTCTCCGACCCTAATTTTTTTTTGTGCTCTGATACTACTTGTTAGAAAAATAGAGATAAAGAAGATACAAATTTTTATGTGAAAAATCCTTACGGGAAAAAAAAAACCACGGACATCAACCGGTGATGACCACTATATAAGGAGCAATTACAAAACACAGGGGATTACAATGAGGCGTCACTCTCCCTATACGGCTTACAAAAGATATATAAAAGGGTAAAAGGACTTAGAGTCCAAGTAGAAAACTAATCCTCTAATATGGCATATTCCAGATACGTCCATATTAGAAATTCGGATCACATACGGATCCAAATATTAACAAATTTGATATTGAAAATTTATAAGTTTACATGACATAACTTTATGTGTACTATATCCATGATTTTGTTTGAAATTTTTTTGAAACAATGCAGCATGCGCTTTTCGCAAAAGCAAAATTGGTTACAGGATATCAGAAATTGGTGGTATTTGCCCTAGGACACTCCTATTATACATGCGCATTTGCGGAAGGACACTACACTTTTGTGGTTATTTTCCAAAAGACAATCCGGCCAATATAAAATCATTTCTGGGCTGAAGAGGAGAGAGAAGGTTAGTGAAAAGTCCATTTTGCCCTTTTGGTCGGACCTGTCCGTAGTTGGCTCGGTCAGACCATATTAGAGCCACACGCGCATCCCGCTCGCTCGTGCTCATCCCCTTCACTCCCCTCTGCTCTCACTCGGGGTTGGTGCGATCTGAACGGCTTTGGGCAAGGGCACAGAATGTTATTTCAAAAGTCTTCTATCTCCATTCAGCCTAGAAATAATATTATATTGGTCGAAGTGTCTTCCGGGACAAATGCCACTAATTTGCGATGCTTTGTAGCCAATTTTGCCTTTCTCAAATAGGGACGTGGGAACCCTAGGCACCAAAATCACATTCTTATGACTAGGGGTGCTAATAGTCTAGAACCCACCCCAAAACCGACCCAGCCCACTTCCTTGATTACACACCCACCAAACCAACTCAGTCAACTTCTCATTTTCTAAAAACCAAACTAGCCCAACCTATATGCAAAATCAGCCCAAACCAAACCAAACCATTTTCATGAAATGAGTTCCCACCCATTCTCCCCCATTTCCAACACATGGAAGGAACCACTCAGGCCAACTCCTCACCAAAGTTCTTTTGAATTGTCATTCACTGGTTCATATGATACAAGTCCTACTTGCTTAATCCGCTGCTCAAGCACCCGTCGTGCAACAACAAAGCAATGACCACACTTCAATTGAGATTCTCAGATTTCTAAACTCCTTTGTTTACATGCCTCATAGTTCAATCACACATTGAAATTTTACACGCGTACAGCTCACAATTCAAGCACACACTGAAATCAGGCCACAGATTTAGTTCATAAAATGAGTAGGATGGGGGCCTGCAGCAAGCCATCACTACTGAGTACATAACCAGTGAGCCATCAATTAAGAAAATGAATAATACGATGAACAATATCAGGTTGCAAGGGCACAAGCAGCCTCTATCAATGAAAGAGCTCACCTACTTTTTTTTTTCCTGAGAACAAATTTTTGAAATAAGATGAAGTACATGACATCTCGGAGCAAGCATTGGCACCTAGCAGCTAGGGCCTGGGAGCAAGCAGCAGCAGCTGTCGACCAGTATCAACAATATAGGTCTCACTCTTTGTAATAAAACTGCAAAACTTATTGACATTTATACGCTTCTCCGCAGTTCATCACAGGACATGCCCTCTCCACAGGATACATCAGAAGTTGGAAAATACCATGACCGTTGTGTAGGGAGAAACTATTTTTTCCTAAAATGTGCAGAACTCTACAGGAAGCGCTGAAAACGAATTGCATGGCCACAACTCACAACTCAATAGTGATCACAACTTAGAACTCTACATAAAACAAGAACAAATCATAAAAAAACTGAGCTGAGTACTCAGCTACAAGAATCATTCAAAGAACTCAATGAGTTATAGCTCCCCTAAAGGCTGCGCCTTCTGTAGCGTATTGATGGTGTCAAAGGGTTCCTTGTACGATCTCTGCACCTTGTGATAGCGCTCTATTCTCATTTGCATAAGAAAATATAAGTTAGTTCATAGAAATTTGTGATAGATAGAACATCTTTAGAAAAATAACAATTATACCTTCGTTAATTGGAACTATCCAGATTATCAAGAGGCATATAACAAGATTGGATTGATTAAGAAGCCAAAATTCAGAGAACTGAAGCAATGAAAAAGATAATTAGAACCTTGCAGATCGTCAAAGCAGGGCTCCATTGCTCCTTAAGAATATCAAGGCATATG
Source organism: Phyllostachys edulis (assembly GCA_036346405.1). Lineage (NCBI taxonomy): Eukaryota > Viridiplantae > Streptophyta > Magnoliopsida > Poales > Poaceae > Phyllostachys > Phyllostachys edulis. The sequence continues at coordinate 79,565,512 of CM070546.1, read as the reverse complement.
CTTCCATTGCTATTGATATTAGGATGGAAGACCTTTGTCTTGAAAGATACCTAAAAAGGAGACGCATAAAAATAAAAAACGGCACAAACATGCACAAAATGCACATATGCTCCAAATATATGGTCCAAGTACATACTTTCAGTGTGGGATTAGTACTTCATGGTTAATGACTCAAAGAAGTATAAATGAGTATAGTCCTCGAAGAACGAAGAAGCATACTAAAGCAGATTGTTAATATGTGAGCTTAAGGTGAAATAACATCTAACCAGTGCTGTACATGGATCTTATGTTATATACATGTTTTTTAAAGGCACTGTGTTATATATGTTAGCAACCAGATCTTATTATAGTGGTGTAAAACACCCAATCATGTATGACATTCTTAACATACCCTTTTCTTTTGGCATGTTGGCGTCTAGCCCATCTCATAATAAGTAGTCATGTATAAATTAAGAAAAGCTAGATGAAGTTGCAAACAAACATACTAACCGATAAAGCAAATTTACTGCACCCAAGCTATGACTCTAGAATTAACTATGATGTCTGTCAGAAGCACCACCTATTTTAGACAAATATCAGGTTAAGAGAAATCCTCATTTCTGTCAATGTCTCAATTAATCTTCTACAATTCTAAACTCCAATACCTATGCTACAATTCTTGACAGACCCTTTAGCGAACACTGTTTGCCATCAGATTGAGTGATTATCAATAGCACTTCTAAAGTCCAACAGGCACATGAAAGTAATCTCCTGGATATGAACAACTCATATTCAAAACTCAGAACCTAAAAATCATTACCGATGAAATAAAAATCACTATCGATATAGGATTTTAGTAGAAGCCCCTCATCCAACATGTCTCTTTGTGTGTGATATAACAGAGGTGGTAGAAACAAATTTGTTCAGTGACTTACCTACTACAAGTTTTTTCCATAATTGCAAAGATATTGGTTCAACCATTTCTCTACTACCGCATACAACCAGCTTATGCATGCATGTTCATAATTGAGCACCAAAAGAAATCAATATGAGATGTCTTCTTCCTCTTCGCTTCCTCCCTGAGCCGATGCATCTCCTTCAGCCTCTTCCTTTTCTTCTCCAACTTCTTCCTCTTCTCTTCTTTCATGGATCTGCATCCAACAAACATGCCTCAACCACATCAGAAAAAAAATCTAACAATATCTGAAGCCAAGAAGTCAAGAGCGCAAGAGAGCAAGGAGAGAGGCTCACTTCTTGGTCCAGCGCCGGTGGCAACGAGGAGCCGATGAGTGAAGTGGCGGAGACGACAAATCGAACTGGAGGCGCAACGTGTGAAAGGCAAAACGGTTATGTGGGATCTGGACGCGTGAAAGGCTTGGCGGGAAGTCATTGAAACCACATAGATGACGACGAAGCATGTGCAGTGCTTCGATGTGAAGGAATCAAAAAAGGTCAGTAGAGGGGCATTTTCGTAAATTGCCCAATACCGGACAAGTGGTGGTGTGTGAAACCATGGCGACGAAGCATGAGGGATTTGGCCTAATTGTGCTAAAGGTGAACATGACACTTTGAGAAGCATGCGTGAGTTAGACCCATTTGCGTGTGGAATTAACGGGTATCCGTTAAGGTTTTCTCTCTAGACCTAGCCTCCATTATATAAGGGGGGTGGTGTATGATTTGCACACCTACCTAAGCCAAAGAACCATAATGTGAAAATTTGGGGAAAGTGGAGAGAGGAGGCAATGATTTGATATATGTATTGAGAGAGATGAGAGAACTTGTGTGTGTGTTGCCCTAGCGGCTTTGTCCACCCAAGGGAGTGGCGGTAAACATTCATCTCCTAGAAGAAATCAAATCTCCAAATTCGTCCAAGTCTTTCTATTATATGCTCAAGTATTGATTTTTTGATTTTGCTTTGTTTTTGTTGTTCCTTCCTCCTCTCTTGATCTTGCTTTGTACCTAGGACACATGTAAGTGATGGATATGTCTTTTGGAGACTAGATCTCATCCACCTAGGTACTTTCTATTGCAAATACTTGAGTTTGCCCGATTTTGGTGGAAGAAATGATGATTTTTGGGATCTGCTTTTGAGGGCTTTTGACTTGATTCTTGCTGTAATTGAGGGTGCTAGGATGTGTGGAAACCATCATTAGCCATTTTGTATTGATTCCCGCACGAGTTCATCTCAATCATCAGTTTCATATTTGGCCTGGTTTTAGTGCAACCTTCACTCAAACGGAAAAAAGTTGGAACTTTGGCTTCAAGATATTTGATTGGAATAGATTCCTGAAATCCTAATCCTAGAGAAGATGTGTTTCAACTTTCATGAAGTTTGGACTTGTGGGACAAAAGTTAGATCAACGTGTGATTTTGAAATCGTGTTGAAATTCAGTTTCAGTGCTGATTTTACTGTTCACCGGTCTAAGCGCCATTGTTCATCCGGTCTGGCTGATCCGGTGGGGATTTTGGCTAGTCTTGATATTCTTGTTGCCTTGTTCATGTTTGAATAATTCTCTCTGATCTTCGCAACTCCACATAGCTATTGTAGCGAAAGAACCTTGAACTCCTTAATGCAAAAGATTTTTTAAAAAGGTCGTTGATTGTGTGGTGCCTATTCAACCCCTTTCTAGTCACCTCCTCGGTCCAACATACACCCTCAAAATTGTACCAATATTAAATACTGCAATCTAGAAAAATCCATTCTTATACAACAACCAAATATTTTAGAACAAAAAACAACAGAATCTATTTTAGTTCCAACATGCATGGAATCTGATAATTCACCTTCCGTAGATAGAAACAAATGGCTAGTTCTTACTTCGGAGTTCATGAAAAAATTCACTAGATCTGTTTCAGTAGCCTGCTTTTACTCTGCATTAGTTCAATTATTGTGGATTTCAATTATTCTTGTGTCATGGGTCGGGCTACTGTTCACGTGCGTGAACAATACCATAGACACTGTAGCATCGGGATTAGGAAGGGATTACCTTCCCCAATAAGAATATATATTTCCTTAAATAGTTGATTAGTTTCCTTGTATAGAGATTAGGTAATTGGAAATGTTATCTATTAGTTAGGAAGGTTATCTACTAGTGTCGGACCCGGATTCCGAGAATCCAAATCCTTTGTGAAAACACTGTGCTATTCCCTGGATCAGTAGATAGCACTCACAGGCACATTGCTGAATCAACCATACAAGTCGTGATCTAGCACAAATATAATACAACACAACGTAACATAGACCTCATCGGGTCGAGCTTTACAAAAGGGGCCGTGCAAGGCCAACTTGATTACATTAAATAAAAGCAACGTAAACTACAGCGGAAGCAAAAGGCGAGGTAGGGCTCAACTCACACAGGCAAGCGACTAGGGTGACCTATGTATGACGGATATTAACCAAGAGCTGGATAATATCGGTTGTGCACGAGTACCAACGAGTCAACTTAGACTGGGCGAGACCTAAACTATAGAACTATACTACTCCTTGTCATAGCCTTGTCCATCATCTCCTGGGCCTTCGTAGAAAGCATAGTCTCCTTCATCTTCATTATCTGAAGGGTTTGGGGAGAGGAGTGAGAATGAGCACTACTACCATGCTCGCGAGCCAACACACAATGCAATAATATACATGCAAGGCTTAACAAGGATGGCTCAGGTTCTTTTATTTGCGAAAGCAAGCTTTTCAAATACCATACTTACAAATTCCTATCACTTAGCGTTTTAACAAATTGCAGTTTAATAAAGAGAGTAAAGTGCAATAATTAATAACAGTAGAGGTTCCATCCGTCGGAACTCTACACATGCATCTTTTCAATTGGAGCTGCCTCTAATGACCACACCCATTGAGCTCAAAGACTCAGGGAAAATCCAACACAGGGCTAGGTGGCCCTTCCACCATTTTCATACCAGCCACAAAGTTTTGAAATAGAACTAACTCAAGTTATGATTCCCATGTCCGCCTTTGACCGTAGGCACGGCTGTTTAAACAGTTTTAGACTCTGTAGAGGTTGCACACTTTACCCACAAGAGATAGTCATACCCGTTACCCCCCACATGATTCCGTAGTCATGTAGTTGGGCGACCGTCATAGTAACCTTTCAAACTACCTTGCCCTTTCCGTTATCTCACTCATATGGGGTTGCGCCCATATGTTCGCGAGGGATGTTGTACTCACAGCGTGTGGCATAGTTGGACTACCCACGACGTTGGCAACTTCACCTAGTATCGGTGTCCCCGTCAAGCTGGATGTACCGCAAGCTTGCGCGTGCCATTACTCCACCAGTGAGACACATTCAGGGTTCAATAATTTTACTAAGCCAAGTTGCACTTTGCAGACTTGTGATTGTACTTGTTTAACACGGGAGGTCGTGACAAGATTAAGTCCTTAAGGTTATCTGGGCGGTTCATTCCACAAACCAACAATTCTCGTGCTCCCCGAGCACCCACTGCCTCACCATCCGCCCAGATAGAACAAGCAATTAGGGTTTTTGGGGAGTAAAACCAATTTAAACCATTCCTTTCAGTCAATGGACCACCAATGACTGCCCAAATCATTTTTATGTCTGAGAAAATGATGATTGGGGTATTTAATACCCCGGTACTTAAGCAAGACTAGCATGTCGCTTAAGTACAACCTATGACTAGTATTACCATATAGTCACTAGGGTGACAAGGATTAATGGATTCAAATTATCAAGGATGGCATATTGAATTAATTAATCAACAAGTGGGTATTTAACTATCTTAAGCTTTAACATACAGTTGATAAAGAAATAAAGCATGCAATTTTGCTAATTTAAACGAATATAATTCGCATAAAATGTAGGATCAATATGGTCAAAGTATTGACTCGCCTTGGTTAAAGGCAAAGGATTCTTGATACTCTTGGTCTTGATCAACTTGAGGATCTCCGGCGTCTTCAAATCCTAATCAGGCGACAATACCGGAAAAAGGCACAACGGCAAAGAGAGTAAATAAATACACAAGAATACACAAATGAACTCCAAATTAATCAAGTCCTATGTCATTAGCAAGATCTTGATTTAACAAATTTTTTAGAAACTTATTTCATAACTTTTGGGGTTACGACGAGGGAGAACGGGATTTACGAAGTTCGGAAGGGAATTAAAACCCTAAAGAAAATCAGGAGAAAGGGCTAAAAGGCTGACAGGAGGGGCCCACAGCGCAGCCAAAGGATGGGAGGTCAAGGCCACTGACTGGCGGGCCTTTGGCCATTCATTCCCACGGGCTTCCTCGGTTCACAGAGAAAAAGAAAGGGGAAAGCAGAGGAAGGTGCGGCGGCGGCTCTAGGGTGGCGTCGACGTCGGCGAGTGAGGCGGCGGGGCGGCGGGTGAGTGCTCAAAACTGGCTTGCCCGAGGACGGCGACTTCGGGGGCGAAGGCGGCGACACCGGAGAGGGCCTAGCGTGGTGGCGACGCGGCTAGAGGCAGCGGTGGGCTCCACGACCTGATGGCGGACGGCGGTGGAGTGGCGCGGAGGGGCAGGCGGCCCGCGCACCGGTTGCGCGGTGGTGTGGGGAAACCGAAAGGGTGGTCGGGGCGGCTCGGGGAAGACCGAGTTGGTTCGGCGGCGGCGGCCGGGGCGGAAGAGAAGGGGGCGGTGGCGGTGAAGGTCCACGGCAGCGGAGAGGGAGAAGGGTGGTGGGGGAAGGGATCCTTGGGTTGCAGGGCACGCGGTGACGCAGTCGGCCGGGGCGGAGGCTCATCGGAGCGGCGAGGGAGCAGTGAGGCGGCGCGGCCGTCAATAGGGTGCAGCGGACTCGGCTTGCTTCAGCTCTTACCAGGAGAAAGGGAGCGACGTAGGGAAGCAAGGGGCACAGGGTAGCTTATAAAGGCCGCGGGGAAAGCTTTGGCTCCAGGGGTGCACGGGTGCGGCTCGCGTCCGCGGTGCGTGACTCGGGCCGACAAGAGGACGAGCGACGACGTGCGCGGCGCGAACGCTCCGAGGTGACAAGGTGAAGGCGGCCGGGGCCAAGGCGTGCGGCGGCAAGACAAGGCGAAGGGAGACAGGGCTTCGGGGCTGATGACGAGAGCGCGGCGGGGACTGTGGCGACGTGGGCGGCGCAGTGTGCTGTCGGCGGAGAGGACAGGGTGAGGCGGTGGGGGCCAGGGTCGCGACTGTCAGCGGAGCTCGTGGAGCCGGTCGGGGCAGAGGCAACCAGAGGAGCGTGGTGGCGGCGAGAGCATGCGGAGCGGCAATGACCTGAAAGTGGGTGGCGTGTCTGGCAGGCTTAGGCTGGGGAGGAAGAAGAGGCAAAGGGGGAGCTGGGCTGGCTTGGGCCAGGAGAAAAAGGGAAATGGGCCGGGCCCAAAGGAAAAAGGAGGTGGGCTGAGCCCAGGGGGAAAGTGGGCTGAGCCCAAAAAGGGGAAAAAGAAATACGAAACCGACGTTCAAATTTGAATTTTGAATTCAAAGTTTGAACGGAGAAGCAAATTTGAGAAGAGGCTCAAATATGAAAAGAGGAATTCAAGTCCAATTTTGAATTCAGGAATTGCTACAAGGTTTGAAACACAAACCAGAGCTTAGCGGAAGTTAGAAGTTTTTGAAAATAACTGCTAATTTGAATTATGGCGATGAACGAAAAACCAGAATAGCAATTACTATTTATCGTCTGAAAACGGGACGCTACAACTAGTTAGGAAGATCATCTATTAGTTAGGAAGGTCATCATTTAGATTGATTTTATCCATAATTGTTAGAAGAGCCCTCTATATAAGGAGGCTTATTGTAATCGTTGGCATGAAGCAATGATAATACAATAGTCTAAGTCTCAATCGCCTTCATCTCCCCAATCTATAGTCTTCCCTCTCCTCTAGCAACCGACGTCACCCGGCTATCCTCCCGGTGATGTTTAATTACCCTATGATCTAAGGATCATAACAACTTGGTATTAGAGCAGTCGATCCCTTTCCACGACTTCTGCTATCATGGTTATGGCGACATATCATACCATCAGACCTGTCATCGAGTCGTTGGCCATTATAACGGCTAACGCCAACAAGATGACCATGAGTAACAATGACAACAACAAGAAGATGGTGACCATCTTCCTTGACATGCATGTTACTTTAGAGAAGATGATCGCGGATCAGAAGGAGAAGAAGGCGCAACAAGAGGCGGTGGCGTTTCTAGCAACCACGATGTGCTTGTTGCAACTTGTCGCTACTCTCGCATCCTGCCATGGCGTCGCCGGCTTTATCACGGCCTGCGCCAAAGTACGTCGTGGACACCGCATGGCCGCCAAGGTTGCTTGTCGTGCCCTCTCTGCGAATCGGTGAGTTTGCCGCAACCACGCGTGAAGGCAACAATCTCCAAGGACTCATATAGCCATCGCAACCTCTCCTCAATATGGGGTCTCCTAGGGCTTTAACCATGGCCGCCACCACAGCTTGAGGACGAGCTATCGCGAAAGGAGGGGAGTAGTGTCATGGGCCAGGCTACTGTTCACATGCGTGAACAGTACCACAGACACTTTAGCACCGAGATTAGGAAGGGATTACCTTCCCCAATAAGAATATCTATTTTCTTAAATAGTTGATTAGTTTCCTTGTATAGGGATTAGGTAATTGAAAATGTTATATATTATTTAGGAAGGTTATCTACTAGTTAGGGAGATCATCTATTAGTTAGGAAGGTCATCATTTAGATTGATTTTATCTATAGTTGTTAGAAGAGCCCTCTATATAAGGAGGCTTATTGTAATCGTTGGCATGAAGTAATGAGAATACAATAGTCTAAGTCTCAATCGCATTCGTCTCCCCAATCTATAGTCTTCCCTCTTCTCTAGCAACCGACGTCACCCGGCTATCCTCCCGGTGATGTTTACCCAATGATCTAAGGATCATAACGTCTTGTTTCTATTGTGTTCCAGCAAAGTTGGTAGTGTCATGTTTTTTCACTCAAAGGTGATAGCGCTTTATTTAATCTTGAATATTGTCTTACAATCTGATGTTGCACGATCAGATTGCACGATTATCAAGAGCAGGATACTACCCTCATATACGTATGCAAAGCACAAGATGTGCAACCTCATTCCCGCAATTTATTCCTCACTGTGCTGAAACACGATTGAAATCCAGAAGCAGAGATTGGCACTCTTTATCAACTGCGTCCAACAGAGAAAAATCAATCAACACTGCCATGGGCAAGATTTCATGGCAGCACTGTGTCTGTGCACAACCAAGTCTTTAATCCCCTCTCATTTTGCTATAATCCGATAATTAGAACAGCTCGACATGCTAATGCTTCAGTAACTGTAACCTGGGCAGCTTTGAGGATAGTCTTTACAAATGCTTAAGAGGAATTGGTCCTTAAGCTTCTAGGAACATGTTGCATCCTTGAACTCCTTTTCCCTCCAATACAAAAAAACATTGACTCCTTTACAAAATGTCTAACGGAGCCAGCTAGTTTCGCAAGTCTTTACATTGGCTCCCTCCAACTCAAATCATAGCTTTTTCTTGGGTACGATGATTTTCATAACCGAGGTCTGTTGTCTTCCTAGACACAATACCTCTCAGTAAACTAAAAAAGCCAGCCACTTAACTGTAGCGCATTCGACAAAAGCTTTTTCTTGGGTACGATGATTTTCATAACTTACTACATATCCCTTGTGCACTAATATACAAAAATTTGATAAACTCACACGGAATACCATTTTAACTTTTTCAAAGAGAACACAATCATTTGTTCTTCACGTAAATAACAGAAAGGTCTTGTCATTCAGAAATCAACACCATCAGATCCGTGTGTAGCAAACTCAAACCAAATCGAACATAAAACACAAGTTGTGCAAGCACGAAATGCACAAGTCAAGCAGTAACCGTGAAACACAGAGATTGTGCGCGTGCACAGGAACACAATCATTTATTCTAGGTTGCAACTCCCAAGCCACACTAATATAATCACACCAATATATATTGTTGGAGGCACATCCAGTGAGAAGTAATTATTTAAATATCGCCGCAACATCAATCTGGTAGGTAGCAGCATAGTAATCGATGTAGTAACCATGCATCTCAGAGATCACCTGAGCATGAACAACAGAAGTTGGAACCAGTAGAGAAATGTGATCAGCAGTTGAAAAGAAACAAATAGAGTATAATTAGAGCCCTAGATGTTCACATAAGTAGGTATGCTCTGTCAAAAGAAATATCGTAAATAGATTTGAACTTATTGTAAACTGATAGGGATTCTGACCTGACAAGAGAACCTCTGGGCATGGCCTTCTCACAGCAAGTCCCAAGCCACACAAACATAAATGCGCAATCACAAACTTATAGCATTGTAAACACACGGTAGTAAGTGCTTAAATGGTCGCAGCAACATCCTGTAGGTAGCTGCATATTGGCCCATGTAGTAGTAAGCTTGCATCCGCTAGATTACCTAGATATCAAAAAACAGAGAACCGAACAAGCAAAACCAGTTGATCAGTAGTTGAACAGCAATGAGCAGAACATACTTATCTCACAAGCTGCGATGCAAATGATTCTAGATAGGTATAAAGTGAAATCACATTATACAACTAGAGATATGTGCATACCTCAGAAGTGATCCTCTCGGCATGGTCTTCTTGTAGTAGCGCGAGTGTCGTGGTCTGAAGAGGTGGCGGGCGGCTTGCCTCCAACCCATCCCACTCCAGCTTGTTCCACCAGTCCTTCTCGCAGTCCACCACCGCCGGTAGCTTATCACCTCGCCGACCACTGTGAATGGCTGGCAGCCGCCTGAGACTCCAGCAGCCCCTTAGCTTGATGGTCTCCAGCGCAGGAGCCAACATATCGGTTTCACATATATGCTGCAACATGGGGAGATCATGGAGATGGATGTGTCTGAGGCTTGGGAATTCTATGCGGTTAGCAGATTTTCCTTTGTGAGGTTCCCCCTTTGGGAAAATCTCTGTGAGCTCGCCACAGTATGTAATGTGGATGGTTTCCAAGCTAGCCATGGTGGGGAAGGACCAGGGGAGTATAAAAGTGAGCCTGGGGCAGGAGTGCAGGTGTATATACCGTAGTTTTTGAAAGGCAATGACAGGTGCTGTCGTGTCTTCATAAAACCTGATCCTGCTCCAAATGCATTTGACCGCTAGTAGGTGAGACGCCCAAAGGGTCTGTATGCTCATGAAAGATTCTACTTTCATGGGACCATCTAGAAGGAACACAGCATGCAGCTTGGGGCACCTGTCAACACGACACCATCTCATATTATTAAATTGGTTTTGAATGGCTTGTGTACCAACATTAGCAATAGTGATGGAGGAGTGGTCGTGCACATGCAGGGATTCAGCTGAACGCATCAACAAATCCATATTAGGACGATCCTGTCTGCTTTCCCAATTACATCCTCCTTCAGAAATTTCAATATGACTCTGCAAAGGTTCATGTTGCACGTATGCTTGCACTGAGCAGCCATCTTCACCATCCTTGTCGACAACCTTGACAGGGACATCCGTATAGGGGAATGACGACCCAATTGCTTGAGAAACGCTCAATTTATCACTGAGGCTTATTTCCTTTTGCTTGTTGGTTCCTTTAACTTGTGTATGGTTGATCGTATGAGAGAGATGTAAATGTAAATGGGGTGACCCATCACAGTACTAAAAAATCTACCATTTCTAAAACAGAAACCTCGAAGGAACCTGGCATCTGCAACAACTATGAGATGAGACCCCTGACAATCATCATCCAATGCCCTTTTTATCTGGACTCGGGTGTCTATGCGTAGCAACTTCAGTGGTGGATTTCTCGCATCACGCCATTTCAACCAGTGAAGATTCTCACAGCCCAACATGAAGAGCAGCTCAAGTTGTTGGGTTTCCATAACGTCGAGATCAAGTTCTTCGATTGCTGTGTCAGAAAGGTTCAGCTCCATGAGGTTTGGCAATCCACGAAAGAATACACTCTTAAGCTGTGCACAACCTTGTAGAGAGATCATAGAAACTCTTGGAAACTCTTGACTAGTACGAGCACTGGGACGCATCTTTTTTTCTGGCATATCTAGTGAATGCTTCCACCCGGATGCTGGTCCAAATCCATCGAAGCTGAATGACTCCAATGATGTAGGGAGGACATCAGGTTCAACATGTTTCAACCCAGCACAACCATCAAGAATAAGCACCTTTAGTCTACTTGCCCCAGATAAATTTGGCAAAACTTCCATGGCACTGTTGCCAGATAAGTCGAGAAGCTCCAGCTTTTCCATTTCCACGAGCAACTCCTGTGCTATAGTCTTCAAGTAAGGAGAAGATTCAATTACTCTGAACCTGAGAAGATTATGCAGCAATTTTAACTTGGGTGTAGTCATGCACCAGGTCCACCTATTAGCTCCAGCGGACTTGACATTTAACTCCCGGAGTTGAATCATTAGCTTCATCATCTGTGGGGATAAAATCCAAGGCCAATTTGTGTAGCGTATGTCCAACACCCATAGGCTTTGAAGACATGTCCATTTCTCCTCATGCTTCTCAACTGATCCATCGGTTAACTCAATGTCTTCGCAGCTGTCTATCCAGAGAAATCTTAGGTGGTGGCAGCAGAGGAATGGAGGTGATGCAAAGCTGAAGGTACAACAAGAGAGTTTTAGCACACCAAGTTTGCTGGACTGAGGAAACAAGTCTTTTGGCAACGTCATTGGTTTCTGCAATGCCAAGAAATAGGACGTTGTCTCCTGGGGTATGGTCTGGATATTTTGTTTCTCCACATCCTTTGATGTGATTGAAATCCATCTGGTCGAACCACATTCTCTTGATTTGTTCAGTGGGAAGATGCTCCGATCGCATCGCTTCACAAAGTCTGCTGCTGGCCTCCCATGCACTCTCTCCTTCTATGATGCCATCACATACCCAGTAGTTAGAAGCATGGGCATCCTGATCATAGCCGCGGAATTTGCCACGACCATCACGCAGTAATACCATATACAACCAACAATCTGTAGCTGTAGCTGGGCTGATGTCATGCCTACCGATACAATGACAAAGTTCTGCAGCCTCTTCATGCACTAATGTTGTTATATCTCTGTCGGACAGTCCATCTATGGGCCATGTACGTTGAACAACATGCGTGTTTTTCGCATCCTTCAAGCTGAATGTGGGCTCAATTCTAAACCTCCCCCTAAATGTCCATACTAGTTTATTTTCTGTCCAATCAAATGCAGGAATACCAAATCTTCCTAAATCGATCTCAGCATCACTTCCATTATGAAAGATGACCAGAAATCTGCTGTCCTTCAAGGCTCGAAAGATGTGGCCAGAGACGTCAGCTATCTCAGCTCTTGAGCTTTTTTCTACTCCAATGAAGTCGTCGTCTTGGTCATGTTTATCAAAAATGGCCATCACAGATTTGTCAAGCTTCAATTCCTCTGCAATTCGCCTCTGCATTGATCTTCTGCTTTGCCACGTTGAGCAATCTATGTGGATAACTTTGTCAAAGTTGAATTCTTTAGACTTCAATAATTCCGCTAGAGCGGCAAGGACGGCTGATACGCCAATTCCATTCCAACCGTCAAAGCATACAACATTCTCTCCGTGCCTATAATAACTATTGTCAGCACCATTGTCCAATCGTCTTCGAACTATCCCGTCCACCGCATCACCAATATTTGACACCTGGAGGGTCTACAGAAGACAAAGTTAATTGGGTGTGGGTCACAACTGTCATTCCAGTGTCAAATGAAAAGCATTTACAGCAAGTAAAGCACTGCTACTCCTAGTATTAGAGCATGTACAATGGTACAGATAGCTGCTGTTTATAGTAACTTTCTATATCACCTGTAAACAGTACTAAAGACAGCTCATACAATATGTTGTGGTGATACAGTCGGCAACAGAATTGTAGACAACACACAATCTTTTAATGATTTTCTTGATTCTGGTGCTACAGTCAGTTACAGGATTGTAGACAATACATTTCTCTCTCTTTATTCTCTTTCATCCACATCAGTTTAAATCCTATATGACAGAGGCTATAGATAACTGATGTAAACCTATTGTACGTCACCTTACACTACTAGGTGTTCATCGATTTTAACCAGCACGCGTATGTGACCAGGTGTTGTATGCGGTAATTCCTTTATTGCATGGTATCAATACACTGCTGCTAGTCTGGCTGCATCTATGACGACGTATGTACCAAGAGGTGATCCGTCTGCTAATCAAACCAGCGGATTACCACTCACAACTAAATGACAAAAGCGTTAATGATCCCATTCACTGCCCCCACAACCTTGTTTATCAGAGCATGTACAATGAGTTTATATCGGCCGTCTATAGTCGTTGTCACGTAAGATTTTTGTTGACGTGGATGAAAGAGAATGAAGAGAGAGAAAGATGTTGTCTACAATTCTATAGTCGACTGTATCACGAGAAACAAGAAAAGCATTAAAATATTGTGTGTTCTATAAAGACAACAAAAAAGATATCAGCTGTCTGTACTATTGTATGAGCTATCTTTAGTGCTGTCTATAGGTGACATGGAGAGTTGCTATAGACAGCAGCTGTCTGTACCATTATACATGCCCTCACGTGCTACTACTGCTGTGCCGTGTAGGAATTTAATATGAAATTGCTGTGAAAGTTCAATCTTGCTCCCTCTGTTCCGTATTAACAAACTTATTCTATCTAACCTAGGTTGGGACAAGAACTTTAATAAGTTGTACAAAAACCATCTACAGCCCGTTTTAAGAAGTTTTAGCGCAAGATAAGCAGCAATTATAAGCAAAATATTGCAACGGATGCATCGGCTTGGGAGTTATAATTAAATTATAAAGTATAGTTACCATACTGTACTAACTTCCTAGTAATGCAACTTCTTCAAATATCTTTGGCAACATCTCAATTAAACCCTGTACGGCATTTAATTGAAGTGTAGCAACAAGCGCACCGCAATTGAAAAAAGAAAAGAAAATCATGGTGTGCGTAGTCTGACGCACCAGCTCATATGTGTACGTGACCAGTGAGTGGTTGCACTTCCCTCTCTTATTCTAGAAAAAGTATGAATTTATATATTATAACATCCCAAAATTTTAAAACCAGAGTTATTGTTTTCAAAATCATCATTTCTACATTTTTAGGATTTTCAAAATTCTATGCATTTATTTAAAGTTTTTCTTTCTATTTTCTAGCATATGTTTTGGAATTTTAGAAAATAATCAAAGCTTGATCTAAATCTAGAAATAATTTATTTAAGTTTCCAATAATCTAACTAGCCTCCCCAAACAATTTCATATTTTTGGAGCTCATTTACTAATTTAAAAATGAAACTTCATTTCTGAAATTAAATCAAATCAGAAGAGATTATAATATCTGGAAATCCTTGTCAGGCTGAATCCTTTTTGCTCGGCCCAACCTGCTACTATTTTGGCCCGTATCCGGCCTGCACGCCGTCGTCACCGAAGCCGCCTTCTTCGTGTCGTCTCCCTTTGTCGAAGGCGTATTTTCGCTAAGGTGTTTTCTCTCTCGCTGTGTTTGCCGCTGCCACTGACCAGTGGGCCCAGGTCCCTCCTGGCAGACATCATGATCCACCTCCCACGCCAAAGTGTGCGCGCACACCAAGAATGTCATGACACTAGGCGCTAGCAATGTCGTGCTACCTATTGCTGCAGCTATGCCCTCGCTTTGCCGTCGCCAGCGCCGCACAGGTCTACCTAAGCCATCTCATCCCCGCCAGTGACAATGCCACGACGGTCTCGACCCGTGAAGAATCCATGAGGAGAGCGCCCTCGTCTCGCTAGTAAACCTAGAGCCATGCCTGCCGCTTCCTCCCAAGTCCTCGTTGTCTTCATTTGACCTGTCCGTAGCCTCTCTCTCTTTGGTTCGCCCGGAATGCCCTCATCATTCTTAGCTCGGGTATATGTGTAATGTCCCATTTTTAATTAAGAAATTTTGGCTAAGAGAATTGGGTTTCAGATTTTGGAATTTGAAACTAGGCCCATTAGATGGATGAGGGGGAGAGAGTGGTGCCCTAGCCGCCCCTGTGCCCTCCCTGCCCTAGCCGCCTCCCACTACCGCCCCTAGTTCTATTGCTGCTGGCGACATCAAGGAGAGGAGAAGAGGTCCAGCAAGGAAGGAGGAAGAAAGAAGAAGAAGGAAGGAGAGAGACGGAAGAAGAAGAAAAATAGGGCTTGGTGTTCATCATCCAAATTTCATGGGTAATGATCTGGCCAACCTTGCTTTGATCATAGATTGACCTTTATTCAAGGCTTAGATTAGTTTGGTCGCAGGAATCGTTTGTTTTGGGATGCTTTAGTTCAGTTAATTGTACTACAGAACCTTACAGGGGGATTTTGGGGTATCTCTGTCCCGAATCATGGTTTTGCCTAGTTAGAAAAGTTGTAGATAATTTCCTTAGATTTCCATAGAGTCCAAGATCATTAAATTTGGATAAGCGAGTAAAACGTTATGCCCTCGGGAGTTGTGAAGATTGCATAAATACGTATATTAGATGTGGAAATTAAATTACGGTCATCACAATGTTTAGCTAGATAATTCTCTGTATATTTCAGAAATATTATTGTTTGCTATTTTTCATGTCGTAGAAAAATAGTTATGAAATTATGAAGTCTACTGTTTTGTTAAATTCCAGTATAACCTTCAGGATTGGAAACGGGGATCTAGATGGAAAAATAAGAGGATTTACATAACTTAGATATTGTGGGGAATTTCGTGTAGATTCCATAAAATATAAATTTTAATATATTTGGAGTCCATTTGCAAACACTATTAACATTTGATCACCGGGACAGCAGGTAGGTCGTCCACTGAAGTTGAGTTAAGTGCGCTGGGATTGTGTGTAGGTGCGATAGTGTATTGGTTGTTGATTGTGTACTGGTGTGGCATGTTTTGAGATATATTATTGATGTTTGTCTAGGGAGTGTTGCTTCGAGTTCGGTGTCGCCTTGGCATCGTCCTGTCTTTTGTGGCTAAAAGGCAAGTGCATGGTAGAGCGGTAGACAATAGTTTGTTGGTCCTTGTCTTTACAATTGAATTGATATGATAATTTTTTAAGCTTTAGTATGCTTATTTTAAATGGCATAATAATGACAATATGACATCATGATGACACAGCCATGGGGATGACATGGTAATGATGATAATGGATAACATCGATGACTAATGAACATTGTTGCATCATTTGCATTGCATCCAGCCAGGGTGGTGAGTACTACCATGCATATGGCTAGTTTGGCGTGCTCTTGATAAAATCCTACAGAGGTAGGGACCCCGTCCTAAAGAAGATGGGGGAAGAGTAGTTCATTGACGGGTGATCACTCCGCTATATCGATATTAGCCGATGAGTTGCATTTGCATACATGAGAAGTTAATGATGTTTCAATTGAAAGATGAACTATTTGTTTATGGTTCTTATTTGTATGTCTTGAGTCATGGACTCAACCTTGCTTTGTTGTTGATTTTTTTAGGTGATTGTTGATGGCGACATGCATGGGATGGAGAAAAAGCTTGTTATGGGTTTCACTCAAATTTGATTTGATTAAAGTAGTTAATTGGTTAAAATTGAAATGGGTCAATTTGGAATGAAAAGAGGTTAATGAAGCTTGGCTCGATAGTGGCTCGTTAGCTCGCTTTTAAAATAATCACTTAAACAATAAATAAAATGATTTTAAGTCAAACTATGTCAATTTCGAATGAAGCTCAATAATAGCTCGTTAAGCTCGATAGCTAGCCCTAGATGGAGTAGCACACGTTCATGATATGCACTGATCACACAAACATTATCTATTTAGAGTGATTTCATTTAAATCTGGTGACAATGATTATTCTCCTTTACATTTATTCACAGAGTTGGTTATTAATTAGTTTGTATGCTTGAGACTTTAATTGTTTTATCACTAGTTGATTTATTATTCTTGTTACCATCCTATGTACCGGGAGAATGGTCCTGGCGTTTCTTGGGTGCGGATATGCCAAGCGTTTCTCGAGTGCGGGTATCCTAGGCGTTTCTCGAGTACGTGTATCCTGAGCATCCTTGGCACGTATGACCAAGCTGTGAACTTTTATCCTTATGCATTTATTATGTTTTAATTGATTCATTTGTGACCCGTGGATGCATGCGTGCTAGAATTATTGTTTAATTAAGGTTTAAAGTTGTAGCTAGAGTAGTTAGGTGACATTCTGGAATCAATGTTGGGCCGGGTGTTATAGCATGCTCTGCTGTGCTCCACCGAGAAAATCTCCTGTCCCTGGTGAGCTCTTGCCTCGCCACCCACGTCATCTAGTTCATATTTACTCCCTGATCACGTTACCCCTCTCATTTTTAGATTTTTCCGCTGAGGACCATCTTCTTCTCGATTTTAGGGCGCAACCTCCGCCATCGGCAATTCTTCCTCCCAGTAAGCCTCTCGCCTGAGCGTGAGCATCTTAAGTATCCTTAGAGCACCCTCTTCCTCACTACACCAACCATTTGCAGCCTAGACTCACTGAGGAGCAGTGTCATCATTGACCCCTCTGTCACCTCCACTGCTCACCGTCGTTCGGCCACCACGGAGCTTCTGTGTCATTACCAACTACACCTCTGTGTTCGTGGTGAGCTTTTGAAGCTTTTGCGCTGCTCGCCTTAGCTTCTTGCCATCATTAGCACCATCCCCGTAGTAGTTGAGGTTGCGTCTTCACTTTTTCTTGCCGTAGTTCTTGTACCGATGACTTTTGGTCCCTGAGCAAGCACCCGTAGCATCACATTGCACCCCTGAAGCCTTCCCAGCTCTCAGTGTTGCCTCTTTTGCTTTCTCACGCCAATGTCGTCGCAAACCCGACAGACTTTGCCGCCTTCCTTCGCCGTGTTGTCATCTCCGTCCACCTCTTTGGCCGTCGTGACTACCTGAGTGATTGCCGTGGTCTCCCCTATCCATTCCCGAGCTTGTTCATGCCCCTCCGGCACTCTCTTGCCGTCGACAAGCTCACCAAGCTCTCGGCCATGGCGCCTGTCCCCTCTCTCTATTTTCTCTCACCGACAAGTGGGCCCCATGAGGTTTAGCGCTAATGATGTTGTTACGATTAGATTGTTTAATCCTGTCTTAAGCTTAATTAGTCACTCATGCCTAGGCCCAAATCATTAGGTTAATTAGAATTCTAATTTAAACCGGTATTAAGGCCTGAGTCACTAAGATGTGGGTCCCACAACCTCGTTCACGCCTCTGTGAACCCAGCACGCCATGGACTCGTCCCCCACCTGGCAGTCGGATGACACAATAAATCTAGATTTTCCTTTAGAAAGAAAAATGAAAATCCCTGCACAGCGTTTTCTCTTTTCTTTTTCTAGACTCCAAATTATGAGCTTTCATATGTTGCATTTGAACTCCAAATTAAGTGAAACTTGTTTCTAAAATTTTCTAAAACCATGAACTTTAATAATATACTAAAATATTTTAATTTTTTGTCTGTTTGAATTTATTTGTGTCTCATGGGTTTTTATCGATTATATACCGATGTTCTAGAATCATACGTAGTTGATCTAGAGCAAGAACTGGTGTTCAACGAGAAAGGCAAGCACCCTCCTTTGACCATATTGATCCATATTTCAATGTTATGTATATTGTTTGCTCAAAATATTATGCATGCTTAATTAGAGTAAATTGCTATGTAATAGTTTAGTATTTAGTTATCGCCAATCATTGCATTAATTCTACCTTGAAAAGTTGATACCCTTACTGTTAGGAATATTATCCACTATTGGTAATAATATTTGTAAAATTTTATAATAGTATAGGAGGCTTGTGCTTAGTCGTGCTTAGGTCAATAATGGTACAAACGGTGGGATTCGGTAAAACAAAGTTTTGGATACTATGGGAAAGTGTTTTTGCAAAATTTGGACATAGGGCTTACCTATGATATTTTGGATAAAAATGTGAAAATAAAATGGTTTCAGACTTGGGCGAGTTGTTTGTTGAGACTGGTGTAGTTTGCACGAGAACTCAGTTTGTGTTGGTCTTGCCCAGGTAATTAAGGACTGGACTTTGATGCCATTGACCCAAACATTTTCAATGCAATCACATGTTCAGAATGGGTTGGACCTGGCCAAGTAATTTACCAAGTCCGAGCATTAAGCTCGCAGGTTGTAGTCGGTAGGCGTTATATGGGTTGTACAGACGATGGTAAAGGACGTCTATGTCTGTAGGGCACTTGCATTAGACGATTGTAAGTGGCGTCCATGTCCATGCAAGTGTTACCAAAACAATTGTAAGCTCTCTTGATGATTGTAAACGACGTTCATATCTTTAGGAGTTAGCTCATAGGGTGGGCTGATGTAAGGGTGTGGTATTGTAAAGACTTTGTTGTGATCTACTTCGTCGCACGCCCAAGGAAGCGTGTCATGGCGGACTGTATAAGTTGACCACATCGTGTGGGTAAAGTTGTACATCCTGTGCATAGTGAGATCTTAAATCTATTCAAATAGCTGTGTCCCCAGTCATGGACATCGCTTGGTGATACCACACTTTTTTTATTTTTTCTGGTTTTCTCTAAAAATAGTTCTATTGGGATTTGGTATGGATGTTGGATATCCATGCTCGAAGGATTTTGACAAAGGACCGTCAAAAGTAATGTGATGGCAAAGGATAGTCATGGATCATAACTACTATATGCTCATATGTTATTTCATATTAAAGACAAATGGCTTTATAAAGCTGCTCTTTAAAGGGTAATATGTGTGTTGCAAATAAAACTCGCTTTAAGCAAAAGAAACTAGATAGGATGGCCATCCTTTGATATAGCTTGCATATATTCATACCTTTGATATAAAGTCTTGCGAAGTGCATTCTTGTACTCACCACTGCTTGTTGAACAATTATCAGAGCAAGAAATTGGATACCCGCGTTCAACTAATGTTATGTCGTGGGAGTTGGAGATGATGTTAGTGCCGAATTCTAGGGCGTTAACCCAGTCGGTTGCCCATGGGTTATGACATACCACGTGGGTTATTTATCCTAAATTATTGTTTATTTCTGCTGCAAGTACTCTTAATTGTGATTTATTTGGCTGGTCGGCCCTATTGTGTAAAACTCGGTCTTAATGGCCTGTGTTCAACTGCTTAATATTATATGCTACTCTATTTTATTTACCCGTGTATGGATGTGATTCAATGTTGTAAAATGTGTGCGCTAGCGAGGACTAACACGGTATACACATAGGATTCGGAATTGAATCTCTGGGTCCAACATATATTGTAGATGAATAGGATTAAGATATTGTAATCTTTGGGAAATGTAAATATATAGTAGGTAAATAGGATTAAGATATTGTAAACATTGAGATTCCAATTAATATCATGCTACGAAATAGTAGATGAGTATGTCTCTTATCAAGTTACATGTTTGGACCCATCGTCTCTTTTTTCTGGGCATTATGCATTTTTTTGCTTGTTTAATTTCTTCATGCATTTCGAGATGATGACGTGGCAGTCAATGTGGCGAGAACCGCCCATGATACCAGTCTAGGGATGTGATTTGCATAGTTTTGATATTTGAGGGATAGATTCTAAACGGTATTGGAGATAAGGGGAGAAAATTAGACTCCGAAAAGAGTTGAGGGACCACATATATATGAACTTTTTCCATTTTGTTGAGGGACTACATATGGACTTTTTCCACAAAATTTCATCTATAAATGTAAGTGCATCTAAAAAGGTTGAAAAGTTTGACCTGAGTTACAAAGGATGGTTACCCTTCCAAACCTTTATAGATATTAATTGTTGGAAGCTATATAATCCTATGAGGAAAAAATAGCTACAAATTCTCTAATTAATCAGACAAAAGTAAAGAGATCTAATTCCTCAACTAATGGACCATCCTATTATAATGGTGTAGAAATCAGGCCTACAAGTTTGATAATTCAATTCAAATATATAAAAGAGAAAGGCAAAATTGGCTACAAGATACCGTTATTTTGTGGCATTTGCTGTGGTACACTGAAAATTCGGTCTATGCTAAAACACATTGCAAAAATATGGCTCTTTGTTGTAGGACACCGTGTCCATCATATATAATATCATTTTTGGGTGAGTCAGGAGAGAGTACGCTGATGAAATTTGCATTATACCCTTTCGGTCAGAGCCATTTCATGTAGCGGTCAGCGCCCATCAAACCACCTTAGTCACCCATTCCCTCTCACCCGCATGGACCATCGAGTCCGTGCTATTCGGTTCAACCAGATCTAGATATGCCGAGGAGCAGCCATTGTCATCTACGGAAATCTCTCTCTCTAACTGAGCCAGAAATGATGCTATAATAGACACGGTGTTCTACAGCAAAGAGCCACATTTTTTCGGTGTTTTTCAGCAAATACATGAATTATCACTGTCAAACAGTAAATGCCACAATATTATGGTGTCCTATAGCTAATTTTGCCAAAGTTAAAATGTACTCAAATTTAGTTCTAATTTTCCAGGATATATATCCATCTAAGTTTCAAAATAACATTGAAATTCAATATGAAATTAAATTAGTAATATATAAATTCATATCAAAAATGATTATAAAATGGAGTTAGCTTAAATCTTTGAAACGACATTGATTCATGACTAAACTTAAATTGGACAATTACATACATTAAAAATTAAGAAATACCACTAAATTATGAGTTGCAATTATAGTCCCCATATTAATCCTAGGAGGGAAAAGTCATATAGATTTGTATATTAATATGAAGAAAATAACTGCAAATTCTCTAATACATCCACCCAATGGTCTTACCTCGTAATGGCTTAGAAATCTAGACTACAAATTCATATTCCAATGAAGAACCCACATGTCATGTTTGAAATAAAAATTTGAACTGAACATCAATAAGTACAAACTAAAATATAATGATATTTTGGACTAAAATAAATTCATTTTGGAAGTATTTGAATTGAACTTGAATAAGTAAAAACTAAATATATTGAATTTCTGGAATTTTTAACAAATAAAATTGAAGTCAAATAAGTTCGGAATATATGAACTAAAATTTGTCAAAATAGTTAAATATAATTATTTTTTATTTGAAGAAAATTGTAATTATATAAAGTAAAAAACTTCAAGTAATAAATCCAAAACAAAATGGAATTCGGAATTAATTTCTGCAAACTATATATGCAGTTTCCTGAATGTTTTCTTTTAAAAACAGCACTCAAGATCTATCGATTATGGTGTTTAACGAACTAGTGTAGTTGCTAATGTGAGCAGTTTTCTTTTTTATCGGATGTCTAGAAAGCACGAAATGGCATTACAAGTTCTCCACTTACGCTCACGTCGGGTGGCCTGAAGCCCGGACACTTGGCAGGCTAGTACCTTGCATGGTTGCGACACAATATTCCGTCTAACGAAGTCTAGTAAATGCCATGTCGTGAATTACCAACTCATATAGAAAAATGTCATTTACCATCAAGACTGTACGTACTGAAATTTGCTAAACAACAGAAGCACGAGCACCCTGATTGGTGAAGAGAAGAGAAAATGCACGAGATAGAGGGTATACCACTTGTTTCGCCATGATGCCTTTATTGAAAGATGGCCTTGAACGAAAATGGTAGTAAATCTAACCCATCAAGTATCAGCCGAAAATTAAACCCTCTAATTCCTGCACACAGCATGTCATGTTTGTTCATCGACAATGGCAAACCAACACAAAAATTTTGTCGACAGAACAAAGTCGGCAAAATGCAGATCGAAGCTACTGAATTGTTTCTCGCACCTCGTCAATTAGCAGCCCAACAGCCAGGAGGAAGAGAGAGAGAGAGTTCCCAGGAGACCACTTGAGATATATCAGACGCTCAGCTACCAAAAGTGCAGAGCTGTTCAAATGAAATCTATCGATCTGTGGTATCAATGCCTTGGAATTAAGCTGCCTCTACACTTTTGGCGTTGGTTTGGCCAGTGTTGCTTTACTTTCTCTAAAGCATAACCGTGCATGAATGATTATTTGCTTGTAGCTGGAGTTAAAGATATTTGGCCATGGCTGTCGTGTGAATTAAAGAGTACCGGTCGCTTGTTCACTCAAAAAAGTTGATTCGTTAAGAAGTAGGGACAAGGCATCTTGTGTTGCCAGTAGTCGATGCGCGCGCGAGGTGAGATCGCTGAGACAACCTTGTTTCGAGTGTTGCTGTTACACATTACGTATGGACTACCTATCATTCTACCACTGATCTTTAATTAGAAGCAAGACTTATCTACAAACAACCAGTGAGATTAAATATACCTCCTTCTTTTAAGAGGACTAGAAAATCCCACAATAATCGTTAAATCAGAAGAAAGCAAAACTCCTAGAAATTCTCTCATTAATCGAGAGAAAAATAAAGATCTCACATGTCTATTAGATGGCCCACGTATAATTATAATGGTGAGGATATATACAAACAACTAGTGAGATTAAAGGTACCTCATTCATTTAACAGGACTAGAGATGACTAGGATTAAAACCTCTATGTATTAATTTAATACATAAAAGACCATACGTCTTCATGGTCGTAACCTCTAAGGCTAACGACCTCACTGGTCGTGAGGATTCTAGAGGTTACGCGATGTGTACCCTGGTCGGACTAGGTTTTGACTAGGTAACTGTTCGGAAAAGCTATGAACTGGTATTTCTTACCGTATGATGAATAGAACACGTGCTGAATGTTCTTGTAACACCCTGGCTATTTGGAAGCCAAGATGTCACTTAAATACTCTAACATACAGCCACATTGCGGAAGAATCTGAATGATATAACATCTAAAGGCATAAATAAAACAACCCAACATGGAGAAGGTATCCTTCCTTCACCATTTAAATGTATTTATTACAGTTCATCGTTAAACAAGGATCACAAGCAATAATAAATCAACTGTATTAAGAGGAAGGTATCCTTCCTTCTCCATCTAAACTTATTTATTACAGTTCATCAATAATAAGTGAAAGATTGAACTAATTTATAATCTTGAACTTAAATAAGATGCTGTGAATGAGTAGTGCGTGTCTACTCCCTCCCAAATGAGCCAACATCAGTGATTACCTAAATAAATAAATAAACAAACAAGTGTGAGTCCAAGACTCAGCAAGTACAGTGAATAAATGGAACATATCACAAACATTAACAAGTCAACATCATTAAACCATATGAAGAAATCACAGAACGAGTATTTGAATGAATGGAATGAATGAAGTGAATGGAATGGAGGGACTACACACATGCATATACCGGTATTGCTAGTGACACACCCGTCGGTGTTCACTTAAGCCCGCATCTTAACAAAAATGCGGGGATCCAAGTCCCGTATAAAGAACATTTCATACGGGTGTCCCAAAACGCCCACATTGGAATAGTGAGGCCCACATTGGAATGGTGGGTCTTACGTGCCCATCCTGGAATTGATGGGTCTTTTTAATCCACTCCCGTGGATGGAACATGAATAATGAATGCATGGAATGAAATGTGTATATTGAAAAAACACGCTCTCTAATCATGGAGATAACACACATATGGAAGGAACATGAACTTAAATATTATCATCTCCAATCATGGATTCAACACATATGAAAGACCATAGACAATCCAACTTCTCTTGAATCATAAGAACTCACAGTATAATCATAAAAGCATTCATCAATCACAATCATTAAGATAAGCAATGTACTTGCCTCTCGCGATGCGACGCGTTAGCAGGAAAAAGTGGTGCTCCTAAACCCGAAGCTTCACCTCCTAAACAATTAAATAACTGAAATAAGAACGTGATGAACACGACACTACTTAACAACGTTCTACATCGCTTCCCCGGTGAATCAAGATTTATCTAGAAACCCTAAACTGAAACCAACGCATTCAGTCAAATAACACCACTAGACAGCAGCACGGTAAACAGCATATCTCTTGATCTGGAACTCTGAATGAGATGAATCCAGTTTTTGTGGATTTCTAACTAACAAATCTACAATACTCTAGTTGACAAGATGAACCAATTCGGCCAAATTAGTACGCTAACAGACAGATAAACTTTCAGCACAGAAACTGTCTAACAGCATAAACAGCAGCACTAAAACGATCATAACTTTTAATCTATAACTCCGAATGGATTGTTCTTTAACAATCTGGAAAGGTTATCAAATTACCTACAATAACCTAGCTGGGTGAAAACCCAGATTATTCCAATTACATTTTCATATTTTACGAAATAACAAAACAGATTAATCTCGTCAGAAATCTGGACAGAAGATACTAAATCTATCATAACGTTTGACTCGAGCGACGGAATCAGGTGAACTCGGTGGCCACAGAAAGTTAAGAACATAATCTAGATATCTCTAGGAGATCAACACTTCTGATTCGGCCTCTAAGACGTCAAAACAGTCCGCACAACATACCGGACAGATTTGATCTACTGCAGACAGACTTTGATCCAATCAAATCTAATCGGTTTTGCATCTATTCTTAATTAAACAGTGAGGAACGACTCTTGTTACCCTTGAAGAACCTTAGGGAGACGTTGAATGATCCCCCACGAAGAAGATCCCTCGTCCCTCCTTTCGGCCAACCAATCTGTAGTCCCTCCTTCTCCTTTCTTTGCGAACACCGGCAGCGGGAAGGGGTGGCTCCAAGAGGCAGGGCACTGTAGCGGTGGCTACTGTAGCTGCAGTGCTGGCCTAGGGTTTTCCCCTTCTTTTATAGGTGGCCGGCCCCCCATGAGCCTCCTGGGCCAAGGCCCGAGGCCCAAGTTGCGGAAGAAAAGCGAAAAACTCCTCTTTCTTAATTCTATTCTTCTCTTTTGAATGATTTCTTCTTTAGAATAAATCGGGGTATTACAGTTCTATACCATGCGATGATATACAAGACACTGACAATAAACCACCCTACAGTTAAGCTTTTCACAAGCACTTAACCGCAAGGTAGTTAACACGTTGTTAACTGCCTTAAACTTCCGACCAGTCGTAACGTTTCACCAGGGACGTCTTCTCCAGGAGTAACTGCCGCCTCTTCGGGAGTTATTTAATAGTGGAACGCAGAAGACGAGGGGACAATAGAAGACACACAGAGCAAGGCAACACAGAAGCCAAAGCAGTAGCAAAGAAATCAGTCTTTAAGCCTGATTACTTTGCCTAGCATCAATACATTCGGTGTAATTAGAGATAGTCTCTAGTCAGGTCTTGTAATTCCAGTTCATATTAATAAAGAGCAGCCCCTATTCTCTCCCAGGATACTCCACGTCATTTTCCTCTTTTTATTTTTCGTAAGATCGGCGACTCGATCGTCGACAGCTGGCGCCGTCCTTGGGGAAGAAGACGTAAGTTTCCTGAAGAAATTCTTTGCTCATAAAAATCCTCGCCCAAAGTCCTGCAATCGCTCATGCGACCATGCCCGAGGTTTCGAATGAGGAGAATTGGTTCGACTTGGCGGACTACGCCGACCTCGACATGGAAGGATGCATCCGTGCCATGGAGGAAAATGGCAGATCATCCTCCTTTTCCTCCTCCGCTGGCTCGCACGTCGCCGACGATAGCGAGGTCGACCGAATGGACGAGGATGCGCCACCACTACCGGTGGCGCAATCAGAGGAACCAGCCATTACGATCAGCTCGGAATGTTAGGGGACCTCTTCAAGCCCGGTCTTTCCGACCGGCAAAACAGGTGAAGAAATTTTAGCACCACCACTCGAAAATCTCTATACCATCGATGAAATTATGGCTGAAAGATACTCTCCTACGGCTTCTGGCAATTCCAGGAGTCAACCGACATCTGGTAACGGTGTCAATGAAGCCTCCATTGGTCGTAGGCCTTGTGGGGATGATCACGCTCAGCATACGATCGGCAGTTCACCGGATCAGGCTGAGGAGACCTCAAGAGATGCTCATTTCTGACCGCTCTCCATCATGAAAACTTCTAGCAGAAGCACTGAGAAGCTCTCCATTAGTTACAATGGAAGCTCATCGGAAGATCGGTGTTGGAGGCACAAAGTCAACACGATTGGAGATGAAAATCAAGATGCCCTGCACGGTCCTACATTCTCTACCATGCCATCACGTGCTATTAGAGATGATCCGAGCCATCAGGCACCAACTTCCGGAGGCAATGGAGCTGATTGACGTCAATCAGTTAATTCGCCTGGCATTGCCCCACTTAGAGTAACTGATAGGGCAGATCAAATCCGAAGGTCGGGGGAAGGTTCAGGTTTGCGTACACCTACGACCAGTATGAACCCCCTGAGACCTTCGGTAACTGTACAAAACTTGCGACGTGTTCAAGACATGTTAAATAATCCTGATCCTACTTTAGCAGAAACTCCAGGTTTTGTACAGCTCGTAGGTCAAGTATCCGAAATTTTACAACAGACCATGCAGCGCAAGGAAGCGTACCGGGAACAAAGAGTTTCGGGGAGTCAAACTATGACTTCATCCCAACGTTCCTCCCTCAGCAGGGGACAACATGGTCATGCTAGGGAACAATCGATACCAAGGCCTCCTTGACGATTCCGACCAAGGAGTCACGAGGGGAGAAGGTTATTTCAGGAAGCCACTCCCCCATCACGTCGAGAAGAATCACCGCTTGGACCTGATGATCTCCGACATCGTCTGAATCAAATAGGCGGTTGAAGGCATCATATCAATGTTGTAACAGCCCAAAGTTCTGTTACCAAATTGAATTCAATAAAGTTATTATTTTATTGGATTTTCTGAAATTTGAAAGAGTTTGTTTGCTTTATTTGAATTTCTGAAGTTTTACAAGTCAAAAATAAAAATTTAATTATTTTCTGGAATTTTAAAAGCTTTTTCTTAATTATTTTAAAGCCAAAATAATTTATTTGCACAATTAAAAGCCAACTTTAAGTCGGAAATAATTTCATTAAGTCCAAAATAATTTTAGAAATTTTTGTGAATTTTTTTTACAATTTTTGTACTCTATTTGCTATGTTCTAAAAGCTATTTGAATTATTGCTTAGATCTGAAATAATTTCGAAAATAAAAAAAAACAATATATATAATAATAATAAAATATTTTTATTCCGTTCCCGTGCGGTCACCCATCCGAAGCTGCCATGGACACAGCACGCTTAACTCCAAAGTACACAAGGCATGCACAGCCAACTAGCCAATTTGGTTTCCCAATAAAATATTCTTCCTTTATTTCATTTATTCCTTGCTTTCTTCTCTCTCCTAGCTCATCTTCTTCCTGGACGCATCACTCTTGTTTGCTTTCTTCAAACCGAGCCACTCATGGCAGAAATGGCCGAGCCGCCACCACCCAGCCCGACCACCGGCAACTTCGCCGCCGGCCACCTCCACCACCGCGCCGCCCCTCTCCTCCCCTCCCCTTCTCCTGTCCAAACATGGCAGCAAGCAGCGCCGCCATTAGAGGCCATCCTAAAGCTTTTCAAACCCGGGATTTTCTCCCCATTTCTCCACGAAAATTATGGCATTCAAACCGCCACTCCCCACCTCCCCATTCCCGCCCGTTGCCCACTCAATCACGCGCACGTTCGCCGGATTTTCGCTATAACCGCCGTGATGGCCGCACGACCCGATCTCCCCACCCCGGCCTCCCCTCGCCCTATAAAAGGGAGCACGGTGAGCCCCCGTTCCTCCTCATTCCAACCCCGCCACCCACTCCTCCTCCCTCGCTCTCTTTTGGCCGGATTTCTCAAGTATTTGCCGCCGGCCGAGCAGCTTTCCGCCGCCTCTAGCGTCGCCGTGGACGACTCCCTAGAGATTCCGAGCACACCACCGGCATCGCGACGTCATCCTCTACACGGTGCTCCCCTCCCCTCGCCGTCGTCGTCACCGGAGCGCCGCCATTTCCTCCATGGCCGAAGCTCCAGAGAGCTTCTGTTCAAGAACATGAACAGTAAGTTCATGTCATGTGACTACACTTTGTACATAAACTTTTATTCCTTCCAAAATTTCTTTCTCTCACATGCAAACTCCAATTCCGTTGATTCCTTCACCTAAATTCATCTAAATTCATCTACTATTTTTAGTATTTATTTTGTAATTTTTAGATTTTATTTAATTTCTGTTAATTATTCGGTCTATTTTGCACGTCGCCGCCGCCAACGGCCGACCTTGCGCATTCCACGACAACCGGGGTGAGCGTTGTGTTCCCCGCGGTTCCATCTTCAAATCGCCACCAACCTCACTCGTTAAAACCTCTCCGTTTGCCCGGAACGCCGATGTTCACCCGCCGAAGGTCTTCTCCGTCGGACTGTGTCATCATCAAAGGTCATCTCGCCGAGCCAACCGTATCGCCGCGTGCCCCTCCGCTTTCTCTTCATATCCCTGGAATTCGCCCCTCTATCTCGCCAGAAGCAAAAATTTTCCGCAAACGGTCCAACTACCTTCTGTCGCTATTTTCGGTGCCATTTTTTTATATTTCCCAACGACATCGTCCACGCCATTGGCTTCACCTCGCAACGTTCTACGCAGTGCTCCCTTCCGTTTCCCTGAAACACCCTCGGCTCATCGGTGCTACTATTCCTCCAACACTATTTTGCCGCCACGCAAGACCGATTTTCGCCAACCATGACGCGACCACCACCATTAGGTCCGTCTAGTTCCCGGGATTCCATTTTTGTGCTTCGCCGGTCGCCACTCCTTTCCTCTCGCCCGACGTCGCCATTTCTCCATGCACTGTGTGAGCTTGGTTACTATTCACGTTGCATGGCAAGCTACAGTGCCATGCAAGCTAATCCATCATGCATACACATGCATCTCATTTTTGAGATTTAAACTTCTACAATTCCGTTCGTGGTCATACGAACTCCAAATTCATCGTTTCTTTCTCCTAAACTCATCTAAATTCATTATCTACTTCTAGTATTTATTTTATAATTTTTGGATTTTTATTTGGATTTTATTTGAATATTATTTGAATTCGGATCGTTTACGCGTATAGATTTCGACGACTTCAGACGACCGGATTTCAACACCATTTGGGAACATCGATTAATTAAGCAAGGCAAGTTACACTTTGATCATGTTGCACCTACTATTTTAAAGTTATTTAATTCAGTTTTTAAAATTATTATTGCATGCATATTTTTAGTCAATTATTTTTATACCCTGTTTAAATGCTTAGTTATTCCAATTGTTATTGTATGGCCAATTTTGAATATTGAAATGTCATCCTTGTCACCATAGATAAATTGTTTGGAAATGCTTAGCAAATGCTTAGACCATGATTTGATTTTGGGAGGATTTAGCCAAACCATTACAAAATTGTTTAACATTAAATCTATGGTATTGTTTTACCATAGAGAATTTGTAAAGGTGGTTTTACTTAAATAAAATCAAAATGGTTTGGACTTGGTAAACGGATGAATGGTGGGTGCGAGTTTATGCACGGGTTCAATCTGGTTAGGATTAAAGCCGAGGTTTGTTTTGAAAGACGCCCAAGTCAATTAAGGACCGACCTTTGGCGTTCCTTTGCTATGCCTTACCGTACCACCACCGTCTGTATGGGCGGGGACACAGCTTATTAATTTGGGATACCCGTAGATATTCGTGCCATTTTGTATGAGTGGGTGTCGGTTAGACTATAGTCCTACTGGCGCAAGAGGGGCCACGAACTGCGGATGGTTAGTCCAAAGGCGAAACCTTATCGGGCATGAGTACTATGAGGTAGATCATTGTAAAGGCCTTGTCACGTGCTCTAGGCGCTTACCTAAGGTAGTGAGCGATGGCATAGATATATCTTGGGATAAACTAGAGAATTAGTGTCTTGTGGGTAAAATTGTACAAACTCTGCGAGTAGAAAACTATTTGAATAGCGCGTCATGATCATGGACATGCTAGCAAAGCCACTTTAAGTTAGACTTGTTTTTGGTTTTAAAATGATTTCAACAGATGTTTTCAGGATGGTTAGTCCTGTGGGAAAATTGGGCAGTTAGCCATTGTGATTGGAGGATATCCATCACCTTTCTTGGAGGTTATCCACATTATAATTTTATCATTTAAATTATGATTTTAAATACTATATGAAAATGGCCTTGCAATCTAATATGATTATTTAAACCAAAACTGCTGCTTTACGCAAAATAACCCTGCCAATGTCCTTTGTTCACTTTATGCATGCATTACAATTCCATATTGGGTGTAACTTGCGAGCACGGTAGTTGTGCTCATACTTTCTTTATGCAAACAAATTTCAGAGGAGAAGGACTTTACCATCGGTGTGGATCTCGACGACTAGGCCGCTACCCCAGTCGATTGCCTGTGGCAGATTAACTGGACTCTACTACACCTTCTTCGTCTTCCGCTGTGTTCTTTATTGTTGGCTTGTAAGCCTCTTTTGTAATAAACTCTGATTTACTATTAATGCAATGCAAGATATGGTTATGTTATCATTTTTGTAACTGTGTACACCAGAAATCCTGGACTGGTGTATGAACACAGAGGGTTCGGGATCTTTCGTTCCCGGGTCCGACAAAAGTGGTATCAGAGCCATATCGACTGTAGGTCGTAGCCTAGTTAGAATGGCTGTTAGTTGAAAACTTCAAGACTTATTTTATACAACAAGCAAAATAATTTGTTCTCTCCTCATCTTGGTCATCTGTCTATCTTTAGCCTCTTCATAGCAATTCTTTCTTACCTTATTCTCGCTTCACCATTTTATAATGTCAAATGGATCCTCTTTCCTTGAAATCTCTATAGGACCGAGCCCTTCCTGATCAAGCGCTGGATGCCCTGGGATGATGGTGCAGATGGTTCAAGCCCTACAACACGCCAGGCCCTTAGGAGCTGCTCTTGTAAGAATAACCAGTGTGTTTGGTTGCCAAGCTAGGTAGCCTTGAAGAATCATTTATGAGTATGATATTGGGAATTAAAGATTTTAGGATTCGGGGAGGATTATAAGGAGTTCTAGTGGATACAAGAGTATGTTGGAGGATATGCCCTGATTTTGAATGGTTTAAAGAAGAGCAGTTCGGTGGAATGTATAGATTATGCAATTAGGAGATGATCGTAAAGGAAAATGTTGATGGATTTTTGAAGGATATAGAAATCTGGCAAGCCGATTTGATTTTTATGAAAAATTCAATTTTATCCAAGTCTTGAATTGTTGGTAATGTTGGTTGGAAACTTGAAATTTGATATACCTAAATAGAGAAGTTGGATTTGAAAGGAAACTTTATCGGATTATAGAGATATGTTTTGATCAGATTATAGAATTGCATAATTGTTGGATATTGGAGTATACAAACTTATGCTTGTTGGATGTCGGAATGAATGATTAAGGGATATCTTGCTGATTGAAGTTGGTCAAAATATTTGCCGGTTAAATGGTGATAAAATAATTGGCGGATTAAATTGGAATTGGTGGATCTCAAGCAGTCATTTGGAGAATTCTATAATGAAAGTATTAGAGTTATATGAGGGAATCCTAGAAGTTGCAATTGATGAATAAGCTTGAGAAAGGTAAGTGAATCATGTCGTGAATCGAGTTGAGAATTTTGGAGAAAGCAATTGTGTAATAGAATTTTTGTTTCAAGAATGGATATAGTTAATTTTAGCGTGATCTTGGAGTATATCAGATTTGAAGATGTGAATTTTTGCTTCTGGATTCGTGCAGTGAAAAAAAAATATGGCAATCAAAGTGGTGAATTTGTTGGATTATTTAAGCTTATGCTAGGAAAGATTTGTAAGTTATGTTGTCTATCAATAGAATGAGAGATTGATTGAATGAGTGGATCTTTTAATTGAGGGAAACTTTAAGATGTGTGGTTTGGTGGATCTCAATAACAATAAGTTTTGGATCTAGCAAAGTTGGGAAGACAGGATCATGGCTTCTAGCTAGCACCTCAGCACTTGGTTGTGACAAGTAGCTCATAAAGAGAGCCGGATGGAAGAAAAGGAGTGTCGTCATCTCTACCCTTCAAGGACAACATGCTGGACTTTCTGAAGACCGTGATTTGAAGATCGTCTCGTCAGCCCAACCATATAGCTTTAATTGCCCAGACTCATTCTGTGAATTCAGTCGCTTCACCAGCTTAATAGTATCAATCGAGTAGAACGTTATATTATTGCTTGATTTGCATAGTATATTTTCTTTTGGTACGTCGTACATAGATCTTTTGATCTTGTGTGCAGCGTTTGCTTAAGGGGGGTAGACTTCTCTCCTCGTAGTTTTCTTCTCATCCCTTGCTTTTCCCTCTTCTCTATCAATCAATTGGACAACTCAAACCGATCGATGCATAAAAGACTTGAAGGACGAATCGACACTAAAAAAAAAAAAATCCAGACAACTCAAGATCTCTGGATTTGAAGCCAACTTGAAGATAAACTCTCCTTATCTCTTTCTAGCCTCCCAATACAATCATCATATATCTGTCTTTCTGTCTAGCCTCTCCTAATCTCGGGTCGAGATTCCTTTTAAGGGTAGTTTGTAATGACCAAAGTTACATTACCAAATTGAATTCAATAAAGTTATTATTTTATTGGATTTTCTGAAATTTGAAAGAGTTTGTTTGCTTTATTTGAATTTCGAAGTTTTACAAGTCAAAAATAAAAATTTAATTATTTTCTGGAATTTTAAAAGCTTTTCCTTAATTATTTTAAAGCCAAAATAATTTATTTGCACAATTAAAAGCCAACTTTAAGTCGGAAATAATTTCATTAAGTCCAAAATAATTTTAGAAATTTTTGTGAATTTTTCTACAATTTTTGTACTCTATTTGCTATGTTCTAAAAGCTATTTGAATTATTGCTTAGATCGGAATAATTTCGAAAATAAAAAAAACAATATATATAATAATAAAAAATATTTTTATTCCGTTCCGTCACGGTCACCCATCCGAAGTCGCCATGGACACAACACGCTTAACTCCAAAGTACACAAGGCATGCCTGACCAACTAGCCAATTTGGTTTCCCAATAAAATATTCTTCCTTTATTTCATTTATTCCTTGCTTTCTTCTCTCTCTAGCTCATCTTCTTCTGGGCGCATCACTCTTGTTTGCTTTCTTCAAACCGAGCCACTCATGGCGAAAATGGCCGAGCCGCCACCACCCACCACCACCACCCACCACCAAGCAACCATGCAAGCCACCTCCACCACCGCCCCTCCTCCTCTCCTCTCTCCTCCTCCCTTCTCTGTCCAAACATGGCAGCAAGCGCCGCCATTAGAGCCATCCTAAAGCTTTTCAAACCGGGATTTTCTCCCCATTTCTCCACGAAAATTATGGCATTCAAACCGCCACTCCCGCCTCCCCATTCCCGGTTGCCCACTCAATCACGCCGCCGTTCATGGATTTTCGCTATAACCGCCGTGATGGCTTGTAAGTGGTAGTTCCCAGGTCCGACAAATGTCTACGATCGGATCGGCACACCAGAGTTCCAGTGTTCTAATCTTAGGAACCGGTCTCCGACCGATTACAATCCGGCACCTTCCCAGATAAGGCGCCATGAATCAGTCACAGGTTGTCGAGCCTTCTCTACCGGGCTCCAAGCTGTGCGTTGGCCTAACCGGTTCCGACCGGCCAACTTGGACAAGTTCAATGGGACTCAAAACCCATTGGAATTTCTCGAAATATATACCACCGCCATCAGAGCTGCTGGAGGCGATGAGAACATGATGGCCAACTATCTACCCACCGTGCTCGAAGGGTCTGCCCGATCGTGGTTATTGAACCAACTGGTCGGATCAATCTATACTTGGGAGCAACTCTGTGATCTTCTAATTGCAAACTTCCAGGGTACGTACGACCACCCTGGGAAGGAAGATGATCTCCACCAAATCTAGTAGGGTTCTGATGAGACTTTACGTCAATACATCAAGAGGTTCAGCCAGGTTCGCAATTCTATACCCGAAGTCGCAGAGTCACCTGTTATTCAGGCTTTTAAAACAGGTCTGAGAAATCGGCGGTTTACGGAGGATATAGCTATGAACCCTCTAAGAACAAGCTGTTGAGCTTTTTGACATGGCCGACAAGTATGCCACCGCTAGAAACAATCGAGTG
Organism: Phyllostachys edulis; assembly: GCA_036346405.1. Lineage (NCBI taxonomy): Eukaryota > Viridiplantae > Streptophyta > Magnoliopsida > Poales > Poaceae > Phyllostachys > Phyllostachys edulis. The sequence goes on along the minus strand of CM070546.1, from coordinate 79,530,623 downwards.
GTCTTGAAGCCATTGATCGGAAAGACAAGATTCTCGGCTGCTGGACAAACCAGAGAAAAAGAATAAGAAGTCTCTCAAGAAGAAAAATAACCGCAGACCCGACGACAAGGAGGTCCTAGCCATTCCTGACAAGTTCATGAAGGGTAAGAAGGACTACACCGGTCGAGGCAAGACGAAAGCTTCGACCGAGGGGTTCCAAAAAAAGAAGAAGTGGTGTCCACTTCACCAGCAGGCAGGACATGATTTGCGCACCTGTCGAGTCTGGCAAAAAAAATTGGAGGATTATTATGCAGGTAAAGGACCATTTCCTGCAATACAAGAACCCGGAGAAACGAGCTCCAAAAAGGACAAGGATGGCGACGAAGAGATGGAGTACCAGGATCCCCAACACACAGTTAACATGATTTTTGGAGGATCTTCTTCATACGAATCCAAACGTCATCTGAAAGCTATGGAGCGGGAGGTCAACCTCGTTGAATCTCCGCCCATTATCAAGCAATCTAAGTGGTCGGACATGGCAATTTCCTTCAGCAAAGACGACTGCCCCATCCATTCGATTCGACCAGGTAGGTTCCCGATTGTTGTTGAACCAACTATTAATAATTGTAGGGTTAATCGAGTCTTAGTAGATGGAGATAGTTCTTTGAATATATTATTTGCGGGAGCTTTAGAAGAAATGCAAGTCCCCATGTCAAAGGTGAAACCGGTGAAATATGCTTTTCATGGCATAGTTCCTGGCTCCACCGCTAAACCGATAGGACAAGTTTCCCTGCCGGTTACGTTCGGAAGGCCTGATAACTTTCGAACGGAAAATTTTTTGTTTGATGTGGTAAACTTTGAATCCACATACAACGGAATTCTTGGTCGACCGACATTAGCAAAGTCCTTGATAGCCACGTATTACGGTTATTAGAGTCTGAAAATGCCGGGTCCAAAGGGAGTCATCACTATTCGGGGAGATCGAAAAATGGCTTACGTATGTGATTGAAAATCTTTTGAACTAGTCGATGAACTTCCGACCAGAGAGGCTAATCCATCTACCATGCAGGCCAAACACTCGAGACCAAAGATGACACCCAAACCCTCCGACCAGACAAAGGAAGTACCACTCGACAAAGGCGCTTCTCTGGACAGCGTCAAGTCGCCACCTGAGTCAGGAAATACTGACTCATTTACCCGTAAGATTCTGGTTGGGGCAAGACTCGACCCCAAATAGGAAGAGTCGCTCGTCTCCTTCCTCCGAGCAAATCAGGACGTATTCGCCTGGCAGACGTCCAATATGCCCAGAGTCCCCCGGGAGGTGATCGAGCACAGGCTAGCTCTCCAGCCTAACAAAAAACCGATCAAGCAGAAGCTGCGGCGTTTTGCACCTGATCGGAAGGAAGCAATCCAGTCGGAGATTGACAAACTCCTTAAGGCTGGATTTATTCGTGAAGTCAACCACCCTGAGTGGCTTGCCAATCCTGTAATGGTTAGAAAAAACAATGGGAAATGACGAATGTGTATCGACTTTACAGACCTTAATAAAGCTTGTCCGAAGGATGACTTTCCCCTTCCACGCATTGACCAACTCGTTGACTCGACCTCTGGGTGTGAGTTACTAAGTTTTCTAGATGCGTATTCAGGGTACTACTAGATTAGTATGTGTAAAGAGGATGAAGAGAAAACTTCCTTCATTACCCCATATGGCACTTACTGTTATGTTAAGATGCCATTTGGTCTCAAAAACGCTGGTGCAACTTTTCAAAGGTTGATGCAAAAAACCTTTAGTCTGCAAATAGGTCGGAATCTAGAAGCTTACGTTGACGATCTGGTCGTAAAGACCACCAACGCTAGCAATCACATCCCTGACTTACAAGAAACTTTCAACAACTTGAGAAGGCATAACCTCAAGTTGAATCTGGAAAAGTGTGTGTTCGGAGTTTCTGCTGGAAAACTGCTCGGTTTCCTAGTCTCGGCTAGAGATATTGAGGCAAACCCAGTAAAAATAGCGGCCATCGACCAAATGCGTCCTCTGACCACAAAGAAGGAAGTCCAAAAACTAACCGGCTGTATGGCAGCACTAAGTCGTTTCATAGCAAGGTTAGGGGAAAAAGGATTACCTTTCTTTATACTTCTTCAGAAATATGAGAGTTTCGAGTGGACTAAAGAGGCAAGCGATGCCTTGAAAAACTTAAAAAGTACCTTACAAGTGCCCGGTCTTAGTCTCTCGAGATCGGAGAAACACTTGCTAATGTGCGTGGCGACAACACCACAAATAGTAGCGGTGTCTTGGTGGTAGAAAGGATAGCATCCAACGACCGGTTTATTACGTGTTTAAGTCTTACATGGACCAAGGAAAGATACCCACAGGTACAAAAGTTGATCTATGGTCTCCTTATGTCTTCAAGGAAGCTAAGGCACTACTTTCAGGCCCACAAAGTGGTCATACCGACCAGATATTCCCTTGGTCAAGTCCTTGAAAACAGGGAATCATCAAGACGAATAGCAAAATGGGCGGTTGAGCTAGGGGCGTTTGTGTTGGGTCACGGGGTAGGCTACGATAGCTACAAACAAAAATTCTACCACGCGAACCAGGATGCCAAGCAAGTAGATGATCATAGATCGTTACCACCAAACGCGCAGAACAGCGGAAGAAGGGTTGGAGCAGCCTGGTCCAACGAAGAGCGCGTCGATGTAGTGGTCGTAGTCGATCGTCTCCTCCAAAGAACGTCTGCGGTTCCTTGTGAAGATCGCGGATCATCCTCAAAGCGCAACAATCGTAGTAGCGTCTCTCGGTATCCACACGTCCGGGAAGGAACAACCGAACGCGGTGTGCGGCACCAAATCGCCGCGGTGGAGCTCTCAAGAAGATGGCGGCTAGGGTTTTGGTGGTGTTTCCGCCTCCTTTCCATGACCTCATGCACCTCCTTATATAGTGCTCGTGGCGGATCCTATCCGGACACGTTCTGGTTAATTGTATTCGTATTGGTTTGTTCAACCCGTTAAGTGTGTGACCTGTGAGGTTCATGTGTAGTTCGGTTGTGACTCGGAAACCCTTTCCGACCACGAGTCGATGCGGCTCCTAGCGAAACATATCGATTCCCGAATACACATAAGTTATATCGGACGAACCTTAATGCAATATGATCTCTGATCAGGTCTTCATCACTTACGACCAGGTCCTATCATATCTGACCGGTTCAGTATGTAGTCACGACGATTCGTAACTCCTTACGACCAGGTTATGACCACTCTGTGATTACGTTCGACCGATCTCGACTAGCTCGTATTTGCATACGACGATGCATGGCTGATTGACCTGGCGACCTACTCGTGTATACTCCTTTGCCTCACGATGTGCGGTTGAACTCGGTGAGATGTTGTGTCATCCATGGGTGCTTCAATACTTTCTCGATCGAGTATCAGATAACTTTTCGTGGTCGAACTCTTCGACTACTAGTGCATGGCCAACAGTTTGACCTCTATTTTATTTCACGAACAGCAATAACGTCCTAGGCAATAGCAGAATTCATTGCCGAATGGACAAACCCTGAACCCACCCAAGGGCCCGAGTATGAACACCACGAGGAGTGGACAATGTACTTTGACGGTTCCTTGATGTTAAAAGGATCGGGGGCTGGAGTGATCCTGATATCCCCTACTGGAGAACACATCAAGTCGCCATCTAGTTAAATTTTTACGCCACAAATAATGTGGCGAGAATATGAAGGTTCTTGGCAGGGACTCGGCGGCTCGTTAAGCTCGGGATTATGATTACTAGTGAAAGCGATTTTCAACTAGTAGCGAATCAAGTAGGGAAAAAGTATCAATGCTCGAGTACCAAGATGTCATCTTATCTCGGCGGAATGTACGAAACTTCGAAAAGCACTTCTTCGATTTCGGATCAACATATTCCTAGAAAGGAAAACTTTACGGTAGACCGGTTAGCACGGATGGCCTCCATGAGGTCAACCATCCCGCCGGAGTTTTTCTCGAGCAACTTGGTTCACCCTCGGTAGTCGAGCCTTGAGAACATACATGATTCTTCTGGTCGTACAAACCGATCAAAAGAACATGAATGCTCCACAGGTCATTGACGGTTGGTATTTATCACGATCAAGGTAGAGATTGGATGACATCGATCTACAATTATCTTGACATGACATAATTACGGAAGATGATGTAGAAGCTGATCGTATAGCACGAAAAGCCAAATCATACACTTTAATCGAATGTACCTTGTATAACCGAGGATCTCATGGAGTGTTGATGAGATGCATATCTCAAACGGATGACATTAAGTTGCTGACCGAAATCCATGAAGGAGTCTATGGAGCACATCATTCCTCTGAGAACTACGGTCGGTAAAGCCTTGAGCAAGGATATTACTGGCCAACTGCCCTTCATGATGCAAAAGAACTTGTGATGAAGTGCGTACAATGTCAGTTTCATAGCCAACAAGTACATCAGCCGACACAAGCCTTACAAACAATTCCTCTTTCTTGGCCTTTTGCAACCTGGGGACTAGACATTCTGGGACCTTTCCCAAAACACCGGGGCTTGAATTCCTTTTCGTCATGATTGACACGTTTACAAAATGGATCGAGGCCGAGCGGTTGTTAAAACAACAAGCCGAGGCCGCTAAGAAATTCCTCATAAAAATGTGATCACACGATTTGGTGTACCCGATCGTATAATCACGGATAATGGCGCCAGTTCTCTAGCGGTCAATTCCAGAATTACGCAATGAACTTGGTGTCAAAGTTCATTTGCTACATTGCTCATCCGCAGAACAGCGGAGCGATTAATGAGCTAATGGTATCATTATGCGAGGAATCAAGCGCCGAGTATTCAACGGTTAATCAAGCGGTCGGAGCTTGGGTTCAAGAACTCCCATCCGTATTATGGGCGTTCGAACCACGACCGATCGTGCGACCGGTGAAACACCATTCTTTTGGTTTATGGTCTTTGAAGCCATGCTTCCTCGAACTCAAACTTGGCTCTGCCGGCGATCGTTTTAATGAAAACAATCAGAATGAACGAAGACTCGACGACGCCAATTTCCTTGAAGAACGATGAAATCAAGCCCTTGTACGATCAGCAGTATATCAACAAGCCATGCGAAGGTACCATAGTCGTAAGGTGCAACCTCGCAGCCTTGCTGTAGGTGATCTGGTTCTCAGAAAAATTCAGAATTAGGCTAATCGCAACAAGCTTTCTCCCAAGTGGGAAGGTCCTTACACTGTGGTCGAAGTCACCCGACCAGGTCTAGTTAGACTCGCCATGTCGGATGGGCAAATTTTGTCAAATTCTTGGAACATTGATCAATTGCGTAAGTTTTATGTCTAATCATTTTGTACTTTATTTCAATTCTTGATTTAGTATATTCATTCTTTTGTTTTCGACAAGTGATACAGTTTATATATCTATGCCTATATCCTGGTCATCTATTATTGTTGTTTAAAATGGTCGGAGAAGACAATTTTTCTCTTCGATATCCTTTATCAGGATCTTTGTTACTCTTCGGCAACGACATCAGTGTCATATGCTGTATAGGTCCTAGTCGTGATCATTCCATGAATGATTCCACACGCGACCATACGAGTAAACAGAGCATAACACAAGCAACAATGTATAGTTCATTATGCTATTAAGATCATGAAGACTATATTTCTTCATTTCAATATTCTGTTCTACTCTCGTTTGGCTACTGGTCGGAACATGGAAAGCCTCCTAGTCGAAGTCTCTCCTTTTTCACACGTGGTTCTGCCCACTGGAAGGAGCTTCCTAGCGACGGTTCTTTTTTTACGATCTTCGCTGCCAGTCGGACTTGAGCTTGAACACGTTTTGCGAAATAATTTTTTATATCTTCTATTCTTATCAGTTTTTTCCGACCAGTTTTAGGTCGTATATATAAATACGATCACTTCTCTTCAATTGCATACATTCTTGCATTTCTTCTTATGTCAATACAACAAGTCTTTTTTCCGACCATGTACAACTTTTGATTGGTATTTCGATCATGACAAACAAGGATCTATAACTAGACGAAATCATAAGCCAGTTCTGACCACAGTGATTTCCTAGAATTACTACGATCAGTTTTGTCTTCATATCGGCACATACCTTCAAAACACTGGTTTTGACTTTCATTCTCTATCTTGGCTACCTGCTTATATAGTAAAGTTCTTCTACTATAAAACAGTCGGGGGCTAGGAGGTATACGAGAATTTTAAAAGTCAAATGGGATAAACAAAAACATTGTTGATGACATAAAAGGTAAGTTTTATACATTATTTTTTCAATATTTTTATATTTTGCAGGGGCCTACTCTAGAAATATTCCTAGACTAATTACTGTTTGATGGAGATCCGACCTCCATCTCCTCTACAACTTTGTCTCCAAGTGGCCTGAGTTCTTCCATGAATTTGGTCGTCTCGTTAGGTAGGCAGTTGAAGTCATCCTCAACAACTTGGAAATTAATGGAGGGGTCGGAAGCCTTTAATTTTGCCAAAGCAAAACTAACTCCACTAGCAACGCCTGTTTTCATGGACTAGGCATAGTTTTTCTGAGTAGTCTTGAGCAGATTATTAAGATCCTCTAGAAGTTGACCCAAGTAGTTCATTTTCTCTATTGGATCTCTTAAAGTAGGCAGACTTGATCCTAATCCCACATCAAAGATCATCTTGTTCAAAAATAGAATCTTTTCATCAATACTTTGAACAAGAGTCACCTCTTTATCTTGCTCAAATTTCAGAGTCTTTTCTACTCTGTCCAGCATTTTCGTTTGCTCTACAAGAGTGAAACAATTGATAAACACAAACATAGTCGAAGGAAAATAATAAGTCAAGTTTACGACATATTACCTTCGATTCTTTTGTTAAGTGTTCATTGCTGGTCGTCGCTTTGGCGATCGACCGATCCTTAGCTTTAATCTCTTCTTCAAGCAAAGCTGTCTTGGCTTTCTCAGCCAGGATCTCTTCTTTTATTTTCTCCAAATCTATCGAATATGATAAGAGAGAATAATTAGCGAAGGGCAAAGCATTGGAGAAAGAAAAAGGTTAAGTGGAAAGTTCTTACTTTCCAATTCGGAGTGTTTCTGCTCCAAATCTTTAATCCATTGGTGGATCCTCCGACCACAGCAAAATTCTCGACCATATGCTGCTCAAATAGCATTTCCTCTTTAAAAAGTTCTCTATAAAATATTTTTTAAGAGAGACTATGAAACTGGTCGTAGATACTTACCCGGATCGCCAAATCATTATAACCGCCAAATATTGAATCAGGATGCATTTTGATTTGATGATCCAATATTTTTCCCCATGCCTCGTCAAGCTCCTTATCCTCGATGAATCGGGGTGAAAAGGAACTTGTCGTTGAGAGAATTACCAACAATGGTCGGAACTTTTTGAGGGCCTTTAGGGGCATCTACCTCTCTGATGAGTTAGAACCACCAATGGTTCCAACTCAACCGTTAGCCACGACACTGCCGGGGCTTCTCTGACCACTTTTTCCTCAGGAACTCTGTCCTGGAAAATGGTCTGCTCATGGACCTCTACGAGTACCTAGTCCTCAAAAGGAGTCTGGTCGGAAACGACCGGAACACTAGAGGACCTATACAAAGCAAAGAAGGGAAGTTCAAAAACATCAAATCATCAAGAAATTATTAGATGTATGCGCTTATACGACCACTTTCATTTGTGCATACCTAGTTAGTTTCCGAGATTTGACTTTAAAACGCGGAAGAGTAAACTCTGTGCCGTCACCCTTCCTCTTCTTTTCTTTTGATTTTGCTGGTTCCGAACCGGCAGGGTTGGCCAAATCTGTTGCATCATCCAACAAGATGTCGGAAGCAATGCCCTCAATCAGCTCGTCAAGGATTACGTCCTTGACCATCTGGTCGGGCAAAATGGTTTCACTAACCTCCAGACCAGTTGTTTCAGTAACAACTGTCCGGTCATCAACGATCGATGCAGGGTTTACTGACCTCCATGATCCGCGATTCTTGGCCTTGACCTTCTCCACCTGAACCAATAAATGAATTTGGTTAGGTAATGAAATCTTTTATCTAAAACTACATATATATTCATCTGAAATGTTCTATTACCTCGGGAGATTCATCTTCTTCCAGTGCATCAGGGTACAAATCGGTCGGAACCACGGTGGGATGTTGACCCTCACCCTGAGTAATTCGTAATCCGACCAGCTGCAGAAATAGAACATGATCAAAATCTGATCGGAGAATATGTATACGTGATAAAATAAGTTTTTTGATTATTTACCTTAAGCCTTGCCAGTCTCTCTTCAGCAGGAACTATGGCCAAGATCTCGGGGAATCCGGCCTTCTCACCAGGCTACCCAGAGCAGATCAGCCTAATCCGCTCTCTGATTTCCTCAGGAGAAAGGGCTTTAAAAGGCAAAAGAAATAATGGCAGATTTTAAGGTAGTACCATAATCAAATAACAAAATACTGGTCGGAGTTTCTCTCGAAGACTTACCACCTCCAGAGATAGCTTCATCACGACCAATGGACCAAATTAGGGAATGAGTTCGAAGCTTCAGCGGGCTAATCTGGCGCTTGGTGAAGTCCCGCACCACATGCCAAGAGGTCAAGCCCTTGACTCGCAGGTCATAGATGGCATCCACCCATCGTCCGACCACTCCTGTCTTCTCCACGGTCTTCCACCACTTAAGATTTTCATTTGCTCTCATCCCGGCGAAGTAGAGGCCATCATCCCTCGTAACCGTCATGTAGAACCAGTTCTTCTTCTATGATGACCACGGGGATTTCGAGTACATATGAATGTACTCATCGGCCTTTCCGTCGTGAAGGCGCAATGTACATTCTCCGGGAGTCTCCGTGGTTCTCCTCATCACCATTCGGTAGAAATACCTAAAGAGCCTCAAATTCTGTGGCACTCCTAGGTATGCCTCACACAAATAGGTGAAAATACTGATATTGGCGATGGAATTCGGAGCCAAATTTACCAGTTCCACCCCGTAATACTCAAGAACACGGAGGAGGAATTTGTGTACCGGCAACCTCAGCCCGCATTCGATGTAGGCGAGGAAAACGGGGATTTCCCTATCTTCGCAGCTCGGAAAGTGCTGTAACATCCCAAATGTATAATCAGGGTTTGTTTCAAAAGTAATTAAATGTGTAGAAATTAAAACTTTTTCTCACACCTTGAAACCCCTAAACTCTCATGTAATTCTTGTCCAAGAGTTGTGTAATCCAAAAACATAAAGCTCTTGTGACCTTAAGTCAAACTCATTTTCCTTTTGTCATAAATCTTGTGCCAAACCCTTGTAAATATTTTTTTCTTGGTCCTAGAGATGATGTGGGACCTCTTTGAAAAATATCATGAGTTATAAAACTTGTTTGATAATTTTTGGAGGTAAAACAAATCCTTGAACAGCCTTCATGAATTTCCTGAGAAAGATGCATTGCATAATAACCTCTGGAAATTTTATGTAAGGTGAATCTTAATGTCAGCAAGCTCCAGTTAAAATTTCATAAATTTTGGAGTTGAATTGCTATCCCAAACAATTCTGCAAAATCTCAGCTGTTAAAAACTAAATTTAAAAGGGTGCACTGTTCCTCGGGCTAACCGCTTTGCAAAGCTGGTCCAACCCAACCTCTTTCGCAACCCATCAGACCTCCCTTCCCACCTTGATGAGGTCGCAGCCGTTGGATTTACATCCAACCGCCACGACCTCCTCCGCGGTCAACACCGCAAGGACCTCCCCACCTCATCTGGTCATTGCCGTTCGATCAAGGATCCATGGCCATGACCTCCCCTGTGTTTTTAAACCTCAAAGACCTCCTCTGCAAACCATCACAGCGAGGTCCTCCCACCTTGTTGAGGCCGTAGTCGTTGGATCAGATCCAACAGCCCATGACCTCCCAGCGATATCAAGCGCACAAAACCTCCCCCATCTCATGTTGTGCACCGTTGGATTAAAATCCACGGTCACGACCTCCTCCTTGCCTCGTGCGCATCAGACCTCCCCGCGCACGTGAGGTCGTAGCCCTTAGATCTAAATCTAAAGGCCATGACATCCCTTGTGCGTTGCGCAAGCTCGGGACCTCCCTATCTGTTATGTGCCCTTGGATTTAAATCCAAAGGCCATGACTTCCACATCTTGTGCTGTAGCGTGCGCTAACGTTAAGTCCTCCAGGAGGTCCGCACCGTTGGAGTTAGATCCAACGCCTTGGACCTCCTAATCCCATTTGTCCTCGTGCGCATCCGCGTTAAGGAAATCGTGGGGCCACGACCTCCCCGTCCAAGATCGTGTGGCTGGGACCTCCTCCCAGTCACTTAAAACGTAACGGTTCAAAAATAACATCCGAGGGCCAGGACCTCCCTGTAGTCTTATCCAACGGTCAAAATGAATTCCCCTGTTCTTCTCCTTCCTCGGTCACGCATGCGTGCTCCTGGGCAGAGAGAAAAAGCGTGCCTGTCAACTTGTGTACCTTACAACGACTCTTTGCTGACCCGCATTAAATGCTGGTCAGCCTTCCGCCTCCCAAGTTTGCACAGGCCTGTCACCATGTCAACTCCACATCTTGTCCAAGCCATGGACCGAGCCATGGGCTAAGCTCACCATGAGCTTAACCTTAGCTCATGTGCCCTGCTTCTCCAAGTTATAAAACCCCCATTGGGTTCCTCCCTTAGCTTCTTTGGCACACTTTCAAGCTCTAGCTTGCACCTGTGTCTTCTGAGCTTTCTTTCCTCTAACCTTCCCCCCCCAACCGCCATTGTCGAAGCTTGGAGCCCTCGGTGGCACAGTGCTCCAGTGGCTCTCTCGCTCAACCGCTGCTCCATTTTTGCTCCTCTAACCTCCTAGAAGTTTAACCCTAACTTCACTTGGGGTTGACCTTTTCAGGTGAGGGCTAGTTGGAGCTTGGAGCTTGTCGGTCGTGGAGCACCCATTGTCTTCACCAGCGCCGGTCCTCCTCGTCCCCAACATCCTCAGCACCTCCGTGACCTCCAGGTAACCCTCCTGGTAGTCCCGTAGATGCTGGCACCCGCGTGTATGTTGTTGCGGAGCTTTTCTTGGGCACTCGCTTGAATGGCTACTGCGGAGCTCCTTTTGCTTCTTGCCTTTTGACCGTGTGGTCACCTTGCTCCTCTCCGGCTCGTCGGCGCTCTAGGCCGCCGCCGCCGTTGAGAGTAGGTCCATTAGGTGCGCTTGGCTATTGCGGCCCCGACGGTGCCCTCAGTGTGCGCCGTCGTGCCCTAAATCGCCGGCGATAAGCCGTGGGACGTCCTCAAATTTTTGTCGGATGTCCCGACCGTGCCATTGTCGGTTTAGGACATAGATTGGCTCAGTAAATGCTCAATCATGGGAGCAATTACTGCTGTCTTTAGTGCGCTCGGACCTCCTCGTTGTCCCGCGCATTAACTCGCCCGCGCGCGCGCGTGCGTGAGGTGCGTGGTCGTGGGCCGTCCATCTCGCAGATCAACGGCCACGACCTCCTCTCTGATCAGCAAGATGAGGTCCAAGGCCTTGGCCTTGGCCTGCTGAGATCTTGAGGTCATAGCCGTTGGATCCAAGATCAACGGCCACGACCTCTATCTCGCGCGGACACGTGCGCGTTTCCACTGGCAGGTCTTGGGCCGTCTAATCCAGGATCAACGGCTCATGTCCTCCCAATTCGTTCTAGTCCTTAGGACCTCCCGTGAGGTCTTAATTGTAAACTGAAACAGGTATGAACTTTAAAATTGCATATCTTTTTCATTTTAAATCCAAATGAGATCATTCAAATTTTGTTAGCTCTGGTTTGATCTGGGCTCTAATCTAAAAATGGTTGTGAGCCCAGTTCAGCTCCAGAACATGGTTTTGCAAACAGATTTTAAAACTAACTTTAAATGTACACTCAAAATAGTGTTTAACTTGTAAAATGCATAGGTAATGCTCTGTAGATTATTTTTGAGTGAATCCAACTTTGTTGGTTTCCTCTATTAATGAACTTACTGTGAAAATTAGTTTTGAACATGTTGCTGTTGTCAAAAAGAGTACTTGTGCATTATAATTTTGTTCAAGTTCTTGTTTTTGAAAAATTATAGAAAATGCATAATAGCTCCAAATGAGATGAACTCAATTGTGTTATTCATCTCATGAGGTGCTGGTTTTACAGTAAAAATCTCAGTATCACCACCCTTCTAGAAAATGTTGCCTAATAATTAAATTAGTGAATAGTGGCAGTTTGGTATTTTTAGGGCTGAGCAGATTTGTTTTGCTCATAACTTTTGCACTGAGAATCCAAATCAATTGGTTCTTGTTGCTAAATTCCCTAAAAATCATCCTCTTGCTTCTGTAGAAAATTCAGAGTATTTGGAGAAAGTTTTCTGTTGAGCCTTTTCATTTTCTTTGTTCTTATCGGTTCTTTTTCGCTTTCTCGTTAGGTTCCGAAGAACGTATTGATAACCAAAGCGATCCTCAGCAACAATTTGACTAGCAATAGCAAGGCAAGCAGTTTGATCATATCCCCTCTATCGTCCCATTACTTTAAGGTTAATATATTGTTTTACTTGTATGTATGCATGCTACCTTGTGTTAAAATATCGCTAGCAATCCTATAGTTGCATAATCTGTAGGAATTGTTTATCCTCTACTACCATGAGCCTAGGTTATTTGCTGTGGTTTGAGCTCGTCGGATGATGTAACATCCCAACTGTATAATTAGGGTTATTCAAGTATAATTATATGTGTAGAAATTAAAACTTTTTCTCACATCTTGAAAACCCCTAATCTCTCATGTAATTCTTGTCCAAGAGTTGTGTAATCCAAAAACGCAAAGCTCTTGTTGACCAAAAGTCAAACTCATTTTCCAATTGTCTAAATCTTGTGCCAAACGTTTGGAATATATTTTCCCTTGGTCCCAAAACTGATGTGGGACCCCTCTGAAAAATATCCCGAGATGTAAAACTTGTTTGATAAATTTTGGAGGTAAAACAAATCCTTGAACAACCTTCATGAATTTCCTGAGAAAAATGCATTGCATAATAACCTCTGGAATTTTATGCAGGGTTAATCTCATTGTCAACAAGCCTCTGTAAAAATTTCATAAATTTTGGAGTTAAATTGCTATCCCAAACAATTTGGCATAGTTTCAGCTGTTAGAAATTTAATTTTGAACATGACACTATTCCTTGGGCTGAGCCGTATTTGAACCTGGTCCCGCCCAACCATGTCTGCACCTCAGCAGACCTCCTTCTCCACCTTGAGCAGGTCGCAGCCGTTGGATTTACATCCAATCGCCACGACCTCCTCATGATCAACACCGCAAAGACCTCCTCACCTCACCAGTCATAACCGTTGGATCAAAGATCCACGGTCATGACCTCCCCGTGTTAAATCTCAAAGACCTCCCACCTTGTTGAGGTCGTAGCCCTTGGATCCAAGATCCATGGCCATGACCTCCCCTCACTGTTAAACTAAGCAAACCTCCCACCTAAACGAGGTCGTAGCCGTTGGATCAGATCCAACAGCCCACGACCTCCCCTCAAAATATCCAGCGCACCAGATCTCCCCTATCTCATGTTATGCACCGTTGGATTAAAAATCCACGGTCACGACCTCCTCCTTGTCTCGTGCGCATCAGACCTCCCCGCGCACGTGAGGTCGTTGCCCTTAGATCTAAATCTAATGGCCATGACCTCCCTTGTGTGTTGCGCGAGGCTCAGGACCTCCCCTGTTTTGATCACCACCGTTGGATCAAAATCCAAAGGTCTTGACCTCCCTCGCGCTTCACGCAAAGCCTCAGACCTCCTTTGGTTATGCGCCCTTGGATTTAAATCCCAAGGCCATGACCTCCCCCTCATGTTTTTAAGCTCATGTGCGGTTAAGACCTCACAGGAGGTCCGCACCGTTGGATTGAAATCCAACGCTTTGGACCTCCTGTCCCATTTTCCCACGTGCGCATTCACATTAAGGAAATCGGAGGGCCACGACCTCCCAATCCTTGATCGTGTGGCTGGGACCTCCTCCCAGCCACTTAAAACATAACGGTTCGAAAATAGGATCCGATGGCCAGGACCTCTCCCAGGTTTTATCGAACGGTCATAAAGACCTCCCATGTTCTTCTCCTTCCTCGGGCGCGCCTGCGAGCTCTGAGCAGTGGAGTTAATGCACGCCTGCCACTAGGTACCTTTATGACTCTTTCTTGACCAAGCATTTAATGCAGTCACCTTCCGCCTCTCTGGTCAGCACAGGTCTGCACCTTGTCAATCTCATGTCCTTGCCACCCCATGGACCAACCCGTGGGCTAAGCTCACCATGGAGCTTAGCCCCACTCATAACCTTCACCCCAAAGGCTATAAGTTATCCCTTGAATCCTCCCTTGGCTTCCTTTGCACACAATTGATCTCACCTTGCACTTTGTGCGTGGTGAGCTCCTCATCCACAGACTCTCCAATCCTCCCACGCCCATTGTCGAGCTTGGAGCTCCTCGGTGGCAAAAAGGGTTCCAGTGGCCTCTTCCTCCCTCTCTCTTGTTTCTATCTGGGCCTTTCTCCTCTGCGACCTCAACCCTAACTTCACTGGTTGGGGCATTTGCAGAGGTGGCCTAGTGGAGCTTGAAGCTTGGAGTTGAAGGTTGGACTTGAAGCGGTGGAGCTCCCCGTCTTCTCCAACTCAGGCCGCCACCGTCATCGACCTCATCGGCATCTTTAGGACCTCCAGGTAACTCCCCTGGTAATCCCTTAGATGCTGGGCACCCGCTTGAATGCATGTTGCGGAGCTTTTTATTGGGCACACGCATGAATGTCGCGCGGAGCTGCTTTTTGCATTTTCGTATTTTGGCCGTGCGGGTCATCTCTGTCCTCTCCGGCTCGCCGGCGATTAAGGCCGTCGTCGCCGTCGAGAGTGAGCCCATGGTGTGCGCAACGCTATTGCGCACACGGGGATGTCTTTTGTTGTCGCCGGCGAGGTCCGCATCGCCGGCAACAACCACTTCTTTGAGCTCGGGATCTTTGTCGGACGTCCCGAGCGTGTCATTGTCGTTTTAGGGCAGAGATTCACCGTTTTATTGCCCAAATCATTGCAATCATGGGGTTAGCGTTAAATGCCTTTAACCCTGTCTTTTGCGCCAAGACTTAAAACCTCCCGCGTGGACCTTCTTGTGTCCCGCGCAATAACTCCATGTCTGCTTGTCCGTCTTGCTGCGAGAGCTTAGGCGCTGGATCTCGGACATCCATGACCTCCTCCGAGGAGATCTGGAGCGCCCAGGGACCTCCCCAGCTGGGGTCATGGCCGTCTGCACCTCCTTGGAGGTGCTGTGACGATAAGACCTCTGCGTGGGACCTCCTAGAGGTCATCCCACCGTTGAGGACCTCCCCTTTAGATCTGGTCCGTCCGGACCTCCCTCATCGTTGTGGTCCGTTGGATTCTCCATCTCTGCCCACGACCTCCCTCACCTCACGCATGTGCGTTGCTAGGAGGTCCGAACCTCTGGACCTCGTGGCGCTGCAGGCGTTGTTCTCTTAGGCGGTCTGAGCCGTTAGATCTTTGATCTGTGGCTCACGCCCTCCCATGTCTGGTGAGTTTTAGAAATTCCAATGAGCTCTAATTATAAATGCGAATAAGGTATAAACTTTAGAATTCCATATCTTTTTCATTTTAAATCCAAATGAGGTCATTCAAATTGTGTTAGCTCTGTCTTGAACTTGACTTTAATCCAAAAATGATTGTAAGTTGAGTTCAGCTCCAGAGCACAGTTTTGCCATTAGATTTTAAAACTCACTTTAAATATACACTCAAATTAATGCTTAACTTGTAAAATACATGACTAATGCTCTGTAGATTATTTTTAGGTGAGACCAACTTTGTTGGTTTCCTCCATTAATGATCTTACTGTGAACATTAGTTGAGCATGTTGCTGTTATAGAAATGAGGACTTGTGCGTTATAATTTTGTTCAAGTTCTTGTTTTTGAAAATTTGTAGCATGTGCATGATAGCTCCAAATGGGATGAACTCAATTGTGTTATTCATCTCATGAGGTGCTGGCTTTGCAGTAAAAATCTTAGTATCACCACCTTTCTAGAAAATGTTGCCTCTTAATTAAATTAGTGAATAGTGCAGTTTGTTATTTTAGGGGCTGAGCAGAATTGTTTTGCTCATAACTTTTGCACTGAGAATCCAAATCAATTGGTTCTTGTTGCAAAATTCCCTAAAAATCACCCTCTTGCTGCTGTAGAAAATTCAGAGAATTTGGAGTTCGTTTGTGTGCTGTCTTTGTTGTCTTTCGTCGTTCTTATCGGTTCTTTCTCGCTTTTCCGTTAGGTTTCGACATTTGTGGCGATCCCGAGAGTGACCCTCTGCCACAACTTGGCCAGCAACAGCAAGGCAAGCAGTTTGATCATATCCCCTCTAACGTCCCATTACTTTAAAGGTTAATATATTGTTTTACTTCTATGTATGCATGCTACTTTGTGTTAAATGTCGCTAGCAATCCTATAGTTGCATAATCTGTAGGAATTGTTTATCCTCTACTACCATGAGCCTAGGTTATTTGCTGTGGTGGGAGCTCGTTGGATGAGCTCTTATCACTTAGTAGTTTCGATTTAAATTGCTTAGACATGCTTAGTTATCGGTAGAAATGGGCGATCATCGACTTAGTCGATGCTCTTGATCACTCAAAACTGATTATTACTCCTATATGTCCAGCACTTGTGCTTTGGTTAATTTGTAAAATCAAAAACTGAAAATAAAAGATTGATTTAGACTTGGGCATATTGGATGGATGGTGTGGTTTTTGGAATGTGGTGGTATGCCTGGGTCCCTAAGGACCGAGTACTTGGGTCACTAAGCCAAGCGCTTTTGCGTACTAACCACACGAGGGGGATATGGGACCTCTCTTGACTAAGTACTTTGGGAGGTGTTAATTATGAGCTGGTCGGTGGGTGTTTAAAAAAGAAAATGTGTGTGTGTGGTGTGGGAGGGAGCATTAGCAGGCCGGTTAGGCTGTCTAATGTGTCTTTGTCCCCGTGGGATGCGGCTCGTAATTAGCATCGTCCATTGGAAATGTCTCGTAGGACTTAGCCGTGCTTGGCATACCAAAGGTAGTGTGCTTAAAGGAAAGGCGGTCGGCGTGTGGGTACATTGGTACACCCCGCAGGTTAAAACTATTCGAATAGCCTCGTCCTAGGTTATGGACATGCTTGGTAAGGTCGTTCAAGACTAGACTACAACCTTTAATTAAAACTTGACATGGTTGGTATGAACGGGGAGTTCATGCTATTGTTGTGGTGACTATGGGGTTAGTCACTTCCAGGTTGTTCTTGTTGTTGTTATTATGTTATTATCTCGTTGTTATTTCAACAATTAAAAATGCTTTGTCAAATTGCCTTCAATCTATTATGTTATTGCAAATGAAATTTGCTTTATGCTAAAATGAGTCCAAAGCCTCATCCACTTAAATAAAGCTTGCATGTAGCTATTATAGTTCTGTTATCTCACACGTAAATCTTGCGGAGTACTTTATGTACTCATCTGCCCGTGGTTGTGGCATTTTTGTGGCTTTTGTTGCAGAGAAAGAAGGGGAGCTCCTTGAGCCTCTCTTTTGTGCTACGTGTTGCAGCTTCTTCGACGACTAGCTTGGCGGTCCGGTCAGATGCCTAGGGGTTAAGGCACACTGATTGGCTTTGTGTTATAGCCATCTTTATGGCACTTTTGCTTCCGCTGTTGTCTCTTTAGAATTGTTGCTATTTGGCCTAAAGGCCCCTCTTTTGTAATAACCTATCTTTATTAATATTAACTTCTGGTTTGTTGCTTATGTTCTATGTGTTGTATGGAATTGATACATTCTTTTGTTGTGAGGTATGTATACTGCATTCTGGGGAGTATACATCTCTCGAGACTGGGTTTATTTGGTTGATAATACTAGGGTCAATTGGATGACTAAGTATTATGAGCTTAATAAATCCGGGTGCTCACAGATGAGCTCTTATCACTTAGTAGTTTTCGACTTCAACTGCTTAGCCATGCTTAGTTATCGGTAGTAATGGGCGATCATCGACTTAGTTGATGGTCTTGATCACACAAATCTAATTATTACTCCTTTATGTCCAGCACTTGTGCTTTGTTAATTTGTAAAGTCAAAATCTGCAAATAAAAGATTGAATTGGACTTGGGCATATTGGATGGATGGTGTGGTTTTTGGAATGTGGTAGTATGCCTGAGTCAACAAGGACCGAGTTACTTGCGCCACCGTACTGAGCATTATTGCGTACTAACCATACGAGGGGGATATGGGACCTCTCTTGACTAAGTACTTTGGGAGGTGTTAATTATGAGCTGGTCGGTGGGTATGTTTAAATAAAATGTGTGTGTGTGGTGTTGGGAGGGAGCATTAGCAGACCGGCTAGGCTGTCTAATGTGTCCTTATCCCCGTGGGTTGCGGCTCGTAATTAGCATCATCCATTGGAAATGTCTCTTAGGACTTAGCCGTGCCGGCACACCAAAGGAAGTGTGCTAAATAGCTTGGCGAAAAGGCGGTCTGACGTGTGGGTACATTGGTACACCCCTGCAGGGTTAAAACTATTCGAATAGCCTCGTCCTAGGTTATGGACATGCTCGGATACGCCCCATGAGAACTAGACTATAACCTTTAATTAAAACTTGACATGGGTGGTATGAATGGGTAATTCATGCTATTGTTGTGGTGGCTATTGGGTTAGTCACTTCCAGGTTGTTCGTGTGTTGTTATTATGTTATTATCTCGTTGCTACTTCAACAATTAAAAATGCTTTGTCAAATTGCTTTCAATCTATTACATTATTGCAAATGAAAACTTGCTTTACGCTAAAAATGAGTCTAAAGCCTCATCCACTTAAATAAAGCTTGCATGTAGTTAAACTATAGTTCTGTTATTCTACACGTCAGTCTTGCGAGTATATTTTTGTACTCATTTGCTTTGCTTAATAACTTTGTTGCAGAGGAGGTAGAGCCCAAAGGGCTTTACTTTTGTGAGATGTCTTGGTGGTCGAAAGCGACTAGCTTGGCGGTCCTGTCGATTGCCTTGTGGGTTAAGGCACACTCGGTTGGTTCTTGTTATGGCCATCTCTATGGCATTTTGCTTCACTGTTATCTTAGTTGACTTGTTGTTATTTGGCCGGTCGGCCTCTCTTTTGTAATAACTATC
This sequence comes from Phyllostachys edulis, assembly GCA_036346405.1. Lineage (NCBI taxonomy): Eukaryota > Viridiplantae > Streptophyta > Magnoliopsida > Poales > Poaceae > Phyllostachys > Phyllostachys edulis. Next base: position 79,511,490 of record CM070546.1, on the reverse strand, counting down.
CTTTATTTATATTAACTTCTGGTTTGTTGCTTGTTCTGTTCTATGTGTTTGAATGGAATTGATGCATTCTTTTGTAATGAGTTGTGTGTACTGCATTCTTGGGAAGTACATATATCTCGAGGCACGGTTTATTTAGTTGATAATACTAGGGTCAATTGGATGACTAAGTATTATGAGCCTAATAAACCGGGGTCTCACAAGTGCTCTCCAATCGCCAGTCTCCATCTGATCAAATTCTTGTCCGGGAGCATCCCAACCTTCTCCAACACCTTAAGCTTTTTGTTGCTCAATTCCGAAGGCAACCACTTCGTGATTTGCTCCGACATGATGAAAATCCTCAAGGATGAGTAGTGGTCGTAAGAGGTTTTGTGGTCGGAAGAACAAGAAAAGAGGACTAAAGATTTTTTTCTCGGCAAAGGAGATCAGAAAGGGGATCTGGAAGCGTAAAAACTCCAAAAGGTCTAGCGATGGGGATTTTATAGCCTCAGATTTTTAAATTACGATCGGAGGTTATCCACAAAAGTCTAAATGGCAAAAAGCTTCTTTTTCGCCCAATGGACAGAGGAACTCTTCGGTTCCCAAGGCAAGTTCTCAACTTTAAAATGAACACAGACCACCTCGAATATCACGGCATTAAATGGGGGTCTGCCCGATACAACTTCATCGGAAGAAGATGTTCACACGACCTATTCATTTAAAGTTCAGGGGCTAGCTGACGAGGATTAAAACCTCTATATATTAATTTAATACATAAAAGACCATACGTCTTCATGGTCGTAACCCCTAAGGCTAACGACCTCACTGGTCGTGAGGATTCCAGAGGTTATGCGATGGGTACCCTGGTCGGACTAGGCTTCGACCAAGTAGCTGCTCGGAAAAGCTATGAACTGGCATTTCTTACCGTATGATGAATAGAACACGTGCTGAATGTCCTATACCATGCGATGATATACAAGACACTAACAATAAACCACCCTACGGTTAAGCTTTTCACAGGCACTTAACCGCAAGGTAGTTAACACGTTGTTAACTGCCTTAAACTTCCGATCAGTCGTAACGTTTCACCAGGGACGCCTTCTCCAGGAGTAACTGCCGCCTCTTCGGGAGTTATTTAATGGTGGAATGCAGAAGACGAGGGGACAACAGAAGACACACAGAGCAAGGCAACACAGAAGCCAAAGCAGTAGCAAAGAAATCAGTCTTTAAGCCTGATTACTTTGCCTAGCATTCAATACATTCGGTGTAATTAGAGATAGTCTCTAGTCAGGTCTTGTAATTCCAGTTCATATTAATAAAGAGCAGCCTCCATTTCTCTCCCAGGATACTCCACATCATTTTCCTCTTTTTATTTTCGTAAGATCGGCGACTTGATCGTCGACAAGAGAATCCTACAATAATCCTTAAATTAGAAAAACAAAACAAAATTTATATAAATTCTCTCATTAATCGAGACAAAAAAAAACATCGCACACATCTATTAGATGCCCACGTTCCAAACCGTCACCGAACTCTCCTAATCAAACTATCAACCGAGTCTGACTCTTGTAATGGAGCTAGGGCTATATTGATGTATCCGATTCCAACAATAATCAAACTTTTGTTGTATCCGAATAAAAAAAAAGAAACTAAAAATATGAAACCTCTATACTCTGTTTGCCAACAAAGCATGACTTGCACAAGTACATCCCACCAATTCAAATCCTCTTTGAAAAATAGCTTTTACCATCAAATTGATTTCACCGATCGATTTGATGTCAAGCACTTTCTCTGACAAAGTCGATCGATGGATCAAAGCAGTATATGAAGAACAAGGTATGCTTATAATCTATGTTTAATGTGCTTATGCTTCCTTATAATCTCATAAGCATCTCGCCACACCGATTTTTGTAATGTGTAGTTACCAGCAGAATCGGGTTTCCATCGGCCGTATCAAAAAGACTTCTTATACTTCTAATCTTCCTGTGAATTAATCCACCCCGTAAGATATACTATACAATATATGAATAAAATACTTGACAATGTAGAACAATGTAACGTCCCATTTTTCGGACGGTTAATAGTAATTACCGTTTCGGCTTTTGTTCTTCATCGTAATTCAAATTATCAAACTATTTGTGAAAATTTCTTTTCTCCTCTTTGCTCAGGTTTGTGTCTCAAACCTTTTCGCAACTTCAGAATTCAAAATTCGATTTGAATTTCCTGTGTAGTCCCATCCAGCTGCACTTCGCGCCTGTGGCGCTTTCTTGCCATCTTGTCTCCCGAGCGCCATCATCACCTCTCACGTGCCCGAGCCTCCCCAACGGCTCCAAGGTGCCCTCGCTGGCTATAAAGCCCCCCTGTGCCCTTGCTCACCTTCACGCCGCCCCCGAGCTCCCGGGTAAGCCACAAGCAAACACCGTCGCGCTCCCTCCTTTGGCCGCGCCGCCTTGCCGCCTCGCCGCCGCTCCGGTGAGCTCCTCACCCGGGGAACCCTGTCATCGCGAGCCCCGCGACGCAAGGATGCCATTCCCCCTCCTCTCTGCTCCTTCCCTGTCGCCGAATCAAGCCGTCGCTGTCGCCCTTCTTCTCCGCCCATGGCCGCCGCCACAGTGCCAATCCGCCACCCAGCCGCCCGGGTCATTCCAAGCCTCCCCTCGCTGCTTGCTGGCACTGGTGCATCTGCGCCCTCCTCCTCCTAAGGTTGCCGCCGACGCCACGTGAAGCCGTGGAGTCGCCACCGCCTCCTTACTCCACTGCTGCCTCACCCGCTCCTCTCCGGCACAGCCCCTGCCGCTTGTGGCCTCCCTGCCCTCTAGCGACCCCGTCCCTCCCGCTCAACCGACCGCCTCCTGCCTCCTCCCACTGGCGCCACCGCCGCTCTGTGCCGCCACCGAGCCGGCCCCTGCACCCTCTCTCTGGACCGAGTGGGAAGGGGAAAGAAATGGGATCGGGCCCCACCTGTCATGTGGCTTAGCCCCCTCCCTCTCCCTTCCATGTGGGCCCCCTTTTTCTTGTGCCCATGGACCGGCGCCCCCCTTGTGCGCATGGACCTAGTTCAAGCACTGTGCTGTGGACCATTTCCTCTCTCTCCCTTTTAGTTCCATTGCAATCTTCGAAAGCTCCGTTCTCCCTCGTCGTAGCTCCAAAAATTATGAAATTAGTTTCTAAAATTTTGTTAATTCAATATCTTACTAATGGCATAGGTCTTGTTCAATTTAGAGTTCATTTATTGTTCTTTATTATTTATTTGCTCTCTTTGCTTGTTTGTGCCCTTTTTCTGGTGCGATCGTCCGATTAGGATTCGAAGACGCGAAGGATCTCCACTTCGATCAAGCACAAGATTGTCAAGCTCCTCTTACCTATATCCAAGGCGAGTCAATACTTTGATCATATTGAGCCTACATTTTATGCAAATTATATTCATTTAAATAATCAAAATTGCATGCTTTAATTCTTTAATCAAATGTATGTTAAAGCTTAAGGTAGTTAAATACCCATTTGATGACTAATTAATTAATATGCCATCCATTGATATTGAATCCATTCCTTGTCATCTTAGCAAATATATGGTAATACTAGTTATAGGTTGTACTTAAGTGACATGCTAGTCTTGCTTAAGTACCGGGACATTAAATGTCCCAAACATCATCCTTTAAATATGAAAATGGTTTGGGGCAGTCATTGCGGGAAATGACTGAGATGGTTGAGTTGATGTATTTTACTCCTCAAAAACCCTAATTGCTGTTCCTATCTGGGCGGATGATGTGTTGAATGGGTGCTAATGTAGCCCAAAGAATGTTGGTTGTGAATGGTATAATTTGGATGGATACTAATGTAGCCCAAAAGTTGATGTGTGTAATAAACCGCCCAGATAACCCCTAAGAACTTAATCTTGTCATGACCTCCTGTATAAAATAAGTACAACCACAAGTCTACAAAGTGCAACTTGGCTTAGTAAATTTATTGGACCCTGAAAGTCATCTCACTAAAGACGTGCAAAGCGTAAGCTTGGAAGGGACACCGATGGTGAAGTGCCTGCTACGACTCGTCGTTGGTGGTGACATCCCGCACAACTTGTGGGACCCACCGCAAGCGCGGCCCATATGGGTGAGATGATGGAAGGGGTGAGGTAATTTGAAAGGTTACTGTGACGGTCGCTCAACTACATGACTAAGGAATCGTGTAGGGTAATGAGTATGACTATCTCTTATGGGTACAGTGTACAACCTCTGCAGAGTCTAAACTGTTTAAAGAGCCACGCCTACGGTCAAAGGCGGACATAGGAATCTTAACTTGAGTTAGTTCTATTTCAAAAACCTTTGTGGGTAGTATGAAAATGTGGTGGGCTCACCTAGCCCTGTGTTGGATTTTACCTGAGTCATCGAGCTCAGCGATGGTAGTAATTGGAGGTAGCTCCAATCAAAAGAAGAATGCGGTATAGGTTCCGCTGGATGGAACCTCTACTGAAATAAATATTGCACAATTACTCTCTTTAATAAAATGCAATTTGTTAAAATGCTAAGTGATAGGAATTTGTAATTATGATAATTGAAAATATTGCTTTAGCAAATAAAAGAACCCGAGCCATCCTTGTTTAGCCTTGCATGTATGTTATTGCATTGTGTGTCGGCTCGCGAGCACGGAAGTTGTACTCATTCTCGCTCTTTCCCCTAAAATCCTCATAAGCAGGAAATCTAGAGGATTACGACTACTATGAGGATCCCGAAGTTGGAGGCCTTGGAGATGAATGAAGTGTAGTCTAGTCTTTAGTTGTTCTAGTCTCGCCCCAGTCTAGTTGACTCCGTTGGTGCTTGCGTGTATCCTATATTATCTAAGTCTTTGGGTAATATCGGACGCACACGGGTTTCCCCAGTCGCTTGCCTGTGGACAGATGTGCTCAACCCCTTTTGCTTTCGTTGTCGCTTCCGCTTTTGTAATGTAATCTTTAGCCTTGTTCAGATCTTTTGTAAAACCCGACCCAACGCGGTCTATGTAAACTCTGATGTGTTAATTAATGAATGGTATGGTTTTATCTACGCCATGTATAATTTTATTCAGAGTGCTATCTACTAATCCAGGGAATAGCACAGTGTTTTCACAAAGGATTTGGATTCTCGGAATCTGGGTCCGACAAACATATAACATTAATAGGTACTTAGTGAGGAGTCATTATAATTATGTGATGTAGTTAGTGAGGAGTCGTTATAATTATGTGAGCTACCTTATGGACACGTAAGATCTTTTCGTTTTGTGAGATTTTCAGCGTAATTAGCATAGGAGTTACGACAGGCAAAAGTGAGCTTAATTAGCACTAATTAGATCATAAATTAACTAATTTGATTAGCTATCACAATTCGGAGTGCTTCCATCCGCGACCATTCGATTGATTGAGCATAGCTCATTTATCCGTGAACTATATGCAGTTCTACACATTATAGGAAACATGGAAGTGAGCTTAATTTGCACTAATTTGATGATAAATTAAATAATTTGATGAACTATCAGAATTTGGAGTGCTTCTGTCTGTGACCATTCGGTTGATTGAGCACTGCTCATTTATCCGTGAACTATCTGTAGTTCCACACATTATAGGAAAAATGAATTTAAAATTTCAAAATATATGTACTCACACGGTAAAGTTTCTTTTATTCCATATGTGTGGCTGATACAAAGTTAATTTGGATATTACGAATATTGAAACTCGAACAACATATTGATATTCATATTGCCTTGGGGCATCACATGCGGTTGAACACATGTAGATGGAAACAAGATTTATGACATGCATAGAGAGAGCACGAAGTAGCAGCATAGCACAAGAGACCAAAGGCCTAAAAAGAAAGTACAAGAAGTATTAGATGTAATTTTTTAAGAGTTGGTGCAATTAACTTTTTAAGATTTTTTTCAGAGTAATTAGCATAGGGTTTACGATGGACTAAAGTGAGCTTAATTAGCACTAATTCGGTGATAAATTAACTAACTTGATAAACTACTAGAATCCGGAACAATACATAATTGTATATATACGGCTTATTAGTCTCATTAGGAAATGAGATTAGGGACTATGTATACAATACTCCCTCCATCTGCACATAGACTAAGGAGACTTTAAAAAGATTAGACTACCTCTAAATGTTATGTCTAAGTACTATTTCCAATGCATGTATGTAGAGAATACAAAAGAAAGTTGGATATTTATTAAGGGTACAGAGGGAACAACACACTTATTTTGTATTGGAATATGAAGTAACAACACACTTATTTTGTATTGAAATATGAAATACGTTCTATATTTGTGAATAAGACCATTCAAAAAATACGCCCTATATTTTTTGACGGGGGTAGTAATAGAAAGAAGTAAATGTACATTGAACCTTTGAAAGGCTAAAGTGAGCTTAATTAGCATAGGATTTACAATAGACTAAAGAGAGCTTAATTAGTACTAATTTGATGATAAATTAACTAACTTGATGAACTATTAGAATTTGGAGCCATACATAGTTATATATGTGTGGCATATTAGTCCCATTAGTTAATGAGATTAGGGACTATGTATACAATAATAGAAAGAAGCAAATCTAAGTTGGAAAGGCAAAGCAAGAGATATAATTGAAGCTGCAAAAGGAAGTTGAACAAGAAGAGAGAAGTAAACATGTTATGAACATTGTTTCAATCAAATCATGGATGTGACGACTAAAATCCGAAAGACTAGCAGTAGATTAATGTGGCATCTACATTCTAGCACCAAGAGGTACCTTTAATGTTAACAGTTACTTACATGGATGCAAATTAGGAATTATATAGGAAACAAAAGTCCAATAACTAACTAAAAAGAAGTAGTAGGACTAAATAGCTGCGCAATTAGGTGGGCTATTTTGCTAGTTATATATAGCAAAGACTTGGTTTCCTGATGGCATAATGCCAAACAACTACCGTGAGCCAGAGATATCGCCCCACTTGTGAGGCCGTGAAGGGATTCTAGAGGCGATTTTTTTAAAAAAATAATACATTTTTAAAATAGCATTACATAAATAAATGCCCATTTAATAAAATTACAAAAAATGGGCTTTTGTCACCAATCCAAATGACGACAGGAGCCCCGTCGCCAGCAAAATAGTGTCAAAGGTCCCTGTCATCATTCCAAATGGCAGCAGAGACTTAAGCCACCATTTGAAATAGAGACATGTTCCTGTCGTCAATTCAAATGGCGACATGAGCTGGCTTTTTTTTGTGTGCAGAGAATGTAGAGCCAGCCTTCAATTTTGATGGCGCTAACGTATGTGTCATTTCTGTGGGGTCTACTCGTTTGTTTCGTCTACACGATGTGTGGGGTGTCGCAATGCTGAGTCCCACACAAGGTTAGTCACACGCGCACTAACAACAAATGAGATTGAAAATCAACACAAGCATAATGTTAGTCGTACAAAAAATAATATTTACATAATACTCACGGGCCCTCTTCGGGCATACTCCATGGTGGCCCCTCCCCTCGTCCGATGGTCTTGCAGCTCATGCGAGTACATCAAGGGGTCCGATGCTTGAACTACCCTAGAGGGGCGACCAATCTCCACAGGTGTGGCCAGCCTTGGCTATGTCGGCTGGGACAGTGGAGGCGCATCAAGGAGCTGTGAAGCCCTAACGAAGACCTGGCTGGGACCGCCCTCCAGTTGTGAAGGTGCACCGTCGTCAGGAGGAAACAGGACCTCGTTGACATCGTAGTCCGAGTGTTGTATCCCCTACCGCACGGCTCGATATCCCTCCTCCCAACCGTGATGACGCCCTGTTAAATAGTAATACATGCATTTAAATGTAATGCAAATGAAAATTGGAAACACGACGAGGGAGCAATAACTAACCTGGTTGTTGCATCAGAAGGGATGTCCCCCATGCTGCAGCCCCGTGTACACATGGAACTGAGGTCATGTTCCAACAAATTGGCATTAGTAGCAAAATCAGTTAGAAATCAACAAGCACAGGTGAGTGGTGAGTTGTAGAGCTGTATTTGTGAACTCAGTAGGTGTACACCTGGCATGGCACCACGACGACCGGCCTGGGACGTCCTGGTGAGAGACCATGTGGAGGTCGTCCCGTGTGAGTGATGAGTAATTGACAAAGGTTTTAGGTCAGTCGAGTTTGGTTTGTGTGGTCGGACCATGTCGTTGCGCGGTTCACGCGTTTTCGTGAAGTCAATCAGGGCTGTCAGGATAATCGGAACGACCGGCGTGTTATGGGCGGTACGACCGCAGGGCGGTTGTACCGATTGGTAAATGGCGGTTGAAGAATTCCAGAGAAGCTGTTTCTCGTGTTCTGGTCTTCATTGGAAATCGGAACGACCGCAGGTATTGGAGCGGTACGACCGGAGTGCGGTTGATCCGCTGGTAACTGGCGGTTGTACCGATTGTATTGTGAGGTTCGGCCATTTTGGTGTTTTGAGTTTTTGGATAGGTCATATCCAGGTGTGTTCATGCATATGTGTTGCATATTGCATGTTTGAGCTAACGTTGGGTCAAGTTGTGAAGAACTTGTTCCCGGTTTCGTGTTTCTTGTCTGTGTGGCTGCAGGACGTCGAGCGGAGTCGTGGCGAGACACGGTGGACTGGACTAGGCGCAGGTGGCGCTGAGGTCAGAACGGTCAGGATGTGTCGAAGACGACGTGGACTCGAGGTGGTTGCGAGGCGTGCGAGACAAGGAGCGCGGAAGCTTCCCGGAAGGTGCGTAAGGCGAATCGGAAATTGCAAGGCCGCACAAGCGGGCGGGCTCAGTTGGACTTAGCGGGCGAACGGGAGGAGACCCGTTAGCCAAGGCTATATAAAGGATTGGAGGGGCTGCATGCCCTCTTGAGCACTTGAAAAGGAATTAGGGTTTTGCTAGAGTCAAAAGAGTCTTTAGTGGCTGTTTTTGCTTTAGGCTTTAGTGGTTGAGAGTGTTGGTGGAGGCAGTGGGTGCTCCCTGCTTGTTCCCTTTGTAGCTCTCCCATGTGAGTTCTTGGCTTAGGGAGAGGGAGAGGATGGATTGGTGAACTTGTAATCATTCCTCTTGTTTTAATGTCCATGCGTATGGGGATGTATCTCTTTGTATTTCGCTCTTGATTCAATGAATGGAAATCAAGTTTTCTTCTATTCGTGCTCTCTGCTCTTCGCTCTCCTTTTTGTGATTTTTTGGGGCTTTCGTCAATTCGGGAGTTTTTGCTTGGTTCTTCCTCTTGATCTTGCTTGCTGGGACATGTGAGAACCTATCTAAGGTCATCTAGATCATCATCCACCCACGAGCAAGTCGTTAGATCAAGTTTTGTTTTTGCCTTTTTTTGAACCCTCCTTCGCTCAAATACAAAAGGATAGGAACCTTGGCATGGATCTCTGAAATCGTTGCTTGGAATAGGTTCCTAATATCTTCAGGAAGGTGTGGTTCAATTTTGGTCAAGTTTGGCCGCGTAGATCAAAAGTTACGTTGATTTTCGCTTTTGAAACCCGGCGGATTTTGCTGTTCCAGACAATCGGATGAACCGGCTTAACATGCGGTTGTATCGACTGCGGTACAACCGCCGCTTGTTGTCGTTAGTACTCATGGTACAACCGCCGCTTGCTCGCTGTTGTACCGATTGTCCCGATTTGTTCGAACTTCCTGCTTTTTGTTTGTTTGTTGTGGGGGTGAGGAGTGGATTCAACATAAGACTTCCTCGTGCTTAATCTTTGATCTTCATAGCTCTCATAGCTATTGGAGTGATTTACAAGTTGAATCCATTCTTTGCGAAAAAGATTAGGTGCTCCTATTCACCCCCTCTAGTCGCCTTTCCGGTCCTTCAATTGGTATCGAGCGAGTTAGCTCTTTTCAATAGATCTTAACCGGTCTCAAGAGCCGTGGCGATGGACAAGTACTCGACCAAGCCGCTTTGTTTTTGATGGCATCGACACCCTTCCGGAAGAGCCGAATGGAGACATACATCCAGCCCGGGGTATGCCATCCGCGAAAGGTCAAGGTTCGATTCATTGTTCTGCCGATGAGAACATCAATGCCGGAACATGGTTGATGTTGAGGCGAATGCAAAGGCAAGGAACATCATCATCCGTGGTTTGAGTCGAGTGAGTTTGACCGATATCTCACCTGTCGTCGCCCGCCACGATATCTGGGTGACCTCGACGCATACCATGAGGGCACCACCCAGATCAAGACGGTTCGACAGACCGGTTCAAACGAGAATACAACAAATTTGAGATGCTTGTCGGTGAGTCCCTAGATGAGTGCTTCAGACGCGTTTTCACAAGATCTTGAGCAACCTCCGAGCGGTCGGTCTCACATACCCGACTTCGGACAATGCTCGCCGATGCTCACGGCACTCGATCTGCGTGTTTGGGAGATGAAAGTGACCACCATCAAAGACACGACAGACCTCTCGACCGACTCTTGATGCGCCAGTACTCGCGCCTCAAGACTCACGAGATTGACGTTGTCTCGTCGGTCAAGTCACAATCGATGGCCTTAGTCACCAATCCCGCTTTTCTTCCGGCTTTCTTGATTCTTCTTGCGGTTTCTCCTTGCTTTGCTCTCTGTGACATAACCGATGATCGCTAGAGCAACTTATGGATGAGCGAGCTTGCCCTCCTTGCTCAAGATTCTCCCACGCTTACAAAGGAGGAGGGACAGAAGAGAGGAGGACCCGTGATTTGCTTCGAGTGTGGTGGCCCCAACCACATCCGAGCAAAGCGCCCCAAGCCGGAGAAGGGCAAGAACAACTACGGCGGTTCGGGCAAGAACGACTACACCGACAAGAACTGCAACAAGAAGCCTCCACTCGGGCGCCCAAAGAAGAAGAAGTTCCGCAACTTCGGCAAAGCCAAGAAGCTCTTCCACCGCGTCCTCACCGCCTTCGACGACCTCGACCTCAGCGAGGTGGAGGGATGGAGCGACGATGACGGGACGGGTGACCAAGAGCCCAAGAATGGCGGCGACGACTTCTCCGGCATGTGCTTCATGGCCCTCGAGGGCGAACTCAGCGACAGCGAGCTGTACTCCGACTCGGACGAGGTAGATCCCACCTACGAACAGCTCAATCATGCTTTTCTTAAGCTAGGAGGTTTTCATGCTAAAGCTAAGGCTAGGTGTGCTGAGTTAGAGAAGGAAATAGATAGACTGTCACTAGAGATTATTGCTCTTACATCTGCTCCTTCTAGTGATGATTGTGATACATGCTCTGCTTTGCTGGTTGATATGGAGAAGTTAAGGACCTCACATGATAGTGTGTCCTCCAAACTTGATAGTGTTAAGGTGGAGAATGTTAGTCTACTTGCTGAGTTAGAGTTGAGTAGGATGGCTGTTACCCTACTTATTACTGATGAGACTACTTCTCCCACCTCATGTGAGGGTAAGGACATTGCTGCTAGAGGATCTTATGCCATGCTCCTTGATATGCCCGAGTCTTGTGAAAATTGCAATAACTTGAAGATGAACTTAAACAGGCAGATCATAAAATTGTCAACTACAAGCTTCTTTACTTGAGCCGATTGTTTCATGCTTGAACTGTCCTAAGTTAACTGCTGAACTTGAGGCTGTTTCCAAACAGTTTCAAGATATGATTGATCATGAAAGGAAGTTGGCTCAGTTTGCTTCTAAGGACCCTGTTAGCTCACCATGCATTAAGTGTAACAAACTAAAATCGACTTGATTGCTTTGGATGAGAAATGTGTGAAGCTAACTAAGGACCTTCTAGAGAAGTCACATTGTGCTTGCAATATGATTGTGGAGAAGGGGGAGAAGCCCCAGGGTAAGGATGAGACGCTTAGCAACGTGAACCAACTGGCTAGCAGTAGGACTGTCCCTTCAGAGTCGGCTGTGCTTGCACAAGCCATTCTTCTCTGCTGCTGGTTCTTCTTTTGCTCCCTTACCTCTCTTGTCTCTTCTTCCCCTGCTCTTCTTGCACCTCTCTTTTTAGGAGTGTCAAGACCTTATGAACACTCTCGAGAGATTTGTAGGAGGCAAGAAGAAGCTCAATCTTATTCTAGACCAATCTAAGATCTGCAGATTTAATCAGGGTCTAGGATATGACTTCTCTGAGGACATGAGGAAGCATCCACCTGCCGTGCTCGCACCCATAGCACTGTGTGTGATCGAGATCGAGCCTGGGACCGAGAAAGTCCATTTCAAGTCACGGGCTATGTCCAGGGATTTCGACAAGAAGGTAATTTCACATGTCGCTTCTACCTCTCGGAAGGTGAAGTATCACCGCACCTTCGCCGGAAGGATGGACACACAATCGTCGATGCTTGAGCGCCAAGATCGCGTAGAGACCATGTTGAGTCTCTTAGGCGCATTCAGGGTCGGCCCCAGACCTTGAGTGCACCTAAGACCAACACGAGGTCTAGGCTTGGTTCTTCTGATGGGTTTGTGCAGCATCGAGGACTTGGTTTTTCCGAGTTTTCTGGTTTTCGTCCTCATGCTGCTTTCAGTCGTGACTTCCGCCGTCCTGAGGGTAGATCTCGTTTTCCCCATCGAGATAGCTACCCGCGGCGTGTTCAGCATGTTGCAGGCGCTCCGACTCACTCCTTCAGAGATCGGACCCGACAATGACTTTCGTCTACTCTTAGACCTTCGCTTTGAGTTACTGAGAGCGAGGGTAGATAGAGGTCGATCGTGCTTGACTACTTCATCGCTTTCGACGTGTTATTCAAGATTGGGTGCGAAATCATTGTTGATTTATCCCATCTTCGAGACTTTACTGCTTTTGACTCAGTTCGCGGGTAGGGAAGGAGAAGGTTTGGCTTGTAGACTCGGTTGTTCTCGTCATATGACCGGAGACTCCGTTGGTTCTCCTTCCTAGCCCGCGCTCCGGTGATGAGACGATCACCTTCGAGACGCTTCGTGCGACGCGTCATCGCCAAAGGTACTTGTGCGATTAATGCTTCTTTTATTCTTAAGGATGTTGCCTTGGTTAGTAAGCTGCAGACAATTTGCTTTCCGTTTCTCGGCTTACCGATGACGGTTTCGAGGTGAGCTTCAAGAAAACGCTTGCAAAATTCTTGACTCTTGGTAGTCCGGTTTATGGATTTCTCGTTATGGGAGGATCTTTCGTGCTGATTTTTCCGAGTCTTCCGCGATCCTCTCGGTGTTTAGTTGCTTCGAGTCCCGCGATCTCTCTTTACGCATAGGAGACTTGGTCATATTGGATTTGACCATTTGACCCGAGTTAGCGACCATGATCTCATTCGTGGTCCGCCTAAACTCAAGATGGTCAAAGATCTTGTTTGCACTCCATGCCAAGACGCGGAAGATGGTTGCCGCTTCTCATCCTCCCCACATTATTATGACCGATGCACCGACAAATTGCTCCACATGGACACGCTTGGACCAAATCTTGATCGGCGGGGAGGGAAGTGGTATGTTCTTGTTGTGGTCGATGACTTCTCGAGGTATTCTTGGGTGTTTTTCTTAGCGTCAAAGGATGAGACGTTTTCACTTTTCCGAGGTCTTTTAGTAGGTCATGTCTGTTGAGCTCCCGGTGCCTTACGAGCGATCCGCATGACAATGGCACGGAGTTCAAGAATTCCTACTTTGAGAGTTTCTCATGGTGAGACAGTGTAGAGCACCGCTTCTCTTCTCCATCGTCCTCAAAGAAATGGCGTTGTGGAAAGGAAGAACCGTACCTTGGTCGAGATGGCCAGGACGATGCTTGATGAGTACTCTACACCGAGGAAGTTTTGGGCTGAAGCCATTGCAACTGCGTGCCATGTTTCGAATCGAGTTTTTCTTCGGGCACTCTTGCATCGCACTTCTTATGAGCTGAGATACGGGCGAAAGCCCAGCGTCTCTCATTTTCGTGTGTTTGGTTGCAAGTGCTTTATTTTGAAGTCTGGGAACCTAGATAAGTTCGAGTCACGTTCCTGTGACGGTATCTTTCTAGGCTACTCGACTTCTTCGCGGGCTTATGAGTGTCAGAATCTGCGAGTCTAGCAAAATGGTAGAGACCTGCGAGGTGACTTTTGACGAGGCCAGTCCGGGGACTAGGCCAGATATCTCAGGTTCTTTAGAGCAGTCCGAGACCATCTTTGAGGATGATGAGGATGATGGAGATGACGGTTGTCTACCTGATCCTGTCCCTCATCCACTCCTTGAGGTGCCGTCTTCCACCGCACCTCGAGGTGATCGACCTTGCCTTCGCTTCCTCTGAGCTAGTGGCTCTGCTCCTACCTCGTCGGCTCATGAGGTAGAGGCCACTTCTTCATCTCTCCCAGACCTCCTAGACACATCCAGAAAGTTCATCCTTCAGAGCGATCATTGAGATCTTTTCGAGCGTGTTACCCGCTCAAAATCTGCTTATCTCAATTCTGTCTCCATTCGCCTTCATTGCCTCCTTTGAGCCCAAAGATGTTTCTCATGCTTTATCTGATGAGTCATGGGTCAATGCCATGCATGAGGAGCTAGAAAATTTCGAGAGGAACAAGGTCTGGTCGCTTGTTGAGCCCCCACGAGGCCACAATATCATTGGAACCAAGTGGGTGTTCAAGAACAAGCAGAGCGAGGATGGGGTAATCATCCCAAACAAGGCGAGATTGGTAGCTCGGGGTTTTCCTGTGTTGAGGGTCTAGACTTTGAGGAGACCTTTGCCCCTGTAGCTCGACTTGAAGCCATTAGAATCCTGCTTGCCTTTGCAGCTTCTAAGGGTTTCAAGCTTTACCAGATGGACGTGAAGAGTGCCTTCCTCAATGGCCTTATTGAGGAGGAAGTCTACGTCCGACACCCTCGTGTTTCGAGAACCCCAAATACCCTAACCATGTCTTCAAGCTTTCAAAGCCAGTATGGACTTCTAAGGCTCCCGAGCTTGGTATGAGAGGCTTAAGTCCTACTTGATAAGTCATGGTTTTGAGATGGGTAAAGTTGACAAGACCTTGTTCATCCGCCAAGCATGGCATCGACCTTCCGCGTCGGATCTATGTCGATGACATTATCTTTGGCGGCTCTTCCCATACTGGTTTCCCGCCTCGGATGTCATGAGCACCGAGTTTGAGATGAGTATGATGGGTGAGTTGACCTTCTTCCTTGGCTTCCAAATCAAGCGCACTCGGGAGGGTACATTTCTTCATCAAGGAAAGTACACTCGTGACCTCTGAGACGCCGACATGAGTGATGGTAAGCCTGTGTCGACTCCCATGGCTTCTACCGCCTATCTTGACCCGATGAGGATGGCGAGCCGTTGATCAAAAGGAGTTTCGCAAAGATGATTGGCTCCTCTTGTACCTCACCGCCTCGAGACTAGACATACATTTTTCGTGTGTTTGTGCGCTCGTTTTCGAGCTTCTCCTCGCTTTCACCGCCAGGCGGTGAAGCGATCTTCGGTACTGCGAGCTACCATTGACTATGGTATCTGGTACTCTTCCTCATCCCGTCTTTCCTTGAGAGCCTTCTCGGATGCGAGACTTCACCGGGTCAGAGGATAGATAGGAAGAGCACTTCGCACCGCCAATTTCTTGGCACTTCTCTTGTTTCTGGTCTTCAAGGAAGCGATGCAGTGTTGCATGATCCACCGCAGAGGCCGAGTATGTTGTCGCAGCCGATTCTTTGTAGTCAAGTGCTCGATGGCTTCGACCTGCGGGACTTTGGGTTAGTTATCGATGTTGTTCCACTCTTTTGTGATAACACTTCTGCGATTAACATTGCCAAGAACCCAAAGTCAAAGATTCCCACCAAGCACATCGATATTCGCTTCCACTTCCTTAGAGACCATGTAGAGAAGGGCGATATAGTGCTCCAGCCAGTGAGAGTGACCACCAGCTGGTGACATTTTCACCAAGCCATTGGATAGTTCGAGGTTTTCACTCTGCGGGAGAGCTTGGGGTGGTTTGTCCTTATGGACTGTAGTGAGGGGAGCTTTGGGTTTCTTCGCTTTACTATATTATTTATGCTCTTGCTCCATCTTGTTGCATTGCATTTTGGGTGCATTTGGGATTAGTCCTCCTAGCATAGATTAGAGTGCTTCTTTTGTCTAGTTGTTTAGATTTGCTCTTATCTTGTGATTCTAGGATGTCGCTTATTAGTCATCCTCTTCTCACTAGGTTGAGCTTACTCACTTCTTATAGGTTCTAGCAAGGGTTGGGCCACCCTTGGGTAGACAGGAACGTGTTTGCTCCTTAGTGTGTTAGCCAGGGCGGTTGATAGTCCTAGAGTCATATGGGGTAGATGAGAGTCGATCTGAGCCATAGTATTCTCTATATCTTATCTATGCTTTAAGGACTATGCATTTTATGTTTTCTTTGCCGACTTCTCGATTTATTGTTTTGGTTCAAGGGAGTTCTTTTGGGAGCTTACGAGCTTAATTTTGACTTAACTCAACTTGAACTAAAAGTTGCATCTATTGTTGAGGGGAGCTGGATCTTACGCATTTCTAGCATTCTCGCATTGTAATATAACTACATTGAGCCTTGATTATTATCCCGCTATGACATGTTTACAATGCTTTACACCTTGCCATGACTTGTGCTTATTTGCTAGATTTATCATGACTTCATATGTGTAGCCTAGCTTTTGCCATGATAAGATAATTAAAATTGCTCAACTTAAACTAAAACTTGTCATGTTAGCACTTTTCGAGATTAGTCTTTCTTGAGCTATCCTTTTATGATTCATGCCATGTCAAATAGGTTTGGGTAGAGTGATGAATCTATATTGAGCCTTAGATTGAGCTGTTTTAGTCTCTTGATGATACATGAGTTAGTACAACTTGTTAAAAGGCAAAAAGATCTTTTTGTGCGAAAAACCGACTTCACCAATTCTTCCCTATGAGACGGCTTGTCATTGCACTTGACATGAACTTAGGGGAGTTTTGGATGACCTAGACTACCTTCTTAAGCTTCTCGCTTGAAGTAGTCGATAAGGCTTGAGGTCTAGCACATGATAAAACAAAAATCTGGTTGTCAACAACCTTGAATTTCAAAGATAATATATCATTTGTGCTCAAATTTGCTTAAAGCTATCAAAAGAATCAAGTACTTAACCAATGTTTCAATCTTGAGCTTATAGCACTCTTTTTGGTCTCAATTTAAGCTTCTTAGTTCCGCTTAGCTTATTGACATGGCTGCATCATCCTTGGATATCTCTAGCGAGACTTTGCTCATTGATGACTTGACTTGCTCACATAATGTACCTCATTTTCAGATTGTCATCTATGTGTTCTAGCTAGCTTATACATATCTTGTCATGATCTAGATAGCCTTTTTATTAAGTTATGGCTTGGTGTATTACATGTTGGTCATTATGGATAATTCTCATGGCTCAAAATGCTTAAATAAACAAACTTCAGCCATTTTCATCCTTTAACATGTCATATTCTCTCTTGAGCATTCTTGATGTGTTTATTGCCAAAAGGGGAGAATAGAGAAGAAAAGCAAGTTGGGATCATTTTAGAGCTTTGGAGAACAATTTGCTCTTTTAGTTGTTGCTCTAGTGTTCCTTCATCGACATGGTCAATTCTTTCACTCTTCTTCTTTGGACCATGTTGATTCGTCAAACTCAAACTCAACTTTGCTCTTTTTGGAGTTTGTCAATATACTCATCAAGGGGAGATTGAGAGACCATGTGGAGGTCGTCCCGTGTGAGTGATGAGTAATTGACAAAGGTTTTAGGTCGATCGAGTTTGGTTTGTGTGGTCGGACCATGTCGTTGCACCGGTTCACGCGTTTTCGTGAAGTCAATCGTATCGTCGGATAATCGAACGACCGGCGTGTTATGGGCGATACGACCATGAGGCGGTTATACCGATTGGTAAATGGCGGTTGAAGAATTCCAGAGAAGTTGTTTCGTGTTCGGTCTTCATTGGAAATCGGAACGACCGCAGTATTGGAGCCAGACGACCGAGTGCGGTTGATCCGCCGGTAATCTGGCGGTTGTACCGATTGTTTTGTGAGGTTCGCCATTTTGGTGTTTTGAGTTTTGGATAGGTCATATCCAGTGTGTTCATGCATATGTGTTGCATATTGCATGTTTGAGCTAACGTTAGGTCAAGTTGTGAAGAACTTGTTCCCGGTTTCGTGTTTCTTATCTGTGGGCTGCAGGACGCCGAGCGGAGTCGTGGCGAGACACGGTGGATCGGACTAGGCGCAGTGGCGCCGAGGTCGAACGGTCGATGTGTCGAAGACGACGTGGACTCGAGGTGGTTGCGGCGTCTTGAGACAAGGAGCGCGAAGCTTCCTTAAGGTGCGTATAGGCGAATCGAAATTCGCAAGGCCGCACAAGCGGGCGGGCTCCGTTGGACTTAGCGGGCGAACGGGAGGAGACCCGTTAGCCAAGGCTATATAAAGGATTGGAGGGCTGCATGCCCTCTTGAGCACTTGAAAAGGAATTAGGGTTTTGCTAGAGTCAAAAGAGTCTTTAGTGGCTGTTTTTGCTTTAGGCTTTAGTGGTTGAGAGTGTTGGTGGAGGCAGTGGGTGCTCCCTGCTTGTTCCCTTTGTAGCTCTCCCATGTGAGTTCTTGGCTTAGGGAGAGGGAGAGGATGGATTGGTGAACTTGTAATCATTCCTCTTGTTTTAATGTCCATGCGTATGGGGATGTATCTCTTTGTATTTCGCTCTTGATTCAATGAATGGAAATCTGAAGTTTTCTTCTATTCGTGCTCTCTGTTCTTCGTTCTCCCTTTTTGTGATTTTTTGGGGCTTTCGTCAATTCGGGAGTTTTTGCTTGGTTCTTCCTCTTGATCTTGCTTGCTGGGACATGTGAGAACCTATCTAAGGTCATCTAGATCATCATCCACCCACGAGCAAGTCGTTAGATCAAGTTTTGTTTTTTGCCCGGTTTTGAACCCTCCTTCGTTCAAATACAAAGGATAGGAACCTTGGCATGGATCTCTGAAATCGTTGCTTGGAATAGGTTCCTAATATCTTCAGGAAGGTGTGGTTCAATTTTGGTCAAGTTTGGCGCGTAGATCAAAAGTTACGTTGATTTTCGTTTTGAAACCCGAAGCGGATTTTGCTGTTCCAGACAATCGGATGAACCGGCTTAACACTGCGGTTGTATCGATCTGCGGTACAACCGCCGCTTGTACTATGGTTGTAGGATCTGCGGTACAACCGCCGCTTGCTTCGCTGTTGTACCGATTGTCCCGATTTGTTCGAACTTCTGTTTTTGTTTGTTTGTTTGTGGGGGTGAGGAGGATTCAACATAAGACTTCCTCTGTGCTTAATCTTTGATCTTCATAGCTCTCATAGCTATTGGAGTGATTTACAAGTTGAATCCATTCTTTGCGAAAAAGATTAGGTGCTCCTATTCACCCCCCCTCTAGTCGCCTTTCCGGTCCTTCACCTGGTGCAGAGCAGTTGTCGTGCGCGTCGAGCCTGACACACTATGGGTCACCCTCCATCCACGAACTGTGTCGGCGCGTGATGGTGCGTCTACGACGCCTCTCGCCATCCGATAGGACGTGAGCTCGATGACACACCTCTCGTAGTCCATGAGCCGGACCATGGTCTCTCTCAGCTCCTCCAGTGTCATGCTGAGGCGGTTCCCGATCCAGCTATGAACAGACCTCGCCTCGGCGTGCACCTCCCATCCGAGATCGCTCTATCAGGCACGAAGATCTAGTTAGAACACAATAACATGACAAGTAAACAAATACTATGGATCTCTCACTACGTACTGCATGGTGGTACACAGAGTACGGCCATGGGTCATCCACAAACCGAACGCAACAGACTCTCATCCGATTGTTGTACCACTCGATTTAGTTGTAGTACATTCGGAGGTTATGCGAGGCAGCCTCCTGGACCACGTCGTCCAATGCATGTACTCACTGCTACACCCACGGTCCTTGTGAACTGCCCAACATGTGGTACCTAGGACACTCTTCCTAGTGTGCCTCGAGAGAGCAAGATGACAAAAATGTTAGTACACAGGAAAAACAATTATGATACTATATTCAAGATGAACTTGCTTGTGTACATTCGGTGGCACTAGCTCTCCCCAGGGGTCTGGGACCTCTTGCCATAGACCGAACAACCTCTTCATCCTATGGACGGAGTACGCCTCCACGTACATGTCATGCACCAATCAACTATGCTTGAGCTAGAAGATGGAGTCTCACATGCACTGGCTGGACAACCCGTTGGGTGCGCGGGTGAACAACCTCCCGGTAATGTACGGTGGCCAGATGATGTGGTCATCTATCAGCTGGTTGAACATCGCAACGTAGTCCGAGTACGACACATGCGTAGTGACCAGTGTGAAGTGACATGTTCAAGAAAACAATACACACCTCAGCACATAGTGTCGAAACAAGTACAAAACAGATGAACCACACCAAAAACATACTCGTCGGCGACACCACACCATAGCCATGGTCGAGCTATTGTAACAGCCCAAATTTTCAAATTTTAGAGAAAATTAAACCTAATTGTTTTTGTGGATTTTCTGATTTTTTTTTTAAAAAGCTTTTCCTTAATTATTTTAAAGCTAAAACAAAATTAATTGCAAAATCTATTACCAAATAATAGTTGGAATTATTTTATTTAAGTCCAAAAACCTTTGAGAATTTCTGTGAATTTTCTCATTGGATTTTATTTACTATTTTCTAAAGCTATTTTGATTTATCTGAATTAAATCAATTAGAAAATCAATAAAAATTCACCAAATAGTGTTTGGGCCTAAACTCCCTCGGTCCAAGTCTCTTCCACGTGTGCGCGCGGCCCACGTAGCCCGCTACCTCCACGTGCTCAACTTCATCAAGCCCCACGCATGTGCGCCGTTGGATTCCGATCTGGTGGCCATCGTTTCATCGCCTCTTTCCTTCTTTTGCTGTCACCGCCATGTGGGACCGCCGCTACAGGGTCGTCTCCCACCACCTTTCCTTCTCCCTCGCACTTTCCTTTTCCTCATGCCGCGTCTGCCATGGCCGAATTCAAAAAGCTTCCATATGCGTTCAAATCCGCCACAGATCCCTAATTGACGCCACAGATTTAAACCCGGATCCCCTCCGCCTCCGACACGGCCTCCACTTTCCTTTCCTCATTGCGAATCCCGATTTGGCTCATTGCATCAAGATGGACCTTCTTGGGCGATACGGCGAACCCGTGCCATCCTCACCCTATAAAAGGGGGCACCAGGACCCCCGTAGCCTCCTCATCCCAACGCCTCAGAGCGCCTTCTCCCAATCCCTCTCTAGAGCTCTAATTTCGAAGTTCTTCGCCGGCGGTGTAGCTTCAATTCTTCTCCAATTCCGGTGCCTTCATTGAAGCTTCTCCCTCATCCCCGCCACCGTCAGCACCGCCTCGTCATCGTGAAGCCGGTGCTCCCTCCCATTCGCCGCAAGGACCGCCGGAACCACTACTTCCCCGTCGACCGCACGCCACCGCCGCTAAAAACCTCGTCGCTAGCCATCTCTTTGCACTTCGCCGCCGTGTGGTAACACACCTAGTTCCCCTTCTCTTTCTCGTCATTTTGCGCATCTCCATTCGTCACACCGTGGCGCGAAGCGCCGGCGAGACCGAGCCCTAGCGTCGTCGCTCACCGAAGCCTAGGTGGCATGGCCACATAGGTGCCATGTCACCACCACCTCAGCGTAGGATCCTACGTGGCGCCACGTCAACTCACACAGCCCGCACGCACCGCCTCCTTCACACTGTAGTGTGCGCCGGGTCCATCATGGACCATTGACTGGTCGTGGGCGTGGTCCATTGACCACGAGCCCACCCGTCAGTGACTCATCCCGGGCACTGACATCATGTTGTGCATTAATTCGGAATTTCCTTCGGGAAAATAAATCAAGAATTCCAATTAAAATCTGATTTAGGGTTTAAACTTCTAAAATCCATATCTTTTGCATCCAAGCTCCAAATTGGGTGATTCAAATTGCTAAATTCGTATAAAATCATGATATAGCTAAATAAACTAAAATATTTTGATTTGGAGTTAATTTGTTTTGTCTTTTGAATTTATTTTAATTTCATTTGAATTTGTCGTACTTTCGCGTATAGACTTTGACGATTCCAGAGAGGTAGATCCTTCAGAGGAATTAGAGTTTCAAGACTTCAACAAAGGCAAGTTATACCATTGACAATATTTCCCCCAGTATTTTTAAAGTTATTTAATTCAGTTTTTAAAATTATTATTGCATGCATACTTTTAATCAATTATTTTAATGCCCTGTTTAAATGCTTAGTTATTCCAATACCTTTGGTATGGCCAATTTGATTATTGACTGTCTTGTCCTTGTCACCATTAGCTAAATTATTATGGAAAAATAAATACATGCTTAGCAAATGCTTAGACCATGATTATGATTTTGGGAGGATTTAGCCAAACCATTACAAATTTGTTTAAAATTAAATCTATGGTATTGTTTTACCATAGAGAGTTTATAAAGGTGGTTTTTGCAAATGAAATCAAAAATGGTTTGGACTTGGGCGAAACGGATGAATGGTGGGTGCAAGTTTATGCATGGGTTTAATCTGGTTAAGATTAAAGCCCAGGGTTTAATTTGAAAGACGCCCAAGTCAATCAAGGACCGGCCTTTGAGCGTTCCTTTGCTATGCCTTATCGTACCACCACATGTCCTGTATGGGCAGGACCTGGCTTAAGAATTTGTAATACCTCTTAGTTATTTGTGCTATGTTGTACGTGTGGGTGTCGGTCAGACAGTAGTCCCACCTAGCGCAAGAGGGGGCTTCTGGAGGACGGTCAGTCTAATGGAAGCGAAACCTTAACGGGCATGAGTACTTTGAGGTAGAACATTGTAACGGCCTTGTGATAATTGCTTTGTCACACGCCTTAGGAAGCGTGGATTGGCCGACTCAAAGAGCAAATTATCTCGCGCCGGTAAAGCTGTACAAACTCTACAGAGTAGAAAACTATTCGAATAGCCGTGTCCACGGTCATGGACATGCTAGCAAAGCCACTCCGAGTTAGATTTGTTTTTGGTTTCAAAATGGTTTCAACATATGATTTTGGATGGATAATCCTTGTGGTAAAATTGGGTGGTTAGCCATGTGATAGGAGGGTATCCTTCACCATTCAAATATGGAGGTTATCCACACTATAAAATTGTCATTTAAAATCTAATTTTAGATATAGTATAAAAATGGCCTTGAAAATTAATATGAGTATTTAAATTGAAAACGCTGCTTTACGCAAATAAACCATGCCAATATCCCTTGTTTACTTTATTCATGCATAATCTTTCTTTATTGGGTGTAACTTGCGAGCACGGTAGTAGTGCTCACTCCTGCCAAATAATCTTTATTCAGGAGAAAATCTCTACCAAGACGGTGAGGACCCACATGCTTAGGCTATGCCCCCGGACGATTGCCTGTGGCAAGTTGCGTGGCCTACTACTACTGCTTTACTTTCGCTGTGTTTTACTTTATTTGGCCTCAGACCCTTTGTAATAAACTCTGCATAATTATTACTAAAATGCATGATATGTTTTGATTATCACTTTTGTTTGACTGTGTACATTAGCTATCTTGGACTAATGTATGAACACAGAGAATTCGGGATCCTTCACTCCTGGGTTCGACAGCTGTCAACATCATCATTGACATAGAGACTGAGGGGATACGCCCTCAAGTCAATATGTGGCCATCCGATCTAGAATCGTTCGAACGACCACAGCTACAGCAGGAGTGGGCATCTAAATAGTACAGAGCTACCCCGAACACTCTAGTAGGCGTCGCAAAGGCCTTGGTGTTGGAAATATGCCCTAGAGGCAATCATAGAGATGATTGTATTTCATTATGTTCATGACATTAGATAATATGTTATCTTGTTCCCAGAATAATATCGACAATATTTATTATCAAGTATGTGATTTGATTGTGAAACTCTATATTTATGCGATGATTATTCTTAAACGTTCCCTGGTCGGAAATATATGTGGACACATATGAATAGACTAGCATATGTATTGGTTGATGACTATGTTTCACGAGTCATAGATATGGAGATATCAAACAAATAATATGGACACATGTTAGAGAACATGGTGTTGGAAAAGACCCACCTTGAGACACTGTTGAGATTGTTATGATTTCGTGTGTCATCAGTTGGTCTCAAGCAATGATGATGTATAATCCTTAGACCTGAGATTAGTAGGGTTTCCTACATGTGTAATAGCACTCTTAGGGGTTGCTAAACGCTACACCGTAACTGGGTAGTTATAAAGGTAGCTTTCAGGTATGCTATGAAACATAGGGAGGAATGTGACTGGTTGGACATAGGATTTGCCCCTCCTAACATAGCAGGAGAGATGTCTCTGGGCCCCTCGTTGTGGTTGAATAAAGAAAGTGCATGGCCATGCCACTAGTGGTCGAATAAAGTATCGACCACTTGAAGTTATTCGACACTTGATCGAGAAAGTATTGAACAGTCCATGGATAACTTAATCTCACCTGGAGTTCAACCAGATGTCGTGAGGCAAAGGGATAATACACAAACAGGTCGTACGGTTGATATCTGTTCTCCACTCCTAGAAGACCTCTCGGGTGGTCCTAGAAGACCTCCCGGTGGTCCTGGATGACCTCCTGGGTGGTCCTGGAGGACCTCCTAGAAGACCTCCCGGGTGGTCGTGGAAGACCTCCTACGGTGGTCGTGGAGGACCTCTGGGTGGTCGTGGAAGACCTCCTAGGGTGGTCGTGGAAGACCTCCTGGGTGGTCGTGGAGAGAACATTATCACCAACTGGTTGTAAGGAGTTACGAGTTGTTTATAAGTGATAAAGACCTGGTCATAGATCATATTGCATTAAGGTTCGTCCGATATATTCTGTGTGTGTTCGGGAATCGTTATGTGCTGCTAGGTACCGCTAACGACTCGTGGTCGGAAAGGATTTTTGGATCACAAGCGATCACACATGAACCTATAGGGTCACACACTTAAAGGGCTCAGATTTGATTTGGATGGTGATCCGAATTCTGGTAGGCTACGAGTTGGATGCCTATATATTGAAGGGCGGTGGCATGGGGTGATAAGATCGAAGCTTTTGAAGATCATCCTGAAACCCTAATAGCCACGCCTTCCTTAGCCACGCTGCTGGTGCTAGTACTCCAGCGCGTGGTGTACCTGCCCCGTACGTGTGGATACCTTGGAGGTGTTGTTGTGAAACATCAACACTAGGACGATCCGCAACTCGTGACGACCTCTCAGAGGAGAAGACGTGCGGCAAGAACGACCACGACTGCACAAAATCGCTACATTGACTCTACTTCCGCTACGAGTCGGCACATCTAGTGGTAATCTCGTGATCTATTACTAGCGAAGGTTCCTTGGTAACGCGGTAAAATTTTTGTTTTGTGCTATCGAAGCCTTCCCGCGATCCATCAGTGGTATCAGAGCCATCCCGTCTAGTTTTAGATTCGGATTAGATTGTTTTGGTGATGGTCAATACGATCGTCCATGTGCGGTGGTCTCAAGATGGTTTTATGATTGTTATTACGTGATCGTGTTTTCATAGTCGTTTCACAACTTGCCTCTACCAGTCGGTTTCCGCCATCGAGGCAGACAGTGATCATAAATCCATGGAGCACGCGAAGATCAATCTTGTTGATTAAATCGAATTTGCGATCAAAAGGGGTTAATGTGATTAGCCCAATGCGATTTTCATGGATGGAACAGTAGATTGGATCTATGTAGTCCTAGAGGTCTCTCCAAGGGAGGTCCAAGAGGATGTCCTGGAGGTCTCTCCAAGGGAGGTCCAAAAGGACATCCTGGAGGTCCTGCCGCCCTTGTGACCTCGCTCCAATACCTTTACATTCCTGTTCTTTTATTTCTATGCATGTTTCAATTGCTTTAGATGCATTCAACATGGTAGAAGTAAAATTCTCTCACATAATATTAAGTTAAATTGATGTCCTCCCAATTAGCTGCACCATCCAAAGTCATGTATTTTAATGGTAGGTCTTGCTAAAGCAGAGTGCCATTAACTTTCCTTGACTAGATGGATTTGTGTCGGACACTTACATGCATAGCGTTGGTTTAACTCGACAAGGTCATCATAATGGTTATGGACCTTGGGGCATAGGGTTGGGTGCCGAAGCATAGAGATGCTGCCCAACAACAAGAGTCATATAGAGATATAATTAGCAAAGGGTTGCTTACCAATTTCACTAATCTTCTAGTAGTGATGCCAAAGCTCACTAGTAGATTAACCGATTGAGGGTCTTGAATCACTAAATGTCATAAGAGGGATATGGAATTTAGTGGGAGTATCTTTGTTAAATTGTTTAATAGAAGTTATTTTGATTGAACATGTCTTAGTTTTGCATATTTTATGTTGTAGATTATGGCACCAACTGCTGTACCTACATCTAGTTTTGCTTTACATTCAATACTTGAAAGGGAAAAACTGAATGGAACAAATTTTGCGGATTGGTCCCACAATCTAAGAATTATTCTTAGGCAAGATAAAAAAAGAACATGTTCTGGAGGAACCAATTCCAAATGTGCCTACAGAGAATGCTACTGCTACTCTTAAAACCGCCTATAAAAAGGCATGCGATGAGTCCCTTGATGTTAGCTATTTCATGCTTGCTGCTATGAACTCAGACCTTCAGAAGTAGTTTGAGAACATTGAGGCCTACGATATGATCGTGGCGTTCAAAGGCATATTTGAGACACAAGTAAGAACTGGAAGATATGAGATCTCAAAGAACTTGTTTGGATGTAGGCTAGCTGAGTGTGGTCCGGTGAGCCCACATGTAATCAAGATGGTTGGTTACACACAGAGCTTGGAAAAACTTGGTTTTTCACTTAGTCAAGAGTTGGCTACAGATTTGATTCTTGCTTCGCTTCCTGCAAGCTATGGCCAGTTCATTTTGAACTTCCATATGAATGGCTTAGACAAGAATCTCACCGAACTGCATATGATGCTTAAGACAGTAGATGGCAGCATTAAGATAAGCAACAGTCATGTGATGATGGTGCAAAAGAGTACAAGCTTCAAGAAGAAGGCTAAAACTTGGGTCAAAAAAAGGGCAAGGCTAAAGTTTCGGATGAGATCAAAACTAACAAGCCTAAGCCCAAGACTAAGGGGCTGTTTGGATTGCTCCCTGTGCCTTCCTACCTGGCCCAGGAGAGCACCTTGGGACCTGCCAGCTACCTGCATGGTTCGGAGCCTGGTGGCCAGGCGCTAAAAATGAGCGCTTGGGAGCTTGCCTCCCAGGCAGCTCAATCAGCCCTTAATTATTTCAATCCAATGGTCTATATTTCATTCACCAATACCAGGCACAGGTTTCCAACCAAACAACTCATCTTCAGGTTTGTCTGGCCAGGAAAAAATCATCTACTTTTCAGGCTACCTCCAGGCACCAGTTTTTTCCAAGCATGGAACTCAGGTCTCAATCCAAACAAACCCTAAGTCCGGCCCGACTCAAGAGAATGAATGTTTTTACTGCAAAGAGCTAGGCCATTGGAAGAGGAACTGTAAGAAATACCTAGCTAATCAGAAAAAGATTGGTGGGACTAAAACTTCCACTACAGGTATTAATATTATAGATGTTTTTCTTGTTGACTCTTCTATTAACTCATGGGTATTTGATACCGAATCGGTTGCTCATATCTGCAATTCGATGCAGAGTCTAACAAGGAGTAGGAGAATTGCAAGGGGCGATATGGATTTTCGCGTTGGGAATAAAGCAAGGGTTGCTGCATTAGCCGTCGGGACTTTGCCATTACTTTTGCCTTCAGGATTTATTATGGAATTGAATAATTATTTTTACGTTCCAGCCATTAGTAGAAACATTATCTCTGCCTCATATTTGATGGCAGAGGGTTATAAATTCATTGTTGAGAACAATGGTTGTTCTATATTTTTGAATGAAGTGTTTTATGGCTATGCACCTATTTTGAATGGGTTGTTTATTTTAAATTTGGTTGATGCACCCGTCTATAATATTAATACAAAGAGGCTTCGGCCTAATAATATGAATTCCACTTTCATTTGGCATTATCGTTTGGGTCACATAAGTGAGAAACGTATGAAGAAACTCCATGATGATGTTATTCTAAACTCATTTGATTTGGAATCATTTGAAATGTGTGAATCTTGCCTACTCGGAAAGATGACCAAGACTCCTTTCACTGGTCGAGCTGAGAGGACATCTGACTTGTTGGCACTCATACACACTGATGTGTTTGGACCAATGAGCATGACATCTAGAGGTAGTTTTCAGTACTTCATTACTTTCACCGATGACTATAGTAGATATGGATATATCTATTTAATGAGGCACAAATCGGAATCCTTTGAAAAGTTCAAGGAGTTCCAAAATGAGGTACAGAATCAACTTGGCAAAACAATTAAGTCTTTGCGATCTGATCGTGGAGGTGAATTTTTGAGCCATGAATTTGGTGATCATTTGAAACAATATGGAATTGTTCCACAGCTTACACCACCGGGCACTCCACAATGTAATGGGGTGTTCGAGCGATGTAATCGGACCTTGTTGGACATGGCTCGATCGATGATGAGCCAATCGGATTTGCTATTGTATTTTTAGGGTTACGCTCTAGAAACTGCAGCTTTCACTTTAAATAGGGTACCATCTAAATTAGTAGATAAGACACCATATGAGATGTGGACTGGGAAGGGTCCTAGTTTGTCTTTTCTAAAGATTTGGGGATGTGATGTCCATGTTAAATGTTTGACGTCTGATAAACTCACATCCAAGTCAGATAAATTTTTCTTTATAGGATATCCTAGGGAAACCAAAGGATATTACTTCTACAACCAGGAAGAGGGCAAAGATTTTGTTGCCTGAAATGATATCTTTTTGGAAAAAGAGTTTCTTTCATAAGGAGTCAGTGGGAGAAAGGTGCAACTCGAAGAAATTCGGGAAACATCTGAAAGTGTTTCAACTCCTACTGAACCTCTACAAGATGAACAAAATTTTGTTGAACCTGTAGATGAGGCATCAGCCCCACGTAGATCTAAAAGGCCACGTCAATTGCCTAAAAGGTATGGGCATGATGTATTATTGTTGAATAATAATGAGCTTAAGACTTTTAAGGAAGCAATGATGGACTCAGACTTTGAGAAATGGCTTGGAGCCATGAAATCTGAGATAGACTCCATAAGTGACAATCAAGTTTGGAACCTAGTCGATCCACCTGATGGTGTTAAAACCATTGAGTGCAAATGGATCTATAAGAAAAAGATTGATATGGATGAAAATGTTCACATTCATAAAGCTCGACTAGTCGCAAAAGGGTTTCAACAAGTTCAAGGGGTTGACTACGATGAGACTTTCTCACAGGTAGCGATGCTTAAATCTATACGGATCATTCTAGCTATTGCTGCATATTTAGATTATGAGATGTGTCAAATGGATATCAAAACGGCTTTCCTAATGGAAACCTAGATGAGGATGTGTACATGACATAGCTTGAAGGTTTTGTTGATCCAAAGAATGCTAGTAAAGTGTGCAAACTTCAAAAGTCCATTTATGGGTTGAAGCAAGCATCTCGGAGTTGGAATATACGTTTTGATGAGGAGATCAAAAGGTTTGGTTTCATCAAGAACAAAGAAGAGTCTTGTGTTTACAAGAAGGTTAGTGGGAGTGCACTTGTATTTCTAATCTTATATGTGGATGACATATTATTAATTGGGAATGACATTCCTATGCTGGAATCTGTTAAGGCATCATTGAAAATTAGTTTTTCTATGAAGGACCTAGGAGAGGCAGCATATATCTTGGGGATAAAAATCTATAGAGATAGATCAAGAAGGCTAATTGGATTAAGTCAAAGTACTTACATTGACACGGTGTTGACTCGGTTCAACATGAAGGATGCCAAGAAAGGTTTCTTGCCTATGTCACATGGCATAAGTCTTAGCAAGAGTCAGTGTCCTTCGACAACAGATGAGCGAGACCGGATGAGTGGTATTCCATATGCTTTGGCTATTGGATCTATCATGTATGCCATGATATGTACACGACTAGATGTATCATATGATCCAAGTGTTACGAGTAGGTACCAAGCTGATCCCGATGAAGGTCACTTGACAGCTGTGAAAAACATTCTTAAGTAGTTAAAAAGGACTAAGGGTGTGTTCCTAGTTTATGGTGCTGATGAAGAGCTCGTTGTAAATGGTTACACCGATGCAAGCTTCTAAACGACAAAGATGATTATCGTTCGCAGTTTGGTTTTGTATTCATTTTGAATGGAGGAGCAGTGAGCTGGAAAAGTTCCAAGCAAGAAACGGTAGCTGATTCTACGACGGAGGCCGAGTACATTGCGGCTTCTGAAGCCGCGAAAGAAGGAGTTTGGATAAGGAATTTCATTGCTGAGTTGGGTGTGGTTCCGAGTGCCTCGAGCCCAATGGATCTCTATTGTGACAATAATGGAGCCATCGCGTAGGCTAAGGAGCCTAGATCCTATCAGAAGTCCAAGCATATACTTAGGCATTATCACCTTATTCGCGAATTGGTGGATAGAGAAGATTTTAAAATATGCAAAGTAAATACGGATTTAAATGTTGCTGATCCGTTGACAAAACCTCTCACACAGCCAAAGCATGAGGCACACACAAGAGCTATTGGTATTAGATACTTAAATGACTGACTCTAGTGCAAGTGGAAGATTGTTGGAAATATGCCCTATATGCAATCATAGAAATGATTATATTTCATTATGTTCATGACATTAGATAATATGTTATCTTGTTCCCATAATAATATCGATAATATTTATTATCAAGTATGGGACTTGATTGTGAAACTCTATATTTATGCGATGATTATTCTTAAACGTTCCCTGGTCAGAAACATATGAGGACACATATGAATAGACTAGCATATGTATTGGTTGATGACTATGTTTCACGAGTCATAGATATGGAGATATCAAACCAATAATATGGATACATGTTAGAGAACATGGTGTTGGAAAAGACCCACCTTGAGACACTGTTGAGATTGTTATGATTTCGTGTGTTATCAGTTGGTCTCAAGCAATGATGATGTATAATCCTTAGACCTGAGATCAGCATGGTTTCCTACATGTGTAATAGCACTCTTAGGGGTTGCCAAACGCTAAACAGTAACTGAGTAGTTATAAAGGTAGCTTTCGGGTATGCTATAAAACATGGGGAGGAATGTGACTGGTCGGACATGGGATTTTCCCCTCCTAACATAATAGGAGAGATGTCTCTGGGCCCCTCGTTGTGGTTGAATAAAGAAAGTGCATGGCCATGCCACTAATGGTCGAAATATCGACCACTTGAAGTTATTCGACACTTGATCAGGAAAGTATTAAATAGTCCATAGATGACTTAATCTTACCTAGAGTTCAACCAAATGTTGTGAGGCAAAGGGATAATATACAAACAAGTCGTACGGTTGATATCTGTTCTCCACTTCTAGAAGACCTCCCGGGTGGTCCTAGATGACCTCCTGGGTGGCCCTGGAGGACCTCCTAGAAAACCTCCCAGGTGGTCCTAGAAGACCTCCTAGGTGGTCCTGGAGGACGTCCTAGAAGACCTCTTGGGTGGTCCTGGAAGACCTCTTGGGTGGTCCTGGAGGACCTCCTAGAAGACCTCCCGGGTGGTCCTAGAAGATCTCCTGGGTGGTCCTAGAGGACCTCCTAGAAGACCTCTCGGGTAGTCCTGGAAGACTTCCTAGGTGGTCCTGGAGGACCTCCTAGAAGACCTCCCAGGTGGTCGTGGAAGACCTCCTAGGGTGGTCGTGGAAGACCTCTGGGTGGTTGTGGAGAGAACATTATCACCAACTGGTCGTAAGGAGTTACGGGCTGTTCGTAAGTGATAAAGACATGGTCATAGATCATATTGCATTAAGGTTCGTCCGATATATTCTGTGTGTGTTTGGGAATCGTTATGTGCTGCTAGGTACCGCTAACGACTCGTGGTTGGAAAGGGTTTCCGGATCACAGCCGATCACACATGAACCTATAGGGTCACACACTTAAAGGGCTCGGATTTGATTTGGATGGTGATCCGAAGTCTGGTAGGCTATGAGTTGGATGCCTATATATTGAGGGGCGGTGGCATGGGGTGATAAGATCAAAGCTTTTGAAGATAATCCCGAAACCCTAATAGCCACGCCTTCCTCAGCCACGCTGCCAGCGCTAGCACTCCAGCGCGTGGTGTACCTGTCCCGTATGTGTGGATACTTTGGAGGTGTTGTTGCGAAGCATCATCACTAGGACGATCCGCAACTCGTGACGACCTCTCGGAGGAGAAGACGTGCGGCAAGAATGAACATGACTGCATCAAATCGCTACATCGACTCTACTTCCGCTACGAGTCGGCACGTCTAGTGGTAATCTCATGATCTATTACTAGCGGGGGTTCCTTGGTAACGCGGTAAAATTTTTGTTTGGTGCTATCGAAGCCTTCGCGCGATCCATCACTTGGTACGTCGCACACAGCACGTCGGCCCCTAGGAGTACTGTTGGATCTCCTCTAGCTCTGTGTCCGCCAACTCCTGTGCGTACCAGATGTAGAGCTTGTGGACACTGTCACCGTGGGATCCACAAAATAAGACCCACCCAAAGAGCCATAGCAAGTAGGCCTCGAAGTGTCTGTTGACCGTGTAGTCGGGAGCGTTAGGGGCCATACCCTGTGGCTGCAAAATGACAAGGACCCGTTAGTAAGTTTGGTGAACAAAAAGTTAGCGCGAACACCTGAGAGGGGGGAACTTACGTAGAACTGGCAGAGCCACTTCAATGAAGGCATGTGCATACTCTCGAACACGTCGTTGTGCTGTAGCACCCCTGCGAACCTAGTGAGGAAGTCCACGCGCAACGTCGGCACGACGCCGTGCCCTTCCATAGGAGAGCCTGCGCATGGGACACCTGTGAGGTACACAACGTCCTGCAGCGTAGGAGCCATCTCCCCACATGGAAGGTGGAACATGTGCATCTCCGGCCTCCAATAGTCCACCAATGCCGTCAATAAGCACCGGTCTTACGGAAAATGGCTGGACGAACGGATGTCCCAGTCATCCTCCCACGTGGCCTCCACGATCCTCACAAGTGGAAGCAAACCGGACGCACTCAATCTATGTCAAAATGATGTCGGAACCCACCGTGGATCGATCCTCCATGCCCTCATTGGCATGCGCAAACGCAACGTGCCAGGCTCCATGGGTAACTCGCCAGGCTGGGGCTGGATGGTACTGAGGCAGCTACGGTGGCTAGCGTCAACGGCTAGGTCTAGTAGCTCGAAGGGTCACTGCGTAGAGCCTCCTGTGGACGCCATACCTGAAATATTGTGAAACATAAAAGACAGTGATTACATTATTATTAATAAAAAAAACATCAACAACGACATAAGCTCATTTTTGTAATTTCATTAAACGTGCATTTATTTTGGTAATTCTATTAAAAAGTAATATTAAAATAGAAAGATTACCAACATATCTACAACTAAACTAGACACACCTAAAAATATTTACTAGACTACAAAACAATACGTCTCAAACTATCTAATCCACTCAATTACTACACCATAAAAAGTATCTACATGATTAACAACACATCTAAAACTAAACTACGTAGACCTAAAAATATTTGCTACAAAGAACTATGCTACATAACCATACATCCAAAAATATCTAAACCAATCAATTAATATACCATAAATAATTTTTAAGACTAACCACATTTCTATAACTAAACTACACATGCCTAATAAAGATGTACTACACCGAACTACACTACAAAACAATACATCTAAAACTATCTAATCCATTAAATTATGGACCTACTAGTTCTGGTTGCTAACCTACTAGTGTTTCGAATTTAAATGTAAAGTTGCAAAAAAAAAATTACCTGCAATGTGGGTGACTGAATCTGCACCTCCCTCTCTCCCCTCCACGGCTACGGATGGACAAGGCTTCGCTACATCTTCTCATCCCCTCTCCTCCTCTCCCACCTCCCCCTCTTTTATTTTTTTTTTCAGATTAAAACTGAATTTAGGATGGATTTTTGGACCTTTTATAGCCTAGCCTCTGTCACCATTTCAAATGGCGACAGGGACCTTTGCCACTGTATTGCTTGCGATAGAGCTCCTATCACCAATCCAAATGACAATAGGGGTCTGTCGCCATTTGGAATGGTGACGTAAGGTCATTTTTGTAATTTTATTAAACAAACATTTATTTCTGTAATTCTATTAAAAATGTATTATTTAAAAATATATATTCTACAGACCGTGGGCCCCTAACCTACCGACCGTTGAATCCATGTTCATCATCCATTTTCCTGGAAACTCATCAATGCAAACAAGATGATGAGAACTTTGATTTTGAAAGATAGCTCATCCTTTTTTCATCCTGTTGGGCAGTGGTTGTGTTATGCATCGCCTAAAAGAGCGAGAAGAGTTGTACCTAATAAACATTCTAAAGTTTGATTATCAATATATTTAAAACTATCTAGATTAACTATCCTAAAACTATATCGATTATTTTTAAACTAAAAATACTTTCATAACATTATAATTTTATTAGTATATCTTAATATAAAGTTATAAAAAGCAATGGTCAAAATCGCTTCTCAGAGACCTTAAAAAGTCAGAAACGGCAAATATAAAAATAACGGGTTGAGTTTCAGCTATACACTCATCGGCTTATAGCTTTTCAGCTTTTTATAACCCATTCTAATCTTCTTATTTTTCTTACGGGTCTCTTACTGGTTGACCTTGTACTTTTGTACTTTTCTTTTTTAGATATCTCTTGTTTTTTATGTGCTTGTGCATTGACTTTTTTCCCAATCTACCTAACCAAAGAATACAAGAGTTACTCTTATGTATTGTTATGTTTTAGATATCCTGTTGTTGAAGGAAAGATCAAGACTTAATGCACTACTTATGTGGTTAGTCCAGTTGGTCATGATAGTGGTAACCAATAGACTCTTGGTGGGGTGGTGGAGTTTGTTGAAAGTTACGCGGTTTTAGCAAATATTCAAACATAATTCCATATTTCTAGCAGCATATAATTAACAAAAGCAACATATATTACTCTTATTATAGTTGGTAGAATCGGCGGCCTCTTCGCACTTCACGGCCAATTTCTTCCAGTGGCGTGTCGACACGTGCGAGGCATCCTGCAGCGCGTTGGCCTTTGCTCGGTTTACAGCCATTCGATGCGTGCGTGCGGCCAAGAGCAGTCCGTCGATGCTTTCGTGCTGCCGAGAAAGGCCCAATGTTGAGGCGTGATGCGTCAACACACAGATTAAAGCTCATCTTGTTCTGCCTCCAGAACCCTCCTGTCCCTTCCCTTCCCTTCCCCTCCTCTCTGTCCACTCCTTCTGGGTCGCCACTCCTCCACACAGTGCCGCTGTTCCCTCTACCCTTGGCCTGCCGCTCCCCTCTCCATACTACCATCTCCCCCTTCCCCATGAAACCACACCGTCGCCACCCCCTTCCCAACGAAACAACCCCCCCCTCTCCCACCGCGTGCTTCTTCCCCACGCTGGCGCCTTCCCTTTGCACTTGACCCGTCGCCATCTGCCCTCACTCCCTACCACTGCTTCCCCCTCCCTCTTATTGGAAATATGCCCTAGAGGCAATCATAGAGATGATTATATTTCATTATGTTCACAATATTTGATAAATATGTTATCTTGTTCCTTGAATGAATCATCAGTCATGAAGATTAACGAGTATGTGACTTGTTGGTGAAACTCTTTTTAACTTATGATGATGTCGTTCTAAAAATATCCCTGGTCGAAAATCACCGGGTGGAACACTAGTGACTCTCGACCAAAGACACATGTATGATTGATGACCATGTTTCACCGGTCATGGATATAGGGATATCGAATCAATAATGTGGACACGTGTTAGAGAACATGGTGTTGGATAAGACCCACCTTGAGACACTATTGAGATTGTTATGATTCTATGTGTCGTTAGTTGGTCTCAAGCAATGATGATGTATAATCCTTAGACCGAGATCGACATGGTTTCCTACATGTGTAATAGCACTCTTAGGGGTTGCCAAACGCTACTAAATGGCGGGTAGTTATAAAGGTAGCTTTCGGGTATGCTATGAAACATGCGAGAGGATGTGACTGGTCGGATATGGGATTTGCCCTCCTAACATAACATGAGAGATATCTCTGGCCCCTCAAGTGGTCGGATAAAGAAAGTGCATGGCCATGCCACTAGTGGTCAAGAGTTCGACCACATAAGGTTATCCGATACTCGATTGAGAAAGTATTGAACAGTCCATGGATGACACAACATCTCACCCGAGTTCAACCAGATATCGTGAGGCAAAGGGAGAATACATGAGTAGGTAAGCTTAGTTCGACCGATTCTGACCGTCGTATGGAGATACAAGCAAGTCGTAGGCGGTCGAATGTAATCACAGAGTGGTGAAACCAAGTCGTAAGGAGTTACGAGTTTGTCGTGATCAAATCTGAACGGTTGTATAGAGATAGGACCTGGTCGTAAGTGATGAGGACACAGGTCGTAGATCATATTGCATTAAGGTTCGTCCGATATAATTTGTGTGTATTCGGAATCGTTATGTCTGCTAGGAACCGCTTCGACTGCGTGGCGGAAAGGGTTTTCGAGTCACAACCAAACTACACATGAACCTAATGGGAGACACACTTAACGGGTTGGAACAAACCGGTCGAATCTGATTAAATGGCGTGTTTGGATAGGATCCGTCACGGGCCTATATAAGGAGATGCATGAAATTTGTTGGGAAAGGGGTTGGCGCGAGTTGCCCTACTGAAACCCTAGCCGCCATCTTCTTGAGAGCCTTGCCGTGCGATTTGGTGCTAGCACACCGGTGTACGGTTGTTCCTTCCCTGGACGTGTGGATACCATAGAGGTGCTTCTACGTTGTTGCGCTTAAGGACGATCCGCGATCTTCGCAAGGAACTGCAGAGGTGCTGGAGGAGACGATCAACTCACGAGGACGCTGGACGATCGACTACGACCAGTACATCGACGCGCTCTTCGTCGGACCAGGCTGCTCCGACGCTTCTTCCGCTGCTCTGCGCGTCTAGTGGTAACGATCTGTGATCATCTTCTTGCTTGGCTTCCTGGTTTACGTGGTAGAAATTTTGAATTGTTGCTATCGTAGCCTACCCGTATCCCTTCAGTGGTATCAGAGCCATCCTGCGTAGTTTTTGATCTGGATCGGTCGCATATACTTGATATGTAGTAGTAGTAGATTGGATCTATTACTGGTCGTATCTAGAAACCTAGGCCCTGGTCGATTAGATCGATCAGTTTTCAGTGGTAGTAGATGGGTATACGACGATGTACAAGTTAAGAGCACTAGATGATTCACTCGACTTGTTTTTCGACTACCTTGCATGATACTCCTACCGGTCGGAATTCCGCCATCGGAGTATGCCGCATTATGTGGTCGTATCAAGGCAGTAATCAGATTGGCTCGGAATAGGGTTAATATGATTAATCCGATGATTTCCAAAGTGGGACCGCCGTGCTGGCTAATTGTACCGCGCGTTATAGGTAATATGTGTTCATGTCGTCCGATAGAATTGGATTCTATGCGTAACTTGTTTTTGCAGGGATTGATGTGAATAGTATGGCCCATTGTGTATGTGATGCATATATGGATTTTCATGACCTGCGTGTCTTGTTGTGAGATAGCCATCGAGCTACATATTATTGTATAACGGTCTGCGTACTGACATGTGATGCTTGATAATATCCTATGTAATTCATTACTAGCTCTTAGGAGTAATTGCTTAGTAGATGAATGCGGTCGGAGACTTCAAGCATGGTGGTCGGAGGACAGGAAGCATGCTGTTGGAGATCATCATGTTAAGGGCCATACTATTTCACAGTGATATGATTATCTGTGAATGTTTGTGTTTATTCCTATTATGATATTAAGTCATGTTTTTCATTAGATGCTTTTAACATGATAAAATTAAAATTCCCTCACATAATGTTAAGTTAAAATTGATGCCCCTCCAATAAGCTGCACCATCAAAAGTCTTGTATTTTAATGGTAGGTCTTGCTAAAGCGGAATGCCATTAACTTTCCTTGACTAGATGGGTTTGTGTCGGACACTTACACGCATTGCATTGGTTTAACTTAACAAGGTCATCATAACGGTTATGGACCTTGGGACATAGGGTTGGGTGCCGAAGTATAGAGATGCTGCCCAACAACAAGAGTCATATAGAGATATGATTAGCAAAGGGTTGCTTACCGAATTCACTAATCTTCTAGCAGTGATGCCAAAGCTCACTAGTAGATTACCTGATTGTGGATCTTGAATCACTAAATGTCATAAGAGGGATATGGTATTTAGTGGGAGTATCTTTATTAAATTGTTTAATAGAAGTTACTTTTCTTGAACATATGTCTTAGTTTTGCGTATTTTATGTTGTAGATCATGGCACCAATCACTGTACCAACATCCAGTTTTGCTTTACGTTCGATACTTGAAAAGGAAAAACTGAATGGAACAAATTTTGCGGATTGGTCCCGCAACCTAAGAATTGTTCTTAGGCAAGATAAAAGAGAACATGTTCTAGAGGAACCAATTCGGATGTGCTTGCGATAATCTTTCGCTACTCTTAAATCCGCCTATAAAAAGGCATGTGATGAATCCTTGATGTTAGTCTGTCTCATGCTTGCTGCGATGAACTCAGATCTTGAAAACAGTTTGAGAACATTGAGGCCTCACGATATGATCGTGGCGCTCAAAGGCATGTTTGAGACACAAGCAAGAACCGAGAGATTTGAGATCTCAAAGAACTTGTTTGCGTGTAAGCTAGCCGAGGGTAGTCCGTGAGCCCACATGTGATCAAAATGGTTGGTTACACACGAGCTTGAAAAACTTGGTTTTCCACTAAGTCAAGAGTTGGCTCTGATTTGATTCTTACTTAGCTTCAGAGCTATGGTCAGTTCATTCGAACTTCCATATGAATGGCTTAGACAAGAATCTCACCGAACTACATATGATGCTTAAGACCGCAGAGGACAAGATTAAGAAAAGCAACATCATGTGATGATGGTGCAAAAGAGTACAAGCTTCAAGAAGAAGGCTAGGACTTGGGTCAAAGGAAAGGGCAAGAAAGTTTTGGATGGGATCCAAACTAACAAGCCTAAGCCCAAGACTAAGTCCGCCCGACTCAAGAGAATGAATGCTTTTCTTGCAAGGAACCAGGACATTGGAAAAGGAATTGCAAGAAATACCTGGCTGATCTGAAAAAGAATGGTGGGACTAAACCTTCCACTTCAGGTATTAATGTTATAGATGTTCTTCTTGCAAATTCTTCTGTTAACTCATGGGTATTTGATACCGGGTCGGTTGCTCATATTTGCAATTCGATGCAGAGTCTAACAAAGAATAGGAGAGTTGCAAGAGGGGAGATGGATCTTTGCGTCGGGAATAAAGCAAAGGTTGCTGCATTATCCGTCGGGACTTTACCATTGGTTTTGCCTTCAGGATTTATTATGGAATTGAATAATTGTTATTACGTTCCAGCCATGACTAGAAACATTATCTCAGCCTCATGCTTGATGGCAGAGGGTTATAAATTCATTATTGAGGACAATGGTTGTTCTATATTTTTGAATGATATGTTTTATGGCTATGCTCCTGTTTTGAACGGGTTGTTTATTTTAAATCTTGATAATGCACCCATCTTTAATATTAATGCAAAGAGGCTTCGGCCTAATAATATGAATTCCACTTTTATCTGGTATTGTCGTTTGGGTCACATAAGTGAGAAACGCATGAAGAAGCTCCATGATGATGGAATTCTAAACTCATTTGATTTGGAATCATTTGAAACGTGCGAATCTTGTCTACTCGGAAGATGACCAAGACACCTTTCACCGGTCGGAATGAGAGGCGTCGACTTGTTGGCACTCATACATATTGATGTGTGTGGACCAATGAGCACGACAGGTAGAGGTGGTTTTCAGTACTTCATTACTTTCACCGATGACTATAGTAGATATGGATATATCTATTTAATGAGGCATAAGTCGGAATCCTTTGAAAAGTTCAAAGAGTTCGAGAGTGAGGTCTGAAATCAACTTGGCAAGACAATCAAATCTTTGCGATCTGATCGTGGAGGTGAATTTTTGAGCCAGGAATTTGGCAATCATTTGAAACAATGTGGAATTGTTCCACAGCTTACGCCACCGGTACTCCACAATGGAATGGGGTGTCCGAGCGGCGTAATAGGACCTTGTTAGACATGGTTCGATCGATGATGAGCCAATCTGATCTGCCATTGTATTTTTGGGGTTACGCTCTAGAAACAGCCGCTTTCACTTTAAATAGGGTACCATCTAAATCGGTAGATAAGACACCATATGAGATATGGACCGGAAGAGTCCTAGCTTGTCTTTTCTAAAGATTTGGGGATGTGATGTCTATGTTAAACGTTTGACGTCTGATAAACTCACACCTAAGTCGGAAAAATGCTTCCTTATAGGATATCCTAGGGAAACCAAAGGATATTATTTCTACAACCAAGAGGAGAGCAAAGTGTTTGTTGCCTGAAATGGTGTCTTTTTGGAAAAAGAGTTTCTTTCCAAAGAAGTCAGTGGGAGAAAGGTGCAACTCGAAGAAATTCGGGAAACATCTGAAATTGTTTCAACTCCTTTTGAAACTCTACAGGATGAACAAAATATTGTTAAACCTGTAGATGAGGCATCAGCCCCACGTAGATCTAAAAGGCCACGTCAAATGCCTATAAGGTATGGGCATGACGTATTATTATTGAATAATGATGAGCCTAACACTTATAAGGAAGCGATGATGGACCCAGACTCTGAGAAATGGTTTGGAGCCATGAAATCCGAGATAGACTCCATGAGAGACAACCAAGTTTGGAACCTGGTCGATCCACTTAATGGCGTTAAAACCATTGAGTGCAAATGGATCTATAAGAAAAAGATTGATATGGATGGAAATGTTCACATTCATAAAGCTCGACTAGTCGCAAAAGGTTTTCGACAAGTTCAAGGAGTTGACTACGATGAGACCTTCTCACCGGTAGCGATACTTAAATCTATACGGATCATTCTAGCTATTGCTGCATATTTCGACTATGAGATATGGCAAATGGTCGTCAAAACGGCTTTCCTTAATGGAAACCTAAGTGAGGATGTGTACATGACACAACCTGAAGGTTTGTTGATCCAAATAATGCTAGTAAAGTGTGCAAACTTCAGAAGTCCATTTATGGATTGAAGCAAGCATCTCGGAGTTGGAATATACGTTTTGATGAGGAAATCAAAAGGTTTGGTTTCGTCAAAAACAAAGAAGAACCTTGTGTTTACATGAAGATTAGTGGGAGCGCACTTGTAATTCTAATCTTATATGTGGATGACATATTATTGATTGGGAATGACATTCCTATGCTGGAATCTATTAAGGCATCATTGAAAAATAGTTTTTCTATGAAGGACCTAGGAGAGGCAGCATATATCTTGGGAATAAAGATCTATAGAGATAGATCGAGAAGGCTAATTGGATTAAGCCAAAGTACTTATATTGACAAGGTGTTGATTCGGTTCAACATGCAAAATGCCAAGAAAGGGTTCTTGCCTATGTCACATGGCATAAGTCTTAGCAAGAGTCGGTGTCCTTCGACTCTTGATGAGCGAGACCGCATGAATGGTATTCCATATGCTTGACTATTGGATCTATCATATACGCCATGATATGTACTCGACGGATGTATCATATGCTCTAAGTGTGACAGTAGATACCAAGTCGATCCGGTGAAGGTCATTTGGACAGGTGTGAAAAACATTCTTAAATACTTGAGAAGGACTAAGGATGCGTTCTAATTTATGGCGGTGATGAAGAGCTGGTTGTAAATGGTTACACCGATGCAAGCTTCCAAACCGACAAAGATGATTATCGTTAGCAATCTGGTTTTGTATTCATTTTGAATGGAGGTGCGGTGGTGGAAAAGTTCCAAGCAAGAGACGGTGGTGATTCCACAACAAAGGTCGAGTACATTGCGCCTTGTGGTCGCAAAAGAAGGTGTTTGGATAAGGAATTTTATTGTTGAGTTGGGTATGGTTCCGAGTGCCTCAAGCCCAATGGATCTCTATTGTGACAATAATAGAGCCATTCTTGTGAGCTAAAGAGCCTAGATCCCATCAGAAGTCCAAGCACATACTCAGGCGTTATTATGTCATTCGCGAATTGGTGGATAGAGGAGATGTTAAGATATGCAAAGTTCATACGGATTTAAATGTTGCTGATCTGTTGACAAAGCCTCTTACACAGCCAAAGCATGAGACGCACACAAGAGCTATCGGTATTAGATACTTAAATGATAGACTCTAGTGCAAGTGGGAGATCATTGGAAATATGCCCTAGAGGCAATCATAGAGATGATTATATTTCATTATGTTCACAATATTTGATAAATATGTTATCTTGTTCCTTGAATGAATCATCAGTCATGAAGATTAACGAGTATGTGACTTGTTGGTGAAACTCTTTTTAACTTATGATGATGTCGTTCTAAAAATATCACTGGTCGAAAATCCTTTGGTGGAACACTAGTGACTCTCGACCAAAGACATGTATTGATTGATGACCATGTTTCACGGTCATGGATATAGGGATATCGAATCAATAATGTGGACACGTGTTAGAGAACATGGTGTTGCATAAGACCCACCTTGAGACACTATTGAGATTGTTATGATTCTATGTGTCGTTAGTTGGTCTCAAGCAATGATGATGTATAATCCTTAGACCTGAGATCGAGATGGTTTCCTACATGTGTAATAGCACTCTTAGGGGTTGCCAAACGCTACTAAATCGGGTAGTTATAAAGCTAGCTTTGGGTATGCTATGAAACATGCGAGAGGATGTGATTTGGTCGATATGGGATTTGCCCTCCTAACATAACAGAGAGATATCTCGGGCCCTCAAGTGGTCGGATAAAGAAAGTGCATGGCCATGCCACTAGTGGTCGAAGAGTTCGACCACATAAGGTTATCCGATACTCGATCGAGAAAGTATTGAACAGTCCATGGATGACACAACATCTCACCTGGAGTTCAACCAGATATCGTGAGGCAAAGGGAGAATACATGAGTAGGTCGCTTAGTTCGACCGATTCACGGATGGTCGTATGGAGATACAAGCAAGTCGTGGCGGTCGAGCGTAATCACAGAGTGGTGAAACCAAGTCGTAAGGAGTTACGAGTTGGTCGTGATCAAATCTGAACTGGTCGTATAGAGATAGGACACAGTCGTAAGTGATGTGGACCTGGTCGTAGATCATATTGCATTAAGGTTAGTCCGATATAATTTGTGTGTATTCGGGAATCATTATGTCTGCTAGGAACCGCTATTTACTCGTGGCGGAAAGGGTTTCAGTCACAACCGACTACACATGAACCTAACGGGTCACACACTTAACGGGTTGGAACAAACCAGTGCGAATACGATTCGTAAAGTGTGTTTGGATAGGATCCGTCACGGGCCTATATAAGGAGATGCATGAGGCTATTGGGAAAGGGGTTGATGCGAGTTGCCCTACTGAAACCCTAGCCGCCATCTTCTTGAGAGCCTTGCCGTGCGATTTGGTGCTAGCACACCGGTGTACGGTTGTTCCTTCCCTAGATGTGTGGATACCATAGAGGTGCTTCTACGTTGTTGCGCTTAAGGACGATCCGCGATCTTCGCAAGGAACTGCAGAGGTGCTGGAGGAGACGATCAACTCACAAGGACGCTGGACGATTGACTACGACCAGTACATCGATGCGCTCTTCGTCGGACCAGGCTGCTCTGACGCTTCTTCCGCTGCTCTGCGCGTCTAGTGGT
The DNA here is from genome assembly GCA_036346405.1 of Phyllostachys edulis. Classification (NCBI taxonomy): domain Eukaryota; kingdom Viridiplantae; phylum Streptophyta; class Magnoliopsida; order Poales; family Poaceae; genus Phyllostachys; species Phyllostachys edulis. The sequence continues at coordinate 79,467,777 of CM070546.1, read as the reverse complement.
AACGATCTGTGATCATCTTCTTGCTTGGCTTCCTGGTTTACGTGGTAGAAATTTTGAATTGTTGCTATCGTAGCCTACCCGTATCCCTTCACCTCTTCCCCGCGACAATGCGGCCCCCCTCTCCCACCGCGCTGACGCCCTTCTCCATATGGGGGCCTCCTCCCTCCATACCCCCCCCGTCGGCCCCGCGTGGGGGTTGACATCGCCCTAGCAACGATGCGGCCGATGGTCCTTCCCCGCGAAACCACACTGTCGCCTCCCCCTCTCTCACCGCGCCCTTCCTCTTCCCTCGCGCCGATGCCTTCCCTTTTCCCTTGACCTGTCATCATCTTCCCCCTCTCCCCACCGCCGCTTCACCCTCCCCCCTCCCCATGACACTCTGCCCCCACCCTCTCCCACCGGGCCGGTGCCCTTCTCCATGTGGGGGCCTCCTCCCTCCACACCCCCCGGGGGCCCCGCGTGTGGGGTTGACGTTGCCCCGACAGCAATGCGTCCGGCGGTCCCTGTGGTTCTTTTGTGATGCCACATCTCTGAGGCCACAAGCAGCCCCTGACAGAGCGACGAGTTCATCTAGGAGCTTCTCTGCGGCTCCTGCCTCCACTTCGACCAGTTCATCAACAAGCTCAAGGTGATGTGATTTTCGATTACCCACCACACATGTTTCCATTCACCATTCTAATTTATGCATTTTGTAGTTGTATGTTTATGCATGTGAGTAGTGATATTTTTATTGTATTGTTAACTGCCCATTGTTCACCTTTAATATTAGGTATGCATGTTCATGTCTCAAAATCTCCATGGCAAGAATTCTCAGAGAGCATGAAGGTCCGACTTCAACAAAAGATCAGGGTGAATATGTTCCTAGCGAAAATTTTCTGTAGCTCCAAATTTTTTAATTTAATATCGCATATACCTAATGGAGGATGGGTTCTAAAAGCATGCATAATTAGCCTCACGGTGTACAATTCATCCAGAAGAAGAAAATTTGCAAGCATTAGCAAAGAAGCAAGGACTATGGAACTTGTTTATTCTGATATCTTTCTCTTTTCCTTTGCACCTTTTAGTGTTTACTTGATTCTGAAAATTTAGCACATTATTTCTTACTTTACTAATGTAGGGTGCATTTATTTTTGAATTTTGTGCTTGCTTGTTCTACACTGATTAAAATGGTTGATCTGCAGCTTGCCAGTGCAGCTAGATGAAGAAAGCTGCTATATGAGGTCAGTCCTCATGTTTCTGCTATATGAGGCCAGCCTTCATGTTTCTCCTGGAGGTCCGGTTCTTATTTTGCTAGGTGCAGGCCTCACAGATATTATGGATATTTGTGTGAGATTATGGGTCGTTTAGTTTGGGATCCACAAGTATTTAACTGTGCTGCACCCGATACAGGTAACATGGAGGTAAGACCAAATTATCTACGTTCTTTTATAAGGAAAGATTTCCAAAGGCATTCATTGTATCTTGCGCCATTACCCATTGGTCAAACATATTTCGAGAAATAACTGTTCTATGAAATTCTCTGCCTATATGTAACTTTAGATTCTTAATGGTGTTTAACAAGCCATGACACTACCAATTATCCTCTTGAATCTTGATCCTCCAGTTCTGGGTATCTAAAAACAAAATCAGACTACGGGTTTTCCTTATTCTATTTTCTATATGTGTATAGCATTGATAGATGGTGTTTTTATGTTATTCCTTGTAAATGACCCATGTTATCTTTGGTATGCTACTCATTTGTAGAAGGGTCTTAAAACATGTTGCAAGTTTGAATGCTTTATTACGGTTGGTGCAAATATTTTGGTATATGATGCTTTATGATATGAAAATCTCGTTATAGGTCTTGCTGAGTTATGGGACTAAGGATCAACTGAAGCAATGGCTTGTTCGTTTATCAGAAGGGAAAATTCATTCGGGATTTGCAGTGACACACCAGTTTTTTTTGTCAGTGTCATATAGTAGTATTCTTCTGCAAAGCGATGCTTAACTATTTACTTACATAATGATATCTGCAGGTCATCCATGGATCTATAATGCTCAACAAGTGAAGATTCCTTTAGATATGATAATCTACTAGCTTATGAGAGCTTACATCAGTTCATCTTCATTGCGAAAGTCTGCTTTGAGGGTATGCACTTAATCAGACTTGAAAAAAGAAAAAAAAGGTGTAGGATTCTTATGCTGGTCTATAGATGACTGTTCTGTTTGCTTATCTTCATCTTGAATTAATGCTATACATGACTTGAGATGTGAACTTCTAATTTTGGCATGTACCATGTTTCTTGCAAAATTGCTCTACATAATGTATTCCCTTATTAATTATTTTGCTTTACCTGCAAATGGTTAATCTGTTTTTGAATTTTTAGGTGCGTTGAGTAATCCACGTGCCAATTGACATAGCTATACCTTGTGTGTTCCTTTCACTTCTATTAGTACTATTAGGGAACCCTCTTTCCCCACTCTGTACTCCTTAATGCCTTTTGTTTGCACAATTAGTAGGTTCATACCATTATGTCTTGACTCTGATAGCATTACCAATGGGCCATTTTAAGGGATCCCCATACATTTTGCAGGCCCTAGCTAAGACACTGACAACAAATCAACTCTTCTATCTAAAAGAGCAGTTTAAATTGTTGGGTCCAAACAAGAGTTGTTATATCTCCTTGCAAAATTTGAAAGCGGTTTGTAATCTTACCTTGGTCATTCAATCCAATGTATAGCATGCAATTGCAGAATAAGTAAATTGAACTTGCAAGCCTTGGTGAAGAATTCTACGGATGCAATGAAGGATGATAGGTTTGTTGACTTTGTGAACACGGTAAGCCTCCTTCATAGTATCTTCAATTGTATTAGTATTGGACTGAGATAACCACTTACCTGCCTGAGTCATGCTACTAGGTGTGCACTCTTCAGTATAGAAAATTGGATTTTGAAGAGTTTGCTGCTTCTGCCATTAGCATTTATCAAAAATATGGTGGGTCTTTGATGCTATTGTCCTATTCCTTCATTATATTTAGTTGTGGTGCATGCTAAATCAAAGTTCTTTATACACATTTTTATTGGCCTTCAGAGAATGGATTTTTCCCATTCCACACTACAGTTTACCAGAGTGCATCTCAGTAAGTTTTCTATTAATACCTAGCTCCATGTAATCTGAGTACAGCAATAATTACGAAAGACAATAATACACATTTCCTATCAACATACCAACAATGTCTCAGTTTGGTTCCAACATACCAATTGTTATAGGCATGTTGCTGAAATAATCAAAAGCAACCGCTATTTGTTATTAAACTTTTAAACTCCAGGTTTCTTGATCTGCTTTGTTCTTATGGTATGTTTAGTACTTACAACAATTCAGCATACATTTAAATTGCAAAAAAACATATGTGATTCTGGTTTTGGAGGTACTATGATAGTATTGGTTGTTACTTGTTAGCACATCCTTTGCTATTGTGCCATGAAGTTTATTCATTATATTTTTACCCTTGTCAGATTTACAATCAAAAGATACCCTGCAATACTCATAATTTTGGGCTATTGGGAGCCTAAGCCTTTTTATAGTTACAATGTGAGTTTGTGTCTTCCACATGTCCTAACTTCGTTTCTATTCATGATGTAGGTACAATATTACAATTTTTCTTCTTTGTTCTCAAGTAGAAGAGTTGTTCTACTTCCTCCAAAGATGGACCAATTATATTTTAGTGGGTATACAAAATACGGTGAGTCTTTGATGCTATTGTCCTATTCCTTCATTATATTTAGTTGTGGTGCATGCTAGATCAAAGTTCTTTATACACTATTTTTATTGGCCTTTAGAGAATGGATTTTGTTCATTCCACACTGCAGTTTACTGGAGTCTGGATTTTTTTCCAGGGAGCTGTAAGCTATTTTGGTTAATTTGTAAAAGTTTGTCACGCTAAACAATCCATTTCTGGCTCCATGATGCATTTAATTTGGTCCTACTCGAGTCTAATTTCATTCAAAGGAAAAAAAATAGAGAGCCACTGATTTGGTATATTTGTCAGATAGACTGCCAACTTGTCATTCATAAAATGAAGAAGCTTTCATTTTCGGGCCACTTCATATTTTCTCTATGACACATAATCTGTGATCTAACCAATGAGCATTGTAACAAGAGATCTTTTTTCCCTTATTGTTGTTACTTTGATACCATTTTAGATATGTAGTCATGTGTTCAGTACTAGGAATACAAGAGCCAACATGTGCTAAGACCATAGGTTGTCGTGAGCTGGTCAGCGGATAAAAATACAGGTCTAAGAGATGCAGTCTTTGGAGATCACATGCCATCTTTCCCTACACTAACACACTCATGCTATATTTCCCTATTTCCTTCTTATTGTCTTTATTTGCCCGCAGCTTTAATTCAATTATCTATGTTTTTCAGATGCTTAGGTGGCAAGCTATTATGAACAACCCTCTCAATTCTTTTAACTATGACCATGGGTACATCAATGGTTGCTCGACAAGGCCCAACAGCTATGGCAGCTCATCAGATTTGTTTACAAGTATGTCTTGTTGTATCTCTGCTTGCAGATACTTTAACTGTTTCTGCCCAGGTATGTATTTTTGATTTTATAAAATCACCCCTACATTTAAATTAGCTTCCTTTCACAGCTGTCATTGTGTATTACAATTTGTACAGAACCACAAACTTCTAGGACAAACTTCAAACTTCTAGGACATACTAATAAATAAAAATATTTTCTCTAGCTTGAGGAACCCAAACCAAAGGTTACATCACATTATCTTACCACTACTCTATGAAATACTTACCATTGCTACATTTAAAACCTTCCTTATTTTGCAGGACATTTACCATGTCTATCCCCTTGGTACTACCGTTCTGATATAAGCCTTTTGCTCCAATACTGCTCTTCACAGAAAGCGACTCCACTTACGTTCCTTTGTTTGCTGCTACGCCCTTTTGATGTCTATAAACGTTCGTGTCTTACTCGCAATAGCGTTGTTGTTTATATGACGAATCTCGGACCACTATCTGTATTATAACTGCGCTAGGCAAGAAAAAATGTTACCCATGTAATAACTATATAGCTTCATCTTGATTTTTAAGAGACCATGTTTCTCTATAGCGTGAATTTCCTAACCGTTATATACATAATCAAGACTATGCTATGACTCCTATTTAGCTTTTCATTAGGCAACATAATCTTTCTCGCTTTCATGTATATTAACCATCATGGAAGCTTCTGTTTAACTTTTCATTAGGCAACATCATCTTTCTCGGTTTCATGCTGATACCATCCGCTTCGCTTTGCACATCGTTAGAATATAACAGATCCTATAAATAGGGAAAAAAACTATGTAAGATTGCAAACATGATTCTGGTTAGAACAATCTATGCTCACTGGCGCGGCAACGCGCGCATTATCACCTAGTAAGAATTGAATTTAGCATGTAAACTTCTCATGACAATTAAACAGGAAAATATGCTCAAAAGATAGAACAAGTGGGCAACTAAAATCAGCATATTGCTCAGATTTAATTAGTTACTTATTGCTCTTAGATGTCGGGTTGCTCAAGTATTAATACTTGGCCTCCTCGCCACTTAGTTCAAGCTTCAATCACAAATTAATTATGACAATTTCTCTGAAATAAATTAGGCCTTGAGCTCAAATAAAATCTTGCTAAACTAACTGGTCATATAAAGCAATTAACAATTCAATGTTCACTGGACAACAAGCAATTGAGCCAACAAGACAAGGTAACAAGATACCAATTCCCAATGATATATCAGAGACTGAAATGATAACTCATAGTGAATAGACAAGCACGTAAATATATGACAAAACAGTAAACAACAAGTAATCTACAAGCTGAAGATCAAATTTATAACCAAATTGTCGAATTTAATCTCATAGTGACCTTATATCCTCATCGAGCAATTCACAAGCCCTCAATATTACCATGCAAAGTCACCCTGTGCTAGAGATAAATCAAAGACAAAATAATTTCAAAAGTACTAGCACGACACACTTATGCACAGTACGGTAAAGAAACGAAATGTGCAAACTCATTGAGTAGATGACACTCAAAGCCCCCAAGTCGACCAGAAGGGCACGCCAAGGCGCTGTCTCAGAAAACCAATCGCCCCATTGTGCCACGGTGTATGGACATGGTTGTCAGAGATACAATGCCGCTCTTCACAATTCGGGACACATCAATTGTGAAGTCGAAGTACAGGGAACAATGCCACACCAGAATCACCACAGGATACACCAGCTGAAAGCACCAGTGAGCAAACCCACTAACACCGACACCTTTCTTCTCACCCAAAACTCATACAGAGCCGACTGGAGCCAACCACAACGGCGCACCGCCCTAGCTTTCTTAGCAACCTTGACAAGGAGGTGGTGCAAGGAGGCGATCAGGGAGTGCTCAAGGAGGATGAGACCAGACCTCACCAGTGCTGTCCTGAAATCGGAGAAGAAAAAAAGATGGGGAAATTGGAAGGGAGTGATTGTACGGTGCGGGCAAAAAGAAGAAGGAGAAGGCACCCTTAAGAAGAGGAGAAGGATCCCTCCGAGCCACCCATGCCTACGCCTCCATGGAGTAAAGAGAGGGGATCGATCCCCTCCTGTGCACAGCCTCTGGTTAGAGACCAAGTCTCCAACCTTATCTCTTCCCCTTCTTCCTATGACAGGTGGGCCCCACCTTTTCTTTTACTTTCCATTTTCTTCTTTTCTAAATTTGAAAAATTACAAAAGGCCCCTTACATACAATAATCCCCACCAATTTATCAATTTGATAATAGATGCTCAAATTCTTGTTTGATATACAGCTGTTAGATGATGGGTATCTTGCGGGTTTGAGCCCAAAGCCTAGCACTAAGGACTATGACTCTGCACAGACAAAGGAGGGCTTTGCCTTGATCTAATGCCTTGGTGTGACAGTTTTTGCCCATGTTACATTCTGTAGTAGGCGGCTCGCCCTTTTCCCTCTCGGGTTGGGATGTTACGATCATATCCTCGTATCTAGCTCATGAGTACTTAAGAAAGTATACCCTTATCTTCCTTTGATCGCGACCTCACGATCGTACTCACGTAGGTGAATTCTCCAGGGAATCATGTAGGACGATTCCTGTTGCCATATAGGTATCGAATTTATTAAGAGCTATTGCTCAACCTGTCATATAGATGGAGCACTGCAGCTAATGGAACCCTTAGATAGGCTCTCTAATCCCACACATTTTTTTTGTCCTAGAGCCTAGTTCATGGGATCTCCGATCTACTAGGATAGGTTACCACCAATGTGGGCCCTTACAAGGAAAAGAGCCTCATTCCCTTCGACACTGCAAAGATAGCCTTCCGCGCCTATGGATATCATGGGGATATGCTTATGATCTTAGGATGATGATACAATTAGCAATGGCGTTGAAGGTTTGTTGAAACACGTGTTTTCGGTGAAGCTGTCATGCTATCAGGTCTCAGGCAGTTAGACCGGCCTAGGTGTGGTGGTTAGACCGGCCTGAGTGGCAGTCAGACCAGCCATGGCTTAGGTCAAGTGGCTGGCGGTCAGACCGACCTTTGGGCAGCGGTCTGATCGGCCAAAATAGATTTTTGAGTTTGGAGCTGGGCCAAAAATAGAGGGTGTAGGCAAGAGAGGGGATTGTCCTACACTTGGTCTCATAATTTTTGGAGCTTCGAGTCAAAAGTTCTATTCGTTTGAAAATTCCAGTAGGTTTCGGATTTCCAGGGAGGAATTTTGGCTAAGTCCCAGCTAGGCGGTCAGACCGGCCAATAGGTGGCGGTCAGACCAGCTATGGGTGGCAGTCAGACTGATTTTGTCTTATTCATCGGCCCGCTTGGAGGTGATGATTGTTTGGTTAGGTCAAGTACATGGGTTTCAGTGCATATGTGTTGCATCATGCATGTTTTCACTAATGTGGGTCAAGTTGTGAAGAACTTGTTTCCGAAAATGATTTCTTGGTCTATTGTTGTGCAGGTTGCTTGGAGGTCAACGACGGTCAACGGCGAGGATGATCGGGACTAGGCTTGGAGAGCTGAGGTCTAGAACGATCGAGGATGCCGAGTGAGGTCAATGGATTCAAGCATGGCGCAGAATGGACAAGGATGACCAAACGGGCAGTTCAGTGCGACGGGTTGGATCAAGTGGCACGGGAGTTGGTGCAAGTGCTATGGTGGTTTCGGTGGAAGCCGGATGGGAGAGACTTGCCGATATAATGAGAGCCATTGATCAACCTACACATGGCGAAGCATGGAAGTGCTTCATGAAGATGCGACTCGGTCTTTGGAAAAAGATCGAGAAGGGGTATTTTGGTAATTTCACCTAAATACAGCCTTTGTGACCTTTTGCTAACCAACGGTGCAAGACGGCGCAAGGAGAATCGGTTTAGGTCAAGAGGAAATGAAGACGCCGCTTTAAAATACGTGCGTAAGTGAAACCCATTTGTGTGTGGGCTTAACGGGTTCCCATTAGGGTTTGCTCTTCTAGAAGCTAGCCTCCACTATAAATAGAGGAGGGTGCTGGCCATCTCCTCTTTAACCCTTTCTTTGTTGAAAACCCTAAGTTGTGCTTAGGGAGAGGATAGTGGGAGGTTAGGGTTCTAGAGAGTTGGATTTGATTTTGTGCTCATGTGTTGAGTCATTGTCCTCCTAGATGGAGTGGCTGTAAACCAACATCATATCAAATCAATCTAAGGAAAGATTTCACAAGATGAGTCTCTTTGGGTTCTTGCTCTCTATTTCGTGATTTTGGGGCTTTCTTCGATCTGCGAGTTTTCCTTTGGTTTCTTGCCTAGATCTAGCTTGTGACATGTGGGAATACATCTAGGATCAACTTGATCATCAATCACCCACGAGCAAGTCTTTAGATGATATTTTGGTTTTGGCTCGGTTTTGGAGCAACCATCGCTCAAACGGAAAAAGGTCAGAACTTTGACAATGATTTTCACGATCGTTGATTGGAATAGGTTTTTGACATCCTTAGGAAGGTATGTTTCAAGTTTGGTAAGGTTTGGAGATACGAATCAAAAGTTAGGCCAATTTGTGATTTTGAACTCAGGCTGTTTTTACTATTCATTGGCTCGGAGCGGTCAGATTGCCAACAAGTTTTCGGTCAGACCGCCTGGAGCGGTCAGACCACTAAGTGTAAGCCGGTCAGACCGCCCAACTCAATTAGGGTTTGAGTTTTTGTAAGTTAGGTCTTTTTGCTTAGGGGTTTTGATTGGATTCAATACAAGTCTTCCACTGTGCTTGTATTATGATCTTCATAGCTTTCATAGCTACTAGAGTGAAATTGGTATTGAATTCAATCAAGGTGAAAAAGTGATCGTGCTCCTATTCACCCCCCTCTAATCGTCTTTTCGGTCCAGCAAGTGGTATTAGAGCTAGGTTAGTTCAATCTTGATCTTTAACCGGTCACTGAACTTGGCGATGGAGAAGTACTCCACCAAGCCGCATATCTTCGATGGGCTCGACTATGCCTATTGGAAGAACCGCATGCGTGTTTTCCTTTAGAGCGAAGGACAAGCCATATGGGAGGTTGTTCGAGCTCCGCTCGTTTTGCCCGAGGTTGCTTCACCGGCTTCAGCAACCCTCTTGGCTAACTACCATAAGGCAAAGAACCTCCTATATGCTGGGCTTGGTAGACAGGAGTATGATAGAATTTGCAATCTTGAGACCGCACATGAGATTTGGCACACCCTCGGAACTTACCATGAGGGATCGTCCCAAATTAAGCAAGTGCACCAAACGGTCTTCAAGCGAGAGTATAACAAGTTCGAGATGCGTCCTAGCGAGAGCATCGATGACGTATTCACTCGCTTTAACAAGGTGATTAATTAGATCAGAGCTGTAGACATTGAGTACTCTCAATCTGAGAATGCCACCCACCTCTTGGTTGCAATCAACACCAAGGAGTGGGAGGTAAAGGCTACTGCCATTGAGGAGAATGTCGATCTCTCTAGTATCTCTTTAGAGCTGCTCTATAGCAAGCTCAAGACTCATGTGAATGCTAAGAGTCTTGATGCTGATGAATGTTCATCCTGCCATACTTTACACTCTGAACTGGCTAAATTGCAAACTACTTATGATGTTGCCTTGCACCAACTAGAAAATTCTAGGACTGAGTTAATTAAGGTTACATCTGCACCTTGTGAAAAATGCTTAGAAACTAGCAAGTTGGTCACTTCCGATAAGGCTGAATCTAGCTTTTGCCCTTTCTACTTAGAACGTGAACATGAAGTTAAAGACATAATAGAAGCAGTTAGAGCTAAGTTTGCCAAGCTTAAGGTCAAAATTGATTCTACTCCTTGTACTCCATGTGAAGCCTTTAAGCTTGAAGTTGCTTTTCTTAAGGAGAAACATGCTAGAGCCGGTAAGGCCAAAACTTGTGAGTCATGTATTAATCTTGGAAAAGAGAATGCTTATCTTAAGGATACATTAGAAAAATTCTCTAATGGTGAAAAACAGTTAAACATGATTCTTGACAAGTCTAAAACTCCTTATAAGAAGCAACGGTTAGGATACAACTTTGCTAAAGACAAGTCCAAGCCAAATGTCATTCAAGTCTTGCAAAATGGCTTAGTTGAATTCAAAACCCAACCTGCAAAAACCATTTTCAAATCTGCAGGTTTTGCCCAACCATCTTTTGAGCAAAAAGGTGCTTTTCCCAGTGGTACCAAGTACCATTGCACCTATTGCAAGAAGGATGGGCATTTGCTTGAATTCTGTTGGCGTAGGTTGAAAAATGCTAAGAAAAATATTGCTAGAATTTCATCTCATCAACCTAGAGCTTTTATTAGACATGGTCATTTGGAAAAGAAGAAACCTAGACTAGGATTTGTTTCACATGCTCATCATCATCATGTTCCTAGATAGGATGCTTCTCATGTTCGTGTAACCATTGCTCATGATAGAACCTCAAGTAGGATCAAGGATAGCAATTTTGCTTTGCATATTACTTGCAGACGTGTGTCTCAGTACTGGGTTCCCAAATCATGTTTAACTAATCCCAGTATTGAGACATATCGATCTTTTGTGCCTTGATTTTCAGGATCGCCGCGGAAAGGGGAAGAACACATGGTTCGTCGACTCCGGGTATTCACGCCACATGACCGGAGACTCAAGATGGTTCACCTTCTTCACGTGGTCGACTGGTGATGACTTCATCACCCTTGGAGATGATACACAAGGGCGGATTGAAGTAACGGGATCGATCAGGGTGATCGACAAATTCATCCTGAAGGACATCCCTCTTGTGGACAAGCTAAGGTACAACTTGCTTTCTATCTCACAGCTTCTTGATGATGGCTATGATACTAGATTTAAGAAAAATACTTGTCGTGTGCTTGATTCAGCTGGTAAGCTTGTTTTGGGGATTTCTAGAGTTGGTAGAATCTTTGGAGCTGACTTTTCTGAATCTCTTGCTGGATCTCTCAAATGTTTGATTGCATCTTCTTATGAGTTCTGGCTTTAGCACCGATGTTTGGAGCACATTGGTTTTGATCATTTGACGCGAGTTAGCAACCTTGATCTCATGAGAGGTTTGCCCAAACTCAAAGCCGTCAAGGATGCTGTATGTGCGCCCTATACGCATAAGCAAGTTGCCGCCTCACACTCTTCATTAACTATGGTCATGACTGGCGGACCAGGATAGTTGCTTCACATGGATACTATTGGTCCTGCTAGGGTTCGGTCAATCGGTGGCAAATGGTATATTCTTGTCATAGTCGTTGATTTTTCAAGATACTCTTGGGTGTTCTTTCTTGCTTCGAAGGATGAAGCTTTTGATCATTTCATGATCTTGTTCTTCGCTTGGCTTCTGAACTTCCTGATGCCCTGAGAGCGATTCCAGTGACAATGGCACGGGGTTTAAGAATACTTCTTTTGCCTCTTTTTGTGCTAAGTGTGGTATTGAGCATCAGTTCTCTTCTCCACACATCCCTCAACAAAAATGACATGGTGGAAAGGAAGAACAAAACCTTAGTTGAGATGGCTAGGACGATGCTAGATGAGTATAGCACTCTGAGAAGGTTTTAGGCCGAAGCTATTGCTACAGCTTGCCATATTGCTAATTGTGTCTTCTTGAGACCTTCTTTGAGCAAGACATCTTATGAGCTTCGCTTTGGTAGAAAACTCTATGTTTCTCATTTTCGAGTTTTTGGATCCAAGTGTTTCATTCTCAAGACAGGAAACCTAGATAAATTTGAGTCAAGAACTTCTGATGGTTTATTTCTGGGTTATCCTGCTTATTCAAGGGGTTTTCGGGTTTTTAATGTTGAGACTAACATTGTCCAGAAGACATGCAATATCACTTTTGATGAGACTAGCCTTGGAGCTAGATCAGACATTTCAGGTGATACACAGGTAATGGAGAGTATTTTTGTAGAGGAAGATGATGATGAAGCCGATATTGCTCTTCCACCTGTTGCTGATGCTCCTGTCCAAGCTCCAGAACCTGCTTCGACTACTTCACCTCCAATTGAGGCTCCTGCTGCATCTACATCATCAGCAGTACCTGCGGAGGTCGAAGAGATGCTTTCTCCCCTGGGCGCTCCACTTAACATTCAGAGGCACCACCCTCCGGATCAGATTATTGGTGAGCTTCATGAGCGAGTCACTCGCTCCAGGTATCATGATCCGAGTATCTACTCTCATTCTGCATTTGTTGCTTCTTTCGAACCCCGCGATATATCACATGCTTTATTTGATTCTAGTTGGGTTAATGCCATGCATAAGGAGTTAGAGAATTTTGAGAGAAACAAGGTCTGGAACCTAGTAGAGCCTCCTAGTGGTTATAATGTGATAGGAACCCGTTGGGTGTTCAAAAACAAACAAAATGAGGATGGTTCTGTGGTTAGAAACAAGGCTAGGTTGGTAGCTCAGGATTTTAGCCAAGTTGAGGGGTTAGACTTTGATGAGACATTTGCTCCTGTTACAAGATTGGAAGCCATTCGCAATCTACTTGCCTTTGCTGCTTCTAAGGGCTTTAGACTGCATCAGATGGATGTCAAGAGTGCATTTCTGAATGGTTATATAGAGGAGGAAGTGTATGTTAGGCAACCCCCAGGCTTTGAGAATCCCAAGCATCCACATTATGTTTTCAAGCTATCCAAAGCCTTGTATGGTCTTAAGCAAGCCCCTAGAGCCTGATATGATAGACTTAAGACCTTCTTGCTTAAGAATAATTTTGAGATGGGTAAGGTAGTCAAGACTCTTTTCATTCTTAGGCATGGCAATGACTTCCTGTTTGTTCAGATTTACGTGGATGATATTATCTTTGGTGGTTCTTCTCATGCTCTTGTTTCCAGTTTTTCTGAGATCATATCTAGGGAATTTGAGATGAGTATGATGGGAGAGCTCAACTATTTTCTGGGGCTTCAAATCAGGCAATGAAAGGAAGGGATCTTCATCCATCAAACGAAGTACACCAAGGATTTGCTCAAGTGCTTCGAGATGGGTGACTACAAGCCGATCGTGTGAGCACCCGGATTTATTAAGCTCATAATACTTAGTCATCCAATTGACCCTAGTATTATCAACCAAATAAACCAGTCTCGAGAGATGTATACTCCCGAATGCGTTATACATACCTCACAACAAAAAATGTATCAATTCCATACAACACATAGTACATAAGCAACAAACCAGAAGTTAATATAAATAAAGGATAGGTTATTACAAAAGGGGGGCCTTCTGGCCAAATAACAACAAGTACTACTACGATAACAGCGGAAGCAAAAGTGCCATAAAGATGGCTATAACACAAAGCCAATCGATTGTGCCTTAACCCTAGGCATCTGTGGGACCGCCAAGCTAGTCGTCAAGAAGAAAAGCGCAACACATGGCACAAAAGTGAGGCTCTTGGAGCTCACCTTCTTCCTCTGCAACAAAAGCCACAAAAATGCCACAACCACGGGCAGATGAGTACATAAAGTACTCCGCAAGACTTACGTGTGAGATAACAGAACTATAAATAGCTACATGCAAGCTTTATTTAAGTGGATGAGGCTTTGGACTCATTTTAGCATAAAGCAAGTTTCATTTGCAATAACATAATAGATTGAAGGCAATTTGGCAAAGCATTTTAATTGTTGAAATAACAACGAGATAATAACATAGTAACAACAACAAGATCAACCTGGAAGTGACTAACCCAAGTCACCACAACAATAGCATGAACATCCATTCATACCAACCCATCAAGTTTTAATTAAATGGTTGAGACTAGTCTTGAACGACCTTACCAAGCATGTCCATAACCTAGGACGAGGCTATTCGAATAGTTTTAACCTGCGGGGTGTACCAATGTACCCACACGTCGACCGCCTTTCCTTTAAGCACACTACCTTTGGTATGCTTGCACGGCTAAGTCCTCTGAGACATTTCCAATGGGCGATGCTAATTACGAGCCGCTTCCCACGGGACAAGGACACATTAGACAGCCTAACCGGTCGCTAATGCTCCTCCCAACACCACACACACACATTATTAAAACATACCCACCGACCAGCTCATAATTAACACCTTCCAAAGTACTTAGTCAAGAGGTCTCATATCCCCTCGTGTGGTTAGCATAAAAGCGCTTTGGCTTAGTGACCCAAGTACTCGGTCCTTAGGGACCGGGCATACCACCACATTCCAAAAACCGCACCATCCATCCAATATGCCCAAGTCTAAATCAATCTTTTATTTTCAGTTTTGATTTTACAAATAAATCAAAGCACAAGTGCTGGACATATAGGAGTAATAATCAGTTTTGAGTGATCAAGACCATCGACTAAGTCGATGATGGCCCATTACTACCGTTACTAAGCATGTCTAAGCGGTAAAAGCATAACTACTAAGTGATAAGAGCTCATCCAACGAGCTCAAACCACAGCAAATAACCTAGGCTCATTGGTAGTAGAGGATAAACAATTCCTACAGATTATGCAACTATAGGATTGCTAGCGATATTTAACACAAAGTAGCATGCATACATAGAAGTAAAACAATATATTAAGCTTTAAAGTAATGGGACAATGATGAAAATGATCAAACTGCTTGCCTTGTGGCTGTTGCTCAAGTTGTGGCAGAGGGTCACTCTCGGGATCACCACAAATGTCGAAACCCTAACGGAAGCGATAAAGAACCGATAAGACGACGAAAGTAATCAAGGACAGCACAGCAAACGAACTCCAAATACTCTGAAATTTCTACAGCAGAAAGACAATGATTTATCATGAATTTATCAACAAGAACCAATTGATTTGGATTCTTAATGCAAAAGATATGATGAAATCAATTCTGCTCAGTCTAAAAATACCAAACTGCACTATTCACTAATTTAATTATGAGGCAATATTTTCTAGAACAGTGGTGACACTGAAATTTTTACAGCAAAACCAGCACCTCATGAGATGAATAACACAATTGAGTTCATCTCATTTGGAGCTAGATTGCACTTTCTACCATTTTTCAAAAACAAGAACTTGAACAAAATTATAATGCACAAGTCCTCATTTTTATAACAGCAACATGCTCAAAACCAATTTTCACAGTGAGTTCACTAATAGAGGAAACCAACAAAGTTGGTCTCACTCAAAAATAATCTACAGAGCATTAGTTATGTTTTTTAAAAGTTAAGCATTAATTTGGGTGTATATTTAAGTGAGTTCTAAAATCTAATGGCAAAACTGTGCTCTGAAGCTGAACTCAACTTACAATCATTTTAGGATTAAAATCAAGTTCAAGGCAGAGCTAACACAATTTGAATGACCTCATTTGGATTTAGAATGAATTAGATAGGAAATTTTGAAGTTATTACCTTTTTGGTTGGCTAAAATAACAGTTCACTTGAAGTTCTAAAACCGAAATACAAGGGAGGGCGTGAGCCACAGATCTTAGATCTAACGGCTCGAGACCTCCCAGTGAACAAAGACACACGTGCTCAAGAGGTCCAGAGGTCATGGACCTCCTAGCGGCGCATGTGCGAGTGAGGGAGGTCGTGGCCGTTGATGGCACATCAACGGGCCACAACACGGAGGAGGTCCTCAGCAGGCCGCGATCAACACAGGGGAGGACATAAGCGGCGAGATGACCTCGAGGAGGTCCACGCAGAGGTCTAAACATCACAGACCTCCAGGGAGGTCCAGGCGGCCACGATCGCAAGGGGAGGTCTTGGACGCTCCAGATCTCCTCAGAGGAGGTCATGGACGTCCCAGAGCTCGCGACCACGCGCTTGCGCGCACGCACGGACATAGTTAATGCGCGCGGGATAACAAGGAGGTCCGCGCAAGGGATCTTAAATCTTGCGCAAAGGGGCGGGGTTAAGAGCGGTAATGGTGAAACCAATGATTAATGAGATTGGCCAATGATTAGCACATTGAAGGGAGGATCTCGTCTTAGCGGCGCTACCGGGCGTCCGTTCGACAAAACCTTCCCGCAAAGACGTGGCCAATGCGGCGATCACGGACCTCGCCGGCAGCAACCAATGGCACCAATGTGTGCGCAATAGCGTTGCGCACACACTGGGATCACTCTCGACGGTGGCGGCGGCCTTAAATGCCGGCGAGCCGGAGATGACAAAGATGACCAGCACGGCCAAAATCCAAAATGCAAAAGGAAGCTCCGCACGACATTCAAGCGTGTGCTCAAACAAAAGCTCCTGACATAGATACATCGGGTGCCAGCTAAGGACTATCGAGGAGTACACGGAGGTCCTAAGGTCTTGAGGAGGTCGAGAAGGAGGACCGGTCTTGGGAGAGGAAAGGTGCTCCACGGCCAAAGCTTGACTCAAGCTCCACTTTGTCCCCTCTGCAAATGCCCAACAAATCAAGTTAGGACTTGACTTCCGGGAGGTAGGGCACAAATGGAAGCAAGGAGAAAAGGAGGAAAACTCGAGAGACCCTTGTCCACCGAGGAGCTTCAAGCTCCAAAGAATGGCGCCAAGGAGAGCTTGGTGGTTTAGAGCTCATAAGCACGGGGGTGCAAGTAAGGGGATAATGGTGTGCAAAGGAAGCCAAAGAAAGCAGTGGGGAGGCTTTATACTTAGGGCACGGAGGTCATAGACCCTTGGTTAGGCTCACGGTGAGCTTGGCCCAAGGCACGGTCCATGGGGTTGACAAGGCGAGGTTGACACGATGGCGTGTCTGTCTTGACGACGAGAGGCGGAAGGTGACACGCATTTAATCTTGGTCGACAAAGAGTTGTTAAAGGTACACGATGGGCGGAACACGCATTAACTCCTCGCTCGGGAACACGCATGCGTGACCAAGGAAGGAGAAAAACGGGGAGGTCATTTTGACCGTTGGATAAGCCCAGGGGAGGTCTGGCCCTCCGATGTGGTTTTTGAACCGTTCGCCTAAATGGTGGGAGGAGGTCCCAGCCACACGATCAAGGATGGGGAGGTTATGGCCTCACGATTTCCTTAATGTGTATAAGCACATGGGAAAATGAGATAGGAGGTCCAAAGCGTTGGATCTCCATCCAGCAGTCTTGGACCTCTGTGAGGTCTTAACCGCACATGAACTTAAGGACATGAGGGGGAGGTCATGGCCTTTGGATTTAAATCCAAGGGCTACGACCTCACGTGCGCGGGGAGGTCAGATGCGCACAAGGCACTAGGAGGTCGTGACCGTAGATTTTAATCTAACGGTGCACAACACAAGATGGGGGAGGTTGTGAGCGCTGGATATTTTGAGGGGGGAGGTCGTGGGCTGTTGGATCTGATCCAATGGCTACGACCTCGTTTAGGTGGGAGGTTTGCTTAGTTTAACAGTGAGGGGAGGTCATGGCCATGGATCTTGGATCCAAAGGCGATGACCTCAACAAGGTGGGAGATCCACGCAGCGATGGTTTGCAGAGGAGGTCGTGGCCTTTGGATTGGATCCAACGGCTACGACCTCAAGTGAGTGCAAAAGGGGAGGTCTGAGTAGTTTGAGCGCGAGGGGAGGTCATGGCCATGGATCGTTGATCCAAGGGCGATGACCTCATGTGAGTGGGGAGGACTTGGCTACGTTAGCTGAGGAGGAGGTCGTGGCGGTTGGATGTTAATCCAACGGCTATGACCTGATCAAGGTGGAGAGGAGGTCTGCTGAAGTGCAGACATGGTTGGGCTGGACCAGCTTTGCAAAGTGGCTAGCCCAAGGAACAGTGCCAAGCTTTTAAGTTTAGTTTCAACAGCTGAGATTTTGCAGGGTTGTTTGGAATAGCAATGGAGCTCCAAAATTTATGAAATTTTAACTGGAGCTTGCTGACAATGAGATTAACCTTGCATAAAATTTCCAGAGGTTATTATGCAATGCATTTTTCTCAGGAAATTCATGAAGGTTGTTCAAGGACTTGGTTTACCTCCAAAATTTATCAAACAAGTTTTACAACTTGTGATATTTTTCAGAGGGGTCCCACATCAGTTTTAGGACCAAGGAAAATATTTTCCAATTGTTTGGCACAAGATTTAAGATAATTGGAAAATGAATTTGACTTTTGGTCAACAAGAGCTTTGTGTTTTGGATTACACAACTCTTGGACAAGAATTACATGAGTGTTTAGGGGTTTTCAAGGTGTGAGAAAAAGTTTTAATTTCTACACATATAATTATACTTGAACAAACCTGTTTATACAGATTGGGATGTTACAAAATCTCCCCCTTACAAAAATCTCGTCCCGAGATTTGGCTCACTCGATAAAGAAAGATGGATAGTCCGCCGCAGACGATCTTCTCTTTCCCAAGTAGCCTCATCCTCGAAATGGTTCGACCACTTTGAACTTTAAGGAACTTGATGGTCTTATTCCTTGTCCTTCGTTCGGACTCATCGAGTCTGTGAGCAGGGGTGCTCGCGATAGGTCAAATCTTCACGGACATCGAGAGTTTCCAGCGGAGCTTCCTCGGTTGGAACACGGAGGCACTTCTTAAGCCGGGACACATGGAAAACATCATGTACCCCTCAAGTGCAGTGGCAACTCCAACTTATAGGCAATGACTCCTTCTTCTCGATAACGCGGTAGGGACCGACATATCGAGGAGCCAACTGCCCTTGGCCAAAGCGTTGATGGCCCTTCAAAGGAGAGACTTTGAGATAAACAAAGTCATTAGGCTCAAAAGCAACTCACGCCGACGGCGTCCGCATAGCTCTTTTGCTGGATTGAGCATGCATGCAAGCGCCACGAATAAAATTTGGACTTGGCGCTCGGCCTCATTGATTGAGTCCGGGCCAAAGAGGGTCTTTCACCGATCTCGACCAGTTCAACGAGGTTCTACACTTTCTCCGTACAAGGCCTCAAAAGGTGCCATGCCGAGACCGGCCTGAAAAATGTTGTTATAAGAAAACTTCGGCGAATGGCAAGCATTTCTCCCAATGCTTCCCATATGAAAGGACACAAGCACGGCATGTCTTCCAAAACCTGGTTGACTCTCTCGGTCGACCATCGGTTTGGGGTGAAATGCCGTGCTAAAGGTAAACGGGTTCCCATAGCCTTTTGCGAGCTATGCGAAATGGGAAGTGAAGATGGAGCCACGATCGAAGCGATCGTCTTGGAGTGCACGCCATGTAAGCTCACAATCCTAGAGACATAGAGCTCGGCTAGGCGATCGGTGCGAATCTTGGTCTTCACCGGAAGAAAATGAGCCACTTTAGTCAACCGATCAATGACCACCCAAATGGCATCATTTCCTTGGCGACTGGGTAGACCGGTGATAAAATCCATCCCGATCGAATCCACTTCCACTCCGGAATAGGCGGAGGTGGCGATCTGCGGGGCCGATGCTTTCGGCCTTGACACGACGACATACGTCACACTCGGCAACGAACTTCACGATCTCCCTCTTCATTCGGGTCCACCAAAATCTCTGGCGGAGATCTTGATACATCTTTGTGGCCCCGGGATGAATAGACAAGGGCGAATCATGGGCTTCGCGGAGGATTAAATTCCGCAATTCCATGTCCTTTGGAACCACAAGGCGTTGTCCGAACCTCACAACACCATGCTCATCCTCAGAAAAGCACTTGGTTGTTCCGTTCTTGACATTTGCCTTAATGTGGCTCACTCCAACATCCATCGCGGCGGACTTGATCCGATCCACCAAGGTTGGTTGCACAACCAAGGCGGCGAGGAGCGATGCTCAACTAAACTCAAGTTGAGGCGCTGAAATTCTTCGGAAGAGTGGGCTGAATCTCCTTGGACAACAAGGCATTGCAATGCGCTTTGCGACTAAGCGCATCGGCAGCGACATTAGCCTTGCCGGATGGTAGTGAATACCCATATCATAGTCCTTGATCAACTCCAACCATCTCCTTTGCACGAGGTTCAGTCGGTACGTGTGAACAAGTACTTTAAGCTTTTGTGATCGAATACACTTCTAGCGATTCTGGATTAGGTAATGTCGCCAGATCTTAAGTGCATGAATCACAGCAGCTAACTCCAAGTCATGAGTAGGGTAGTTGAGTTCATGAGGTCTCAAGCGCCTTGATGCATAGGCCACTACCTTGCCTTCTTGCATAAGGACACAACCGAGGCCTCGGCGAAAGCATCGCAAAAGATATCGAAGCTTCGATGGATATCGGGAAGAACAAGAGCGGGAGCGGTGGTCAAAGCGCTTTTTGAGTATTGGAAACTTTCCTCACACTCGGCGGACCACGAACTTCTTGTCCTTCTTGAGCAACTCCGTCATCGGCCGCGATCTTGGAGAAGTTCTCGATAAGCGGCGATAATATCCCGCTAAACCAAGAAAACTCCGTACATCGGTGACCAAAGCGGTGACTCCATGAAAGAACATCGCTGACCTTGCTAGGGTCAGCAGCTGCGCCTCTATTTGAAAGAACGTGGCCTAAGAAAGACACTTCCTTCAACGGAATGCACACTTCTTTGAACTTCGCGTCAATTGGTGCTCCGCACTTGCTCAACACAAGCTTCAGATGCTCGGTGTGTTCCTCATCGTTCTTGGAGTAGATAAGAATATCATCGATGAAGACCACGACAAACTTATCCAAATACTCCATGAATACTGAATTCATGAGGTTCATGAACAAGGCAGGAGCATTGGTTAAGCGAATGACATGACGGTGTACTCGTACAAGCCGTGGCGAGTAGAGAACGCCGTCTTTGGAATATCCTCGGTCGAATCCGAACTCGATGATATCCCACTCTCAAATCAATCTTGGAGAAAACTCGAGCTCCGGTTAATTGATCGAAGAGATCATCGATCGGGGCAATGGATACTTGTTCTTCTTGTCACTTCATTAAGTGGGCGATAATCGGCCTTTTATGCAAAATGCCGTCCTTCTTCTTTCACGAAGATTCTTTGGACAACCCCAAGGAGATGAGCTAGGGCGGTTGAAACCCTTCTCTTGAAGCTCACTTAACTGCTTCTTCAACTCCACCAACTCGTTCGGTGGCATCCGATAAGGCCTCTTTGAGATAGGGGCGGTACCGGGAGCCAACTCAATGACAAACTCGAGGTCTCGAACAGGTGGCATCCCTAGAAGATCTGCGGGAAAGACATCAACGAAGTCACAAACTGTTGGGACTTCGCTAATATCTAGAGCGGGCTTCGCTTCAAGCCAAGAGATGCGGACCTAGCGACCGGTGGCGAACCTCGCATGGGAGGACTAGATAGAGAGATGAGCTTCCTGGCGCAATCGATTTGCCCCATGTGCTGGGACAACCAATCCATGCCAAGAATCACATCAAGACTCGCTGAATGGAGAAGGATAAGGTTTGCTAAGAACCCTACCCCTTCGATCTCGATAGGAACATCCCTACACTCAGATTCAGCTCTCAACTCCGAACCAGGAGAGCGAATGAGTAGCGGGACCGACAATGGAGAGAAAAGAAGCTCTCCAACAGCACAAAAGACTTCGAAAACAAAGGAATGAGATGCCCTGAATCAAACAAGACGATGGCGAGGTGAGAGTTAACGAAAGTGCACCTAGCACGGCGTCGGTGCCTCTGAGCCTCCTCTGCGGTGGCGGCGTTGACGCGACCACTACCCATGCCCCGGTAGCGGGATGATCTTCGGTCTGAGATGCACCACCTCTGGCCGCATCCTCCATTAGGGCGAGGGCTGCTCTGTCTTCTTAGGGCATTGGTTAGCATAATGCCCCTTACAGTTGCAAGAGAAGCATGTGACCCGACAAGCTGGGTTGCGGGGCGCTCTCTTGACTTCGCAGTGCGTGGTGAGACACGGCTGCGATGAGCGAGGAACGAGGCGGAGTAACCTCGGGCGCCAAGAATGAGGCCAGTACCCACGAGACCGCCCCGGCGGGGCGGGAGGAATCGCCTGGATGACTTATGGGCCTCCCACTTGCGCTTGCGGAGTCCATAAGCTCTCGAGCCACATGCTCAGTGACGATGGCCTTGTCGACCAAGGTCTGGAAATCAGGAAAGTCGATAATAGATAGCTTGTCCTTCAGCTCCTCATACAAGCCACGCCTGAACTTGGCCTGCTTAGCCATATCAGTGGCCACATCCTCAGGAGCATAACGAGCTAGATGGTTAAACTCGTAGACATACTCCATGGTGAGCTCGCCCTTGCTTGGCGCAAGAAACTCCCTTCTTGATCTCCATCAAGCGGCGGGGATGTGGGCCCGACGGAAGGCGACGAAACTCCTCCCAAGAAACGGTGTGGTCTGCGGGCTGCATGGCGAAAAATTCTCCCACCATGACAAAGCTGCACCCTCCACCGGTGCGATGCAAATAAGCGCCTTCTCGTGCTCCACAGCGCTGCGCGATCGGAGCTTCCGCTCAACCAAACGGCCAATCGCGCATCGGCGGGTCCTCGGGCCGGGAAAAGGTAGGGGCTGAGTACGAAGAAACTCCGCGAGTCCTCCACGCGGTGATGGGCGTTCCTTGCCCGGATCCCGAAGCTCCGGTAAGAGGCGGTGGTGTTGCTTGCGATGGCGTCGATAGAACTCTCTGTCATCCGCGGTTGCGCTTCGATCTGAAGAAGAATCTCGGCCATGGTGGGAGGAGGAGAAGCTCCTCGTCCGGACCAGTGGCCGCCTTAGCCACTACGAGTCGTCCGGCCATCTGTTACAAGAAATTTTGGTTAGCAACTAGACTCGAAAAACAAAGCCTTTAAAAGAAGCAAAAGCGATCGACTAGGGGAATGGAATATCACCCTAAACGAAAGCCAAAACAGCGAGTAAACCAACTTTAGAAGCTTCTAAAAGACTCTAAAAACAGCCAAGAAACACCAAAAGCAAGGCTCAACTTCTCAACTCAACTAACCCGTATTGAATGAACGAGTAATTGATCGAGAAGATTAAAAATCAGATTGTAAGATGAGATCTAAGACTATTAGAGAGCAAAGGTTAATGCAGCGAAATAAGTATTAGATACTTAGCTAACTAGTATCACATCTTACCCTTTTATTCCCACAAATTTTAGTTGATTTAACCTCTCATTTTCTACCCTATTTAGAACCTTTGAGCTTGCTGTCCGGAAATTGACGCTTGCTGTCCAGATTTTGCATCCAAGCTTCCTGTCGAAATGGGCCATTCCAGAAGCTTCAAAACCTTGTAGATGGGCAGCTAACACCTCAATTTGCCAAACTCATTGATTCCCCAAAACCCCATTAATCGATAACAACTATTTTGTAGAAGGGAAGAGAGGAAAACAACTTTTAAAACTCAAATTAGAGTGGGATGAGAAGAGAAAGCTAAGATAGATGAGGAGTAAAATCCGAGAATTTTCTTAAGCTTTCAAAACTCATTTGATACTTTGAAATTAGGTTTTCAAAATATCCTAAAGACGACCAAGCTTGCGTTACTACGGTCAGAACGGCTCTGATACCAACTTTTGTGAGCACCCGGATTTATTAAGCTCATAATACTTAGTCATCCAATTGACCCTAGTATTATCAACCAAATAAACCCAGTCTCGAGAGATGTATACTCCCCAGAATGTAGTATACATACCTCACAACAAAAGAATGTATCAATTCCATACAACTTATAGTACATAAGCAACAAACCAGAAGTTAATATAAATAAAGGATAGGTTATTACAAAAGAGGGGCCTTCTGGCCAAATAATAACAAGTACTACTACGATAACAGCGGAAGCAAAAGTGCCATAAAGATGGCTATAACACAAAGCCAATCAGTGTGCCTTAACCCCTAGGCATCTGACCGGACCGCCAAGCTAGTCGTCGAAGAAGCTGCAACACATGGCACAAAAGTGAGGCTCTTGGAGCTCACCTTCTTCCTCTGCAACAAAAGCCACAAAAATGCCACAACCACGGGCAGATGAGTACATAAAGTACTCCGCAAGACTTACGTGTGAGATAACAGAACTATAAATAGCTACATGCAAGCTTTATTTAAGTGGATGAGGCTTTGGACTCATTTTAGCATAAAGCAAGTTTCATTTGCAATAACATAATAGATTGAAGGCAATTTGGCAAAGCATTTTAATTGTTGAAATAACAACGAGATAATAACATAGTAACAACAACAAGATCAACCTGGAAGTGACTAACCCAAGTCACCACAACAATAGCATGAACATCCATTCATACCAACCCATCAAGTTTTAATTAAATGGTTGAGACTAGTCTTGAACGACCTTACCAAGCATGTCCATAACCTAGGACGAGGCTATTCGAATAGTTTTAACCCTGCAGGGGTGTACCAATGTACCCACACGTCAGACCGCCTTTCCTTTAAGCACACTACCTTTGGTATGCCGGCACGGCTAAGTCCTACGAGACATTTCCAATGGACGATGCTAATTACGAGCCGCTTCCCACGGGGACAAGGACACATTAGACAGCCTAACCGGTCTGCTAATGCTCCCTCTCAACACCACACACACACATTATTAAAACATACCCACCGACCAGCTCATAATTAACACCTTCCAAAGTACTTAGTCAAGAGGGTCCCATATCCCCTCGTGTGGTTAGCACATAAAAGCGCTTGGCTTAGTGACCCAAGTAACTCGGTCCTTAGGGACCCAGGCATACCACCACATTCCAAAAACCGCACCATCCATCCAATATGCCCAAGTCTAAATCAATCTTTTATTTTCAGTTTTTGATTTTACAAATAAATCAAAGCACAAGTGCTGGACATATAGGAGTAATAATCAGTTTTGAGTGATCAAGACCATCGACTAAGTCGATGATCGCCCATTACTACCGTTACTAAGCATGTCTAAGCAGAGAAAAACGCAACTACTAAGTGATAAGAGCTCATCCAACGAGCTCAAACCACAGCAAATAACCTAGGCTCATTGGTAGTAGAGGATAAACAATTCCTACAGATTATGCAACTATAGGATTGCTAGCGATATTTAACACAAAGTAGCATGCATACATAGAAGTAAAACAATATATTAAGCTTTAAAGTAATGGGACAATGATGAAAATGATCAAACTGCTTGCCTTGTGGCTGTTGCTCAAGTTGTGGCAGAGGGTCACTCTCGGGATCACTACAAATGTCGAAACCTAACGGAAAAGCGATAAAGAACCGATAAGAACGACGAAAGTAATCAAGGACAGCACAGCAAACGAACTCCAAATACTCTGAAATTTCTACAGAAGCAAGACAATGATTTATCATGAATTTAGCAACAAGAACCAAATGATTTGGATTCTTAATGCAAAAGATATGATGAAATCAATTCTGCTCAGCCTAAAAATACCAAACTGCACTATTCACTAACTTAATTATGAGGCAACATTTTCTAGAACAGTGGTGACACTGAAATTTTTACAGCAAAACCAGCACCTCATGAGATGAATAACACAATTGAGTTCATCTCATTTGGAGCTAGATTGCACTTTCTACCATTTTTCAAAAACAAGAACTTGAACAAAATTATAATGCACAAGTCCTCATTTTTATAACAGCAACATGCTCAAAACCAATTTTCACAGTGAGTTCACTAATAGAGGAAACCAACAAAGTTGGTCTCACTCAAAAATAATCTACAGAGCATTAGTTATGTATTTTACAAGTTAAGCATTAATTTGGGTGTATATTTAAGTGAGTTTTAAAATCTAATGGCAAAACTGTGCTCTGAAGCTGAACTCAACTTACAATCATTTTAGGATTAAAATCAAGTTCAAGGCAGAGCTAACACAATTTGAATGACCTCATTTGGATTTAGAATGAATTAGATAGGAAATTTTGAAATTATTACCTTTTTCAGTTGGCTAAAATAACAGTTCACTTGAAGTTCTAAAAACCAGAAATACAAGGGAGGACGTGAGCCATAGATCTTAGATCTAACGGCTCAGACCACCAGTGAACAACACACACGTGCTCAAGAGGTCCAGAGGTCATGGACCTCCTAGCAGCAACGCATGTGCGAGTGAGGGAGGTCGTGGCCGTTGATGGCACATCCAACGGGCCACAACACGGAGGGAGGTCCTCAGCGGCTGCGATCAACACAGGGGAGGACATAAGCGGCGAGATGACCTCGAGGAGGTCCACGCGGAGGTCTAAACATCACAGACCTCCGGGGAGGTCTGGGCGGTCCGCGATCGCATGGGGAGGTCTTGGGCGCTCCAGATCTCCTCGAGGAGGTCATGGGCGTCCCGAGCTCGTGACCCGCAGCGCTTGCGCGCACGCACGACACATAGTTAATGCGCGGGATAACAAGGAGGTCCGCGCAAAGGATCCTAAATGCGCATAAAGGGGCGGGGTTAAGAGCGAGAATGGTGAAACCAATGATTAATGAGATTGGCCAATGATTAGCACATTGAAGGGAGGATCTCTGTCTTAACGGCCTTACTGGGCGTCCGTTCGACAAAACCTTCCCGCAAAGACGTGGCCAATGCGGCGATGCGGACCTCGCCGGCGACAACCAATAGGCACCAATGTGCGCAATAGCGTTATGCACACACTGATCACTCTCGGCGGCGGCGTTTTAAACACCGGCGAGCCGGAGATGACAAAGATGACCAGCACGGCCAAAATCCAAAATGCAAAAGGAAGCTCCGCGTGACATTCAAGCGTGTGCTCAAACAAAAGCTCCGCAGCAGCATACATGCGGGTGCCCAGCGCTAAAGGACTATCGAGGAGTACACGGAGGTCCTAAGGTCTTTGAGGAGGTCGAGGAAGGAGGACCGGTCTTGGGAGAGAAAAGGTGCTCCACGGCCAAAGCTTCAGCTCCAAGCTCCACTTTGTCCCCCTCTGCAAATGCCCAACAAATCAAGTTAGGACTTGACTTCCAGGAGGGTAGGGCACAAATGGAAGCAAGGAGAAAAGGAGGAAAACTCCAGGGACCCTTGTCCACCGAGGAGCTTCAAGCTCCAGCAATGGCGGCAAAGGAGAGCTTCGGTGGTTTAGAGCTCGCAAGCATAGGGGTGCAAGTAAGGGGATAATGGTGTGCAAAGGAAGCCAAAGAAACAGTGGGGGAGGCTTTATACTTAGGGCACAGGAGGTCATAGACCACTGGTTTGGCTCACGGTGAGCTTGGCCCAAGGCACGGTCCATGGGGTTGACAAGACGCGAGGTTGACACAGTGGCAGGTCTGTGCTGACCAGAGAGGCGGAAGGCTGACCTGCATTTAATGCGGGTCAGCAAAGAGTTGTTAAAGGTACACAGTGGACAGACACGCATTAACTCCCTCGCTCAGGAACACGCATGCGTGACCAAGGAAGGAGAAGAACAGGGGAGGTCATTTTGACCGTTGGATAAGCCCACGGGGAGGTCCTGGCCCTCCGATGTGGTTTTTGAACCGTTACGCCTAAATGACTGGGAGGAGGTCCCAGCCACACGATCAAGGATGGGGAGGTCATGGCCTCACGATTTCCTTAATGCGTATGCGCACATGGGAAAATGAGATAGGAGGTCCAAAGCGTTGGATCTCCATCCAGCGATCTTGGACCTCTGTGAGGTCTTAACCGCACATGAACTTAAGGACATGAGGGGAGGTCATGGCCTTTGGATTTAAATCCAAGGGCTACGACCTCACGTGCGCGGGGAGGTTAGATACGCACAAGGCACTAGGAGGTCGTGACCGTAGATTTTAATCTAACGGTGCACAACACAAGATGGGGGAGGTTGTGGCGCCGGATATTTTGAGGGGGAGGTCGTGGGTGTTGGATCGATCCAACGGCTCGACCTCGTTTAGGTGGGAGGTTTGCTTAGTTTAACGGTGAGGGAGGTCATGGCCATGGATCTTGGATCCAAGGGCGATGACCTCAACAAATGGGAGATCCACGCAATGATGGTTTGCGAGAGGAGGTCGTGGCCTTTGGATTGGATCCAACGGCTCGACCTCAAGTGAGTGCAAAAGGGAGGTCTCGAGTAGTTTGAGCGAGGGAGGTCATGGCCATGGATCGTTGATCCAAGGCGATGACCTCATGTGAGTGGGGAGGACTTGGCTGCGTTAGGCGAGGAGGAGGTCGTGGCGGTTGGATGTTAATCCAACGGCTACGACTGATCAAATGGAGAGGAGGTCTGTGAAGTCTGCAGACATGGTTGAGGCTGGACCACTTTGCAAAGTGGCTAGCCCAAGGAACAGTGCCAAGCTTTTAAGTTTTGTTTCAACAGCTGAGATTTTGCAAGGTTGTTTGGAATAGCAATGGAGCTCCAAAATTTATGAAATTTTAACTGGAGCTTGCTGACAATGAGATTAACCTTGCATAAAATTTCCAGAGGTTATTATGCAATGCATTTTTCTCAAGAAATTCATGAAGGTTGTTCAAGGACTTGGTTTACCTCCAAAATTTATCAAACAAGTTTTACAACTTGTGATATTTTTCAGAGGGGTCCCACATCAGTTTTAGGACCAAGGAAAATATTTTCCAATTGTTTGGCACAAGATTTAAGATAATTGGAAAATGAATTTGACTTTTGGTCAACAAGAGCTTTGTGTTTTTGGATTACACAACTCTTGGACAAGAATTACATGAGTGTTTAGGGGTTTTCAAGGTCTGAGAAAAAGTTTTAATTTCTACACATATAATTATACTTGAACAAACCCTGTTTATACAGTTGGGATGTTACAGATCGCTACTCCCATGACGACTTCGACTGTTTTGGATCCAGATGAGGAAGGAGAAGCCGTAGATCAATGCGAGTATCGTAGCATGATTGACTCCTTCCTTTACCTGATGGCCTCAAGACCGGACATCTACTTCGCGGTTTGCCTCTATGCGAGGTTTCAGGCATCTCCGAGGACTTCACATCGCTAAGCCGTCAAGTGCATTTTTAGATACCTTCACTCTACCCTCCAGTATGGCATTTGGTATTCCTGCTCTTCTTCCTTGTCCATTCGGGGGTTTTCTGATTCTGATTTTGTGGGCTGTCGGCTAGATAGAAAGAGTACCTCTAGCACTTGTCATTTCTTAGGCACTTCTCTTGTCTCTTGGTCTTCTAGGAAGCTGTCCTCTGTTGCACAATCCACTGCTGAAGCTGAATATGTAGCTGCTGTTAGTTGCTGTAGTCAGATTTTGTAGATGGTGTCCACTCTTAAGAACATTAGGTTAAATTTTGCTGGTGTTCCTCTTTTCTGTGATAACACTTCTGCCATTAATATTGCTAAGAACCTAGTGCAACATTCTAAGACCAAGCACATTTAATATTCGCTATCACTTCCGTAGAGACCACGTAGAGAAGGGTGATATTGTGCTATATTTTGCGGAGTCCGAGGCTCAGTTAGCTGATATCCTCACCAAGCCTTTGGACCCAACTAGGTTTGCCTCCTTGAGGAGTGAGTTAGGGGTAATTTATCCCTATGGGTTGGTTTGAGGGGGAGTTGGTTCTTTTCTGAGCTTACCTTGTTCATCTGATCTTTCCTTGATCTTTTTCTCAACTTTTGATCTTTTTAGGCTTTTTGAGCTTTTCTTGCATCTTATTGTATCATATTACATTCATATGAAAATCACAAAAAGATACATTGTAATATAAGCTTTTCTGCTTGTCTTTTAAATTGATGAAACTTTGCTTATTACCCTCTTGAACTTTAGTATTTCAATTCTTGCTCAATGTCATGTCTAGTTCTTTGACTTGCTAGAATTATCATGCTTTCACATGTGTAGCTAAGTCTTTGCTAAATGAGCTTGAACTTTAAGACAACTTAAACTAAAAATTGCAATATGTGGATCTTTTAGCTAGTTGCGCAATTAGATCTCTTTTTGTGACATTGGCCCTGTCAAAATTGCTTTGTTAGCTCTTGAATCTAGAATTGATCATTACTTGAGCTTCTTGTTCCTCTGAGAATCTAAAATTGCTCTTGTGCAAAATGAAAAATCAAATTTTAAGATTATCATGTGGTTAAATTGTGCCAGACTACTCTCACGAGATAATCCAGATGATCTCATGGGGACTGCTTGTCAAAATTGACATGAACCTCAAGATTTGACGCCCTGGTTGAAGTTTAGGAAGAGTTTGTGGATGGCTCCTAGTCCAGGATCTTCTTCACTAAGATAGACCTTTTAATCAACTACTGGTTAAAGCTTAGAAAGAGTTTGTGCATGGCTCCTAGTCTAGGATCTTCTTCACTAAGATGGACCTTTAGTCAACTTCAATATTCATTGCAAATGAAAAACTGTTGAAAAAGGGTGTTTGTGATAATTTGAGCAAAACGATTCAATTCAGGACCTTTTTGTCTCTTAAGTGGTCATTGTTAGCTTCTTGATCTCACATTGACATTCTGATATGGCCATTATCACTTTAGGATCTCTGTTGATGAACTTGCTAGATTTGAAGCTTTGCTTAAATTGTTAAAAATACATTGCTTTATCTTGAGCCTTCTAGCTTAGCTTTGATATATATGTTTTAACATGATCTTGCTAGCGTCTTCAGGCTTGGTATGTATTGAGTAATATTAGAAATGCTAGTTTGTTCTTTTGGGTAATCTCCAAAGCTTCTTGTACTCAAAAACTGAAAAATACAAAAAAATTGAAGCCACTCCATTGCATTTCATACATGCTCTTTCTTATGCTTTTTCCTCAATTCTGCATTTGTCATCTCTGGACGAGAGGAAGACGTGATTTCTTGATGACTCTATTATCAAAGTGGGAAAAGATGTAACAAAAATGTTAAAAGGGGAGCTTTTTGGAGAAAAAGGAAAAAAATAAAATTTTCTTGAAAAAATGATGATCATAGTGAGGGGGAGCATTTTATTTGCATTCTTATGGTCGTATTGCCTTTTCTGAACTTGAATTGCAATTCTTGGAACCTCACAATGATCAAAGGTCAAAATGAACAATTGTTCTTTCATATGGACCTTAAGTGAGAATTTTGACTTCTTTCTGGAAATTGAAGCTTTCTTGCCTTCCTTGACTCTATCTCACTTGCCTATGCTATTCTGAAGCAAACTTGGTCATTTCCATTGCTTTCTCTTGCATTAGGACCAAGTTGTGCCTTTGTGCGAAAACGAGTGTATTTTCATTTTCAAACCTCCAATTTGCATTTTTGACGAGATTGCCAATGTGTTCATCAAGGGGGAGATTGTGGATATCATGGAGATATGCTCACGATCTTAGGATGATAATACAATTGGCAATGGCATTGAAGGTTTGTCGAAAGACGCGTTTTTAAAAGTAATCATCTTGTCAGTCTCGGCGGTTAGGCCGGCCCAGTGTGCTTGGTCGAGGCCGCCTGAGTGGCGATCAGACCGACCAAACTAGTGGTCAGACCGGCCATGGCTTAGGTCAAGTAGCTAGCAGTCAGACCGGCCTTTGGGCAGCGGTCTGACCGGCCAAAATAGATTTTTGAGTTTGGAGCTGGGCCAAAAATAGAGGGCATAGGCAAGAGAGAGGATTCTCTTACACTTGGTCTCATAATTTTTGGAGCTTCCAAATTCTATTCATTTGAAAATTCCAGTAGGTTTCGGATTTCCAGGGAGGAATTTTGGCTAAGTCCCAACTAGGCGGTCAGACCGGCCAATAGGTGGCGGTCAGACCGGCCAGAGGGCGATCAGACCGGCCATGGGTGGCGGTCAGACCGATTTTGGCTTGTTCATCGGCCCGCTTGGTGGCGATGATTGTTTAGTTAGGTCAAGTTCATGGGTTTCAGTGCATATGTGTTGCATGATGCATGTTTTGACTAACGTGGGTCAAGTTACAAAGAACTTGTTCCCAGAAACGATTTCTTAGTCTACTGTTGTGCAGGTTGTTTGGAGGTCAACAACGGTCAACGGCGAGAATGATCGGGACTAGGCTTGGAGAGCTGAGGTCGAGAACAATAGAGGATGCCGGGTGAGGTCAATGGATTTAAGCATGGCGCAGAATGGACAAGGATGACCGAACGGGTAGTTTGGTGCAATGGGTTGGATCAAGCGGCGCGGGGGTCGGTGCAAGTGCCATGGTGGTTTCGGTGGGAGCCGGATGGGAGAGACTTGCCGACATAATGAGGGCCGTTGATCAACCTACATGTGGCGAAGTATGGAAGTGCTTCATGAAGATGGGACTCGGTCTTTGAAAAAAGATCGAGAAGGGGTATTTTGATAATTTCACCTAAATACCGCCTTTGTGACCTTTTGCTAACCCACGGCGCAAGACGAAGCAAGGAGAAGCGGTTTAGGTCATGAGGAGATGAAGACGGCGCTTTAAAATACGTACGTAAGTGAAACATGTTTGTGTGTGGGCTTAACGGGTGCCCATTAGGGTTTGCTCTTCTGGAAGCTAGCCTCCACTATAAATAGAGGAGGGTGCTGGCCAGTACCTCTTTAACCTTTTCTTTGTTGAAAACCCTAAGTTGTGCTCAGGGATAGGATATGGGAGGTTAGGGTTCTAGAGAGTTGTATTTGATTTTGTGTTCATGTGTTGAGTTTTTGTCCTCTTGGATGGAGTGGCTGTAAACCAACATCATATCAAATCAATCCAAGGAAAGATTTCACAAGATGAGTCTCTTTGTGTTCTTGCTCTCTATTTCGTGATTTTAGGGCTTTTTTCGATCCGCGAATTTTTCTTTGGTTTCTTGCCTAGATCTAGCTTGCTGTGACATGTGGGAATACATGCCTGTTTGGATTGATATGTGGCATCATTTTGCTGGCGGACTCTTCCTGGAGGTCGCACAAAGCCGTTTAGTTGGAAGACCGGAGTTCCATCTCCTTCCGCCCGGATGCGATTCTGTGTAACTCTAGCTTCGCAGGCCTCTAAAAACGAGCGCTGGTACATAGCGAGAGCAAACCGAGTGCTGGTACATAGCAAGAGCAATAAATGCTAGCTAATTGAGATTAGAAGTTAGTTAATGAACTGTTTTCATTAGTTAATGAACCGTTTTGCATCTTTTTTTAACTTTAAATTTTCTTTAGGCTCAGGTCTTCAACCAAACACCACATCCCCAGGCTTGCCTAGCCAGGCAAAAATTATCTACTTTCCAGGCTATCTTCAGGCACCAATTTTTTCCAGGCCTGGAGCCCAGGTTTCAATCCAAACAAGCCCTACATCTATGATCATCTTGATCATCAATCACCCACGAGCAAGTCTTTAGATCATATTTTAGTTTTGGCTCGGTTTTGGAGCAACCTTCACTCAAACGGAAAAAGGTCAGAACTTTAGCAACGATCTTTACGATCGTTGATTGGAATAGGTTCCTGACATCCTTAGGAAGGTATGTTTCAAGTTTGGTAAGGTTTGGAGATGTGAATCAAAAGTTAGACCAATTTGTGATTTTGAACTCGGGCTGTTTTTACTGTTCATTAGCTCGGAGCAGTAAGACCGCCAACAAGTTTCCAGTCAGACAAAACATAGCAACTCGTAGCCTTCATGTCATCCGAGTCATTGATCCAGTTAGAACTACTGAATCCTTCCAAGACAGCCGGATGACCTTCCCAAATTTATGGTCCCCTTTAGGTACCTAAGTACCATCTCTAGTGCTATCTATTGATCATCTCGAGGATTAGCCGTATAACGACTCAATTCGCTTACAACATATGAGATGTCAGGTCTCGTTGCACTAGTAAGATACATTAAGGACCCAATTATTTGAGAATATTTAAGCTAGTCTTTTCTATGTCCAGTGTTTTTATGTAGCTTAATATTTGGATCATAGGGTGTGGCTACTGATTTACAGTCCATGAACCCAAATATGGTTAGGACCTTGTCCACATAATGGGATTGTGATAGAGTAATCCTATTAGCACCCTTTAACAGCTTGATGTTTAAGATAACATCAGCTTCACCTAGGTCTTTCATATCAAAGTTCTAGAAGACAAAACACTTAGTTTCGGTGTCGAGAACAAAGCGCACATTCCCGCAAAACCAAGGAGTGATAACCTCTGGTTTGCGTGAAAATGGAATGGAGGCAAGTGGACGAAGATGATGACGCCGTTGTACAGCTTGTGTACTGTTGAAAATGGTGCGAGATAGTGGCGAGATAGTGGCGGGCGCGCAAGAAATTCGGTGGTAGTGATGGTGCCCTGGCGATGTGACAGATGTTAGCACGGGCGATGTGATACCGAGCACAATGTAGAGGCGACAGGGGTAGTGGAGCTCCAAAACAGTGGGCGACGGTCGTTTACCGTGGACGAGCGGTAGAGCAAGCGCGAGGGCGCTGCCACGCAGGCGTGTCGCGAGGGGGACGAAGGCACCTAACGTGTGGGCCCGGCGTGTCAGCGAGAGGGATGTGGGGGAGCAGGTGTGGGCTGGCTGGGACGTGGTGGCATGCGAGTGAGTTGGGCCGCAGCGTATTCGGCCCAAAAGGCGAGTGGGAAAATGGAATTTGGTTAGAATTTTTGAAATAGGTTGGAAACTTGATGAATTTTTAAATACAACAGAGGAGCTCCAAAAATTGTGAAAATTTTTGTGGAGCCTCCTGACATAGTGAATTTTATTGTGTAATTGTTCCAGAATTTTATCTATTTTTATATTGTTCTAAAAAATTCTTTTAAGGCTACTGTTCATATGCAAAGCATTAATTCCAAAATATTTTCCACATTTATTATCAGTACAATTATCCCAAGTTTGCGTTTTTTGGATGTTACACCTTAAGAAGAGGATGGGCACCACGACACTACCAACGACCGGCCTTGAGTCACCCATGCAAGTGCCTACGCTGCAATGGAGGGGATCGATCCCCTTCCCGTGCGCTGCTCTGGATGGAGACCAAGTCTTCAACCTTATCTCTTCCCCTTCTTCTTATGATAGGTGGGCCCTGTCTTTTCTTTTACTTTCCATTTTCTTCTTTTATCTAATTGAGAACTTGAAAAAGGGCCCCTTGTGTACAACAATGCTCTAGACTGTTCACAGGCGACTGGCTGCTGTCGGCACGGCTGAACTCCCACCTTTGTCTGGCTGGGCTTGGGATCGAATTTGACCAAAACAAGCCCACCAATTCAAATCCAGAATAAACACAATAAAAAAATGAACATCTGTTTTTTTTAATCTTGGAAATGAATTAAATAATACCTTTTTATTCCAAAAAATGATTAAAATGATATATTTAAACAAAAAAATGAATTTTCGAGCCAAGCTGGACTCAGGCCTGCCCGTTTGCTACCAGGCTTTTCAAGCCTGGCCCAACCCAGCCTGACATTTGAATAGGTCTAAGCGGCTCCCAGGCAGCTTGCCTAAGCTATGCTCGGTGCTCGCCTCCACTCGCTTTGTTAGTGTTTGCTACCTTGTTCCTACCTCCTAGCCGATGTGTGCCGCCACTAGGGGTGAAAACGGATCGGATAGTTTTCGTCCAATCCGGACGAAAACGGATTCGGATCGGATTTTTTCGGATCGAAAACAGATTCAGATTTTTTTATCGGAAATGGAAACAAATATGGTAGGCATGATATCCGGTGGATACGAATACGGATTCGGATTATCTGGATAAGAGTACATCTGGATATCCGACACTTAGGCCTTAGGCACTGGGTTATTGACTTGTTGTGCATTCCTTCTTTAGTTCTTCCACAGCCGGCGACGCTGCCACTCCCCACTCCCCCGGCTCCCTCCTCCCCCAGCGCACTCCACAGCCGACGACGCCGCCACTCCCCACTCCCTCGGCTCCCTCCTCCCCCAGCGCACTCCTCCGCGCCGACCTCCTCCCCAGCACCCCTCCTCCTCCCAGATCCAGATCTGGATCTAGATCAACCCCGGAGCACTCCTCCACCTCCCTCCTCCCCGGCGCACCTCCCTCCTCTGCACCACCCTCCTCCACCTCCCTCCACCCCAGCGCACCTTCTTCCGCAGCGGTGCCTCCCCCGATGCGGTGCCTCCTTCCCCAGCTCCGTCCTCCCCTGATACAGCTGCGCCTCCTCCTCCGGCTCCCTTCCCCGTCGCCTCCTCCTCCGGCTCCATCCCCGACCATCCCCCGTCGCCTCCTCCTCCAGCTCCATCCCCAACCCTCCCCCGTCACCTCCTCCTTCAGCTCCATCCCCGACCCTCCCCCGTCGCCTCCTCCTCCGGCTCCATCCTCCTCTCCCACGCCCGGCCTCCTTCGTCGTCCCCGCTGCCAAAGTCCCTCTCCTCCCCAGCTCTCTCCTCCCGAGCCGCCACCGCCTCCACCCTCCACCTCTTGAGCCACCGCCGCCCTCCCCCTCCTCCCCCCTTGTGCGCCGTTGCCGGCTGTTGTGGCCCGAGGCCCTCAATCCACAACACCATCATGGCGCCACAGCCGCCGTCGAATCGACAAATTGCTTGATTACCAGTCCATGAAAGGAGCAGGGTGCATTTTGATTCATGAATTAAGAAACTAATTGCATGATTGCATTGGAAAAGAAGTTACTGGTGTGTATTTTGTAGGAAGATAATCTTATTGTGGTTGTGCTATTTTGATTCATGAATTTTGTTGTCAGTAATTATATTATGTATCGAGACACTCTTATTGCAAATGTACTCACTCATAAGATGAAATTTAGGTGAGCATCATGTCAATTGTATCATATGGTGGATCAATGTTAATATCTCCTGAGTTCATAAATGTGAACTAAATATTTTAAGTTTAGGATGAACTACATAAAGAGCAAAGTATCTTGGTTTTACATTCATAGCCATGACTATCATAACCTTGTTTTTCTAGGGTTGATCTAAGATTTAAGACTAGCATTGTGTTGTATATTCAGAGTTGAAGGCTGATTCTATAGTACAATCTTGTGCAGGTTGATCACTGTGCTGTGATTTAAGACTAGCATTGTGTTGTATACTTCTTGAGTTCAATTAAGATCTATATAACATTGGCATTACTTCTGTTCTTTATCATGCATTACTCTATTGTTACTAGGCTTTGGATATTGTTTAGCTCATTTCTTGACAACTAGTTGTGAGTCATGGATAATAGTTGTCAGAAAGGAGGTAGTGCTATGCTCATTGTGATTTTTACAAGTTCATTTTTACAGAATCTGTGATGTGTGGCTTGTAGTTTTATAGTAACTTATCTATGGCTAGCACTTAACTCTAAAAATTGAGCACCTTTGTTTCTCTTTGTTATGCATCAACATGTCCACTGAAATTGTCTCATTCATAGTTGAATGCTCATACCATTACAATGTCCATATGCATGCCTATTGTTATAGATAATTTATCCTCCTAAAATTTCACTATTGATTCCATGACTAATTGCTTTGATGTTGTCTAACTGGTTAATTTCTATCTCTTAAAAATGGTTGTAGTTTCTAATTATACACTTGGGGGTACATGTGAGGGTAGGGGTGCCTAACACTGCCGATGCTGGTCCCAAGCCTGGAAAAAAGTGGAGGGGGCATGAACTGTTTGTAATAATTATTTGTTGTAATAAATGTTTATTGTAATAATTGTAGTCAAATACGCTAATCCTTGATTCACATGGTGGAGAAATTCGTGCAACATGTTACAATTCGGTGCTTGATCAGTTTTATGACCCAATTGAGGTTGGTAAGGTGTACTTGATATCTAGAGGATCAATAAACTTGCTCAGAAGTAGATTACAAGGACTATAAAGTAACTCTGGATGCTAAAAATATGAACAATTCATGAATGTTTGCATCAAACAAACTAGTTATATGTTTTCATTAATTTCTGGCATGCAATTTAAGGGGTTTTTATGTTTTGAAAAAATATCCGTGACCGTATTCGTTTCGATTCGTATTCACTCCGTATTCGTATTCTATATTATTCGCATCTATATTCGTATCCGGGGTATCCGTATTCATATCCGCATCTGGGAAAAAAAATATGAAAACAAATATGGCAGAGCCATTATCTGTCCG
Organism: Phyllostachys edulis; assembly: GCA_036346405.1. Taxonomy (NCBI): domain Eukaryota; kingdom Viridiplantae; phylum Streptophyta; class Magnoliopsida; order Poales; family Poaceae; genus Phyllostachys; species Phyllostachys edulis. Next base: position 79,429,709 of record CM070546.1, on the reverse strand, counting down.
TATCCAATCCGTTTTCACCCCTAGCCGCCGCTGGGATCAAGCCGCTGCTTGGGAGCCACCCTCGCCTGGTCATCTCACCACTAAGTCGCCCTCGCTCGATGCTGGGTTGCCTGGTGACTAGTCTAGGATGACTCTAGGCCCGACTTCACATAGCCCGGACGAACTTGCAACCAACGTTGGAGGGAAGAGTGGGGTTGGGAGGTGTGTGGGGAACTAAAATTTTTTAATCAATGTAAAACAAAGATTATTTAATATTTGTGTGAAAAAAGTGTAGCATTTCTTAACAAAAAACATGTTAACAAACTTTTTTTCGACAGTGTTATAGTTCTTATCAAAATAAATGGTAAGAGTTGTATCCTTTTCTAAGGGAAAATATTGATTGTGAACAAAAGGAGTAGCATTAACAGTACCAAAAGCTTATCTAAATAAACAGATTTTGCATGCCTATTCACATAGTATTTTTCTATACAAAATTAAATCGGTCAAGCATAAATGGTTCAGGTAGCTTTGGAACTTAGGTCTAGATAAGTGATAACTACAATGGCCTCCTGATCATCCTGTTAGCACATCCACTAGTTGACAATCATAACTGATTCGACTCTGTAACATCCCATTTTCAGACGGTGAATAGTATCTTCCTGTTGTCGTTTCTTTTTGCAAAACTAATTTAAACTATTATGTAAATACAAAATCTTAGCTTCTACACAAATTCAAATTTTCATTTTGGACCTCATTTCAAATTCTCAGATTCAAATATGAATTTGAATCCTATTTTCAGCTTTTCTCCCTCCTCCTTTTGGACTTGGCCCATTTTTTCTTGGGCTCGGCCCAGCCCCTGCTCCCTTCTGGCCCAGCCCAGGTTCCCTTGGGCCACCCCTCCTTGGGCCAACCTTACCCTGGTTTATCCCCCTCCTTCCTCTCTTCTTGGCCCAGCTTCCTTCCCCTTTGCTTTCTTCTTCACTCGGCCGGCTCATGCCTGCGCCGCACGCCTGGTCAGCTCCTGCGCCCCCTCGTGCCCGCCTGTAGTGCCCACCTTCCGAGTCGCCTCTGCCACCTGCTCCGGCCGCTAAAGTCATCGCGCTCCCTCGGCACCTACTCCCCTACCCTCTACGCCCATGCGCGCTGCGCTTCGCACGCGCGCGTGCGTCGGCTGCGTCACGAGCGTTGCGTCACCTGCGTCCCGTCTCATCGCCTCGTCACCATGCTAGCCTCGACCGCCTAGGTCATCGCCGTGCCCTTCCCCGTGCGCTCTGTGCCACGCACGCACACCTACCCCGCTCTTGCTCTACTGCCTGTGACGCCAACGCCGTGCATGCCCACGCCCACGCCGCATCATGCCGCGTCGTGCACATGCGCCCTGCGCTCCCAACTGCCCCCGGCCTCCTAAGTTGCCGCGTAGAGCATGCCTGCCGCACCTACCCGTCTCGCCCATGTCGGCCACCTCGGGACCGTGCGAGCTCAACAGCTCTATCCCAGCCCTCCTTGCCCGCCTATAAGAGGCCCCCTCCTCCCTTTGCCTTCTCCACTTTGCTTTCCCCCTCCCCGCTGGTAAGCCTCCACCAAAGAGCAATCGCTGCTCCCATTTTCAACTGCGCCGCCTTGCCACCGCATCACCGCTCCGGTGAGCCTCCGCCTTGGGCAACCCTTTCACCGTGTGTCTCAAAGGCTGAGGAAGCCACCCCCACCTTCTTTCATCCTCCCTGCCGTCGTGGACGTCCGCCGCCACCACCCCTCCTTCTCCGTTGTTGACCGCCGCCGCCATGCCACCTCGGGCCACCTCAAGCCTCCCCGCCTGGCTCCGTGTCTTCCCCGTAGCCGTGCGCTATCTCCGCCGCTGCGTCGCCACATCGACCTCACCTCCTACACACCCGTGCGCCGCCGTTGTACTCCCACCGTCGTGTCGTCGCTCCGATGCTCCTCCCGGTGCGCCACCACCGTCATCGGCTCCGCCTCGCCGAGAGCCTCATGCCCCTACCCTTCCCCGGATCCACCGCTCTCGCCTCCGCCGGCAACGAGCCTGGCCCCTCTCGAGTGCCCTAGCACCTCTGCGGTCCGAAGTGCTGACCGGCGCTATGCGTGTGTGTGTTAACCGAATCGCTGTTGGTCTAAGGCAAATGATTGATTAGCTAGTTAATGGCCGGTTTAATTAATGCATTAGCTGCCGCCTAGTCTCACTGGCCGGTGGGCCCAAGGAACAGTGTTGACACATTAAAGAACCCAGTTCCTCCTTTGACTGACGAGTGGGCCCCCGTGTACAGTATGCACTAGTGCACCGTGGACTAGTGCACAATGCATGTTGACCTACCGGTCCATGCACTATGCACATGGACCGAGCACTATTCATTGGTCCCACATGTCAGTGGGTCACTCTCTCTCTCTCTCTCCTTTTTGATTTTCTGATTTAATTCAAATTCAACTTCGGAAGCTCCGTTCTCCTCCGTTATAACTCCGAAAATTATGAAATTTGTTTATAAAATTTGGTAAATTTAAGATCATGTTTATGGCACTGATCTTGTTTAATTTTTAGTTCATTTATGATTCCTTTAGTATTTATTGCTCTCTTTGCTTGTTGTTCCTTTTTCCGGTACATTCGTCCGATTAGGGTTCGAAGAAGCGGGAGATCTCCAACTTGATCAAGTATAAGAATAACAAGACTCTCTTACCTATAACCAAGGCGAGTTGACACTTTGATCATTTTGAGCCTATATTTTATGTAAATTGTATTCATTTAAATTACCAAAAATTGCTTGCTTTAATTCTTTATTCAAATGTATATTAAATCTTAAGGTAGTTAAATACCCATTTGATGATTAATTTATTATTATGCCATCCATTGATAATTGAATCCATTATTCCATGTCACCCTAGTAACTATATGGTAAATACTAGTATAGGTTGTACTTAAGCGATATGCTAGTCTTACTTAAGTACCATGGCATTAAAATGCCCTAATCATCATCTCTTCAAATATGAAATGGATTTGGGCAGTCATTGGAGGTCCATGACTGAAGTAAATGAGATAATTAGGTTTTACTCCCCAAAACCCTAATAACTTGCTATTACCACATCTGGGCGGACAGAATGGTGGTGGGTGCCGTCGGGCATGAGAGTGGTTGGTATGTAGTATGAACCGCCTGGATGGATTAAGGACTTAGTATTGTCATGACCTCCCTTGTAAAACATGTGCAACCACAAGTCTGCAATGTGCAACTTGACTTAGTAAATTTGTTGAATCCTGATAGTCATCTCACTGGAAAGGTGATGGGATTGTGTGAGTGTGGATGCGATCCAACACAATTACTCTCTTTAGTAAAATGCAATTTGGTTAAAATGCTAAGTGATAGGAATTTGTAATTATGATAATTAAAAACATTGCTTTAGCAAATAAAAGAACCTGAGATATTCTTGCTAAGCCTTGCATGTATATTATTGCATTGTATGTATTGGCTCATGAGCACAGAAGTTGTGCTCATCCTCGCTCTTTCCTCCAAAACCCTCAGAAGCAGGAAATCATGGACATTACGACTACTACAAGGATCTAGAAGTTAGAGGCTCATGAGATGATGAGGAATAGTTTAGTTCTTTTAGTCTAGGTCTCGCCTCAGCTCAACTGACTCCGTTGGTGCTGGCGTGCATCCAATATTATCTAAGTCCTTGGTTAATATCGGATGCACATGGGTTTTCCTAATCGCTTGCCTGTGGAAAGATGTGCTCTCACCCTTTTGTTTCCGTTGTCGCTTCCGCTACTTTTGTATTGTAATCTGTTTGGCCCTTATTGTAAAACCTGACCCGATGCGGTCTATGTAAACTCTGATGTGTTAATTAATGAATGGTTTAATCTACATCATATATGAAATGATTCAGTGATGTATCTGTGAGTGCTATCTACTGATCCACGAAATAGCACAATGTCTTTTACAGAGGATTCGGGATTAGAAAATCTGGGTCTGACAGACTCAAACTCATTAATGAAGTAAATTCTCTGCTCCCTGCAGGGCGCTAGTAAGATTGAGAACTGTACCCGATGAATCATGGTGAATCGCTTTGGAGAAGTCCAGAAACAGAAAGCAACGACAATGGCAGTAAATCTAACCCATAGATATATCAGTGGAAGGTTAAATCGTCCAGTTCCTGCACAGCATGATATGTTAATACATCTTCTTCTGGTTGCTCTTTGTGAGAATGTTAATACTTCGAAATTGACAAATCATTACATACACAATTCTTCTGTCAGAACAGATTTGTAAAGATGCAGATGCAAGCAAATGCACGGGAAAACAAATTGGCTACCGTTCCAAATAGAAAAACTAAGAAACACCGTGCTCTCTGAGCTAAAAGATACCGGTAACTAGGAAGCACCGAAGCAGAACATGCAATACCTTCTCTTCAGAGAAGACCAGCTATCAGCGGAAACAGCAGCAAGTCTAACCCACGATCAGCAGTAAGACCAACAATTCCTGGGAAGCACGATATGTTAGTTCTCCGAAATTGTCAAACCCCTATGTAATTTTTTCCCCTGTTTTGACAGAACATGCAGATCGAAGCAAATGAAATATTTGTCGTACATCGGTAATTAGTGTTGGAATTGGGCCCATTGTCTAAATGGTCATTCATTCCTAATTCCAAAGAATGATATGGTTTAGTGTCACATTACTTGGACAAGTGAAAGGAGAGCAATATAAAAAGTGGAGTTTTTGCCAGCTTACTTACAAGCCGCCCTTACGCTTTAGGCACTGGCTTAGCCATGTTTGCTTTCTGTTTCCTAATTAATGCAAGAATGGATCATATTCTTTGCTTGTATGTGGAGTAAAGACCTTGGCACAGTTAAAAGATTAGAGTACTAGTACTTACAGTTGGGATTAAAACACCTTTACCGATTGCCGAGCCAAAGATTAATTGATTCCTAAAGAAAAAGTGGGAAATTAAAGTACAAGACAAGATGATATATCTGTTGCCTTTGAACGTGAAAAAGCAAAGCTGAGGAATCACTGAACCAATGGACTTTGGCCCACAAAACTTTTGCAGACAATATAGTGAGACAGTGTCACGACCTAGAGATGGTATCGGGCAAGTGTGGATTGTGGGAGGCTTTGGCCCCAACTTCTTCCTAGTGACTTAGATGGAGGATAGGGCACATGGGAGCAGCGATGCGCACAAAGGGGGTCGGGAGAGGATAGGGCATATGGGAGCAGCGATGCGCACATCAGCTTCACCCAAGTCTTTTGTATCAAAGTTTTGGAAGAGAAAAGACTTAGTTCCGGTATCGAGAACAAAGCGCACGTTCGTGCGAAACCAAGGAGTGATAACCTCTGGTTTGCATGAAAATGGAAAGGAGGCAAGCGGAGGAAGATGATGACACTGTTGTACGGCTTGTGTACTGTTGAAAATGGTGCGATATGGTGGCGAGATAGCGGCGGGCGCGCAAGAAAATCGGTGGCAGTGATGGCACCCTGGCGATGCAACAGAAGTTAGCACGGGCGATGTGATGCCGAGCACAATGTGGAGGCAATAGGGGTAGTTGAGCTCCAAAACGGTGGGTGGCGGTCGTTTATCGTGGACGAGCGGTAGAGCGGGGGCGAGGGCGCTGCCGCGCAGGCGTGTCGCGAGGGGGACGAAGGCACCTGACGCGTGGGCCTGGCGTGTCAACGAGAGGGATGCGGGGGAGCGAGCGCGGGCTGGCTGGGCCGTGGTGGCATGCGAGTGAGTTGGGCCGCACTGTATTCGGCCCAAAAGGCGAGTGGGAAAATGGAATTTGGTTTGAATTTTTGAAATATGTTGGAAACTTGATGAATTTTTAAATACAACAGAGGAGCTCCCAAAAATTGTGAACATTTTAGTAGAGCCTCCTGACACAGTGAAGTTTATTGTGTAATTGTTCCAGAATTTTATCTGTTTTATATTGTTCTTGAAAATTCTTTTAAGGCTACTGTTCATATGCAAAGCATTAATTCCAAAACATGCTCAAAATACTTTCCACATTTATTATCAATACAATTATCCTAAGTTTGCATTTTTGGGATGTTACACCTTAAAAAGAGGAGGGGCACCACGATGCTGCCAATAGCCGGCCCTGAGCCGCCCATGCAAGTGCCTGCGCTGCCATGGAGGGGATCGATCCCCTGCCCGTGCGCTGCTCTGGATGGAGACCAAGTCTTCAATCTTATCTCTTCCACTTCTTCTTATGACAGGTGGGCCCTGTCTTTTCTTTTACTTTCCATTTTCTTCTTTTATCTAATTGAGAACTTACAAAAGGGCCCCTTGTGTACAACAGCGGCTCCCAGGCAGCCTCCACCCGCTTTGTTAGTGTTTGCTACTTTGTTCCTACCTCCTAGTCGATGTGTGCCGCCGCTGGGGTCAAACCGCTGCCTGGGAGCCACCCTCGCCTGGTCGTCTCACCACTAAGTCGCTCTCGCTCGACGCTCGGTTGCCCGGTGACTAGTCTAGGCCCAACATCACATAGCCCGGACGGACTTGCAGCCTACGTTGGAGGGAGCAGTGGGGTTGGGAGGTGTGTGGGGAATTGAAATTTTTTAATCAATGTAAAACAAAGATTATTTAATATTTGTGTGAAAAAAGTGTAGCATTTCTAAACATAATGCATGTTAACAAACTTTTTGTCAACAGTGTTATAGTTCTTATCAAAATAAATGCTAAGAGTTGTATCCTTCAAGGTAATACAAAACAAATATTACTTTTTTAAGGGAAAATATTCCTTATGAACAAAAGGAGTAGCATTAACACTAACAAAAGATTATCTAAATAAACATATTTCGCATGCCTATTCACGTAGTATTTGTCTGTACAAAATTCAATCGGTCAAGCATAAATGGTTCAGGTAGCTTTGGAACTTAGGTCTAGATAAGTGATAGCTACAATGGCCGCCTGATCACCCTGTTAGCACATCCGCTAGTTGACGATCATAACTAATTCGACTCAAACTCATTAATGAAGTAAATTATCTGCTCCCTGTGGGCGCTAGTAAGATTGAGAACTGTACCCGATGAATCATGGTGAATCGCTTTGGAGAAGTCCAGAAACAGAAAGCAACGACAATGGCAGTAAATCTAACCCATAGATATATCAGTGGAAGGTTAAATCATCCAGTTCCTGCACAGCATGATATGTTAATACATCTTCTTAGGGCTTGTTTGGAAGCAGTGAATCCCGCCGGGATCCCCTTCCTTTCCCTGGGAAGGAAATACACATGGAAACTAACCCCGGGATGACTATTTCTGCGTTTGGAAGCCATCAGTACGCCGATTCCCCGGATCATTCCGCGCGACTTCCCCGGGGAAACAAAACTCGTCTCACGGGCGGTGATTTCTTCTCCCCGTCTCTCACTCGATCTCCTCTCGTCCTCACGCTCGGACGCCGCGCCGCCACCTCCAGATCTCGGTCGCCTCCTCCCTCCCGGTCGCCTCCTCACCGCCGCGAAGAAGCCGCGCCGCCACCTCCGGATCCATTCCAGATCGCGGTCGCCTCCTCACGCTCGGACGCCTCGAAGGAGCCGCGCCGCCACCTCCAGATCCCGATCGCCTCCTCCCTCCCGGCCGCCTCCTCACGCTCGGCCACCGCAAAGGAGCCACGCCACCACCTCCAGATCTCGGTCGCCTCCTCACGCTCGGTGAAGTTCCTCTGCCCAGTCGCCTCCTCCCGCTCGGTAAGTTTTCTTGATTCAAGTATGCATAGATCAGATCCAATCCCAAAACGTTTTGAGATTGTGTTGATGTGGTTACCTAGATCTGTGAGCAACTCAGACCTGCTGGGTTTCGTACTTAGGATACAACGTTTTGAGATTGTGTTGATGTGGTTACCTAGATCTGTGATATTGGTTATATGCTATATCAAATCCTATGAGCTGAGTCTCAGGATCTTATGATTAAGATAGCCAATGGTGTACTACATTCTGAATGTTACTACTACATGCCAAACCTTAATTTGACTACTGCATGCCAAACTTGCCCCCTTCTTGGATCCTCTTGCTTTTCCTCAGTGCTTGAACTGACCCATATTTCTGCTTCTTCTGTCGATGCTTGATGACATCTGGTACTTTATCGACATTACCCTGAGAGCATTGACCTGATTTCTCTCCTTGCATTGCATGCCCTGCTCATCTTTATTCACACAACTATTAGTTTCATGTCAGAGATTCTCCACTTTTGTTACTGGGTCTGCTGTTGTGGGGAATTCTCTTTAGTAGCATCTTTGTCTTGTCTATGTTTTTGTGCGGTGGACTTCTTGATTTTATGGCCGGATGCGGCTGTTTCTTGCTTTCTTGAATATTGCTATTCTTTTCAGCGATGATTGCTCATGCATTCAGTTGTAAACATGGACCCAAAGGAGTTCGTGAATGCCTCGCATGAATTGCTTTTTACACTTCTATATCTACCAATTTGCAGTTTTCCAAACAATATGTTATTTTGTGACACTTGTAATGTTTGCAGATATTAGCTTCCTCTTCCTCCAGATTTATTGATGTCACTGGATCCTGAGTTCATGAAATAGATCACAAGCACTGTTCCTATAAAGACATTTTTACCTTTTCCACTTACCTTTCTGGTACTACAAGGAAATTCCACTTTTTCCATTTTGCTTTGTTGGTTAACATATACAGTGTTTCGTATGACAAGAAAAACTAACACAGCAAGCCTGTCTGAAGACTGAACAGTCGATGAGAGCAATAGCTCCCTTGAATTTCTCATCACAAGGGCGAATTCAACTGAACTTTCTAGGAATGTAGATAAATTGAATATAAGCGACAATATATTTCATTCGTCTTACCATTTCTTACTACTAATATGCTTATTTACTACTAATCTGCATGTATTAGCAAATGGACACTAGAAAGGAGCTCATTAGAAAATTTATGCTTGAGGAAGAAGAGGACGACGATGAGTTGTTTCTTGTCTTGGTTCCTACTTTGCTTTCATGCCTTTATGATGATAAAAGACCAGTCCACACATCAGCTCTTACCGGCGCTAAAAAAGTTAAGGAGATCTTAGAAGGCCATGAGAGTTGGTGTAGGGTTGAGTTTCGGATGGAGCCAGAGATATTCAGGGCTACATCAGATTTCCTTAGAAGGGAGGGTTTGATGCATGACACAAGGGGCGTTTCCGTCGAGGAGCAGCTAGGGATGTTTATGTATATGATTTCTCATAATGCTAGCAACCAAAAGCTTCAGAAAGCATTCCAACACAGCGGTGAAACAGTTCATAGGAAAATAAAGGAAATCTTCGATATAGTTCCAGCTCTAACTCATAGGTTTGTCAAGCTCCCAAGTTCGAACCAAACTCACATTAAAATTGTATCGGATCCACGATTTTGGCCTTATTTTCAGGTGAGCCATACACACTAGACTCCTAACTTTTCCCAATATTTTCCTCTATTTAATTTACTATGTTTATGCGCAGAACTGCATTGGTGCTATTGATGGCACACATATCCCCATCACTATTGCTGAAGAGAAAGCGGCTCCTTATAGGAATAGGAAAGGAACTTTGTCTCAAAATGTGATGCTAGCTTGTGACTTTGATCTGAACTTCACATTTATTTCATGTGGTTGGGAAGGGTCAGCATCAGATGCAGGAGTCCTTCGATCTGCTATTAGCAAGGGTTTTCGGGTTCCTGAGGGTAAATTCTATCTTGTGGATGGTGGATATGCAAACACACCTTCTTTTCTTGCCCCATATCGAGGAGTCCGATACCATATTGGTGAATTTAGGAGGCGTCGTTCATCTCGAAGATATAATTATGCAGACTACAAAGAACTTTTCAACCATCGCCATGCTCTCCTTCGCAACCATATTGAAAGGGCTATTGGTGTCCTGAAGAAGAGATTTCCAATATTGAAAGTTGGTACATTTCATCCCATTGAATCTCAGATTAAGATCCCAAATTGCACTGTTGCATTTCACAACATCATTAGAGGTCAAAATGGTCGAGGGGTGGTTGGATCACCAACCTGCCTACATTCAACCAAATGATTTTGTTGATGTACCAGAGGGTGACAATAATTACCAAAATGATATCGAGTCAAATCCTGCAAGTTCTCTTAGAGATCAAATTGCAACGCAAATGTGGGCTGACTACAATCATTAGTTGGACATGACCTCTCACAAAGTAGTATTAGTATTTTGTGCCCTTGACATTTAAATTATATGATGTGTAATAAGTATTACATTTCATTTATGCGACTTGTTTTTCATATTTTGTGGTTGTTTCTCTTAAATATATTGATGCACTCTTGTACCATTTGTTCATTTCAATATGTTATGGTTAGTGTAGCCATGGCTAAAGAAGGATCAAGGGCCTCATGGAACTTCTCATATGAGAAAGCTCTCTCTGATATACTACATGACCATAACCACCCAAAGTTTAGAGGACAAAATGGGTGGGTAACTGAGGGTTGGAGAAGCATAGTTAGTAAATTCAATGAAAAGTTTCCAACTGCCCATTTCACAAAGCAACAAGTCCAAGAAAAAGAGAAGGAACTAAAAGGGAATTACAAGGCAATACGAGATGCACGAAAACAAAGTGGTACGGGCTGGGACGATTCGTTGTGCATGATTGTTGCTGAACCAAGTATTTGGGATAAAATTATTCGTGTAAGACTCTTTACTCCATTTAACTAATAGTATTATTTGTGATGCGTTTTGTTACTAACTATATTATTTTCATGCATTCAATAGGATCATCCAAAGGTGAAGAAGTTCCGCAACAAGCCCTTCCCTCTCTTCAACTACTTAGCAGCATTGTATGAAGGTGAAGTTCAACTACATTGTTTCAGTTCATTTCCTGATTTCCTGATTCCATTAATCATATATGGTTTCATATTTAGTACATCTGTACATGCACGCTACTATATGTCATGATTTAGATTATTTACCATGAACTTCACATTTATTTAATTGCTTATACGAAAATAGGAAGTACAGCAACTGGAGATTTGAATTTTGTATCACTTGAACAAGTAGAGCCTTCATCTGATCAAGTTATATCAAATGACAATGATTCCCATGATGTTGGCTTAAACCCTTTCTCTACAAATCCGGAAGGGCAAGCAACATCTAGTGCTCATACAGAAGTAGAAGTGGAACCTGCTCCTTCTACTTCATCTGGACAGAGAGGAGATGATAATGGGAAAAAGAGAAAGCAAAGTCAAATTGCCGGGGTTCTTGAGAGCTACTTGGAATTCAAGAAGGAGCAAACCAAAAAATTTGTCGAAGAACTAAATGAAACAACAAGACACAGTCGGAGTGATGATTTTTCTATTGGAAAGTGTGTTGCTGCATTAGAATCAATTGAAGACCTAACGGATATGGAGAAAGCAAAGGCACTACGACTCTTCAAATGTGAGCTAAATAGAGAAATTTTTATCAACACCAAAAACCCAAGTGTACGATTGCTGTGGATTAAGAGCGAAATTGCTCCATAAGTAAGTTGTCTTTTGCTTTCCATTTGCAATTGCTTTATATATTTAGCTTCTTAGAACACCTTGACTCGGATCGCTGAATTTAATCCCGAAAGTTTCTTTAATACAGAGTGTTGGGGGTGAAAGGGACCCTTCATAAATTAGCCTGAAATAAGGTTATTAAGGAAAACAAATCTAGTGAACCTTGGTTTAGATATAGGAGTATTTCTTTCTTTATTTAAGACGACAGTTTAATGGGTAACCAGATAGATCGTCTTTCATTCTGGATTCTGGTACATGCGTGTGCGGTGTGCATACTGTCTCCATGGCAGAAGGGAACATTATTATCTGTTACACAAGAGTCCAAACCGATAAGTTGCGGTTCGAACCGTCTACTCATCTCTGTCAGTAGCTAAGGTTCACATGGTTTCTTCTTGAGATTTTCTCGACCACGACCGTAACAAACCATGTGAAGATAAAGAGGATGTAGGAGTGTTCGGTCATGTATGTGTTAGGAATTGCGTGTTAATGGGTCATTGTATGAACTTGTGCAGTCTCGGGATGGACAAGCCAGATTACACTGCTCAGATTCTTTGTGAGTCCGGTGACAGATGATCGATGAATGAATGGTTGAATTAGGCGATGTCGTGTGCGTAATCGAGTTTGTAAGAACAATGTGATGTCGAAAGCGCTTAATATCTTTGGTGCATTTTGAGCATCTAGAAGGATTGCTGCATTTGAGGAGATATCTAGTTTGCATTAGTTTCGATTTCTCGTGTTAGTATCATCAATCCATATCGCAAGTTTGTAATATTTTCTGGAATACTTCATATTTTGCACGTTGTTGTGATGTCTACAATATTTCATATTTTGCACGTTGTTGTGATGTCTATAATATTTCATATTTTGCACGATGTTGTGATGTCTGCAATACTTCATATTTCTACATATGTTCTATCATTTTTAAAGTTTGTAATATTTTTCTAGAATTTACAGATTTTTTAATTTTTTTTTTGATTTTTTCATGGCCGGATTTTTATCCTGTTGTTCCCAAACAAAGAACAGGATTTTTTTCCCGATCGGAAGAAATCCCCTATGTTGAAGGGGATTCCATGTGCCATCAAAATCCTCTCCGGATTTTCTTCCTCGATTTTGCTCCTAGCATCCAAACAAGCCCTTATGGTTGTTCTTTGCGAGAATGTTAATACTTGAAATTGACAAATCATTACATACACAATTCTTCCGATGAACAGATTTGTAAAGATGCGATGCAAGCAAATGCACGGAAAAAATTGGCGACCATTCCAAATAGAAAAACTAAGAAACACCGTGCTCTCTCGAGCTAAAAGATACCAGTAACTAGGAAGCACCGAGAACATGCAATACCTTCTCTTGAGAGAAGACCCGCTATCGCCGAAGCAAAGACAAGTCTAACACACGATCAGCAGTAAGACCATGTCGGACCCAGATTCCGAGAATCCAAATCCTCTATAAAAACACTGTGCTATTCTCTGGATCAGTAGAAAGCACTCACAGATATATCACTGAATCAAATTATATAAGTCGTAGATTAACCCATACCATTCATTAATTAACACACAGAGTTTACATAGACCGCATCGGGTCAGGTTTACAAAAGGGGCCGAACAAGACCAAAGATTATATTACAAAAACGGAAGCGACAACGGAAGCAAAAGGGGTAGAGCACGTCTCTCCATAGGTAAGCAACTGGGGAAACCCGTGTGCGTCCGATATTACCCAAAGACTCAGATAATATAGGATGCACACAAGCACCAACGGAGTCAACTAGACTAGGGCAAGACTAGAACAACTAATGGCTAGACTACGCTTCATTCATCTCCTGGGCCTCTAGCTTCTGGATCCTCGCAATAGTCGAAATCCTCCGGATTTCCTGCTTCTGAGGGTTCTAGGGGAAAAAGCGAGAATGAGCATAACTTCCGCACTCGCGAGCCAACACACAATGCAATAATATACATGCAAGGCTTAACAAGGATGGCTCGAGTTCTTTTATTTGCTAAAGCAACATTTTCAATTATCATAATTATAAATTCCTATCGCTTAGCATTTTAACAAATTGCATTTTATTAAAGAGAGTAATTGTGCAATATTTATTTCAGTAGAGGTTCTATCCGGCAGAACCTATACCGAATGTTTCTTTTGATTGGAGCTAACTCCAATTACTACCATCGTTGAGCTCGAAGACTCAGGTAAAATCCAACACAGGGCTAGGTGAGCCCTTCCACATTTTTCATACCACCCACAAAGTTTAAAATAGAACTAACTCAAGTTAAGATTCCTATGTCCGCCTTTGACCGTAGGCGCGGCTATTTAAACAGTTTAGACTCTACAGAGGTTGTACACTGTACCCACAAGAGATAGTCATACTCGTTACCCTACACAATTCCTTAGTCATGTAGTTGAGCGACCGTCACAGTAACCTTTCAAATTACCTCGCTCGTTCCGTCATTTCACCGTATGGGCCGTGCTTGCGGTGGGTCCCATACGTTTGTGTGGGTTGTCACCCCTACGACTAGTCGTAGCAGGCACTTCACCCTTCTTTAGTGTCCCATTCAAGCTGGACCGCGTCCACACTTGCACAGTTCTTTTAGTGAGATGACTTTCAGGGTTTAATAAATTTACTAGGCCAAGTCGCACTTTGCAGACTTGTGGTTGTACTTGTTTTACATAGGAGGTCACGACAAGATTAAGTCCTTAGGGGTTATCTGGGCGGTTTATTTCATACACCAACTCTTTGGGCTACATTAGTACCCATCCACATTATACCATTCACAACCAACATTCTTTGGGCTACATTAGCACCCATTCAACACATCATCCGCCCAGATAGGAACAGCAATTAGGGTTTTTGAGGAGTAAAATACATCAACTCAACCATCTCAGTCATTTCGCCGCAATGACCACCCAAAACCATTTTCATGTTTAAAGGATGATGTTTGGGACATTTAATGTCTTGATACTTAAGCAAGTCTAGCATGTCGCTTAAGTACAATCTATAGCTAGTATTACCATATATTTACTAAGGTGACAAGAAATAATGGATTCAATAACAATGGATGACATATTAATTAATTAATCAACAAATGGGTGTTTAACTACCTTAGGCTTTAACATACATTTGATTAAATAATTAAAGCATGCAATTTTGGTTAACTTAAATGAATATAATTTGCATAAAATGTGGGCTCAATATGTTCAAAGTATTGACTCGCCTTGGATATAGGTAAGAGGAGCTTGACAATCTTGTGCTTGATCGAAGTGGAGATCCTCCGCGTCTTCGAATCATAATCGGACGATCGCAACGGAAAAAGGGTACAAACAAGCAAATAGAGCAAATAAATAATAAAGAACAACAAATGACAGGTGGGGCCCTTGGTCATCCTCTCCACTCAGCTCCACTGAGAAAAAGAAAGGGGCGCAGAGGCAGGCTCGGTGGCGGCTTTGAGTAACGGCGACGCCAGCGATTGAGGGCGCAGGGAGGCCGGCGGCGGGCGGAGCGGGGCCTCCAGAAGGTGACGGACCTAGGGGAGGTGGCGACTGCTCCGGAGAGGGGCGAAAGCGGCGGTGGCGAGGCATGGAGGCGGCGGCGGCTCCATGAGTCAAGTGTGGCGCCGGAGTTGGGGTGGCGGAGCGGCGAAGCTTGCACGCGCATGGGCGGTACGGGAGCTCGGGAAAGCCAACGGGATGACCCGGGCGGCCCGAGGGTGGTCGGATTGGCCCGGCGATGGCAGCCATGGGCGGAGGAGGAGGAGGCACGGCGGCGGCACGTCTCGGCAACGGGGAAGGAGCAGGGAGGTGGGGATTGGGATCCTCGTGTCGCAGGGCTTCTCATGATGCGGTCGGCCGGGTGAGGCGCTCACCGGAGCGGCGACGAGGTGGCGTGGCCAAAGGAGGGAGCTCTGGTTCAACAGCGCTCGACGAAGAAGGAGAAGGTAAGATGGGGAGGGGGAGATAAGGGGAGTGCACTGGGCTTTATAGCCGGCAAGGGCGCCTTGGAGCTGTTGGAGGGAGGAGCTGGCGACTCGGGCGCACGCGCAGGGTGATGATGGCGCTCGAGGGTGGTAGCATTAGTGCAGGCGCGCGCGTGCGCGTGGATGGGACGAGGCGGCAATGGCGTGCGCGGGCGAGGCGGTACAGAAGGCGCAGAGAGCCGTTAAGGGGCTGGCGCGAGTGTGGGCAACGGCGTGCGGCCAGGGGCAACGCGGCGTGACGCAGGCACGACCAGGTGCTCTAGCGCGGGAGCATGTGCGGCATGGCACGCTGCGTAGGCGAGCCTTGGTGAGGGAGGTGACAAGGCGACAGGGCCTCGTGGGGTGTGAGATGGCTGAAGCGCAGCAGCGTCTTGCGTCAGCGAGCCGTTGGGCGCTTGGTGGTGTGGTGGCATGTGCAAGCGGGGCGGCATAGAGGCGCTCATAAACAAGCAGAGGCAGAGGCATGCATGCATCATGGTAAGGGTCAGTCTGTGAGGCGTCTGTGCGAGGGCTAGGAGCGGCATGACACAGGGGGAGGTGCAAGCGCTTGGCTGAGGATGGCACCAGGGGGAAAGGCTAGGGGGAAGACGCCAGGGGCTAGGCGTCGGCTCGGGCTAGGGGAAAGGCTGGGAGGGGAAAAGAAAAAGGGGCTCGCAGCTGGGCCAACGGGCTGGGAGAAAATGGGCCAGGCCCAAGAGAGAGAATGGGTTGAGACCGAAAGAAAAAGAAGGTCAAACTCGCAATGGCCCGGGAATTCAAAAGAGGGGAAAACTCAAACTGGAATTTGAATTTCAAATGCTAAGGACATTACATTTGAAACACAAACCGGAGAGAAGAAAAGAAGTTTTCACAATTAACTTGCTAGTTTGAAATGCAAACGAAAAACAAAGGCCGAAAATAATTACTATTTTTATTTTTGAAAACGGGATGTTACAAATCCTACCCACCTTACATGGAATCTTGACCCCAAGATTCGAGCTTCCCAGAGAACGTACGTCTTATAGATTCTGAAGCTGCTTGGGTCTCTGCGGCGGCAACGTGATTTACTTGGCCTTGGTTCTGGCTTTGGCTTCGCGCTAAAACGGCTCTAGATGCCTGTGAGGTCTAATGGCTTTTGCTTGCAGCTTAAGTCTGGCCTCGAGTTGGTGTGGCTCTGAAGGTGTACTCCCTGGTGGCTGGCTGAGGGCACTTGTTAGCAAAGTGTCCCTTTTCTCCACAGTTAAAACAGCGAAGATGAGCTCTTGGATTATCTGCTGCTGGCTGTCCAACTGAGCGAGAAGCGCGGGAAACATTCTCGCTGGAACACGGGGTTGCAACTGGAGTTCCCTGAGATGAGGCCACTGGTGGTTGGAAGGATGGGCTGCCTTGAAATGCTGTCTTCTGCGGAAAGCTACCTTGGGGCCTCTGAAATGCCATCTTTCTCTTGCGGCTAATATTTGCGGTGTTGTTTTCATTTTCCAACACAAGGGCTTTGTTGACCAAGTGATGGAAGCTGGAAAAGTCATGGAGGATAAGCTGATCTCGCATGCCTTCGACGAAGTGATCAATCTTTTCCTCTTCATCTGCTACGTCATTGGGGGCGTAGCAGGCTAGTTGGTTGAACTTGGTTAGATACTCATTGACTGTCATCTGCTTCTATTTGAGGGCTCTGAATTCATTCTTCTTCAATCTCATTGTACCGGCTGGTACAAAGTTGGTCCTAAAAGCGTCTTTGAATTCAGTCCATGGAATTGTCTGACAAGCTGGTTCATCTTCCTCTTGTGGTGCTTCAACAATTTCTTCTACGGAGGCTTCGGCGGTAGGGGCTGGTTGAGCTCCGATCATAGATGCTACTACTTTTGGTTCTGCTGCTTCTTCTTGTTCTTCGGACTCTAGACTGTCATTACCTCGGGCAGCAAGGTAATTTTCCCACCAGGCAGCGGCGGCTCCTTTCAGTCAATGGGTGGCGAAGTCCACCTTGTCTTCATCTGTGTAGCGAGCAAGTCGAAGTTTCTTCTCCGTGTCTCTGAGCCAATCTTCAGCTTCTAGAGGTTCATTGGCTGCAACAAAGGTGAGGGGTCTTGTCCTGAGGAAGTCAGCAAGCTTCGAGTTGCGGCCAGCAGGTCCAGTCTGCTGATTGTTGAGCAAAACCTGAAGGATCTGAGTCTGCTGGAGCATCACTTGTGCCATTGTTGGGGTTGCTGGTGGCGGGGGAGGTAGATCTTGTCCTCGGCCACGGCCAGTTGCATAAGCTCCACGGACTGTGGCGGCGGCTCTTCTTTGCGGCATCTGAAGGAACGTTGAAGCTCAGAACGAGGAGGAAAAGGGCAGGGGTATATACGAGGGTTACTAGCCCTCTAGGGCACCACAAAAGAACTTCAAACCAACGAGGAGAAATGATCAAATACAATAGAAAGCCTAGAATGGCTGCATTATATTAAGGGGTTAGGTGTTACATAACTCCTGAACATAGCATATAGACCATGCTAAGCCATGACACAAGATACAAACACAACGTCTACGAAAGAAGGAAATAGAAAGTGTTTGCAACCAAAAGACTACCTAGCAAGCATTGCTAGCTAACCTAGACTAATATGACGATGAAGATCTCGTGCTCGAACTCTCCCTCCTGGAGATGCTGAAAGTAGTGGAAGGGCATCTCCACCATAAAATCCTCGTGCATCTGGACTAAGCGGTTGCAGGCGAAGCGTGCTGCGTCTTGGACTGCTTCAGAACAGCTACTCTGGGGTGTCGCAGGTCGGAAGATGTGAGCGTTGAACTCGCCCTCTCTAGCATAGAGGAAAACTTTCATGGTCCATGATTCTTGATCCATGGTCTGGGTCTTTCAGTCTCTGAAGATAGGGTGGCGGTTGTAACCCAGGTGCAGCATGAGTTGGCGAAGAATGTCCACGCGCTCATCTCCGTCTACTTCATGAGAGCAAAAGTCCTAGGGGCCATCGTCGGAAGGGGTAGCCATCTACAATTTTTCGAAACAGGAGAAAAGATCAGAACTGAGTAAAAACTCAAGTGAGGCAGAGAAAAATAAAGAGCTAAGAGAGGTGAGAAGGAGCAATAAATATGCTATATTTTATCAAATCTTTTCTTAATTTTTGAAAATAGGACTCAAGTCCTTAGGGCTCGACTAATCTAGCTAAGGCTCCTACAGTCGTATGCTCTGATACCAGTTCTGCCGGACCCGGATTCTGAGAATCCAAATCCTCTGTAAAAACACTGTGCTATTCCTTGGATCAGTAGATAGCACTCACAGATACATCACTGAATCAAATTATACAAGTCGTAGATTAACCCATACCATTCATTAATTAACACACAGAGTTTGCATAGACCGCATCGGGTCGGGTTTACAAAAGGGGCCGAACAAGGCCAAAGATTACATTACAAAAGCGGAAACGACAACGGAAGCAAAAGGGGTAGAGCACGTCTCTCCACAGGCAAGCGACTGGGGAAACCCGTGTGCGTCCGATATTACCCAAAGACTCAGATAGTATAGGATGCACGCAAGCACCAACGGAGTCAACTAGACTGGGGCGAGACTAGAACAACTAATGACTAGACTGCGCTTTATTCATCTCCTGGGCCTCCAGCTTCTGGATCCTCGTAATAGTCGTAATCCTCTGGATTTCCTGCTTCTGAGGGTTTTGGGGGAAAGAGAGAGAATGAGCACAACTTTTGTGCTCGCGAGCCAACACACAATGCAATAATATACATGCAAAGCTTAACAAGGATGGCTCGGGTTCTTTTATTTGCTAAAGCAACATTTTCAATTATCATAATTATAAATTCCTATCACTTAGCATTTTAACAAATTGTATTTTATTAAAGAGAGTAATTGTGTAATATTTATTTCAGTAGAGGTTCCATCTGGCGGAACCTATACCGCATACTTCTTTTGACTGGAGCTACCTCCAATTACTACCATCGCTGAGCTCGAAGACTCAGGTAAAATCCAACACAGGGCTAGGTGAGCCCTTCCACATTTTTCATACCACCCACAAAGTTTAAAATAGAACTAACTCAAGTTAAGATTCCCATGTCCGCCTTTGACCGTAGGCGCGGCTATTTAAACAATTTAGACTCTACAGAGGTTGTACACTGTACCCACAAGAGATAGTCATACTCGTTACCCTACACAATTCCTTAGTCATGTAGTTGAGCAACCATCACAGTAACCTTTCAAATTACCTCGCCCCTTCCGTCATTTCACCGTATGGGCCACGCTTGCGGTGGGTCCCATATGTTTGTGTGGGTTGTCACCCCTACGACTAGTCGTAGCAGGCACTTCACCCTTCTTTAGTGTCCCATTCAAGCTGGACCGCGTCCACACTTGCACAGTTCTTTTAGTGAGATGACTTTCAGGGTTTAATAAATTTACTAGGCCAAGTCGCACTTTGCAGACTTGTGGTTGTACTTGTTTTACATAGGAGGTCACGACAAGATTAAGTCCTTAGGGGTTATCTGGGCGGTTTATTTCATACACCAACTCTTTGGGCTACATTAGTACCCATCCACATTATACCATTCACAACCAACATTCTTTGGGCTACATTAGCACCCATTCAACACATCATCCGCCCGAGATAGGAACAAAGAATTAGGGTTTTTGAGGAGTAAAATACATCAACTCAACCATCTCACTCATTTAGCATAATGACCACCCAAAACCATTTTCATGTTTAAAGGATGACGTTTGGGACATTTAATGTCTTGATACTTAAGCAAGTCTAGCATGTCGCTTAAGTACAATCTATAGCTAGTATTACCATATATTTACTAAGGTGACAAGAAATAATGGATTCAATAACAATGGATGACATATTAATTAATTAATCAACAAATGGGTGTTTAACTACCTTAGGCTTTAACATACATTTGATTAAATAATTAAAGCATGCAATTTTGGTTAATTTAAATGAATATAATTTGCATAAAATGTGGGCTCAATATGTTCAAAGTATTGACTCGCCTTGGATATAGGTAAGAGGAGCTTGACAATCTTGTGCTTGATCGAAGTGGAGATCCTCCGTGTCTTCGAATCCTAATCGGACGATCGCACCGGAAAAAGGGCACAAACAAGCAAAGAGAGCAAATAAATAATAAAGAACGACAAATGAACTCCAAAATGAACAAGACCTATGAAATTAGCAAGATCTTGAATTAACAAATTTTTAGGAATTTATTTCATAATTTTTGGAGCTACGACGAGGGAGAACGGAGCTTCCGAAAATTGAACGGGAATTAAAAGAGAGAGAGAGAGAGTAAAAGGTCCATAGCACAGTGCTTGAACCGGGTCCATGCGCACAGGGGGGCGCCGGTCCACAGGTACAGGAAATAGGGGGCCCACATGGAAGGGAGAGGGAGGGGGTCTAAGCCACATGACAGGTGGGGACCTTGGTCATCCTCTCCACTCGGCTCCACTGAGAAAAAGAAAGGGGCGCAGAGGCGGACTCGGCGGCGGCTTGGAGCAGCGGCGGCGCCAGCGATTGAGGGCGCGGGTAGGCCGGCGGCGGGCGGAGCGGTGCCTCCAGAAGACAGCGGACCCAGGGGAGGTGGCGGCGGCTCCAGAGAGGGGCGAAAGCAGCAGCGGCGAGGCAAGGAGGCAGCGGCGGCTCCACAAGTCAAGTGCGGCGCCGGAGTTGGGGTGGCGGAGCGGCGAAGCTTGCACGTGCATGGGCGGCGCGGGAGCTCGGGAAGCCGTGCGAATGACCCGGCGGCCAGTGGTGGCTCGATTAGCGGCGGCGGCGGCCATGGGCGGAGGCGGAGGAGGCATGGCGGCGGCACGTCTCGGCGACTGGGAAGGAGCAAGGAGGTGGGGATTGGGATCCTCGCGTCGCGGGGCTTCTCGTGACGCTGTTGGCCGGGCGAGGCGCTCACCGGAGCGGCGGCGAGGCGGCGCGGCCAAAGGAGGGAGCTCTGGTTCGGCAGCGCTTGACAAAGAAGGAGAAGGTGAGATGGGGAGGGGGAGATAAGGGGAGTGCACTGGGGCTTTATAGCCGGCAAGGGTGCCTTGGAGCCGTTGGAGGGAGGAGCTAGCGACTCGGGCGCACGCGCGGGGTGATGATGGTGCTCGGGGGCGGCAGCAGTGGTGCAGGCACGCGTGTGCGCGAGGTGCAACACGTGGATGGGACGAGGCGGCGATGGCGTGCACGGGCGAGGCGGCACAGAAGGCGCAGAGAGCCGTTGAGGGGCTAGCTCGAGTGTGGGCAACAGCGGCGAAGCGGCGACGGTGTGACGCTGCACGACTGGTGCTCTGGCGCGGAGCATGTCTTGACAAAGACGCTGCAGCAAAGAAGGCCAAGGGAGGTGACAAGGCGACGAAGCGGCCTCGTGGGCAGTGAGATGGCGAAGCGCGCATGCGTGGTGGCAGGGAGCCGTTGGGCGCTCGGCGGTGCGGTGGCATGTGCAAGCGAGGCGGCATGGGCGCCATGCGAGGCGGCGATGCGGCAAGAATGGCGTGCAAGCGGTGGTCTGGCAATGGGCGTGTGAGGCACAGGGGCTAGGAGCGGCACGACACAGGGGGAGGTGCAAGCGCTTGGCTAAGGATGGCACCAAGGGGAAAGGCCAAGGGGAAGACGCCAGGGGTTGGGCGTCGGCTCAGGCCAAGGGAAAGGCCGGGAGGGGAAAAGAAAAAGGGGCCCATAGCTAGGCCAATGGGTCGGGAGAAAATGGGCCAGACCCAAGAGAGAGAATAGGCTGAGCCCGAAAGAAAAAGAAGGTCAAACTCGCAATGGCCCAGGAATTCAAAAGAGGGGAAAACTCAAACTGGAATTTGAATTTCAAATGCTAAGGACATTACATTTAAAATACAAACCGGAGAGAAGAAAGGAAGTTTTCGCAATTAATTTGCTAATTTGAAATGCAAACGAAAAACAAAGGCCGAAAATAATTACTATTTTTATTTTCGAAAATGGGATGTTACAAACCAACAATTCCTGGGAAGCACGATATGTTAGTTCTCCGAAATTGTCAAACCACTATGTAATTTTTCCCCCGTATTGACAGAACATGCAGATCGAAGCAAATGAAATATTTGTCGTACATTGGTAATTAGTGTTGGAATTGGATCCATAGTCTAAATGGTCATTCATTCCTAATTCCAAAGAATGATATGGTTTAGTATCACATTACTTGGACAAGGGAAAGAAGAGCAATATAAAAGGTGGAGTTTTTGCCACCATACTTACAAGCCGCCCTTACGCTTTAGGCACTGGCTTGGCCATGTTTGCTTTCCGTTGCCTAATTAAAGCAAGAATGGATCATATTCTTTGCTTGTATGTGGAGTAAAGACCTTGGCACAGTTAAAAGATTTGAGTACTAGTATTTACAGTTGGGATTAAAACATCTTTACCGATTGCCGAGCCAAAGATTAATTGATTCGTAAAGAAAAAGTGGGAAATTAAAGTACAAGACAAGATGCATGGAGGAATCAATGAACCAATGGACTTTGGCCCACCAAACCTTCGCAGACAATATAGTGAGACAGTGTCACGACCTAGAGATGGTATCGGGCAAGTGTGGATTGTGGGAGGCTTTGGCCCCAACTTCTTAGATGGAGCCTGGAGGATAGGGCACATGGGAGCAGCGTTGCGCAGGAGACAGGGCGTACAAAGGGGAGAGGAGAGGAATTAGGGAGGATGACTAGAGATTACTTCTTGATTGATGAAATATTGTATATAATATTAACTTACTATATCTCCCAGTGGCTTAAGACCCAAACAAAGCAAACGAATTACAACTCCATCTCTCTAATGATTTGCGGCTGCCGAAGGATCTGCTGCAGCCGAATGGCCCTTGCGGCGCCTCCACATAACATACTGACATGAATTTTTTTTTTTGGACGTAGATCTACCTTCTGGCCATTGTATTAAAATGGTTGACAAAAAATTACAAATAAAGCGAAAAAACAAAAGACAAAAGAAAGCTATTTACAACAAGACAGCTGTTTACAAATACAGTTGACACCACTGTCGAAGGGAAACCTGGTGCTCGGACTTGGACCGGCAGGACCAAAGATCAATGTACTCTCGGATCTGACGTTTAATTGCATTGTTTCCACATTCAGTATTTTGGATTATCCTTTTATTCCGCATAGTCCATAAAGCATGAGTGCGGGCAGCAAAACAAATAGACCAAACTTCATGGTGGCTCAATGATTGTGCTGAAACTGTTTCCACAAATTCCAGTATGTCCTTGGAGTAGGTAGCTTCTGTCAACAGTCCTAGCTTTGTCCATATATATTCCGCAGCTTTGCATCTGAGAATGATGTGATCAATTGTTTCTAAAGCGGGGCAAATGTCACAGTGTGGATTTGTTGTCTATTTCTTAACTGTCATATTATCCTTGGTATTAAGCTTTCCCTGAAAAGCTAGCCATAAGAATATTCTGTATCGATGAGGGATTGATCTGAGCCAGGTAAAATCAGTCGCCTTCCATTTGAGGCTATGGGATGATAGTACTTGGTATATTCCAGATGTAGTTACATTCACCATGGTTGAAGCCATGACCCGTCGGTTCATGGTCCCCTATGTGAGATGCTGCTCAGACAAGACTTGTAATAGAGCCTAGTGCTCAAAGGTCGCTTGCTGTGACAGAACTAGATGAAGTTCAACCGCTCAGTTGTTATCAACTGACTGCGAGCTGGTTGTGCAATTCGGATTAATGGCAAATGTGTAGAGGATAGGAAAGCATAGATAGAATCTTCCTTTGTCCGTCCAACTGTCTTTCCATAATGATGTGGTTCGTCCATCCCTAATTATAACCTTCGTCATTTGCATAGTTGTCTTAATGACTGTAGATAAAGTTCTCCATACTGTCGTGTCTCCCTGCCGAGACTGTGTCTGTATTTGGCTCTAAATATACTGTCTGTGTAACCAATTGAAGCAAGGTTCAGTTGAGTCTGGAAGTAACTTTGCTATGCACTTCATGATTAAAGCTTTGTTGTGAATCCGGAGGTTGGAACTTGGAACCAATTCAGAATACATTTCATCCTTCCACAGTGTTGATAAGGTCCATGGTTACAAATACACGCTGAATAGAGTTAGACTCATAATGCATTTCAATGGTAACTGGACTTTATATATAACCCACCTCCATAATCTGTCGTAGAAAGCATCTTGTAACTAGACATCATAAGATTTGTTCTCCGGTCCAACTGACGATTCAAGTGCATAATTTTAGATAGACCGTTAAATGCATCAAGATGTTCAGTTAATGACATACAAACGATCCCGAAAAAAAAAGGCATTCAAACGAAACGATGACTATCTTGTAGCCAAATTTCATGAAAAGAGGAATCTGCAAAACATGCTGACAACCAACATGCAGATGGAAAGTTGGAAACTTCTTCATTAAACAACATTAGGATCGCAGAGCTTCAAAATCGTAATTGTCCTCTACTCGGAGTCTCTGATAAACACACCTTTTGAACACAATGAGAAAAATGAAGGAACCAGGATATACGGCCATTGAACACACGAAATTCCGGCCATTTTACTACACTTGATGAGTTCAATATCATCACTGTTGCGTGCATGAAAACTTAATAAAGTTAAAAATATTCAACAAATTAGAAAAAAATCTGAAAATTTGACCCACATTATTGTATGGGTAGAATATTTACCAACCGTACAAAACATGTTCAAAACATCATGTGTAAAACAATTATTGCAAGTTCCAACATGAATTACTGAGAATTTACCACTATAAATAGGTGCATTTGAGAATTTACCCCTCGATGTCTCACTGACATATGGACATCAAGAGGTAAATCCTCAAATGCATCTATCTCATAATAGTAAATCCTTAAAACCCTTACTAGAAAGACATTCCCAAACACAGTAATGAGCGTATCTAACATTAGTGCAAGGCATAATACATCAATTGGCAGATAAGAGGACCATATGTCAAGATAGACCGTTAAATGCATCAAGATGTTCAGTTAATGGCATGCAAACGATTCCCAAAAAAAAATACATTCAAACGAAACGATGACTATCTTGTACTCTCCGGTTTTGAAAGCTTGACGTTCAAACAGCATTACATAGCACAAGTACAGTTCAATTACTTTGTCTGAACATCAAAGTATAGAAGACCGGAGGGAGTAGCCAAATTTCATGAAAAGATGAATCTGCAAAGCATGCTGACAACCAACATGCAGATGGAAAGTTGGAAACTTCTTCACTAAACAACATTAGGATCGCAGAGCTTCAAAATCGTAATTGTCCTCTACTCTGATAAACACACCTTTTGAACAAAATGAGAAAAATGAAGGAACCAGGATATACGGCCATTGAACACACGAAATTCCGGCCATTTTACTACACTTGACGAGTTCAATGTCATCACTGTTGCGTGCACGAAAACTTAATAAGGTTAAAATATTCAACAAATTAGAAGAAAAAAATCTGAGAATTTGACCCACATTATTGCATGGGTAGAATATTTACGAAAAGAACAAAACATGTTCAAAACACCATGAGTAAAACCATTATTGCAAGTTCCAACATGAATTACTAAAGATTTACCACTATAAATAGGTGCATTTGAGGATTTACCTCTCGATGTCTCACTGACATGTGGACATCGAGGGGTAATCCTCAAATGTATCTATCTCATAATAGTAAATCCTCAAATCGCCTAACTACAAAGACATTCCCAAACACAGTAATGAGCGTATCGAACATTAGTGCAAGGCATAATACATCAATTGGCAGATAAGAGGACCTCACACACTATTTACTAGTGATTTCCCAGTTTCATTATCTACCCAGAGCATTTTCAAGAGGCAGCACGTAACTAAGTTGTTACGTGTAAAGTTTAAGTACATTCTTGGTGGATATGTAGCAGAATTTATAACCGTAAGTCCAAAATTAACCTGATAATAATATAAAAAATATGTATAAATGCGAGATCGTACAAATTAGGATAGGCCAGGCCACTTAAGTAAGTTTCATCCACTAGGAAATCACCAAAAGCTTCACAAGATCCTAAACTATCTGAAACCAGAGTGAAATGTCATAACACAGTATAAGAATAGCATAGTTCCGGGTTTGGGATCTAAAGAACAAAGAAGCTGCACATATACTCTTTAAGAAATGGCATCAAAGACTTGCCACAAATTAAACACAAGTGGGGCAGCGTGAGCTGTGCCAGATGGCAACATGCATCTTTGGCCACTTCTCCAATTATTCAAATCCTGAAGATCAAATCCAATGTGAATGGCAAACGAGGCGCATCCCCATTCCCCAGGGGGACAAAAAGCCTGCAGGTGCGAACAAAGACCTGCGAAGAACTCTTTGAAGACCAAAGTGAGAGGTGGCCTCCCCTTTACTTCTCGCTACTCTATATCCATAGTTATATACTATGTATTAGTTTAGTCCCCTCTAAACCATCAATTCTCATGTCTAAAGGTTAGTTTTTTAAAATTGATGTTTCACCACCATAGATGCCCTCCCCTTAAATTGTTCTCAAGCTTTGCTATTAGGCCAGCCACCAACAATGCCAACAAGAGGGTGACCAATAACATTTCTTGACCCCATCCCATGAATTCGCATCACTGCACTAACACGATCTTCTATATGTAAACAAGTACATTCTGAACAACCGGCACAGTGTTAAACACCTTGGAAGTGTTGGGAGGCATATACACACATGAATTCTTCTACGGTTTTGAATTTTAATTCTACGAACTGAGAACTCACAGTGATAAAAAAAATGGTCATTTACCAATTCATCTGTAGAGATGCTGATGGCAATATTCTCTTTTTGTGAACAGTATTACAGTAATTCAATAAACACACATAACGAGAAGTGAGCGCAGCTCACTTGGTCAGCCCGCTGTTGTGCGAACGGCCGGTCGGGCGATCGAGTCCCGGGTCTCACCTTGCACTGTGCAGGGCCCTGCACAGTGTAGAGGATCGTGCAAGGATACAGTGGGAGCTTTAGGCTCTTAGCCCGCCACGGTTCAAGCGCTGCTCCTGTGGACGTCTCGCGAGTTAGGGTGCTTCTTCTTTTTTAATGTGAGCCGGATGGAAGAAATCCCGGACATAAAAAAAATACATACATAACATACTCCTAGTCCAACAGAACTATTTGCAGTATTTAGTTGCAAAATGAAGAAACAAGTACTTGTTGCATTGGCTCTAATAAAGCAACGGAAGATAAACTTCACCACTAAAATTGTTAATTACATCATTGATCAACTCCTAATCTACGAAATAGGAGCAAGCACATGCAACAAAAATAATCAATAATAGCTTTTACTTCAAATAGAGACGAACTATAAAGAAAAGCATTATTCCAGGAGCCCCCCGCGTGGACCGATGCAGAATAGAATTAGCACAGAACTTGAGGGGCAGGCGGACGGCCAGTGTGTGCTCAACCGTAAATTTCAGGCCAGCGCATTTTAAAATATTCAGGTGACTGAAATCCTCTATTTGGTGGGAGGAACCACTGGGTTGATCATGACGAGTGGTTATTCAATGGAATGATTCTTTCCTAAAGAAATACGTTGGACACCTATTGGACATTCAGTTTGAGGATTGTCATGTATTTTACGTCAATAAGATTTTGTACTTTGTGTATAAGAACTAAAAAGTTACCACTTTACTCCCAAACTTAGATGGTAAATCACATAATCAAAAACTAAAATAGTTGATACTTGATATAAATTTTCTATGTACAAATTGGAACTAGTAACAACTCAAAAAGCATATTCACCCCAAACATATATATTTTTTTTGTTTCAGTTAAACAACATAGAGGGTTCAAGTATCAGAGGCTGGGCTATAAGGTGAATTTTGCCCACCACTTGCATCCACCCTGTCTCCCCTAAAATAATGAATCCAACCTGTCTCCCCCAGCTAGTTGCATCAAAATTTAATCAAGGCCTGAAAAAAAAACAGTGACAAACCAAATGAAGGAGAATTCACTGGCCACCACAATTTGGTGGTAATTTGGGGACCACTTGTCATGAGAGAGAATATGGTTAGTGAAGGCAAATTCAATGGCCACTAAACTTGGTCACCAACTTGGGGACAAATATTCTGTTGACCAACCAAAATTAGTTCTGACCTTCAAGAGGCTCCAGAGTTACATGTCACTTACCCTCTAATATTTCCCTCTTCTTTCATTCACATTCTCACTATATTCCTTCCTTTACTTTCACCCCTTACATTTATCCATTTTTTAGGCTCTCCTTCACCACCAAGTCAGATATCTCTTCAATAGTTTATAGTTCATCCCCAAAAAGCAAAAATCATGGACCCACATGCACATTAAACTCTGACAAGCTCATTTCAAAACCCGATCAACAAACTAAAATTTGGCCTCAAAGTCCCAAAACCAATGTCAGCCTCATACGTTAACCGACCAAGTGTGCTAAATCTCTCTGATGGCATGTACCTTTCATTGAATACCAACACAGAGCAGCATATCAAACAGCGGAAACTTCCATTACTGGAGGACTAATCTTCCATTACTACAAAATAAAAGGTTAGGCTGCCTACTAGCAATAATTTAATAGAATGAATTAAATATCTAGATAAATGGTGTGTATATATGAATATTAGCAACACAGCAAACCTAGATAGGATACAAAGAAGCAACTTTGTTTAAAAATCAGAAGAACTGACATGGGGTCCTACAGTAGCCTTCTAAATGTCCTAATAGATATAATACAGATACATTTTCCCCAAAAGAAATGAGACAATTCCTCTGGCCAATTAGCACTGAAATCAGACTGAACATTAGATATCATTGTATATTTGTATTACAATATTTCTGTCGCTGGCCATATCAAAGCAAATTTAAAATGGGAGCTTGCCTTTAAATACATGGATAAGCTAAGATCGAGATTCGAGAATTCCGTATTAGTTTGTAATTCTGGATTTTGCCATAAGGGCATGACTAAATGACCATTGTCAGGCCCGGCCCTGGGGAGGGGCGGGAGGGGCAGCCGTCCCAGGCCCAGCACATTGATGGGCCCCTCCCCAGGTATATACACAGTACGTCAGTACACGGTACTAAGGTCTAAGTAGAGTAGAAAAGAAACGACGTGACTTCTCCGCTTCTGCAATCCGCTTTGCGGATAGAGAAATGACAACTATGGAGATTTTTGAGTTTGTTCTGACGGGTGATTGTTATCCTAGTACTTCCATTGCTTATCGCATCTTGTTTACTATGCTTGGATCGTGGCATCACCGAAAGAAGCTTCTCAAAATTAAAATTGTCAAGAACTATTTGAGATCTACAATGTCACAAGAGAGGTTAAATGGATTGACAACATTATGCATTGAGAAGCGATTGTTGGATGAGATTGATATTGACACCATCATCGATGACTTCGCATCAAGGAATGTTAGAAGAAATTTTTGAGGTAATTTAATATGTATACAAATTATTTCATATGAATATTGCTTTTGCATTCAGTTAACTGCTTATTAGTAACATTTTATATATGTGTGTATATATACTACCAATGGGTAGTACTAGTAGTATTATCATGTTTATATAAAAAGGCCCAAAATTTTAGCTTCGTTCTAGGTCAAAAAAAACTCAGGACCGGCACTGACCATTGTATAAAGCTCAATAGCATGAAAGAATATCACCAAAAAAAGTAATGAACAAACTAAAATGAGCTAACTGATTTAGCAGAGGGCAGAGTGCTGTCATGGATGAGTTAGCTGTTTGACGACAGTATTCATCCAGTTTCTGGGACCTTGACAGTGATAGACAGGATGTAGTTATGTATGTTGTGCCTGTAATACCAGAAGGAATAGTAGAAAGGGAGGGGAAAGTAAAAATTGAGAAATGAATTTTACCAAATTACCTCCCCACAGTAAGAAAGCCTTCAGAGAGAGAGAGAGAGAGAGAGAGGTAGAGTATGAGAGGGGGGGGGTAAGACCAAGCCAACCAGGCCAACTTCTTCTCCCATCCCATTTCTTCCCCACCGGCGGGAGGCAGCGGCTCAACCGGAGGGGAGGCAATGGAGCCGAGAGAGAGAGCGCGTGGGTGAGGAGTGGGAGTTGGGGAAAAAAGGCCGAGGGCTCGGGAGGCTTCGGCCAGGGGGGAAAGGGGAGGAGGAAAGAGAGAGAAGAGAAAGGGGGAGGGGGAAAAAGGAGAAAGGAATTAGGGGTGCGCAAATAAGTTTTAACTGTAAGTCTAGACGATGCGGTCCCTAATTTAATATTAATTTGGGCATTGGATCAGCAAGATAGTGCCCGATGAAAGGGATTTGTTTGTGTCATTTTGCGCGTAGGATCACGTCGTACGTATGAGTGCTTATACCGTTGTACAACATTGAGTCCGGCTGGATGCAGGTTCAGGTGGAGGTTCTGGAACGGCGTCTTCTGCATGTTACTCCGCTACACTTGGTTAACAAGCAAGTACATGGTAAAGCGATAGCCTGTAAGTGCTATGAAGAATGTGATGTTTGTGTGATATGACAATGTTTATATGATGATGCTTACATGATAATGTTTATATATTGATGGCAATAATAATGAGACAAGGTGAGCAATGAGACTACCCTGTTAATGATGACAATGATGAATCATGTTAATGACAATGGACATGTGCATCTGCATCATGGCAAGAATGCATGAGCTAGGTCGGTGAGAAAGTCATGTAACTATTCCGGTGAGGTCGGTGAGAAAGATACATGACTAATCCGGTATGCTCTAGATGAAGTCTTACATCTGTAGAGACTATATAAAGTCCTACAATATAAAGACATCATCCTAACGAAGATTGGGGAAGAGTGTGTCATCGACGGGTGAACACTCCGCGATACCGGTATCAGCTGATGAGATGTATATGAGTATGAGCAAGATGGTGCATTCGCGTATATGGGCAATGCAATGAGCAAATGAGTATGTAGAATAATGGTGCATTGCACTACTGGAAAGTGATGATGGGAATAATGAAATGGATATGTTTATGTTTGTGTGGTAGTGATTATCATTTATATTATGTGCTTGCTGAGTCTTCGGACTCACCCTTGTGCATTCTTTGTGTTTAGGTGATTAACGAGTATGTCATGCATCGGGAGGGGAGAATAGCACATCCACTTCACATGTATTTACTAATGCAAACCATCCTTCCTAGATATCTCACTTTTGCTGTTTTATGTCAAGTTATTAAATTAACTGCGCATAATTTGTATTGAATAATGTATAGCGGTAGCATTTCGGGCCTAGGTGGCAAGTCGGGGTGTTACCAAGAATAGCCGCCCATCGAAAACAAACAAGTGGGTCGTGGTGAGGTCGTGCGGCATCACAACCGGCAGCACCCCCACCACCGCGTCCCAAGATGGAACTCGAGAAGTGCATTAGGACCGCGGTCGAGCACGAAGATCCGCCACGATGCCGCCACGACCGCCAGATGCCAAGAAGCGAAGGCAGAGGGAGATCCCGAGGCGCCCACCGCGAGGAGGATCAGTGAGTCGAGGTGTCGAGTGGACACCAGCGCCTGTGGTGATAGCAACGAGGGTATAATCGCCTCTTGAGGAGCAGCGCGGGACGACAATGGTGAGGAGGTAGGAGCTGGCGAGGAGTGGCGGGAGGCGGTGGTGACGAGGAGGGAGGGGAGGCGGAGGAGACGAGGGGAGGGGGAGGCAGAGGAGACGAGGGGAGGGGGAGGGGAGGGGAAGAAGAATCTAGCGGGCGAGAGGGGCAAGGGGAGGATGCAGCGGGAGAGGGGGTGGAAGGCGAGTGTCACGTCTCCACCTCGTCAGATACCAGAAGGTGAAGGCGGCCACAAGTATGCTGACAAGGCAGGTTGTGCTGGCCGTGGAGCCCAGCTGTAATTGTGTGGGTTTGATTCATTAAGACGTGTGAGTTGTTTTGTAATTCGGCTCTCGGGTGAGACGTTAAAGGACGCTGTAACACTTACGACAACATACATTGAGAAAAGAAACGAATTCAGTTTTCCCTTCCTTGTTCATCTCTGTTTCTCATCTCCTGCTGCTCCGAACATCCAAACTCCACTACCGACGCCGTAGATGATTGTGAGTCCCCTCCAGTAACGATCGGGACACCACAACTTAGTATCAGAGCCCTTCTCCACCTCTGCATCATCGGAAGTCTGAGGAGAAGGTGGGCACGACGGCGCCACCGAAGATCAACGTGCAGACTCGCCAAGTTCTTACGGCGATGGATGATCAGACCAAGCAAGTTTAGGAGAAACTTTCGGCGATCCTGGCGCGGTTTGATCAGCAAGCAATGGAGATTAACAAATTGGGGCAAGATGTGCGGAAACTGGGACAGCAAGTGGAAATTACTCAAGAGGCAATGGATGAAGTGAAGAGGAAGCAATCGGAGGGAAATATGGCACCACCTTCAATTGCTATACCGCCTCCACGACCTACAGCATCGCACTCTAGCTTACCACCAGAAGGGGGCCTAATGGCCACTGCAACAACTTCGGGGTATATTGGCAAATCTCCGACCACCGCTGCTTGCACAACCCCCCGTTACAAATCCTACTTATCAGGTGGTGACTGCCCCAACAACCGTCAGGGAGGAAGAGAGATTCATCAGGCCACCTCGGCATGATTTTTCGAAGTTCCAGGGAGAAAACCCAATACTATGGTTGGATCGTTGTCGGACATATTTTGAGATGTGCCGTGTACCCATCACACAATGGGTTGCCACGGCAACCTTATACACGGAAGGTAATGCTGCTCTTTGGTTGCAAGCTTTCAAGAGACATCACATACTTGGGGGATGGGATATGTTTTGTCAAGCCATTGAAGAAGAGTTTGGGCTGGATGAATATGATGCTCAGATGAACAGGTTGTTGTTGCTCAAACAAACTGGATCAGTAGCAGATTACCGTATAGCATTCGAAGCATGTATGTATCATCTACTGGCTCTGGACGCAGCACTGAATAGTAAATTTTTTGTTGCTCAGTTTGTTCTTGGGTTGAAGGATGATATCCGAGCGGCCGTGCATTTGTAAGCTCCTAATAGTGTGACTCGAGTAGTTGTTCTTGCTCGTATTCAGGAAGAAGAGATGGAGATTACCCGCCCCAAACAACGAGTTAACTCACTAACGAAGACATACCATTCTTCAGTTCATACACCGTCAGCAGCTGCAACTCCAGCAGGGTGAATTGAGGGGACCAAGCGTCCCATGAATGACGAATTGTGGCGTGAACGTCAGTTAAAAGAGTACCGGCGTTCCAATGGGCTTTGTTTCAGATGTGGGGATAAATATAGTAAAGACCATCAGTGCAAAAAAAAAAAAACCGGTCCAATTGTTGACGGAAGATACCATAACAACATTGGAAGGAGAGGAGGTACCAGTTCAATCGCATCCGCAACAGGAATGTTACCGACTCTCGGCTCATGCTATGTCGGGCACTGAAGAAATTAAACAGTTCGGCTCCGAGCATTGATGGGGAATCAAACTATGTTTCTGTTGGTAGACTCAGGCAGTACTCACAGTTTTGTTAACAAGGAATTTGTCCACCGTTCTCACTGCAAGACTGAGTGTATTCCAGCTGTTACTGTAAAGATTGCAAATGGAGAAATTATGCACTGTTCTAGTCAAGTTCCTAAGTTAACTTGGTGGATTCAAGGAGTGACGTTTCAAACTGACATGCGCATTCTTGATTTAGGGGCTTATGATGCAATTCTGGGAATGGATTGGTTAGAACACTTCAGTCCCATGGACTGTCATTGGACTCACAGGACAATGTCATTTGACTATGAAGGTAGTCGTGTTTGTTTACAAGGAGTTCGGCCTTGTCATCTGAATCAGCTGACTGAAATATCTGTGGATCAAATATACAAATGGTACACTGGAAATGATCTTTGGGCTTTTGCCATTGTAAAGACCCAACCGCTTGCAGTATCGGCAGCAAATTCCGAACAGTGTCCGGAAGCAGTTCAGAGTTTATTGGACAAATATCAAGATGTTTTTGCTGAACCCACAACACTTAGGCCACATCGTCAGTATGATCATGCCATTACTTTGCATTCAGGGGTGAATCTAGTTAATTCACGACCGTATCGATACTCTCCTCTTCAGAAGCATGAGATCGAACGGCAAGTGGCAGACATGCTGACCGCCGGGTTGATTACACCCAACATGAGCTCATATGCTTCTCCCGTGCTTTTGGTTCAGAAAAAGGATGGAGGATGGAGGTTCTGTATTGATTACCGTCGGTTGAATACACTGACAGTGAAGAATAAATTTCCCCTTCCGGTAATTGATGAACTTGTGGGCACAAGTTTTTTCTCCAAACTAGATTTACGAGCTGGTTATCATCAAATCCGGATGTGTCCAGACGACGAAGAAAAAACAGCCTTCAAGACGCATCATGGACATTTCCAATTCAAAGTAATGCCTGTTGGGCGTTCAAATGCGCCGGCAACTTTTCAGTGTTTAATGAACTCAGTGTTTTCAGCACACATTCGTAAGTTCGTCATTGTTTTCTTGGATGATATTTTGGTATATAGCAAAGATTTTCAGGAGCACCTAAAGCATTTACAGTTGGTCCTGGACATACTAAGAAGCCACACTTTGTATGCGAAAATGTCCAAATGTTCTTTTGCTAGGGAAAGCATTCAGTACTTGGGCCATATCATTTCACATACTGGAGTGGCTACCGATCCGAAAAAAACATCAGCTATGGAACAATGGCCACAACCGACAACAGTGACGGAGTTGCGGGGTTTTCTAGGTCTCACCGGTTACTACCGAAAATTTGTGCGTCATTATGGGATTCTTGCAAAGCCACTGACTAATCTTTTAAAGAAGAAAGGCTTTGTGTGGACTGATATTGCCTCTCAAGCATTTGAACAGCTGAAACAGGCAATGATCAGCACACCAGTACTAGCTTTGCCTGACTTTAACATGCCTTTCGCAATTGAAACCGATGCTTGTGACATCGGTGTCGGTGCAGTTCTTATCCAGAAGGGACATCCTATTGCATATTTGAGTAAAGCATTGGGAGTAAATAATCAGTGAATATCCATTTATAAGAAGGATTTTTTGGCCGTCATGATGGCCATTGATCGTTGGCGAGCGTATTTACAGATGGGTCCTTTTCTCATTTTGACCGATCACAAAAGTTTATGTCATTTAGAAGATCAACAATTAACTTCAGATCTCCAATGGAAGGCTATGTCCAAATTGGTTGGTCTTCAGTTTACATTTCAATACAAAAGGGGTGTGGATAATGGAGCTACAGATGCTTTGTCACGGGTCAGTCATTTGCTCACTATTCAAGTTGTTTCTATTTGTCAACCAGTATGGGTGCAGGAGGTCTTGAATTCATATGAAATGGATGTGGGAGCACAAGAATTACTAGTTCGTCTAGCGGTGACAAGCCCGGATGATAAGGGTTTTGCTTTGAAACATGGTTTAATTAAGTACAAAGGCAAAATTTGGATCGGCTCCAATACGGCTTTACAAACTAAACTCATCAGTGCCTTGCATGATAGTGCTGTTGGAGGTCAGTCAGGTATTCAAGCGACTTATCAATGAGTGAAGAAGCTATTTTTCTGGTCGGGTATCAAGTCGGTCGTGGAACATTTCATTCAACAATGTCCCACCTGCCAACAAGCTAAGCACATGAATCAGAAACCGACCGGGTTCCTTCAACCATTACCTATTCCTAAGGGTTCTTGGCAAGATCTTACTATGGATTTCATAGAAGGACTTCCTAAATCAGAGGGGTATGATGTAATTATGGTGATTGTTGATTGTCTACGAAGTATGCTCATTTTGTCGCCCTTAAGCACCCATTCACAGCCGCCTAAGTGGCTCGGGTTTTCCTGGATCAAGTGGTCAAGCTACACGGTGTTCCTCGCTCTATCGTCTCTGATCGAGATAAATTGTTTACCAGCACATTCTGGAAGGAGTTATTTGCTACAGTCGGGACGAGATTGCTCTACAGCACTGCATACCACCCACAAACGGATGGTCAGAGTGAGCGAGTTAATCAATGCTTGGAGATGTATCTCCGATGTGCAGTTCATGATTGCCCTAGACAATGGAAGAAATGGCTTGCTATGGCAGAATTTTGGTACAATTCAAATTTTCATTCGGCGCTGGGTTGTTCTCTATTCAGAGCACTGTATGGTGTCGACCCTAATTTCGGAGTAATGCCGAACTTTTCAGTCTCTTCTACTACCAAAGTCGATGCATTACTTCAGGACAGGACATGTTTATTTTGAGATGTTACGCACTCAATTAACCAAAGCTCAACACCACATGAAAACTTAGACTGACAAGAACCGTTCAGAACGGCAATTTCAAGTCGGTGAGCAGGTTCTACTCAAGTTACAACCATATGCTCAACATTCTGTTGTCAACCGTCCTTACCCAAAGCTGGCCTTTAAGTATTTTGGTCCTTTTGTGGTTCTTGCAAAGATTGGAGCAGTTGCATATAAACTGGATTTACCATCGGACTCTTTGATTCACTCGGTGTTTCATGTGTCGCAGCTGAAACCTTTCACTCCTAGTTATCGCCCAGTTTTTTCTAAACTGCCGAAGATTGCTGACCTTACTACCGATGTTCCGCAGCCTGAACAAATTCTGGATCGCCGCATGGTCAAGAAGGGCAACTCAGCCATTCCACAAATATTGGTAAAGTGGTCGACGATTCCAGCAGAATCCGCTACTTGGGAAGATTACTATGTGCTGCAAAAACGTTTTCCTTCAGCAAACATTTGGGGATCAGTTTCGTCTCCAGCGGGGGCAGTGTCACGCCTCCACCTCGTCAGATACCAGAAGGTGAAGGCAGCCACAAGTATGCTGACAAGGCAGGTCGTGCTGGCCGTGGAGCCCAGCTGTAATTGTGTGGGTTTGATTTGTTAAGACATGTGTGAGTTGTTTTGTAATTCGGCTCTCGGGTGAGACGTTAAAGGACACTGTAGCACTTACGACAACATACATTGAGAAAAGAAACGAATTCAGTTTTCCCTTCCTTGTTCATCTCTGTTTCTCATCTCCTGCTGCTCCGAACATCCAAACTCCACTATCGATGCCGTAGATGATTGTGAGTCCCCTCCAGTAACGATCGGGACACCATAGCGAGGCACGGGGAGAGGAGGAAGAAGACGTCGAGGCGGTGCGGGGAGAGGAGGGCGCGGAAGGCCCAGGAGCGGAGGAGGTGGCGGAGGGCGCTGGAGACGGCGGCGGTAAGGAGGAGCGCGGTGAGCGGGAGGAGGGAGAGGATGCGTTCCTGGAGGTGCACCGGGAGGGCGTCCCACGGGCAGGAGGCGGCGGAGGCCATTGCCGGGAATGGATCGCGGTGGTGTATCGCGGAAGGAAATTTGCGTGAGGCACTCCCCGACTCTCTCTCTCTCTCACTCACGTTCCCCGTATAAAATGGAGTCCCCACGCGGCCCCACGCGACGCCTTCCTCGTCTCGCCCTCCCGCATTGTTGTGCCCATCCCACATCGCTTCGCAGCGCGGCATTTCCTCGGCTCCTCCCAAACGCGACGCGTCTCGCCCATCGCGCCCTCCCACCCGCCACATCTCCTGGACAGTCAACACCGTCGGCGGCCCTCGCGATTCCCCTCTATCACCGCCGCCCGCTACCCTTTCACTTCCCATCCCCCTCACTCCAGCGAGCCGCCGTCCTTCCCCTTCCCATCCCCCTCACACCCGCGAGCTCCCGGCGCTGTGCCTCCCTTTCCTCGCGCCGCCCTGATTTCCTCCGCCGTCGCCGTGCGCCAGCCCTCCTCCAAGCACCCACATGGACGTCCGGCGGCCGAGATTCTCTCCCATGCCTCCTCGCCAGCATCTAGATGAATACATCAAAATCGCATCTCGACGCTGCCAGGGTGGCCGTTTCGGTGTCTATTTGGGTGGGATCCGGCTGAGGAGTGGTGAGGAACGCGGCGAGCTCCGGGATGGGCGCCGAGGAGGAGGAGGAGGAGACTACCGTGGGGAGAGAAGGGGGCGGATGCGACGGGGAGGGTGAGGGGGAGGGCAACGATGGCACTGCCGACAAGGGGGAGAGTGCCGCGGCGGTGGTGTCGTGCTCGATCTGCCTCGAAGCGGTGGTCGTCGGCGGCGAGGGCAGGTCCACGGCGAAGCTGCAGTGCGATTACGAGTGAATAGGAAAAGTAGGAATTTTGGGGATAGATTAGGGTTTGGGGAGATGATCTGGGTGCGCTCTTGTGTGAAATGTGGCAATAATTACTAAAGATTGATGAGAATTTCGTGGATTGGGGGTTTGATTTCGTGGTCCACTTTGGATTATGCATGGAATTTATATGGACATAGCATATGTTGTGATTATGGTTTGTAATTTTGAATGTGTACGATTTTGGGTTGGAAGTTAGGACGATGATTTGGTGTAATTTTGTCCAGGTTTTGTCAAGTCGGGTATAAGTTTTCTTGGCTTAAAAAAAATTGGATGTGTCCTAATGAGTAATATTGCACCATTCACTGTTGAGTTCACTGATTTGGAGGCTATGTTGCAAGAAAACACATAAGTTGTCAATTTGGTGGTATGTTTAGCATTCGTTGGCTGGCGAAAAGCTTGGTGTAGTTTCAGGGTTGATTTGGGACACCTTTTCATTTCGGTTTCAAAATCGTGCTGGAATCTCTGTTTTCTTTTTCAGTTCAGAATATGGTCGATTTTTTGCAAGTGAATGGGTGTATCTTCGCGTCAGTGGTTGGGAATTTGTGAAGTTAACTGTACTTATTATGGTGATACCATGCAAATTTGATAGGTGCTTCTCTAGCTACTGTTGGGATTGTCAGTGGATTTGATGTTCATTTAGTATGTGCATTCTTTAGTGCCAAAGGTAATATTTTTTAGGCAATATAGATATTAGAGAGGTATGTATGTTTCAGTGTGCTATTTTGTTTTCTTGTGATGGGCTCTCAATAGATCTTTTCTACAAAGTAGATTCAGGTTATGTAACTATTGGGAATTACAAGGTATTTGCTTCCTAATATGATAGCTTTTTTTCTTGAGGATGACTTTGTGTTAATTTGAGAACTAGAAGTTTGACGCTTTGCTTTAAGAGTTGGACTTCAAACTTGTTGAATTTTGGAAGCTTGGATAGGATATATCAAGAGAAGGTACAATGCTCTGTCATCTAGATGCAATTTTGATGTATTCAGCAACATGAGAGGACTGTAGTTTTCATATTCAGTCAAATTGTTGGACTGCAACCTCAGCTTCATGACATATTTAGATCTTGTAGTATTTCTGGAAATTAGCAACCCTTGATGAACAACTAATAAAAGGTGGATAGATGCTAATATGCTATGCAAATACATTTGTTTTCTTTTTTTTTCTTAGGAACTACGATGCTAATATGCTATGCAATGAATATTTCATATTGCAAAGTAATGTATTTTTACTGCAACCTCAGCTTCTTGACATATTTAGATCTTGTAGTATTTCTGGAAATTAGCAACGCAGGCTAGGTGGAGCTGTAATAGGCAACGGCGGAGTGGGGTACAAAAACACTTTGATTCGGCTAGATTAATTTGTATATGTAGGATCGTGGGGTTGTTATTATGTACCAACTACTCACCTACACATCCCAATTAACTATATAACCTATCTTTAATTTAATTGGAGTTATAATGAGCTAGGTTAGGTTCATGTACAGTAATAATCATTTGGAAGCATGCTGGGTTCTTGCAGGTTTGGAAGAGTGTCACTTTTAGCCATCGTTTTTTTTCGTATTTAATTATGCTGCTGAAATATGCTTAAATCGCCAAAAAAAATCACCAGTTGCGATATCTGCATTAAATTTTAGCGCCGGGCCTAATTTTGATGATATAATGTCATATCAACGCTATATCGGGCTATTGGTGCTTATTTGCAACCTTGTTAACAAGGCATCCCGATTACTCATGTTTTCACTAAGAAAGCTGACCGTTGTTTGACCAATAAAACAAACCTCTTATTGCTTAATGAGTCATGTCATAGTAGAGTAGGATTAAGAAATGTGGGGGCTATCTAGATTCTAGAAGCAAGATGGTGTGCCATTTAATGATATGACATTAGGTGCTTGACTGTAAATAGATCACAATGTAGCTAAATCTCTATAGAACATGCCCCCTATTTGCCACTGCCACTGAATTGTAAAAGGATACATTAATGGCTTAAGTGTCTCACTGAATTGTAAAAGGATACTTTAATGGCTTAAGTGTCTCTTTTCATTTCCTCAGCTTTTCCCTCGTAGCGATTTTACTTGTTGGCTTCAGATTATTCTTTTAAGTATTATCTCATTGGTGATGTCGATTATATTGTCTCTGTACAAGGGATTAAAATCCCGGCCGGTAACCGTTTACCGGAGGGGGGCCGGGATACGGGATCCTGGCAGGTTTTTCAAATTCAAATTCTAAATTTCAGATTTTAAATGGTTTTTAATCAAATTTGAACGAATTTCATCCGGGAAAAAACTGGTTTGACCGGTAACCGGACCGGTAATCCCGGCCAGCCAACAGGAAATAGCCCACCTCCGATTCTTTAATCCCTGCTCTGTACCATTTCTCATATACTTTCCATAAATTTTATGCATTTCAAGGAAAATTCATAGCTATTTCATGGATTGATAATGTACACTGACACGCACAAGTTTGGGCAGCCAACTGGTAAGTAAGAGTAATATTTTAATATACTTCTTTCACGAAAAGAAATCCACACGAAGGCCTTTGTGGTTAAGTGCTCACTGTTTGATCCACTATAAAAGAACACCAATTTTGCCTCTTCAGAAATTGCTACTGTTTCTACTTAGTATTTGATCATATCACATTGAATGACTCAAAAATTAACACCAGATTTGTTTCTTGCATTCTTAAGTAGGATGATCCAAACTATAATGATGACAGAAGGTACCAATTTTCTTCACCGAGAGGACTGTGATAGGCCTAAAGTTTTGTATATGTAGGTTGTTTGTTTGTCTCTGTGTATGTATTATGTTTTTACCAAGTTTTAGATACAAACTTCAATTTTGGTTTCTAGCTTTGTGGTTACCTTGGGCCTGTCCTTTGTGAGATGGTATCCTTTTGCGTATGCAAGTTTAGGCCAGGAAACCTTGCATGTTTGTAGGTGTGCTCATGAGTTCTCCATGTTCTACCGGATGGAATGAATGTACATTCAAATGTATATGTGTGATTCCAAGCGTTTGCTCCTAAGTATATGTATTTTATGAGACATTAGCGTCTGTTTGAGCGGCCCTATTGTACCATACCTTTGCTTTAGAATTTTTTTTATTAATTAACCTTTTTTTGAATTTTATTTTAAAGTTAACCCTTGGCGTACTTTATTTCCAATTCTGACCTCTTTGGTCACGCCATCACCTGTAGCGTGACAAAATAACACTGTTACACCAGTCTATTTTTGGTCAAACTCTTGTCACGCCACTTCCAGTGGCGTGACAGTGTTATTTGGTTACGCCATAACCAGTGGCGTGACAAATAGTGCTATTTTGGGGATTTATCCTGGCACGTGACAATGTTGTTTTGTCACGCCACCACCCGTGGCGGGACCAAAGGGGTTAGAATTGGAAATAAAGTGCGTCGGGAGTTAACTTTAAAATAAAATTCAAAAAAGGTTAATTAATAAAAAAGTTCTTTGCTTTATATGCTCCTGGTCCTATCGGCTGTCGAACTAATACATCAACGCCTTCCATACCGTATTAATTTGCATTCCTCAATTGTATTGTATCTATGCTGTCCATAATAGCAAAGACGCCTGTGAACAGTACGGGCGGGGCGGGGGGGGGGGGTTGTTTCGGGCTAAGGAGGTGGCCGGCCCAAACAAACTAAAGTGGTAACTGTTCTTTGGGCCCAATGATTGATACAAGGCCCTCGACCCAAAGTGAGGTGGCGCAGCACCAATATAAATGAAGTAAATTTGTCGGTCCGTTGGAGTAGAGTTTGACGCCGCCGAATTGATGGACGTAGAGTAATCCGGTTGAAGGTGGAGTAGTGATCGTATCCAACGGGTTGATATCCTCATTAGGGGTTTTATCGTGGTGTTGTACAAGATAT
This sequence comes from Phyllostachys edulis, assembly GCA_036346405.1. Taxonomy (NCBI): domain Eukaryota; kingdom Viridiplantae; phylum Streptophyta; class Magnoliopsida; order Poales; family Poaceae; genus Phyllostachys; species Phyllostachys edulis. The sequence continues at coordinate 79,387,309 of CM070546.1, read as the reverse complement.
ACTTGGCTACATATTCTTACGGTGCTATAATGTCACCCTCCTCAAAATGCGACACAAATAGTTACAAAAAATCTATAAATTTTTTGGTTAGATAAGTCATGATGTGAGAGTGTCCTACAAAGATTTTACTGAAAACACGACTTAGGAGAAACATAAAAGACGATTTATAGTGAACAGTAACTTTCCCTTTTTCTTTCTCATTTTTTATTTTCTGATTTCCATTTGAGCTGTATTTGTCTTTCTTTATTTCTCTCCATGGAGATCGAATTTAGATTTGAAATTTGGTGGTATAATAGATTGATTTTGTATCAATGCTACCATTTTTGTTTTGAACTTTTCATGATCATTTGCGCTGTGTTTTAAAGGAGGTAACATTATAGCACTGTATGGGCTGGTAGCACAGGATATTCTCTCGGTGTTGTACCATTATCTAAGGAATATGTCAAATATAAATTTCCCTTAAAAGTACGGGAAAAATGTGTATTTATGACATAAATTGTCCCATCGTGCAAGGATATATGGGTTTTTATTTGTTCAACAAGAAGCCAACGTTTTCAAGCGTCTGCACAGAGAAGCCAAACAACTCTAGCATTGTCCTGTAAAATAATGTTAGCGTCCTATGGAGCTAACTTGATGAATCCAGTGCTCCAGTACTATTCTTTTAAAAAAAGTTTACAATCTTAAAGCAAACAAAACATCCATATAATTATGTATTGTGCGGTTCGGCAAATTATGTATTCATTTTGGGTAATAATACTGTAAGTACATCCGATATAAACATTCCGTTTGTACGCTCTGCATTCACCATCCTCCTTATTTATTTATATACCCATCTCTGGTCGTGTTGTGTTGGACTTTTCGCTCGCCTTTCTAGCGTTAATTCCGGGGGTTCTCTGTGTTGATGACTCGATGTATAGTTGTATACTGACCCAATCCGATGATGGTCCGTGGGAGGAAGGAGAGAAGAGAGAGAGTAAGGCGGCGAGTGAGTCTCCAGGGGCATGCGCCTGTCAGCGATAAGGTGTGACGCGACACATGGCCCATGCCTGTGTGTGGAATTTTTTTAATAATATTATTTTAATACAGATTTACATAATAAATAACCATTTTTTTTAAAAAAATGATTTCCTATCGTCACTTGAAATGGTGATGGTAGCCCTATCGTCATGGAAAAAGTTAAAAAGTTATGTTGCCATTTGAATTAGCAACAATTTTTTTTTCAGATGCTTTGTTTTTTGATTTGCGATGTTGTAACCGTTGTCCAAGGATGTTGCAAGTGTTGCATCTGTAGAAAAAATTGTTGCATACTGTTCATGGCGATACTGCAATTTTTTCCAACGCTTTTTTTCCAGATGTTTTGTTTTTTGATTTGTGATGTTGCAACCGTTGTTCGGAGATGTTGCAATCGTTGTCCGGAGATATTTTAATCGTATCCGAAAGATGTTGCAACCGTAATTAACGTGAGCATAATTACCATCCACAAACTATGTGGACTTATTGGATGTTTTGGTCGTTGTCGCTTGTATTTCATCTTGATGCAAATGGTAGAGCTAAGACAGCTGTATGTATATCCTTGAAGTGAGTCTGACGTCACACAAACGAGACAAGAAGAAGAGTAAAGCCCAAGGACTATGGGCCAAAAGGCCAGCCCAACCTGTGGAACGCTGCACCCAGGCGGCCTTCCCTGTGGAGCTCCACTTGCATCCCGTGGAACCCGTCGAACGCCGCGCCTAGGCGGCCTTTTGCAACAATTTACGTTTTGGCCATACAGGTGGAAGTCTTCACCTGTACGTCCGATTCCTAATCCCTTCCATTCATTTTTACACAGTTTAGCTCGACAAGGTGGCAACATCCTCTCTGCTCCAAAAAAAAATTGTGCATTTTTTCCCTTTTGGTTACCCCAAGATGACTGGATTGTACACACCCACGATTATACAACATGGTTCGACCTTTAAACGATGTGAACTGCCAGCGCCCACATTGGCACGCTGCGGCAGAAAACTAGGACGTCGAATGAAAATGGAGAGTTCAACTCAATGACTCATGCAGTCATGCTTACGCCGTAGTTATCAAAACCAGCAGCCACCAGCTCAAGGATGTTTGATATCTACATGTCAGTCCATTCCATCATGTACAGCGTACAACTGTACTAATTAAGGACCATACAATTCAGGACAGGATTTACATCAAATGATCATTGTAAGCTTCTAAAATTATTCGCGCCTTAAGAGAATTGTAGCAGACTAACATATAATTTCAAAAACCATGGAACCATGTGGATTAACCACTGCTGAAATCTCCTTCACCAGACCGAGATTCCTCCCGCTCCAAACTTCAGTGCAGCTGCACAAGTGTTTTTTTACGAACGCTCTCCCAAGAACCTTTTCCAGGTCTGATATTCTCGCGGTTATCTTCCTGTTCGTGGAGTCGAGGTTGAAGAACGAGAGATAGATTTCTCCTGCGCCATGGAAGACAAAACATTAGCAACAAAACTTATTTCTCATGTTCTACCAAAGAAAGAATCAAAATGCCACAACCATCGCTTAGAAGCTGGAATGCAGATACAGCTGAAGTCTGGAATATTCAAAGTGCAGTACTAGCAAATTACAAAATCTGCCTGACTGCTAAATCTTTCTTACATAGTTTCGACATTTCTGAATATGTGTATTCAATAGTAATGTAATCAATAAATAATAAAGGTAGCTGCAAACATTTCCAACTTCTGGAAAAAAAAGGAAAGGAGATAAGGAGAATGTCCTGGTTTTTCAAGGGCACAGTTACCACTTACCACTTTTTTCTTTCTTTCTTGAGCTCATATATTAAAATTCTGTTCTACTTCTTCCTTCAATTTTATATATTCGTGTTATGGAAAAAGGACAAGAATGAGATAATGCTAATGATATAATTGAAATAATTATTTAAATTTTAAACAAGGGTTTTGGGGCCTTATAATATATTATACAAATATTATAATATATTATACAAATAAACCTAGATTATGCAAACAGACTTTGGTAAAACAAATTTTCATAGAATTTCCTAAAAATCAAGTTTATGATTACTATTCAGTTTTATACTTTTCAGTTTCTACATAGTATATTTTTGAGCAAAAAGTTTTCTACTGTGTTCAGATAATATTTATGAATGTACTGCCTGGATGAAATGAGTTCTAAAATTGTGTTATCTGTATTTCCTTGAAAAATAAAGTAACTAAATATTGTCACTCTGGTTATAATTGCATCAACCAAGAAAAGAAGACATTGTCAAACTAGATTTAGATCTCTCTGGTGGATGTAAACAACACTGGGATAGTGAATTCGAGCTACCTAAAACACAGAAGTAAGTTAGAACCATTGCGAGGCAGTTTTTCCTTTCTTTCCGGGAAATCCTAATAATAAAACGCAAATGGTTTCCCCTCTGTTCAGTGATGCGCAACAAGGTTGGGAACCTTAAGATACCAGGCAGATCCTACAGGCCTTATCCGTGAATAAAAGTATCAAGTCTAGGTGGGAAGTAATCCTCCTATTGTGGCATATTTGGGAAAGGAGAAATGAAAACAATTTGGCAAGAATGCCCATGCTAGAGCTGCCTCTGAGGTTGTCACGGCCTAGCGATTGTATCGGGTAGGAATGAGTTGTGGGAGGCTTCGGCCCTGGTTTCCGACGAGGCACCGTGATGTAGATGGGTACTAGGGCACACGGAACAGCAAGGTGCAAGGGGAAAGGGGCGCGGGAGGATTGGAAATAACCTCTTGATTACCTTCTCAATAGATGGCCGATTCCTTATATTATGGAGTGACCCCTAACAATTGGAATTGTGGATATTATGGGGATATACTCATGATCTTAGGATGATAAAACAATTGATAATGTTGCTTTTGGTTTGAAGTTTCAAGCGTTTTCGATAAAGTTTCTGAATCTGTCAGGTCAGTGGCGGTCAGACCGGCCAATCCGGTGGTCAGACCGGCCGTGTCTTAAGAGAATTTCTTGTTCGATCCCTGTAGGCGGTCGGATCGGCGAGCAGACGGTCGATCGGTTTTGTGCTGATTGATGATGTTAATTATGAATTGATTTTGGATTAGGTCATATCCTTGTTTGTTAATGCATATGTGTTGCATATTGCATGTTTTGGCTAACGTGGATCAAGTTGTGAAGAACTTATTCTCAGATTCGTGTTTGCTTGTCTATTACTGCGCAGGTGGCTTGGAGGTCAACGACGGTCAACGGCGAGGAGGATCGGAACTAAGCTTGGAGAGCTGAGGTCCAGAACGATCAAGGATGTTGGGTGAGGTCAAGTGACTTAAGCATGGCGCAGAATGGATGAAGATGACCGAACGGACAGTTCGGTGCGACTGATTGGATCAAGCGGTGCGGGGGTCAGTGCAAGTGCTAAGGTGGTCCGGTGGGAACCGGATGGGAGAGACTTGTCGACACGATGAGAGCCGCTGGATCAACCCACACATGGCGAAGCATGGATGTGTTTCGCGCAGTTTGGACTCGGTCTTCGGAAAAGATCGAGAAGGGGTATTTTGGTAATTTCACCAAATACCGCCTTGGTGACCTAATGCTAACCCGCAGCACAAGACGGTGCGTCAAGAAGTGGATTAGGTCAAAAGAAGTGAAGACGGCGCTTTGACATGCGTGCGTGTGTAACCCGTTTGTTTTGGGCATTAACGGGAGCCCATTAGGGTTAGTCTTCTAGAAGCTCTAGGCCTCATATAAATAGGAAGGGGGCTGTTCTCAGCAACCAATCAAGCACTTCATTTGTAAACCCTAGTTTGTCTTAGGGCTTAAGGAGAAAGAGGAGAGGCTTAGAGTTCTAGGGAGATGAGTTGAGTTGTGTGCTCATGGATTGAGTTTTGCCCTCCTTGAGGGAGTGGCTGTAACCAGCAACCAATCGTGAATCAATCTATGGATGATTGTTCAAAGATGAGTTTTCTTGTGTTTTCCCTTCTCTTTTGATGATTTTGGGTGCTTCCTTGATCCTGTGGTTTTTGGTTTGTTTCATGCCTTATTTTACCTTGCTGTGATGTGTGGGAATACATCTAGGATCATCTAGATCATCAATCTCCCACAAGCAAGGTTTGGATCAAGTTTTTGGTTTTTGCCCGGTTTTGAACCCTCCTTCGGTAAAACAGAAAAAGGTCGAAACTTTGACGTGGATCTACTCAATCTCTGCTTGGAATAGGTTCCTAATATCCTTAGGAAAGTGTGTTCCAAATTTCGTGGAGTTTGGCCTTACGGATCAAAAGTTAGACCGATTTGAGTTTCGGTTTTCAAGCTGATTTTGCTGTTCATCGTCAGGGGCGGTCTGACCGGCAATATCAGAGGTCTGACCGCTAGGCAAAATATTTGACCCACCAATTTCAGAGGTCTGACTGCCCATCTATTTGAGAATTGAGTTTTTGGTAATTTTGGTTATTTTGCTTCGGAGTTTTGATTGGATTCAATACAAATCTTCCACTGTGCTTGTATATTGATCTTCATAGCTTTTATAGCTATTGGAGTGAAATTAGTATTGAATTCAATTAAGGTAAAAAAATGTTCATGCTCCTATTCACCCCCCTCTAGTCGCCTTTCTGGTCCTACAGGAATCTAATCCTACCATATCTCCAAGTGGCTTAAGGGCCAAGCAAAGCTAATGAATTACAGCTCTATCTCTTAATAAGGAAACTTATCTCCTAATGAGATGCGGCCAAGGATCGAAATCCCGGAACCGGTGGAAATCCCGGTCGGCGGTCGGTAATGGTAACCGAAAAAACTGAATTTTGAATTGAGGATTTTAAAAACCAGTTACCGCCAAAAAACGGAAAAACCGAACCAAAACCGAAAAACATAGAAAACCGGTTTATGGGTAATTAGCAATTTGGAATAATGCAAATATTAATTAGAAAGTGTTTAATGAAGTAACAATCCTGATCTCTGATGCGCCAATACATTTGTCTGGCCGAGTACCGATATCCTGATACGTATTGGGTATAGGTACGGCCCTGATACGTATCGGGAAGTATCGGAAATAATTGTCTTAAAAAAAGAAATACATTTCCGATACGTATCTATACGGTTGGATATGCTGATACGGCCCAGAAGAAGAAGCGCGGCCTAACGAAATAACCACTGTTACCGGCCCAACTGCACGGCCCATCACTGAGAGAACCCTAACCCTTGTCCTGACCTGCCCTACGCTGCGCCTCCCTCCTAGTCCCATGCTGTGTGCCTCCAGTCGAGAGCTTGTCGTCGCCGTGCGCCTCAATCCAGATCTCCTCCGTGCGCTCCTGGTGACCAGCGGTCAGCGGCCTACGACGCTCCCTCCTCTGCATCCATCGACTGTCGGCTTACATCCTCTGCGCCCCTCCTCTGCATGCATCGGCCGGCGGTGCTCCCTCCTCTCCACGTCCAAGATCGAAGCGGTGGCGCCTACATCTTCCCCAATGCAAGCGGCCAGTGCGTTTACGTCTCTGTTCGGTAACATCTCCTCTTCTGCTCCATTTGGGGATTTTGCTTGTGGCAAGCAAAGACTAGAGATGAATTGAGAATTGACTTGTTCAGGAGAGGGGGATTGCTTTGAGGATTTTTTTTTTGTGCAAATCCTAAGGGAATTGTTTGTAGATGAACTTGCTACTAGGAAGTGGGAAGTGGGAATTGGATGTAGATGAACTGGGAATTGGATGTAGATGAACTGGGAATTGACAGAGTCAGAGCTCCATTAGTGGATCACTGGATCTTATGATTAGTTGATTACAGATCTTCTGAGATGAAGTGATGAACTTGGAATTGACTATCATCGTTCATCACCAATTCACCACTCACCAATGAGTTGCACCAGCTTAGCATTGAGGTGTACATGACCATTGGCATAAACGGATAAACCTGTTTGGTTATTTGGTTCTTTACTTTTTGAAGGTTCAGGCCCAAACTGACACAACTAAGCGTTTGAGCCCTATCCTTATGCTTGTTTAGGAGCATACAACAGTCAACACAATGACATTTGTAATTGCATGCAATAAATCTGACTCTGGGCATAGAGGATAGAGTAGTAGCCAGTAGCCAGCAGGGCAGTGCTCTAACTCTCTGAGCCTTTGACTAATGTAGTAATGTGTGTTCTACTCATTTTCTTTAGGTCTTTTTTGTGCAATATGGCAAGTGGAAGCCGTATCGCCGTATTTTATATTTTTACTATTTTTAATATATATACATACATCTGTATCGGGTTTTTTTTAGAATTGGGGTATCGCCATATCACCGTACTGGTATCACGTATCGATGCATCATAGGCTTATTTAGCTCATACAATAGGTAATCTATAGGAAATGCAATAATTCAAGCATATTTATTAGAGGAATAATGCAAATATTAATTAGAGGATGTTGGGACTTGCTCATACAATAATTCAAGCATATTTAGCTCATACAATAGGTAATCTAGCACAAAAAGGCCTAAACCAAAATAGGAAAGTGCATTATGCAGTCATACATTCAAACTTAAATTTGAAAAGTTTGGCCGATTTTTTTCATACTGGTACCCACCGGGATTTCCGGTAACTGGCCGATTACTGCCGGGATTTTTATCCTTGGATGCGGCAGCCGAAGGCTCTACCCTAGACAAATTGTTGCGCTTGGCCAGTTGTAACATCCCAAATTTTTCCCTTCTCAAAAATTTATTTCAAAATTTTCATACTGGTACCCACCGGGTTTGTCTTCTTTTGGAGTTTTTGCATTTATTTAAATTCCAAATCCATAATTCAAATCCAAATTCCATCGTCTCAATTCAAATCTCAAATCAAATTCCAAAATAATTTATCGGCCAAATTTTGAATTCATCTCTCTTCAATTTCAAACCACAGCCGGAAATTCCAATTCAAATTCTATTTGAATTTTCTCCAAAATGTAAATCTCATAATTTCATTTCAATTTTTATTCTTGGGTCGAAAACCTTTTTCTTTTCTTTTCCTTTCCTTTTTTCCTCTCTCTTTCTTTTCTTGTCCCCTTTTCCTCTGTTTTTCTTTGCTCCGTCTTGCTGCTCTGCTCTCTAGCACCAGCTCATTCTATGTATTGAGTCATTTCACCAGCTTAAGAGTATCGATCGAGTAGACGATTTTCTTTGAGTTGTTTTCAATTGTAAAAAGTAATTTATTTTTCTGTAAAGTATTTGGATCTTGTGGGTTGTTACAAGTTTCCTTGTTTCTCTCATCTCTGCTTTTCCCTCTATTCTCCTACTAACCCTGGTAACCGCTTAGATGGAAAATCCTAGAAGAGGTCGTGGAAGAGGTCGTGTGATACGACCATAACTACTACCAAAGCATTGGTTTGCATCCCTAAATTGCAAACTAATGCTAGAAATCAAATTGGCGTCATTGGTGTTGTTTTGCAACAAAAAGTAAAACAAAACGTTGTGAAAGCCGATAGGGCGGATGGGGATGCTGGCCAACGAGAGGGAACATTCTCTCGGGATAAAACCCTAGCGCATGCGTGCGGTCAAGAAAGACATGTGGTGACATGGCAGCAAGGATTACATTGGCGTCAAAAGAAGCATCAAGTGCATGGAACAAGTTCGCGCAAGAAGTTAAGAGAAGAAAAACCCACAACACAAGGGAAACCGAGAGGGAGACTTGGCCATGCATGGGGAGGATGCTGGGAACATGGCAACCTTAGTGTGTCGGAATATCTCAACCAATTTACTCAACTGTCAAGGTATGCACCAGAAGACGTTGTGACTGAAGGAGCTAAGATCTGGCGCTTCATGGAAGGGCTAGACCCCAACATCAAAGTGCAATTGGTGTCAAATGACTACCCCAATTTTCAGCAGATGGTCAACAAGGCTCTTGTGCAAGAGGATGCTCAACGTCAGTTGTACGAGTCCTGAAAAAGAAAGATGGCTTTTCAGGCGCAGCATGGAGCCAGCAGTTCCAGGTACCGAATGAACCAGCCACACTACAACCTGTCGCTAGCAGACAATGCACCCAGGACTCCTATATCAGGACCTCGTCTAGTCATGTAGGGATTCCGCAATAATACTGGTGTTCAACCGTAGCAAAACAAGACGTTAGCGGTAGGAATTCAGTGCTTTTATTGCCATGAGATGGGGTATTTTGCTAGCAATTGCCCTTAGAAATGCCGAGCCGTAATTCCAGTTCCTTTCAACTTAGGAGCTACACCAGCCAGAATCCCTACACCAGGAGCAGGACGAGGAATGCTTCAGACTCTAAGTCAAGCCATCCGGAATTCAGCGCCATCTGCAAGGGGGCGACTGAATCATGTCACAACAGAGAAAGTTCGATCAACTCAGCATGTCACACCAGGTAAGTTCTAACCGAGGTCTGTTGTCTTCCTAGACACAATACCTCTCAGTAAACTGGAGAAGCCAGCCACTTAACTGTAGCGCATTCAACAAAAGCTTTTTGTTAGGTATGATGATTTTCAGAACTTACTACATATCCCTTGCGTACTAATATCCAAAAAGTTGATATACTCACACAATACCGAGGTCTGTTGCGTACTAATATCTCAATCAATTGTTCTTCAAATAAATAACAGAAAAGTCTCGTCCTTCAGAAATCAACACCACCAGGTCCTTGTGTACACAATCAGGCCTTATTTCAAGTGCATAGCAAACTCAAACCAAGTCGAATATAAAACACAAGTTGTGCAAACACGAAACGCACAAGTCAAGCAGTAACCGTGAAACACAGAGATTGTGCGCGTGCACAGGGACATGCACAACACTTTTATTCTAGGTTTTAGCATGTAGCAACTCCCAAGCCACACTAATATAATCACACCAATATATATTGTTGGAGGCACATCCAGTGAGAAGTAATTATTTAAATATCACCGCAACATCAATCTGGTAGGTAGCAGCACAGTAATCGATGTAGTAACCATGCGTCTCACAGATCACCTGAGTATGAACAATAGAAGTTAGAACCAGTAGAGAAATGTGATCAGCAGTTGAAAAGAAACAAATAGAGTATAATTAGAGCCCTAGATGTTCACATAAGTAGGTATGCTCTGTCAAAAGAAATATCGTAAATAGATTTGAACTTATTGTAAACTGATAGGGATTCTGACCTGACAAGAGAACCTCTGGGCATGGCCTTCTCATAGCAAGTCCCAAGCCACACAAACATAAATGCGCAATCACAAACTTATAGCATTGTAAACACACGGTTGTAAGTACTTAAATGGTCGCAGCAGCATATCGGCCCATGTAGTAGTAAGCCTGCATCTGCTAGATTACCTAGATATAAAAAAACAGAGAACCGAACAAGCAAAACCAGTTGATCAGTAGTTGAACAGCAATGAACAGAACATACTTATCTCACAGGCTGCGATGCAAATGATTCTAGATAGGTATAAAGTGAAATCACATTATACAACTAGAGATATGTGCATACCTCAGAAGTGATCCTCTCGGCATGGTCTTCTTGTAGTAGCGCGAGTGTCGTGGTCTGAAGAGGTGGCGGCTTGCCTCCAACCCATCCCACTCCAGCTTGTTCAACCAGTCCTTCTCACAGTCCACCACCGCCGGTAGCTTATCACCTCGACGACCACTGTGAATGGCTGGCAGCCGCCTGAGACTCCAGCAGCCCCTGAGCTTGATGGTCTCCAGCGCAGGAGCCAACATATCGGTTTCACATATATGCTGCAACATGGGGAGATCATGGAGATGGATGTGTCTGAGCCTTGGGAATTCTATGCGGTTAGCTGATTTTCCTCTGTGAGGTTCCCCCTTTGGGAAGATCTCTGTGAGCTCGCCACAGCATGTGATGTGGATGGTTTCCAAGCTAGCCATGGTGGGGAAGGACCAGGGGAGTATAAAAGTGAGCCTGGGGCAGGAGTGCAAGTGTATATACCGTAGTTTTTGAAAGGCACAGATAGGTGTGGTCGTGTCTTCACGAAACCTGATCTTCCTGCTCCAAATGCAGTTGACCGCTAGTAGGTGAGACGCCCAAAGGGTCTGTATGCTCATGAAAGATTCTACTGTGATGGGATATTCATCTAGAAGGAACACAGCATGCAGCTTGGGGCACCTGTCAACATGACACCATCTCATATTATTAAATTGGCCTATAATGCTACCAGCATTAGCAATAGTGATGGAGGAGTGGTCGTGCACATGCAGGGATTCAGCTCTACGCATCAACAAATCCATATTCCGACGATCCTGTATGCTTTCCCAATTACATCCTCCTTCAGAAATTTCAATATGACTCTGCAAAGGTTGATGTTGCACGCATGCTTGCACTGAGCAGCCATCTTCACCATCCTTGTCGACAACCTTGACAGGGACATCCGTATAGGGGAATGACGACCCAATTGTTTGAGAAACGCTCAATTTATCACTGAAGCTTATTTCCTTTTGCTTGTTGGTTCCTTTAACTTGTGTATGGTTGATAGTATGAGAGAGATGTAAATGGAATCTTATATTGGGGTGACCCAACACAGTTTTAAAAATTGTACCATCTGTAAAACAGAAACCTCGAAGGAACCTGGCATCTGCAACAACTATATGGTCCAGCTGATGAGACCCCTGACAATCATCATCCAATGCCCTTTTTGTCTTGACTCGGGTGTCTATGCATAGCAACTTCAGTGGTGGATTTCTCGCATCACGCCATTTCAACCAGTGAAGATTCTCACAGCCCAACATGAAGAGCAGCTCAAGTTGCTGGGTTTCCATAACGTCGAGGTCAAGTTCTTCGATTGCTGTGTTAGAGAGGTTCAGCTCCATGAGGTTTGGCAATCCACGAAAGAATACACTCTTAAGCTGTGCACAGCCTTGTAGAGAGATCTTAGAAACTCTTGGAAACTCTTGACTAGTACGAGCACTAGGACGCATCTTTTTTTCTGGCATATCTAGTGAATGCTTCCACCCGGATGCTGGTCCAAATCCATCGAAGCTGAATGACTCCAATGATGTAGGGAGGACATCAGGTTCAACATGTTTCAACCCAGCACAACCATCAAGAATAAGCACCTTTAGTCTACTTGCCCCAGATAAATTTGGCAAAATTTCCATGGCACTATTGCCAGATAAGTCGAGAAGCTCCAGCTTTTCCATTTCCACGAGCAACTCCTGTGCTATAGCCTTCAAGTAAGAAGAAGATTCAATTACTCTGAACCTGAGAAGATTATGCAGCAATTTTAACTTGGGTGTAGTTATGCACCAGGTCCACCTATTAGCTCCAGCGGACTTGACATTTAACTCCCGGAGTTCAATCATTAGCTCCATCATCTGTGGCGATAAAATCCAAGGCCAATTTGTGTAGCGTATGTCCAACACCCATAGGCTTTGAAGACATGTCCATTTCTTCTCATGCTTCTCAACTGATCCATCGGTTAACTCAATGTCTTCGCAGCTGTCTATCCAGAGAAATCTTAGGTTGTGGCAGCAGAGGAATGGAGGTGATGCAAAGCTGAAGGAACAAGAAGAGAGTTTTAGCACACCAAGTTTGCTGGACTGAGGAAACAGGTCTTTTGGCAACGCCATTGGTTTCTGCAATGCCAAGAAATAGGACGTTGTCTCCTGGGGTATGGTCTGGATATTTTGTATCTCCACATCCTTTGATGTGACTGAAATCCATCTGGACTTATTTCCTCGGTGGTTAGAAAACTGGTCGAACCACGTTCTCTTGTTTTCTTCAGTAGGAAGATGCTCCGATCGCATCGCTTCACAAAGTCTGCTGCTGGCCTCCCATGCACTCTCTCCTTCTATGATGCCATCACATACCCAGTAGTTACAAGCATGGGCATCCTGATCATAGCCACGACTGTCACGCAGTAATATCATATACAACCAACAATCTGTAGCTGTAGCTGGGGTGATGTCATGCCTACCGATACTATGACTAAGTTCTGCAGCCTCCTCATGCACTAATGTTGTTACTTCTCTATCAGACAGTCCACCATCTCTGGGCCATGCACGAGGTACAACATGCGTGTTTTTCAAATCCTTAAAGCTGAATGTGGGCTCAATTCGAAACCTCCCCCTAAATGTCCATACTAGTTTGTTTTCTGTCCAATCAAATGCAGGAATACCAAATCTTGTTAAATCGATCTCAGCATCACTTCCATTATGAAAGATGACCAGAAATCTTCCAAATCTTGTTAAATCGATCAAGGCTCGAAAGATGTGGCCAGAGACGTCAGCTATCTCAGCTCTTGAGCTTTTTTCTACTCCACTGAAGTCGTCGTCCTCGTCATGTTTATCAAAAATGGCCATCACAGATTTGTCAAGCTTCAATTCCTCTGCAATTCGCCTCTGCATTGATCTTCTGCTTTGCCACGTTGAGCAATCTATGTGGATAACTTTGTCAAAGTTGAATTCTTTAGACTTCGGTAATTTCGCTAGAGCGGTAAGGACGGCTGATGCGCCAATTCCATTCCAACCGTCAAAGCAGACAACATTCTGTCCGGGCCTATAAAAAAAACTATTGTTGTCCAAATAATATGCAACTATGAAGTTCACCGCGTCACCAATATTTGACACGTGGAGGACCTACAGAAGACAAAGTTGGGTGTGGGTCACAACTGTCATTCGAGTGTCAATTGAAAAGCATTTACAGCAAGTAAAGCAGTGCTACTCCTAGTAATATACTATTAGCTGTTCATCGATTTTAACCAGCACGGGTATGTGACCAGCTGTTGTCTGCGGTAATTCCTCTCTTGCACGCGTATGTGCTAGTCTGGCTGCATCTACGACGACGTATGTACCAAGAGGTGATCCGTCTGCTAATCAAACCAGCGGATTACCGCTCACAGCTAAATGACAAAAGCGTTAATGCTCCCATTCACTGCCCGCACAACCATGTTCATCACGTGCTAGTACCGGTGTTCAGAATTTTGGCCAAAAATCGGTAATTTCGGTTTTACCGGTGAGGCGGTAGAAATACAAACTGATCCAAAAAAACAGTTTGGATGAATTTTGTTAAAAAACGAATTTATTTGAAATTTGCTCGAATTTGATTTTTTAAATTTAAATCCAAAAGATTCAAATTTTGATTTGAAATTTTCAGCCAAAATTAACCAAAATTTTCCTATTTTCGGTCTTAACGCCAAACCAACCACCCCCCCCCCCCAAAAAAAAGTTTCTGGCTTCGAAAACCGTGTAGGAAGTTAATATGAAATTGCCTTGAAAGTTCAATCTTGCTCCCTCTGTTCCATATTAACAAGAACTTGAATAAGTTGTACAAAAACCATCTACAGCCCGATTTAAGATGTGTTAGCGCAAGATAAGCAGGAATTATAAGCACAATATTGCAACGGATGCATCTACTTGGGAGTTATAATTAAATTATAAAGTATAGTTACCATACTGTAACTTCCTAGTAATGCAACTTCTTCAAATATCTTTGGCATTTTGGCTACATATCAATTAAACCCCGTACGGCATTTAATTGAAGTGTGTCACAAGCGCACTGCAATTTAAAAAACAACAACAACAAAAAAAGCAAGGTGGCCCACGCCCGTTGCGGGCCATTACTAACTAACATTAAAGGCTGCTAGCTTTGGAGCCTCCTCGCGCACGCTATGTCAACGAGAAATCATCCGCCGTCAGATCTCCATGCGAACAGCTCTGGGTCGTCCGATCTCGTTGGTGTGCTCGGTGGGAACGAGCATCCTCGCGTGCTCCACATCGCCCCGAAGGCCAGCGCCTTTTGTCACTCACCTCTTCCCCTCTGCCTCCCACGCCCTCCTGCCGCTCGCCTCTTCCCCGTCGCCTCCCACGCTTCCCTCCAGTGCCGTCCCTCCCTCCAGCGCCCTCCCTCCTCTCTCATCCCCAGCAAATCCGTCTCCTCCTCGCGCTCGCTCGAGCCCGTGTTGTGCGGGCCGGCCGCTCCCCCTTTCCACCTCCCGTTCCGCTCCCCCGGCTCTCCCTCCGCCCGTCGCCTCCCACACTTCCCTCCAGCGCTGTCCCTCCCTCCAGTGCCCTCCCTCCTCTCTCATCCCTGGCAAATCCGTCTCATCCTCGCGCTCGCTCGAGCCCCGCGCCACGCGGGCTAGCCACTCCCCCTTTCCACCTCCCGTCCCCCTCCCCCCGGCTCTCCCTCCGCCACCGCGTCGCCCTTCTCCTCCTCCTTGCTCCTTCCTTTCTGCCTCCCATCTCCTCCCTCTCCGACCGCCGCAGCTCTGCTCCCTCGGGTCTCTTCCCATCTCATCCGCTTTCCACCTTTGAGCACCTTCGTCGTGCAGCGGGTCGCCCTTCTCTCCTCCTCCTCGCTCCTTCCCCTCCACCTCCCGTGCCCTCCCTTTCCGTCCGCCACTGATATGCTCTCACGGGTCTCCCGTCGCTCCCATCCTCACCTCTCGGTTCTCCTGAGCGACCGTCGCCGATCTGGTGCCACGCCCCTCGGTCCGCTCTCTGAGCACCTCCGCCTCCTTCCTCTCCTCTCCCTCCTCTCTACAATAAACGTGCGGTTGTGCATCCTAATTCGAGATGGTAAATTTGTGTATGCTTGGGCTGTCTCTTTACAAGAGAAATTTAGACCTATGTATGAGTATTAGTCCAAAGTCTTGCCATGTTGTTATTACTTATTAGTGGTAAACGTTAGTTCTCATGAAAACGCGTTTAGTTTATCCATTTATATGCTTAATTCTCATGAGAAGAACCAACGCTTTGGTTTATTTTTTGCTTCTACTCCTCTTCTTTGTCTTTTTGATGTACATGGTTAGTTGCATGAGGTTTAGTCCAAAGTCTTGCCATGTTGTTATGACTTATTAGTGGTAAACGTTACATATTTAGTTCTCATGAAAACACGTTTAGTTTATCCATTTATATGCTTAATTCTCATGAGAAGAACCAACGCTTTGTAGTTATTCTATTTTCTTATACTTGATTGGAGCGTGCAATCATTTGCTTTATTTTACGCTTCTACTCCTCTTCTTTGTCTTTTTGATGTACATGGTTAGTACGATGGAGCTCTAAAAGGAAATGCATATGGTTAGCGTTCTGTTTGAAAACTATCTAGCGACCATTGCACACCTCGGCTTTTGTGCTTTTCGATTCTTGTATGCATATGCTTTTCTCGGTGATCAATAGATTGGTGCTCGATTCGACATGAGTTTGGATTTCTTTATGCTAGGTTTGTAATTCATGAGTCTGTCTCAATGTTTATATTCACATGTTGATATTTATAGGTTATGAATCCCCATCTAATAGAATCATAATGCCCTTTTAACAGTTAGTAACATAAATCATATCGAATAGAATAGATGTGCTAATCATTCTGAACTGCCTTATCTGTTCTTTTGTTCTATTTTCCAGAGAGATTCACAATGAGCTGACTAAACTACTGCTTTTTGTTTTGTTATCTTGAATAGTTAAAAAATGTTTGCTCATATTTTCATTTACAATACATTATTTGTGATGGGAACAACTACTACGCTCTCACCTATGTCGAAAATGTGTCGTATGTCCATATTCGTGAAAACACAACTCTTTCGTCTAAAGATGGTGCAAACAGATTTGCTGTAAAAGTAAGCCTCTTATTTAGCATTAACATCTTAGTTTAGAGATCCAATGACATGTTTTTATGTTCCTTTTCCGAACCTACTTCATAACAAATATGGCGCCTATAAAATTCGGGGAGTTTATGTCATTGGTTCTAGAAGGTCTTGGATATGAAAGGTATTCACTTATCTTGTACAGTTGTTTGCCCACTAAATTCATTCTATGTGAAACATTGTTGACAATATCCATTGTCTCATAGACTCCTAGATTGCATATTAATATTAGGTTTGTCAATTCACATTTACTTTACTTTGATATCTGAATTTTTTTTGATAGATTGCTTTCATAAAACTAGAAAGCTTATGTTGTCTCACCTTTACCTCAGCTCCTCCGTTGTCTCGCCTGCGGAGGTTATTTTCTCAATGAATTTACATGCCATTTCAAGGATGCCATGATAGATCCTTCAGTTATCTTTTTGATGCTTTTTTTAGCTGTCTATTTTCAATATTAGGTTGCACACTTAGGTCTGACCTAAAAGGATTTGGTTGTTACCTACATGTGCACAATCCTTAAAGTCCATTTGTACATTAACCTAATGTTCATTATACCTATGTCTTGCTTATTTATACATGTTGTATGTTCATAGTATTTACACGACTTTTCCTTTTATGAAACTAAATAGGCTTTCTATAGAAGAATGCACATAGTTTTTTCTCATAAATGTAAATCGACCCACTCCATCCTTTTCGTCGATTATTTTTATTAAACCTTTTTGTCTAATGTGGTTTGATGAAAAGAACCGTTGGCCATGTGTGCCACGACGTCTTGATATGATTGAGTTGTTCATGCTTCTTTTGTTATTTTTTACTATGTTTGATATATGATGCATATTGTGCTCATTAGTTGTGAACGAAGATAACGCTTTGTGGTGTTCAGCTATCCTAAAAGTTAAATGTGAACCTCTATAATCCTCCTTACAACGAAAAATGGATGTTACCTGACTCTGTTTTCCTTATTGCGGGATGGACCTTTTTTATATATACATATTAGGATATGCCTTTGCACACGAATACATGATTACCATGATGATTTATCTATCAGCTTAGGTACCCACGTTTTCGAGTTTCTTTAACATTCATTTCATTTCCGATTCTTGTTCGTTATGCCTATCTACTACTAATTTGTACATATTTCTAATGCGTTTCTTTAACGTTCATTTCACTTCCATTTGCTGTTCATTATGCCTATCTAATACTAATTTGTATATGTTGCAGCTCAATATTAATATACTTATATACTACTAGGTTATCTATTGTTTGTGTAAAACTCACATGTGGAGGTACAATTATCTAAATATGAACCTAAACACAGCAGTGCACCTAACGATGATCCGCGTTGATGCCACTGAAAAAAAAAGAAAAAAAACTCTATATGCAACCCCCAGAAACCTCGCCCACACACACATAAAACAACATCTTCGGGTCATTTAGAAACTTACATTGTATAGAAACCACACCTAACAAATGGTAGACATTGTTGTTTCACACGTATCATCACTCACTTCAAAAAAAAGCCCCAATACACACATGAAAATACCTACTTTCCTCTGCCCTAACACCAGTTGTAGCCGCGCCAATGGCGCGGGTTTCATGCTATCGTGTAGCTTGCTTTTGCTAATACTCTATTCTTTTGTGTCTCCTTGTCCCAAAGATTAAGATTTAGAAATCTCAAAGACAGCTTGCTGTTGGTCGGCTGCTTTTAGGGGAAACCATGCCATCAGCTCCTCAATCACCTCAGGACGAGGTCCACAATGTACAATTACGGAATAATGGATTCACTGTGGATGATGGTCCACTAAGAAGCTTTGATGATCCACAAAATGTTGACTTCATGGAGGTGACACTTCTCTAAATAGAAAAAAAATTATGTTTTATGCAGAATTTAATCACTTGCCCTGAATTGCTATAGCCAAAAGCAACTAAAAAGTAGGTGGTGCCGCCTTCAAATTTGCCATGCCTTTTGACATTGCAGAGCTATATAGTTTACTTAAGTTGTATGGAGGAAAGACTAGACTAACAAGCCAAACTTAAACCACTTCCTTGCATTTACTGTCCTACTATCGACTGTTGCAATGATCTATGTTTTTTTTGTGTGAAACCTTTGGAGTGTCGTTTACATGATGCGTGATTTAGACTGTGGTAGTTAATGATGAGTGGAAGGTCTATGATATCAACTTATCAATTACATTAGCTTCACTAACCCTTTCACTCTCTCTGATGTGCATTGGCAAGGGATGAGTATTGCAAGTCCTTTTGATGTATTCAGGCTAGACTATATTAATTCTTATGGTCTCTTTGTTTCGTCATATACAAAAATGCCTTGTAAGCGCACTTTCTAAATTAGATTATTGAGGTGACATTTGCCATGAAAATATTTACAGCATGTTCAGCTAATTGGTAGTGTGGGTATATACAGGCTTGACTATAGTAATTCTTACGGTCTCTTTGTTTCATCATATACAAAAGTGCCATGTAAGCGCACTTTCTAAATTATATTATTGAGGTGACATTTGCCATGAAAATATTTACAGCATATTCAGCTAATTGGTAGTGTGGGATATTCTGTTAGAGTTAATAAACCCTCTGTTGAGATATTGATTGTCCAAAATTTTCTTTTCTTTTGCTTTTAAGCCTTGAGAATACAACCAATTTGGTACTACACCCTATAATTGTAGCTATTGAATTTAATTAGTTTCCTTGCATGTACTTTTAGTAGTTCATATAATAGATTAGACTAAAGCTATATGATTAGCGGCATGTTTTTTACGAGATAGTTGGCAAACTATTAAATTTACATATAGTATTTTGTAGAGTTTAGTCTTTACTGGTTGAATTAGCTTCGTGGGAGATAGCAAAGTTATGATTAAATGGAACCTCGAGCACTTGATCAGGTCTTCGCGTCTAGTCATCATTATAGTTTGAATTGAATGAAGTGTTTGGCAAAAATTTTTTATGAAATTTACATGTCGTAGGGCCCATTTAGAACGCTGGATTTTTTTCCCAGTTTCTATGGGAATTGCACAGTTTCCTACGAAATTAGTTCATTCCAAACAGCTCCTTAATGCTTATACGACTGGACGTCATGTCTTAAACCATGGTGATTAGTTGATGTCCTGCGTCTAGCTAGGAAACACAAAATATAGCTACTTTAGTTTTCGAATGAAAGATGTATACTTCAGAGTCTTTGTGTTTACGATGCCATGGGCAGTGGGTACAAACACCCTCGCTCCCACCACTAGGCCACTGAAAATTATATTCACACTTGTACACTAATTATCATGAGTAACACGTGTGTGTTCAATAAGAAAACGTATACCCTCACTCGGTGAGGTCTTGAATTATCAAAAGCTTAGCAAACCATGGTGTGTATAGTCGACGCTTTTGCTTATATGTGCGTATGTGTAACATCCTAAATTTTGGCATTTTCAAAAATTATTTCAAAATAATTAATACAAAGATTTGGATTTGAAATTGGAGTTCCTGCTAATTCAAGAGTATTTTTGAAGCTTTAAAAATAAAATGAATCATTTGCAATTTATTGGATTAATTTAAAGCTTAATTTGAATTTTTAGAAAAATAAAAATATTTTAAATGATTAAAATAAACATCAATTAAATTCAAAATTATTTTATTAAATCTATTTAGGTTCCAAGGATTTTTGTGGAATTTTGCTGAATTTTTTGAATTTATTTTACCTATGGATTTTCTTTTTTCTTTTTTCTTTCTTTTCTCTCTCCTACCTTTCTTCAAGCTTTGCTACGTGAGATGTTAGGACCATTCTTTGTTTGGACCGTCCGAAACAAACTTCGGTTTACATTTCATGTCCGTTCTCCTCGCTCGGTTCATCAAATTCAAAACCATTTGAAGCATTGCGACCCTGTAATCACCGCGCCATTACCTCGGTGCATTCAAGGCCCCTGAAACCGTAGCTCATCAGTCAATTTGCTGTTTCCTTCATCATTAACCTCAAAACCGAAACTGTCGCCCGTAGTTCTTCGCGTTCCCGTCGATCGTTTCTTGGTTGAAGCTATAAATTGGTACTCAGCAGCTCTTAGACCCCCTTTGCGCTCCTTGGGCTGAGGCCACGCCGATGCTCACTCCCTTCCCTTTCCCACGCTGCTGGACTGCCGCCTCCACCGAGCGAGCCATGCGCATCGCCGCGCCATGAACTGCCGTCGCCACCGTGGTTCATCTCCGGCCGAGCTGCCGCCAACTAGGGGTAGACCATGTCCCCAAGGTTCCATTTTTGTGCTTGGCCGGCCAGCCCTCCGTCACCTTCACTGGCGCCGTTGCCATGGTTGAAGCTCTATCTGTTCTGGGTTGGTTGAAGTTCTTTGTTCCTTTGATTGAAATATTTTGGCTGAGTACTTGTCGCAAGAGGTCTTTGGTTCAGTTGGTTAGATGAGGAAAGAACTATGCCTAAGATCTTAGGTTCGAATCTTGAGAACCCCATTGGGTTTATTTTTTTCATCATTTTCGGATTTTAGAAACGATGATTCGGCCTGAAGACATTTTCGGATTTTTCATCATTTCTTGTGATAATCAACCTTTCAGATGTTCGTTCTCCTTCGTATGAACTTCAGATTCGTCGATTCTTGATCCTAAATTCATCTAAATTCATTCTCTTTCTTCTAGAATTTATTTTGTAATTTTTGATTTTCTACTATTTATTTGTATCATTTTGCGTTTATAGAATCCGGCGTCGCCGACACGGTTTGAACCAACGGATCGGCAACCTCAACCTCGATGAAGGCGAGTCTCCTTTGAACATCTTGAACCCATATTTGTTAAATAATGTTTTCAGTTTTAAAGTTATGCATTGCTATTTTATTTAAATGATAAGTTTAAACTGTAGGTTGTTAGTTAAAAACCTAAAGCTTGTTAATGTCATCCTTGATATTTGTTACGGTAGAATTGCTTAGACGTGCTTTTCGGTCCTATTTATCCTATAGGTGGGAATTATTATTACCATTTATGCAAATTAGTTTGAGAAATGTATGGTAATAGGTATTGCCGTTGGTTTTCAAAATAAAATAAAATGGTGAAAATTTGTTTAGACTTGGGCAGGTGGTAAGTTCAGGCAAGTGCAACTAAAGCACGAGAACTTGTGTTGTGTTATGTTCCACCCAAGTCATATTAAGGACCGACGCTTGTGACTATCCAAACTAAGCAATACCGTACAACCACATGTCCTAAATGGGAAGGACCTGGCCAACTAATTTACCATGTTCTAGCCTTACGCCCACAGGCTGTAGTTGATAGTTGTTTCTTCTTAGGACGTGCAGCATGGTGAGGAACCTCCATGTTTGTCGGGGCTTGCTTCGGGCGATGGTAACAAACATCCATGTCCGGACAGGTTATCCCCCACAATAGTGAGCTCGATTATTTGGTAAATGGCGTCGGACTTGGGGTTAAGCTCATTGGGCTAGTTGGTGTGAGAGCATGGTATTGTAAAAGCCTTGTGATAATCACTTAATTGTACACCCCGGAAGTGTGTTAAACGGATATTATAAGCTGATTATCTTGTGTTGGTCAAGCTGTACAACCTCTACAGAGTGTAAAACTATTCAAATAGTTGTGCCCACGGTTAAGAGCGGACAAGGTGCGTTTTCACATTGTAGATTTTGGTTTTTGATTTCGAAAGAGTGAATTTTGGAAACCCGAGAGAAGTGGGACTCTTGGGTAGATATTCTGGCCTTTGAACCTTTGTGGCTAAGAGCATTGATACTAGTGGCTGGTAGCTAAAACCTTCACTAGTGATTCAATTAATTTATTTATCGAAACTACTTTATGTCAAATGTGTTTTATGAAAAACTGTTGAAACTTAAAATATTGCTTGTGCAAAAGAACTATTAAGCCTCATTTGTTAAAGCTATGCATATGCATATTTCCCAAGACTCACGAGTACTTTATGTACTCATGCTACACTCAAAATATATGTCGAAGCCTTCAATGATCCGAGGGCGATTCGACAACCGCTGTGGCTTTGATGAAGGACACCCGGAGTACTAGGTTGCGCTCCCCAGTCGAATGCCAGTGGGCAATTTGATGGGCTACCACTCGGAGATTATCATTTGTTGTTTTCGCTGCTGTAAGACTCAAGGACTTTTGACCTCTTTTGTAATAAGTGGTCATAAGGCCAGTATTCATTGTTTATTAATGCTATTTCATGATTCGAACTTGTTATCAACGATGTTTCTACTGTGTGCACTAGCTACTGATCATGGGACTGATGCAGAAATACACAGAGGGTTCGGATTCAGAAATCCGGTCCCGACAGAGTTGGTATCAGAGCTAAATTGACTGTAGGACGCAACCATAGTTAGCATGGTCGTTTTAGTCAAAAATTTCAAAATTTATTTTTAAAATTAAACCAACCAATTAACATAAATAGTTATTCTTCTCTTCTCTCATCTTATTCTATTCTTTTCTCATCTTATTCTAATCTTTTCTCATATCATTTTCAGGTTCTTACCTCATTTTTTTAAATCCGTTTTCAAATTTAAATTGAGTTTTCTTGCCTCAATAATCTCTATAGGATCAAGTCTTCGGTTCTCAAAGTGATGAATGGCCTGGAAGTTTCAAGATATCTGTCGGTTGTTTCAAGTCTACCGTCTATATAAGTTAGATTAGTAGTGTCGTACCAAAGTTGTCCTTCTCAGTTTTAGTATCGTTTAGTCCGTGTAGTTAGATCTTTTTGATTGGGTGTCGCATTTTATTGCCTCTTAATAGCTTTCCGGCTAGTTGTTCTTTGGGTTTAACCGACTTTCCCCAGATAGTTTGTTCTGTCTTTCTCCCTTGTTCTCTCTCGTCTTTTGTGCTTTTCGCTCTCACCTATCGTGCTATCTCCCTCTCACCTATTAAACCTGGGAAGAATTGTTTCAGATGATTCAAACTCGTAGCTCAGAAAGTAAAGGTGAACCAGGGATCCCAATGCACCACCCCCTCAGACCGCAGTAACAGACCTGGGTTTGGGTCAGTTTATGGCAGCTCGGACTCAGTTAATGAATGCCATGATGCAGAATATGAATCAAATGATGAATCAACAGAATCAGACTGCTGCAATGTTAATCAACATGATGAACCAGAATAATCAAGTAGCTGCCATGCCGCCACCACTACCACTAGCTCGTCACAAGAGGAAGATGGTGGAACAGGGGCAATATGTTGTAAGAAACTCCAAGGCTCGTGTGATTCAACCTCAACCCATCCGAGCACAAAAAAACCCGCTATCATGATTCCAGGATTTGCACCACGTCCACTGATGCAGATATTCAGCGACAACAATGGTGGTCAACCTCAAAACAATAGGACATCAAAGGCAGGAATAAAATGCTTCCATTGTCACGATATGGGATATTATGGCAGTCAATGCCCACAAAGATGTTTAGCAGTCACCCCGGATAGCATTCTAGAAGCTATTTGATCACAACCAGCCTGCTACTGTTTTGGCCCATATCCGGACCTCGCACCATCGTCGCGCGAAGTTGCCTTCTTCATGGCGTCTCCCTTCGCTGAAGTCGTATTTTCGCTAAGGTGTTTTCTCTCTCGTTGTGTCTGTCGCTGCTGCTGACTAGTGGGCCTGGGTCCCACTTGGTAGACATCGTGTTCCACCTCCCACGCCAGAGTGTGCGTGCACACCAAGAATGTCACGACACTGGGCGGTAACAAAGTCGTGCTACCCATCACTTTGTAGCTATGCCTCGCCGCCATCACGAGCCGCCTGGTCTTCTTGAGCCATCTCATCTCTACCAGTGACAACGCGATGCCACGACGGTCTCGACTTGTGAAGAATCCATGAGGAGAGCGCCATTGTCTCTCTAGTAAAGCCAAAGCCGAGCCTACCGGCTTCCTCCCTAGTCCTCGTTGTCTCCATTTTACTGTCCATAGCCTCTCTCTCCCTCTGGTTGCGCCTGAATGCCCTCGTCATTCTCGGCTCCGATACATGTGTAATATCCCATTTTAATTAAGAAATTTTAGCTAAGAGAATTGGGTTTCAGATTTTGGAATTTGAAACTAGGCCCATTAAATGGATGAGGGGGAGAGAGTGGTGGGCCAAGGCCCAAGTGTGAGGCCTCCCCGGGGTATTTGGCCTGGGATGCTTAGTCGTACCACCGACCCTAGCATCCCAAGCCAAATACTACTGAGAAAACCTCCTAAAGCTAATGTCGAGCCGTCTTGACCATAGAAACCCTGGCTTGGTCATCTTTAGGATGTTTTGGAAAACTTAGTTTCAAAATATCAAATGGTTTATGAAAGCTTAAGTAAATTCTCTAATTTTACTCCTTACCTATCTTAGCTTTCTTATCTCATCTCGCTCTAATTTGAGTTTTAAAAGTTGTTTTCCTCTCCTTCTTTCAAAAGATAGTGTTATCGTTTAATTCGGGTTTTTGGGGGAACCAATGAGATTGGCGAATTGAAGTGTGAGCTGCCCGTTACAAGGTTTTGAAGTTTCTGGAGTCGGTGATTCGACGAGGAGCTTGGATGCAAAATCTGGACAGCAAGCATCAAATTTCCAGACAGCAATCTCAAAGGTTTCTAAATAGGATAGATAATGAGATGATAATTCAACTAAAACTTGTGGGAATAAAAGGGTAAGATGTGATATTAGTTGGCTAAGTATCTAATACCTATTTTGCTAGTTGTACCTTGCTCTTTAGTAGTGTTAGATTTGGAGTTGTGTTCGGAATTTTATATTCTCTGCCGATTACTCGTTCATACAATATGGGTTAGTCGCGTCAAGAAGTTGGTTGTAAGTCTTGTGTTCCTTTGCGGTTTCTTGATCATTCTTGTAAGCTTGTATAGTTCTTTTATTCGCTATCTTGTTGGCTTGCGGTTAGGGTGATGCCCATTCCCCTAGTCGTTAGCTTTTTCTTTTGCCTTCTTTAAGTTTGTTGCTAACCCTTCTATTCGAAACAAGATGGCTGGAAGGACTAGGAGTGGTCAGGGTCTCAGTCAGCTGGTCAGGATGAGGATCTTCCAGCTCCTCCGACCATGGCTGAGGTTCTCGTTCAGATCGAGCGGAACCGTATGGATCAGACTCGGATTTGGAGGCGATCGCACGCAACACCTCCACTCTCTCTGGTGCATCTGGATCAGGGGGAGGTGGTGGTCATCAGCCTCGAGGGGGACTCTCAGAGTTCCTTCGCTTTCGGCCGCCCGTTCTCGGTCGAGGACCCATTGGAGGCGGACGGTAGGCTGCGTCTGGTTGGCGGAAGCTCAACATTGCTCAGTGCCAGGATCAGGAGAAGACACTCTTCGCCTCCCATCAGTTGGAAGGCACAGCTCTCTCATGGTGGGAGAACTTCAGTTGCGCTCAAGCAAGGGCACAGGTCCGTATCGGAGTATTTATACGATTTTAACCATTTGGCTCGTTATGCTCCAGCAGAGGTGGCCACTGATGAGGTCAAGCAGGAGAAGTTCATGGATGGCTTGTTTGAGGAGCTTCAGGACAAGCTCTCCATCGTTGACTTCCCCGATTTCCAAACCTTGGTGGACAAGACCATTGTCTCCGAGCACAAGGGGAGAGCGCTAGGAGATTCCCGCAAGCGCAAGTGGGAGTCTTACAGGGCCGCCAAGGCCAACTATCCCCGTCCTCGCTTCGGGCAAGCTCAGGTGCCCCGTCCTCAGGGTTCAGCACCTTCGAGGGCACTTGTCGTTGCACCTCGCCCTCCGCAGCCGTGTCGATCCGTGTCTTCTGAAGTCGATCAGTGGCCCCGCAATCCATTTCTTTGGGGTCACTTGCTTCTTCTGCAGCTAGAAGGGCCACTATGCGAATAGTTGCCCTAAGAAGGCTAGAGCGGCCCCTCGTCCTAATGGAGGACGTGGGCAAGGAGGTGGTCCTTCCCAGGATAAGAAGGTTGTCCCCGCCACCCAGGGCGTGGGCAGCAGTCGCGCCAACCTCATTTCAGCTGAGGAAGCACAGGAGGCACCTGATGTCGTGTTATGTACGCTTCTTGTTAACTCTCATCCTGCTACTGTTTTGTTCGATTCAGGAGCATTGCATTCCTTTGTTTCTCAGTCTTTTGCTGCTGTTGGTGAGCTTCTTTTTGCTCCTCTGTTGGTCCCGTTGCTCATTCGCTCTCTCGGTTCAGAGTTGAGAGCTGAATTAGAGTGTAGGGATGTTCCTGTCGAGATTGAGGGAGTTGGATTTCTAGCAAATCTTATCCTCCTCAATTCTGCGAGTTTGGACGTGATTCTTGGTATGGATTGGTTGTCTCATCATTTGGGACAAATCGATTGCGCCAAGAAGTCCGTCTCTTTGTCTAGTCCCTCAGGGGTGCAGGTTTCTTTTTCGCCGAAGCTGCTTGGACCGCCTCTCTTCGCGCTTGAAGTGGAGCCAGCCTTGGACATTTGTGAAGTTCCAATGGTGTGCGACTTCATCGATGTCTTCCCCGAAGATCTTCCCGGGATGCCACCAGTTCGAGATCTCGAGTTCGTCATCGAGTTAGCACTCGGTACTGCCCCGATTTTGAGAAGGCCTTACCGGATGCCTCCGAATGAGTTGGTGGAGTTGAAGAAGCAAATTGGTGAGCTACTAGAGAAGGGTTTCATCGACCCTAGCTCATCTTCTTGGGGTTGTCCAGCAATCTTCGTGAAGAAGAAGGATCATACTTTGCGCATGTGCGTTGATTACCGTCCGCTTAATGAAGTAACGGTAAAGAACAAGTATCCTTTGCCCCGTATCGACGATCTCTTCGATCAGTTGACCAGAGCTCGAGTCTTCTCCAAGATTGACTTGAGAGTGGGATATCATCAAGTCCGGATCAGACCTGAGGATATTCCCAAGACGGTTTTCTCTACTCGTTACGATGCATGCGAGTACACCGTTATGTCTTTCGGCTTAACCAATGCTCCTGCCATGTTCATGAATCTCATGAATTCGGTATTCATGAAGTATTTGGATAAGTTTGTGGTGGTCTTCATCGATGATATTCTTATCTATTCCAAGGACGATGAAGTACATGCCGAGCACTTGAAGCTTGTGTTAGGAAAGCTACTTGAGCACCAGCTGTATGCGAAGTTCAGCAAGTGTGCATTCTGGTTGAAGGAAGTGGCATTCTTGGGCCATGTTCTTTCAGCAGGAGGCATAGCTGTGGACCCTAGTAAGGTCAGTGATGTGCTTTCTTGGAGTCAGCCCAGTTCGGTAACCGAGGTGCGGAGTTTTCTCGGTTTAGTAGGTTATTACCGTCGCTTTATCGAGAACTTCTCCAAGATCGCGAAGCCGATGACCGAGTTGCTCAAGAAGGACAAGAAGTTTCTGTGGTCCGATACTTGCGAGAAGAGTTTTCAAGAACTCAAGACGCGTTTGACCACAGCTCCTATTCTCGTTCTACCCGATATCCATCGGAGCTTCGATATTTATTGCGACGCTTCTCGTCGAGGACTCGGGTGTGTCCTGATGCAAGAAGGCAAGGTAGTGGCTTATGCATCGAGGCAGTTGAGACCTCATGAACTCAACTATCCTACCCATGATTTGGAGCTAGCCGCAGTGATTCATGCACTTAAGATTTGGCAACATTACCTAATCGGTAACCGTTGTGAAGTGTATTCGGATCACAAGAGCTTGAAGTATTTGTTCACCCAACCCGATCTGAACCTTAGGTAAAGAAGGTGGTTGGAGTTGATCAAAGACTACGACATGGGTATTCACTATCATCCGGGTAAGGCTAATGTCGTTGCCGATACGCTTAGCCATAAGGCGCATTGCGATGCCTTGTTGCTTAAGGAGCAGCAGCCCTCTCTTCTTGAAGAATTTCAGTGTCTCAACTTGGAGGTAGTTGAGCATGGATTCCTCGCTACCTTGGTTGTGCAACCAACCTTGGTGGATCGGATCAAGGCCACTCAGCAATCAGATGCTGGAGTGACCCGAATCAGGCAGAATGTCAAGAACGGAACAACCAAGTGCTTCTCAGAATATGATCTTGGTGTTGTGAGGTTCAGACAGCGCCTTGTGGTTCCAAAGGATATGGATTTGCGAAACTTGATCCTCCACGAAGCCTATGATTCTCCTTTGTCCATTCATCCTGGGGCCACAAAGATGTATCAGAATCTCCGTCAGAGATTTTGGTGGACCCGCATAAAGAGGGAGATTGCGAGGTTTGTTGCCAAGTGCGGCGTGTGTTGTCGTGTGAAGGCGAACATCGGCGTCAGCAGTCTGCTTGACCTTTGCGGTCTTGGGAGTGGAAGTGGGATTCGATCGGAATGGATTTTATCACCGGTCTACCCACGTCCCCGAAGAA
The DNA here is from genome assembly GCA_036346405.1 of Phyllostachys edulis. Classification (NCBI taxonomy): domain Eukaryota; kingdom Viridiplantae; phylum Streptophyta; class Magnoliopsida; order Poales; family Poaceae; genus Phyllostachys; species Phyllostachys edulis. Next base: position 79,358,560 of record CM070546.1, on the reverse strand, counting down.
GAATGATGCCATTTGGGTCATCATCGATCGGTTGACTAAGGTGGCACATTTCCTTCTTGTCAAGGCTACCCTTCGGGTAGATCTTTTGGCGGAACTCTACATAGCTCGCATCGTGAGTTTGCATGGTGTGCCAAAGACGATTGTGTCAGATCATGGATCTTTGTTCACTTCTCGTTTTTGGCATAGTTTGCAAGAGGCTATGGGAACTCGTCTTGCTTTCAGACTCAGCATATCATCCCCAAACTGATGGTCAGACCGAAAGGGTCAACCAAGTTTTGGAAGACATACTTCGTGCCTGCATTCTTTCCTATGGGAAGCATTGGGAGAAATGCTTGCCATTCACCGAGTTTTCTTATAACAACAGCTTTCAGGCCATTCTCAGCATGCCTCCTTTCGAGGCCTTATATGGGAGGAAGTGTAGAACCCCGTTGTATTGGTCTGAGACCGGCGAGAGACCTTTCTTTGGTCCGGACTCGATCAATGAGGTCGAGAATCAAGTCCAGCTTATTCGTGAGCGATTGCGCATGGCTCAGTCAAGGCAAAAGAGCTATGCGGATCGTCGTCGTCGTGAGTTGCGTTTTAATCCCAATGACTTTGTTTATCTCAAGGTCTCTCCTTTGAAGGGCTATCAACGTTTCGGTGTCAAGGGCAAGTTAGCTCCTTGATATGTTGGTCCCTACCGCATCATCGAGAAGAAAGCAGCTGTCGCTTACAAGTTGGATTTGCCTGCTGCACTTGAGGGGGTACATGATGTGTTCCATGTGTCCTAGTTGAAGAAGTGCCTCCATGTTCCAACCGAGGAAGCTCCGTTGGAAACTCTCGATGTCTAAGAGGATTTGACCTATCGCGAGCACCCTGTTCGCATCCTTGAAGAAGCTGAACGAAGAACGAGGAATCGTTCCATCAATTTTCTTAAAGTTCAGTGGTCGAATCATTCCGAGGATAAAGCTACTTGGGAAAGAGAAGATCGTCTGCGTGCGGACTACCCCTCTTTCTTTTCCGAGTGAGCCAAATCTCGGGACAAGATTTTTGTAAGGGGGGGGGGAGGTTTTGTAACATCCCAAATATTAGGTTGTGTTTCAAATGTAATCAAACCAGGGTTTGTGTTTCAAATGTAACCAAATCTCGGTTTGTGTTTCAAATGTAACCTAAAATGGGTGTGTGTTTCAAATGTAAGAAAATGAGTAGAAATTAAAACTTTTCTCACATCTTGAAACTCTTGAACTTTTCTATAATTCTTGTCAAGAATTGTGGAATTCAAAAATCTAAAACCTCCTGTTGACTAAAGTCAAACCCTTATTCCACTTGGTCACAAATCTTGTGCCAAACTTTGGAAATAATTTTCCTTGATTCTAGAGATGAATTGTGACACCTTTGAAAAATTTCATAATTTTTAGAAATTATTTGACAATTTTTGGAGGCAAGTCAAACCAATTTGTCAATTGGTCAAACCCTAGAACAAACCTTGAGGAATTTCTTGAGAAAAATGCATTGCATGAAAATCTCTGGAAATTTTATGTAAGGTTAATCCTGGAGTGAGGAACCTCTAGTTAAAATTTCAGAATTTTTGGAGTTAGTTTGCTACCTCTAAAAATTCTTCCAAACTCAGCTTTCAAATTCAAACTCAAACTTGGTTTGCACTCTTCCTCGGGCGTGGACCAGAGCCTGGCTCGAGCCACATGACTTGGTCGAGTCAACTAATTGTACCCAGTGCGATCGATTCGGCACGCGCGATTTCAACCGTTGGATCTCCATCGTGCGGTCGACGTTTGCGCGGAGTTGTGCTGACTCGATCTCACGCGAACCGTTGGATGAAAATCGAACGGCTGGCACGTCGTCCTCTTCCTCGCTCATGGCACACAGGCAGCCAGTGCAGCCACCATGGCATGTGCAGAAGCGAGGGTCGTGTTGGGTCACCTCTCATGCTAACAGCGGGTCTCTCTGCACGCATTTAATGCCCGTCGTGCATCCGCCCCTGAGCGTCCTCTTCTCACCTGCTCCCATCGCACTCAGTGCTCCCACAGCAGGCTTGACCGTGGGGGAGCTCTGCCGTTGCCTCCTTGCCCTCTCTGCTACTTAAGCTTCCAGCTCCCTTGAGCTCGTCGGTGAAGGCAGTGTCCCAGTGGCTTCTCTCTCTCTCTCTCTTTGCGTCAGCTTGATCCTCCCACCTTGGTAATCCTATCCCCTAACTTAATTTCGGGTTGCTTCTACAGGAGCGGCTTGAATTTGAAATTTGGAGCTTGCGGCCGAAATCAACCCCTCTTCGTCTCTGTCGCCGGTGAGTGCTCCATTTTCCAATTCCTTGCTCTGGGACCATCCTTGAGCTATGTTTGAGCTATCCCGATGACGCGGTCTCTCCCTGGATGCTCAGGTTGTCCTCCCCGCGTTGTCGCCGTCGTCGCCATCGCGGTGCTTCGTCGCCGGTGCAGCTCAGGATTTCTCTGTCCCTCCGCGTCCTTTAGGTAACCTCCTGGTAGTCCCTAGGAGCTGGGCACCTGCTTACTTGAACTGCGGCGGAGCTCTATCGCGTTTTCGTTCTCGGCCATGTTTGCCGCGCCACCCCTCTCCGGCAAGCCGCCGTTCTGGGCCATCACCGCAGGTGTGAGTGGTACCAGTGGGTGCGCACTGCTATTATGCACCCGTAGCTGGCATCAGTTCGCACCACCGTGCCTTAGGTCGCCGGCGATTCACCGTGGAAGCCATCGAGCTCGTTGTCAGACACGCCAGCACAGTGCGTGTGCGCGTGCGCGATGTGGCTCGTCGTGAGCCGTCCATCGTTTGATCTACGACTCAGATCGTGGGAGCGTTTCGCTTTGTCGATCATTTCGGACCGTCCGTTTTTAGATCAACGGCGGAGATTCACGTAGGTTTGGGCGTGTGCACTGTGTGGCGTTCATTGTGAGCCGTCCATCTCGCGATCAATGGTCAACAGTCGCTGCCCCCTTTCGCACGTGTGGATTCAAACGCAGCGCGCGAGGTTCAATCTGGACCGTTGGATCCAAGATCAACGATCCACGTTTGTCGATCTCACGCGGGCGCGTGTGCGTTCCTCCCGTGGGCTTGGACCGTTGGATCCAAGATCAATGGCCTAGGTTGGTCCACGTCGATTTGGAATTTAGGATTTCCCGAGGGATTTAATCGTGAACTGAAAAAGGTAATAAACTTCAAAATTGCATAACTAATTTATTTTAAATCCATTTGAGTTGATTCAAATTTTTTTAGCTCTGGTTTGAACTCAGCTTTAATCCAAAAATGGTTGGAAGCTTAGTTCGGCTCCATAAAATGGTTTGATAAAATTGGTTTAGAAATAGGTTTTAATTGTTGCTCTAAAAATTGCATTTAACTTGTAAATTGCATAAGTAATTCTCTATAGATCCTTTTTGAGTGAATCCAATTTTGTTGGCTTCCTCTGTTAGTGTACTAAATGGTAGAATAGGTTTTAGGCATGCCACTGTTTTCAAAACCTTTGTGGGTGTATTTTGTTTGTGCTCTTTTGCATGCATTTGAAAAATCATAGAAAATGCATACTAGCTCCAAATGAGGTGAATCTAATTGTGTTATTCATCTCATTAGGTGCTTTGTTTACCATAAAAATCCCAGGTGCAACACCTCTTTGGAAAATTGTGCTTAAAAATTTAATTCGGATAAACAATAACCGATTTGAATTTTCTAGCATTTTCCTGGCTGAGCAGAATTGTTTTGGCCATAACTTTTGCATTAAGAATCCAAATCAATTGGTTCTTATTGCTAAATTCTTTAAAAATCATGCTCTTGCTGCTGTAAAAATTTCAGAGCATTTGGAGAACGTTTGCTGTTGAGTTTTTTCAGTTTTCTTCGTTCTTATCGGTTCTTTTCGCTTTCTGTTAGGTGCCGACGAGTGCGTTGATCCCGTGAGTGATCCTCTACAGCTTAGTGAGCAAATCCAGAAAGGCAAGCAGTTTGTTCATATTTATTCAATCCCATTACTTTAAAGTCTAATACTTTGTATTCAACTTATATGTATGCATGCTTATGTTGTTGTTAAATTATCGATTAGTTGATCCTATAGATGCATACTCTGTAGGAAAATGTTCAATCTCTACTACTAAGGCTAGGATTATCTTGCTGGGATTTAGAGTTCGATGGATGGACTCTTATCACTTAGTAGTTTACGTTTGATATTGCTTAGAAATGCTTAGATAACGGTAGAGATGGGCGGTTGTCGACTTATGTCGATGACCTTGATCACACAAAAACTATTATTCCATTATGTCCAGCACTTGTGCTTTGTTACTTTGTAAAGAAATAAAAATGAAAACAAAATTGTTATTGACTTGGGCACAATGGATGTTGGTGTGATCTCATGGTGTGTGGAATGGTGCCTAAGTCCCTAAGGACCGAGTTACTTGGGCCACTAAACTGAGCAATATTGCGTGCTAACCACATGAAGGTATTGGGAACCCCTCTTGACTTAGAACTTTTGGCGGGTGTTAGCTCCGAGTCGCATGGTGGTTGTGTGCGTGTGTTGTGTGAAAAAGAAACTTGTGATATGTGTTGGGTGAGCGGGAGTGGAATCCGGTCAGGTTCTCCACACCGAAGGGCATGGTAGTTGTCCGGGAGCTTTACCCTACGTGGTAGTTGACTTTCGGCTTTACCATGACTTTGTCTCAACGTATGGGTTTCTATCCATACGGGTGACTCGTAGTTAATGCACAATATTGGAACTGTCTTGTAGGACTTAGCCGTGCCGGCATACCAAAGGAAGTGTGCTAAATAGCTTGGCGAAAAGACAGTCTGTCATGTGGGTACATTGGTACACCCCTGCAGGGATAAAACTATTCGAATAGCCTTGTCCTAGGTTATGGACATGCTTGGCAAGGTCACTCAAGAACTAGACTCAACATTTAATTAAAACTTGTTGAGTGGTATGAATTGGGTAATTCATTCTATTGTTGTGGTGACTATTGGGTTAGTCACTTCCAGGTTGTCTTTACTGTTGTTATTATTATTGTATCGTTGTTACTTCAACAATTAAAAATGCTTTGTCAAATTGCTTTAAATCTATTACATTATTGCAAATGTAAACTTGCTTTATGCTAAAATGAGCCTAAAGCCTTCCACTTACATAAAGCTTGCATGTAGCTAACTATAGGCTGTTACCCTTATACGTCAGTCTTGTGAGTACATTTTTGTACTCATTTGCTTTGCTTAACTTTAATTGTTGTAGAGGAAGAAGTGGAACCCCAAGGGATGCACTTTTGTGAGATGTGCTGCGGGTTTGACGACTAGGTTGGTGGCTTGGTCGGTTGCCTTGTGGGCTAAAGGCAAACCGTATGGCTTTTTTTATTGCCATCTTATGGCTTTTGCTTCCGCTGTTTACTTTAGTTGTTTAACTCTTTAGTTGTTTAGTTGTTATTTGGCCGGTCGGCCTCTTTTGTAATAACTCTCTATTATGTTCGTCCTTTGATTAATCTAGTTCGTGCTTTGGATCTATGTTTGTATGGAATTGATGCATGACTTTGTAAAAGGGTGTATGTCTGACACTTACGGGATGTACATATTTTCTCGAGCACGGGATATTTTGTTTGTGATGCTAGGGTCGGTGGTACGACTAAGCATCCCAGGCCAAATACCCCGGGGAGGCCTCACACCAAGGCCCCCTCCCTCTCTGTGCCCTAGCCGCCCCTGCACCCCTCCCTGCACTAGCCACCTCCCACTGTTGCCCCTCGTGCTGTTGTTGTTGGCAACATCAAGGAGAGGAGGAGGTCCAGCAAGGAAGGAGGAAGAAAGAAGAAAGAAGAAAGAAGAGGAAGGAAGGAGAGAAAGACGGACGGAGGAGGAAATTAGGGCTTGGTGTTCATCATCCAAATTTCATGGGTAATGATTTGGCCAACCTTGCTTTGATCTTAGATTGACATTTATTCAAGGCTTAGATTAGTTTGGTCGCGGGAATCGTTCGTTTTGGGATGCCTTAGTTCAGTTAATTATACTACAGAATCTTACAGAGGAATTTTGCGGTATCTCTATCCCGAATCATGGTTTTTCCTAGTTAGAAAATTTGTAGATAATTTCCCTAGATTTCCCTAGAGTCCAAGATCATTAAATTTGGATAAGCGAGTAAAACGTTATAGCCTCGAGAGTTGTGAAGATTGCATAAATACATATATTAGATGTGGAAAGTAAATTATGGTCATAACGAGGTTTAGCTAGATAAATCTTTGTATATTCTAGAAATATTATGGTTTGCTATTTTTCATGTTGTAGAAAAATAGTTACGAAATTGTGAAGTCTACTGTTTCATTAAATTCCAGTATAACCTTCAGGATTGGAAACGAGGGCCTAGATGAGAAAAATAAGAGGATTTTCATAACTAAGATATTGTGAGGAATTTCGTGTAGATTCCATAAAACATAAAGTTTAATATATTTGGAGTCCATTCGCAAACACTATAACGTTTGATCACCGGGACAGCGGGTAGGTCGTCCGTGAAGCTGAGTTAAGTGCGCTAGGATTGCTTGTATGTGCGATAGTGTTTTGGTTGTTGTTTGTGTACTGGTGTGGCATGTTTTGAGATATATTATTGATGTTTGTCCAGAGAGTTTTGCTTCGAGTTTGATGCCACCTTGGCATCGTCCCGTCTTTCGTGGCTAAAAGACAAGTACATGGTAGAGCGGTAGACAATGGTTTGTCGGTCCTTGTCTTTGCAATTGAAATTATATGATAATTGTTTATGCTTATTTTCAATGGCATAATAATGACAATATGACATGATGATGACATAACCATGGGGATGACATGGCAATGATGATAATGGATAACATTGATGATTAATGAACATTGTTGCATCATTTGCATTACATCGAGCCAGGGCAGTGAGTACTGCCATGTACATGGCTAGTCCGGTATGCTCTTGATAAAATCCTATAGAGGAAGGGACCCCATCCTAAAGAAGATGGGGGAAGAGTGGTTCATCAACGGGTGATCACTCCGCTATACTGGTATCAGCTGATGAGTTGCATTGCATTTGCATACATGAGAAGTTAATGATGTTTTAATTGATAGATGAACTGTTTATTTATGGTTCTATTTTGTATTTTCTGAGTCGTGGACTCAACCTTACTTTGTTATTGATTTTGTTTAGGTGACCATTGATGGCGACATGCATGTGATGGAGAAAAAGCACCTTATATGTTTGAATGAAATTTGATTTGATTAGAGTAGATAATTGGTTTAAATTGAAATGTGTCAATTTGGAATGAAAAGAGGTTAATGAGGCTCGGCTCGATAGTGGCTCGTTAGCTCGCTTTTAAAATAACCACTTTAACAATAAATAAAATGATTTTAAGTCGAGCTATGTCAATTTCGAATGAAGTTCGATAATAGCTCGTTAAGCTTGATAGCCATCCCTAGATGGAGTACCACACGTGCATCGCATGCACTGATCACACAAACATTAGCTATTTAGAGTGATTTCATTTAAATCTGGTGACAATGATTATTCTGCTTTACATTTATTCACAGACTTGGTTATTAATTAGTTTATATGCTTGAGACTTTAATTGTTTTATTACTAGTTTATTTATTATCCTTGTTGCTATCCTATGTACCGGGAGAATGGTCCCAGCATTCCTTGGGTGCGGATATCCCAACCATTTCTCGGGTGTGGGTATCCTGGTGTTTCTCGATGCACGTGTATCTTGAGCGTCCTTGGCGTGTATGACCAAGCTGTGAACTTTTATCCTTATGCATGTATTATGTTTTAATTGATTCACATGTGACCCATGGACGAGTTTTTGTTCCATGCATACGTGCTGGAATTGTTTTTTAATGAAGGTTTAAAGTAGTACTAGAGTAGTTAGGTGACATTCTAGAATCAGTGTTGGAATCTCCGCTAGGCTCCACCGAGAAAATCTCCTACCCCCGGTGAGCTCTTGCCTCACCACCCATGTCATCTTGTTCCTCTTTACTCCCTAATCATGTTACCCCTCTCATTTTCAGATTTTTCCGCCAAGAACCATCTTCTTCCTGATTTTCAGCTGCTGCCTCCACCATTGGCAATTCTTCCTCCCCGGTAAGCCTCTCGCCTGAGCGTGAGCGTCTTAAGTATCCTCAGAGAACCCTCTTCCTCACTACACCTGCCATTTGCAACCCAGACTCACCGAGGAGTGCTGTCATCATTGACCCCTCCATCACCGCCATTGCTCACCGTCGTTTGGCCACCACGGAGCTTCTGTGACATCACCGACTGCACCTCTGTGTTCGTGGTGAGCTTTTGAAGCTTTTGCGCTGCTCGCCTTAGCTCCTCACCATCGTTAGCACCGTCCCTGTAGTAGCTCAGGCTGCGCCGTTGCTTTTTCTCGCCGTAGTTCCTGTACCGATGACTTTTGGTCCCTGAGCCGGCACCCGTAGCATCATGTTGCACTCCTGAAGCCTTCCCAGCTCTCAATGCCACCTCTTTTGCTTTCCCACGCCGATGTCATCGCAAACCCAAGAGACTTCGCCGCCTTCCTCCGCCGCGTCGTCGTCTCCATCCACCTCTCTGCCGCCATGACTACCCAAGTGATCACCGTGGTCTCCACTGTCCATTCCCGAGCTTGTTCATGCCCCTCCAGCACTCTCTCATTGCCGACAAGCTCACCAAGCTCTCGGCCATGGCGCTCGTCCCCTCTCTCTATTTTCTCTCACCGACAAGTGGGCCCTATGAGGTTTAGCGCTAATGATGTTGTTAAGATTAGATTAGTTTGTTTAATCCTATCTTAAGCTTAATCAGTCGCTCATGCCGGGGCCCAGTTCATTAAGTTAATTAGAATTCTAATTTAAACCGGTATTAAGGCCTGAGTTACTAACATGTGGGTCCCACAGCCCCATTCACGCCTCTGTGAACCTGGCACGCCGTGGACTCGACCCCAACCTATCAGTCGGATGACACAATAAATGTAGATTTTCCTTTAGAAAGAAAAATGAAAATCCCTCCGCAACATTTTCTCTTTTCTTTTTTTGGACTCCAAATCATGAGCTTTCATATGTTGCAGTTGAACTCCAAATTAAGTGAAACTTGTTTCTAAAATTATCTAAAATCATGAGCTTTAATAATATACTAAAATATTTTAATTTTCTGTCTGTTTGAACTTATTTGTGTCTCATGGTTTTTATCGATTATGTACCGATGTTCTGGAATCGTACGTAGTTGATCCAGAGCAAGAACCAGTGTTAAACGAGAAAGGCAAGCACCCTCCTTTGACCATATTGATCCATATTTAAATGTTATGTATATTGTTTGCTCAAAATATTATGCCTGCTTAATTTGAGTAAATTGCTATGTTATTGTTTAGTATTATTTCATTATCGCCAATTATTGCATTGATCCTACCTTGAAAAGTTGATACCGTTACTGTTGTCACCCTAGGAATATTATCCACTATTAGCAATAATATTTGTGAAATTTTAGAATAGTATAGGAGGCTTGTGCTTAGTCGTGCTTAGGTCAATAATGGTACAAACAGTGGGATTCGGTAAAACAAAGTTTTGGGTACTATTGGAAAGTGTTTTTCCAAAATTTGGATAGAGGGCTTACCTCTGGTATTTTGGATAAAAATGTGAAAGTAAAATGGTTTCGGACTTGGGCGAGTTATTTGTTGAGACCGGTGTAGTTTGCACGAGAACTCGGTTTGTGTTGGTCTCTCCCGGGTAATTAAGGACTACTTTGATGCCATTGACCCAAGAATTTTCAGTGCAACCACATGTTTCGAATGGGTTGGACCTGGCCAAGTAATTTACCGAGTCTGAGCATTAAACCCGCAGGATGTAGTCGGTAGGCATTATATGGGTTGTGCAGACAATGTCTATGTCTGTAGGGCACTTGCATTAGACGATTGTAAGTGATGTCCATGTCCATGCAAGTGTTACCATATCTTGAGGAGTTAGCTCATAGGGCGGGTTGATGTAAGGGTGAGGTATTGTAAAGACTTTGTTGTGATCTACTTCATCGCACGCCCAAGGAAGCGTGTCATGGCCGACTGTATAAGTTGACCACATCGTGTGGGTAAACTTGTACATCCTCTGGAGAGTGAGATCTTAAATCTATTCAAATAGTTGTGTCCCCAGTCATGGACATCGCTTGGTGATACCACACTTGGTTAGATTTTCTGGTTTTCTCTCAAAATAGTTCTATTGGGAATTGGTGATATCGCGTAAATGAATCAAAAGTAATGTTATGGCAAAGGATAGTCATGGATCACATCTAGTATATTCTCATATGTTATTTCATATTAAAGACAAATGGCTTTATAAAGTTGCTCTTTAAAGGGTAATATATCGGTTGCAAATAAAACTCGCTTTAAGCAAAAGAATCCGGATAGGATGGCCATCCTTTGATATAGCTTGCATATATTAATACCTTTGATATAAAGTCTTGCGGAGTACATTCTTATACTCACCATTGCTTGTCGAACAATTGCCATAGCAAGAAATTGAAGACCCGCGTTCGACTATTGTTACGCCGCGGGAGTTGGAGATGATGTTAGTGTCGAATTCTAGGGCGTTAACCCAATCAGTTGCCCATGGGTTATGACATACCACGTGGGTTATTTATCCCAAATTATAGTTTATTTCCACTGCAAGTACTCTTAATTGTGATCTATTTGACCGGTCGACCCTATTGTGTAAAACTCGGTCTTAATGGCCTTTGTTCAACTACTTAATATTATGTGTTACTATGTTTTATTTACTCGTTTATGGATGTGATTCAATGTTGTAAAATGTGTGTGCTAGCGAGGACTAGCACGGTATACACATAGAATTTGGAATTGAATCTCTGGGTCCGACATATATTGTAGATGAATAGGATTAAGATATTGTAATCTTTGGGAAATGTAAATATATAGTAGGTAGATAGGATTAAGATATTGTAAACAATGAGATTTCCAATTAATATCATGCTACGAAATAGTATATGAGTTATGTCTCTTATCAAGTTGCATGTTTGTACCCATCGTCTCTTTTTTCTGGGCATCATGCATTTTTTTTTGAAGTCCGGGATTTTCCCCATCCGGTCCACATTAAAGAAGAAGAAGCACCCTACTCGCGAGGCGTCTACGGGAGCAGCGCTCGAACCGTAGCGGGCTAGAAGCCTAAAGCTCCCCTGTGCCACTGTGCCCCAGCACAGCCCTACCACTTGAGCCCTAGCTCAAGCCTTAATCCCGGGTGAGACACCACAAATTCGAGCCCCCAGGCATCGAACTCGGGTGGGCATAGGCGGCCACGCCGCAGCTAGCCAACTGGCCGAAGCCAGCTTCTCACATTTTTTTTTGCTTGTTTAATTTTCTTCATGAATTTCGAGATGATGATGTGGCAGTCAACGTGGCGGGAATCGCCCATGATACCAGTCTAGGGATGTGATTTGCATAGTTTTGATATTTGAGGGACAAATTCTAAACGGTATTGGAGATAAGGGATGAAAATTAGACTCCGAAAAGAGTTGAGGGACCACATATATATGGACTTTTTCCATTTTGTTGAGGGACTACATATGGACTTTTTCCACAAAATTTCATCTATAAATGTAAGTGCATCTAAAAAGGTTGAAAAGTTTGACCTGAGTTACAAAGGACGGTTACCCTTCCAAACCTTTATACATATTAATTGTTGGAAGCCCTATAATCCTATGAGGAAAAAATAGCTACAAATTCCCTAATTAATCAGATAAAATTAAATAGATCTAATTCCTCAACTAATGGACCATCCTATTATAATGGCTTAGAAATCAGGCCTACAAGTTTGATAATTCAATTCAAATATATAAAACTAAAAGGCAAAATTGGCTATAGGATACCGTTATTTTGTGGCATTTGCTGTGGTACACTGAAAATTCAAGCCTATGCTGAAACACATTGCAAAAATGTGGCTCTTTGCTGTAGGACACTGTGCCCATCATAATATCATTTTCGGGTGAGCTAGGAGAGAGAGTACTATGACGAAATTTGCATTATACCCTTTAGGTCGGAGCCATTTCATGTAGTGGTCAGCGCTCCGTCAAACCACCTTAGTCACCCATTCCCTCTCACCTGCATGGACCATCGAGTTCGTGCTATTCGGTTCAACCAGATCCAAATATGTCGAGGAGTAACCATTGTCATTTACGGAAATCTTTCTCTCTAACTCAGCCAGAAATGATGTTATAATAGACATGGTGTTCTATAGCAAAGAGCCACGTCTTTTCAGTGTGTTTCAGGAAATACATGAATTATCACCATCAAATAGCTAATTTTGCCAAAGTTAAAATGTACTTAATTTTAGTTCTTATTTTTTTTCAGAATATATATTCATCTAAGTTTCAAAATAACATTGACATTCAATATGAAATTAAATTAGTAATATATAAATTCATATCCGAAAATGATTATAAAATGGAGTTAACTTAAATACTGAAACAACATTATTTCATGACTAAACTTAAATTGGACAATTATATTCATTAAAAATTAAGAAATACTACTAAAATATGAGTCGCAATTATAGCCCCCATATTAATCCTAGGAGGGAAAAGTCCTATAGCTTTGTATATTAATATGAAGAAAATAACTGCAAATTCTCTAATACGTCCACCCAATGGTCTTACCTCGTAATGGCTTAGAAATCTAGACTACAAGTTCGATATTCGGTCAAGAACCCACATGTCATGTTTGAAATAAAAATTGAATTGAATATGAATATGAATAAGTACAAACTAAAATGTAATGATATTCTGGACTAAAATAAATTCTTTAATAAAATAAATTCATTTTCAAGTATTTGAATTGAACTTGAATAAGTAAAAACTAAATATATTGAATTTCTCGATTTTTAACAATAAAATTTGAAGTCAAATAAGTTCGGAATATATGAACTAAAATTTGTCAAAAAGTTAAATATAATTATTTTTATTTGAAGAACGTTGTAATTATATAAAGTAAAAAATTTCAAGTAATAAATCCAAAACAAAATGGAATTCGGAATTAAATTTTGAAACCACATTAATTTATGTTTGTAAAAATAAATTTAATCGTCATTATATTAAGTAAAAATTAAATTAAATCTCCTCATAAAAATTAATCTTTCGCTAATTTATTGAATTCAAAATTGAATTAAAAATATATATGTAAGAGTAAATTTCTTAAAACTTCACGTGCTCTCTCTAAACACTCGTAAAACCACACGTTTCACAAAAACATTTTCAAGGAACTGCACATAGTTTGCCAAAATGTATTAGAAAATCTAATACTTTCTGAGCCAACAGGTTATGACAGCATGGGCCCTCCTACAATAGAAACAAGACACAGGCCGCCAGATGATATGTGCGGTTCATCTGCCAACCAAACTAGATTTGTGGCTTTTGTGACTGGGCCATACTGTCATTACTTGTTGGCCTGGACAAGATTCTGATTTCTGAAACATTTCCGCAAACTATACTGTGATTAATGAACTAGTAGCTGCTAATGTGAGCAGTTTAATTTTTTATCGTATGTCTAGAAAGCACGAAATGGCATTACAAGTTCTCCACGGAACGGCCTCAGAAACGACTACGCTTACGTCGGGTGGCCTGAAGCCCGGACACTTGGCAGGCTAGTACCTTGCATGGTTGTGACACAATATTCCGTCTAACGAAGTCTAGTAAATACCATGTCGTGGATTACCAACTCATATAGAAAAATATCATATACCATCAAGACTGAAATTTGCTAAACAACAGAAGCACGAGCACCCTGATTGGTGAAGAGAAGAGAAAATGCACAAGATAGAGGGTACCCTTTCTTCCACCATGATGCCTTTATTGAAAGACGGCCTTGAACGAAAATGGCAGTAAATCTAACCCATCAAGTATCAGCCGAAAATTAACCCCTCCAATTCCTGCACACAGCATGTCATGTTTGTTCGTCGACAATGGCAAACCAACACAAAAATTTCTCGACAGAACAAAGTCGGCAAAATGCAGATCGAAGCAAATGAATTGTTTCTCGTACCTCGTCAATTAGCAGCCCAACAGCCAGGAAGAAGAGAGAGAGAGAGTTCCCAGGAGACCACTTGAGATACATCAGACGCTCAGCTAGCAAAAGTGCAGAGCTGTTCAAATGAAATCTCTCGATCTGTGGTATCAATGCCTTGGAATTAAGCTGCCTCTACACTTTTGGCGTTGGTTTGGCCAGTGTTGCTTTACTTTCTCTAAAGCATAACCGTGCACGAATGATTATTTGCTTGTAGCTGGAGTTAAAGATATTTTGAGTACAGGTCGCTTGTTCACTCAAAAAAGTTGATTCGTTAAGAAGTAGGGACAAGGCAGCATCTTGTGTCGCCAGTAGTCGGCGCGCGCGCGCGAGGTGAGATTGCTGAAACAACCTTGTGTTGAGTGTTGAGTGTTGCTGTTACACATTACGTATGGAATTAGATGCAAGACTTATCTACAAACAACCAGTGAGATTAAATATACCTCCTTCTTTTAAGAGGACTAGAAAATCCCACAATAATCGTTAAATCAGAAGAAAGCAAAACTCCTGGAAATTCTCTCCTTAATCGAGAGAAAAATAAAGATCTCACACGTCTATTAGATGGCCCACGTATAATTATAACGGTGAGGATATATACAAACAACTAGTGAGATTAAAGGTACCTCTTTCATTTAAGAGGACTAGAAAATCCTACGATAATCCTTAAATTAGAAAATAAAATAAAATTTATAGAAATTTTCTCATTAATCGAGACAAAAAAAAACATCGCACACATCTATCAGATACCCATATATAATTATGACGGTGAGGATGTCTCATACCTAGTGCTATATGTATCTATCACGTTAGTAGAAACCAAGCTATCGTTTCCAAAATCAAAGTGCCAAATAGTCACCGAACTCTCCTAATTAGACTATCAACCGAGTCTGACTCTTGTAATGGAGCTATTGATGTATCCGATTCCAACAATAATCACACTGTTGTTGTATCCAAATAAAAAAAGAAAAGAAAAACATAAAACCTCTATACTCAGCCAACAAAGCATGACTTGCACAAGTACATCCCACCAATTCAAATCCCTGCTGAAAAAATAGCTTTTACCATCAAATTGATTTCAGCTGATCAGATTTGATGTCAAGCACTTTTTACATCAAGTCGATCAGTGGATCAAACTTTATGTCAAGAACAAGGTATGCTTATAATCTATGTTTAATGTGCTTATACTTCCTTATAATCTTCCGTTTACTCATCTCATAAGCATCTCGCCACACTGATTTTTGTAATGTGCAGTTACCAGTGGATTCGGGTTTCCATCATCCGTATCGAAAAGATTTCTTATACTTCTAATCTTCCTGTGAATTAATCCACCCCGTAAGATATACTATACAATATACCAACAAAATACTTGACAATGTAGAACATATAACATCAATAGGTACTTAGTGAGGAGTCGTTATAACTATGTGATGTAGTTAGTGAGGAGTCGTTATAATTATGTGAGCCACCTTATGGACACGTAAGATCTTTTAGTTTTGTGAGATTTTCAGCGTTATTAGCATAGGAGTTATGACTGGCGAAAGTGAGCTTAATTAGCACTAATTAGATGATAAATTAACTAATTTGATTAACTATCACAATTTGGAGTGCTTCCATCCGCGACCATTCGGTTGATTGAGCACCGCTCATTTATCCGTGAACTATCTGTAGTTCTATATATTATAGGAAACATGGAAGTGAGCTTAATTTGCACTAATTCGATGATAAATTAAATAATTTGATGAACTATCAGAATTTGGAGTGCTTCCGTCCGTGACCATTCGGTTGATTGAGCACCGCTCATTTATCCGTGAACTATCTGCAGTTCTACACATTATAAGAAAATGACTTTAAATTTTCAAAATATATGTACTCACACGGTAAAGTTTCTTTTATTCCATATGTGTGGCTGATACAAAGTTAATTTGGATATTACGAATATTGAAACTCAAACAACATATTGATATTCATATTAAAAAGCCTTGAGGCATCACATGCAGTTGAACACATGTAGCTGGAAACAAGATTTATGACATGCATAGAGAGAGCATCAAGTAGCAGCATAGCACAAGAGACCAAAGGCGTAAAAAGGAAGTACAAGAAGTATTAGATGTAATTTTTTTAAGAGTTAGTGCAATTACCTTTTTAAGATTTTCAGAGTAATTAGCATAGGGTTTACGAGGGACCAAAGTGAGCTTAATTAGCACTAATTCGGTGATAAATTAACTAATTTGATAAACTACTAGAATTCGGAACAATACATAATTGTATATATACGGCTTATTAGTCTCATTAGGAAATGAGATTAGGGACTATGTATACAAATACTCCCTATGTAACACCCTAGCTATGCGGAAGCCAAGATGCAACCTAATTTACTAACAACAATCAACATTATAAATTTTTCTCAACAAATCAACATCTAATGACGACTAAACTTCATCACAAAACAATTTTGATAAATTAATTAATATAATTTCAGCAAGGATTTAAGTACTAAATTCCAATTTATAACAATTCATTCAAGTGGAACGTTATCAAGAATACATCCGGATATTTTAAACCATCAACTAGCATGAAATAACTTTAAGGACAAACAATAAAGATACCAAGGATTCAATTATTACATTCAATAATTTTCAAATGAATGGTAGCAACAAAAATATTATTTTAATGGTGAAGAATGTGATAATGTGGATTTCTCCATGTGATCTACTCCCTCCTAGGACGCATCGTCCTCAATGATCACTTAAAAACAAAATTTGTAAGAGTGAGTCCAAGACTCAGCAAGTACGAAAGAATGGCATAAGAAACATTGAATTGAATACAAATCATTCTCAAATTATCCCATACATATGAACATACTATGAATGCGATGCAAGATGCATATGACTCTACTTCTCTTCTGCATATACCGGTATAGCCAATGTAACACTCGTCGGTATTCACTCATGCCCGTATTATCAAAATACGGGGATCCAAGGCTTGTATGAAGAATCTTTCATACGGGGATCTAATTGCCTATATTGAAAATATGGGATCTCAATACCCACTCCTGTGGGTTAAGCATGAATGCTTGAAATGAATGTAATGAAATGAATTGAAAGGAATACTTCCATACTTTCAAATTGATATCAACAATAAACAGAAGTATGTAACAATGGAAAAGTAGGTAAAACCAATCCCAAGGTCACTTCGCCTACAATAAATAATTTACTCAAAACAAGTTTTGACAAGATGAAACAACGCTATTTACAACGCTCTAATCCGCACTCCCAAAAACCCATACTTGAAATAATTATTTTACTCAAGCGAAACGACGAACTAGCAGTAACTCAAATCTGGACAACGACCTTCTAAAATACATATCTCCTATTTTTCTTATCATAAAAATTCATTTTTAGTCTCTCTGGAAATTTTATGAATTTGTCTACAAAATTTAAGTTGACGGGATCTCCTAATTCTGCCTTTAACTAATTTTAACACCAGATGAAAACCATTGTCAGAAACCGACAGACAAACTGGATAGCAGCAATAAAATAGCTATAACTTTCATTCGGCTAATCCAAAAATTATATTCTTTAACATTCTGGAAAGCTAAGAGAATTTTCTACAAAAGTCATATTGGTCGACATCCCTGATCCAGCTGTCATACAATTTTAGTGTATTAATTAATACGACAACTATAGCTTGACAGAGGTTCTGGACAGCAACAATGCAAAATTCATATATGGAGATCTATACATCCAAGTAATATGATCAAAGACTCTATGGAGAGCTATGGATATTACCTACAAAACTCTAGTTTGTGACCAAATAAGATTTCACCAATACATGGACCAAATCTACTGTGCACTACAAACTGTCTGCATCCGATCTGCTACCTGCAGTCAAACGTATAGACAAGAATTACTCTAAATCATAGAAAAATGAAAATATCCATGAATACCTCGTTGAACCCCGCTAAATTCCCCACGAGGACCTCTCCCCTTCCTTCTACCTCTTCCGCTTCCTTTCTCCTCTTGATCCCTTAGCAGCAGCTTCCACGATGAGGGCGCGGCAGGAGGAAAGGTCGCCGATCTTAGGGCGGCAGCAGGAGGAGCGGCGTGCAATAGTGAAATCTGATGAATGGCATGCTACAGTGCACATGCTACAGTAGATGCTACAGTTCCCCCCCCTCTCCTCCTCTTGGGCTTCGTGGACCAAAGACCCAAGGCCCAGGTTCTTGCACAACTACGAAAACCCCCTTTTTCTCCTTCTAATTTTCTCTTTTAAGCTATTTCCTTCCTTAGAACAATTTTGAGTATTACACCCTCCATCTGCACATAGTCTAAGGAGACTTTAAAAAGATTAGACTACCCCTAATTATTATGTCTAAGTACTATTTCCAATGCATGTATGTAGGGAATACAAAAGAAAGCCGGATATTTATTAAGGGTACAGAGGGAACAACACACTTATTTTGTATTGAAATATGAAATACGCCCTATATTTGTGAATAAGACCATTCAAAAAATACGCCCTATATTTTTCAACGGAGGTAGTAATAGAAAGAAGCAAATGTACATTGAACCTTTGAAAGGCTAAAGTGAGCTTAATTAGCATAGGGTTTACGAGAGACTAAAGAGAGCTTAATTAGTACTAATTTGATGATAAATTAACTAACTTGATGAACTATCAGAATTTGGAGCAATACATAGTTATATATGTGCGGCATATTAGTCTCATTAGTTAATGAGATTAGGGACTATGTATACAATAATAGAAAGAAGCAAATCTAAGTTGAACCTTTGAAAGGCAAAGCAAGAGATATGATTGAAGCTACAAAAGGAAGTTGAACAAGAAGAGAGAAGTAAACATGTTATGAACATTGTTTCAATCAAATCATGGATGTGGCGACTAAAATCCGAAAGACTAGCAGTAGATTAACGCGACATCTACATTCTAGCACCAAGAGGTCCCTTTAATGTTAACAGTTACTTACATGGATGAAAATTAGGAATTATATAGGAAACAAAAGTCCAATAACTAACTGAAAAGAAGTAGTAGGACTAGATAGCCACACCATTAGGCGGGCTATTTTGCTAGTTATATATAGCAAAGACTTAGTTTCCTGATTGCATAAAACCAAACAATTGTCGTGAGCCAGAGATATCACCCCACTTGTGAGGCTATGAAGGGATTCTAGAGGCAATTTTTTTTTTAAAATAATACATTTTTAAAATAGAATTACATAAATAAATACTCATTCAATAAAATTACAAAAAATAATCTTCTGTCGCTAATCCAAATGGCGACAAGAGCCCTGTCGCTAGCAAAACAGTGTCAAAGGTCCCTGTCACCATTCCAAATGGTGGTAGAGACTTAAGTCACCATTTGAAATAGCGACAAATTCCTGTCGCCATTTGCCAATTCCAATGGCGACGCAACCTGGTTTTTTTTTTAAAATTTTTTGCAGAGAATGTAGAGCTGGCCTTCAATTTTGTTGGCGCCAACGTACATGTCATTTCTATGGGGTCTACTCGTTTGTTTGGTCTGGGGTGTCACGATGCTGAGTCCCACACAAGGTTAGTCATACGCGCACCAACAACAAATGAGATCGGAAATCAACACAAGCATAATGTTAGTCATACAAAAATTAATATTTACATAATATGGGTCGTACATCTACTCACAGGCCCTCTTCAAGCATACTCCACGGGTGGCCCCAACCCTCATTCGGTGGTCTTGCGGCTCGTGCGAGTACGTCAAGGGGTCCGATGCTTGAACTACCCTAGAGGGGCGACCAATCTCCACAGGTGTGGCCAACCCCGACTGTGTTGGCTGGGACGGTGGAGGCGCATCAAGGAGCTGTGAAGCACCAATGGAGACCTATTTGGGACCGCCCTCCGGTTGTGAAGGCGCACTATCGTCAGGAGGAAACAGGACCTCGTTGATGTCGTAGTCCGAGTGTTGTATCCCCTACTACGCGGCTCGATATCCCTCCTCCCAATCGTGATGATGCCTTGTTAAATGGTAAGACATGCTAAATGTAATGCAAATGAAATTTGGAAACACGACGAGGGAGTAGTAACTAACCTGGTTGTTGCATCAGAAGGGATGTCCCCCCATGCTGCAGCCCCACGTATACATGGAACTGAGGTCATGTTCCAACAAATTGGCGTTAGTAGCAAAATCAGTTAGAAATCAACAAGCACAGGTGAGTGGTGAGTTGTAGAGCTGTATCTGCGAACTCGGTAGGTGTACACCTGGCATGGTACCACAACGACCCACCTGGGATGTCCCAGTGCAGAGCCATTATCGTGCAATTTGAGCCTGGCGCACTGTGGCTCACCCTCCGTCCACGTACTGTGTCGGCGCGTGATGGTGTGTCTACCACGCCTCTCGCCATCTGATAGGATGTGAGCTCGACGACACGCCTCTCGTAGTCCATGAGCCGAACCATGGACTCACTCAGCTCCTCTAGTGTCATGTCGAGGCGGTTCCCGATCCGACTATGAACAAACCTCGCCTCGACGTGCACCTCCCATCCGAGATCGCTCTATCAAGCATGAAGATATAGTTAGAACGCAATAACATGACAAGTAAAGAAATACTATGGAGTGCTCACTACGTACCGTGCGGTGGTACACAAAGTATGGCCATGGGTCATCCACAAACCGGACGCAACACACTCTCATCCGAGTGTTGTACCACTCGATGTAGTCATAGTACATTTGGTGGTTGTACGAGGCAGCCTCCTAGACCACATCATCCAATGCATGCACCCACTACTGCACCCATGGCTCCTTGCGAACTGCCCAACATGTGGTACCTGGGACACCCTTCCTAGTGTGCCTGGAGAGAGCAACATGACAAAAATGTTAGTACATAGGAAAAACGATTATGATACTATATTCAAGATGAACTTGCCTGTGGACATTTGGTGGCACTGGCTCTCCCTAGGAGACCGGGACCTCTAGCCATAGACTAAACAACCTCTTCACCCTGTGGACAGAGTATGCCTCCACGTAAACGTCATGCACCAATCAACTATGTATGAGCAAGAAGATGGAGTCTCACATGTACTGGTTGGATAACCCGTTGGGTGCACGGGCGAACAGCCTCTCGGCAGTGTACGGTGGCCAGATGATGTGGTTATCTATTAGCTGGTTGAACGTCACCACATAGTCCGAGTACGAGGCATTCGTAGTGACCGGTGTGAATGTGATCTATTCAAGAAGACAATACACACCTTAGCACATAGTGTCGAAACAAGTACAAAACAGACGAACCATACGAAAAACTTACTCGTCGGCGACACCACACCATAGCCATGGTACGGCTGTCAACGTTGTCATTGACATAGAGACTAAGGGGATACACCCTCAAGTCAATATGTGGCCATCCGATTTGGAATCATTCGAACGACCATAGCTACAGCAGGAGTGGGCATCTGAATAGTACGGAGCTATCCCGGACACTCTGGCAGGTGTCACAGAGGCCTCAATATGTCGCACACAGCATTGCCGGCCCCTAGGAAAACTGCTGGATCTCCTCTAGGTCTGCGTCCGCCAACTCTTGTGCGTACCAGATGTAGAGCTTGTTGACATTGTCGCTGTGGGATCCACAAAATAAGACCCACCCGAAGAGCCATACCAAGTAGGCCTCGAAGTGTCTATTGACCGTGTAGTCGGGGGCATTAGGGGCCATACCCTGTGGCTGCAAAATGACAAGGATCTGTTAGTAAGTTCGCTGAACAGAAAGTAAGCGCGAACACCTGAGAGGGGGGAACTTACGTAGAACTGGTAGAGCCACTTTAGTGAAGGCCTGTGCATACTCTCAAACACGCCGCTGTGCTGTAGCACCCCTGCAAACCTGGTGAGGAAGTCCACGCGCAATGTCAGCGCGACGCCATGCCCTTCCATAGGAGAGCCCGCGCTAGGGACACCTGTGAGGTACACAACGTCCTACAGCGTAGGAGCCATCTCCCCGTATGGAAGGAGGAACATGTGCGTCTCTAGCCTCCAACGGTCCACCAATGCCATCAACAGGCACTAGTCTTACGAAAAACAGCTTGACAAATGGATGTCCCGGTCATCCTCCCACATGGCCTCCACCATGCTCGCAAGCGGAAGCAAGCTGGACGCTCTCATCCTATGTCAAAACGATGTTGGAACCCACCGTGGATCAATCCAACATGCCCTCATTGGCATGCGCAAACGCAACGTGCCAAGCTCCATGGGTAACTCGCCAGGTTGGGGCTGGATGGTACTGAGGCAGCTACGGTGGCTGGCGTCAATGGCCAGGTCTAGTAGCTCGAAGGGTCATTGCGCAAAGCCTCCTGTGGACGCCATACCTGAAATAGTGTGAAACATAAAAGACAGTGATTACATTATTACTAATAAAAAAAATCAACAACGACATAAGCTCATTTTTGTAATTATATTAAACGCGCATTTATTTCGGTAATTCTATTAAAATAGAAACATTACCAACATATCTACAACTAAACTACACACACCTAAAAATATTTACTAGACTACAAAACAATACGTCTCAAACTATCTAATCCATTCAATTACTACGCCATAAAAAGTATCTACATGATTAACAACACATTTAAAACTAAACTACATAGACCTAAAAATATTTGCTACAAAGAACTACGCTACATAACCATACATCTAAAACTATCTAAACCACTCAATTACTATACCATAAATAAATTCTTTAAGACTAACCACATTTTTATAACTAAACTGCACATGCCTAATAAAGATGTACTACACCGAACTACACTACAAAACCATACATCTAAAACTATCTAATCTATTAAATTATGGACCTACTAGTTCCGGTTGCTAACCTACTAGGATTTTGAATTTAAATGTAAAGTTGCAAAAAAAAAACCTACAATGTGGGTGACTGCATCTGCACCTCCCTTTCTCCCCTCCACGGCTACGGATGGACAAGGCTTCGCTACATCTTCTCATCCCCTCTCGCCCCCTCTTTTCTTTTTTTTTTCAGATTAAAACTGAATGTAGGATGGATTTTTGGACCTTTTATAGCCTAGCCTCTATCACCATTTCAAATGGTGACAGGGACCTTTGCCATTGTATTGTTAGCGACAGAGCTCTTGTCGCCAATCCAAATGACGATAGGGGTCTGTCGCCATTTGGAATGGTAATGTAAGGTCATTTTTGTAATTTTATTAAACGAAAATTTATTTTTGTAATTCTATTTAAAATGTATTATTTAAAAAATATATTCTAGAGGCCGTGGGCGCCTAACCTACCGACCGTTGAATCCATGTTCATCATCCATATTCTTGGAAACTCATCAATGCAAACAAGATGATGAGAACTTTGATTTTGAAAGATAGCTCATCCTTTTTTTCATCCTATTGGGTAGTGGTTGTGTTATGCATCGCCTAAAAGAGCGAGAAGAGTTGTACCTAAAAAACATTCTAAAGTTTGATTATCAATATATTTAAAACTATCTAGATTAACTATCCTGAAACTATATCATTTATTTTTAAATTAAAAATACTTTCATAACATTATAATTTTATTAGTATATCTTAATATAAAGTTATAAAAAGCAATGGTCAAAATCGCATCTTGGAGACCTTAAAAAGTCAGAAACGGCAAATATAAAAATAACGGGTTGAGTTTCAGCTATACACTCATCGACTTACTGCTTTTTATAACCCATTCTAATCTTCTTATTTTTCTTACGGGTCTCTTACTGGTTGACCTTGTACTTTTGTACTTTTCTTTTTTAGATATCTCTTGTTTTTTATGTGCTTGTGCATTGACTTTTTTCCCAATCTACCTAATCAAAGTATACAAGAGTTACTCTTATGTATTGTTATGTTTTAGATATCCTGTTGTTGAAGGTAAGTTCAAGACTTAATGTACTCCTTATGTGGTTAGTCCAGTTGGTCATGATAGTGGTAACCAATAGACTCTTGGTAGGGTGGTGGAGTTTGTTGGAAGTTATGCGGTTTTAGCAAATATTCAAACATAATTCCATATATCCAGTAGCATATAATTGACAGAAGCAACATATAAGAATTGAATTTAGCATGTAAACTTCTCATGACAATTAAACAGGAAAATATGCTCAAAAGATAGAACAAGTGGGCAACTAAAAGCAGCATATTGCTCAGATTTAATTAGTTACTTATTGCTCTCAGATGTTAGGCTACTCAAGTATTAATACTTGGCCTCCTCGCCACTTAGGTCAAGTTTCAATCACAAATTAATTATGACAATTTCCCTGAAATAAATCAGGCCTTGAGCTCAAATAAAATCTTGCTAAACTAACCGGTCATATAAAGCAATTAACAATTCAATGTTCACTAGACTGCAAGAAATTGAGCCAACAAGACAAGGTAACAAGATACCAATTCCCAACGATATATCAGAGATAAAAAAGGATAACTCATAGTGAATAGACAAGCATGTAAATATATGACAAAACAGTAAACAACAAGTAATCTACAAGCTGAAGACCAAATTTATAACCAAATTGTCGTATTTAATCTCATAGTGACCTTATATCCTCATTGAGCAATTCACAAGCCCTCAATATTACCACGCAAAGTCACCCTGTGCTAGAGATAAATCAAAGACAAAATAATTTCAAAAGTACTAGCACGTCACACTTATGCACAGTAATAGTAAAGAAACAAAAGGTGCAAACTCATTGAGCAGATGGCACTTAAAGCCACCAAATCGACCGGCAAGGCACGCCAAGATGTTGTCTCAGAAATTCAATCGCCCCGCTGTGCCATGGTGTATGGACATGGTTGTTGGAGATATAATGTTGCTCTTCACAATTTGGGACACACCAATTGTGAAGTCAAGGTACAGGAAAAAATGCCGCACAAGAATAACCATAGGATGCACCGGCTGAGAGAACCAGTAAGCAAACCCACTAACACCGACACCTTTCTTCTCACCCAAAACACGTACAGAGCCGATTGGGGCCAACCACAACGGCGCGCCGTCCCAACTTCCTTAGCAACCTTGACAAGGAGGTGGTTCAAGGAGGCGGTTACGGAGTGCTCAAGGAGGATGAGACTAGACCTCACCACCAGCGACGCCGTGCTCAAATTGGAGAAGAAAAAAGATGGGGAAAATTGGAAGGGAGTGATTGTACGGTGCGGGCAAAAAGAAGAAGGAGAAGGCGCCCTTAAGAAGAGGAGGAGGATCCCTTAAGCCACCCATGCCTACGCTGCCATGGAGCGAAGAGAGGGGATCGATCCCCTCCCATGCGCAGCCTCTGGTCGGAGACCAAGTCTCCAACCTTATCTCTTCCCCTTCTTCCTATGATAGGTGGGCCCCACCTTTTCTTTTACTTTCCATTTTCTTCTTTTCTCAAATTGAAAAATTACAAAAAGGCCCCTTACATACAAAAATCCCCACCAATTTATCAATTTAATAATAGATGCTCAAATTCTTGTTTGATATACAACTGTTCGATGATGGGTACCTTGTGGGTTTGAACCCAAAGCTTAGCACTAAGGACTACGACTCTGCACAAACAAAGGACTTTGCCTTGATCTAATACCTTGGTGTGACAGTTTTTGCCCATGTTACATTCTATAGTAGGTGGCTCGCCCTTTTCCCTCTCGGGTTGGGACGTTACGGTCATATCCCTGTATATAGCTCATGAGTACTTAAGAAAATATACCCTTATCTTCCTTTGATCGCGCTTCACGATCATACTCACATAGGTGAATCCTCCAGGGAATCATGTAGGACGATTCCCGTTGCCATATAGGTGTTGAATTTATTAAGAGCTATTGCTCAACCTGTCATACAGATGGAGCACTGCAGCTAATGGAACCCTTAGATATGCTCTCTAATCCCACACAGCTTTTTGTCCTAGAGCCTAGTTCATGGGATCTCCGATCTCCTAGGATAGGTTACCACCAATGTGAGCCCTTACAAGGATATGAGCCCCCATTCCCTTCGACGCTGCAAAGATGGCCTTCCACGCCATTCCTTGAGTAAAAGGATCTGCCAAGTTTCTTTCAAACTAGATGTATTTTATGGTAATAACACCCGTCCCTCTAGTATGCCTTACTAACTTAAGTCGTCTCTTTATATGTTTTGAGGAATTCATATTATCATTCCTACTCTTCACCTTAACCAAAATGGTTTGATTATCGTAGCAGGTTACTATAGCTGGAATTGGCTTTTCTAGCACCGGTAGGTCAGATAGAAGTTATCTAGCTAGAATTGGCTTTTCTAGCACCGATAGGTCAGATTGAAGTTCTCTAATCCATTCTACCTCTACCGTCACGGAGCTAAGGACTACTAATTTAGCCTCCAGGGTGGACCGTGTAAGGATAGTCTGTTTTGAAGACTTCCACGAAATGGCCCCACCTGCTAGAGTGAAAACATAGCAACTCGTAGCCTTCATATCATCCGAGTCACTAATCTAGTTAGAATAACTGAATCCTTCCAAGACAGCCGGATGGCCTTCCCAAATTTATGGTCCCCTTTAGGTACCTAAGTACCCTCTCTAGTGCTGTCTAGTGATCATCTCCAGGATTAGCTATATAACGACTCAATCCGCTTACAACATATGAGATGTCAGGTCTTGTTGCACTAGTAAGATACATTAAGGACCCAATTATTTGAGAATATTTAAGCTGGTCTTTTCCATGTCCAGTGTTTTTATGTAGCTTAATATTTAGATCATAGGGTGTGGCTACTGATTTACAGTCTATGAATCCAAATATAGTTAGAACCTTGTCCACATAATGGGATTGTGATAAAGTAATCCTATTATCACCCTTTAACAGCTTGATGTTTAAGATAACATCAGCTTCACCCAGGTTTTTCATATCAAAGTTCTAGAAGAGAAAAGACTTAGTTCTGACATCGATAACAAAGCGCACGTTCCCGCGAAACCAAGGAGTGATAACCTCTGTTTTGCGTGAAAATGGAATGGAGGCAAGCGGAGGAAGATGATGACGCCGTTGTACGGCTTGTGTACTGTTGAAAATGGTGCGATATGGTGGCGAGATAGCAACGGGCTCGCAAAAAAATTGGTGGCAGTGATGGCGCCCTGGCGATGTGATACCGAGCAAAATGCGGAGGCGATAGGGGTAGTTGAGCTCCAAAACGGTGGGCGGAGGTTGTTTACCGTGGACGAGTGGCAGAGCCGGGGCGAGGGCGCTGCCGCACAGGCGCGTCGCGAGGGGGACGAAGGCACCTGACGCGTGGGCTCGGTGTGTCAGCAAGAGGGATGCGGGGGAGCAAGCGTGGGCTGGCTGGGCCATGGTGGCATGCAAGAGAGTTGGGCCGCAGCGTATTCGGCCCAAAAGGCGAGTGGGGAAATGGAATTTGGTTTGAATTTTTGAAATAGGTTGGAAACTTGACGAATTTTTAAATACAACAGAGGAGCTCCAAAAATTGTGAACATTTTTGTGGAGTCTCCTGACACAGTGAAGTTTATTGTGTAATTGTTTCAGAATTTTATCTGTTTTATATTGTTCTCGAAAATTATTTTAAGGCTACTGTTCATATGTGAAGCATTAATTCCAAAATATGCTCAAAATACTTTCCACATTTATTATCAGTATAATTATCCCAAGTTTGCATTTTTGGGATGTTACACCTTAAGAAGAGTAGGGGCACCACGACGCTGCCAACAGCCAGCCCTGAGCCGCCCATGCAAGTGCACTCAGCCGCCATGGAGGATCGATCCCTTCCGTCTTGTTGCTCTCGGATGGAGACCAAGTCTTCAATCTTATCTCTTCCCCTTCTTCTTATGATAGGTGGGCCCTGTCTTTTCTTTTACTTTCCATTTTCTTCTTTTATTTAATTGAGAACTTACAAAAGGGCCCCTTGTGTACAACAGCAGCTCCCAGACAACCTGGCTAGGCTATGCTCGGTGCTCGCCTCCACCCGCTTTGTTAGTGTTTGCTACCTTATTCCTACCTCCTAGCCGATGTGTGCCGCCGCTTGGAGCCACCCTCGCCTGGTCGTCTCACCACTAAGCCGCCCTCGCTCGACGCTCGGTTGCCCGATGACTAGTCTAGGATGACTCTAGGCCCGACTTCACATAGCCCGGACAGACTTGCAGCCAACGTTGGAGGGAAGATGGGGTTGGGAGGTGTGTGGGGAATTGAAATTTTTTAATCAATGTAAAACAAAGATTATTTAATATTTGTGTGAAAAAAGTGTAGCATTTCTTAACATAAAGCATGTTAACAAACTTTTTTGTTGACAGTGTTATAGTTCTTATCAAAATAAATGCTAAGAGTTGTATCCTTCAAGGTAATATAAAACAAATATTACTTTTTTAAGGGAAAATATTCCTTGTGAACAAAAGGAGTAGCATTAACACTAACAAAAGCTTGTCTAAATAAACATATTTCGCATGCCTATTCATGTACAAAATTCAATCGGTCAAGCATAAATGGTTCATGTAGCTTTGGAACTTAGGTCTAGATAAGTGATAACTACAATGGCCGCCTGATCACCCTGTTAGCACATCCGCTAGTTGACAACCATAACTAATTCAACTCAAACTCATTAATGGAGTAAATTCTCTGCTCCCTGCAGGGCGCTAGTAAGATTGAGAACTGTACCTGATGAATCATGGTGAATCGCTTTGAAGAAGTCCAGAAACAGAAAGCAACGACAATGGCAGTAAATCTAACCCATAGATATATCAATGGAAGGTTAAATCGTCCAGTTCCTGCACAACATGATATGTTAATACATCTTCTGGTTGTTCTTTGCGAGAATGTTAATACTTCGGAATTGACAAATCATTACATACACAATTCTTCTGACAGAACAGATTTGTAAAGATGCAGATGGAAGCAAATGCACGGGAAAACAAATTGGCTACCATTCAAAATAGAAAAACTAAGAAACACCGTGCTCTCTGAGCTAAAAGATACCGGTAACTAGGAAGCACCGAAGCAGAACAAGCAATACCTTCTCTTCAGAGAAGACCAGCTATAAGCGGAAACAACAGCAAGTCTAACCCATGATCAGCAGTAAGACCAACAATTCCTGGGAAGCACGATATGTTAGTACTCCCAAATTGTCAAACCACTATGTAATTTTTTTGTAACACCCCGGTTATTCGGAAGCCAAAATGTTACCTAAAGAACCTAACATACAACCATAATGCGGAAGGATTTAAACAATATCTCATCTAATGACATAAAGAGATCAAACTTTAATAGAACAGTGGCAGGAATATAGACCGATTCCGAATAATCATATCAAAGGGGTGATCAAGGATCACAAGCAGTACTTAATCAACCATAACATAGAGAATGATATCAACCACATCTAACTTTATTTATTACAGTTCATCACTTAACGAATGAAGGACAGAACTAAGTCCTATTATTGAAACTAGAGTATAGTGAGATGAATAATTAGTGCGTGTCTACTCCCTCCTAATAGAGCCATCATCAATGATCACCTAAAATAAACAAACAAACCAAGAATGAGTTCGAGACTCAACAAGTACAGTGAATAATTGGACATACAACAAATATGAACAAGACAACATCTTTAAAGAATATGAACATAACACCGAATGAATATATGAATGAATGGAATGAATGGATTGAATGAAATGAAAGGACTACACATATGCTTATACCGGTATAGCTAGTGACACACCCGTCGGTGTTCACCTAAGCTCGCATTTAACAAAATACGGGGATCCAAATCTTATATGAAGAACGTTTCATACGAGTGTCCAAATCTGCCCACATTGGAATGGTGGGTCTTACGTGCCCATACTGGAATTGATGGGTCTTTATAATCCACTCCCGTGGAGAAAACATGAATAATGGATGTATGGAATGAAATATGAACAATGAAAGACATCATCTCTAAACATGTAAATAACACATATGAATGGAACATAAACATTGAATCTTCTCATGGATCATAGAAAAATAAAATACGAACATCAAGCATTTAGCATTCACTAATCTCAAGAATATTAAAGTACTTGCCTTCCGTGTTGCGACGTGTTAGTAGGCAACGAAGGTGCCCCTAAACCCGAAGCCTCTCCGCCTACACAAGTAAGTACTCGAAATAAGAACAATATGGTACAGGACACTACCAGTAACATTCTACAACACCTTCCCGAACACCCAAGAATTAACCAATAGGCCTATTCTGAAAACAAACAACACCATCACAGAAACACATTTGGACAGCAGCACGGAATAACCCATAACTATTGATCTGGGACACAGAACGAGGTGAACCCAGATCCTACGGAAACTTAACGAACATATCTACAAAATTCTAGTTGACAAGATCTCCCAATTCGGCAAAAATAAAATGCTAACAGGTAGATGAACTTATAAGACAGATTCTGTCTAAACGAAAAAGACAGCAGTAAAGAACAGAGCACAAGTTTTGATCTACAACTCCGATTAGGGCATTCTTTATCATTATGGAAAGTTTATAAAAAATGATAAAATAACCTAGTTGGGTGGAAACCCTGAATTTGCCTTTAACTTAATCAAATCTTAAAAGACAAAATGGCAGATCAATCATGTCAGAATTCTAGACAGCAGGAATGAAACTATCATAACTTTTGATCCATACGTCGGAATTACATGTTCTTGGCGGCCACGGAAAGCTAAGAACATTATATAAATATCTCTAGGAAAGGAAAACCTCCAATTCGGCCTCTAAGAACCCAAAATTTGCCACGCAATCTACTAGACAGAACTAAACTACAACCGAAAGAATTTGATCCAATCAATTCTAATCGAATTCGCCTCTACTACTAATCAAACAACGAAGAACGACATCCGTTACCCTTGTAGATCCCAGGAAGACGATGTACGATCCTTGAAGACGAAGATTCTCCTTCTCCTCACCCTTTCCTTCCCTCCTTTGGCCGACTACACTGCTGTCCTTCTCCTCTTTTCCTCGCGATGGCCGGCAGTGGGGAGCTTCGATGGCGAGAAGGGGAGGCACCACAGTAGGGACAGCAACCAGGGGGAGAGGGGCGGCACCAAGGGGAAAAGGTTTGTGGCGGCTTGAAGTGGGAGAGGGGGAAGGGGCGGCTTGGGGGTTAGGGTTAGAAGGGAGGGGGGGGGTCGGTTTGGGCTTGGGGCCCATGGCGCCTCCCCCTCATGGGCCCTTGTGGCCGGCCACAAGGCAGCTCTAGCCTAGGCCGGAGGCCCAGGTTCCAAAATTCCCCCAAAATCCTTGAATTTTCAATTAATTCCCTCTCCGGATTAATATTCTCTCTAATTTAAAGTCTGGGGTGTTACATTCTACCCCCCTTAACAGGATTCGACCCCGAATCTACTCACCTACCTTCCCGAAAGAAAACTGCAATTGGAATGAAACAATGACAAACACACACCTGTTGCGAACGAATCCGGATATTGTTCACGCATATGAAAACTCCATCTTCCAAGTGGCTTCTCTCTCGAACCGATGAGACCACATCACAAGGATGTAAAATGACGTCTGTCCTAACACTCAACCCGACCCTTCCAAGTACACTCATCAGAAGAGGATCGAGGGTAAGACCTTACTTGATGGTCAACGTCTTTAATGAAATCTCAAACTTCGAATGGCTTAGTTACTCACTCAGCACCAGAACACACCAGACGTTGCGTTCTTCGCGTATGGATCTGAGACGGTCAAAGCGATACGCCGACGTCCTAATTTCTGCAGCTATCAAAAATGAATGAATGCACCTGGGCCAAATCTCCCCTTTGGTACAAAAGCACACAATATGCTCAAAATCGAACTCTTCATCTAACAAGAGACACCTCCTTTAAACAAGAATGCACAACAGAACTGGTTCTTAAACCACTGATTCACAAAGAGAATCCAACTGGAAATAGAGAGTTCTCATCGCATCCACGCAATACTAACTCTCCACCAAAAGGGTAAAACCCCAAATTTGACAATTCATCACAAAAACAATCCCACTTTCTAAATAGACAGTTTACGAATGAATACCACGAAAGCCAAAGGAGAAATCACTCGAATGCACAAACCAAATACTTCTTTTGGTTTGTCTGAATTGGAAAGAATCAAACATGCCAACAAAGCGCCAACTCAAAGTGCGGAAGACACCAGTCAACAACACAAAACTCAAACAAGAAACAAGAAAACGCTTCACTACCTGAGGAAACATCCTTTTTCTCATTCTCTCTTTTAGGAAATAAACCTCTCTCAAACCTTGGAATTTGAATTCATCGCTTACCACACGAGCTTAAATCTCTTAATTAAACATCATCAAATTATGCTCAAACTGAAATACATCATCCACACCATGGTGGAGAGATTCTATTGAATCCACCGAATACTCTAGGCAACTCATCCTACTGACGAAATTAATTTGATAGAAGGCACCCAAAGCTTCACAAAAAATAGGTCCCACGCAATCACATTACCTCCTATTTTCCAAAATAGCAACTCAGAATCCTCAGTACGCCCGCTCATGAACTACATCAGAGGGGTTCTATCAACAATCATTCCACTGCTCAGAATACTCTAGTTTTCTATCTCCTCTACACACAATCTTTGGGCGACCAGAAGTCTAGCATAAAAATGCAAAGCCCAAATTTAACCTCCAAGATCTCTACAACGAATTTCTCTTATAACAGATAGTGAAATCATCGGATTAAATCTCTAACATCCCCACAAATCTAACATACTCACTCATTCACATCATCAGAAATCACCCACACATTATCACAATACTTTCCAATTGCGTTACTCAATAAAATTGATCAAGGTTTCCATACCTTCGATAATCCCCAACCTTTCAACATGAACTGAAGTTCTGGAATTTCACTATACTATAGGTTCTACTCAGTCATAATACTATTCATATTTACTTCGAAGCCAAACACTCCATGTGAATCAAATTTCCTCCAAGAGGTATAGATCAAAACCAATTCATCTTCTACTACTCCAATAGCTTGGTAGCAAAATCTCACCACTACAATTTCTTATCCACCACCAATAATTGCCAAAATTACACTTTGTAAAACTTTGCAACACAAAAAACTATTGATCTTTTCTCAAAGAAAGAGGCGAATAAGGATAAGTTTCCTCATACAGGAAAACGTTGCTCCTCACAGCGAGCACGAAACCAAAAGAAATATTCTGATAACAAATATCTTGGAAAATGGAAGTTGAGTTCACAGTTGAGGGCACACATCCCTCAAAAAGGACTAGCAAATAACAACCAATAAGAAAAAGACATTGCGATTGAAACTCGACATCTCTTGAGTGGAAAGAGCAGAAAGTCTAGGAACGATTCAAATAACCACAAGTTACAAAACTTGACTCAAATTCTCAAATATTCCTACTGCACCCTTTCCTTTAACACTGAAATTAATCCTTTGACCAGCAACACTTTGTCACAACGAACAAGATAAGGTCTTTAGTCCAAACCACAAGAACTAATTAAGAACCAATACAATTCTTCAACACGTCATATTTGCTCGGAACAGTTCAACTACTCATGAAACATGAGATCCAAATGATCCCAGCCACAAAACTCAAAACTTTTTCATTTACGGGATTTCACGGAAAGCAAGCGGATTAATTTCCTCTTGAATAAATCAACAAAAAGTTTTCTTTGATTGCAACCTCACTTTGCGAACTCAAACCAAAGAACCTTTAAGACTAAATCACACGAAACTCTTAAGAAGCAATAGGACATTCCCATACACCATTTTATTTTAAATAATTTTAGCTACCAGAGCATTCATGAGCTCCAAAAGATCATGAAAGCTAAACTTGAAATATTCTCCTTTAAGCGATATCACCAGGCGACCAAATTACTACAAGTATTAACATCAATCTCACCACAACAATTAGAAAACCCTTCGAAAGACCCATGTGAAAAGAATGGGTTGATTCTTTCTCAAAAGAAGAGGAAAATGAAAACGATTTTCACCAACCAGAAAATCATTTACCACTCGCAATGAACACATGACCAAGGGGAAAACCAATTAGGCAATAAACTCGAAAAACATAAGTGAAGTCCACAGTTGAGGCCACAAGCCCCGCACGAAGAGAAGATCAAACTCCAAATGAGAGGAAGGCATTGCCTTTGAAAGTTAGAAATCTCTTATGGGCAAAAGCATAAGGTTTCAACAATCTTAGCATGTCAGGGAATAGATAAATCTAGCACTTATGAAAGATCATCAAGTAGATGTTTTACAAGGTAGTTTCATATTAATATTCACTTTTCCTAGAACCCTGTTGATTCTAATCAGGAATAAATATACTCTATATCACAGCGCGCTATGCAATCATTGCAAGGCAACAATAAATTAACCAGCTACGCCACCGAGGACATCGGTTAAGATTATTTATGCAGCACACTAATAACCCAACTTGACGTCATAGATTATCAATTTACTTCTTTACTTACAACTTCTCACATAACACCACAATACCTTACAAAGGGTTTTGACACTTTTTTTTCAAAGAGATGTTCTAAACTCCAACATTCCAACTACTCTGAAAGAAATGAGCAGAGTCAAAACTTTCTGCAATGAACTCTGTAAAAGAAATAATTTCCATTGTCCAAAATACCAAATGGATAACCAATCGCCTTTATCAACAAGAAAGATAGGATTCTCATGAAAGAGAACAATCTTGTAAATAACAACCTTTACAAGTAGCAAAGAGAGCTCAACAGTTGGAAAGACATTAATTGTTCGGAAAAACAAATAGGGACCAATGAAAACCCATACCCAACCATTTTGTTTGAATACAATCTCCAACTTAACCACGACAAGGCATCACAAAAGGATTTAAACACTTTCCTTCAGAAAAGAGATGCTTTAAACTTCAACAATCGGAATGATCCAAAAGAAATACATGGAGCCAAAGCTTTCTCACGTTAATGAACTGGCAACAGAAAACTTTCATTACCCAAAATATCAAACGATTAAGTGAGTCATTCTTTTCCAATAAGAAAGAAGGAACAACCATGGAAATCTCATTCTCGCCAATTAACAACAATCACAAGCAGTAAAAGCAATTCAACGATCGAAAAAACAATAATTGTTTTAGATAACCATTAGAGACCCATTGAGACCAATCAACTACCATGAACCATGAACCCAAGAGAAATTTATCAACCACCACAGAACAAGAATTTGCCAAATTCAGAAATCAAGGAAGAGAACAACTTTCTAAAGCAACTCACGCTCAACACTTGAAACTATGGTACTCGAGGTAACTACTCCCCTAACCACATACCATGAACAGTGGTGTAACCTGGTGAATCCCAGAGTGACAACCACGTCCTCAACTTCTTAACATCCGTTATCAACACGCATAACCAATGTAATCAGTTATGAATATATAGGATCATCTCATGACAATCACAGAATAAATTCATAGATATAAGATATCACATCATATCATAGATTAACAACAAGAAAGATAGTACAGAAGCAATTCAACAATTACTCAACAAATGAAACATAACAATAGAAATGTGGAAACAATGGATTACCCAACCCCACGTACTGTGCACAGTGTGTCATTTTAATAACTTAATTACCACGGACCTAAAGCCCACTCTGATACCAACTGTAACACCTTGGCTATTCAGAAGCCAAAATGTTACCTAAAGAACCTAACATACAACCATAATGCGGAAGGATTTAAACAATATCTCATCTAATGACATAAAGAGATCAAACTTTAATAGAACTGTGGCAGGAATATAGACCGATTCCGAATAATCATATCAAAGGGGTGATCAAGGATCACAAGCAGTACTTAATCAACCATAATATAGAGAATGATATCAACCACATCTAACTTTATTTATTACAGTTCATCACTTAACGAATGAAGGACAGAACTAAGTCCTATTATTGAAACTGGAGTATGGTGAGATGAATAATTAGTGCGTGTCTACTCCCTCCCAATAGAGCCATCATCAATGATCACCTAAAATGAACAAACAAACCAAGAATGAGTTCGAGACTCA
The DNA here is from genome assembly GCA_036346405.1 of Phyllostachys edulis. Taxonomy (NCBI): domain Eukaryota; kingdom Viridiplantae; phylum Streptophyta; class Magnoliopsida; order Poales; family Poaceae; genus Phyllostachys; species Phyllostachys edulis. The sequence continues at coordinate 79,322,576 of CM070546.1, read as the reverse complement.
GCAAGTACAGTGAATAATTGGACATACAACAAATATGAACAAGACAACATCTTTAAAGAATATGAACATAACACCGAATGAATGGATTGAATGAAATGAAAGGACTGCACACATGCTTATACCGGTATAGCTAGTGACACACCCGTCGGTGTTCACCTAAGCCCGCATTTAACAAAATACGGAGATCCAAATCCTGCATGAAGAACGTTTCATACGGGTGTCCATATCTGCCCACATTGGAATGGTGGGTCTTACGTGCCCATACTGGAATTGATGGGTCATTATAATCCACTCCCATGGAGAAAACATGAATAATAGATGCATGGAATGAAATATGAACAATGAAAGGCATCATCTCTAAACATGGAAATAACACATATGAAAGGAGCATAAACATTGAATCTTCTCATGGATCATAGAAAAACACAATACGAACATCAAGCATTTAGTATTCACTAATCTCAAGAATATTAAAGTACTTGCCTTCCGCGTTGCGACGCGTTAGTAGGCAACGAAGGTGCCCCTAAACCCGAAGCCTCTCCGCCTACACAAGTAAGTACTCGAAATAAGAACAATATGGTACAGGACACTACCAGTAATGTTCTACAACACCTTCCCGAACACCCAAGAATTAACCGATAGACCTATTCTGAAAACAAACAACACCATCACAGAAATGCATCTGGACAGCAGCACGGAATAACTCATAACTATTGATCTGGGACACAGAACGAGGTGAACCCAGATCCTACGGAAACTTAACGAACATATCTACAAAATTCTAGTTGACAAGATCTCCCAATTCGGCCAAAATAAAATGCTAACAGGTAGATGGACTTATAAGACAGATTCTGTCTAAACGAAAAAGACAGCAGTAAAGAACAGAGCACAACTTTTGATCTACAACTCCGATTAGGGCATTCTTTATCATTATGGAAAGGTTATGAAAAATGATAAAATAACCTAGTTGGGTGAAAACCCTGAATTTTCCTTTAACTTAATCAAAGCTTAAAAGACAAAATGACAGATCAATCACGTCAGAATTCTGGACAGCAGGAATGAAACTATCATAACTTTTGATCCGTACGTCGGAATTACGTGTTCGTGGCGGCCACGGAAAGCTAAGAACATTATCTAAATATCTATAGGGGAGGGAAACCTCCAATTCGGCCTCTAAGAACCCGAAATTGGCCACACAATCTACTGGACAGAACTGAACTACAACCGAAAGAATTCGATCCAATCAATTCTAATCGAATTCGCCTCTACTACTAATCAAACAACGAAGAATGACATCCGTTACCCTTGTATATCCCAGGAAGACGATGTACGATCCTTGAAGACAAAGATCCTCCTTCTCCTCACCCTTTCCTTCGCTCCTTTGGCCGACTACACTGCTGTCCTTCTCTTTTCCTTGTGATGGCTGGCAGCGGGGAGCTTCGATGGCGAGAAGGGGAGGCACCATAGTAGGGACAGCAACCAGGGGGAGAGTTAGCACCAAGGGAGGAGGAGATGGGGCGGCACCCAGGGGAAAAGGTTTGTGGCGGCTTGAAGTGGGAGAGGGGGAAGGGGCGGCTTGGGGGTTAGGGTTAGAAGGGAGGGGGGTCGGTTTGGGCTTGGGGCCCATGGCGCCTCCCCCTCATGGGCCCTTGTTGCCGGCCACAAGGCAGCTCTAGCCTAGGCCGGAGGTCCAGGTTCCAAAATTCCCCCAAAATCCTTGAATTTTCAATTAATTCCCTCTCCCGATTAATATTCTCTCTAATTTGAAGTCTGGGGTATTACATTTTTCCCCATTTTGACAGAACGTGCAAATCGAAGCAAATGAAATATTTGTCTACATTGGTAATTAGTGTAACGGTCCATTTTTCAGACTATGAATAGTATTTGCTTTCATCAGTTGGTTTTAAAAACTATTTCAAACGTATTTGTATAATTGCAAAATTCTTTAGCTTCGACCTCTTCTCAAATGCCGGTTTCAAATTTTTAGAATTCAATTTTCGAGTTGAATTCTCTTTTCAAAATTTTTGTCCTTTTCTTGGGCTCAGCCCATATCTCCCTTGGCCCAGCCCAGGCCCGTCTTTCTAGCCCAACTAGCCTAGTAGCCCCCCTTGGCCTCCCCCACACCCGAGCTTCCCCCTACCAGCCCCCTTTTCTTCTCTCCCTAGCACGCCCATGCGCTCAGTCAAGCACCTGAGCCGCCCACGCCACTCCCCTGGCTCCCTACCACCCTTGTGCTCCACACCTACTCCCCTGCCACCCATGATTTCAGTGCCCCCCTCCTCATCGGGTCCCATCACTAGCATGCCTCATTGTGTCAAGATCACATCCAAATACTTGCCTCATCTGCGCTATATCGTGCTCTACATTGCGCATGTGCGCCCACATCACCATGCCTGCACCCATGTCTGCCCCCACCATGTCTTGTCACCAGCACCAGTTCCCTCTGCGCTCACCTGCCCCAGCCTCCAAGGTCGCCGCCGTGACTATAATACTCCAAAGTAGAATTCGAGAGAAATCAAATATTTAAAGAGGAGGACTATTCATAAATTGAACTAGGAGAAGGATCAAATGGAAAATAGATATTTAAGCAGTTAAAGAGGGGGTTTTCAGTGAAATCTGGACAACCTGGGCCGGGGCCGGGGCCTCAGGCCCATTAGATTTCGGCCCAAAGGTGGGAGGTGGTGGCTGGCCATAAGGGGGGAGGGGCATGTTGGAAATATGCCGTAGAGGCAATCATGGAGATGATTATATTTTATTATGTTCATAATATTGGATAATATGTTATCCTGTTCCTTGAATGAATCATTGGTTATGAAGATTAACAAGTACGTGACTTGTTGGTGAAACTCTTAACTTATATGATGTCGTTCTAAATGAATCCCTAGTCGGATGTCAATGGTCAGAACACCAGTGACTCTATCGACCAGCACATGTATTGATTGATGACCATGTTTCACCAGTCATGGATATAGAGATATCGAATCAATAATGTGAACACATGTTCGAGAACATGGGGTTGGATTGACCCACCTTGAGGCACTATTGAGATTGTTATGATTCTATGTGTCATTAGTTGGTCTCAAGCAATGATGATGTATAATCCTTAGACCTGAGATCAGCATGGTTTCCTACATGTGTAATAGCACTCTTAGGGGTTGCCAATCGCTACTCGTAACTGGGTAGTTATAAAGGTAGCTTTCGGGTATGCTGTGAAACACGCAGAGGAATGTGACTAGTCGGACATGGGATTTGCCCCTCCTAACATAACAGGAGAGATGTCTTTGGGCCCCTTGTTGTGGTCGGATAAAGAAAGTGCATGGCAAGCCACTAGTGGTCGAAGTGTTCGACCACGTGAAGTTATCCAATACTCGATCGAGAAAGTATTGAACAGTCCATGGATGACACAACATCTCACCTGGAGTTCAACTAGACATCGTGAGGCAAAGGGAGAATACATGAGTAGGTCGCTTAGTTCAATCAGTTACGGACTGGTCGTATGGATATACGAGCTGGTCGTAGACTGGTCGAACGTAATCACAGAGTGGTCGAAACCTGGTCGTAAGGAGTTACGAACTAGTCGTAAGCAAATACGAACTAGTCGTAAGCAAATACGAACTAGTCGTATAGAGATAGGACCTGGTCATAAGTGATGAGGACCTGGTCGTAGATCATATTGCATTAAGGTTTGTCCGATATAATTTGTATGTATTCGGGAATCGTTATGTCCTGCTAGGAACCGCTAACGACTCGTGATCGGAAAGGGTTTTCGAGTCACAACCGATTACGCATGAACCTACAGGGTCACACACTTAACAGTTTGGATACCGTAGAGGCGCTACTGCGGTTGCTGTTGTGCTTAAGGACGATCCGCGATCTTCATAAGGAACTGTAGAGGCCGCTGGAGGAGACAATCTACCACGACCACCGCATTGACGCGCTCTTCGTTGGACTAGGCTGCTCCAACTCTTCTTCCGCTGCTCTGTGCGTCTGGTGGTAACGATCTGTGATCATCTACTTGCTTGACTTCCTGGTTTGCGTGGTAGAATTTTTTTTTGATTTTCGCTATCGTAGCCTACCCGTATCCCAACAGAGCAAACCCTAGGCCACCCCGCCACTCCTTGGCTGCCCCCCATCCCCTTTGTGGCCGCTACCCCTTGGGTCTCCTCCCCTGCGCCTCCCCATCTCCAGCAGTGCCTCCTCCTCCATTGAAATCCCCTGCTGGTTATGAAGATGGAGCCGTTTGATGTTATTTTGGGTATGGATTTCTTGCATAGTTACCGTGCTGTCATCTCTTGCTTTTGGAAGACAGTAACTTTGCAGGCCCCGTCTGGGCAGGAGATAGTCTTTTAGGGTAGCGCCCCATCTCACTCACTTTCTGTGCTGGCTAGTTTGTTTCCTAGCAGCCGAGCAGCAAAGAATGGGTTTTTTTTGTCTCTGGTGGAAAAGCCGAGTTCAACCTTGACTACAGAAAGTATTTCGGTGGTTCAGAAATTTCTGGATGTATTTCCAGCGGAGTTGCCAGGGATGCCTCCACCTCGCCCAGTAGAGTTCAGGATTGATTTGCTCCCGGGTGCTCGACCGGTTTCCATGACTCCATACCGTTTGGCGCGTCCTTTCTAGGAGGAACTAAAGAAGCAGTTAGGTGATCTAAAAGCTAAAGATCTCATTCGTCCTAGTGTCTCTCCTTGAGGAGCTCCAGTTCTATTTACGAAGAAGAAGGATGGTAGCTGGCGCATGTGTATTGATTACCATGCTCTCAACCAGTTAACCATAAGAATAAGTATCCTCTGCCTCGCATTGAAGATTTATTTGATCAGTTGAGAGGAGCTAAGATATTTTCAAAGATTGATCTCCAGTCGGGATACAATCAGATTCCTGTCCGAAAGGAGGATATTGAGAAGACAGCGTTCTCCACAAGGTATGGGCATTTTGAATTTAATGTTGTCTTTTGGACTAACGAATGCACCTGCTGCTTTCATGGAGACAATGAACAGGATGTTGCATGAGTATCTGGATGATTTTGTAGTAGTTTTATTGATGATATCCTAATTTATTCAAAGACGGAAGCAGATCATGGGCGTCATCTAAGGCTGGTGTTGGAGACACTAAGAGAATAAGTTTTATGCTAAGCTGAAAAAGTGCGAGTTCTGGATGTCTGAAGTGGGATTCTTGGGGCATGTCATAAATGATAAGGGAATATCAGTTGACCCAGGAAAGATTTCCACAATGGTAGAATGGGGAAGGCCGACCAATGTCAAAGAAGTGAGGAGCTTCCTTGGTATGGCAGGATATTATTGGCGGTTTGTGCAGGATTTCTCCATTATTGCCAAGCCGTTATCCCGGCTCACGCAGAAGGATGTGAAATTTCGGTGGGATGATGATTGTGAACGCAGTTTCCAAACCTTGAAAGAAAAGCTAGTGACCGCCCCTATTCTCACTGTTCCTGAGCTTGGGAAGCGTTTCACAGTCTACTCTGGTGCTTCTCGAGTTGGATTGGGTTGTGTTCTCATGCAAGATGGTAAGGTATTAGCTTATGCATCGAGGCAACTGAAGAAGCATGAGCAGAATTACCCAACCCATGATTTAGAGTTGGCTGCTGTAGTGTTTGCCCTGAAGCTTTGGAGGCACTATCCGTATGGTGAGACTTTTGATGTTTTTACAGATCACAAGAGTCTTAAGTACATATTCACACAGAAGGATCTGAATTTAAGGCAGCGCAGGTGACTGGAGCTGATCAAGGATTATGATCTCTCAATTCAGTACCATCCTGGCAAGGCAAACGTGGTTGCCGATGCTCTTAGTCGCAAGACGACACCTACTACCCTTGATTGCCTTGTTGCTGATTTTGACTGCATGGGGATATCTTATTGTTATGCAGGCATGGCATATATTGAGACACAGTTAATCATTGAGTCAGCCATCCCAGACCGTGTGCGGGAAGCACAGCAGAACGACCGGTTATTACAGAGTGTCAGGAAACGACTGGATATGGATAAAGAAGGAGATTTCAGTTTGGATAGTTCAGGCGCTTTGCGGTTTAAAGGTCGTCTTTGTGTACCACAAAAGGCGGAGGTCAAAGATGATATCCTGAGGGAGGCACATCGCACTCCGTATACTGTTCATCCGGGTGAGAAAAGATGTACTATGATTTGAAATAGAACTTCTGGTGAAAAAGGATGAAGGTGGATATTGCTAATTATGTAGCCTCTTGTGGTGTTTGTCAGCAAGTGAAGGCAGAACATAAGCATCCTGCAGGGTTATTGTAGCCATTGGAGGTCCCTCAGTGGCCTTGGGACGATATCTCCATGGACTTTGTGGTTGCGTTACCACGATCGCCGCGAGGGAAGGATGCAGTTTGGGTGATAGTGGATCGATTCAGCAAATCTGCACATTTTATTCCTATCCGCACGACCAACTCAGCGAGCGATTTGGCTCCTATCTACGTGCGTGAGATTGTGAGGTTGCATGGTGTACCAAAAAACCATCATTTCTGACAGAGATGCCAAGTTTGTCTCCAAGTTTTGGGAGAGTTTGCAGAGTGCACTGGGCACACAGCTCCGTCTTAGTACAACATTTCATCCACAAACAGATGGGCAGTCAGAGCGCACCATTCAAACATAGGAGGACATGTTGCGGTCCTGTGTTTTGTATTGGAAGGGTAGTTGGGAAGATCAGTTGCCATTAGCAGAATTTGCTTATAACAATAGCTACCATTCTAGCATTAAAGCCGCTACTGCTCGAGGTTCTCAGATGGGCGTAAGTGCAGTCACCACTTTGTTGGGAGGCAAGGTGGGAAAGCGATCTTGGGCGGGTTGGGCATGAAGGCCATTGAGCGAGTAGCCCTAGTGAGCCAGAATCTGCTAGCAGCTCAGGGCAGGCAGAAAGTTATGCTGATGTGAGGAGACGAGATCTAGAATTTGAAGTGGGGGATCAGGTGCTCTTGAGAGTATCTCTCACTAAAGGTGTGGTGAGGTTCGGTACCAAAGGGAAGCTTAGCCCGAAGTACGTTGGGCCTTTCACGATCTTGGCTCGGATCGGGAAGTTGGCATACCGCTTGGACCTCCCAGAGTCCATGTGTGGTGTGCATAATGTATTTCACGTCTCCATGTTGAGGAAGTACTTGCGGGATCCGGAGCACCTTATTCCGCTAGAACCATTAACCATTGAGCAGGATCTATCTTTTGAATCCAAGCCGGTACAAATCTTGGAGAAGTCAGAAAGAGTTTTAAGGAATAAAACACTGAAGTACGTAAAAGTGCTTTGGTCACAGCAGATCGAGAGAGAGGCCACATAGGAATTGGAGTCTCGCATGCGCGAGCAGTATCCAGAGTTATTCACAGCAAGTATGTGGTAATGTTAGTAATTCTTAGCTATGATTATTCCTTGGCGTAAGCGTGGTTAGAATTTGGGGTGGAATTCAGTTAAAGGGGGGGGGGTAGAATGTAATACTCCAGAGTAGAATTTGAGAGAAATCAAATATTTTAAGAGGATGACTATTCAGAAATTGAACTGGGAGAAGGATCAAATGAAAAATAGATATTTAAGCAGTTAAAGAGGGGGTTTTCAGCGAAATCTGGACAACCTGGGCTGGGGCCTCAGGCCCATTAGATTTCGGCCCAAAGGTGGGTGGTGGTGGGCGGCCATAAGGGGGGGCAAACCCTAGGCCGCCACCCCCCACTCCTTGGCCCCCCCTCCCATCCCCTTTGTGGCCGCCGCCCCTTGGGTCTCCTCCCCTACACCTCCCCATCTCCAGCAATGCCTCCTCCTCCATTTAAGCCCCCTGCTGCCAGTGAAGAGGATCCCTGAAGCTGCCGGCCGAGTGGAGGAAGGAGAGCGACGCCTGGGTTGGTCGGCGAAGAAGGAGAATAAGAGAGAAGGAAAGGGGAGAAGAGAGAGGGGAAGGGGAGAGGTCGCAGGCTGGTTCGTGATCTTCAGCGGTTCATCAAGGGTAAACTCGATCCGCACTTGTTTAGTAGCGAATTCATGATTATTAATCAATGTCGGTATTAGATCCGTTAGGACAGTCAGGTTTGGCCGACGATTTTGATATGATTAACGGCAGAATCTGTCCTAGACGCCTCCTAGAGAGTTGTAGGTGACGTCCATACCTTTCCGTAGAGTATTAGATCACGTCATTTGGACAGGCGGTTCAAAAGTTATGAATTTCGTAGCGCTGCTGTTCGGTATATCTTCTAGAATTCTGACAGTTATTAGTAATCAGACTTAAGCAGATAGTTAAAGGAGTATTTAGAGGATCTCACTATAACAAAAAATGTAGATAATTGGCTTAGATTTCCAGAAAGCTAAAGAACATGAAATTTGGATAATTGTACTGAAATATATGATAATTTTATTGTCGCTGTCCAGAAACCCTGACGTGAAATAGTTGTTCTGTTAATTTTCTTGGTAAGGGCAGTAGATGGCCGAATCTGGAAGGCTTACCAACTAGGTTTAGTTGGATAATTTGATGGGTTTTTCCAGAAAATCCAAGAACATTCCATTTGGATCTCTGTACTAAAAGATATGAATTTTTATTATGACTGTCTGTCGAGGGGACAGACCGATATTTAGGAGTTTGAAGTTGGGATTGCGCTAGAGTGTATAGCGAGTTCGTATTTACTTCTAGTTTTGTTGTTGGTCCAGAATTGCTATCTTAGAGTGCTTGCTAAATTAATTTAGGTGGGGGAGTGGTCCCAGGGGCAGCACCCACTTCGTATTCTCTTTTTTCGCACGGTTGAGGGTTGAGGCAAGTACTTTGATTGATAGATTATTTATGAGTGTTTGATCGTGATTGCAAGTATTTGGTACATATTAGCTATGCATGGTTGCTAGTATGAAATGTATGTTAATGATTGCGAATGCTAGAGGTATGAGTAAGATTATTCATGTTTGATGCTGCTGTTAATACATGTTAAAGATGGATAGTGTAATTGTTCATGTGCATATTTCTATCATATTTTAGGCTTGGTCACGTGGTGACCAAGCCTTTCTTTGAGGTCCCCGTCATGTATATGTTGGGCTTGTGGTCCCCACACATGTGGAGTGTAGGCTTGTGGTCCCCATTACTTGCGGAGTATTGGGCTCTTGGTCCCTATGCTTGCGAGCACAGGCATGGATATGCATCAACGGTTGCATACCCTGCATTACCGATAAAATACAAAGAGAGTTAAAGAGAAAGTATGCATTGTGCATTGCATAAGCATGTGATATGTTTTAATGCAAAGTTTTGGGTGTAGATGCTAATGTTATAAGTGTGTATTATAATATCTTTTATTTGTACTTTGCTTAGTCTATGGACTCACTCTTGCTGTTGTTTGTTGTTTTAGGTACCCATTACAAGAACGACATGCATGGGAGGGAATTGTCATAAGTTCGGACACACACTGCCACGAATTTTTTATAGTTGATTAAACTTTAGATCGTGCGTTAATAAATGAGCAAACTGCTTAAAGGATTTGTTATGGTTATGCTTCATGCATTGGATTATTTGTAATAGTGATGATTAGCAAATTTTGGATGTCTTTGATTATGCTGTAGTTGATTAGCATATTTTAGATGCCCATTGTTTATGCTGGATGTTGGATTATTTAATTATGATATATTTAACTGTTGGAACCTCCGGTATAATTAGTTATACAAAGGAGGTTCTGCCAAAATTTAGTAAAAATATCTTAGTTTTAATTTGTTATATTGTTAGTTTAGTAGCATTCCAGGCTCATGTTGGGCTGGGGTGTTACAATGACGGTAGCGCCTCGCCACCCATGCCATCCCTCGGGACAATGCGCACACCCAAGCCTCCAACGGCTCCTTCCCCCTCCCTTTGCCTATAAGAGGACTAGAGCTCTCCCTAGACCTCCCCACTTCGCCCCCCTTCAGCGATTGGTAAGTGCCCCTAAGGAATCACCTGAATTCGGCTTTCTTCCTCCCCTTTGGCCGAATTCCCCCTTTCGGCATCCTTCGAGCTCCTCACTGCCTCAGCCCAATCATCGCCACCAGGAGGACCTCCTCGACGCCCCGAAGCTACCCCAAGCACCGTCGAGCTCCATCTCCCTCTCTGACGGACCCTCCCCGTCACCCACCTCGCCGTAGCTTCAGACTCCCATCGGCAGCACACCTCGAGCCTCCTCCTCCCCACTGATGCTTCGGGTGGGTTCCTTGTCACCCGTAGATGCTCCCTTGGCCTTGAATTGAACCCCCTCGCTCTGCACCGTCGTAGCGCCATGGTCGGTCTCCCCACTGCCGCTATAGCTTGCCGCCGACCGCTCTAGACGCCAAATCCGGTCGTGCCTTTTTGCTTGTAGGTTCGTGCGACCCTGAGGGACCCATTTTTGGCATCACCGGCCGCCGTCGTTGGCTCCCTCACGCAATGACAAGGAACCCTAGCCCCCCTCTATTCTGTCGGAGCCAGCTCGACACTGTAGCGCATCATTTAACCAACCGCGCGTCATTAGTTACTAATGACCGTGTTTTATTTTCGTTAATCTATCACTGACGAGTGGGCCCGCATTTAGTAATGAGAAGTTTTAAATCGGTTTTGCTCTAAGTGACTAACACGTGGGCCCCACCTCTATGCTGCGCTCGGTGAACCATGGACCAGTGCATAGTGCATGTTGACCTACCAGTCCATGCATTGTGCACATGGACCAAGCCACCGACCAGTGGGTCCCGCATATCAGGGGGCTGTTTCTTAAAAGAAATAAAAGGAAAATGGAAAATGCCACTATTCACCAGGACCCACCTGTCAATGAGAGGGTTCTCTCTCCTCCTTTAATTCTTTTGATTTAATTCAATTTCAAATTACAGATGCTCCGTTCTCCTCCGTTATAACTCCAAAAATTATGAAATTTGTTTCTAAATTTGTCTAAATTGAAGACCTTGCTAATGGCACTAGTCTTATTTAATTTGGAGTTCATTTAATATTTCTTTAGTATTATTTGTTCTCTTTTGCTTGATTGTTCCTTTTTCCGGTACATCCATCTGAGTAGAATTCGGAGACGCGGGAGATCTCCAGTTTGATCAAGCACAAGACCACCAAGACTCTCTTACCTTCAATCCAGGCGAGTTGATACTTTGATCATTTTGAGTTTACATTTTATGCAAATTATATTCCTTTAAATTACCAAAATTGCATGCTTTAATTCTTTAATCAAATGTATATTAAATCTTAAGGTAGCTAAATACCCATTTGATGATTAATTAATTAGTATGCCATCCTTTGACAATTGAATCTATTATTCCATGTCACCCTAGTAACTATGAGGTAATTACTATTATAGGTTGTACTTAAGCGGCATGCTAGTCTTACTTAAATACCAGGGCATTAAAATGTTCTAATCATCATCTTTTAAAACATGAAATGGTTTTGGGTAGTCATTAGAGGTACATGATTGAAGTATTTAAGATAATTTGGTTTTACTCATCAAAACCCTAATAAAGTTCTATTACCACATCTGGGCGGATGGTCTGATGGTGGGTGCTGACGTAGCACAAGAATGTGTGGAATGTGGTATGAACCACCCGGATGGCTTAAGGACTGAATCTTGGCATGACCTCCCTTGTAAAACATGTATAATCACAAGTCTGTAAAGTACAACTTGGTTTAGTAAATTTATTAAACCCTGAATGTCATCTCGCTAGAGGGGTAACGCGATAGTGCAAGCACTAGATACATCCATCTTGAATGGGACACCGATGCAAGGTGAAGTTGCTAGTCGCTGTGGTGTGGTCTAACTACGCTGGTTGCTGAGGTAAACATCCCGCACAACTTATGGGTGCAACCCATATGGGTGAGATGACGGGAGGGGGGAGGTATTTTGAAAGGTTACTGTGATAGTCTCTCAACTACATGACTAAAGAATTGTGTGAGGCAATGAGTTGATTATCTCTTGTGGGTACAGTGTACAACCTTTGCAGAGTCTAAACTGTTTAAGCAGCCGTGCCTACGGTCAAAGACGGACATAGGAACTTACTAGGGTTAGTTCTATTTATAAAACTTTGAGGGTGGGATGAAAATCAAGTTGGGCTCACCTAGCCCTGAGATTGGGTTTTTCCTGAGTCATCGTGCTCATTGTTGTTAATGGTGGACGTAGCCACAATCAAAATAAGCATAGGTGGAGATAACCTCTACCGTTATTTAATATTGCACAATTATTCTCTTTAACAAAATACAATTTGGTTAAAATGCTAAATGATAGGAATTTCAAATTATGATAATTGAAACCATTGCTTTAGCGAATAAAAGAACCCGAGCCACCCTTGTTAAGCCTTGCATGTATATTATTGCATCTTGTGTGTTAACTCGCGAGCACGGAAGTTGTGTCCATTCTCGCTCTTTCCCCCAAACCCTTCAGATCATGCAGATCAAGGAGATTATGCATACTCCTTGATGTTTCACTGACATGTGGACATCGAGGGGTAAATCCTTAAATGCATCTATCTTATAATAGTAAATCATCAAATGCCCTAACTACAAAGACATTTCCAAACACAGTAATGAGCGTATCGAACATTAGTGCAAGGCATAATACATCAATTGGTAGATAAGAGGACCTCACACACTATTTACTAGTGATTTCCCAGTTTCATTATCTACCCAAAGCATTTTCATGAGGCTGCACGTAACTAAGTTGTTACATGTAAAGTTTAAGTACACTCTTGGTGGCTATGTAGCAGAATTTATAATCGTAAGTCCAAAATTAACCTGATAATAATATAAATAATATGTATAAATGCGAGATCATACAAATTAGGACAGGCCAGGCCACTTAAATAAGTTTCATCCACTAGGAAATCACCAAAAGCTTCACAAGATCCTAAACTATCTGAAACCAGAGTGAAATGTCATAACACAGTATAAGAATAGCATAGTTCCTGGTTTCGGATCTAAAGCATATACTCTTTTAAGAAATGGCATCAAAGACTTGCCACAAATTAAACACAAGTGGGACAACGTGAGCTGCGCCAGATGGCAACATGCATCTTTGGCCACTTCTCCAATTATTCAAATTCTGAAGATCAAATCCAATGTGAATGGCAAGCGAGGTGCATCCCCATTCCCGAGGAACAAAAAGCTGCGGCGCCAACAAAGACCGCGAAGAACTCTTTGATGACCAAAGTGAGAGGTGGCCTCCCCTTTACTTTTCGCTACTCTATATCCAGAGTTATATACTATGTATTAGTTTAGTCCCTTCTAAACCATCAATTCTCATGTCTAAAGGTTAGTTTTTTACAATTGATGTTTCACCACCATAGATGCCTTCCCCTTAAATTGTTCTCTAGCTTTGCTATTAGGCCAGCTACCAACAACAATGCCAACAAGAGGGTGACCAATAACATTTCTTGACCCCATCCCATGAATTCACATCACTGCACTAACACGATCTTCTATATGTAAACAAGTACATTACGAACAACCCAAGCAATGTTAAACACCTTGGAAATGTTGGGAGGCATGTACACACATGAATTCTTCTACGGTTTTGAATTTTAATTCTACAAACTGAAAACTCACAGTGATAAAAAAAGAATGGTCATTTACCAATTCATCTGTAGAGATGCTGATGGCAATATTCTCTTTTTGTGAACAATATTATAGTAATTCAATAAACATACATAAAATTGTCATGTCCCCTCTAAAGGTTAGTTCCCCTCTAAACCATCAATTCTCATGTCCCCACTAAACCATCAATATTCCCCTCTAAACCATCAATTCTCATGTCCCCTCTAAAGGTTAGTTCCCCTTTAAATTGTTCTCTAGCTTTGCTATTAGGCCAGCCACCAACAATGCCAACAAGAGGGTGACCAATAACATTTCTTCACCCCATCCCATGAATTCGCATCACTGCACTAGCACGATCTTCTATATGTAAACAAGTACATTACGACCAACAAGCAAAGTGTTAAACACCTTGGAAGTGTTGGGAGGCATATACACATGAATTCTTCTACGGTTTTGAATTTTAATTACGCAAGCGCAAACTCACAAAGATAAAAAAGAATGGTCACTTAGCAATTCATCTGTAGAGATCTTGATGGCAATATTCTCTTTTGTGAACAGTATTCTGAAATTCAATGAACATACATAACATACTCCTAGTCCAACTTCACCACTAAAATTGTTAATTACATCATTGATCAACTCCTAATCTCTGAAATAGGAGCAGATTTAACTATCCCCAGGCTGCATGATCGATCTGAGAATAAAATTAGCACGTAACTTGAAGGGCGGGCGGGCCAGGCGTGTGTGCTCAACAGTAAATTTCAGGCCGTTGAAATCCTCTGCTTGGTGGGAGGAACCACTTTGGGTTGATCATGACGATCGTTATTCAATGGAATGATTCTTTCCTAAAGAAAAACGTTGGACACCTATTGGACATTCAGTTTGAGGATTGTCATGTATTTTACGTCAATAAGATTTTGTACTTTGTGTATAAGAACTAAAAAGTTACCACTTTACTCTCAAACTTAGATGGTAAATCACATAATAAAAAACTAAAATAGTTGATACTTGATATAAATTTTCTATGTACAAATTGGAACTAGTAACAACTCAAAAAGCATATTCACCCCAATTTTTTTTTCTTTCAGTTAAACAACATAGAGGGTTCACGTGTCGAGGTTGGGCTATAAGGTGAATTTTGCCCACCACTTGCATCCACCTGTCACCCCTAAAATAATGAATCCAACTTTGTCTCCCCGACTAGTCGCATCAAAATTTAATCAAGGCACAAAAAAACAAAGACAAACCAAATGAAGGAGAATTCACTGCCACCACAATTTGGTGGTAATTTGGGGACCACTTGTCATGAGAGAGAATATGGTTAGTGAAGGCAAATTCAATGGCCACCAAACTTGGTCACCAACTTGGGGACAAAGATTACATTGACCAACCATAATTAGTTCTCGACCTTCAAGAGGCTCGAGTTACATGTCACTTTCCTCTAATATTTCCCTCTTCTTTCATTCACATTCTCACTATATTCCTTCCTTAACATTACATACCACTTTCGTTTTCATCCGTGATTAGTAATTTGCGCTTTTCATTTGAGATCAAAAGCTCTAATTCAAATTTCAAGTTTCAACTTCAAACGTCGATTTCAATTTTGGTGTCTTCTTTTCCCCGGACTCGGCCCACTCCCCTGCCCTTTTTCCTCTCGCCAAGCTCGGCCCAAGCCAGCTCAGCTCCTCTGCCGCTTTAGAGCACGCTTGTGCACCTAGTCCACGCTCTGAGTCCAGCCTGCGTGCGCGCCAGCTCCTACCTGCCCGTCCTTGCCGCCGTGTTAGCCGGTCACTTGGCGTCGCTCCACCGCCTGCCCTGGCCTCAAAGTCGCGCCTTGACGCCAGCCTTGCCACCTAGCGCGCGCCCCGCCCACGTCGCCGCGCCCTGGGCATGCCCATGCCGCACCATCTTTGCTTTAGCGCGCCCATGTCGCCCGTCGACATCTTTGCGCTTCGCGCGCTACGCTACGCCTCGCACTCCCACCTGCCTCGGTCCCCCAAGTTGCCGTGCCAGAGCCGCTCATCCCGCCGCGCCATGCCGCCAACCGTCAGCACCTCAATGGCTCCATCCTCCTACGGTGCTATAAAGAGAGCGCCCTGCCACCCCCCTGCGCACCCACCTCATCTCCCTCTTCTCCTAGCGCGAGCTGACGAGAAGCCCGAGCTCCCCTTTCGCCACCCCGCCGCCGTTCTCCGCCCCGGTGAGCCCCCCCACCAACCGTGTAGGCCCCGTCAGCACGTGTGCTGGCCCCCAAGGGACCTCCCCCCTCCCCCTTGTCTTGTTCAATTCGCCGCCGAGGAGCTCCATCCCCGCAGCCCCTTCTCCTCCACTACCGATTGCCACCGCCCTACCACCACGATTGCCCCCAAGACTCTCCGACCTCACCCTCGGCTTCCCCGTCCCGTGCCCTCATTCTTCTCTGCCTTGCCAAGGTCACGAGCCACCACACACCTCAAAGCCCATGCCGCCGCTGCCGCTCTGGTGCTTCTCCGGTGCCGCCGCCGCCAGTGCGACCACCACCCTCGTGGGGCCCCATTCTGCCCGCTTGCCGGCCGCCGCTTGCCGGCCGCCGCTTGCCGGCGCCGGCGATGCTCCCACACGCTTGTGGCCTCCCCTGCTTGCCTGAGCTCCGGACAGCTCCTATAGTTGGTTTAATGAGGCAAATCTCGGTCAGGTTTAATTAGCAGGCAATCAACTAGCCGAGTTAATGACCCATTTAATCACTGTCTTCATTCACTGCCCAGCGGGCCCAAGCGCAGTAATGACTATCTTTTAATTCCACTGATTTCTGTGTGCAGCCAACAGTTGGCTCAACGTTATTGCACGCAGTTTCGCCGTGCGTTTCCGAGTGTCTCACTGAAGTGTGGGACCGGCCAATCAATGATCGATTCTCTCTCCCTTGTCTTTTTATCTCTTTAATTCAAAAGTAGGACTTCAAAAATCCCGTTCTCCCTCATTTTAACTCCGATTTACGTGAGTTTTGTTTCTAAAAATTTGTAAGTTCAAGACCTTGCTAATGATAGCGGTCTTGTTTAATTTGGAGTTCATTTATTATTTCTTTAGTATTTATTTGTTCTCTTTGTTTGTTTGATCTTTTTCTGGTACTTTCGTCCGCGTAGAGTTCGAAGAAGCGGGAGATCTCCATCTTGATCAAACTCAAGATTATCAAGACTCTCTTGTCTTTAACCCAAGCGAGTCAATACTTTGATCATTTTGAGTCTACATTTTATGCAAATTATATTCCTTTAAATTACCAAAATTGCATGCTTTAATTCTTTAAGCAAATATATGTTAAATCTTAAGTTAGTCAAATACTCATTTGGTGATTAATTAATTATTATATCATCCTTTGACAATTAAATCCAATATTCCATGTCACCCTAGTAACTATGTGGTAATTACTAGTTATAGGTTGTACTTAAGAGACATGCTAGTCTTGCTTAAGTACTGGGGCATTAAATGCTCTAATCATCATCTCTTAAATCATAAAATGATTTTTGGGCAGTCATTGGAGGTACATGACTAAAATATATGAGTTAAATTAGTTTTCTCTCCTCAAAATCCTAATAACTTGCTATACCACATCTAGGCGGATGGTATGATGATGGGTGCTAATGCAGCCCAAGGAATGTTGGTTTGTGGTTGGTATGTGAACTAAACCGCCTAGATAGCCCTAAGGACTTAATCATGTGATGACCTCCTAATGTAAAACAGTGCAACCACAAGTCTATAATGGTGCCGACCTAGCTAAATAATTTGTATCCATCAGTACGGGTTGCACCAGGTAGATGACCCGTGGCGTCGTAAGCCTTTGTGCCTACAGGTTGGGGTGCACCGCTTACGCATCTGTTTGGGCGTAAGTTGTGAAGGCGTAAGAGGGGGCCTAGGTAAGGGTTGACGCAGGTGTGGGAGCGTAACCCTTCTCAAATGAAACCTTAGCAGGTGTAACTAATACCGAGGGACGTATTGTAAAGGTCTTGTGGTGACCACCCCTTGATTCACATGTCTGAGGAAGCGTGTGTACATATCAATATGCTTATCTCTTGTGGTTAAAGTGTATAGTCTCTGCAGAGTGTGATAAACTGTTCGAACAGCTGCGCCTACAGTCAAAGGCGGACATAGGAACTTACTAGTGTTAGTTCTATTTCAAAAACCTTTTGTGGGCAGAATAAAAACATGTTGGGCTCACTGAGCCCTGGATTTGGATGGATTTTCCTGGGTAGTCGTACCTAGTGATGTCAATAAGGTGGAGGTAACCACAATCAAAATTAAGCACAAAGTGGAAGCAACTTCTGCTGTTATTAATATTGCACACTTACTCTCTTTAATAAAATGCAAATTTGGTTAAAATGCTAAGTGGTGGGAATTTCTATTAATAATAACTGAAAATGTTGCTTTTAGCAAATAAAATAACTTGAGCCATCCTTATTTAGCCTTGCATGTATTTTATTGCATATTGTGTGTTGGCTCGCGAGCATGGAAGTTGTGTTCATCCTCGCTCTTTTCCCCCAAACCCTCAGAAGCCGCGAATGAAGGACATTACGCATACTACGAGGGTTCAAAAGTCAATGGTCAAGATGATGGAGGAGATTACATATTCTCTAGTAATCTATGTCTCGCTTCAGTCTAGCTGACTACGTCGGTGCTTGCGTGCATCTCACCAAGTCCTAGTAGATTATGATATAAGTCACCATACTCAACAATCTCCATATTGACTCTTATGCGTTAAAGCCACTGTGCTCCTTGAAGAACTCGCTGCAAGTCGGCTACTGCTTTTTTTGTTTTTTTCCTAATGAGTAATATTGCACCATTCACTATTGAGTTCACTCATTTGGAGGCTATGTTGCAAGAAAACACATAAGTTGTCAATTTGGTTGTATGTATAGCATTTGCTATTTGGCGAAAAGCTTGGTGTAGTTTCAGGGTTGATTTAGGACTCCTTTTCATTTTGATTTCAAAATCACACTGGGATCTATGTTTTCGTTTTCGGTTCAGAATATGGTCAATTTATTGCAAGTGAATGGGTGTATCTTCGCGTTAGAGGTTGGGAATTTGTGAAGCTAGCTGTACTTATGGTGATACCATGCAAATCTAATAGGTGCTTCTCTATCTACTATTGGGATTGTCAGACAGAAAATTTTAAGCTATGGTAAAATCAAACAGTAATAAAATCAGAGAGTAAGAAAAATTTTAAGCTATGGTAAAATCAACGAGTAAGGAAAATTTTAATCCATGGTAAAATTTGAGAGTAAGAAAAATTTGAAGCCATAGTAAAATCAGAGAGGAAGGAAAATTTAAGCCATGGTAAAATCAGAGAGTAAGGAAAATTTAAGCCATGGTAAAATCAGAGAGTAAGGAAAATTTTAAGCCATGGTAAAATCGAAGAGTTAGGAAAATTTAAAGCCATGGTAAAATTTGAGAGTAAGAAAAATTTAAAGCCATGGTAAAATTTGAGAGTAAGAAAAATTTTAAGCCATGGTAAAACCATGTGTGATGAGATACTTATCACAGACGGTTCGTATCAAAAACCGTTTGTGAAGTATCATAGACGGTTTTTGTCTGAAACCGTCTGTGATTCGCAGCGCAGGAGTTCAAAAAATTTTGAACGCGTGCGCGGGAGGCAACATTTTTTTGAAATTTGTGCTTATATATTTCCGATCGGGGCTACCGGGCGAGGCTAACTAGGAGTTCAAGCATATTTTCGTCAAGCTGCGTCATCTGCTCCATTTCTAGCCACTGTCGTCATTTTCCTTTGTCTCTCCCCGTCCGGTGAGTTATCGTTTGATTCGTTGGCTTTATGTCATCTCTAGATCCTCTAGATACTAATACTCACCTCTCGTTGCCTAGTTCTGCCTATAGAGAGCTCCATGGCTTCTAGGCCAAGCGAGGATTCGTCTGCAGCGAAATCCATGAACTTTGGAGGCAAAAGCTCCAACGAAATGGACTTCGGCGTGTTGACATTTTGTGATCCCTCCCGGTTCTCTGCGAGCCCATCCCCTTCCAGCATCCTGATTACCTCGGACATTCTGGGGCAGTGAGATGGGTAGGACTGTGTTCACAGTAGAGCCACTTGAACCATTTCCTCCAACTTGACCCTGTCATAGGTGCTACCTAGGTCTTTATCTACCATCATGCTCAGCTGCTTTTCTTGATGAAGTTTCTTTACCTAGAACGATATGCAAGTATTAGAAATGCTGTTCATGGCAACAGAAGGAACTAACATACAAGAATTCCATGGTAACATTTTTTTTTGCAATAGAAAAAACTATCACAAATGGTTTTGAACAAGAACCATCTGTGATAGTAACATCACAGACAGTTCTTGTTCAGAACCATTTGTGAAAATAGACTATCACAGACGGTTCTTGTTCAAAACCGTCTGTGATAGCTTTTTTCATAGACGGTTTTTAAACCGTCTGTGAAAAAAGCTATCCCAGATGGTTCTGTGATGACAGGCGTCATCACACACACATAATTCCAGACGGTTCAGAAAATCGTTTGTGATGACGGTTTAGAACCGTCTGTGATGACACTTTGTGTAGTAGTGAGAAGACAAAGGATTGAAAAATCCTTTGGAGATGATTTCACTGTGTACCTTGTGGATGATGTTCCCAAATCCATTTCAGACGTATATGCATCTCCTGATGCAAAGTACTGGAAGGATGCGGTCCATAGTGAAATGGATTCCATTCTCGCTAATGGGACTTGGAAAATCACTAATCGTCCATATGGCTACAAGCCAGTTGGATGTAAGTGGGTATTCAAGAAAAAGCTTAAGCCTGATGGTACTATTGAAAAGTACAAGGCAATACTTGTGGCCAAGGGATATACTAAAAAAGAGGGAGAAGATTTCTTTGATACTTACTCACCTGTTGCTAGATTGACCACTATACGGGTACTGCTATCCTTAGCTGTCTCACATGGTCTTATTGTCCATCAAATGGATGTTAAGACAGCTTTCCTCAATGGAGAGTTAAATGAGGAAATCTTCATGGAACAACCTAATGTTTTTGTGGTAATCGGTTAAGAGGGCAAGGTTTGTAAGTTACTGAAATCTCTATATGGTCTCAAGCAAGCACCTAAACAATGGTATGAGAAGTTCGATAGAACTTTAACATCTACGGGCTTTGCAGTAAACGAAACCAATAGATGTGTTTACTACCGCTATGGTGGGGGTGAAGGAGTTATATTGTGTTTGTATGTTGATGACATAGTTATCTTTGGAACAAGCCTTAACGTGATTATCGAGGTTAAGTCTTTTCTATCCCAAAGTTTTGACATGAAAGATCTGGGAGAAGCTGATGTAATTCTAAACATCAAGCTGATCAAGGGTGAGGATGGGATTACACTTCTGCAATCCCATTATGTGGAAAAGGTCTCGAGCCGTTTTGGCTATATCGATAGCAAGCCTTCTCCAACACCTTATGATCCTAGTCTAACACTTCGAAAGAATAAAAGACTAGGAAATGATCAGCTGAGATATTCCCAGATTATTGGTTCACTCATGTACTTAGCTAGTGCTACCCGGCCTGACATCTCATTTGTTGTAAGAAAATTAAACTGGTTTACCTCTAATCTGGGAGATGATCATTAGCGTGCACTCGAGCGAGTCATGCGCTACTTGAGAGGTACGATGAGTTATGGAATTCATTATACCGGGTACCCTGTCGTACTCAAAGGGTATAGTGATTCCAATTGGATATCTGATGCTGATGAGATTAAGGCTACGAGTGGATATGTTTTCACTCTAGGCGGTGTTGTTGTTTCACGAAGGTCTTGCAAATAGACCATTTTGACAAGATCAGCCATAGAAGCAGAACTCACGGCATTGGATACAGCCACCATTGAAGCAGAATGGCTACGTGAACTCCTAATGGACTTGCCGGTGGTTGAAAAACCGATTTCGGTCATCCTGATATACTATGATATGGAGGGATATGGGTAGGCTACGCTAGCTGACAATTCAAAAATTCTACCATGTAATCCAGGAAGCCATGCAAGTAGAAGATCACAGATCGTTACCACTAGACGTGGAGTGCAGCGGAAGAAGAGTTGGAGAAGCCTGATCCAACGTAGAGCGCGTCGATAAAGTGGTCGTAGTCAATCGTCCAACGTCGAGCATGTCGATACAGTGGTCATAGTCGATCGTCTCCTACAACAACATCTGTAGTTTCTTATAAAGATCGCGGATCGTCCTCAAGCGCAACAGCAACTACAGTAGTGCCTCTATGGTATCCACACGTCCAGGGATGGAACATCGTACTCTGGTGTGCTAGCACCAAGTCACACGGTATGGCTCTCTTGAGAAGATGGTGGCTAGGGTTTTGGTAGAGCAAATCATGTCAACTCTCGTCTATCTACCAATATTCTCAAGCATCTCCTTACATAGTGCCCATGACAGATCCTATTTGAACACGTTTGTTCCAACCCATTAAGTGTGTGACCCATTAGGTTCATGCGTAATCAGTTGTGACTCGGAAACTCCTTTCCGATCACGAGTTATTAGTGGCTCCTAGCAGGACATAACGATTCCCAAATACACACGAATAATATCGGATGAACCTTAATGTAATATGATCTACGACCAGGTACTTATCACTAACGACCAGCTCGTATCTCTATACGACCAGCTCATATTTAGTCTCGATCAGTTCGTAACTCCTTACGACTAGTTTACGACCAGTTAGTGATCATGTTCGACCAGCCTACGACCAGCTCGTATCTCCATATGACTAGTCCATATCTGATCGAACTGAAAGACCTGCTCGATTATCCTCCCTTTGCCTCACGATATCTAGTTGAACTCCATGTGAGATATTATGTCATCCATGGACTGTTCAATACTATCTCGATCAAGTGTCAGATAACTTCACGTGGTTGAACACTTTGACCACTAGTGGCAAGGCCATGCACTTTATTTATGCGACCACATCGAGGAGCCTAGAGATATCTCTCCTGTTATGTTAGGAGCGGCAAATCCCATATCTGACCAATCACATTCCTCTACGTGTTTCATAGCATACCTGAAAGCTACCTTTATAACTACCCAGTTACGGAGTAGCGTTTGGCAACCCATAAGTGCACTATTACACATATAGGAAACTATGTTGATCTCAGGTCTAAGGATTATACATCATCATTACTTGAGACCAACTAATGACACATAAAATCATAACAATCTCAACAGTGTCTTAAGATGGGTCAATCCAACCCCATGTTCTCTAACATGTGTTCATATTATTGATTCGATATCCCTATATCCATGACTAGTGAAACATGGTCATCAATCAATACATGTGTTGGTCGATAAGTCACTAGTGTTCTGACTAGTGACATCCGACCAGGGATAATTTTAGAATGACATCATATAAGTTAAAAGAGTTTTACCAACAAGTCACATACTTGTTAATCTTATAACCAATGATTCATCCAAGGAATAGAACAACATTTATTCAATAACTCATAAACATAGACGTGATACAATCATCACCATGATTGCCTCTAGGGCATATCACCAACATGATAATCAAATGGTGCTCGTTAAAGTGAACAATGCAAAGGATAACATGAAGTCCTCTAGAAATGTAAAAAGATGGTTGAAATCTGTTAGAAAATTGAGAAATTTCGGAACAATATATATAGATTATATCCGAACAGCTAAGAATCTGGCAGATCCCTTTACAAAGGGTTTATCACAGAATGTGATAGATCATGCATTGAAGGAGATGGGTATGAGACCTATGTGTGTTACACCACAGTGGTAACCCAACCTATGTGATCAGAGATCCCATGAAGTAGGACTTGGGAAAAACAAACTGTTTAGTTAACTGAAGGAGAGTACATTCTATAACCCACTCCACTCCAGATGTCGTACTCTCAAATCTGTATGGTAGGACAACCTTGTCTTAATGTATTCTATGGCTTCAAATAGTAAAGATGCTATCCTACAGAGCATTCTTGAAAGAACACACCTATGTGAGCTCAACTGCTAGTCACAGTCTATGAGAAATGGGTACTCTCTAAGAAGCTCATGAAGAGAGACCAGAGTGTGACTTATATGCTCCACCCAAGGGGTAGCCTATTGGCAGTCTAGTATCAGTCAAGACTTTAGGTGAAAATCATTCACGCAAAACTGCCAACTCAAGGCTTAGTCCATTGTGTAGTTGTGAATGAATGTAGCTTAAAGCTCTAGGTGGATGTTCAACCCTAACAAGTCTCTACTGAAAAACTGGTATATTAACAGTGCCTTGGAACAGTGGGAAAACTTTGTGAGCCTCTGGGATCTGGTGGGGGATTGTTGGAATTAAGTGAGCTTTGGCCCATCCTTTATCAATAATTCCTAGGAAAATCCCAAAGACCCACTCATACATGGTGGCATGTAGGACACTTTAGTCTCATATTGCTAGCCAAGGTGGAGAGACACCACCTTATAAGGCGGAGTATATCTAGCCTTGGTAAAACAAGAGAAAGGAGGAGAAAGTAGGACTACACGCGCGCGCTCGCTCGCCTCGCTTCACCACGCCATGCTAGGCTTCACGGCCGCACAACGTGTGCGTGAATAGTGTGGTCGTTCCGGGTTCGGTCGTGGGTCCAGACGCAGTTTTTGTTTGTAATTTTGTTTTGCCATACAATCATGTCAGGATGAAAAGAAACAAAAACACTCTAGTTATGAAACAGAAACGCATTGATTACGTGGGGAATTAATTGCGATTAATGAGCCTTAATTTGATTGCAGTTTCCTAATCTGTGAGCGGTTTATTTCTACGGTCTTTTTAATCTGAAGACGCAGCCTGTCTTCTCTCTCGCATCGCGAAACACGTCTGTGCGAAAGTACTGTTCTCGAGAGCGTTGTGCTACTGAGTGCTACTCCGTCCCTACGCCCGGTGTGCACAGGTGGTGGGTAGAGCAGGTCTCCGGAACCATCATCCTTGCGATCCTTTATGGGAGAGGGCGAATCAGGTTTTTGGGAAGCGACTACACGACTGCTCGCCGTTCCCTGCATCATCTACATCAGCATCTTCTTCATCGGCGACATCCTCTCGTTCATCTTTACGACACTCTTCACTTCGCATCGGTAACATCTAGTACTCCGCACTTACTTCTAATTGTCATACGTTCTATTGTTCACATACGTTCTTGTTGATATACATTCTGTTGTTCATATACGTTCTGTTGTTCATATTGTTTATCGTCATAGTTCATCCTCTAGACATGTTTAGTTCTCATGTTATTTCTGTAGTCATGATTAATTTGTGGAATTATATAATCGCTAAAGTGCTAAATAATCTAACAGATCCTACAGGGGCCTTATCCGTGAATAAAAGCATCAAGTCAAGGTGGGAAGTAATCCTCCTATTGTGGCATATTTGGGAAAGGAGAAATGAAAACAATTTGGCAAGAATACCCATGCTAGAGCTGCCTCTGAGGTTGTCACGACTCACGACCTAGCGATCGTATCGGGTAGGAATGAGCTGTGGGAGGCTTCGGCCCTGGTTTCCGGCGAGGCGCCGTGATGTAGATGGGTGCAAGGGCACACGGAACAACAAGGTGCAATGTCACCACCTGTGTCGGAGCGTAGGTCGTACGTGTGCAAGACTACCGGCTTTGGCCGATGCTTACGACCGGGAGCCGTTGTTGCTGAAGAAATAGAGGAGTGGGAGAAGAAGAGACGCCAGCGATAATGTATTGGACAAAAAACAGTAGTCGAGAGAAGAGATTGGCTAGTAATTTTCCGATGCTTCACTAAAACGTTCAAGCCCCTTTAAATAGAGGTTTGATTACAAACTAGAGATAGACTACGACTCTTAAATAACTTGTAAGGAAAGTACTACAATACGATTCCGACTCGTATGGACTGAAACTCTATTCGGTTGTATTTTCCTCTGGTTGTATTCTGACGCTGCTGCCTTCCTCTGGTTGTATTCAGACACTGCTGCTTGTTGTATTCCGAGGCCAACGCTTGTATGTGATTCCAACCATGACATGCAAGGGGAAAGGGGCACAGAGTAGTGGTCGGCAGAGAGGGGAAATTGAGAGGGAGGATTGGAAATAACCTCTTGATTACCTCAATAGATAGTTGGTTCCTTATATTATGGAGTGGCCCCTAACAATTGGAATCTAATCCTACCATATCTCTAAGTCGCTTAAGGACCAAGCAAAGCAAATGAATTACAGCTCTATCTCTTAATAAGGAAACTTATCTCCTAATGAGATGCGTCAGCCGAAGGCTCTGCCCTAGTCAAACTGCTGCCCTTGGCACACCGGCCATATGTGCGCCCCCACATGGCAGAGGTGGAGACTTGGAGTCACAGGGCTGCTATAGAATAAGGAAATAAATGGGTGTACACTCTACACATTAAATTCAGGAAAAAAAACTACTTGATGTAGGTCGGCATATCAACACTCTAGTCTGGTTTCTCTCCTTACTCTTGAAACTACTAAAGCATGTACTGCACATTCTCTATCTGAAATATATCATCTAAGTAAGCTGTTAAGGTTTCTCGTATCCAGTCTTGATGAGATTTACATGTTGTGCAGTTAGTAGAAATATGGTTCATCGTATCCCAATTTTAAAGCATTAAATTCATAGGACATTGATACGGTGAGGCTTCCGATGGATGGCGAGCGGTGGCTGAAGTTCTTCAGCCGCTTGCGGGTTCGAGCGAAGAAGGTAGCGAGACACAAGGATAGGCTGGTTGTCACCTTCCTGACCACGATGAGGTTGTTCCTCAGCCGTGATAGGAAGCTCTGATACCCTGATGGACTCTTAAGATATAATCTTTATTGATTTCTCACAATATGTTGTCCCCTTATATTTATAGAGACAATTCTAACAATCTGTAACTAATACGGAAGTAATTGACAAAAGAAAACTATTCATGTAAGGCAACTATCATTATAAGACACGGACTCGTTCTGAAGTCCTACTCAGATTCTGCCTGAGCCGTGCTGCTACCAGACTCTGCATGGACTTGAGTTGTTGCCGACCCTTGAGCTTTGTTGCGACGTCTGAAAGTCTGACCCCAATACGCGTCCACAATATTTCCTCCCTCCTGGAGAATCAGCTCGTCCTCGAGCTGGAATTCGGGATAGCGACGTCGAAACTCGTCGAGTGGTTCCCAAGTAGCATCCACAGACGAAAGACCCAGCCAATGAACCAACAACTCACAAACACCACGACGTAAGCGAGACTTCACAATCTTCTCTGGGGAAGGAACAATGCGGCCATGTACGATGGGCGGTAAAGACACCAACTGGTCAGGAGGGTCACCACGATGCACTTTTAACAATGCCACATGAAACACACTATGTATACGTGCTCGGGCCGGCAACTCCAAGCGGTAAGCAACCGAACCAATCAGTTCCAAAATACGAAAAGGACCATAATACCTGGGAGCAAGTTTTGACCAGGGTTGAGATGAAACTGAAGAGATTGGACGATGTTGCAATCTCAGCCAAACCCATTGTCCCACCGAAAATGAAACGCTACGATGGTTATTATCATACTGCTCCTTCATGCGATTTTGAGCCTGAAGCAGACGATCACGAATCTCTGCTAAGAACTCGTCACGATCCTGAAGTTGAGCATCCACAGCAGCCACACGAGCTGCTCCCGGTTCATAAGCAAGCAAAGTTGGAGGGTCACGTCCATAAACAACACGGAAAGGAGTACACTTGAGAGCCATTTGATAAGACAAATTATAACAAAATTCGGCCTACGGTAACCACTGTACCCAATGCTTGGGTCGATCGCCGGACAAACAACAAAGATACATAGCAATCACTCGATTGACAACTTCTGTCTGTCCATCGGATTGTGGATGAAATGCCGAGCTCAAATGCGACTTAATGCTTGATAAGCGAAACAATTCGCTCCAAAAATTGCTTGTGAAGACAGGGTCATGATCACTTACAATGGAGGATGGAATGCCATGTAAGCATACGATCTCATCAAAGAACGCTCGAGCAACAGAACCGGCCGTATATGGATGCCCAAAGTAATGAAGTGAGCGTATTTTGAAAAACGATCAACCACTGAAAGAATAATAGACTTGCCATGAACGTTCGGAAGACCTTCGATAAAATCCATAGAAATATCTGCCCAAATTGTCGTAGGCACAACCAAGGGCTGTAAGAGACCAGCTGGGTGAAGATGTTCAGTCTTATTACGTTGACAAACAATGCAACCAGCTACAAAGTCCTGAACCAACTTAGACAAGGCAGAATTGTGAAAGGTCGCACGTAAACGATGCAATGTCTTTTGTATACCTTCATGACCCGTATTATGTGCTTCGACAATCAACTGGTGCCACAAGGAAGACGAGGCTGATAGGAAAATACGCCCTCTATAGATCAATAATCCATCAACAAAACTCCAACCATCCTCGGCTTGACCTGAGACAATCTTATCACGCAATGATGATAGCTTTGGTGTGTCCGCAACCTCTGCACGCATTTGATCAAATAGAGCAAACTGTGGTGAAGAGAGAGCATGTACAGAGAGGCCTTCATCCCGGTGAGAAAGTGCGTCCGCTGCTGTGTTTTGCTTGCCCAGACGAAAAACCATAGTGAAATCGAATCCAAACAGCTTGCTTACCCAATGATGCTGAGATATCGTGGATAAGCGTTGATCAAGCAAGAACTTAAGGCTATAATGGTCAGTACGGATGGTGAATTCACGACCCCAGAGGTACGGTCTCCAATGACGTACTGCCTTGACGAGACCAATAAGTTCCCACTCATACGCCGCCAGTTTTGCATGATGAGGTGGTACTGCTAGGCTGAAAAATGCAATTGGGCGCTCGCCTTGATGCAAAACTGCGCCAACTCCAGTGCCTGATGCGTCGCAATCTACCACAAATGTTTTTTTGCAAAATCAGGCAGCTGTAAAACAGGTGCGGACGGAAGAGCTAATTTGAGAGCGTCAAACGCATGAGTGGCCTCCTCCGACCAACCAAAGGATTCCTTCTTGAGCAACTTTGTTAACGGAGCCGCGATGACACCATAGTTTTTGATGAACTTGCAATAATAACCGGTCAGTCCAAGAAATCCCCGTAGTGCCCTAACAGATTTAGGCAAGGGCCAATCGGCCACAGCGACCAACTTGTCCGGATCCATAGCTACTCCCTGTCCGGAGATGATATGGCCTAAGTAAGCCATGGACGTCATACCGAAGAAACACTTAGAACGCTTAAGTGCCAACTGATGATGACGGAGGTGTTGAAAAATTGAGCGGACATGCTGTAGGTGTGCCGCCCAAGACGTACTATAGATCAAAATGTCATCAAAAAACACAAGTACAGACTTTCGTAGGTAGGGTTTGAGAACCTCGTTTAGGAGAGATTGAAAAGTGGCCAGCGCATTAGTCAATCCGAAAGCCATCACCAAGAATTCAAAGTGGCCATGATGAGTGCGAAACGTTGTTTTCTCCACATCTTCTGGACACATACGTACTTGATGATATCCACTGCGGAGGTCGAGCTTGGTAAAAAATTTGGATCCCTCCAACTCGTCGAGAAGTTCATCAACAACCGGGATGGGAAACTTATCTTTGATAGTTCGTTCATTAAGAGCCCTATAATCGACGCAAAATCGCCAAGATGCATCATGCTTCTTAACAAGTAGGACTGGTAATGAAAACACCGATGTGCTGTCCCGGATAATCCCTTGCGCGAGCATGTCTTCACATTGTTTCTCTATTTCATCTTTCTGCAATTGCGGGTATCGGTATGGACGGACAGCCACTACTGCCGTATTGGGCTTGAGAGGAATACGGTGGTCATTGCGTCTCACTGGTGGCAGACCGCGGGGCGAATCAAAAAGGTCCACGCACTCGAGTTGTAGTGCAGCCATGATATCGTCTCCTACCATGTTGTGTGTATGCATTTGCTCAGCTGCAGTCATGCCTCGCCACATGACGTGATGATCCATCCGCCAAAATGACATGGAAAGGGACTCAAAATCCCAGACGATCGGCCCTAACGTCCGTAGCCAATGAACGCCAAGAATCAACTCGAAGGCATCGAGTGGTATTGCAAAGAGATCGATGCAAAAAGCTTCATCGTCGATGGCTAGTGTCACGCCGTGACAGCGCTCGGTGCACTATATGCGATCACCATTAGCGATAGCTACACTCAACCCATTGCGGCTGATACAGCTCAGTCCAAGGCGTCATGCCGTCCCTTCGGCAATAAAATTATGGGTGGATCCTGAATCCACCAGTGCTAGCATCTTTTGGCCAGCTATTTGGACGTGCAGTTGCATGGTATGGCTTGCTCGAATCCCAGTAAGAGCATGCAATGAAATTTCTGCCTGGTCGATTGGATCCTTGGTTGAATCCTCATCGTCTATTTCCAGCATATATATTCCCTTCATCGAACAAGTATGATTTCTGTGAAATTTTTCTGGGCAATTGTAGCACAACCCTTTAGCGTGGCGGTCCGCCATCTCCTCGGAGGATAAGTGGTGGAACTTGGAGCGCGGCGGCATTGGGCGAAGACTCAGTGGTGGAGCGATGGTCGTTTGTTGTGGTGGTCCTGGGAGCTGCCGAGTGCTTGTGGCGGGGATTGGTACGGAGGGTGCTTGTGGTTTCAGCCACACGGGTAGCTTTGGTTCGGCTAGTTCTTCCTGAATCCTGACTTCATATGCCCTGGCAAGACTCATGGCCATCTGCAAATTAGTCGGATTTTATAGCTCCACATCAGTGCGTAACGGCTTCAAGAGACCTTGCGGTGAAAAGCTGAACTTGTTGCATTGGTGAGAGTGGATCAGCGTGGCAAAGGAGAGCTAAAAACTGGCGCTGATAATCTTCCACTGACCATGTACGACGTAGCTGCGCTAGTTCTCCCAATGGATTACTGCGGATGGGAGGCCCGAAATGCATGTTAACAAAATCCGCAAACCTCGGCCAGGCCAGCACTCCTTCATCGCGTTCCAGTTGGTAAAAACATTGCTGAGCAACGCCCGTGAGGTGATAAGATGCAAGCCAAACTTTCTCTTCTTCCATTGTCCGCTAGCTGTGAAAACATTGTTCACATCTATTAAGCCAGGGTAGTGGATCTTCTTCCCCGTCGTAGGTTGGGAAATTGAGCTTATGGTATCGTGGAGTGCCAGAACGCTCATCTTCCCTTCCTGCCCTGCCGATAGTTATTCCGGTTGGTTGGGGCAACTTCCTGCTAGCAGAATACTCAGGAGCTTCTTTAACTTGGAGCGCTGCAATGGCTGCCGCGTTGGCTGCCTGCTGACTGCATAGCTCGTGGAGTTCATCTCTCAATGCTTGTTTGTCACCCAGGATCAAGCTGCAAACTCAGATCATTGATGGACTTGGATTCACTCATACTCGGTTGTGGGTTCGAAGGCAGCGAGGTATGCGCGGTGGTAGGCTCTGATACCAAATTGATACGGCGAGGCTTCCGATGGATGGCGAGCGGTGGCTGAAGTTCTTCAGCCGCTTGCGGGTTCGAGCGAAGAAGGTAGCGAGACACAGGGATAGGCTGGTTGTCACCTTCTTGACCACGATGAGGTTGTTCCTCAGCCGTGATAGGAAGCTCTGATAACTTGATGGACTCTTAAGATATAATCTTTATTGATTTCTCACAATATGTTGTCCCCTTATATTTATAGAGACAATTCTAACAATCTGTAACTAATACGGAAGTAATTGACAAAAGGAAACTATTCATGTAAGGCAACTATCATTATAAGACATGGACTTGTTCTGAAGTCCTACTTGGATTCTGCCTGAGCCGTGCTGCTACCAGACTCTGCATGGACTTGAGTTGTTGCCAACCCTTGAGCTTTGTTGCGACGTTTGAAAGTTTGACCCCAATACGCGTCCACAACAACATCTTTAGGATATATAAGATAACTAACCTGCACTTGCTCCAGTGGTACCTACTCAGAGAAAATTTGCTGGCTATGTGATGATCTCGACTAACTCACAATAAATAAAACGATGTAATGTGTACCTCCTTCCTTGCTAGACTCCACTGTGGCACATAATCTTGAATAGCTTCTCACAAGGTTTCCCTTCTCATTCAGCTCCCGCATCTACAGTTAATGTGTTGTGTATGGCTTATATATGCATGGATTCTCGATTCGGGGTACTCGTATCAATTGATATCAGAGCAGGGTTGAGATGGCAACGCCAGGTGCCAAATTCGAAGTGGTGAAGTTCGACGGGACTGGTCACTTCAGACTGTGGCACACGAGGGTGAAGGATCTGTTGGTGCAGTAGGGTTGTTCCAAAGGGTTGCACGAAGCAAAACCGAAGGCTGCGGAGGATGATGATGGGGAGGAGTTGAAGGAGCAAGCAGCCGCAATCATACGGTTGTGTCTTTCAGATCAGGTAATGTATCATGTGATCGATATGACCTCGCTGAAAGAAATCTGGGATAAATTGCAGACTCAGTTTATGTCCAAATCCCCAACGAACAAGCTGTATCTGAAGTAGAGGTTGTACGGGCTGAAGATGCAAGAGGGTTATGATCTTGCACAGCATGTGAATGTCTTCAATCAGGTGATCACTGATCTAGGGTGTCTTGAGGTGAAGATCACAGATGAAGACAAGGTGATTATTCTGTTGTGTTCATTGCCAGCTTCCTATGAACACTTGGTCACCACTCTGACATACGAGAAAGATACTATCAAGGTTGATGAAATTACCTCTGTTGGCGCATAATCAACGGAAGCTGAATGCGGGGGAGAGCTCTCAGGGTGATAGCTTGTATACGAAGGGTGATCGTGGAAGAAAACAAGACATAGAGAGATCTAGAAGGCGTAAATCTAGATCAAAGTCAAGGAGCAGAAAGAATATCGAGTGCTACAAGTGCAAGGAGATGGGGCATATGAAGAGGGATTGTCCAAAATTGAAAGAACAGAATGGTGGCAAGTGTGATCAGAAGACTGTCAATATGGCTAGGAAAGATGACTCGGATAGCAGTGATGCAGATGTTCTCTCAGTTTCAAATGGTCGGTTCACTTCATACATGTTAGGTAATTTCGGTTCTGTTTACCTTGGTGATGATACATGCCATAGTATTGTCGGGATAGGTGAAGTTGAAATTAAGATGTATGATGGTATTGTTAGAATAATACGTGATGTTAGGCACATACCAGGGTTGAAAAAGAATCTTATCTCTCTAGGCTCCTTATAAAGCTGATAATGATAATGAAACCATGAAAATTTGTAAAGGTGCATTAACTGTGATGAAGGGTAGGAGAACTACTGGAAATATTTATATATTGCTAGGAAGCACTGTTGTAGGTGGAGTCAGTTCAGTGGAGTCACATAATGATATGGCAAAACTTTGGCATATGCGGTTGGGCCATCTTAGTGTTCGTGGGATGGCGGAATTGCATAAGAGAGACCTATTGGCAGGAATTAAAAGTTGCGAGTTAGGTTTCTGTAAGTTTTGTGTTCTTGGTGTTGGGATATGGGTAGGCTATGGTAGCAACAAATCAAAATTTCTACCACGTAAACTAGGAAGCCAAGCAAGTAAATAATCACAAATCGTTACCACTAGATGCGCAGAGCAGTGAAAGAAGAGTTTGAGCAGCCTGGTCCAACGTAGAGCGCGTCGATGTAGTGGTCGTAGTCGATCTTCCAGCGTCGAGCATGTCGATGCAGTGGTCGTAGTCGATCAGCCAGCGTCCTTGCGAGTCGATCGTCTCCTCCAGCAACCTTTGCAGTTTTTTATGAAGATCGCGGATCGTTCTCAAGCGCAACAGCAACCGCAATAGCGCCTCTATGGTATCCACACGTCTAGGGAAGGAACAACCGTACACCGGTGTGCTAGCACCAAGTCGCACGGCAGAGCTCTCAGGAAGATGGCGGCTAGGATTTTGGTGGAGCAACTCACGTCAACTCGTCTATTTCCCAATAGCCTCATGCATCTCCTTATATAGTGCTTGTGACGGATCCTATCTGAACAAGTTTGACGAATCATATCCGTACTAGTTTGTTCCAACCCGTTAAGTGTGTGACCCTGTAGGTTCATGCGTAATCGATTGTGACTCGGAAAGCCTTTCCGATCACGAGTCGTTAGTGGTTCCTAGCAGGACATGACGATTTCCGAATACACACAAATTATATTGGACGAACCTAAATGCAACATGATCTACGACCAGGTCCTATCTCTCTATACGACTAGTTCATATTTGGTCACGACCAGTTCGTAACTCCTTACGACCAGGTTATGACCACTCTGTGATTACGTTCGACCAGTCTACGACCAGCTCGTATCACCATACGACAAATCAGAATCGATCGAACTAGCATACCTACTGTGTATTCTCCCTTTGCCTCACGATGTCTGGTTGAACTCCAGGTGAGATGTTGTATCATCCTTGGACTGTTCTATACTTTGTCGATCGAGTGTCGGATAACTTCATGTGGTCGAACACTTCGACCACTAGTGGCATGGCCATGCACTTTCTTTATCCGACCACAACAAGGGGCCCAAAGACTTCTCTCCTGTTATGTTAGGAGGGGCAAATCACATATCCGACTAGTCACATTCCTCTGCATGTTTCATAGCATACCCGAAAGCTACCTTTATAACTACCCAGTTACAAGTAGCGATTGGCAACCCCTAAGAATGCTATTACACATGTATGAAACCATGCTGATCTCAGGTCTAAGGATTATACATCATCATTGCTTGAAACCAAATAATGACACATAGAATCATAACAATCTCAATAGTGTCTCAAGGTGGGTCATATCCAACACCATGTTCTCTAACATGTGTTCACATTATTGATTCGATATCCCTATATCCATGACTGGTGAAACATGGTCATCAATCAATACAATATGCTAGTCAATAGATTCACTGGTGTTCCGACCATAGACATCCGACCAGGGATTCATTTAGAACGACATCATATAAGTTAAAACGGTTTCACCAGCAAGTCACATACTTGTCAATCTTCATAACCAATGATTTATTCAATGAACAGGATAACATATTATCCAATATTATGAACATAATGAAATATAATCATCTCTATGATTGCCTCTAGGGCATATTTCCAACACTTGGAAAACAGTCAATGGGTGGAGCTCAATATTCTGTTACTTTTATTGATGATTTTTCCCGCAAGATGTGGGTGTATTTCATGAAGTAGAAATTTAAAGTGTTTGCCAAGTTCAAAGTGTGGAAAGCTAAGGTGGAAAACTAAACAGGTAGGAAGGTAAAGTATCTGAGATCTGATAATGGTACTGAATATAGTGATTCACAGGTTCAGAGATATTGTGAGGAGCATGCTATTCAGTGGCATTTCACGGTGCGCAAAACACCGCAGTAAAATAGTGTGGCAGAAAGGATGAACATGACTATTTGTAAACGAGCAAGGTGCTTGAGGTTAAATGCAGGGCTTCCTAAATGTTTCTAGGCAGAGGCTGTGAACATGGCGAGCTATCTCATAAACAGATCACCATGTGCATCTTTGGGTGGCAAGGTTGCAGAGGAGGTATGGACTGGTAATTCGGTTGATTTTATTAATCTAAGAATTTTTGGTTGCCCATCCTATATGCATGTACCAGCTGATGAAAGGGCGAAGCTTGATGCAAAATCAACAAAGTGCATTCTTCTTGGTTTCAAGAACGGTGTTAAAGGGTACAAGCTTTGGGATCCGACATCAAAGAAGATGGTGATGAGCAGAGATGTTGTCTTTGATGAGAAATCAATGTTACAACAAAACAAAGAGGAGGTAACACATGAGATTGGAGGTTCAGATACGGTGCAGGTAGAGTTAGAACATAGTTTAAGAACTCATGATTCACATACACTGCCTCCAGATTCCACTTCAGAGGATTTGTAGAATTTTCAACTGGCAAGAGATAGACAGCGACGCACTAATGTGAAAGCTCCAAAGAGATTCGAGTATGAAGACCAGGTTTCATTTGCTCTTCTTGTTAGTAATGATGATATAACTAATTTTTAGGAGGCTATTACAAGCCAGGAGAAAGATAGGTGTATGACTGCAATGACAGAAGAAACAAGGTCTTTATAGAAAAATCAGACTTGGGAGCTAGTTCATCTTCCTGAGGATAAGAAAGCTATTGGGTGCAAATGGGTCTACAAGAGAAAACCTTCAGTATCAGAAAAAGAAGGGGAAAAGTACAAGGCTCGATTAGTTGCAAAATGGTATTCACAAAAGAAGGGGATTGATTATGATGAGGTATTCTCCCCAATTGCGAGGCATACTTCTATCAGGATAGTTCTTGCATTGGTAGCCAGTTGGGATTTGCACTTGGAATAGATGGATGTAAAAACGACGTTTTTGCATGGTGATCTTGATGAGCAAATCTGCATGGAACAGCTAGAAAGGTTCACAGAACCGGAAAATCAGCCCCTGGTATGCAAGTTAAAGAAGTCATTGTATGGGTTGAAACAGTCTCCAAGACAGTGGTACAAACGTTTTGACTCCTACATGTTGCAGATTGGCTACAGTCAATGTGAGTATGACTGTTGTGTTTATGTTCGACGCCTTGATGACGGTTCATTTATTTTTCTGCTACTATACGTGGATGATGTGCTAATTGTTGCAAAGCACATGTGTGATGTGATTAGTTTGAAGGGTTTGCTAGTAAGGAATTTGATATGAAAGACTTAGGGGCAGCAAAGAAAATTTTGGGCATGGAGATACACAGGGATAGAAGCTCAAGGAGACTGTGGTTGTCTCAGCAGGAGTATGTTGAGAAAGTCTTGGAGTGATTTTATATGAGCAAGGTCAAACCAGTAAGTACTCCATTAGCACAACACTTTAAACTTTCTTCTAAATTTTGTCCTGAATCAGACAAAGAATATAAAGAGATGGCGAAGGTTCAATATGCTAATGCAGTTGGCTATTTAATGTATGCTATGATTTGTACAAGGCCTGATTTGGCACATGCTGTTAGTCAAGTCAGCAAGTTTATGGCAAAACCAGTAAAGCGACATTGGGAGGCAGTCAAGTGGATATTCAGGTACTTGAGAGGTACAACAAGTTATTGTATTATTTTTTGTGGACACCAAGGTAATCCTTTGGTTGTTGGATATGTGGATTCAGACTATGCTAGTGATTTGGATAATAGGAGGTCTACTACAAGGTATATTTTTACTCTAGATGGAGGGCCTATGTGTTGGAAGTCATCAATTCAATCTATTGTTGCATTGTCTACAACTGAGGTAGAGTACATGGCTGTGACTGAAGCTGCAAAGGAAGTGTTATGGCTTGCAGGATTAGTGAAGGAATTAGGTGTTGAGCAAGGTGGAGTTTAGGTGCATTGCGATAGTCAGATTGCAATTTATTTGGCCAAGAATCAAGTGTATCATGCCAGGACGAAGCACATTCATGCAAGGTATCACAGGATCAGGGAGTTGATCAACTCTGGGAGATTGATTTGATGAAGGTACAAACTGATGATAATGCTATGGATATGTTGACCAAGCCCATCACCGCCAACAAGTTTGAGCATTGCATCGACTTGTTGGGTGTAACATCCTGATTTTTAGGCCTTTTTGAAAATTTTCAAAATAAAAAGAACCATTTGGTTTTGTTGAAGTTATAAAGCTTAACTTGAGATTTTAGAATTAAAAGTGATTTAAATGACTAAATCAAACTTCAACTAATTCAAAAGTTGGGCTTTTGAGTCTGTTGGAGTTCTCTGCTCACTCCGTTTTCCCCTCGGCCCAGCTCTTTCTTTTTCAAACCTCCCTTTCGTTTGGACCTCTCCCTCAATCCAGACCTCCCTTTCGTTTAGACCTCTCCCTCAGTCCAGACCTCCCTTTCGTTTGGACCACCCGAGTGGTCCTAGAGACCGGTCACGACCACCCCTTGGGTCACGACCACCTCTTTGGTCACGACCACCCCTTGGGTCACGACCACCTCTTTGGTCATGACCACCCCTTTGGTCACGACCTCTCCATTGGTTGGACCACCCTCCCGAGTTTTGACTAAGCCCCACCTGTCGGCCTTGCTCACCTTCTTCTTCCTTTCGCCGCGTCACTGTTGATGCAATTGTCCTCACGCATTAAATGTCGTTGTGTCACATTAAATGCTATCGCTTCTGCCATACCCGTTCCCCCTCTTGTCTCGTCCCCTACCTGCCCCCATCTCCTCTTTCACCTACCCTTGACCGCATGCGCCTCCGAGTCTTTCAGCGACTCTCCCCGTCTCCCCTGGCTATAAAACCCTGAGCAGCCCTCTTTCATCACCTTTTTTCTGCACCCAACTCTCTTGCTCTCACCCAGTTTCATCGTGCTTCAAGTTTCGCCAAGGAGTCCGCTGGAACCTGCACCGTCTTCAACCACCTCGCTGCCGAAGGATTCATCAGAGCACCTGCGCCGTCTTCGACTGCCGCCCACCGTTCACCGACTCTCCCTCCTCCTTCAGTGTCTCTCTCGGCCTTGGTGAGTTTCTTCGTGCCCTATTCTCTTCCCTTGTTCCTACGACTACGTTGTGTAGTCGTATTCCTTCCTACGATCACATTGTGTAGTCATATCCTTCCTATATCCTTTTTACAACTACGCTGCATAATCGTATCCCTTTTGTATTCTTCACACGACCGCGTTGAGTAGTCGTACCTTCTCAGGACCTCCCTCGACCACCCTCTCAGTTGGACCACCTACCGACCCGTCGAACCTCTTCCGACCAGGTCGTTGGACCTCCCCCCCGACCAGCCGAACCTCTCTCAACCGAATCGTTGGACCTCCTCCCGGCCAGTTGAATCTCCTCCTGACTAGTCGAGCCTCCTCCCGAGAGCCCGTTCCTAATTTATTTAATTCAGTACCTTGTTGTTGGTTCTAGTTTGGTTTGTTTTGGAGTTTATTTGGATTTCATTTGGTCTTTATTTGAATTGCTTCATTCTCATGTGTAGATTTCGACGACTCCAGAGCGCCCGAGTACTCCAAAGAAGTAGATCCTCAAGCTTTCGAGCAAGGCAAGTTACACCCTTGATCATATTGAATCCTAGTATCTCAAATTATTTAAGTTCTGTTTCAAATTATTATTGCATGCTTATTTAAATTCAAGTAATTTAAATCTATGTTTTAACTTTATAGTTATTCCTAATTCCTTTGTACATCTAAACTTGATTATTGATTCGACCACCCCTTGTTACGATAGTAGAGAGGTAGTTGGTACATTAGTACGAACTAGCACCTGTTGTAAAACTCTATGCTTAGTCAAAGCTTAGACCCAAAAATTTTGATTTGGGGAAATTACCGCCAAGAACCAATGTTGTCAAAATGTTTTAACCATGACATTGGGTTATCGTGGAAGTTTACAAATGTTTTTGAAAAGCAAAGCAAAAGGAAAGTTGGTTTGGACTTGGGTGAATTGGTTGTTTGGATGGGTGCATGTTTATGCACGGGATCGAGTCATTTCTATGATCGAGGCCCAGGGTTATGTTGGAAGTCACCCAAATTAGTTAAGGACTGGTCTTCGAGTGTATTTTGCTATGCCTCATCGTACTACCACATGTTCTGAATGGGCAGAACCTGGCTAACTAATTTGCAACGTTTCACCGTGGTCATTCCATCCGGTTGTGTGGGTGTCTTGACGACCTACTTTTATGTAATCCCACCTGACGCAAGAGAGGGCCTAAACCCAGCGGATGGTTAGTCCAAAGGGGACGAAACCTTAGCGAGGGGGGACTGCGGTGGAATGGTGCTCTGTAAAGGCCTTGTCACGTGCTCTAGATTGCTTACCTACGGTAGTGAGCGGTGGTATCGACGGATGCCAAACAAACTAGAGAAGTTGTGTCATGTGGGTAAAGCTGTACACCTCTGCAGAGTGTAAAACTATTCGAATAGCCGTGTCCACGGTCATGGACATGCTAGCAAAGCTGCTCCAAGTTAGATTTTGGTTTTGTTTTCAAAAGGCTTTTTGAAATGGTTTTGGATGTCTATCCAAATGAGAATTTGGGCAAGGAGCCTTGTGATAGGAGGGTATCCTTCACCACTTGTTGATGAATGTTATCCGACTATAAGACTGAGATTTAGAAAATAAATTTTAGTTATCATATAACTGCTTTGGAACTTAGTACAAGTATTTGGAAAGAAACATGGCTTTATGCAAATCAACTCTATAAGCCTTCCTTTGAGATATCCTTGCATGCATTTCAATCTGTTACCTGACGGGTGTGACTTGTGAGCACGGTTATTGTGCTCACTCTGCTTAATCTAATAATTAAGCAGGAGAGGACGTCTATGAGGAGCCTGAGGACCAGGACGACTAGGCTGCTCCCTCCAGACGATTGCCTGTGGCGAATCGTGTGGTCTACTTGCTTTTGTCTTCCGTTGTGTTCGTTTTGTCGGCTCTTAAGCCGTTCTTGTAATCAACTCTGTTGTTTATTATTAAAGTTGTGTTCATGGATGTTACCACATTTGTTTGCTGTGTGAGCTAGCCGCTGATCTTGGGACTAGCTCGGTTTTGCACAGAGGATTCGGGGTGATCCCGGGTCCGGTCTCGACATTGGGAGTCACAAGTTGCTGACTAAGCAGGTAGCCCCCAGCCCACGAATGTGCAAGGAGTGTTAAAGCATTCTCTTTGCTATGTTTTCTTCAAGGTGGTGTATTCGCCAAGGTGGAGATTTGTTGTGTATGGCTTTATATATGATAAGGTGAAAGGAAGGGGCTGTGTTCAGAAAGCGAGAGCGTAGCATACGCTTTTCGGGCACATCCTACTATTATAGATGCTTTTTATGGCAAAACATATCAGAGGAGATCAAAAGCACTTCCGGCTAATGTACCTTCCGCTGAACAACTAGAAATTTGAATACGATATGTATTCATAGAGTTTAGTTTGAAGATCATCTTAGAGATGGATTCGGAAAGTCTTGTGCTATGGTAGGTTATTAGATTGTCCCTTCAGGACATTACTTAATTTAGGTAAGCGTGTGTTAGTAGGAAAGTAATGAGTTGGAGTCTATATCGGTTACAACGTTTTCAGTCTTCTCTATATAAGAGGACGTTCTGTAATCGTGAAGGGCATCTAAATATCAATACAAGTAAACTTAGTGCGTAGCTTCAGAGCTTCCTATCACGACGCATCGTGGCCAGGAAGGCGATTGCTCGCCACCACCTATCCCTCAGTATCCTTTACGCTCCAATCCACAATCCAGCGATCATCTTCTTCCTCCACTTACGATCCACCGAAAGCCACGCCATAACAATTCGGTATCAGAGCCTTCCGCCACCTCTCTTTCGCTGCCATAGCAAACCGTATCTACTCATACATCGGATATGGGTGAAGCCAAGATGATGGATGATCTAGCCAGGCTGCTGGCCAGTATCATGGGAGATATTAGTGACATCAAGAATCAGCAGACAACTCACGGCAATGCAATCATGCAGCTTTAACAAAACAAGGGTGGTGCTCTAACCAACAACAAGGAGACTGCACTCACCAAACCAACCGACCGAGAAGATAGGGGAGGAGCGAGTAGTGGTGCCCCAAGGTATCACAAGATCAACTTTTCGATCTTTGATGGAGAAGAAGACCCTCTACCTTGGCTCAATACATGTCAACAATTTTTTTGCGGGCAGCGAAAAATGGAAGAGAAGAAGGTATGGTTGGCATCATACCATCTCACCGGCGTCGCCCAACAGTGGTACTATCAGCTCGAACGAGATGAAGGGGTGCTGACATGCCCGTCGACTCCAAGCCGACACCTAGGACTGCCACTACAACATTCACACGAGCGTCTGTTCCCATACCGGCTCACAAACCTCCCCCGGGAAGCTTTCTCGTGATCAGAGGCAGTGTGCTAATCAGAATAACACCCCAATTTCAACATGAGCCTGGAATGCTACTAAAATAATATTAAACAAATCTAAGCTAAGACAATTTATCAAATTTTGGTAGAACTTCCTTTGCATAGTTAACTATATAGAGGCTCCAACAATTAAATATATCATAAATAATTAATCCAACATCCAGAGTCATCAATAGGCCTTCAAAAACATGCTAATCAACTAAAGCAGATTCAAAGATATCCAAAATAAGTACTCCTCAATATTACAAATAATCTAGTGCATGAAGTATAACCATAATCAATTCTTAAGCAGTTTTCTCATTTATTACGATATGATCTAAGACTTAATCAACTTTTAAGGATGTGTGGCAGTGTGTGCATCCAACACGAGACTACTCCCTCCCATGCATGCCGTTCTTGCAATTGGTACCTAAAAGCACAACAAAAGCAAGAGTGAGCCCAAAGACTCAGCAAGTACCAATAATAAAACCTTAAACTCACAGTTATCACATCAACATCCAATACCAAAGCTTTACTATAAAACATCTCACATGTTTTATGTAATGCGAATGTGCAATGCATCTTTTTCTCTTTTACTCTTTTCGCATCTTACCGGTAATGCGACGTATACAACCGTCGATGTATACCCTTGCCTGTGCCCTCTGGCACAGGGACCAAGAGCCTATACTCCACAAGTATAGGGACCACATCCCATCATCTTCATGATGGGGACCTCTAATCAATGCCCACATTCCACGAATGTGGGGACCACAAGCCCGTCATCTACATGACGGGGACCTCAAATATTCATACTTGGTCACCACGTGACCAAGTCTCAAGTATGCTCTCAACATGCACATATACCAGTACTCTATCTTTCAATAACATATATATCAACAACAACATACCAGAATCTCAAACTTTAAATAACATGTATAGCAACAACGACATACATGAATCTCAAACTTTAAATACCATGTACAACAACAGCAATATACATGAATAACCCTTAGCCATAACTCAAGCATTCACCATTCTTATTCATACATATGACACTATCATTCATGCATAGCTAACATGTATAAAAACACAAGCACTCACTATCAAACATTCATAATTATACTAACAACCAGAATACTTGCCTAAATCGTGCGAGAACGGAGGACGTAAAGAGGGCGCTGCTCCCGGGACCAATCCCCCACCTGAATATAATTATAAAGCATGCTAAGACAATCATACTGGACCAAAAACACAACTAGTAGCACAACCGAACTCGCTATACTCTCTAGCGCATTCCCAATTCCAACTCCTAAAGGTCGATCTGTCCCCTCTATGGGAAGCCATATTCTAAAATTCATAACTTTTAGTACAGGAGTGAAAATGAGGTTTTCTTAGACTTTCTGGAAAGCTTATCAATTTCTCCAACTAAACCTAGTTGATGAGCCTTTTTGATTCGGCCATCTAATATGTCATTGGCTGGCACGACATATGGATTTTTGACCTTAAGCCAAATAGCGTGCCCTTGAGCCTCGATGTAGGCATGCATGTGTGCCTTCTAGTAAGCAAAATCAACTCCATCAAAAACAGGTGGTTTGGTTGAATACTTGTCAGTCGCCATGGCTCCAAAGACCGGTTAAGATCTATGAGAAGAGCAAACCGGGCTCTGATACCAATTGTAGGACAGCGACTAGAGGGGGGGGGGTGAATAGACGCTTTCTCTATTTTTCTCCTTGATCAGACTCAACACTACCTTCACTCCAATAGCTATAAAAGCTATGAAGATCTGTATACAGGTACAGCGGATGACCCGTGTTGAATCCGATCAAACCCTGAAGCAAAAGACCAAAAACATCTCACACCCGCATGCACAAAATCCAGAGCATCCTCTCATGGCAGAGCACAAGCAAAAACAAATGTGGCTAACCACACCACTAGCAATCAAGGCCACACAAGAAGCTGCATCTGCTTGCTTTTACAAATCGCACACACACGCACTGGATGTGCCGCATCAACCAAACAGTGCAGACTAGCACACACAGAGAGACAACATTAGAAACAATAAACAAATCTCTCGCACAGTGCCCGTGGCTCTAGTTTTTGCGGTTGCTGAGCACACCATCACACGCATCGGCCGCAACAGCACACAGCGGCAAGCAGACAAAAAGAGACTTAAAACAGTGAACAAATAGATCAACTCAATACAACAGATTCGGTTCACAAACTGATGAGACAACCAACCAGCTACAGCGGCCGAGCCGACAAGCATGCACCAGGAGCAGCAGCCCAAGCATTAAACTAATCAACAAGTTATTGCCACTAGCAATAAAAAGACAGAAACAGCGACCCGCAGGGAAATGAAATCAAGACCACAACTGGATCAATTCCAACATAAAGACAAAGAATGCCGCGAGCAATAATCGTAACTTCCGACACACCAACAAGTCAAAGGCGTAATATTAAACTAACGAAGACACGAAAGCAACAAGACCGAACCAATTGTCGGATCTTTGAAAGCAACCAAGCAGTTAACCAACAGCGATTTAAAACAAAAACAAAATTACTTGGCAGTGTACTAGAATCATTACCACACAAGAAAACGCAAGAAGCAAAACACAGGCCGCCGCTGCCAAAGGACTCAGGATTTTGCTGGGACACTCAAGCGTGCCGCCAGGTGAATCTGGTTTTTTTTGTGGGCAGGATTACAGGCGCCACCAGAACCTCCTATTTTTCCCGGACGCACAGGCACATAGAGGCCGCTGCCACGGCTTCAGGTTTCTCACGTTTTTTAAGGCAAGAGCTGTGGGCTTCGTTTTATAGGACAACAATACCGCCTATCTCAAAGAAGCTACGTATGCCACCACCCTCTCTTTTTCTGCGGGGCACTTAGCGATTTAAAAACACTCACACGCAATAAACAAATGGGTCACAGAACCATCAGATGCAACAGGAAAAGCAGCTAAGGAAAAACAAATACAACCAAAGAATCAATTTCGAAAGCGAGTCAGACGCACAGAGTGCTAAAACAAGCCTCACAGTGCCGAGCCGACCAAAAACTCTGATTTTTACTGAGCACCAGATTGAGCCAACAAGCAATAAAATAATATGAAACACCAACTTGATGGCAATCAAACTTCCGGTCTGCACATGACCCTACAAGCCGCCGGATTCACTTGCATGCAAGAGAAAAAGATGATGATCATTACAGCCGCCGCCATTTCACAAGAGCCCGACAGACACGGCAAAAAAAACAAATCCAAAATCAAAGCAAACCTCTGGATTCTAGATTTCTCTGATACACATGAGACTACAGGCTGCGCACACACAGGCTTTTTGGCATCAAACAAGAAGCAAAAACAATAATGCTACAACACGCCACGCTAAAGACTCCAGATTTTTCAAGCGCGCCATCGATCTCGATTTTCTCCGACAGCCAACCACCAAAGAGCGGCCGCCAAGGGTCAGCTTGGTTCTCTTCG
The DNA here is from genome assembly GCA_036346405.1 of Phyllostachys edulis. NCBI lineage: Eukaryota > Viridiplantae > Streptophyta > Magnoliopsida > Poales > Poaceae > Phyllostachys > Phyllostachys edulis. The sequence goes on along the minus strand of CM070546.1, from coordinate 79,277,857 downwards.
AACATGCCGCCACCAACTTCAATTTCTCCTGGAGGACACCTACAGACGTGCCGCCGCCTAGGACATCTATACTCTCTTTTTCAGGGCAGCAAAAACAAGCCGTTGGCTGTTTTTTTTTCTCCAGCCCAAAAACCTAATGTCCCATCTCCTGTTTCTTTTATAGGGCAACTACCAACCCTAAAAAACCTTCTAGAAGATTTACCCTAATGGGCTTCCGTTAAGGCCCAACATCAACGGAACACATACGCACGCAATTTAAAGCGTCGTCTTCATTTTTCTTGACCTAATCCATTTCTTGATGCACCGTCTTGCGCCGTGGGTTGGCATTAGGTCACCAAGGCGGTATTTGGTAAAATTACCAAAATACCCCTTCTCGATCTTTTCCGAAGACCGAGTCCAATCCTGTTGAAGCAATCGCCTGCTTCGCCACGTGTAGGTTGATCCAGCGGCTCTCATCGTGTCGGTAAGTCTCTCCCATCTGGTTCCCACCGGACCACCTTGGCACTTCCACCGACCCCCGCACCGCTTGATCAAACCAACAGACGGAATCGCCTGCTCGGTCATCCTTGTCCATTCTGCGCCACGCTTGAGTCACTTGACCTCACCCGACATCCTTGATTATTCTGGACCTCAGCTCTCCAAGCTTAGTCTCGATCCTCCTCGCCGTTGACCGTCATTGACCTGCAAGCCACCTACACAGCAATAGACAAGCAACCACGAATCCGGGAACAAGTTCTTCACAACTTGACCCACGTTAGTGAAAACATGCATCATGCAACACATATGCACTATAGCCTATGAACTCAACCTATCCCAAAACCAAATTCCCAAAATGGCTAACGATCAGCCTTTTAACTTTGTCGAAAACACGTGAAACTTCAAACCAAAAGCAACATTGCCAATTGTTTCATCATCCTAAGATCATGGGCATATCCCCATGATATCCACAATCTCCCCCTTGATGAACACATTGGCAATTTATCAGAAAATGTAGTTTTGGGGTTTGAAAAGTAAAATACTCGCAGTTTTCGCGCAAAGGCACAACTTGGTCCAAATGCAAGAAAAAACAAAGAAAATGACCAAGCTGGCTCTAGAATAGCATAAGCAAGTGAGATAAGGCAAAAGAAAGCACAAAAGCTTCAATTTCCAAAGAAAAGCCAAAAATCTCACTTAGGTCCATATGAAAGAACAATTGTTCTATTTGACCTTTGATCATTGAGATGAAAAGCTCTAAAACAATATTTTTGACCAATCTTTCTCCCCCTTTGACAATGGATTCATCAAGGTGCATGGAAGAGGATAGAGCATGAATGTAATGGAATGGCTGCAATTTCGTAATTTTTCGTTTTTTTTGTTTTGTTTTTAACTTGAGCAAAAAGAGCCATGAAGATTATCCATGAAGACTGTACAAGTATTACACCAAGCCATATTATGTAAAGAGACTATGTTCAATCATGGCAAAACATATACAGCAAAGCTAAGGCCAAAATAGCAATAATCTGAGATTAAATGAATCGACAACATGACAAGGTGCTCAAGATCACAGTTTAACTAAAGGTATCCAAAAATGAGTCGTGCCATGTCTATAAGCAAAATGGAGTCGGCTAGAAAATGAGTCAATTTTGAGCATTTTTAGATCAATTGTGAATCAATTTGTTCAAGCATTTAGAATTTAGCACTTGAGCACTTTGCTGAAAAAGATTGGTTTTATCTTAGTAAAGCAAGTCCTGGACTAGGAGCCATCCACAACTGCCTTCTAAGCTTCAACCAATTGCCAATTTATTTTCTTAGCATTGTGCTAGATCTCAAGCCTCACTACGATCATCCCAAGCAATAAAAGCTTAAGAGAATAGTCTGGGTCATCTAAAACTCCCCCTGAGTTCATGCCTAGTGCAATGGCAAGCCGTCTCATGAGAAAGAATTGGTGAGATCAGTTTTTTCGCACAGAAAAAGCTCATTTTTCATTTGCTTGACTTAAGAATTATCATAGCTCAAGTTACAACTCAAAATAAGTTCAAGACTCAATTAAGCCTATATGACATGGCATGAATCATGAGAGGATCACTAAAGCAAAACTAGTCATAAGATCCAACAAGTCATATTATGATTCAGTTTGCTCAGAAATAATAAAGCTAGCATGGTAAAAGCTAAGCTATACATAAAAAGCCATAAAAGAAGTCTAGCAAACTAGCACAAGACATGGCAGGGTATAAAGTATGAAAGCATGTCATACAAGGATAATAATCAAAGCTCCACAAGGTTATATTACAATGCAAGTTGCTGAATTAAGAATGCATTATGATACAATGAATGCAAAAAGACTTAAAAGCCTAAAAAGATCAAAAGGATCCAAAGAAAATATCACTTGAAGAAGGTATCAGAAAAGATCCATAAAAGAACCAACTCCCCCTCAAACCAACCCATAGGGATAAATTATCCCTAACACACTTCTCAAGGTGGCAAACCTTATTGGGTCTAAAAAGGCTTTGAGAGGAGATCTGCCAAAAGAGCCTTGGACTCCACAAAAACTAGCACAAAGACCTCAAACGCTACATGATCTCTAGGAAAAGCAACTCGAAAAGCTAGGGACCAGTGACTGGGAGACAAGCTCGACCTAGGCTGTGAGAAGAGTGCATCCTAGAAAATCAAGGGATAAGAAGAGTGCCTAGAAAAGACACGTGCTAGAACAGAGCCTCCTATCTACCTTGAACACAACAAGCCCAACACCTGGCACAAAACAGATGCTATGCAAGGTAGACTAGGGATACCATACATAAATGAAAGGTATGGAAACTCGAACTTGAGTCGCACTACTTGGCAGTGAGATGTAGTCATGATGGATGAAGATCCATTCCTTGAAGCTCCAGAAGGTAGTTGCGCTCACCCATCATCCTCATCTCAAATTCCTTTGTCTCTAAGAAGTGACAGCCATCATTGAATGCACATATGAAGAAGAACCAACAGTTTGAAATCATGAATCACATGTTCTTCTTCTCAACTGAAAAGACTACACCAAAGAGACAGAAAAGTCTATGCCTTGGTACTGGGTTAGTGAGACAATATCTAGAGAAACAGTACCAAGACACATGACTAGCAAGAATAGCAGCAAATGATCCAAAGCACATAAAAGCATATAATCAACAATTTAAGATATGAGCATGGAGAGAGACAACTCAATTTCAATGCATGCTATTCAAGATATGACAAAGCTCAACCTATTCTAAGTCCACAATAAGGCATAGGAGCAAGCAAACACGCACATAGCATAACACACATCATATATTACAGTCAAAGGTAAAGCTTGCTAGTGAAAGCTATGGCAAGACCCATGTATCCACAATATCATGAGAGCATAAGACATGTTAAGGAACAAATCATGGAAATCAAGTAAGCATGTGAATACACAGGGCAAAGATCAACAAGAGCAAAATACAGAATATACAAGACAGCACAAGCTCATGAAGACTAAACCAAGCTTATACATCCATGAAACAAGAGAATAACAATATAATACAAGGATATATAAACAAAATACATGCAAAAGCATGATGAAGAATATCATAGGAGAACACATGCCGATAAGATACAAATGAGCACAATGATAAGCACAACACGCCAGGACTGAATAATCGTGAAGATAAAGGCATGAAGGTGTAAGAAATCTCACAGTGCCCTTGGCTGTCATGGTCCTAGTAAAAACATCTCCAAAAGTGATCCACTCGTTGTCGGATGCACGTGTGAGAGAGGAGAACCATCCAGAACCTCCAATCATATGTCGAGAACACCCAGAGTCAATCAAGTCATATGTCCTCCTTCCTCGCACGACGGACCTACAGGGCATAAGCAGGAAACATCTGTGCCTCGGTACTGGGGTTAGTGATAAGAGACTTTGGAATCCAGTACTGAGTCACACGATGCTTGGGCAAAGTAGTAGAAGCAGCAGTAAAATGGTTAGGAGTAAAATCATAAGAATGCACACGAGAACCACCTAGACCTCTCTGAATCGACCTACCAAAAGGTTAGTACTCCCCCTGTCTAGATGCTACCCATGGTCTCTCCTGACGAAATCCTAAACCAGAACGCTGCCAAGAGTCACCCGGAGTTAAAGAAGTCCTCTACGAACCTAGGCCTATGTCTAGCAGGAAAAACAGGATGCCTGGCTCTAGAGACTACAGCAAGTGAAGAAACTCCTCTAATGGTTCTCAAGGTACTCATCCTCTCCTTCCTCTCAATCTTGGCTCTACGGAAGTAGAACTCAACAATGTGGTCATTCTTCTTGCAGAAGGTGCAATGGTACTTGACCTTTTGAGGGGTCTGACCTGATGAAGGAGAAGCACCTATCTTGCTAGAAGTGGTTTGGGCAAAACCAGCAGATTTAAAGACTATCTTGGATGGCTTAGGGGGTTCTACCTTAAACAGACCACTCTCAACAGCTCTAATAACCTTAGGTGGATGATTCTTGGAATGCTCTAGAGAATTAAATCCTAAGCCACTATTGTTCACACTCACCTTAGATTTGTCTAGAATCATGTTGAGTTTCTTCCTCCCACCAACAAATCTCTTAAGAGTCCCTTTAAGGTAGTCATTTTGTTTGGCTAGTTCATAACAAGAAGCACACTTATTTGACTTGCTAGCCCTATCAGACTTTTTCCTTATAGTGAGCTACCTTGGCTTTCAAAGCCTCACAAGACACACAATAGTTATCCCTAATCTTATCCAACTGCTCTTTGAACTTAACTCTAAAAGCTTCTTGTATCTTATCTACATTATGCCCAAGTTCAATACAAAGAGTATAAGAATCAGAATTAACAACTTTCTTGGAAGCAGTCATGGACATGGATTGTTCAATTTTAGCCTTTTCTTCTAGTGTCTTGTTTAAAGCATCATTCTCAATTGTGAGTTTAACACAGTTTTCACATGAAGCAGTTTTAGAATAAAGAACCATTTCAGTCATCTCCTTCATTTTAATCCTACTATCCTCACAAGGAGAACACATGTGACTAGCATCAAATTTTTGCAATTCTTCTACAGCGCTATTCAATTTTAATTCAAGCAAAGCACAGTTTGAGCAAGATAATGGAATAGCATCAACAATAGTCACATCTAAAGCAATGGCATTCATGCAAGCAGGACTAGACTTGAGAGTTTCTAGTTCATCAAAAGCATCTTTCAATTGACTAGCAATAAAGGAATGAGCAGATTTCAGATTTGCTAGTTTATTAAGCAAGCTAGAGCAAGAATCACAATCATCAGTAGGATTAATGGATTTGAGCCTATCAACCTCTAAGTTCAAATCATCAATCATGGCATCCTGTTTCCTAATCATTTTTTCTTGCTTATACATTCTTTTTTTCAGCATAGGCTAAAGCACGTTTCATACTAGTAAGTGAAGGACGTACCTCATTGGGATCGCTGAAAAGGTCGTTGTCGTTGGAGGAGTCGACGTCATGGCTATCTCTAGCCATGAAGTACATACCGGTGAAGTCCTGGGCCTTCTTCTTGCCATGAGAGTCATCATCGTCGTCCTCCGTCTCCGAGTCCACATCGCTCATGTTAACACTCTCAAGAGCGGCAAGGACTTGGCCGATTTAACTTGCGATAGTTGGGCTTCTTGCCTTTCTTGTCTTTGGCTTGATGACGCCTCCGAGAGTCCTTCTCCTCCTTGCCCTTCAGCTTGGGGCACTTGGAGCGAATGTGGTTCGGCTCACTACACTCAAAACAAGTGGCAGGGCCACCTCTCCTCCTGTTCCTCACTTTGTTGTAAACTCTCGAGAATTTGGTGGATAGGAGGGCTAAATCATCCTCAGGTAGTCTCTCTAGCTGCTCATCGCTCAAAGAATGTAAAGCGGCCAAAGAAAAGCCAGAAAAGCCAAAATCCAATGAATCAGAAGAACTACCCTTAGATGGGTCGACCACCAAAGCCATCGACTCTGTCTTGGGGAGACGCGAGATAAAGTCAATCTCATGCGTCTTCAACCTCGAGTAAAGCTTATCCATGGTAAGCTCACTCATGATAGTGTTGTCATTGATGGATGTAATCTTCATCCCCCAGACCTTCACATCAAGAGCACCAAAAAGCTAGCATGCGTTCTCAGACTCAGTGAAAACAAGATCTACAGCGCGAAGATCATGAAGAATCTTGGAGAACCTCCCCCACAGCTCATCTAAAGACTCACCAGGCCTTTGCTCGATCTTTGAGTAATCTTTCTTGAGCTGGTTCTGTCTCACTTCCTTGACGCAGTAGAGCCCTCGTGGTAGTTACAAAGGGTCCTCCAGATCTCGTGAGCAGACCTCAAATGAGCCACACGCTCAAACTCAGATCAACTAAGACCTTGGATCAGAAAGTTCCGAGCCTTGCTATTAGCCTCAACATCTGGACTGATCACATCGTCATTGGCTGGCACGACATACGGATTTTTGACCTTAAGCCAAATAGCGTGCCCTTGAGCCTCGATGTAGGCATGCATGCGTGCCTTCCAGTAAGCAAAATCAACTCCATCAAAAACAGGTGGTTTGGTTGAATACTTGTCAGTCGCCATGGCTCCAAAGACTGGTTAAGATCTATGAGAAGAGCTAACCGGGCTCTGATACCAATTGTAGGACCGGAAAGGCGACTAGAGGGGGGGTGAACAGACGCTTTCTCTATTTTTCTCCTTGATCAGACTCAACACTACCTTCACTCCAATAGCTATAAAAGCTATGAAGATCTGTATACAGGTACAGCGGATGACCTGTGTTGAATCCGATCAAACCCTGAAGCAAAAGACCAAAAACATCTCACACCCGCATGCACAAAATCCAGAGCATCCTCTCATGGCAGAGCACAAGCAAAAACAAATGTGGCTAACCACACCACTAGCAATCAAGGCCACACAAGAAACTGCATTTGCTTGCTTTTACAAATCGCACACACACGCACTGGATGTGCCGCATCAACCAAACAGTGCAGACTAGCACACACAGAGAGACAGCATTAGAAACAATAAACAAATCTTCGCTTACAAATACCATGGCTCCAGCTTTTGTTGTTCGAGCACACCATCACACGATCGGCCGCAATAAAGACACAATGCAAGCGACAAAAAGAGACTTAAAACAGTGAACAAGCATATCAACTCAATACAACAGATTCGGTTCACAAACTGATGAGACAACCAACCAGCTACAACGGCCGAGCCGACAAGCATGCACCAGGAGCAGCAGCCCAAGCATTAAACTAATCAACAAGTTACTGCCACTAGCAATAAAAAGATGTAAACAATGACCAGCAGGAAATGAAATCAAGACCACAACCGATCAATTCCAACATAAAGATAAAGAATTACCGGTAGTTAATAATCGAACTTCCGACACACCAACAAGCCATCAAGGCGTAATATTAAACTAACGACACGAGCAAATAAGACCGAACCAATTGTCGGATCTTTGAAAGCAACCAAGCAGTTAACCAACAGCGATTTAAAACAAAAACAAAATTACTTGGCAGTGTACTAGAATCATTACCACACAAGAAAATGCAAGAAGCAAAACACAGGCCGCCGCTGCCAAAGGACTCAGGATTTTGCAGGGACACTCAAGCGCGCCGCTAGGTGAATCCGGTTTTTTTTGCGGGCGGGATTACAGGCACCGCCAGAACCTCCTGTTTTTCCCGAACACACAGGCACACAGAGGCCGCCGCCACGGCTTCAGGTTTCTCGCGTTTTTTTCAAGGGAGCAGCCAGGCTTGCTTTTACAGACAACAAAGACCGCCGCCTATCTCAAGAGGGCTGCTGTGGCGCCGCCACCTCTCTTTTTTCTCAAGGGCACTTAGCGATTTAAAAACACTCACACGCAATAATGGGTCACAGAACCATCAGATGCAACAGGAAAAGCAGCTAAGGAAAGACAAATACGACCAACAATCAATTTCTGAGCAGTAGCCGCACGCACAGAATGCTAAAACAAGCCTCACAGTGCCGAGCCGACCAAAAACTCTGATTTTTACTGAGCACCGGATTGAGCCAACAAGCAATAAAATAACATGAAACACCAACTTGATGGCAATCAAACTTTCGGTCTGCACATCCTTCTTCTTGGCCGACAGCAATGGGAGAGCACCACCAAAATGGAGGGGAATAGCAACAGAGTGCAAGGGGGGAGGCGTACTATAATAGGGTACTAAAGCAGCAGTGGTACTGTAGCTACACTGAGTTCTAGGGTTTTCCCCCTCCTTTTAATGGTGGCCGGCCCCTCATGGGCCTCCTAGGCCAAGGCTCGAGGTCCAGGTTGTCGGGATTTTTGCAGAAAACTCCCTCCATTCTTTCTGTTAAATCACTTGCTAACTAGTTCTTCCCTCTAAATAATTATTCTCTCTCGAATACATTTGGGGTATTACACCAACATTGCTAAGAGCACTAGCGGTGGCACGTCCTAATGGATCTCGGCCACGCTTCCAGCATCTGTCAACCAAAGAGATGGCCGACCGCCGTGCTAAAGGACTTTGTTACAACTGCCCAGAGAAATTCCACTGTGATCATCAGTGTTCCATGAATGGAGTTTATCTTTTGGAGTTAGATGACGAAGAGGACAAATATTAGACAACCAAGGTGGAGGTGTCGCTGCATGTCCTCACAGGTATTCGCGTGAACCACACTATGCAGCTACTGGTGATAATTGGGGGAGTCCGCTTGGTGGTGCTAGTTGATTATGGTTCAACACATACCTTTATCGCACAAAACACAGCCCACAGCCTTGGTTTGGCAATGGCACCACACCAAGGAATGAGCGTCGCGATAGTTAACGGTGATCGAGTGCCTTGTGTAGGTCTGTGTAGCAAGGTGCGGCTACAAGTGGGAGAGGAAGATTTTTCGATCGACTGCTTCGCAATTCTATTGGATGGTTTCGATCTCATACTTGGCATTCAATGGCTACGTACCCTCGGCCCGATCACCTACGATTTTGAGTTGCTATCAATGTCCTTCTGGAGAACAGACCATCAAGTGGTGTGGCAAGGCATGGAGGCAGCGTCCCACAGCACGTGCGCACTCCCTATCCAGTCATCATCTGCTGGACGAGCTGTTGTCCAAATTCACTGACGTGTTTGAGCTCGCAATCAGGTTGCCACCGCAGTGACGGCACGACCACAGGATACATTTTCTACCCGGCACCACTCCAATTGCAGTCCGGCCCTATCGTTACCCACATCTACAGAATGATGAGATTGAACAGTAGTGCGAAGAGATGTTGGCACAAGGTATCATCCGAGAAAGTACATCGGCATTTTCTTTGCCAGTTTTACTTGTGAAGAAGCATGATAATACATGGCGATTTGTGTGGATTACCGGGCACTCAATGACAAGACGATAAAGGACAAATTTCCAATTCCCGTGGTTGACGAACTACTGGACGAACTGGAAGGCACCAAATTCATGACCAAGGTCGACCTTCACAGTGGATACCACCAAGTATGCATGCACCCCAAAGATTTGGAGAAGACATCCTTTAGAATGCACCAAGGTCACTTTGAATTCTTGGTCATGCCATTTGGACTAACAAATGCGCTAGCAACTTTTCGGTCTCTAATGAACGATGTGCTAAAACCGTTTCTCCGGCGTTTTGTGCTTGTATTTTTTGATGATATTTTAATTTACAGTGCATCTTGGTCAGAACATCTTCAGCACATAAGGGAAGTGTTCCAACTTCTTCGTCACCATCAATTGGCACTCAAACGATCCAAGTGTTCTTTCGGCAAGGAGTCAGTAGCATATCTGGGTCATGTAATTTCAGATCAAGGCGTGGCAATGGACCTAACAAAGATCGCTGCTGTGGTTGAATGGCTGGCCCCACGATCGGTTGGCGTGGTGCGGGGGTTTCTTAGGCTCATAGGATACTACTGGAAATTTATTAAAGACTGTGGCATCATTGTAGCACCATTGACATGCTTACTAAAAAAAGAGGCGTTTGCATGGACGGAGACCACCAATCAAGCCTCTAAGGCCCTTAAGACAGCTTTGACGACAACACTGGTGTTACAGTTGCCCAATTTTCTAAGAAATTTGTGGTGGATTGTGACACTTCCATCAGTGGCATTGGGGCAGTATTACATCAAGGAGGGCACCCATTGGCCTATTTCAGTCGTGCAGTGGCATCCCATCATGCTATGCTAGCTGCATATGAACGTGAATTGATCGGTCTTGCCAAAGTTGTTCATCATTGGAGACCATACCTTTGGGGACATGTTTTTCTTGTCCGCACTGATCATTATAGTCTCAAATTCCTTCTTGATCAACGTCTGTCAACAATTCCCCAACATCAGTGGGTAAGTAAATTGTTTGGGTTTGATTTTACTGTCGAATTCAGGCCAGGGAAACAAAACTCCACCGCAGACGCCTTGTCTCGCCGGGATGAGAAGTTGTCGGTCCATGCTATCTCTCCACCTCAGTTTGATGGCTTCCAATCCCTCCGAGCGGAAGTGGCTACTAATCCACATTGGGTGTCCTTATGTGATAAGATAATAGCAGGGACAGCAAAGGCAGATTGGAGTATTGTTGACGGACTGGTTCTGCATAAAGGGTGTATTTTTGTTCCTTCTTCTTCAACTCTGTGGCCGCAACTACTAGCAGACGCCCATAACACTGGCCATGAGGGCATTCAAAAGACATTGCATCGTATATGCGCTTCCTTCTACAACCTGACTTTCTCTCGTCTAGTGCACGACTTTGTGACCAACTGTCAGGTATGCCAGCGCAATAAGACAAATCATTTGCATCCTACTGGTCTTCTTCAACCTTTGCTAATTCCACACACTATTTGGTCAGATATCTCCATGGACTTTATTGAAGGCTTACCGAAGGTCAGTGGCAAGTCGGTCATATTGACAGTGGCTGATCGTTTTTCGAAGTATGCACATTTCATTGCATTGGGACATCCGTACTCCACCAGTTCAGTTAGTCACACTTTCTTTGATGACATCGTTTGTCTTCATGGGATTCCATCGTCCATTGTTAGTGACAGGGATCCGGTGTTCACCAACAACTTTTGGAAAGAATTATTTCGATTAGCTAACGTCAAGCTTCACTTTAGCTTAGCATTTCATCCTCAGACATATGGTCAATCCGAGGTGGTCAACCGAGTCATTGCTATGTATCTTCACTGTTTGTCGGGTGATAGACCACGTCAATGGGTGCAATGGTTGCCATGGCCAGAATTCTGTTACAATTCATCTTTTCAAACAACATTGAAAGCAACTCCATTTCAAGTCATTTATGGGCGACCTCCTCCTACTTTGCGGTCTTATGAGCTTGGTCTGGCTAAAGTAGCCGTTGTTGATGATTAGTTGCGCACTAGAGATCAATTCCTTGCTGAGATAACTGAACATTTCAGTAGGCCCAATCTCATATGAAAGAACATTATGGTCAACATCATCGACATGTGGAATTTTTAGTGGATGATTGGATATGGTTACGGCTCCAGCATAGACAAGCGACAACTATTACCAGTAAAGCACATTCCAAACTGGCACCTCGTTACTATGTTCCTTATCGTATTTTGGAACGTATAGGGTCTGTAGCGTACCGTTTGGAGCTTGCATCCCGTGCAAAGATTCACAATGTTTTTCATGCCACGTTGCTGAAATCCTTCCGTGGATCTCTACCAGCACAGATTGTTCCATTACCAGAGATTGTTCATGGAAGAGTGGTGCCTACGCCGGCAAAAGTAGTTCGTGCTCGTCTTAATCGGGGCATATGGGAGTTATTAGTTTAGTGGCAAGCGCTTCAAGCTGCTGATGCTATGTGGGAGAAGTTGCCGGAATTCAAACTTCTTTATCCTGACTATCAGCTTGAGGACGAGCTATTTCTCCAACAGGGAGGAAATGTTATAGACGATTTTTATGGCAAAACATATCAGAGGAGATCAAAAGCACTTTCGGCTAATGTACCTTCCGCTGAACAGCCAGAAGTTTGAATACGATACATATTCATAGAGTTTGGTTCGGAGATCATCTTGGAGATGGATTCGGAAAGCCTTGTGCTATGGTAGATTATTAGCTTGTCCCTTCAGGACATTTCTTAATTTAGGCATGTGTTAGTAGGAAAGTAATGAGTTGGAGTCTGTATCGATTACAATGTTTTCAGTCTTCTCTATATAAGAGGACGTTCTGTAATCGTGAAGGGCATCTAAATATCAATACAAGTAAACTTAGTGCGTAGCTTCAGAGCTTCCTGTCACGATGCGTCATGGCCAGGAAGGCGATTGCTCGCCACCACCTATCCCTCAATATACTTTACGGTCCAATCCGCAATCCAGCGATCATCTTCTTCCTCCACTTGCGATGCACTGAAAGCCACACCATAACAATTTGGTATCAGAGCCTTCCGTCACCTCTCTTTCGCTGCCATAGCGAACCGTATCTACTCATACATCGGATAAGGGCGAAGCCAAGACGATGGATGATCTAGCCAGGATGCTGGCCAGTATCATGGGAGATATTAGTGACATCAAGAATCAGCAAACAACTCACGGCAATGCAATCATTCAGCTTCAACAAAACAAGGGTGGTGCTCAAACCAACAGCAAGGAGACCGCACTCACCAAACCAACCGACCGAGAAGACAGGGGAGGAGTGAGTAGTGGTGCCCCAAGGTATCACAAGCTCAACTTTTCAATCTTTGATGGAGAAGAAGACCCTCTACCTTGGCTCAATAGATGTGAACAATTTTTTCGCAGGCAGCGAACAATGGAAGAGGAGAAGGTATGGTTGGCATCATACCATCTCATCGGCGTCGCCCAATAGTGGTACTATTAGCTCGAACGAGATGAACGGGTGCTGTCATGTTCTCGTTTTGCTAAATTTGTTAACATGCGCATCTCATTTTGCTTGTGAAAAGCAGCAGCTAGAGATGAACTGGGAATTGACTTGTTTAGGAGAGGGAGATTGCTTTGGGGATTTGTTTTTTTTTTTGCAAATCCTAAGGGAATTGTCTATAGATGAACTTGCTACTGGGAAGTGGGAAGTGGATGTAGATGAACTGGGAATTGATAGAGTTAGAGCTCCATTAGCGGATCACTTTGGATCTTATGATTAGTTGATTACGCCTTTAGATGAAGTGATGAATCGAATTGGCTATCATCGCTCATCACCAATTCACCATTCACCAAGAGTGCACTGTTAGCATTGAGGTGTACATGACCATTGGCATAAACGGATAAACTGTTTAGTTATTTGGTTCTTTACTTTCTGAAGGTTCAGACCCAAACTGACACAACTGAGCGTCTAAGCCCTATCCTTGTGCTTGTTTAGGAGCATACAACAGTCAACACAATGACATTTGTAATTGCATGCAATAAATTTGACACTGGGCATAGAGGATAGAGCAAGAGCTGAGCTGCTGAGTGATGAGGGATGTTGCTTTGACTCTCTGAGCCTTTGACTAATGTAGTAATGTGTGTTCTTCTCATTTTCTTTAGGTCTTTTTTGTGCAATATGGCAAGTAGAAGCCATATCGCCGTATTTATATTTTTACTATTTTTAATACACACACACACACACATACACACACATCTGTATCATTGTATCGGGTTTTTTTTGGAGAATTGGGGTATCATCGTACCAGTATCGCGTATCGGTGCATCATAGATCCTGATACATAAGGCCTAAAAAAGGCTTATTTAGCTCATACAATACGTAATATATAGGAAATGCAATAATTGAAGCATATTTATTAGAGGAATAATTCAATTATTAATTAGAGGATGTTGGGACTTGCTCATACAATAATTCAAGCATATTTAGCTCATACAATAGGTAATCTAGCACAAAAAAGGCCTAAACCAACCTAGGAAGCGCATTATGCAGTCATACATTCAAATTTAAATTTGAAAATTCCAGCCAGTTTTTTTTTCATACCGGTACCCACCGGGATTTCCGGTAACTAGCCGATTACCATCGGGATTTTTATCCTTGGATGCGGTAGCCAAAGGCTCTGCCCTAGACGAACTGCTGCCCTTGGCCGGTTGTAACATCCCAAAATTTTCCCTTTTCAAATTATTTAATTCAAAGTGTTTGTCTTCTTTTGGAGTTTTTGCATTTATTTAAATTCCAAAACTGTAATTCAAATCCAAATTCCATCTTCTCAATTCAAATTCCAAAATAATTTCTCAGCCAAATTTTGAATTCAAAATTTTCATTTTGAATTAATCTCTCTTCAATTTCAAACCACAGCCGGAAATTCAAATTCAAATTCTATTTAAATTTGACGATTTTCTTTGAGTTGTTTTCGGTTGCAAAAAGTAATTTGTTTTTCTGTAAAGTATTTGGATCTTGTGGGTTGTTACAAGCTTCCTTGTTTCTCTCGTCTCTGCTTTTCCCTCTTTTCTCCTGCTAACCCTAGTAACCGCTCAGATGGAAAACCCATTGTGGATATCATGGGGATATGCTCATGATCTTAGGATGATGAAACAATTGGCAATGAGTTTGTTGGTTTGAAGTTTCACGCGTTTTCGGCGAAGTTTAAAAGTCTTTGTCGGTGAGTGCGATCGATCGCAGCTTATGTGGGTGGTCGATCGGCTGGTGCGATCTCGACCGCCGATGAACTGCTATGATCGACCGGTTTTGTGCAAAATGTTGGTATTATTGGCAAACTGATTTTGGGATAGGTCATATCCATATTTGTTAATGCATATGTGTTGCATATTGCATGTTTTGGCTAACGTGGGTCAAGTTGTGAAGAACTTGTTCCTGGATTCGTGTTTGCTTGTCTATTGTTGTGCAGATGGCTTGAAGGTCAACGACGGTCAACGGCTGTGAGCACCCGGATTTATTAGGCTCATAATACTTAGTCATCCAATTGACCCTAGTATTATCAACCAAATAAACCCGGTCTCGAGAGATGTATACTTCCTGCATGCAAGATACATACCTCACAACAAAAGAATGTATCAATTCCATACAACACATAGTACATAAGCAACAAACCAGAAGTTAATGTTAATATGGAATAGCTATTACAAAAGAGGGGCCCTTAGGCCAAATAACAACAATTCTAAAAAGATAACAGCGGAAGCAAAAATGCCATAAAGATGGCTATAACACAAAGCCAATCGGTGTGCCTTAACCCCTAGGCATCGTGACCGACCGCCAAGCTAGTCGTCAAGAAGTCGCAACACATAGCACAAAAGTGAGGCTCTTGGAACTCACCCCTTCCTCTGCAACAATAGCCACAAAATGCCACAACCACGGGCGATGAGTACATAAAGTACTCCGCAAGACTTACGTGTAAGATAACAGGCCTATAACATATGCTACATGCAAGCTTTATGTAAGTGGAGGTTGTATGTCTCATTTAGCATAAAGCAACATTTATTTGCAATAAGGTAATACATTTAAAGGCAAGTTGTCAAATCTGTTTTTAACATTCAAACATCAAGTTTGACAACGATAATAACAATAAGTAGATGACAACAACAATCACGAAGTGACTAACCCAATAGTCACCACAACAATAGCATGAACTCCCGTTCATACCACCCATGTCAAATTTTAATTAAAGGTTGTAGTCTAATTCTTACGGAAATAACCAAGCGTGTCCATAACCTAGGGCGAGGCTATTCAATAGTTTTATCCCTGCAGGTGTACCACTGCACCACACGCCTGCATCCGCCTTTCCTTTACGCACACTTCCGAAGGTGTCTTTGCACGGCTAAGTCCTACGAGACATTTCCAAAGGATAATGCTAATTACGAATCAAGACAACCCACGGGGAGAAAGAGACATTAGGCGACCTAGCCGGAAGCTAATGTTCCCTCCCACACTATACATATCGTTTTCATTTAAAACACACCAACCGAGCAGCTCATAATTAACACCTCCTAGAGTACTTAGTCAAGAGGGTTCCATATGCCCTCGCGTGGTTAGTACGCATAATTGCTTGGATCAATGGCGCAAGAATTCGGTCCTTGTTGACTCGGGCATACCACCACATCCAAAAACCACACCATCCATCCAATATGCCCAAGTCCAATCCACACATTTATTTTCAGATTTTGTATTTACAAATTAACAAAGCACAAGATGGACATAATGGAATAATAATTTTAGTGTGATCAAGGTCATCGACATAATGTCGACAACCGCCCATTTCTACCGTTATCTAAGCATTGCTAAGCATTTTAAGTCGCAATCTACTAAGTGATATGAGCTCATCCAACGAGCTCAAACCACAGCAAGTAACCTAGGCGTAAGGTAGTAAAGACATGGCATTCCTACAGATTGTGCAACTATAGGATTCACTAACCATAATTAAAACAAAGTAGCAATGCATACATAGAGTTTAAACAATATAATAGACTTGCAAATATAGGATGAATCATGGTCAAACTGCTTGCCTGGCTGTTGAGGGTCACTTTGTTGCGGAGGATCGTTCTCGGATTACCACAAATGTCGAACCCTAACGAAAAGGCGATAAAGAGTCGATAAGAATAAAGAAAAGCAACAAGACCCAACAGCAAAAGTTCTCCGAATGATTTGAAATTTTTATAGCAGCAAGGTATTGATTTAACATGAATATAGAAACAAGAATCAACTGATTTGGATCTTTAATGCAAAAGTTATGATGAAAACACTTTTGCTCAGCCTAGTAATTAGAATTAGGTTACTATTCATCGACAAAATTTCTAGACATGTAGGGAACCTGAAAATTTTACAGTAGTTCAAGCATCTCATGAGAGGAACAGCAAAATAGGGTTCATCCCATTTGGGGCTATATTGCACTTTCTATTAAGTTTTGAAACAAGAACTTGAACAAAATTATAATGCATGATTATTTCTCCTAGAAACAGTAACATGTTCAAAACTATTTTTCCTAGTAAGTTCATTATTAGAGGAATCCAACAAACTTGGATTCACTCAAAAAGAGTTTACAGGTAATTAGTTATGCATTTAACAAGTTAAAGGATTTCTAGTGAAACAATTAATGCTTATACAAAGTTAAAGTTAATTCTGGATATTTTTGTAACTATAACATGATTAAAACCATTTTTAGATTAAAGTATAGTTAATAACAGTATTAACAAAATTGATTTCAACTTAAAAGGAGTTATAATGAATTTGTTATGCATTTTACCATTTAACTGAAATTCTAATACATTTAATAAAACTGAGAAAGATTAGAATTTAATTTCAGGGTTTTCTGGAGTCATATTAATCTTCTAAACATTTTTAGATTAAATTTGAGATTATGAAGGAATTAATACGACTGGAATCATCTAAAATGAATTACCATGAAAAAGATATGCATTTTCAAAGTTTATACCTTTTTCGGTTCAAAAATAAAGCTCTCGGGAGAAACCAAAAACTTAAATGACGTGGCTGATTGTGGACCGTCGATCTGAGATAAACGGCTGATATGGACTGAAGTATATTGGAGCAGCGACAGGTGCATACCGACAAGCGGGACCCATCGTCGATGATCGTGAGCCATCGGTGGTTTTAACCCACGTGCATGTGGTTTTGGTCCCACCCGTCGATGTGAGGGGCTCGGGGGTGTTTACTATCGCGTTAAGGGTTATTTAAGAGGCTGGCCCACATGTCGGCGGGACATTAAGGGGCGGCTTAAGACCAATTAAATGCTAACCCATGATTAGTATTTAATGAATGTCATCTTGTGTCCTAATGACCTTACGGCATGGGACGATCGCGTCCGACAAAACGCCGAGGAGATTCGCCAGCTTGTCGCCGGCGACTCCGGCCACGGCGGCGCGAGCCAAGGACAGGAATGGGTTCGCAATAGGCTTGCGGACCCCGTGGCACCACTCACACCGACGGCGACGGCGTAAATCGCCGGCGAGCCGGAGATGAAAGGGACGGTGCCGAAAATGACCGAAAAGGAAAACAGCAAAACGAGCTCCGCATTGTCCAAGGTAGCAGGTGCCATAGCTCCTAGGGACTATTAGCAAGGTACCTTGGTCCAGTGGAGGCAAGGAGATGGCCGGAGAAGCTCTGGCCACGGTGCACCTCGCCGGACCCGAGGAAGACAAGGCGGGGAGCTCGGCCTAAGCAAAAACATGGCGACCGCGTCATCGGGTTAGCTCCACCAGTGCTCAAGGAAGCTTCTCGAGCAAGGAATTGAGGAATGGAGCTACTTACCGGCAACGGGGAAGAAGGGGGTGCTTTTCGGCCGAAGTTGAACAAAACACAAATTTGACAATTCCTGTAAATGTCGAAACGAATTAGGTTAGGGGATGTGGTCAAGAGGAGGAGTGGCTCAAAATGACGCGAGAGAATTGGAAGAAAAGCCACTGGAGCACAGGTGGTGACGAAGCTCGCTCACGGCCAACAATGGTGGACTTGGGTGTTTTTGTGGATTGAGCTCAATGGAGCACCGTGGGTGCAACTAGAGCTCAAGGGCGTGCAAAGGAAGCCAAGGAGGGAGCTTGAGGGCTTAAGTGCAGGAGAGGAGAGGGTGCAACGGTCTCAAGCAAAGCAACCCTCGGTCAAGGGTCTTGCCATGGCCATGGGCGCCAAGGGATGGGGGCAGGTAAGGGAAGACTTTGGGCGCCCAGCAAGCATTAAATGCAAATAGGCGTTGCAAGGACCCAGACAAGACTTGGCCTGCTTTCACGCCACAAGACGCCATGGCTCTGGCGCCTGTGCGAGACAGAGCAGCGACCATGGGAAGATGACCAGAGCGAACCCAGGCCCACCAACGGTGACACAAAGCGGCTCGAGCCAAAACGGCGAAGGCGGTCGAGCCCGACCATAAGCCACGGACCCACTCACAAGCGCCGTTGGATCCCGATCCAAGGGCCGAGGTCAATCGAGTCGATCCAAAGTGCGCGTGATCATGGGCGTGCGATTAAAATCTAACGGCTCGCAAGGATTGCGCCATGAGCCCACTGGTGCTGCTAGGTGGTTGGACCAAGGCAGTGGCTCGGGTGGACACGGGTTCGAGCCCGAGCAACAGCAGCACTTCCCAAGGGTTTAGAATTCAGCTGAGACTTTGTGGATTTATTTGAGGTATCAAAACAACTCCAAAATTTGTGAAAATTTTACAGGAGCTTTATGACTAACATATTGACCTCCCATAAAATTTTCAGAGGTTTTAATGCCCTGCATTTTTCGCAAGAAATTACAGAAGGTGGAACCTTAGGGTTTGACCAGATTTGACTTGGTTTGACTTGCCTCTAAAATTATTCAAACAATTTCTAAAAATTGTAAGAAAATTCAGAGGGGTCACAAGGCTTCCTTAGAACTCAGGAAAAATATTTACAAGTGTTGGACAAAAGATTTTTATCCAGGAGGTTTTTGATTGGAGTTTAAATTGGGGATTTGATTTCTATTCCCATAATTCTTTTACAAGAATTACAGAAAAGGTTCAAGAACCTAAAGATAAATAAAAAGTTTTAATTTACCCTCATTTTCAGAATTGGGATGTTACAAAACCTCCCCTCCTTACAAAAATCTCGTCCCGAGATTTGGCTCACTCGGGGAAGAAAGAGGGATAGTCCGCACGCAGACGATCTTCCCTTTCCCAAGTAGCCTCATCCTCAGAATGGTTCGACCACTGAACTTTAAGGAACTTGATGGTCTTATTCCTTGTCCTTCGTTCAGACTCATCGAGTATCTGACAGGTGCTCGCGATAGGTCAAATCTTCACGAACATCGAGAGTTTCCAACGGAGCTTCCTCGGTTGGAACACGGAGGCACTTCTTCACCGGGACACATGGAAAACATCATGTACCCCTCAAGTGCAGATGGCAACTCCAACTTATAGGCAACAGCTCCTTCTTCTCGATGGCGGTAGGGACCGACATATCGAGGAGCTAACTTGCCCTTGGCGCCAAACGCCGATGGCCCTTCAAAGGGAGACTTTGAGGTAAACAAAGTCATTGGGCTCAAAGCTCAACTCACGACGCCGGCGATCCGCATAGCTCTTTTGCCTGGATTGAGCTGTGCGCAAACGCTCACGAATAAGCTGGACTTGGCGCTCGGCCTCATTGATCGAGTCCGGGCCAAAGAGAGGTCTCTCACCGGTCTCTGACCAGTTCAACGGGGTTCTACACTTTCTCCCGTATAAGGCCTCGAAAGGTGCCATGCCGAGACTGGCCTGAAAACTGTTGTTATAAGAAAACTCGGCGAATGGTAAGCATTTCTCCCAATGCTTCCCATAGGAAAGGACACAAGCACGAAGCATGTCTTCCAAAACTTGGTTGACCCTCTCGGTCTGACCATCAGTTTGAGGGTGAAATGCCGTGCTAAAGGTAAGACGGGTTCCCATAGCCTTTTGCGGCTATGCGAAATGGGAAGTGAAGATGGAGCCACGATCGAAGCGATCGTCTTGATCGCGCCATGTAAGCTCACAATCCTAGAGACATAGAGCTCGGCTAGGCGATCGGTGCGAATCTTGGTCTTTACTGGGAAGAAAATGAGCCACTTTAGTCAACCGATCAATGGCGACCCAAATGGCATCATTTCCTTGGCGACACTGGTAGACCGGTGATAAAATCCATCCCGATCGAATCCCACTTCCACTCCGAATAGGCAAAGGCTGAAGCGATCTGCTGGGCGCCGATGCTCGGCCTTGACACGACGACATCGTCGCTTTTCGACAACGAACCGCGATCTCCCTCTTCATTCGGGTCCACCAAAATCTCTGGCGGAGATCTTGATACATCTTTGTGGCCGGGATGAATGGATAAAGGTGAATCATGGGCTTCATGGAGGATCATATTCCGCAACTCCATGACCTTTGGAACCACAAGGCGTTGCGAACCTCACAACACCATGCTCGTCCTCGAGAAGCACTTGGCTGTCCGTTCTTGACATTTTCCTTGATGTGGCTCACACCATCGTCCATTCTGCTGAGCGGACTTGATCCGATCCACCAAGGTTGGTTGCACAACCAAGGTAGCGAGGAACCATGCTCAACTATACTTAAGTTGAGGCGCTGAAATCCTCCGAAGGGTAGGCCGCGCCCATGTGAAACAAGGCATTGCAATGCACTTTACGACTAAGCGCGCCGGCAATCGACATTAGCCTTGCTCGGATGGTAGTGAATACCCATATCATAATCCTTGATCAACTCCAACCACCTCCTTTGCCCGAGGTTCAGTCAGGTTGGGTGAACAAATACTTGAGGCTTTTGTGATCCGAATACACTTCTAGCGATTCACGATTAAGTAATGTCGCCAAATCTTAAGTGCATGAATCACAGCGGCCAACTCCAAATCATGGGTAGGATAGTTAAGCTCATGAGGTCTCAATTGCCTTGATGCATAGGCCACTACCTTGCCTTCTTGCATAAGGACACAACCGAGGCCTCGACGAAAGCATCGCAATAAATATCGAAACTTCGATGGATATCGGGAAGAACGAGGACGGGAGCGGTGGTCAAACGCTTCTTGAGAATTTGGAAGCTCTGCATGCAAGCATCAGACCACAAGAACTTCTTGTCCTTTTTGAGCAACTCCGTCATCGGCCCATGATCTTAGAAGTTCTCGATAAAGCGGCGATAGTATCCCGCTAAACCAAGAAAACTCCGTACCTCGGTGACCAAGTAGGCGGACTCGAGGAAAGAACATCGTCGACCTTGCTAGGATCAGCGGCTCGCCTCCAAATGAAAGAACATGGCCTAAGAAGGCTACTTCCTTCAACGAAATGCACACTTGTCAACTTCACGTCTGGTGGTGCTCACGCAGACTTGCTCAACACAAGCTTCAGATGCTCGGCGTGTTCCTCATCGTTCTTGGAGTAGATAAGAATATCATCGATGAAGACCACGACAAACTTATCCAAATACTCCATGAATACCGAATTCATGAGGTTCATGAACAAAGCGAGAGCATTGGTTAAGCGAAGACATGACGGTGTACTCGTACAAGCCGTGGCGAGTAGAGAATGCCGTCTTGAATATCCTCGGTCGAATCTGAACTGATGATATCCCACTCTCAAATCAATCTTGGAGAAAACTCGGGCTCCAGTTAATTGATCGAAGAGATCGTCAATGCGGGCAATGGATACTTGTTCTTTACCGTCACTTCATTAAGTGGGCGGTAATCAACGACATGTAAAATACCGCCCTTCTTCTTAACGAAGATAGCGGGACAACCCCAAGGGGATGAGCTAGGCGGATGAAACCCTTCTCTTGCAGCTCACTTAATCGCTTCTTCAACTCCACCAACTCGTTCGGTGGCAACCGATAAGGCCTCTTTGAGATAGGGGCGGTACCGGGAGCCAACTCAATGACAAACTCGAGGTCTCGAACGGGTGGCATCCCTGGAAGATCTGTGGGAAAGACATCAAGGAAGTCACAAACTGTTGGGACTCCATTAATATCTAGAACGGACTTAAGCCGAGGGCGAAGAGATGTGGACCTAGCAACTTCGGCGAGAAGGAAACGCGAACACCGAAGGGACTAGAAAGAGAGACGGACTTCTTGGCGCAATCGATTTGTCCCATATGACGAGACAACCAATCCATACCAAGAATCACGTCCAGACTCGCAGACTTGAGGAGAATAAGATTCGCTGAGAATCCCACCCTCAATCTCGATGGGGACATCCCTACACTCAAGCTCGCTCTCAACTCCGATCCGGAGAGCGAATGAGTAGCGGACCGACAATGGAGAGAAAAGCTCTCCAACAAAGCAGAAAAGACTTCGAAACAAAGGAATGTGATGCTCTGAATCAAACAAGACGATGGCGGGGTGAGAGTTAACGAAAGTGTACCTAGCACGGCGTCGGGTGTCTCTGAGCCTCCTCCGCGGTGATGACGTTGACGCGACCACTACCCATACCTGGTAGCTGGGGCGATCTTACGGTCTGCGAAGATCCACCTCCTTGCCGCGTCCTCCATTAGGGCGAGGGGTTGCTCCGGTCTTCTTAGGGCAATTATTTGCATAATGGCCCTTCTGGCTACAGAAGAAACAAGTGACATTGGCCGCCGGATTGTGGGGGCCACTCTGCTGACCGGCAGCGTACGTGGCTGGGGCACGGCTGCGAAGGACGAGGAACGAGGCGGTGACCTCGGGCGCCGAGGATCGAGATGGAACCCAAGATCGTCCAAGCGAGGCGGAAGAATCGGGCTGGAAGTCTTGTAGGTCTCCCACTTGCGCTTACGGGAATCCATAAGCTCTCGAGCCGCATGCTCAAGAACGATGGCCTTGTCGACCAAGGTCCGGAAATCGAAAAAGTCGACAATGGATAGCTTGTCCTTCACTCCTCGGACAAGCCACGCTGAACTTGGCACCTTAGCCATATCGGTGGCCACATCCTCGGGAGCATAACGAGCTAGATGGTTGAACTCGTATACATACTCCATGGTGAGCTCGCCCTTGCTTGAGCGCAAGAAACTCCCGCTTCTTGATCTCCATCAAGCCGCGAGGATGTGAGCCCGACGGAAGGCAAGACGGAACTCCTCCCAAGAGGCGGTGTGGTCTCACGGGCTGCATGGCGAGATAGCTCTCCCACCATGACAAAGCTGCACCCTCCGGTGGTGCGAAGCAAATAGCGCCTTCTCGTGCTCCCGCACTGCGCTATCTGGCTTCCGCTCCACCAGACGGCCAATCGCTGCAGATCGAGCGGGTCCTCGATCCGAGAAAGGTAGGGGCTGAGTACGAAGAAACTCAAGCAAGACCCCCACGAGGCCGATGGGCATTCCTCGCCCAGATCCTGAAGCTCCGGAAAGTGCGGTGGTGTTGCGCGCGATGGCGTCGATAGAACTCTCTGTCATCCGCGCGGTTGCGCTCAATCAAGAAGAACCTCGGCCATGGTCGGAGGAGGAGGAAGCTCCTCGTCGGACCAGTGGCCAGCCTTGGCCGCTACGAGTCGTCCAGCCATCTGTTACAAGAAACCTTGGTTAGCAACTAGACTCGAAAACAAGCTTTTAAAAGAAAGCCAAAAGGCGATCGACTAGGGAATGGAATATCACCCTAAGCGAAGGCCAAAAATAGCAAGTAAAAGACTTTAAAAGCTTCTAAAAGGGCTCCAAAACAGCAAGGAAGGTATCAAAACCAAGGCTCAACTTCTCAATACAACTAACCCGTATTGAATGAGCAGTAGTTGCTCGAGAGGATTAAAAATCAGACTGTAACGTAAGGGTTAATACTAGTAGGGAGCAATGTTAATTCTGCGAAATCGTGTTAGATACTTAGCTAACTAGTATCACATCTTACCCTTTTATTCCCCAAGTTTTAGTTGGATTAACCTCTCATTTTCTACCCTATTTAGAACTTATGAGCTCGCTGTCCGGAAATTGGCGATCGCTGTCCAGATTTTGCATCCAAGCCTCCAAGCGAATTCTTCAACCGAAACTTCAAAACCTTGTAGAGGGCAGCTAACACTTCAATTTGCCAAACTCATTAGTTCCCAAAACCCAATTAATCGATAACACTATCTTTTAACAAGGAAGAGAGGAAAACAGCTTTTAAAACTCAAATTAGAGTGAGATGAGAAGAAAGCTAAGATAGATGAGGAGTAAAATCTGAGAATTACTTAAGCTTTCAAACTCATTTAACACTTTGAAATTAGGTTTTCAAAATATCCTAAAGACGACCAAGCTTGCGTTACTACGGTCGGGACGGCTCTGATACCAACTTTTGTGAGCACCCGGATTTATTAGGCTCATAATACTTAGTCATCCAATTGACCTAGTATTATCAACCAAATAAACCGGTCTCGAGAGATGTATACTTCCCAGAATGCAGTATACATACCTCACAACAAAAGAATGTATCAATTCCATACAACACATAGTACATAAGCAACAAACCAGAAGTTAATGTTAATATGGAATAGCTATTACAAAAGAGGGCCCTTAGGCCAAATAACAACAATTCTAAAAAGATAACAATGAAGCAAAAATGCCATAAAGATGGCTATAACACAAAACCAATCGGTGTGCCTTAACCCTAGGCATCGGACCGGACCGCCAAGCTAGTCGTCAAGAAGTTGCAACACATAGCACAAAAGTGAGGCTCTTGGAACTCACCCCTTCCTCTGCAACAATAGCCACAAAATGCCACAACCACGGGCGATGAGTACATAAAGTACTCCATAAGACTTACGTGTAAGATAACAGGCCTATAACATATGCTACATGCAAGCTTTATGTAAGTGGAGGTTGTATGTCTCATTTAGCATAAAGCAACATTTATTTGCAATAAGGTAATACATTTAAAGGCAAGTTGTCAAATCTGTTTTAACATTCAAACATCAAGTTTGACAACGATAATAACAATAAGTAGATGACAACAACAATCACGGAAGTGACTAACCCAATAGTCACCACAACAATAGCATGAACTCCCGTTCATACCACCCATGTCAAATTTTAATTAAAGGTTGTAGTCTAATTCTTACGGAAATAACCAAGCGTGTCCATAACCTAGGGCGAGGCTATTGAATAGTTTTATCCTGCGGGGTGTACCACTTGTACCCACACGCCTGCACCGCCTTTCCTTTACGCACACTTCGAAGGTGTCTTTGTGCGGCTAAGTCCTACGAGACATTTCCAAAGGATAATGCTAATTACGAACCGCACAACCCACGGGGAGAAAGAGACATTAGGCGACCTAGCCGGAAGCTAATGTTCCCTCCCACACTATACATATCGTTTTCATTTAAAACACACCAACCGAGCAGCTCATAATTAACACCTCCTAGAGTACTTAGTCAAGAGGGTTCCATATGCCCTCGCGTGGTTAGTACGCATAATTGCTTGGATCAATGGCGCAAGAATTAGGTCCTTGTTGACTCGGGCATACCACCACATCCAAAAACCACACCATCCATCCAATATGCCCAAGTCCAATCCACACATTTATTTTCAGATTTTGTATTTACAAATTAACAAAGCACAAGATGGACATAATGGAATAATAATTTTAGTGTGATCAAGGTCATCGACATAATGTCGAACAACCGCCCATTTCTACCGTTATCTAAGCATTGCTAAGCATTTTAAGTGCAATCTACTAAGTGATATGAGCTCATCCAACGAGCTCAAACCACAGCAAGTAACCTAGGCGTAAGGTAGTAAAGACATGGCATTCCTACAGATTGTGCAACTATAGGATTCACTAACCATAATTAAAACAAAGTAGCAATGCATACATAGAGTTTAAACAATATAATAGACTTGCAAATATAGGATGAATCATGGTCAAACTGCTTGCCTGGCTGTTGAGGGTCACTTTGTTGCGGAGGATCGTTCTCGGGATTACCACAAATGTCGAACCCTAACGAAAAGGCGATAAAGAGTCGATAAGAATAAAGAAAAGCAACAAGACCCAACAGAAAAAGTTCTCCGAATGATTTGAAATTTTTATAGCAGCAAGGTATTGATTTAACATGAATATAGAAACAAGAATCAACTGATTTGGATCTTTAATGCAAAAGTTATGATGAAAACACTTTTGCTCAGCCTAGTAATTAGAATTAGGTTACTATTCATCGACAAAATTTCTAGACATGTAGGGAACCTGAAAATTTTACAGTAGTTCAAGCATCTCATGAGAGGAACAGCAAAATAGGGTTCATCCCATTTGGGGCTATATTGCACTTTCTATTAAGTTTTGAAACAAGAACTTGAACAAAATTATAATGCATGATTATTTCTCCTAGAAACAGTAACATGTTCAAAACTATTTTTCCTAGTAAGTTCATTATTAGAGAATCCAACAAACTTGGATTCACTCAAAAAGAGTTTACAGGTAATTAGTTATGCATTTAACAAGTTAAAGGATTTCTAGTGAAACAATTAATGCTTATACAAAGTTAAGGTTAATTCTGGATATTTTTGTAACTATAACATGATTAAAACCATTTTTAGATTAAAGTATAGTTAATAACAGTATTAACAAAATTGATTTCAACTTAAAAGGAGTTATAATGAATTTGTTATGCATTTTACCATTTAACTGAAATTCTAATACATTTAATAAAACTGAGAAAGATTAGAATTTAATTTCAGGGTTTTCTGGAGTCATATTAATCTTCTAAACATTTTTAGATTAAATTTGAGATTATGAAGGAATTAATCGACTGGAATCATCTAAAATGAATTACCATGAAAAAGATATGCATTTTCAAAGTTTATACCTTTTTCGGTTCAAAAATAAAGCTCTCGGGAGAAACCAAAAACTTAAATGGCGTGGCTGATTGTGGACCGTCGATCTGAGATAAGCGGCTGATATGGACTGAAGTATATTGGAGCAGCGCCAAGTGCATACCGACAAGCGGGACCCATCGTCGGATGTTGTGAGCCATTGGGTGGTTTTAACCCACGTGCCGCAGGTTTTGGTCCCACCCGTCGATGTGAGGGCTCGGGGGTGTTTACTATGCGCGTTAAGGGTTATTTAAGAGGCTGGCCCACATGTCGGCGGGACATTAAGGGCGGCTTAAGACCAATTAAATGCTAACCCATGATTAGTATTTAATGAATGTCATCTTGTGTCCTAATGACCTTACGGCATGGGACGATCGCGTCCGACAAAACGCCGAGGAGATTCGCCACTTGTCGCCGCGACTCGACCTGGCAGCGCGAGCCAAGGACAGAATGGGTTCGCAATAGGCTTATGGACCCGTGGCACCACTCACACCGACGGCGACGGCGTAAATCGCCAAGCGAGCCGGAGATGAAAGGGACGGTGCGAAAATGACCGAAAAGGAAAACAAGAAAGCGAGCTCCGCATTGTCCAAGGTAGCAGGTGCCATAGCTCCTAGGGACTATTAGCAAGGTACCTTGGTCGATGGAGGCAAGGAGATGGCGGAGAAGCTCGCCACGGTGCACCTCGCCGACCCGAGGAAGACAAAGGCGGGGAGCTCGGCCTAAGCAAAAACATGGCGACAGCGTCATCGGGTTAGCTCCACCAAGCTCAAGGAAGCTTCTCGAGCAAGGAATTGAGGAATGGAGCTACTTACCGAAGCGGGGAAGAAGGGGTGCTTTTCGGCGAAGTTGAACAAAACACAAATTTGACAATTCTGTAAATGTCTAAACGAATTAGGTTAGGGGATGTGGTCAAGAGGAGGAGGGCTCAAAATGGCGCGAGAGAATTGGAAGAAAAGCCACTTTGGAGCACGGTGGTGACGGCTCGCTCACGGCCAACAATGGTGGACTTGGGTGTTTTGTGGATTGAGCTCAATGGAGCACCGTGGGTGCAACTAGAGCTCAAGGGCGTCAAAAGGAAGCCAAGGAGGGAGCTTGAGGGCTTAAGTGCAGAGAGGAGAGGTGCAACGGTCTCAAGCAAAGCAACCCTCGGTCAAGGGTCTTGCCATGGCCATGGGCGCCCGAAGGGATGGGGGCGGTAAGGGAAGACTTTGGGGCATGCAGCAAGCATTAAATGCAAATAGGCGTTGCAAGGACCGGACAAGACTTGGCCTGCTTTCACGCCACAAGACGCCATGGCTCTGGCGCCTGCTACAGACAGAGCGGCGATCATGGGAAGATGACCAGAGCGAACCCAGGCCCACCAACGGTGACACAAAGCGGCTCGAGCCAAAGCGGCGGCGGCGGTCGAGCCCGACCATAAGCCACGGACCCACTTCGCGCCGTTGGATCCCGATCCAAGGGTGAGGTCAATCGAGTCGATCCAAAGTGCGCACTGCGGTGTGCGATTAAAATCTAACGGCTCGCAAGGATTGCGCCCTGCGAGCCCACTGGTGCTGCTAGGTGGTTGGACCAAGGCAGTGGCTCGGGTCGACACGGGTTCGAGCCCGAAACAGCGATGCACTTCCCAAGGGTTTAGAATTCAGCTGAGACTTTGTGGATTTATTTGAGGTATCAAAACAACTCCAAAATTTGTGAAAATTTTACAGGAGCTTTATGACTAACATATTGACCTCCCATAAAATTTTCAGAGGTTTTAATGCCCTGCATTTTTCGCAAGAAATTACAGAAGGTGGAACCTTAGGGTTTGACCAGATTTGACTTGGTTTGACTTGCCTCTAAAATTATTCAAACAATTTCTAAAAATTGTAAGAAAATTCAGAGGGGTCACAAGGCTTCCTTAGAACTCAGGAAAAATATTTACAAGTGTTGGACAAAAGATTTTTATCCAGGAGGTTTTTGATTGGAGTTTAAATTGGGGATTTGATTTCTATTCCCATAATTCTTTTACAAGAATTACAGAAAAGGTTCAAGAACCTAAAGATAAATAAAAAGTTTTAATTTACCCTCATTTTCAGAATTGGGATGTTACAAACGGCGAGGAGGATCGGGACTAAGCTTGGAGAGCTGAGGTCCAGAACGATCAAGGATGCCGGGTGAGGTCAATGAATTCAAGCATGGCGCAGAATGGACAAGGATGACCGAACGGGCAGTTCGGTGCGACTGGTTGATCAAGCGGTGCGGGGGTCAGTGCAAGTGCCAAGGTGGTCCGGTGGGAACCGGATGGGAGAGACTTGCCGACACGATGAGAGCCGCTGGATCAACCTACACATGGCGAAGCATGGGATGTGTTTCACGCAGTTCGGACTCGGTCTTCGGAAAAGATCGAGAAGGGGTATTTTGGTAATTCTACCAAATACCGCCTTGGTGACCTAATGCCAACCCGCGGCGCAAGACGGTGCATCAAGAAGTGGATTAGGTCAAGAGAAGTGAAGACGGCGCTTTAAAATGCGTGTGTGTGTGTCCCGTTTGTTATTGGGCCTAACAGGAGCCCATTTGGACTAAACCTTCTAGAAGCTCTAGGCCTCATATAAATAGAGAGGGTGCTGTTCACAGCAGCCCAAGCACTTCATTTTGTAAACCCTAGTTTGGTTTTAGGGTTTAGGGTAGAAAAGAGAGGCTTAGGGATCTAGAGAGTTGTGTTGATGTGTGTGCTCTTGGATTGAGCTCTTGTCCTCCTTGAGGGAGTGGCTGTAACCAGCAACATCATGAATCAATCTATGGATGATTCCCAAAGATGAGCTCCCCTCTTGTGTTCTTCCTTCTCTTTTGATGATTTTGGGTGCTTCCTTGATCCTGTGGTTTTTGGTTTGTTTCGTGCCCTCTTCTACCTTGCTGTGACATGTGGGAACTTATCTAAGATGTCCTAGATCATCAATCTCCCACGAGCAAGTGTTGGATCAAGTTTTTCGTTTTGCTCGGTTTTTATCCCTTCTTCGGTAAAACTGAAAAAGGTCAAAACTTTGACGTAGATCTGGACGATCGTCACTTGGAATTGGTCCTAGATATCCTTGGGAAGGTGTGTTCCATGTTTGGTGAAGTATGGCCGTGTAGATCAAAAGTTTGATCGTTTTTCGTTTTGAAACCCGAGCTGTTTCTTGTTTACGGGCGGGGGCGGTCGGACCGCTCATATGCCGGGTCGAGACCAAGACTGCGGCCTGACCGCGCCTTTGCCGCCGGTCTGACCACCCATCAGGGTTGAGTCTAGTTTTTGGTTGTCTTGGGGATTTTGGTTCAGATCCAACATAAGTCTTCTGCTATGCATATCTGTTAATCTTCGTGGCTCTTATAGCTATTGGAGTGATACTGTGTGGAATCTGAACGAGGTGAAAAGTAAGCGAGCTCCTATTCACCCCCCCTCTAGTCGCCTTTCCGGTCCTACACCCTAGAAGAGGTCGTGGAAGAGGTCACAAAGGAGGTCGTGCAGCCGGCCGAGGCCATGGTCGGGGAAGAGGTCGTGGTCAACCACTTCCTCAGGAGCCAGTTTTGCCACAAGCACCACAAGCACCGCAAGAACCTCAAGTTCAACCGGAATAGCTCTTCGAAGAACCCCTACCGCCACCACCTCCTGGTCAGCCCCAAATGAACATGGAGCAAATGATGGTCATGCAACTGCAACTTCTTTAGGCACTTGCTCAGAACTAGATCAATTAGCCTGCACCAGCTCCTGCCCTAGCTTTTCTGCCTTTGTCCAGACTGGGAGAGTTTATGAGAACCAGGCCGCCTTCCTTTGCCAGTTTAGTTGACCCACTAGAAGCTGATGATTGGCTAAAGGATATCGAGAAAAAAACTTATCTTGTCTTAGTACAATGACCAAGAGAAAGTCCTCTATGCTGCTCACCAACTCAAAGGAACTACAGGAACTTGGAGGGAAAATTACTGCACAACTCACCAGAACGTCCAAGTCATTACTTGGCAGGAGTTTTTTGTTGCTTTTCACGTGACACACATTCCTATGGGAATGATGGAGATGAAAAAGCGAGAGTTCCACAAGTTGCAACAAGACAACCTCAATGTGTCGGAATATCTCAACCAATTCACTCACTATCAAGGTATGCACCAGAAAACGTTATGACTGAAGGAGCTAAGATCTGGCGCTTCATGGAAGGACTAGACCCCAACATCAAAGTGCAATTGGTGTCAAATGACTACCCCAATTTTCAGCAGATGGTCAACAAGGCTATTGTGCAAGAGGATGCTCAACGTCAATTGTACAAGTCCTGAAAAACAAAGATGGCTTTTCAAGCGCAGCATGGAGCCAGCAATTCCAGGCCCCGAATGAACTAGCCACACTACAACCTGCCGCTAGCACACAATGCACCCAGGACTCCTACATCAGGACCTCGTCTAGTCATGCAGGGATTCCGCAATAATACTGGTGTTCAACCGCAGCAAAACAAGACGTCAACGGTAGGAATTCAGTGCTTTTATTGCCATGAGATGGGGTATTTTGCCAGCAATTGCCCTTAGAAATGCTGAGCCGTCACTCCAGTTCCTTTCAACATGGGAGCTACACCAACTAGAACCCCTACACTAGGAGTAGGACGAGGAACACCTCAAACTCCAAGTCAAGCCATTCGAAATTCAGTGCCATCTGCAAAGGGACGACTGAATCATGATATAACAGAGAAAGCTCAATCAACTCAGCATGTCACACAAGGTAAGTTCTAGTTAGTTCAGCTTCCTTTTCAGTTCTCACTCACAAGAGAAAGTCATTTGGTTCAGTGAGCAAAGTCCGTGTACCCTGATCTTTTTCCCTGCCCGTTCGAATCTCGGGGTCGAAATTCCTTCTAAGGGGGTAGGTTTGTAACATCCCAAATTTTGCCCTTTTCAAAACTTATTTCAAATTATTTAATTCAAAGTGTTTGTCTTATTTTGGAGTTTTTGTATTTATTTAAATTCCAAATCCGTAATTCAAATCTCAAATCAAATTCCAAAATAAAATCTTGGCCAAATTTTCAATTCAAAATTTTCATTTTGAATTCATCTCTTCAATTTCAAACCGCAACCGAAAATTCAAATTCAAATTCTATTTGAATTTTCTCTGAAATGTAAATCTCATAATTTCATTTCAATTTTTATTCTTGGGCCGAAAACATTTTTGTTTTATTTTTCCCTTTTCCCTTTTTCCTTACCCTTTTTCCTCACTTTCTTTTATTTTCCCTTTTTCCTTTAATTTTCTTTGCTCTGTCTTGCTGCTCTGCTCTCTAGGCGCCAGCGCCCTGCCACGCTGCCTCTCGGCCCAGCCAGCACCAAAGCGTGCCCGTGGATGTGCTTGCGCCCCCTTGCCTCCCTGTTGTTTTCCCTAGTCCGGCCGCGCCATGCTGCGTCACACCCGAGCCACACCCGGCCCGGCCGCGCCATGCACACCCCTTGTTCCCGCGCCACCTGCGATCGTTTCGGCCATGTTGTCTGCTTCTTTACTCCTCCACCATCATCACACCATGAATTCGCAGTCACCTCACCATTCAATTGTGTCGTTCCGACCATTTCCAAACTGGCCATTAACGTCGCTGGTGTTCACGCTCGTGTTCCCGACGATTCAACTCTTGTCCAGCCTATAAAGGGAAGCATTAGCACCACTATCACCCCTTCCCTTCCCTCTCCACTCAAACTCCATCTGTTAATCGAGCTCCGACGATGATGAATTTGCCGTCTTCCCAAACGCCGGCCACCTTACCCATTTTGTGTTCATATCATTTCGGTGAGTTTCTTGATGTCCTAACCGCGTCATGGTGTGTTCCTGAGCCTAGTGATCGTTTCCCCTCAATCAATTTCAATTTTGATTGCAGTTCATCGCCGGATTTTGTTGTTTTCCTCTTCTAGGCCAAAATCATGTCCAACGCTCGATCTCCTTCTCCGGTGAGTTTTTCGCTGATTGGACCACGTCATGACATGCTACCGGTGATTCTCCACCCAACCCTCACCTCAATTTGGTCAATTACTCGTCGGGGAGTGTCCCCACTGTGTCTATCCTTTTTTCGTCGCCAGCCACCGTCACGCCGCCTCCTTGGAGCCTCCCCCGTCTCCCTGACCTCACCTGCACCTTCCCCGTGCCCAGGCGCCAACCATGCTCGCGCCGAAATTCCTCGGGCGTCGCCGCTTCCAGCGTGCGCCTAGGCACCGACGCTGCCCCCCGGACCTCCACCGGCACCGCTGCCGCCACCTGTGGGACCCCCATCCCCATGAGGTTCCATTTTGGGGGTCGGCCGAGCCGCCTCGCCGCCGCGCCGCTCGAGCCACCACAGAGCTCCCTGTTTTTCTCTGTGTTGGTTGCCCTCTATGAGTTTCTTTCTCTCAATGACATTTGGACCCAACAAGTCATACACTTTCATTTATTTCTCTCTCTTTCTTTCTCTACCAAGTGGGACCAAGTTGTCATGCTATTGCTTTGCATGAAAAATCATAATAGCAAATTCCCTGGAATATTCCCTCTCAATTTTCAGCAATTTAATTTTTGGCAAAACTTTCGGGTGTTCGTTCTCCTTCATACGAATTCCGATTCCGTCAATTCTTATTCCTAAATTCATCTAAATTCGTAATCTCTCTATTGATACTAATTTAGTAATTTTTGGATTTTATTTGATTTTTTGTTATTTATTTTACCTCGTTTCGCGTGTGTAGTCTGATGCCGCCGAAGTCATTTTTGACCAACCGGACGCAGTAACCTCAATCTTCGATGAAGGCAAGTCTCCTTTTATCATATTGTATGTATGTTTTAAGTTTCAAAATTGTTTTGCATTGCTACTTAGATAAAATGATAAGTTCAAATCATAGGTTGTTAGTTAATCCTAACTTGATATTACCATCATCATTTGAAGTTGTTATTCATGATCATTGTCACCCTAGCATAGAAAATCCACGATATTGACTACAATATTGCTGGAATAGTTAAAATGGTAGAATTGCTTAGACATGTGGTGTTGGTCATGATCACCCATTGGAAGGAAACTATTATTACATTTTATGCAAATCTTTTTGAGAAATGTATGGCATTAGGTATTGTCAGCAATTTGGAAAATAAAATAAAATGGTGGAAAACTTGTTTAGACTAGGGCGAGTGGGTTGAG
Organism: Phyllostachys edulis; assembly: GCA_036346405.1. Classification (NCBI taxonomy): domain Eukaryota; kingdom Viridiplantae; phylum Streptophyta; class Magnoliopsida; order Poales; family Poaceae; genus Phyllostachys; species Phyllostachys edulis. The sequence continues at coordinate 79,243,648 of CM070546.1, read as the reverse complement.
TTTTGACTGTCTCACCTTGGTTGATTAAGGACCGACGCTTGTGTCTATTCAAACCGAGCAATACCATACAACCACATATCCTAAATAGGAAGGACCTGACTGAATAATTTACCGAGTCCAAGCATTGAGCTCGCAAGCTGTAGTGATAGGTGTTCTCTTGATTATGGTAAATGTACTTCCATATCTTGAGTCATGCAGCATGGTAAGTAAACTGCCATGTCTGTCAGGGCTTGCACTAGGCGATGGTAACTGACATCCATGTCCAGGCAGGTTATCCCCCACAACGGTGAGCTTCGGGTCGATGGTAAATGACGTCCATGACTTGGGGTTAAAGCTCACCGGGCGGGCCAATGTTAGGATAAAGTATTGTAAAAGCCTTGTGACAATCGTTTAGTCGTACACCTATGGAAGTGTGTGAGCGGACAGTTTAAGTTGATTATCTCGTGTGTGTCAAGCTGTACAACCTCTGTAGAGTGTAAAACTATTCGAATAGCCGTGCTCACGGTCAAGGGCGGGCAAAGTGCATTTTGACATGGTAGATTTTGGTTTTGATTTCAAAAGAGTAAATTTTGGGAACCCGAGAGCAGTTGAGACTCTCAGGTAGTTTTTTTTGGCAGCTAGAGCCCTATCCTTTGAACCTTGGTAGCTAGAGCCTTGATGCTATTGGTTGGTAGCTAGAACCTCCACTAGTGATATAATTAGTTTAATTATTGAAACTACTTTTTGACAAATGTGCTTTATGAAAACTATTGAAACTTAAAATATTGCTTTGTGCAAAAGAACCATATAAGTCTCCTTTGTTAAAGCTATGCATATACATTTTTCTCAAGACTTGTGGAGTACTTTATGTACGCATGTGCTACACTTAAATTAAATCTCAGAAGCCTTCAATGACTCTAAGGACTATGACTACTTCACCTATGGCTTTGATGAAGGGCACCTGGAGTACTAGGTTGCGCTTCCCAGTCGAATGCCGATGGACAATATGATGGGTCACCACTCGGAGTTTATCATTTGATGTTTCCGCTACTGTAAGACTCAAAGTCTTTTGATCACTTTTGTAATAAGTGGCCATAAGACCAGTACTCAGTTGTTTATTAATGTTATTCCGTGATTTAAACTTGTTATCGACGTTGTTTCCACTGTGTGCACTAGCTACTAATCTGAGACTATCACGGAAATATACAGAGGGTTCGAATTCAAAAATCCGGTCCCGACACAAGCCGGCCATATGTGCGCTCCCACATGACAGAGGTGGAGACTTGGAGTCACAGGGCTGCTATACAATAAGGAAATAAATGGGTGTACACTGTACACATTAAATTCAGGAAGAAAAAAACTACTTGATGTAGGTAGGCATATCGAAACTCTAGTCTGGTTTCTCTCCTTACTCTTGAAACTACTAAAGCCTGTACTGCACATACTCTATCTGAAATATATCATCTAAGTAGGCTATTAAGGTTTCTGGTATCTAGTCTTGATGAGATTTACATGTTGTGCAGTTAGTAGAAATATGGTTCCTCGTATCCCAATTTTAAAGCATTAAATTTATAGGACATCTTTAGGATATATAAGATAACTAACCTTTACTTCCAGTTGCTATCCATGCACGTGCTCCAGTAGTACCTACTCACAGAAAATTGTGTTGGCTATGTGATGATCTCGACTAACTCACAATAAATAAAACGATGTAATGTGTACCTCCTTCCTTGTTGGATTCCACTGTGGCACATTACTAAAGTTAACGCTTGGAAGAAAGGGGGCTTAGCGGCCGTGTACATGTCGCCCACAAAAAAATGACCTTCGGATCGCTCGTTGGACGCGCCAGATCATTCATGCTCGGGCGCTTCGTGGGAATACGCGGCCTCGCACGGGCCACGTCGCTCGCCAGCTGCGTCTTCGCGATTATTCGTCTCGCTCATCTCTATCCTCAGTTCCTCACGGTGCCCTCTCTTTCACCAGCCCCGCTGCTCTCTCCCTCTCCCTCCTCTACCACCCCCTGCTCTCCGTCGCCCCTCTCAGCGAGCGCCGCCGCTTCTTCCCTTCCCCGACTACGGCCTCCCCTCTCGCTCATCTGCTCTCTGTCACCCCTCTCGGCCAGCGCCGCTGCTTCCAGGCTCCTCTCTCGCTCCATTCCACTCCTCCCCTCACTACGTCCCTTCTGCTCCTGTCCCCTCCCTCTCCCCGCCTACGAGATCTCCCTCGCCAGACGCCGCCGCTCCCTCCGGCTTCTTCCCCTTCCTCGCCTGCCGACCGCTTTGTCTACCTCCATCTTCTTCCCCTTCCTTTTCCCCTTCGCCTCCCGTCCATGCCTCCGCCGCCAATCCTCCCTCCAGCGTCGCGCGGCCGCGGCCCTCTCCCTCTTTGCCTCCTATCCCCCTCCCTCTCCCTTCTCCACCTCCGTACCTCTCTACCCACGGCACCTGCCTCTCCCTCCCCCGCCGCATCATCCTCCATCACCCCTCCCCCAGCCGCCGCCTCTCCCTCTCTCTTCCCTACCCGACGCCCTCTCGGTCTAACCCCTCCCCTCCATTCCATCCTGCACAGAACACCGAAGGTCGCGAGGAGCTAATTGAGTCCAGCCAAACGGCGCCCAAACGGCGCGCGAAGAAACGATTGAAAGAACATTGGGAGAGTAGATCAAAATGTTCAGGTTCCTCATGCGAGGTTGGGCCTCAAGGACTTACCCTACACCATCGGCAATCCTGGACGCACCACTGTGAAGCCTCCAAGGCACACACCCGAGCCCTTTCCCCCTTTTGAACTCCCAATCGGAGGCAGATCGATTAGATCTCTGTAGGGTATGCCAGGTATTCCGTTTGTGGCTGTGCGATTCGGAGTTGAACTAGCGATCCGAGTCAACAAATTTGAGTCGGAGCTAATTGTACGCTTTTTCCTGATCAGGATTTTGTCATGCGCTTATGGTGCTTTGTGACCTGTATTCAGTGCAGATTTTAGTTTTGCCTAATCTGGTTAAGCGAATGGGAAGTTCTGCGGTTATATTTTGTTTGGGTTGCGCCATTTCAATGAGAGCACGTTGGTTCTGCATATTGGTTGTGTGCAGTTGATTTTCACAGTGTTCATGATAGATGTAGCATTTGAGCTCTCATGCTGATGCTAATGTAGATCCTACCACTTCATTCAATTAGGGAGCCATCAGGTCTCTAATGCTAATGCTAATGTGGACACATGGTTCGAATCCTCACAACGAACTCAAAAAACATTGATTCATTGCTTTTGTTGAGCTATGTTAGAACCTTTTAGGATGTTATGTTTGAACTTGAGACAGATTGCATACCTTACAGTGGTCCTTCATTTATCATCCAATATGTGCAGGTGTAGAACATATGTGCGTCGTGTTATCGCAACATATTCATGTAGAGGAAACTCTGTCGTCTGAAGATGGTGCAGAGAGAATTGCTGGAAAGGTAAGTCTCTTCTTTAGCATTAATAGTAAGTCTCTTCTTTAGCATTACTATCTTAGTTTAGATATTCCATGACATTTTTAGGTGTTCCTTTTCCAGGCCAATTTCATACCAGCTATGGAGCCTATAAAATTCTGGGAGTTTATGGCATTGATTCTAGAAGGTCTTGGATATGAAAAGTATTCGCTTCCGAAATACAGCTTTTCGTCCACTAGATTTATTTGATGTGGCACATTGTTGGCGGTATGCATTGTCTCAGTACACTCAGAGACTGTATCTGACTAATGCTAATGTGGACACATGGTTCGAATCCTCACAACGAACTCAAAAAACATTGATTCATTGCTTTTGTTGAGCTATGTTAGAACCTTTTAGGATGTTATGTTTGAACTTGAGACAGATTGCATACCTTACAGTGGTACTTCATTTATCATCCAATATGTGTAGGTGTAGAACGTCTGTGCGTCATGTTATCGCAACATATTCATGTAGAGGAAACTCTATCATCTGAAGATGGTGCAGAGAGAATTGCTGGAAAAGTAAGTCTCTTCTTTAGCATTAATAGTAAGTCTCTTCTTTAGCATTAATATCTTAGTTTAGATATTCCATGACATTTTTAAGTGTTCCTTTTCTAGGCCAATTTCATACCAGCTATGGAACCTATAAAATTCTGGGAGTTTATGGCATTGATTCTATAAGGTCTTGGATATGAAAGGTGTTCGCTTCCGAAATACAGCTTTTCGTCCACTAAATTTATTTGATGTGGCGCATTGTTGGCGGTATCTATGGTCTCAGTTCACTCAGAGACTGTATCTGACTATTAGGTTTGTTACTTCACATTTAACTCACTTTCATATCTGCCATATTTACAATAGATGACTCACACAAAACTGAAAAGCTTATGTGGTCTTACCTTTACGTCAGATTCTCCATTGTCTCTGCGACAGAGGTAGCTTCCTCACATTTCAGCCCAACTTGCTTTCTTTCCGTTGCTGACTATTATGTTCGCAGAGACAATTGCCCATCGTATTTTCAGCATCTCAGCCCCATGTTGTATCTAGCCGCCTCGGAGCTACTTGTTGGTTATACTGCTATTTCGCTCTTTTGTAGAGCTTACACTTAGCTTTCTTTTCCTTGCCTATATGTATGTCCTTGCAATCGCTAGCTTACTTGCTGCTATCTTAAGAACTGCTTTTATTTGCAGTTGTTTTGCTATTCTCTCAATAGTCCACCACAATGGAAAGAGAACCCTCCGTGCTAGCATGTAGAACTAACCATATGCTCCCGTGCAACACCTGCACTAGATTAGGATTTGGACATATGGCACCTTATGTTATCAGTTGTTTGTAATAGCTCTGTCAAGAGTTCTGTGATTGCACGATTTTTCACAGCTCTGCTAATTTGTTGATGTTTGCTTAACAATCAACATTTGATCTCGCAGTCAGATCTTGTCCTGGTTGGAGTTTCTCACCGAGAAATGAAGGTCAGGCCAGTTGCATTTTATATTTGATCCTGTCCTGGTTATTGTTACTCATTGCTAGCAAGAAATAGTCCAGTAGTAGTATTCAGAGTTTTCTTGAGATGCCTCCTAATTAAAATACATGATACTCTCTATATTTGATCTCAGCATTGTTTACCCTTTTTCCTTCATATTACCACTATATACTTAGTTATCAGCTATGTTAAAACGGTGAGCACATTTAGATTGGCAGGAACAACTGATGATTTATTTTTACTGATTGCTAGCAAGAAATAGTCCAGTAGAAGTATTCAGAGCTTTCGTGAGATGCCTGCCAATTAAAATACATGATACTCTCTATATTTGATCTCAGCATTGTTCAACCATATGGCGCAGGCGGTAATAGGCTGGCAGATTATCTAAGAGTGAGTGGAGATTGACTTATATTAGATATATCATATAATCTGTAGTGTGCTAGCAAATATCTGTATATTCTTCCATAAATTCAAAGGTTGGAATTTTAATTGGACCCGAAGCAAATTGCAAAGATGGTAAACAACCTGATTCCATGACCCTGCATCCAGGAGTCCCAACATATGCTCAACATTGGATGGAGGTGCAAGGCTGAAGGAGGCCGTTGCAACTTGCCAAACGTATCGTGCAACTGGGCAATGGAAAAAAAGGAGATGATCTATGGTTTTAGTGCTATAATAAAAATAGCACCATTTTCCCCCCATTTGTCCTTTTTTTTATTTTCCTTTTACATAGAGTATCTTTGGTTAGAATATCTTTTTTGGACAGATACCAGAAGAAAACATTAATTCTGAACTTTCACTCGCCAAATGAACTTATGATGGAAATTAATATCTGAATTGATTAAAGTCAAGTACATAGAGTACGAGTGAACTGAAAACAGCTACTTGCTCGTGAGTCAGCTACTTCATACTCATATTTGGAGTCAGCTTGTAACACCCTGGCCCAAAATCCGCTCAATGCCCAAATTTCACCGTAGGGATGGACCACAGCACACATAGCACCCACTTACACTTTCGTCCTCGCTTCGTGTAAAAGGGTTAACCCGAGGTGCTATGTTTGGACCCAACAGCATTATATACTAGTACAACTCACTTTAGACAAGCAATGTGGGACTAATCCCACCACACAACTCCTCATGGGCCACATGGGCCGACATCGAGTAGGCCGAGGTATTACATTCACCCCTTAAGGGCCGGCGCCCTCGGCGACACCGCATATACTGTGACAAATGCCCAGAACCACCCCTCGGTACACGTCAGGTGCGTCCGGTCTTACACATATGCCATGCCGTGTGTCCACTCCGGGACCACACGCGCCATGCACCATATGCCCGCCCTGTCCCGCACGCGCCGTGCTGCAACAAGGTTGATGCTCGATACCATCTGTAACACCTCGCCCAAAATCCGCTCAATGCCCACCCACCGTGGGGCGGACCACAGACACATAGCACCCCACTTACACTTTCGTCCTCGCCGTGTAAAAGGGTTAACCCGGAGGTGCTATGTTTGGACCCAACAGGCATTATATACTAGTACAACTCACTTTAGACAAGCAATGTGGGACTAATCCCACCACACAACTCCTCATGGGCCACATGGGCCGCATACGAGTAGGCCGAGGTATTACACAGCTAGATTGCTCGTGAGTCGTAATTTATTGTTTTATATGACTACTATTGTTATTTTATACTACAAAATTAATTAGCCTCTGATATTTGATCTTGATACTATTGAACTGTTTAGCAACTAATGCATTCTCTTTACCATATTGTTATAGTTCCGAGCTTTGGCAGACCAGATATTTTGTAATCCTGACTATCACAAACATGTGAGAAAGGCAATTATGAACCGGTAGTTTTCTTGCCTTAGCCATGGACTTCTTCGGCATTAAATACATTACTACTCATATAGTTTCATGGATACGCAACTATCTTTGAAACACTATCTGTTTTTTAGCTAAAGGAATTGAAAAACGTTATGAGGGCTATGTACCAATGGAATATAAGGTGTACTTGAAGAAAATGAAAAGGTTACGATTGAACAAAGATTTTAGCTGCTTATCTTGTTCACAATTCAGAGAGAAATTCGGTTAGTTTTTGAGTTATCCATAGCTTCTTCGTATCTCCCCGCAACTGGGAATGGGGAGACCATCGACCCTAAGCGGTGCAGACAGGGAACATAGCACTTCCAGTTTCAAGATGATTGAATGGTTTTTTTAGAAAAAATTTAACTTTTTTAGATGGGGAGGGTGAAACCTTTTAATTGCAATTTTTTTGCATAAATTTTCTTGTGGTTTCTCTAATTCTGATCGTAGCTTAAACTTGATAATCCTTCCTACCTTATAGCAATTCCGAGATGTGAAACTAATAAATTTGTTTGATGCCATTGACTGACTGTTGATGGAACTGTTTTGTAAACGTTTACAGCTCAGTTTATATGTACAGATCCTTTCGTCACTCCCTTCCTCTTCATGTCGATACTGTAGATAATAGCTATTTTGTTAGTTCAATAGATGCCACACTTAACTATGTAGCTACACTACAGATTATACTATAGATTATATGATCTATCTAATATAACTCAATTTCCACTCACTACCAGTCCATTACCGCCCATGCCATATGGCACGGGTGATCTTCTAGTAATTTTGAATAGCTGCTCACAAGGTTTCCCTTCTCATTCAGCTCCCACATCTACAGTTAATGTTAATGTGAATATGTGATTAATCATGGCATGAATTCAATTACCAAGTAGGATAAGTAACCATTTGCTAAAGGACTACTAGGAAGAGTAAATGGCCTAGATAGGTTCAAACAAATCAAGCAACTTCGTGTCTGATAGGATGGAGAATGATGCTCCTATAGAAATTGGACTCGAAGTAATCCATGGTGAACTAGTTGCTGTTTATTCAAACATGTAATAGTGATAGAAGAGTAGGTGATGTTCACGAACTGTTAGCTATTTTATTATGATATGTACTTGAGATATTGGATGAACATTTTCAGTACAGAAGCCCGACCACATATAGCCATACATGTTGGACTATTGGAAAATCATGAGATCTCTGTTAAACATTTTCACTTTTTCAGCATAGAAGCCCTGAGCCTCGCCTTCTGTAGGTACTACACCTACATGGTCAGGCATTCAAGATGTAAAAAAAAACCCTAAATGTGGCAACGCCAAATCGAAGTAGTTAGACATATTATTTTGGAAAAACTCTATGTAAGATATGTACATGTTAAGTATAGAAGCTGTGGGACCAACAGTCATATCAGCTGCCATAATTATGTGATATACCAAGGAACATTACAAATTTGACTTTGCAACGGAAAATGAAATTTCATTGGTAGTTCATTCAGATGTTGTAAAAAGAGCTCCCAGGACTCTAAAAGGAATCCAAGCAATCCTAATAGAAAACATTCTAAATACAAAGATTTTTCAAATGCAGACTCAAGCTGTAGCGATTTTATTATTTGGTAGAAGAATCATTGTTACACCATGAGGCTAGGTCTAGTATATTTTAGTTGATGAATAATTGACAATATTGAGTGCTGATGTTATTTGAGGCGTGTGGTGTGCGTGGACTTATGTCGGTCAAGTTGAGAAGAACTTGTGCCGGGAAAATATGTTGTTTTGGTCTTTGCATGTGCAGGGTAACTCAGAGGCGATCGTGGTCTACGGCAGTGACCGGGAGATGCTTGGCGCGAAGTCATGGTCCAGAGGGTCGAGGATGCTAAAGGAGACGATCGAGCTCGAGTTGGGGCGCGTGGAGATCAAAGATGGATGATACGTGTTGGAGCTACGGAGGTGCGGTCCAGAGGCTACGGCATGTAACAATTTTGGGATGTCCAAAATTGGTTGTGTAATATGGTGTAAAAGCCCACGTATTAGGCTCTAGGACTATTTAGGTGACCATGTGTGTCATGTATAGGGTTCTAGGGCTATTTAATTTGGATAGGGTTAAAGCCGGGGTGTACCGGCTGTTAGCGTGATCAAGAAACGCGGTTGTGTTAGGGCCGGTGGCTTTAACGCGGTCTTGTAAAAGCGAGCGGCGACGGCTTAATATCGGGGCTCTCAGCTAGCTGCTGGAGGTTTGTGTGAGGACCCCGGCTTATTTGGCTTGTAATGCTTAGTCATCCATTGACCCTAGCATCACAAACAAAATAACCCGTGTCTTCGATATATGTATACTTCCCAGAAATGCAGTATACACACCCCTTTACAAAATCATGCATCAATTTCATATAAGACAAAGAACCAAAGCACGAACAAGATTAAACCAAGGACATACATAATAGAGAGTTATTACAAAAGGGGCCGACCGGCCAAATAACAACTAAGAAAGATAAATAACAGCGGAAGCAAAAGCCATAAGATGGCGATAAACAAAAGCCATACGGTTTGCCTAAGGCCCACAAGGCAACCGACTGGGCCGCCAAGCTAGTCGTTCCATCCACAGCACATCTCACAAAAGTAGGGCCCTTAGGGTTCCACCTCCTCTGCAACAAATTTATTAAGCAAAGCAAAAGAGTACAAAAATGTACTCGCAAGACTGACGTGTAGTGTAACAGACCTATACATAAGCTACATGCAAGCTTATTTAAGTAGAGGCTGTAGGTTATTTTCAGCATAAAGCAAGTTTTCATTTGCAATAATTAAATAGATTCAAAGCAATTTTACAATTCATTTTTAATTTGCAAATAACGGCGAGACAACAACATAATAACAATAGATAGATGACAACAACAATCCTGGAAGTGACTAACCCAATAGTCACCACAACAATAGCATGAATTACCCATTCATACCACCCATGTCAAGTTTTAATTAAAGGTTATAGTCTAACTCTCGAAAGACCTCCCCAAGCGTGTCCATAACCTAGGACAAGGCTATTCGAATAGTTTGAACCCTGCAGGGGTGTACCAATGTACCCACATGTCAGACCGCGTTTTCGCCAAGCTATTAGCATACTTCCTTTGGTATGCCGGCACGGCTAAGTCCAACGAGACATTTCCAATATTGTGTGTCAACAACGAGTTGCCCATATGGGGATACAACCTCCCCATACGTTGATGCGGAGTCATCAAAGATGCTCACCCCCTTATACAGATGGTGCTCCTTGCAGTGGATAAACCCCACTACTGTTCACCCAATAGCCCACCATGCAACTCGAAGCTAATACACGCCAAAGTACTTAGTCAAGAGAGGTCCCATATCCCCCTCGTGTGGTTAGCATGCAAAATTGCTTAGTTTAGTGTAACAAGATGTTCGGTCCTTGTTGACCTAGGCACCATTCCACATACCAACAAATCACACCATCATCCATTGTGCCCAAGTCCAAATAGTTTTCATTTTTAGTTTTGTTTTGACTTTACAAATTAACAAAGCACAAGTGCTGGACATAATAGAATAATAATTAGATTTGTGTGATCAAGATCATCGACTAAGTCGATGACCGCCCAATTCTACCACAATCTAAGCATTTCTAAGCAATACCAACACATGATCTACTAAGTGATGAGAGCTCATCCAACGAACTCTACATCACTGCAAGATATTCCTAGGCTTAGTAGTAGAGAATGAACATTTACCTACAGAGTATGCATCCATAGGATCAACTAATCGATAATCATTTAACAACAAAATAGAGCATGCATACATAGACTTTGCAAACAATATATTAGACTTTGAAAGTAATGAGATTAAATATGATCAAACTGCTTACCTTGCTGGGGCTGCTCACTATGCTACAAAGGGTCACTCACGGGATCAACACACTCGTCGGCACCTAACAAAAAAGCGAAAAAGAACCGATAAGAACGAGGAAAACCGAAAAGACTCCACAGCAAACTTTCACCAAATGCTCTGAAATTTTTACAGCAGTAAGAGCATGATTTTTAAAGAATTTATCAACAATAACCAATTGATTTGGATTCTCAATGCAAAAGTTATGGCCAAAACAAATCTAATCAGCCTGGAAATTGCTGGAAAATTCAAATCTGTTACTGTTCATCCGAATTAAATTCTTTAGCACAATTTTCCAAAAAGGTGTTGCACCTGGGATTTTTATGGTAAATCAAGCACCTCATGAGATGAATAACACAATTGAGTTCACCATATTTGGAGCTATGAGGCATGTTTTATCATTTTTCAAAGACATGCACAAGAGCACAAATAAAATGCACCCACAATTCCTTTGAAAATAGTGACATGCCTAAATCTTATTCTACCATTTAGTACACTAATAGAGGAAGCCAACAAAGTTGGATTCACTCAAAAAGGATCTATAGAGAATTACTATGCAATTTACAAGTTAAATGCAATTTTTAGAGCAACATTTAAAGTCTATTTCTAAACCAATTTGCAAACCCATTTTCTGGAGCCAATCTAAGCTTACAACCATTTTTAGATTAAATCCCAGATCAAACCAGAGCTAACAAAATTTGAATCAACTCAAATGGAGCTAAAATGAAATAGTTATGCATTTTTGAAGTTCATTACTTTTTCCAGTTTACAAATAATTCCCCCAGGAATTTTCTAAAACCAAAACGACGTGGACGAACCTGGGCCGTTGAGATTGAATCGGATGGCCCAAGAGGAACGGGGCAACGCGTTCGTGCCCGTGTGGATCCAACGAACGTGGGCCGTTGATGCTGCATCCGACAGTCCAGGTTGAATCGCGCGCGGCGCGTTTGGGACTCGCGCGCGCGAACGGGGGCAGCGACTGTGGACCGTCGATCGCGAGATGGACGGCTCACGATGAACGCCACATAGTGCACACGCATAGACCCCCCGAAATCTCGCCCACAGATCTGGAAATGGACGGCCCAAGGACGCTGCTACAGTTGTCTGCCCCGTCCGACAAAAGAACCGCTGGGGAGATTGGCTCACCGCCGGCGATTGGGACCACGGCGGCGCAAACCAAGAGTACCATCAGGTCCGCAATAGAGATGCGCACCTGCTGGTACCACTCACACCGCCGAGGTGGCCCAGAACGCCGGTGAGCCGGAGGAGAGCGGCGTGGTAACGCACGGCCACAAGCAAACATGAAGGAAAGCTCCGCAACAGTCCATTCAAGTGGGTGCTCGAGCATCTAGGGGCTACTAGGGAGGTTACCTTAGCGCTGGGAAGCGCTGAGGAGGACTAAGGAGCTCTGGCGGTGGAGGACCTTGCCGGCGCCGAAGAAGAACCCGAGGAGGTGACGGTCTGAGCAAAAAGAGGCCCAAAGAATGGTAAGGTTAGCTCCATTAAAGCTTAGAGATGGTTTTTGAGCAACCAATTGGAGAACAAGACCGCTTACCAGAGATGAGGACGAAGTTTGATGAACTCGGCCGAAAAGGGGGGAAAACCAAATTCAGCTGCTCCCTGAAGAGGCAAACCAAAATGGAGTGAGGGTTAATACTCCAGGAGGTTAACGGGATAAGCCGGAGCAGTTGATTGAGCAAGAGGGCCACTGGGGCATTGCCTTCACCGAGGTGCTCCAAGCTCAACAATGGCGGCCGAGGAGCTCTTGGATGGTTTGAGTTCACCAAGCCGAGAGCAAGTGGGGAAGGTGTTTAAAGGAAGCCAAGGAGGAATAAGGGGGCCTTTTATAGCCGAGGAGCAGAGGCAATGAGCTAGGGTTAAGCTCCATGGTGAGCTTAGCCCACAGCTCGGTCCAGGGCTCAACCCGCACGGATGGAGGGGATGGCTTGCAGAGGAGAGCGACTAAAGGGGCTAAAGCACTATGCGCATTAAATGCTTGCAGCAAAGAGTTGTTCAGAGGTGACAAGGCACTGCTCTCCCTCTGCCATGGCCCACCAGTCAGAGGAAGAGAAATGGCATGGCTCGAGCCGAAACAGACACGAACTGGTCGCGCCCAACCACAGTCATGAGCGGGCTAACTACAACCGTTAGATATTTAAAGGGGGAGGTTGTGACCATTAGATCTGAACCGGGGTGGTCTGAAAAGGAAAGGGGGAGGTCGCGACCATTGGATCTGAATCGGGGGTTCCGAAAAGGAACGGGAGGTCGTGACCGCTAGATCTTCATCGCACGGTTCCGACAAGGAAGGGGAGGTCGCAGCCGTTAGATTCACATCGGACGGTTGCGAAACGAAAAGGGAGGTCACATGCTGAAAGGAGATAGGAGGTCGTGGCCGTTGGATTTGCATCCAATGGCGATCAATAGAGGCGGTAGGTCCTGGCCGTTGCGCACGACGCGATGAGAGGTCGTGGCCGTTAGATTTACATCCAAGGGCGCACAACAGCGAGGGGAGGTCATGACCGTTGGATTTGCATCCAATGGCACACAACAGAGATGGGCAGTCGTGGCCATTGCGCACGACGCGATGGGAGGTCGTTGCCGGTGGATTTCGATCCAATGGCGCACAACAGAGAGGGGAGGTCATGGCCGTTGCGCACGACGCTGAAAAGAGATGGGAGGTCGTGGCTATTGGATTTCAATCCAATGGCGCACAACAGAGATGGGAGGTCGTGGCCGATGGATTTACATCCAACGGCGCACAACAGAGAGGGGAGGTCGTGGCCGTTGCGCATGACGCTGAAAAGAGATGGGAGGTCGTGGTCGTTGGATTTCGATCCAATGACGCACAACAGAGATGGGAGGTCGTGGCCGATGGATTTACATCCAAGGGCACACAACAGAGAGGGGAGGTCGTGGCCATTGCGCACGACGCTGAAAAGAGAGGGGAGGTCGTGGCCGTTGGATTTCGATCCAATGGCGCACAACGGGGATGGGAGGTCGTAGCCGCTAGATCTGGATCAGACGGCGATGAAAGGAGATGGGAGGTCGTGGCCATGGATTTCAATCCCATGGCGCACAACGCTCGCGCGAGGGAGGGGCTTGGGCTAAGCTGGGATGCGGTTGGATTCGACCCACTTGAAGGTTTCTCGGACCCAAGGAATAGTGCTCCAGATTTGAGTTTAATTTTGAAGGCTGAGTTTGGAGGAATTTTTAGAGGTAGAAAACTAACTCCAAAAATTCCAAAATTTTGGCTGGAGCTTCCTCACTCTAGGATTAACCTTACATAAAATTTCCAGAGATTTTAATGCACTGAATTTTTCTCAATAAATTCATCAAGGGCTGTTCTAGGGTTTGACCAAAGGTCAAACTGGTTTGACTTACCTCCAAAAATTATCAAATAATTTCTAAAAATTATGAAATTTTTCAGAGTGGTCACACATCATCCCTAGAACCAAGGAAAAATATTTCCAAAGGTTGAAAACCAGATTCTTGCCAAAGTTGATTAAGGGGTTGACTTTAGTCAACAGGAGGTTTAGGTTTTTTGAATTCCACAACTCTTGACAAGAATTATAGAAATGTTCAAGAGTTTCAAGATGTGAGAAAAGTTTTAATTTCTACTCATTTAATTACATTTGAAACAAACACCCATAATAGGTTACATTTCAAACACAAACCCTGGTTTGGTTACATTTGAAACACAACCTATATTTGGGATGTTACAAAATCTCTCCCCCCCCCCCCTTACAGAAATATCGTCCTGAGATTTGGCTCACTTGGAAAAGAAAGAGGGGTAGTCCGCACGCAGACGATCTTGCTTCATCCTCGGAATGATTCGACCACTGAACTTTAAGGAACTTGATGGAACGATTCCTCGTTCTTCGTTCAGCCTCTTCAAGGATGCGAACAGGGTGCTCGCGATAGGTTAAATCTTCTTGGACATCAAGAGTTTCCAACGGAGCTTCCTCAGTTGGAACACAGAGGCACTTCTTTAACTGGGACACATGGAGCACATCATGTACCCCCTCAAGTGCAGCAGGTAATTCCAACTTATAGGCAACAGCTCCTTTCTTCTCGATGATGCAGTAGGGACCCACATACCGAGGAGCTAACATGCCCTTGGCGCCGAAACGTTGATGACCCTTCAAAGGAGAGACTTTGAGATAAACAAAGTCATTGGGCTCAAAACTCAACTCACGACGACGGCGATCCACATAGCTCTTTTGCCGGGATTGAGCTGTGCGTAGCCGCTCACGAATAAGCTGGACTTGACTCTCAGCCACATTGATCGAGTCCGGGCCAAAGAAAGGTCTCTCGCCGATCTCAGACCAGTTCAATGGGGTTCTGCACTTTCTCCCGTATAAGGCCTCGAAAGGTGCCATGCCGAGACTGGCTTGGAGAGACTGGCTTGGAAGCTGTTGTTGTAAGAAAACTCGGCGAACGATAAGCATTTCTCCCAATGCTTCCCATAGGAAAGAACACAAGCACGAAGCATGTCTTCCAAAACTTGGTTGACCCTCTCTGTCTGACCATCAGTTTGGGGATGATATGTTGTGCTGAAGGAAAGGCGAGTTCCCATAGCCTCTTGCAAACTATGCCAAAATCGAGAAGTGAACAGAGAACCACGATCAGAAATGATCGTCTTAGGTATCCCATGCAAACTTACAATTTTGGAAACATAGAGCTCGGCTAAGAGACCCACATGAAGCTGAGTCTTGACAGGAATGAAATGAGCCACTTTAGTCAATCGATCGATGACAACCCAAATGGCATCATTTCCCTTGGGAGACCTGGGTAGACCGGTGATAAAATCCATCCCGATCGAATCCCACTTCCACTCAGGCATTGGCAAGGGCTGAAGCAGGCCTGCGGGACGCTGATGCTCGGCCTTGACACGATGACACACGTCGCACTCGGCAACGAACTTCGCAATCTCCCTCTTCATTCGGGTCCACCAAAATCCCTACCGGAGATCTTGATACATCTTTGTGGCCCCGGGATGAATGGACAAAGGCGAATCATGGGCTTCGCGGAGGATCAAATTCCGCAACTCCATGTCCTTTGGAACCACAAGGCGTTGCCTGAACCTCACAACACCAAGCTCATCTTCAGAGAAGCACTTGGCTGTTCCGTTCTTGATATTTTGCCTGATTTGGTTCACTCCAGCATCCGATTGCTGAGTGGCCTTGACACGATCCACCAAGCTTGGTTGCACAACCAAGGTAGCGAGGAAACCCTGCTCAACCAAACCCAAGTTGAGATGCTGAAACTCCTCCAGAAGGGTGGGCTGATGCTCCTTGAGCAACAATGCATTGCAATGCACTTTACGACTAAGCGCATCGGCAACGACATTAGCCTTGCCCGGATGGTAGTGAATACCCACGTCATAGTCTTTGATCAACTCCAACCATCTCCTTTGCCTGAGGTTCAGATCTGGCTGGGTGAACAAATACTTCAAGCTTTTGTGATCCGAATACACTTCACAATGATTACCGATAAGGTAATGTCGCCAAATCTTAAGTGCATGAATCACAGCAGCTAGCTCCAAGTCATGAGTAGGATAGTTGAGTTCATGAGGTCTCAATTGCCTTGATGCATAGGCCACTACCTTGCCTTCTTGCATAAGGACACAACCGAGGCCTCGACGGGAAGCATCGCAAAAGATATCGAAGCTCCGATGAACATCGGGGAGAACAAGAATGGGAGCGGTGGTCAAACCCTTCTTGAGTACTTGAAAACTTTCCTCACAATCAGCGGACCACACGAACTTCTTGTCCTTCTTCAGCAACTCAGTCATCGGCTTCGCGATCATGTAGAAGTTCTCGATAAAACGACGATAATATCCCGCTAAACCGAGAAAACTTCGCACTTCGGTTACCAAACTGGGCTGACTCCAGGAAAGCACATCACTGACCTTGCTAGGATCAACGGCTACGCCTCCTGCTGAAACAACATGGCCCAAGAACGCCACTTCCTTCAACCAGAACGCGCACTTGCTGAACTTCGCATACAGCTGGTGCTCTCGAAGCTTGCCTAAGACAAGCTTCAGATGCTCGACGTGTTCCTCATCGTTCTTGGAGTAGATAAGAATATCATCGATGAATACCACGACAAACTTATCCAAATACTCCATGAACACCGAATTCATGAGATTCATGAACAGGGTAGGAGCATTGATCAAGCCGAACGACATGACGGTATACTCGTACAAACTATAACGAGTAGAGAAAGCCGTCTTAGAAATATCTCCGGTCGGATCCGAACTTGATGATATCCCACTCTCAAATCAATCTTAGAGAAGACTTGAGCTCTAGATAATTGATCAAAGAGATCATCGATGCGGGGCAAAGGATACCTGTTCTTTACCGTTACTTCATTAAGCGGGCGGTAATCGACGCACATGCGCAAAGTATTGTCCTTCTTCTTTACAAAGATTGCTGGACAACCCCACGAAGATGAGCTAGGGCGGATGAAACCCTTCTCTTGAAGCTCACCAAGTTGCTTCTTCAACTCCACCAACTCATTCGGTGGCATCCGGTAAGGCCTCTTTGAAATCGGGGCGGTACCGGGAGCCAACTCGATGACGAACTCGAGGTCTCGAACTGGTGGCATCCCTGGAAGATCTTCGGGAAAAACATCCATGAAGTCACATACCGTTGGGACTTCACGAATATCCGGAGCTGGCTTCGCTTCGAGCGCAGAGAGATGCGGACCTTGCAGGTTCGGCGAAAAGCGAACCTGCTCGCCGGAGGGACTTGTGAGGTAGATGAGCTTCCGGGCGCAATCGATTTGCCCCATGTGCTGGAACAACCAATCCATACCAAGAATCACATCTAAGCTCGCTGCATTGAGGAGAATAAGATTTGCTAAAAATCTTACTCCCTCAATCTCGACAGGAACCTCCTGACACTCGGAGTCAGCTCTCAACTCCGAACTGGGAGAGCGAATAAGCAACGGGACCAACAAAGGAGCAAAAAGATGATCACTAACAGCAGTAAAAAACTGAGATACAAAAGAATGAGATGCTCCTAAATCGAACAAAATAGTAGCAGGATGAGAGTTAATAAGAAGCGTACCCAACACGACGTCAGGTGCCTCCTACGCTTCCTCCGCGGAGATGAGGTTGACGCGGCCGCTGCCCACGCTTTGGGCTGCGGGGACAATGTTCTGATCCTGGGAAGGACCACCTTCTTGCCCGCGTCCTCCATTAGGACGAGGGGCCGCTCCAATCTTCTTAGAGCAATGGTTAGCATAATGGCCCTTCTGGTTGCAGAAGAAGCAAGTGACCTCGGCAACATTGCGGGGGCCACCCTGCTGAGCCGCAGGTACACGTGGTCGAAACACGGTCTGCGGAGGACGAGGGGCAGGTGCTGACGACCTCGGGGGTGCTGAAGCCTGAGGACGGGACCCCTAAGACTGCCCAAAGTGAGCACGAGAAGAGCTGGTCTAGGAAGACTTCTGGGTCTCCCACTTGCGCTTGCGGGACTCTCGCAGCGCCCTTCCCTTGTGCTCGGAGACGATGGCCTTGTCGACCAAGGCCTCGAAGTTGGGGAAGTCAACGATAGATAGCTTGTCCTGAAGCTCCTTAGACAAGCCATCCATAAACTTCTCCTGCTTGGCCTCATCAGTGGCCACCTCCTCTGGAGCATAACGAGCCAGATGGTTGAACTCGTACAAGTACTCCGTGACCGAACAACGCCCTTGCTTGAGCGCAAGAAACTCCTTCTTCTTCAGCTTCATCACACCGGCAGGGATGTGAGACCACCGGAAGGCAACACGGAACTCCTCCCAAGAGACGGTGTGGCCTACGGGCTGCATGGCGAGAAAGTTCTCCCACCATGAAAGAGCTGCACCCTCCAACTGATGGGATGCGAAAAGTGCCTTCTCCTGCTCCTGGCACTGAGCGATGTTGAGCTTCTGCTCAACCAGACGAAGCCAGTCGTCTGCATCTAGTGGGTCCTCAGACCTGGAGAAAGTGGGCGGCTGGGTGCGAAGGAACTCTACAAGTCCCCCACGCAACTGATGTCCACTTCCTCCCCCTGATCCAGAGGCACCGGAAAGAGTGGAGGTGTTGCGCACAATAACCTCCAAAATCCTGGTCTGATCCATTCGGTTTTGCTCGATCTAAGCAAGAACCGAAGCCATGGTCGGAGGAGGCGGGAGCTCCTCATCCGAACCAGCTGCCTGACCCTGACCACTACGAGTTCTTCCAGCCATCCTGCTGAAGAGAGAAAGGGGTTAGCAACAAATCCGAAAATTAGAAGCTAAAGAAAGCAAAAAGCTATCGACTAGGGGAATGGAAAATCACCCTAACCGAAAGCCAACTTAACAGCAAGAGCACAACTCTATAAGCTTACAAAAAAGGCTCAAGAAATAGCAAGGAAATACGAGACTAAAGCTCAACTTCCCTACACAACTAACCCGTATTGAATGAACGAGTAATCGGTAGAGAAGGCAAAATTTCAGCACACTACTCTAGTTCTAACACTTCTACAAAGCAAGGTAAAACCAACAAAATAAGCGTTAGATACTTAGCCAACTAGCATCACATCTTACCCTTTCATTCCCCCAAGTTTTAGTTGAATTATCCTCTCATTATCTATCCTGTTTAGAAACCTTTGAGACTGCTGTCTGGAAATTTGATGCTTCCTGTCCAGATTCTGCATCTAAGCTCCTCGTCGAATCACCGACTCCAGAACTTCAAAACCTTGTAATGGGCAGCTAACACTTCAATTTGCCAATCTCATTGATTCCTAAAACCCAATTAAACGATAACGCTATCTTTTGAGGGAAGGAGAGGAAAACAACTTTTAAAACTCAAATTACAGTGAGATGAGATAAGAAAGCTAAGATAGGTAAGGAGTAAAATCAGAGAATTTACTTAGGCTTTCATAAACCATTTGATATTTTGAACTAAGTTTTTCCAAACATCCTAAGGACAACCAAGCTAGGGTTACTACGGTCAGTATGGCTCTGATACCAACTTTGTGAGGACCCCGGCTTATTTGGCTTGTAATGCTTAGTCATCCATTGACCCTAGCATCACAAACAAAATAACCCGTGTCTTCGAGATATGTATACTTCCCAGAAATGCAGTATACACACCCCTTTACAAAATCATGCATCAATTTCATACAAGACAAAGAACCAAAGCACGAACAAGATTAAACCAAGGACATACATAATAGAGAGTTATTACAAAAGGGGCCGACCGGCCAAATAACAACTAAGAAAGATAAATAACAGCGGAAGCAAAAGCCATAAGATGACGATAAACAAAAGCCATACAGTTTGCCTAAGGCCCACAAGGCAACCGACCAGGCCGCCAAGCTAGTCATCCCATCCACAGCACATCTCACAAAAGTAGGGCCCTTGGGGCTCCACCTCCTCTGCAACAAATTTATTAAGCAAAGCAAATGAGTACAAAATGTACTGCAAGATCGACGTGTAGTGTATGACCTATACATAAGCTACATGCAAGCTTATTTAAGTGGAGGTCAGAGGTTATTTTCAGCATAAAGCAAGTTTTCATTTGCAATAATTAAATAGATTCAAAGCAGTTTTACAATTCATTTTTAATTTGCAAATAACGGCGAGACAACAACATAATAACAATAGATAGATGACAACAACAATCCTGGAAGTGACTAACCCAATAGTCACCACAACAATAGCATGAATTACCCATTCATACCACCCATGTCAAGTTTTAATTAAAGGTTATAGTCTAACTCTCGAAAGACCTCCCCAAGCGTGTCCATAACCTAGGACAAGGCTATTCGAATAGTTTGAACCCTGCAGGGGTGTACCAACATACCCACACATCAGACCGCCTTTTCGCCAAGCTATTAGCACACTTCCTTTGGTATGCCGGCACGGCTAAGTCCAACGAGACATTTCCAATATTGTGTGTCAACAACGAGTCGCCCATATGGGGATACAACCTCCCCATACGTTGATGCGGAGTCATCAAAGATGCTCACCCCCTTATATGGATGGTGCTCCTTGCAGTGGATAAACCCCACTACTGTTCACCCAATAGCCCACCATGCAACTCGAAGCTAACACACGCCAAACTACTTTGTCAGGAGAGGCCCCATATCCCCCTCATGTGGTTAGCATGCAAAATTGCTTGGTTTAATGTAACAAGATGTTCGGTCCTTGTTGACTTAGGCACCATTCCACATACCAACAAATCACACCATCATCCATTGTGCCCAAGTCCAAATAGTTTTCATTTTCAGTTTTGTTTTGACTTTACAAATTAACAAAGCACAAGTGCTGGACATAATAGAATAATAATTAGATTTGTGTGATCAAGATCATCGACTAAGTCGATGACCGCCCAATTCTACCGCAATATAAGCATTTCTAAGGAATAGCAACACGTGATCTACTAAGTGATGAGAGCTCATCCAACGAACTCTACATCATAGCAAGATATTCCTAGGCTTAGTAGTCGAGAATGAACATTTACCTATAGAGTATGCATCTATAGGATCAACTAATCGATAATCATTTAACAACAAAATAGAGCATTCATTCATAGACTTTGCAAACAACATATTAGACTTTGATAGTAATGGGATTAAACATGATCAAACTGCTTGCCATGCTGGGGCTGCTCACTTTGCTGCAAAGGGTCACTCACAGGATCAACCGAAAAAGCGAAAAAGAACCGATAAGAACGAGGAAAACCGAAAAGACTCCACAGCAAACTTTCACCAAATGCTCTGAAATTTTTACAGCAGTAAGAGCATGATTTTTAAAGAATTTATCAACAAGAACCAATTGATTTGGATTCTCAATGCAAAAGTTATGGCCAAAACAAATCTGCTCAGCCTGGAAATTGCTGGAAAATTCAAATCGGTTACTGTTCATCCGAATTAAATTCTTTAGCACAATTTTCCAAAAAGGTTTTGCACCTGGGATTTTTATGGTAAATCAAGCACCTCATGAGATGAATAACACAATTGAGTTCACCTCATTTGGAGCTATGAGGCATGTTTTATGATTTTTCAAAGACATGCACAAGAGCACAAATACAATGCACCCACAATTCCTTTGAAAATAGTGACATGCATAAATCCTATTCTACCATTTAGTACACTAATAGAGGAAGCCAAAAAGTTGGATTCACTCAAAAAGGATCTATAGAATATTACTATGCAATTTACAAGTTAAATGCAATTTTTAGAGCAACATTTAAAGTCTATTTCTAAACCAATTTGCAAGCCCATTTTCTGTAGCCAATCTAAGCTTACAACCATTTTTAGATTAAAGCCCAGATCAAACTAGAGCTAACAAAATTTGAATCAACTCAAATGGAGCTAAAACGAAATAGTTATGTATTTTTGAAGTTCATTACCTTTTCTAGTTTACAAATAATTCCCCCGGGAATTTTCTAAAACCAAAACGACGTAGACGAACTTGGGCCGTTGAGATTGAATCAGACGGCCCAAGAGGAACGGGGCAACGCGCTCGCGCCCGCGTGGATCCCACGAACGTGGGCCGTCGATGCTGCATTCGACGGTCCAGGTTGAATCGCGTGCGGCGTGTTTGGGACTCGTGCGCGCGAACGGGGGCAGCGACTGTGAATCGTCGATCGCGAGATGGACAGCTCACGATGAACGCCACATAGTGCACACGCACAGACCCGCGAAATCTCGCCCACAGATCTGGAAATGGACGGCCCAAGGACGCTGCTACAGTTGTCGGCCCCGTCCGACAAACGAACCGCCGGGGAGATTGGCTCACCGCCGGCGATTGGGACCACGGCGGTGCAAACCAAGAGTAACACCAGATCTGCAATAGATATGCGCACCTGCTGGTACCACTCACACCGCCGAAGGTGGCCCATAACGCCGGCGAGCTGGAGGAGAGCGGCGCGGTAACGCACGGTCACAAGAAAACATGAAGGAAAGCTCCGCAATAGTCCATTCAAGTGGGTGCCCGAGCATCTAGGGGCTACTAGGGAGGTTACCTTAGCGCTGGGAGGCGCCGAGGAGGACTAAGGAGCTCTGGCGGCGGAGGACCTTGCCGGCGCCGAAGAAGAACCCGAGGAGGTGACGGTCTGAGCAAAAAGAGGCCCAAAGAATGGAAAGGTTAGCTCCATTAAAGCTTAGAGATGGTCTCTGAGCAACCAATTGGAGAACAAGACCGCTTACCAGAGATGACGACGAAGTTTGATGAACTCGGCCGAAAAGGGGGAAAACAAAATTCAGCTGCTCCCTGAAGAGGCAAACCAAAATGGAGTGAGGGTTAATACTCTAGGAGGTTAACGGGATAAGCCGGAGCAGTTGATTGAGCAAGAGGGCCACTGGGGCACTACCTTCACCGAGGTGCTCCAAGCTCAACAATGGCGGCCGAGGAGCTCTTGGATGGTTCGAGCTCAACAAGCCGAGAGCAAGTGGGGAAGGTGTTTAAAGGAAGCCAAGGAGGAATAAGGGGGCCTTTTATAGCCGGGGAGCAGAGGCAATGAGCTAGGGTTAAGCTCCATGGTGAGCTTAGCCCACAGCTCGGTCCAGGGCTCAACCCGCACGGATGGAGGGGGCGGCTTGTAGAGGAGGGCGACTAAAGGGGCTAAAGCACTGCGCGCATTAAATGCTTGCAGCAAAGAGCTGTTGAGAGGTGACAAGGCACTGCACTCCCTTTGCCATGGCGCATGCGCACGAGACCGAGGAAGGAGAAGAACAGGTGCGGCGCAGGCCCACTAGTTAGAGGAAGAGAAAGGGCATGGCTCGAGCCGGAACAGACACGGACTGGTCGCGCCCAACCACAGTCATGAGCGGGCTGACTACAGCCGTTAGATATTTAAAGGGGGAGGTCGTGACCATTAGATCTGAACCGGGATGGTCTGAAAAGGAAAGGGGGAGGTCGCGACCATTGGATCTAAATCGGGGGTTCCGAAAAGGAACGGGAGGTCGTGACCGCTAGATCTTCATCGCACGGTTCCGACAAGGAAGGGGAGGTCGCAGCCGTTAGATTCACATCGGACGGTTGCGAAACGAAAAGGGAGGTCACATGCTGAAAGGAGATAGGAGGTCGTGGCCGTTGGATTTGCATCCAATGGCGATCAATAGAGGCGGGAGGTCCTGGCCGTTGCGCACGACACGATGGGAGGTCGTGGCCGTTAGATTTACATCCAAGGGCGCACAACAGCGAGGGGAGGTCGTGACCATTGGATTTGCATCCAATGGCACACAACAGATATGGGCGGTCGTGGCCATTGCGCACGACGCGATGGGAGGTCGTGGCCAGTGGATTTCGATCCAACGGCGCACAACAGAGGTTCCTGTTACTGTTGATGATCTAAATAAAATAGATGTTGATCTAAATGCTCAAGCTCGTAACTTGCTGTTTCAAGGGATTTCTCGCAAAGAATTTGATCATGTAGCTCATATTAATTCTGCCCATTTAATATGGAAAACTCTGTGCGATTATCATGAAGGAACTAGTAAAATTAAGAAAGTGCGTAAAAATATTTATCAAAAAGAATATTTTGATTTTGCTATGAAGCCTGTTGAAGCTATTGATGATCTTTTTGCTCAGTTTAAAAAAATATCGAGTAATTTGCGCGGTGTTGATGTTATTCCTACTGATGAAGATAATGCAACTAAAATTTTGAGGTCTTTAGGTTCTGAGTGGTTGATGGTTGTCACAACTATCAATCAAACTATTGATCTATATACTTTAACCATGGATGATCTTTTCTCTAGATTGAAAACATATGAAATGGAAGCTTTGCCTTTTAAGATTGATAAACCTTCATCTTTAGCACTTGTGACTAACCCCATGCAGGCTGCTTTGTCGAGTTTTTTTCTTATGTCTGCTTTGTCTTCTTTTTTAGAGGAACAGTTCGAACAGCTCCTTGAAGAGGATTTGGTGTTGATCTCCTCACAGGCATACAAGGCACTCAACAACATGAGGATGAGAAAGCGAGGTGGTGTGTCAAGTTCGATCAAGTGCTATGAGTGTGGCGAGCCAGGTCACATTAAGATGGAGTGTCCCAAGTTCAAGGGAAAGGTGATCAAGGAAGACAAGAATTACTGTCATTGGCCTTCCAAGAACAACAACATCAAGGGTGACAATTTCCGTCGGAAATTAGCAGAAAAGTTTCTTTCGGCTATCGAGCATCTTGATCTAAATGAAGTGGAATATGAGAGTTGCGATGATGACGTTCACGACAATGATGATGCTAAAGGTAAGAAAAAGAACAACGACAACTTCATGGGCATGTGCTTCATGGCAAGAAACAACAACGACGACGACGATGACAGTGATCCCGATGAGGTAAGACCATCATATGATGAGCTTGAAGATGGTTTGATTAAATTTGCCATTGAATTGAGAAAGACTAAATAGAAACTGAAAGAAAATAATTGTCTCGTTCAAAGCTTAACTTCTGAAATTGATAGACTTAGAGCTTCTATTCCTGATGATGAATCTTGTGAGTGTTGTCAAGTTTTACACTCTAAGTTGGAGACTGCTAGAACAATTAATGCATCAACCTTCGTTCAATTTAGTGATGTAACTGCTAAACATGATGAACTAAGATTGACACATGATTCTTGTGATGAAAAGTTAAAACTTGCAAATGATGAAATTGAAAAGCTTAAGTTTAGTTCAAATGTTCAATCTAAAACTTGCTCTAATTGTGAATTGCTAGAAGCTCTAACTAGACAACTTAATGCTTTATCATGAGACACTTTCTTGCACTAATTGTCCTAAGCTTAGCACGGAGATAGAAGCTCTAACTAGACAACTTAATGATTTTGCTAAAAAAGATAGATTGATTCAGTCTAGTACTTCTAAGAACTTTGTGAATGAACCGGTTTGGCAAGAAAATTTTGAATATGATTCAAGACAAGTCAAAACTGAGTGTCAAAAATACTGGTCTAGGATTTAATACTGCTAATTATCCCAAGAATAATCCACCTAAGATAGTTAAGGTTATTAGAAGTGGGTTAATTGAAACAAAAAGTGAGCCTCATAAAACTGTGTTTAAATCTGCTGGTTTTGTGCAAAGTTCTTCTGCTAATGTTGTAGGTGCTAGCTCATCATCTCAAAGGAATTCTAATTATGTTAAATTTCATTGCACCTATTGTGGTAGAGATGGGCACTTGCATGAATTTTTCTTTAGGCGTGTTAAGAAAGAGAAAAAGGAAATATTGAATGCTTTAAGACAAAAACGTGCAACCTTTTTTGTTATCCAAAGAACTAATGCAAAAGCTAGGTTTTTAGAGGACTTTCATGATGGCTTTAAATCTGCTTCACGTACTGGTTTGGGATTTAATTCACATAATTTGCGTTCTGATTGTGCACGCACATGTAGTTCTGGTTCTAGTTTTGTTGCTGTTCCTCCATATTGCGTATCTTAGTACTGGATTCCAAGATCTTATTTGTAGAGTGAGTTGGGGGCGTGTCATCCAATGGGATTATTCTGAGGGGGAGCTTGTTGTTTAAAACTTCAGAAGCTTTGTTTTTTATACTTGTCAAACAATTCATCAAGTCCAAGCTATTGAAATCAAATGAGGTGTAGAGCTCTCGTTATCATATTTACTCATGTGCTGTGTAGCTTTGATCATGACTAGTTTTAATTACTTTGCCACATTTAAACTGAAGCATGACATAGCGGAATACTTTAACTAAGATTGATTATAGTCGATTGCTTTTATGATGTTCATTGAAAATGATTAGCTTGATTGTGAATCTTATTTTAAATCTTAGATATGAAGCTCGTATGTTTCTTATTGCAATCTTTTTAGCATGCCATCATTGAAAAGAAGTATGCTACAAGTATGCCACCATTGAAAAGAAGTATGCTACAGGCATGCCACCATTGAAAAGAAGTATGCTACAAGCATGCCACATGCTTAAAAATAGAGTGTGGAGCAATAGCTTGTTACATGAGACTGCTAGCTCGTCTAGATTTAAAGTTTGCTTCACTTTTAGGCTTTGACTTTTCATTGTGATATCTCGTTGTGCTCCTTATAATCGGTTTGGTCATTGTTGAGATGCCCGTCATTAATTTAAATTGCTTAATCATTCTAAAGACTTGTTTTGACTTTTCTATATGGTATATGACTTTATATGATATAGATAGCTCTACTAAAAAAGATGTCTTGGTTAATTTACTAAATTAATGCGAAGTGACTTGGATAATCTACAAAGCTTCTTGATTTTTACTATCCTTGCTCCTTTGTTTTAGAATTATTCCTTCTCTAAAGTTCTTGATGATTCCATTGCCAAAGGGGGAGAAAAATGGGAGAATTTGAAAAAATTGGAGAAATTTGCTTCCTTTGTGTTGAGGGGGAGTTTTTCAGTTGTAGTTTTGAAGTGTTTGCTTTGTAGCTTTGAAACTTTCTTTTCGCAAATTTTTTTTCTTTCAAAATTCAACTCACAATTTTGAAGTGTTGCCAATGTATTCATCAAGGGGGAGATTATTAGACCATGTGGCTAGGTCTAGTATTTTTTACTTGATGAATAATTGACAATGTTAGGTACTGATATTATTTGAGGCGTGTGGTGTGTGTGGACTTATGTCGGTCAAGTTGGGAAGAACTTGTGCCGGGAAAATATGTTGTTTTGGTCTTTGCATGTGCAGGGTAACTCGGAGGCGATCGTGGTCTATGGCGGTGACCGAGAGATGGCTTGGTGCGAAGTCATGGTCCAGAGGGTCGAGGATGCTGGAGGAGATGATCGAGCTCGAGTTAGGGTGCGTGGAGATCAAAGATGGATGATGCGTGTTGAAGCTACGGAGGTGCGGTCCGGAGGCTACGACATGTGACAATTTTGGGGTGTCCAAAATTGGCTGTGTAATATGGTGTAAAAGCCCATGTATTGGGCCCTAGGACTATTGGGTCGTACATAGGTGTTCAGGTGACCTTGTGTGTCGCGTATAGGGTTCTAGGGCTATTTATGTTGGATAGGGTTAGGGCCAGGGTGTACCGGCTGTTAGCGTGATCAAGAAACATTGGTTGTGTTAGGGCTGGTGGCTTTAACGCGGTTTTGTAAAAGCGAGCGATGGCGGCTTAATATCGGGGCTCTGGGCTAGCGGTTGGAGGTTTGGTGCTAGTTGCTGCCGACGGACGTAATGACCAGGAGCTAGCGGTGGCAGCACATTGGCTGTTTATTTTTGCTAGTGGCGACTGCACAAAAAGCTTGCCACGGTTTTGGGAATTGATGTGTCTTTTGGCTTTGCTTCCACGTCCTAGTTATTGCAGCATAGTCGTCCTTTGTTTGATTCTTGTTGTGTGCTTGCTCTGCCTTGCTTTGGTCACCGGCTCGTCGCAGCTTTTGTTCGTGCTAGCATGGCTTGAGTTTTCTGGAGGCGAGGGATCTCGGTAGTACAGAATTGTTGCGCCAGTCCTTCTCACGGTAGGAAGAATGAAGGGCTTTGTGCGGCGGCCGTAGACAGATTGATTTCTATGCGTGAGGTCAAAGCGTGGCTAGTTTTTCTATCGGGAGATTTTGTGCTTGCTGGCGGCTTTCGTGATTTTTGCGGGCTCAAAAATTCTTCCACAATCATTCACCCCCTCTCTGATTGTCATCAACGATCCTACAAGTGGTATCAGAGCGAGGTTACTATGGCGTCAAAAAGGTATGTGAATCGTCCCCCATGCTAGATGGTACTGATTTTACTTTTTGGAAGTGTCGTATGCAAGCTTATATTGAGGCTCAAGGTAGTGATGTTTGGAATAAGATTTCAAGACCTTACGAGGTTCCTGTTACTGTCATTGATCTAAATAAAACAGATGTTGATTTAAATGCTCAAGCTCGTAACTTGCTGTTTCAAGGGATTTCTCGCAAAGAATTTGGTCATGTAGCTCATATTAATTCTGCACACTTAATATGGAAAACTCTATGCGATTATCATGAAGGAACCACTAAAATTAAGAAAGTGCGTAAAAATCTTTATCAAAAAGAATATTCTGATTTTGCTATGAAGCCTGGTGAAGCTATTGATGATCTTTTTGCTCGGTTTAAAAAAATATTGAGTAATTTGCGCGGTGTTGATGTTATTCCTACTGATGAAGATAATGCAACTAAAATTTTGAGATATTTGGCTTTTGAGTGGTTGATGGTTGTCACAACTATCAATCAAACTATTGATCTAGATACTTTAACCATGTATTATATTTTCTCTAGATTGAAAACCTATGAGATGGAAGCTTTGCCATCTAAGATTGATAAACTTTCATCTTTAGCACTTGTAACTAACCCCATGCAGCCTGCTTCGTAGAGTTCTTTTCTTGTGTCTGCTTTGTCTTCTTTTTCAGATGAACAGTTCGAATAGCTCCCCGAAGAGGATTTGATGTTGATGTCCTCACGGGCATACAAGGCACTCAATAACATGAGGATGAGAAAGCGAGATGGTGTGTTAAGTTCGATCAAGTGCTATGCATGTGGCGAGCCAGGCCACATTAAGATGGAGTGTCCCATGCTCAAGGGAAAGGTGATCAAGTAAGACAAAAATTACCGTTGTCGGCCTTCCAAGAACAACAACATCAAGGGTGACAATTTACGTCGGAAATTAGCTGAAAAGTTTCTTTCGGCTATCGAGCATCTTGATCTGAGTGATGTGGAATATGAGAGTTGCAACGATGATGTCCACAACAATGATGATGCTAAAGGAAAGAAGAAGAACAACGACGACTTCACAGGCATGTGCTTCATGGCAAGAAACGACAACGACGACGATGATGACAGTGATCCCGATGAGGTAAGACCATCATATGATGAGCTTGAAGATTATTTGATTAAATTTGCAATTGAATTGAAAAAAGAAAAAAAAGAAACTGAAAGAAAATAATTGTCTCATTAAAAGCTTAACTTCTGAAATTCATACACTTAGAGCTTCTATTCCTGTTGATGAATCTTGTGAGTTTTTTCAAGTTTTACACTCTGAGTTGGAGACTGCTAGAACAATTAATGCATCAACTTAGGGATGTAATTGCTAAACTTGATGAACTAAGATTGACACATGATTCTTGTGATGAAAAGTTAAAACTTGCAAATGATGAAATTGAAAAGCTCAAGTTTAGTTCTCCTACATGTTTAGAGTCAAGTATTTCAAATGGTCAATCTAAAACTTGCTCTAATTGTGAATTGCTAGAAACTAGACTTAATTCTTCTCAGGAATCTATTAAACAAATGTTTTATCATGAGACACTTTCTTGCACTAATTGTCCTAAGCTTAGCAAAGAGATAGAAGCTCTAACTAGACAACTTAATGATTTTGCTGAAAAAGATAGATTGATTCAGTCTAGTGCTTCTAAGATCCTTGTGAATGAACCGGTTAAATGCACAACTTGTCTCGCTTTAGTTAAAGAAAATAAGTACTTTAAGAACACCTTAGAGAGATTTTCTTTTGGCAAGAAAAATTTGAATATGATTCTAGACAAGTCAAAACTGAGTGTCAAAAATACTGGTCTAGGATTTAATACTGCTAATTATCCCAAGAATAATCCACCTAAGATAGTTAAGGTTATTAGAAGTGGGCTAATTGAAACAAAAACTGAGCCTCATAAAACTGTGTTTAAATCTGCTGGTTTTGTGCAAAGTTCTTCTGCTAATGTTGTAGGTGCTAGCTCATCATCTCAAAGGAATTCTAATTATGTTAAATTTCATTGCACCTATTGTGGTAGAGATGGGCACTTGCATGAATTTTGCTTTAGGCGTGCTAAGAAAGAGAAAAAAGGAAATATTGAATGCTTTAAGACAAAAGCGTGCAACCTCTTTTGTTGTTCGGAGAACTAATGCGAAAGATAGGTTTTTAGAGGACTTTCATGATGGCTTTAAATCTGCTTCACGTACTGGTTTGGGATTTAATTCACATAATTTGCGTTCTGATTGTGCACGCACATGTAGTTCTGGTTCTAGTTTTGTTGCTGTTCCTCCATATTGTGTATCTTAGTACTGGATTCCTAGATCTTATTTGTAGAGTGAGTTGGGGGCGTGTCATCCAATGGGATTATTCTGAGGGGGAGCTTGTTGTTTAAAACTTCAAAAGCTTTGTTTCTTATACTTGTCAAACAATTCATCAAGTCCAAGCTATTGAAATCAAATGAGGTGTAGAGCTCTCGTTATCATATTTACTCATGTGCTGTGTAGCTTTGATCATGACTGGTTTTAATTACTTTGCCACATTTAAACTGAAGCATGAGATAGCGGAATACTTTAACTAAGATTGATTATAGTTAGTACTTTGCGATGTTCATTGAAAATGATTAGCTTGATTGTGAATCTTATTTTAAATCTTAGATATGAAGCTCGTATGTTTCTTATTGCAATCTTTTTATGTTCACTCAATTTGGCATGTTATAAAAAAAATGAGAAAGAGACAATTGAAAAGATTGAGTGCGAAAAATCTCTCACAATTATTCACCCCCTCTGATTGTTATTAACGATTCTACAAGTGGTATCAGAGCGGGTTGCTATGGCGTCAAAGAGGTATGTGAATCATCCCCCCATGCTAGATGGTACTGTTTTTACTTTTTGAAAGTGTCATATGCAAGTTTATATTGAGACTCAAGATAGTGATGTTTGGAATAAGGTTTCTAGACCTTATGAGGTTCCTTTTACTGTTACTGATCTAAATAAAACAAATATTGATTTAAATGCTCAAGCTCGTAACTTGTTGTTTCAACGGATTTCTCGCAAAGAATTTGATCGTGAGAGACCATGTGGAGGTCGTCCCGTGTGAGTGATGGGTAATTGACAAAGGTTTTAGGTCGATCGAGTTTGGTTTGTGTGGTCGGACCATGTCGTTCTTGCAGTTCACGCTTTCGTGAAGTCATTCGGGTTGTCGGAAAATCGAACGACCGGCGTGTTATGGGCGATACGATCATGAGGCGGTTATACCGATTGGTAAATGGCGGTTGAAGAATTCGGAGAAGGTGTTTTTCGTGTTCGGTCTTCATTGGAAATCGGAACGACCGCAGTATTGAGCGATACGAACGGTGCGGTTGATCTGCTGGTAACATGGCGGTTGTCTGATTGTATTGTGAGTTTCGCCATTTTGGTGATTTGAGTTTTGGGATAGGTCATATCCAGGTGTGTTCATGCATATGTGTTGCATATTGCATGTTTGAGCTAACGTTAGGTCAAGTTGTGAAGAACTTGTTCGGTTTAGTGTTTCTTATGCTCGGTGGTGGCAGCGGGGCGTCGAGCGGAGTCGTGGCGAGACACGGTGGATCGGACTAAGCGCAGTGGCGCGAGGTCGAACAGTCGAGATGTGTCGAAGACGACGTGGACTCGAGGTGGTTGCGAGGCGTGCGAGACAAGGAGCGCGGAAGCTTCCCGGAAGGTGCAGAAGGGGCGAATCGGGAAATTCGCAAAGCTGCACAAGCCGGAGCGAGACTCCGTTGGACTTAGCGGGCGTAACGGGGAGGAGACCCGTTAGCCAAGGCTATATAAAGGATTGGAGGGGCTGCATGCCCTCTTGAGCACTTGGGTGGAATTAGGGTTTTAGAGTCAAAAGAGGCTTTGTGGGTGTTTCTCTTTTGCTCTTTAGTTGTTGAGAGTGGAGGTGTAGGCAGAGGTGTGCTCCCTGCTTGTGCCCTTCTTGTTTTTGTGTTCATCTCCCCTCAAGAATGGATGTGTGTTTGTTCTTGAGTTGTGAGAGTGATGAGATGGATTGAGCTTACATGTAATCATCCCTCTGGTTCTAATGTCCATGCGTATGGGGATGTATCTCTTTGTATTTCGCTCTTGATTCAATGAATGGAAATCTGAAGTTTTCTTCTATTCGTGCTCTCTGTTCTTCGTTCTCCTTTTTGTGATTTTTGGGGCTTTCTTCAATCCGGGAGTTTTTGCTTGGTTCTTCCTCTTGATCTTGCTTGCTGGGACATGTGGGAACCTATCTAAGGTCATCTAGATCATCATCCACCCACGAGCAAGTCGTTAGATCAAGTTTTGCTTTTTGCGGTTTTGAACCCACCTTCGTTCAAATGCAAAAGGATAGGAACCTTGGCATGGATCTCTGAAATCGTTGCTTGGAATAGGTTCCTAATATCTTCAGGAAGGTGTGGTTCAATTTTGGTCAAGTTTGGCGCGAGATCAAAAGTTACGTTGATTTTCGTTTTGAAACCCGAAGGATTTTGCTGTTCGGGACAATCGGATGAACAAGCTTAACTGCTGCGGTTGTCTGGATCTGCGGTACAACCGGTCATTTGCTAACGGTTGTCTTGATCATGCGGTACAACCGCCGCTTGCTATGGTTGTACCGATTGTCTGATTTGTTCGGCTCTTCCTCGTTTTTGTTTGTTTGAGCTTTGGGGGTGAGGAGTGGATTCAACATAAGACTTCCTCGTGCTTAATCATTGATCTTCATAGCTCTCATAGCTATTGGAGTGATTTATAAGTTGAATCCATTCTTTGCGAAAAAAGTTTATGTGCTCCTATTCACCCCCTCTAGTCGCCTTTCCGGTCCTTCAATTGGTATCGAGCGGTTAGCTCTTTTCAATAGATCTTAACGGTCTCAAGAGCCGTGGCGATGGACAAGTACTCGACCAAGCCGCTGTTTTCGATGGCATCGATTACCCTTCGGAAGAGCCGAATGGAGACATACATCCAGCCCGGGGTATGCCATCTGGCGAAAGGTCAAGGTTCGATTCATTGTTCTGCCGATGAGAACATCAATGCCGGAACATGGTTGATGTTGAGGCGAATGCAAAGGCAAGGAACATCATCATCCGTGGTTTGAGTCGTAGTGAGTTTGACCAAGATATCTCTCCGTCGTCCGCCTACGATATCTGGGTGACCCTCGGCGCATACCATGAGGGCACCACCCAGATCAAGACGGTTCGACAGACCGGTTCAAACGAGAATACAACAAATTTGAGATGCTTCTTTGGTGAGTCTCTAGATGAGTGCTTCAGACGTTTTCACAAGATCTTGAGCAACCTCCGAGCGGTCGGTCTCACATACCCGACTTCGGACAATGCTCGTCAGATCTCACGGCACTCGATCTGCGGGTTTGGGAGATGAAAGTGACCACCATCAAAGACACGACAGACCTCTCGACCTTGACTCTTGATGCGCTGTACTCACGCCTCAAGACTCACGAGATTGACGTTGTCTCGTGGAGTCGAAGTCACATCGATGGCCTTGGTCACCGATCCCGCTAAACCGAGTCCTCTTGCAATTTCTCCTTGTCGCTCTCTGTGACATAGCGATGATCGCTTAGAGCGACTTATGATGAGCAGCTTGCCCTCCTTGCTCGTAGATTCTCCCACGCTTACAAAGGGAGGAGGGACAGAAAGAGAGGAGGACCCGTGATTTGCTTCGAGTGTGGTGGCCCCAACCACATTCGAACAACCGCCCTAAGCCGAGAAGGGCAAGAACGACTACGGCGGTTCGGGCAAGAACGACTACACCGACAAGAACTGCAACAAGAAGCCTCCAGCTCGGACGCCAAAGAAGAAGAAGTTCATAACCGGCAAAGCCAAGAAGCTCTTCCACCGCGTCCTCACGCCTTGACGACCTCGACCTCGGCGAGGTGGAGGGATGGAGCGACGATGACGGACGGGTGACCAAGAGCCCAAGCATAGCGGCGGCGACTTCTCCCAAGATGTGCTTCATGGCCCTCGAGGGCGAACTTCAAATGACAATGAACTGACTCCGACTTCGGACGAGGTAGATCCCACCTCTGAACAGCTCAATCATGCTTTTCTTAAGCTAGGAGGTTTTCATGCTAAAGCTAAGGCTAGGTGTCTTTGAGTTAGAGAAGGAAATAGATAGACTGTCACTAGAGATTATTGCTCTTACATCTGCTCCTTCTAGTGATGATTGTGATACATGCTCTGCTTTGCTGGTTGATATGGAGAAGTTAAGGACCTCACATGATAGTATGTCCTCCGAACTTGATAGTGTTAAGGTGGAGAATGTTAGTCTGCTTGCTGAGTTAGAGTTGAGTAGGATGGCTGTTACCCTACTTATTACTGATGAGACTACTTCTCCCACCTCATGTGAGGGTAAGGACATTGCTGCTAGAGGATCTTATGCCATGCTCCTTGATCTGCCCGAGTCTTGTGAAAATTGCAATAACTTGAAGATGAACTTAAAACGGGCAGATCATAAAATTGCTGAACTACAAGCTTCTTTACTTGAGCCGATTGTTTCATGCTTGAACTGTCCTAAGTTAAACTGCTGAACTTGAGGTTGTCTCCAAACAGTTTCAAGATATGATTGATCATGAAAGGAAGTTGGCTCGGTTTGCTCTAAGGACCCTGTTAGCTCACCATGCATTAAGTGTAACAAACTAAAATCTGACTTGATTGCTTTGGATGAGAAATGTGTGAAGCTAACTAAGGACCTTCTAGAGAAGCCACATTGTGCTTGCAATATGATTGTGGAGAAGGGGGAGAAGCCTCAGGGTAAGGATAAGACGCTTAGCAACGTGAACCAACTGGCTAGCAGTAGGACTGTCCCTTCAGAGTCGGCTGTGCTTGCACAAGCCATTCTTCCCTCTGCTGCTGGTTCTTCTTTTGCTCCCTTACCTTCTGCTGTCTCTTCTTCCCCCTGCTCTTCTTGCACCTCTCTCTTTCGGGAGTGTCAGTACCTTATGAACACTCTCGAGAGATTTGTAGGAGGCAAGAAGAAGCTCAATCTTATTCTAGACCAATCTAAGATTTGCAGATTTAATCAGGGTCTAGGATATGACCTCTTTGAGGACATGAGGAAGCATCCACCTGTCGTGCTCAGACCCATAGCACCAGGTGTGATCGAGACTGAGCCCAGGACCGAGAAAGTCCATTTCAAGTCGGCGGGCTATGTCGAGGATTTCGACAAGAAGGTAATTTCACATGTCGCTTCTACCTCTCGAAGGTGAAGTATCACGCACCTTCTGCCGGAAGGATGGACACACACGATCGATCGATGCTTGGTAGCGCCAAGATCGCGTAGAGACCATGTTGAGTCTCTTAGGCGCATCTGTGGTCGGCCCTGGACCTTGAGTGCACCTAAGACCAACACGAGGTCTAGGCTTGTTTCTTCGATGGGTTTGTGCAAAGATCGAGGACTTGGTTTTTCGAGTTTTCGGTTTTCGTCCTCATCTTTGCTTTCGATCGTGACTTCCGCCGTCCCGAGGGTAGATCTCGTTTTCCCCATCGAGATAGCTACCATGGCGTGTTCAAGATGTTGTGTGTGCTCGACTCGCTCCTTCAGAGCGGTCGAACCCAAAGAACGACTTCTGGTCTACTCTTAGACCTTCGCTTTGAGTTCTGAGAGCGTAGGGTAGATAGAGGTCGGTCGTGCTTGACTACTTCATCTGCCGACGTGTTACTCGAGATTGGGTGCCAAAATCATTGTTGATTTATCGATCGAGACTTTACTCTGTTTGACTCGGAGTTCGCGGGTAGGGAAGGAGAAGGTTTGGCTTGTAGACTCGGTTGTTCTCGCTCATATGACCGGAGACTCCGTTGGTTCTCCTCCTAGCCCGCGCTCCCGTGATGAGTCGATCACCTTCGAGACGCTTCGTGCGACGCGTCATCGCCAAAGGTACTGTGCGTATTAATGCCTCTTTTATTCTTAAGGATGTTGCCTTGGTTAGTAAGTCTGCGGTACAATTTGCTTTCGGTTTCTCGACTTCGATGACGGTTTCGAGGTGAGCTTTAAGAAAAACAATTGCAAAATTCTTGATTCTTGGTGTAGTCGGTTTATGGGATTTCTCGTTATGGGAGGATCTTTCGTGCTGATTTTTCCGATTCTTCCGTGATCCTCTCCGGTGTTTGGTTGCTTCGAGTCCCGCGATCTCTCTTTACGCATAGGAGACTTGGTCATATTGGATTTGACCATTTGACCCGAAAGTTAGCGACCATGATCTCATTAAGTGGTCCGCCAAACTCAAGATGGTCAAAGATCTTGTTTGCACTCCATGCCGCACGGCAAGATGGTTGCCGCTTCTCATCCTCCCACCACGATTACTATGACCGATGCACGGACAATTGCTCCACATGGACACGCTTGGACCATTTCGAGAAAAGATCGGCGGGAGGAAGTGGTATGTTCTTGTTGTGGTCGATGACTTCTCGAGGTATTCTTGGGTGTTTTCTTAGCCTCGAAGGATGAGACGTTTTCACATTTCCGAGGTCTTTTAGTAGGCTTTCTGTTGAGCTTCCCGGTGCCTTCTGAGCGATCCGCATGATGACAATGGCACGGAGTTCAAGAATTCCTACTTTGAGAGTTTCTGTGGTGAGGCAGTGTAGAGCACCGTTCTCTTCTCCATCGTCCCTCGGCAAAATGGCGTTGTGGAGGAAGAACCGCACCTTAGTCGAGATGGCGGGACGATGCTTGATGAGTACTCTACACCGAGGAAGTTTTGGGCTGAGGCCATTGCGACCGCGTGCCATGTCTCAAATCGAGTATTTCTTAGGGCTCACTTGCACCACTTCTTATGAGTGAGATACTGGCGAAAGCCAGCGTTTCTCATTTTCGTGTGTTTGGTTGCAAGTGCTTTATCTTGAAGTCAGGGAACCTAGACAAGTTCGAGTCACGTTCTGTGGCGGTATCTTTCTAGGCTACTCGACTTCTTCAAGGGCTTATAGGTGCAGGCTGCGAGTCTAGCAAAATGGTAGAGACTGCGAGGTGACCTTTGACGAGGCGGTCAGGGACTAGGCCAGATATCTCGAGTTCTTTAGAGCGTCCGAGACCATCTTTGTGGATGATGAGGACGATGGAGATGACGGTTGTCTACGATCCTGTTCCTCATCCACTCCTTGAGGTGCCGTCTTCCACCGCACCTCGAGGTGATCGACCTGCCTTCGCTTCCTCTGGAGCTAGTGGCTCTGTTCCTACCTCGTCGGCTCATGAGGTAGAGGCCACTTCTTCATCTCTCCCAGGACCTCCTAGACACATCCAAAAGTTCATCCTTGAGAGCGAGATCATTGGAGATCTTTTTGAGCGTGTTACCCGCTCAAAATCGCTTATCTCAATTCTGTCTCCATTCTCGCCTTCATTGCCTCTTTTGAGCCCAAAGATGTTTCTCATGCTTTATCGATGAGTCCTGGGTCAATGCCATGCATGAGGAATTAGAGAACTTTGAGAGAAACAAGGTGCAGTCGCTTGTTGAGCCCCCACGAGGCCACAATATCATTGGAACCAAGTGGGTGTTCAAGAACAAGCAGAGTGAGGATGGGGTAGTCATCCCAAACAAGGCAAGATTGGTAGCTCGGGGGTTTTCCTGTGTTGAGGTCTAGACTTTGAGGAGACCTTTGCCCTCAGAGCTCGACTTGAAGCCATTAGAATCTCGCTTGCCTTTGCAGCTTCTAAGGGTTTCAAGCTTTACCAGATGGACGTGAAGAGTGCCTTCCTCAATGGCCTTATTGAGGAGGAAGTCTCGTCCGACGACCTCCGTGTTTCGAGAACCCCAAATACCCTAACCATGTCTTCAAGCTTTCAAAAGCAGATGGACTCTAAGCAGCTCCCGAGCTTGGTATGAGAGGCTTAAGTCCTACTTGATAAGTCATGGTTTTGAGATGGGTAAAGTTGACAAGACCTTGTTCATCCGCCATGGCATCGACCTTCCTGCTCGTCGGATCTATGTCGATGACATTATCTTTGGCGGCTCTTCCCATACTCTGGTTTCCCGGTTCTCGGATGTCATGAGCACCGAGTTTGAGATGAGTATGATGGGTGAGTTGACCTTCTTCCTTGGCTTCCAAATCAAGCGCACTCGGGAGGTACATTTCTTCATCAAGGAAAGTACACTCGTGACCTCTGAAGCGCTTCGACATGAGTGATGGTAAGCTCGTGTCGACTCCCATGGCTTCTCTGACCTATCTTGACCGAGATGAGGATGGCGAGCCGCTTGATCAAAAGGAGTTTCGCGAGATGATTGGCTCCCTCTTGTACCTCATCGCCTCGAGACCGGACATACACTTCTCCGTGTGTCGTGTGCTCGATTCGAGCTTCTCCTCGCGTATCTCACCGCCAGCGGTGAAGCGCATCTTCCGTACCTTGAGCTACCATTGACTATGGTATCTGGTACTCTTCCTCATCTGTCTTTCCTTGAGAGCCTTCTCGGATGCGAGACTTACCGGGTCAGAGGATAGATAGGAAGAGTACTTCGCACCGCCAATTTCTTGGCACTTCTCTTGTTTCTGGTCTTCAAGGAAGCGATGCAGTGTTGCATGATCCACCGCAGAGGCCGAGTATGTTCTTTGCAGCCGATTCTTTGTAGTCAAGTGCTCTGGATGGCTTCGACCTGCGGGACTTTGGGTTAGTTATCGGCAGTTGTTCCACTCTTTTGTGATAACACTTGCGATTAACATTGCCAAGAACCCAGTCAAAGATTCCGGACCAAGCACATCGATATTCGTTTCCACTTCCTTAGAGACCATGTAGAGAAGGGCGATATAGTGCTCCAGGTTTGTGAGAGTGACCACCGGTTGGTGACATTTTCACCAAGCCATTGGATAGTTCGAGGTTTTATCTCTGCGAGGAGAGCTTGGGGTGGTTTGTCCTTATGGATTTGTAGTGAGGGAGCTTTGGGTTTCTTGTTCTTCTATATTATTTATGCTCTTGCTCCTTCTTTGTTGCATTGCATTTTGGGTGCATTTGGGATTAGTCCTCCTAGCATAGATTAGAGTGCTTCTTTTGTCTAGTTGTTTAGATTTCTGCTCTTATCTTGTGATTCTAGGATCTTGCTTATTAGTCTCTCTTCTCACTAGGTTGAGCTTACTCACTTCTTATAGGTTCTAGCAAGGGTTGGGCCACCCTTGGGTAGACAGGAACGTGTTTGCTCCTTAGTGTGTTAGCCGGGCGGTTGATAGTCCTAGAGTCATATGGGGTAGATGAGAGTCGATCGAGCCATAGTATTCTCTATATCTTATCTATGCTTTAAGGATCTGCTGTTTTATGTTTTCTTTGCCAGCTTCTCGATTTATTGTTTTGGTTCAAGGGGAGTTCATTTGGGAGCTTCTGGAGCTTAATTTTGACTTAACTCAACTTGAACTAAAAGTTGCATCTATTGTTGAGGGGGAGCTGGATCTTCTGCATTTCTAGCATTCTGCATTGTAATATAACTACATTGAGCCTTGATTATTATCCTGCTATGACATGTTTACAATGCTTTACACCTTGCCATGACTTGTGCTTATTTGCTAGATTTATCATGACTTCATATGTGTAGCCTAGCTTTTGCCATGATAAGTTAATTAAAATTGCTCAACTTAAACTAAAACTTGTCATGTTAGCACTCGAGATTAGTCTTTCTTGAGCTATCCTTTTATGATTCATGCCATGTCAAATAAATTTGGGTAGAGTGATGAATCTATATTGAGCCTTAGAAAGAGCTATTTTAGTCTCTTGATGATGCATGAGTTAGTACAACTTGTTAAAAGGCAAAAAGATCTCTTTTGTGCGAAAAAAACTGATCTCACCAATTCTCTCCTATGAGACGGCTTGCCATTGCACTTGGCATGAACTTAGGGGGAGTTTTGGGTGACCTAGACTATCTTCTTAAGCTTCTCGCTTGGAGTAGTCGCATAAGGCTTGAGACCTAGCACATGATAAAACAAAAATCTGGTTGGAAACCACCATGAATTTCAAAAGAAAATATGTTTCATGTGCTTAAAGCCACAAAAAGTATCAAGTACTTTAACCAATGTTTCAATCTTGAGCATAGCACTCTATATGGTCTCAATTTAAGCTTCTTAGTTCCGCTTAGCTTATTGACATGGCCTGCATCATCCTTGGATATCTCTAGCGAGACTTTGCTCATTGATGACTTGACTTGCTCACATAATGTACCTCATTTTCAGATTGTCATCTATGTGTTCTAGCTAGCTTATACATATCTTGTCATGATCTAGATAGCGTTTTATTGAGTTATGGCTTGGTGTATTACTTGTTGGTCATTATGGATAATTCTCATGGCTCAAAATGCTTAAATAAACAAACTTCAGTCATTTTCATCCTTTAACATGTCATATTCTCTCTATTGCATCTTGATGCGTTTATTGCCAAAAGGGGGAGAATAGAAAGGAAAAAGTCTGTTGGGAACAGTTTAGAGCTTTGGAGATCAATTTGCTCTTTCAGTTGTTGCTCTAGTGTTCCTTCTGTCGACATGGTCATTAGTTTCACTCTTCTTCTTTGGACCATGTTGGATTCGTCAAACTCAAACTCAACTTTGCTCTTTTTCGGAGTTTGTCAATATACTCATCAAGGGGGAGATTGAGAGACCATGTGGAGGTCGTCCCGTGTGAGTGATGGGTAATTGACAAAGGTTTTAGGTCAGTCGAGTTTGGTTTGTGTGGTCGGACCATGTCGTTGCGCGGTTCACGCGTTTTCGTGAAGTCATTCTGGGCTGTCAGGAAAATCGGAACGACCGGCGTGTTATGGGATGGTACGACCATGGCGGTTATACCGATTGGTAAATGGCGGTTGAAGAATTCGAGAGAAGGTGTTTTTCGTGTTCGGTCTTCATTGGAAATCGGACGACCGCAGTATTG
Source organism: Phyllostachys edulis (assembly GCA_036346405.1). Classification (NCBI taxonomy): domain Eukaryota; kingdom Viridiplantae; phylum Streptophyta; class Magnoliopsida; order Poales; family Poaceae; genus Phyllostachys; species Phyllostachys edulis. The sequence goes on along the minus strand of CM070546.1, from coordinate 79,202,532 downwards.
GAGCGAGACGACCGAGTGCGGTTGATCCGCCGGTAACATGGCGGTTGTACTGATTGTATTGTGAGTTTCGGCCATTTTGGTGATTTGAGTTTTGGGATAGGTCATATCCAGTGTGTTCATGCATATGTGTTGCATATTGCATGTTTGAGCTAACGTTAGGTCAAGTTGTGAAGAACTTGTTCCGGTTTCGTGTTTCTTGTCTGTGTGGTGCAGGGCGCCGAGCGGAGTCGTGGCGAGACACGGTGGATCGGACTAGGCGCAGTGGCGCCGAGGTCGAACGGTCGATGATGTGTCGAAGACGACGTGGACTCGAGGTGGTTGCGGCGCGGCGAGACAAGGAGCGAAGCTTCCGGAAGGTGCGTATAGGCGAATCGGAAATTCGCAAAGTCGCACAAGCCGGAGCGACTCCGTTGGACTTAGCGGGCGAACGGGAGGAGACCCGTTAGCCAAGGCTATATAAAGGATTGGAGGGCTGCATGCCCTCTTGAGCACTTGGGTGGAATTAGGGTTTTAGAGTCAAAAGAGGCTTTGTGGGTGTTTCTCTTTTGCTCTTTAGTTGTTGAGAGTGGAGGTGTAGGCGAGGTGTACTCCTGCTTGTGCCCTTCTTGTTTTTGTGTTCATCTCCCTCAAGAATGGATGTGTGTTTGTTCTTGAGTTGTGAGAGTGATGAGATGGATTGAGCTTACATGTAATCATCCCTCTGGTTCTAATGTCCATGCGTATGGGGATGTATCTCTTTGTATTTCGCTCTTGATTCAATGAATGGAAATCAAGTTTTCTTCTATTCGTGCTCTCTGTTCTTCGTTCTCCTTTTGTGATTTTTGGGGCTTTCTTCAATCCGGAGTTTTTGCTTGGTTCTTCCTCTTGATCTTGCTTGCTGGGACATGTGGGAACCTATCTAAGGTCATCTAGATCATCATCCACCTACGAGCAAGTCGTTAGATCAAGTTTTGCTTTTTGCCCGGTTTTGAACCCACCTTCGTTCAAATGCAAAAGGATAGGAACCTTGGCATGGATCTCTGAAATCGTTGCTTGGAATAGGTTCCTAATATCTTCAGGAAGGTGTGGTTCAATTTTGGTCAAGTTTGGCCGCGTAGATCAAAAGTTACGTTGATTTTCGTTTTGAAACCCGAGCGGATTTTGCCTGTTCCAGGACAATCGGATGAACCGGCTTAACATCTGCGGTTGTCTGGATCGCGGTACAACCGGTCATTTGCTCATGATTTAGCTGATCATGCGGTACAACCGCCGCTTTACTAACGGTTGTACCGATTGTCTGATTTGTTCGGCTCTTCCTCGCTTTTTGTTTGTTGAGCTTTGGGGGTGAGGAGGATTCAACATAAGACTTCCTCTGGCTTAATCATTGATCTTCATAGCTCTCATAGCTATTGGAGTGATTTATAAGTTGAATCCATTTTTTGCGAAAAAGTTTATGTGCTCCTATTCACCCCCCCTCTAGTCGCCTTTCCGGTCCTTCAGATCGTGTAGCTCATATTAATTATGTCCACTTAATATAGAAAACTCTGTGCGATTATCATGAAGGAACCACTAAAATTAAGAAAGTGCGTAAAAATCTTTATCAAAAAAAAATTCTGATTTTACTATGAAGCCTGATGAAGCTATTGATGATCTTTTTGATCTGAGTGATGTGGAATATGAGAGTTGCAACGATGACGTCCACGACAATGATGATGCTAAAGGTAAGAAGAAGAACAATGACGACTTCACAGGCATGTGCTTCATGGCAAGAAACGACAACGACGACGATGATGACAGTGATCCCGATGAGGTAAGACCATCATATGATGAGCTTGAAGATGGTTTGATTAAATTTGCAATTGAATTGAAAAAGACAAAAAAGAAACTGAAAGAAAATAATTGTCTCATTGAAAGCTTAACTTTTGAAATTCATAGACTTAGAGCTTCTATTCCCGTTGATGAATCTTGCGAGTCTTGTCAAGTTTTACACTCTGAGTTGGAGACTGCTAGAACAATTAATGCATCAACCTTGGTTCAACTTAGGGATGTAATTGCTAAACTTGATGAACTAAGATTGGCACATGATTCTTATGATGAAAAGGTAAAACTTGCAAATGATGAAATTAAAAAGCTCAAGTTTAGTTCTCCTACATGTTTAGAGTCAAGTATTTCAAATACTCAATCTAAAACTTGCTCTAATTGTGAATTGCTAGAAGCTAGACTTAATTCTTCTCAGGAATCTATTAAACAAATGCTTTATCATGAAACACTTTCTTGCACTAATTGTCCTAAGCTTAGTGCAGAGATAGAAGCTATGACTAGACAACTTAATGATTTTGCTGAAAAGGATAGATTGATTCACTCTGGTGCTTCTAAGAATGTTGTGAATGAACCGGTTAAATGCACAATTTGTCCCACTTTAGCTAAAGAAAATGAGTACCTTAAGAACACTTTAGAGAGATTTTCTTTTGGCACAAAAAATTGAATATAATTCTAGACATGTCAAAATTGAGTGTCAAAAACACTGGTCTAGGATTTAATGCTGCTAATTATGCCAAGAATAATCCACCTAAGATAGTTAAGGTCATTGGAACTGGGCTAATTAAAACAAAATGTGAGCCTCATAAAACTGTGTTTAAATCTGCTGGTTTTGTGAAAATCTCTTCTGCTAATGTTGTAGGTGCTAGCTCATGATCTCAAAGGAATTCTAATTATGTTAAATTTCATTGCACGTATTGCGGTAGAGATGGGCACTTGCATGAATTTTGCTTTAGGCGTGTTAAGAAAAAGAAAAATGAAAGATTGAATGCCTTAAGACAAAAAATGCGCAACCTCTTTTGTTGTCCCTAAAACTAATGCGAAAGCTAGGTTTTTAGAGGACTTTTATGATGGCTTTAAATATGCTTCACGTACTGGTTTGAGATTTAATTCACATAATTTGCGTTTTGATCGCGCACACATACGTGGTTCTGATTCTAGTTTTGTTGTTGTTCCTGGATTTCTAGATCTTATTTGCAAAGTGAGTTAGGTGTGTTGCATCCTATGGGTTTATTCTGAGGGGGATGTTGTTGTTTAAAACTTTAGAAGCTTTATTTATTATGCTTGTTAAACAATTCATCAAGTCCAAGCTATTGAAATCAAATGAGGTGTAGAGCTCTCGTTATCATATTTACTCATGTGTTGTGTAGCTTTGATCATGGCTGGTTTTAATTACTTTGCCACATTTGAACTAAAGCATAACATGGCGGAATACTTTGACTAGATTGATTATAGTTAGTACTTTGCGATGTTCATTGAAAAGGATTAGTTTGATTGTAAATCTTATTTTAAATACTGGATATGAAGCTCCTATGTTTCTTATTGCAATCTTTTTATGTTCACTCAATTTGGCATGTTACAAAAACAATGAGAAAGAGGCAATTGAAGAGATGTATATTTCAAGCGACTTAATATAGAAATCACTATCTTGAGCCTCAATATAAGTTTGCATACGACACTTTCAAAAAGTAAAATCAGTACCATCTAGCATGGGGGGACGATTCACATACATCTCTGACACTATAGCAACCCGCTCTGATACCACTTATAGGATCGTTAATGACAATCAGAGGGGGGTGAATGATTGTGGGAGATTTTTCATACTCAATCTGATCAGAAAGACTCGCAAGAAGGAATGCACCTCACAGCCGCGTATCACTACTGCCGCTAGCACATATGCATGTCCAAAAAACAATCAAGCCACTAGCACATATGCATATGCAGAAAAAAAAAATCAACCTGTTAGCACACAAATTCCTTCCAGCAGCAGGCCTTAATCCCTTCCGGCCGTTAGCATCTAATCCCCTCAGCGTCAATAGTCCAAGGAATAATCAAGCCGCCGCTCAGCAATGAATGCCTAGCACAATTCTCATGTATAGAGAAACTCAAACTTCACCGCCTATGTGCAGCAGACACCAGCCCCAAGCCTTCACGCCGCCGAAGCCAACACCAAAACAGCAGCCACACCTGCCGCCGCCAGCCGAGAGCACCAAAACCCTACCACCAAAATCCCCCTTTCTTTCAAGCCGCCGCCCGCTTTTATACGTTAGCTACAAAATCACCAAACGCAAGCACTTAATCACCTAATCACATCATCACGTCCAGCCCATGTGCTCCACCGTGAGCCCATCACCTATCAACCGATCTCACATCTAGCCCATATGCTGCACCGTGAGCCCATCAATTCCTCACGCCACTACTCGCACGAATTCTTCAGCCTTCCAATTTTGGACACCCCAAAATTGTCACAAATCGTAGCCTTCGGACCACACCTACGTAGCTTCAACATGCTTCATCCATCTTTGATCTCCACACGCCTCAACTCGAGCTCGACCGTCTCCTCCAGCATCCTCGACCCTCTAAACCATGACTTCGCACCAAGCCATCTCCCGGTCACCGCCGTAGACCACGATCGCCTCCGAGTTACCCTGCACATGTAAAGACCAAAACAACATATTTTCTCAGCACAAGTTCTTCCCAACGTGACCGACATAAGTCCACACACACCACATGCCTCAAATAACATCAGTACCTAACATTGTTAATTATTTATCAACTAAAAAATACTAGACCTAGCCACATTGTCTAACAAAGATTGAAGGGCTTTGTGCGCCGGCCGTAGACAGATGGATTTCTGTGCGTGAGGTCAAAGCGTGGCTAGTTTTTCTATCGGGAGATTTTGTGCTTGCTGGCGGCTTGAGTGATTTTTGCGGGCTCAAAAATTCTTCCACGATCATTCAGCCCCCTTTCTGATTGTCATCAACGATCCTACAATCTTATTTGCCATTTACCTGCTTTGCATGCCACTTGCACCTGGAAAACATGGGAAACTTGATCTCCGAGGCAGTCCACCGTCGACTAGCTGATGCATCGAAACAAGCATCATCGATGTCTGTAATTGCCAGATGAAACTTTGTTTGGTATTCCTCCTTGTCCATGATAACATCATCCCTAAAATGTACAAAATGTGTTCATACAAATCATCGAGTAATTCTCGATTTATGAATCGCTTGGCGCTTACGATGCCAGAAGAGGCTTTTTCCCCAGGCAAAATGAGATGTTTTTGTAATTCTGTATCCCGTAGTTCCTGCATATATGATCTGACTGCCCATCTTGTGAAAACCTATACCATCCATTAGCTTTGTCTTCGCTGCAAGCAGTGAGACCAAGAACCACACCATCATTCTTTGTCAGGTGTACACGATATCGGGACCTCAAGAGACTAGAATGTTGCCCATGTTCGGAAGTCCTTGCACCGTACACATAATGGAACTGGAAATATCCACAAGTCAGCTTATTGTCCATTTATGCCTACAAAATGCTCTAATGGGAAGCCTCAAATGCAGGTACCTCCATGTTATTTTTGCTGTAGTGGTTTATTTTCAATAATGTAGGATTGGTAATTATGCTACGTGTATTATTGTCAAGATGTCTCAAATCTCCTCCATACACGAGAGGCGACTTAGCCATTGACCAAAGTGCCATCTGCAAGGTTGTGTCAACACAGAGCGTTTAGTGGATAGAGCACACTGAATATCAGGCATGAAGTCTCTTAAGGGCAAACCTGTGTTCTCTGTTCATCAGATGTAAGGTTACATTTCCTATGAGGGCCCTGATTGACACCTGTATTAAAGGAAGAAAATAACTATTCCGGTTATTACTAACTATCACTCCATGGAATCTGGGTATTTATTGATAAAGTTGCATACCTAGCAAACATTTCAAGAAAAACCTTCTAGTAGATAACTTACATGCTATGTAGTTCGATAAATCAAGAACATATTAGTTGAGATTTTCCACATTTCGTATATAGTTTGATATATGCATATTCCAGCATCTGTTATAATTTATTACAAAGTTTGTGATATGATTTCTCTCCCAAGTTCCAATTATTGAAAACTGTTGAAGTATAAGTGAATTGCCCTCCTTTCCTCATCAGCTTAAGCTTTTGGGTGAATTGGTTGGTGCATGCAACTCAATATGGTATCAGAGCCAAGAGGTCTTGAGTTCAAGACCCGGCTGGCGCAATTAAGAAAAATAATTGCAGCCCATTTCTATTCCACGTCTTAGGCCTGAGGGAGCCTACACGTGAGGGGGAGTGTTGAAGTATAAGTAAATTGCCCTCCTTTCCTCATCAGCTTAAGCTTTTGGGTGAATTGGTTGGTGCATGCAACTCAATAAAAACTAGCAAGCTGAGATATCCATATTTTGCAGTACTTATCTAATGGCATTAAATGTTCTATTTCCACAATATCAATGAAAGAGTGACAAAATATCTCATGCCTCACAATTGTTCATTAATTCACCAGAAGGTTCAAATCATTACTCGCGTATGTAAGCCAGCCAAATGGAAGCATGTCCAAATCTGGCCAAGATCTTCCTCGTAATCCTGTGGCCCCAATCTTATTTGCAGCTGTGAAGGAACTGCATAAAATTTGTAATGGGAAAAGAAGATATGTTATTATTTATTAGAAAATAAATAAGATACAAGCTAAGGAATTAATATAGAATATGTAGCTAGACACTGCAAAATAAAGAATATCCACTCAATTTACCTTGACAAAGAAAAATGTGAACTAACATCTTTCCAGTTGTCCCAATCATCTCCTGTTATCCTATACATGTTAACATGCTCACTACTGTTCTCAGCTAATGCTGGAGTCACTTCAGTTCCTGGTGAGATGGACAGGACGATTGGGCGGTCAAGCTCTTGCAGGAGCTGCAATATACAAATTAGCTGATTGCCTGATTCTGAAAGTGCATTAGTTGTAAAGGAACTTGTGCGACTAATTCTATGATGTCAGGCAATTTACCTCTGACATAGTGATGATTTCTTTTGGGCTATAATCTGTGCCGAAGATACAATCAACCTTCACTGCAAACAAAACAATGGTACATATGAAACCATCTGTAAAATTTAAGTTTTAGCATCACATGAAAAGGGTCAACTACTTCCTAATTTGGGAGGTTTCTACGCTATCCTGAGAATCATGTACCTAAAATAAAGTATAGAATTACAATCAGCATACCAAAATCAACACCTCAGTCAGCATACTGTCGGTAAAGAGATCTTAAGAAGGCCCGTCCAGCTCCAATATCCGTATTAACACTCATAAATCCATGTGGCATCCATGCGCATGTTCTTTGGGTAAGACCTATATCGCAAGCTGTCCAGTGCCGGCCATTCTCTATGTACGGTTTTCCCTGAAAAGGATCACATGATAACACACTAAGAATAATAAACTGAAGTTCATGACCTCCATTGCAGTTCAGTTATTGTTTTAGTATTGCAACTCCCAGATTTCAAAGTTCATTTGTTAAATTTTAGATAAAAGTTCTAACTTTGCAGGAAAACACAGCAGCTAAATTCTTCGAAGCATCAGATGATAAAATACAGAAAATGTTGTATGAACAATGAAAGACTTTGATAAGGACAACATCATTTTACACACTGATAATTTATAATGGAGCAGATTAGTAATTTCCCTGTAATGATAAAATGTTTGTCTGTAAGATTATTGTAGGACATTCTCAGTCAGTCCATCTGAGATCGGTGATGTAACTTTTAAACTCTATTCCTCTCTGAAATGAATGGGCAGAACTCCTGCCATCTGTCTCAAAAACAAAAAAGATTATGGTACAACATTGAAAAACCATTAAGGTTATCTGTACTGCTCCCCCTCCCAGATCCCATGAGATTATTCTACATAAAAATCAATTTAAAAATGGCATTGGAGCGTCTTCTGTTATACAACATAATGTTAACAAGGATTGATAACAAAGTTGAGGCACTCTGAAAAAGGAAGGAAAAAAATAACCAACACTCTCATTGTAAGTACTAAATACAATAATGAGGAGATAATTATGAAACAGCAGTAGTTGTCATCTAATAGCATTTCAAAGGAGGAACAGTACCGTTTCAATGCCCACGTGTTTGCATTAACAGCCTGTGTACTTATTCCTTTCATTAAATGGATGCCGAATTTCAAGCCCATCTCATGAACCTTACTGGCAATCTGACTGAACCCTTTATCACCTCTAGATGATGGAAATCTTTGAAGATCAGGAAATGGTCGACCCCATTCATCAATGTTGTCAAATCCATATGAATCTGTATACGCCCCGTCAACATACTTCCGGCACCAGAGGAAATCTATAACTGCATACTACCCATAGATATGAGATAGAGTAGATAGTTAAATTGATGATCAGATTTACCTTTGTTCGTATTTATTTTGCTATTAATATAGCCAAATTAAAGCATTCTAAAAGGTAACCTGATATCCATGTGGAGGTAACTTTTCTGCTAAGATCTCTGCATTTTTCATGTATGCATTTTCATCAACCGTCCATGAAAAGGAATCATAGGAATTCCACCCTCTTGGTGGTAACCCAGCAAGTTCATTTGCCTCGGAAGTGCCCCTGAAATGTAAAAGTATGAACGAATGGAAATCATTTCTCTTTAGCTAAGAATGAGCTTGGTTATACAAGGATCAGATACTGGTGTTCAAATTAAAATTGTTCTCTTGACAGCGCTTAAATTGTACTTTTTTTTACATTCACATATAATTTTTATTTTGGAATGAAAGAGAAATGAATAGAGAGAAACGCAGAAAAGAATTACAGAGGAAGCATAGATGGTGAATCCATTTTAATATAAACTTCCAGAGTCACTCGAAAAAGGAAGGCTGAAGGCAAAATAAATTATGCAATATGTTATAAATAATGTCAAACAATCAACGGCTTAACCAAACAAAAAGTTAAGTTTGATACACACAAACTAATCATCTAGCACAACTGAGTAGTGGATACACAATATCTTTTACAAAAGGAAAAGCAAAATATTAGTAAATTAGAGGTGCAGCCAATGATGGGGTAAACGTTTGGTGGCATATAAGGAAATCACCCCTGCTTCTGCCAAATTAACCCGTATCCTCACACTGAAATTATAGATTTCAAGCAAATACTCTTACAACATTGTCTCGTTAATCAGGTAGGGAAACAAGACAACTCGAATCAATGAATGCTAACCGAAGAACCAGCTGAAACAAACAAACGTACTGATCTCTGGAACACCAAACAGTGGCACCATACTTCAGACCTAACCCAAGAAATCTCTGCAACCCGAACAGCAAGCATTCATCTAAAACGTACACTAGGGCGAGTAACACTCCCAGTAGGTGAATTAGTCCGACGCAAAAAATCACAAGAAATGGCATCGTTCCCATCCATCGAGGACAGATAGGAAAGAAGCACTGACCGGAGGAATAGGAAGAAGAGAAGGGCGGAGCAGAGGAGGTGACGACGCCATGGCGGCGGAGGAGGAAAGGTTGGAGCCCCCAGTCCCATCCCCACCGAGAAGAGCAGAGCTGAGCCCAGGAGAGGTGAGGACCGAGGAGGGAGGAGAGAGAGGAGGCACGCCAAGCCGGGAGGCGGCAGCACTGATGATGAGCGATAGAGCTGGCCAAACGGGCCGTGTCTGATGGATCGGTACGAGGCATGATACTGTTGGTCTGACACGGGTCGGAACGATACGATGCTGTTCACAGATCGGGCGGCCGCGACGACGATAGTTCAGTCGTGCTGGGCGACACCCGATCTGACGGTAGATGCGGCAGACGATGCGACCAGATACCTGATGCAGTCCGTTAGGCATGACACTGTTTTAATATACATATATAATTTTATTTTTATTTATTAATATTTATATAATTTTCTTTCCATTTTTAATACTTATATGGTTTTATTTTGTAGTTTTTAAATTTTATATAGTTCATTTTATAAGTATATATAAATTTATTTTAGTTTATATATATATATATATATATATATATATTATAGGATTGTTTTTCAATTTTTCATGTCTTATGAGCTAAATGACAAATGTTTTAATGAGCTAGCTATTTGAACATTAATAAAATTCTATTACATTTTCAATATGGTTGTCTCATTGTTTTTCAATTTTGATGTCAACTTCTAAATTCTACATATTTTTCTATTTTTTTTTGGAATTTGTTTGATTTTTTTTCCATTCTGACGGGCCAAATGGGCTAAACAGACCACATTTGGCCCGATGGGCTAAACGGGCCGTGCCTGAGCCGTTATGACCCGTGGGCGGCACGACAACCAACACAAACAGAGTCGGGCCAAATGGGCGTCTTGAATGGGTCGGGCCACCACGGGCTGGTGCCGTGCCGAGTCGGGCCGACCATTTGGCCACCTCTAATGAGCGATGAAGTGGGAGTGGGTTGTTTGGGGTTTGGGACTCGTGTTGTGTCTTGCGATGGGCCGACTCGCGAGGAAGCTAGCAGCAGTGCAGCACGTCACTTGGGTTGGGTTGCACGTGAGAATCTTGTCTCCACGTGTGGCTGTGGAGACGATGAGACCGGCACGTTTTGGTTGGGTCGGCGTATGGTGCAACATTGGCCGCTGGGAATAGCGATGGCAGCATATTTTGGTGTGGCGGCCGAGCCAGAAAATTTGTCGAGGTTCGGCAAGACTAACTAAACCGGCTAATGATGCAACATTGGCCGCTGGGGATAGGGATGGCATCATATTTTGGTGTGGCGGCTGAGTAGGAAAATTTGTGGAAGTTTGGCAAAGAATAACTAAAACGGCTAACTAAAATGAGCCCTTGCAGGAGGAAACACTATCCTCAACCTCTTCGGCGGTAGAAAAGCCCCACTGCTCCTTAATGGAGGTTCGCCCGGCGAGTCCAGGCGGCCGCCTAGGGCCGTCGGGAGGTGGCTCCGCCATTAGTCCTAATCACTTGCTGGAGCAAGGAAAACCACTAGCACGATAGCATCATGTATACGCAATAGATTTTCAAAATTTCGGAAATTGAATTGTGAAATTCTCACATTTCAATCAGGCTTCAAAAATTAGTTTGAATGATTGGTATGCTACAGTAAACTGTGAATCAGTGTGTTAGTAAAACGCTAATGTGAAGTAAAATGCACAGTTTCTCAAATCATTGCTAACACGAATTTGGTTGATTATTTCCAAATGGAACACACTATGCGGATCGATGTAACCTCAATAGATAACTATGAGTATGACGATAACTGCTCTACGGTCTAATTTAGGATCATGACTCTTAAGTATAACTATCTCATGTAACAAATTATTAATGAGCTGGGTGTTACCAGATCGCTAATGTGAAGTAAAATGCACAGTTTCTAGGCTTTTAGGCCTTGAGTGAATTACTTCGACATGACACTTCTTTCCATCGTAGAAAGCCTCCTTTTAACCCTAGTGATTTCAAGGGCATCCAACAATTTGTAGTGTCAAAAAGGGGTGGGTCTGCATCCATTATAGAACCGAGTTCATTTGCTATTTGCGTTGCTGACACAGTAGTCGAAGCAGCGACTCACAGGTGCAGAGATAAGGTGACCTACAACATAGCTAAGGAACCAGAGGAATGACGTCAGGAGAGGACCAGGCGGCCCAATGGACGCTACATTGGAAAAGAGTGAGCTTGAGCCTATTTCGGGCCAACACGTCATGTATTGTGCGTTGGCATTAAAGTAGTGGTGTGGGTGTGGGTAAATTGTAAACGGGATAGTACCAGAAAAGGCATCAAATGAGATGAACCATAGAACGACGGCCTAATTCCTATTCCCCAATTCAATGTTATCCCTATCCATGCTTCTAATTCTCCGCCAAATTCTCTTGATCTGTGTTGGTTGTTAACAGTAGGGTACAATCAAAGGTTGACCATACCAACCACCATTAGGGTACAATCAAAGGATGACCATACCAACATCTATTGAATCTTTCTATATAAAAGGAGGCAGCATTGGGGCTCATTCAGGGTGCCCACGTAGCCCCATTTTTATTGACCGTCAGATTGCTGCTACACCCATTCTAGCCGCCCAATCGGATCTGTGGCTTCGTCGGCACACGTTGTTGCACATCTTGTCCTCTCTAGATTGTTTGGCCCTCCTCAAATCTAGCCTTGCTCCTCTGCCGAGGACATCGCCATTGTCCTCTACACGTGCCACATAAGCTCATGACCACAAACTCAGCCCTTCACTGTCTTGGCGACAAACGGTGTCATCCCTCCTCACCTTCCTCCTCCCCCCTCGACATTATCGAGTTGTACCTCTGATGAGGACACCATTTTCACTGATACAACCATACCTACTGCTGCTGCTCCTCAAGTTCACATACAATGACCAATTACTAGAACACGTGCACGTCACCTCAATTATCAGGTAACTTCATTTCTTAGAATGCACTCACATTTTATGAACTCTATGATGCTGCCTAAAGATGTTATTATCCTCAGGAACCAAGGTCCTTGCATGGGAGAGGGAGATGGTAGCAGCAAGACCTGGTGCACCAATTGTGGAGATGAGCTAAAGAATATTTATACCAAATCCATGTAGTCGCTACCACCACTGCTTTCTTTCTCCTCTCCAGCAAAATTCCACCGCACTAACCACTTCGGTCTCGTCGCTCCCGCCGACCTCCACTGCTTCCTAACCACTTTTGTCTCGTCATTCCCGCCGACCTCCACCGCCCTCCTCCATGCCTGCGTCCAATGGTAGCGGCGGCACCTCGACGCACCGCTGCCGCCCCCCACCACCGGTGTACTGCCAACCCAACCTCCCTCTATGCCCAGGGGGCACCAATGAACTCGCGCCCTAATCCGCCGACCACCACCACCGCTGTCCACCGTCATTGGAGAGGATGCACCACACGAATCTCAACGCAAGATCTAATGGTGAGGAAATTGACTGGAAGTTTCTTAAATTTTAGGCTACTAATAATTAGCAATTTCGTTGTAAAATTGCTTCGAGCGATGAGAAAAAGTTTTCAATCTTGTTCTTTTTTTGTGTGTGTGAGAGTATTTAAGTGCACGTCTCTGCCACGTGCTTACCCCATTGTTATGACAAATTCATCATCTGACCGAGCATATATCGATCTAACGTCAATCGGAGTAGCCCACAAACACCGGATACAATAATGGACATGTGTGTGAATCAAGTAGGTACGCTGACTTGTTGCAATATCATGACCTACTCGTAATGCGGCCCATATGATCCATGTGGAGTTGTGTGGTAGGATTAGTCTCATATTACTTGTCTAAAGTGAGTTGCAGTAGTATATAATGTTTGTTTGGTCCAAATGTAGCACCTCTGAGTTAACTCTTTTACATATAGCGTTGACAAAAATATAAGTGGGATGCTATGTATACGCGGGTCCGCCCCACGATGAGCTGGTCATTGAGCGGATTCTAGACCAGAGTGTTACAGTTGGTATCAAAGCGGACATTAGGTCATTGGAAAAGATATTGATAGTTTAGGTTAGTTAGTTAATTCTATTCTGGTTTAGGATTGACTAATCAAATTTCAATTTGATCTAGGATTGGATAATCAAACTTAATTTTGACTTAGGTTGATTAATTAGTAAAATTTTACCTAGGTTGGTTAATTACTTTAAACTTGACACACTGTTACACACTAGGATGCATTGAGTCAAGCAATGCATTTGCGATTCCACTAACTTATATTATTACAGAGAAATACTATGAGATGTTGGTTATATGTTGATTCTATGATCGTTTAATTATGTCGAATAGCTATCCCAAGAGGTAGAGATTGTTGTCATGGTTGTGACCAAGGCGTGGCTAGGTTGTGCCCGTGCTTGAGGCACGGGTTTAGTGATGAGCCTTTATTGATTTTTTGTTGTTGCAGGTATTGGTGACGAGTTTTCATTGATTTTTTTTTTTTGCTTTATGGAGAAATTATTGGCTTTTGTGCGTTATCTTTTTTTCCTCACTTCAAAGAAGTTTCTTGAAGTTTTGGGTGCAGGGTTTGATTTGTGAGGGCTTAATTACCTGTTTTGCGAGAGATGGCTCCTTAACTACTTGGTCTTTCCTTTCATGAAATTATCCTTGTAACTATAATTTTCACGGGAGTTTAAGTTCTAAAATCGCTGGAGATTTTTTTTGTGCGTGTTGAAATTTCATGTAACACCCACTACTATAAAAAGGATAATACTGGATGCCTCATCACAGACAGTTGCCCAAACCCATCTGTATTATATGCATTCATAGACGGTTTTAGTTTTGCGACCGTCTGTATTACTGGCTGCGCTAAAAACCATCTGTGAAGAGGTAATATCACAGACAGTTCATGTTGAAAACCGTCTGTGAAGTATCACAAATGGTTCTGAACAAGAACCGTCTGTGATATTAATTAGCATCACAGACGGTTTTAAAAAACAACCGTCTGTGATACTTCACAGACGGATTTAATAATGAACCACCTGTGATATGTGACCATATCACGGACGGTTCCATTGTGGAACCGTCTGTGATAAGTATCACTGACAGTTCCATCATAGAACCGACTGTGATAAGTCTCTTTATTAGTAGGAGCCTGCTAGGGTTGGCGCTAACTCGTCACTCCCCAGCGGCCTTACTCTCCGTTCCCCTCCCCAACCCAAGTGACCCCGTCGCCGATGCCGCCATTCTTCCTGTCACCGACGATAAGAGTGTCTTTTGCAGTGTCACCGTTGTGCCACAACTACGGTGACGCTGCACGCCTTCCCCTCTTCCTCCTCCCCCCGGCGTTCGTGCACGACCCCGGCTACCTCTCCACCAGCGATGTCGAGGTAAGACAGATCTATCACCTATTTGTTTGTGCTGTTGGTATTCATGTGAACCGAGCTCCTCCTCCCTCTCACCGCCAGCTCCCACACCTCTGGATCAAGCTCCCTCCTCCCTGCACCGCTGGATCAAGCTCCTATTCCTCCCTCGCTGCGCTGTTGGCCCTGGCCCCTCCTCCCTATGCCGCAGCTCCAGCTCCTCCCTCTAGCCGCCGGCTCGTTGCACTACCTCGGACCTCTCTCGCGCCTCCAACCTCTCTGGCTCTCCCACTAACACGTAAGTCCCCTTCTTATCTTCTTGATGTTGTCTGGTTGTTGGTTGATGCTAATGGTAATGGCCATTGGCCAGAGCCCAGATGCTAAATGTGTAATACATACATACATGAAGAGTTGCAGAGAAGTGTAAATGTGTAATACATACCTGTAGAGAGAAGTAGAGAAATCATAAATTTAAATGAATGCAATGATTTTGCACTTGTGCTGATTGCTGAATGAGTGAATTCAGAAGTGTAAGTGTTGTCTGCTATTGAAGTATTCAAAAGTTTCAAGTGTTGTCTCTTCTATTGATATGTATGGGTTGTTGATATGTTATAACTTATTGGGTTGTTGATATGTATGGGCTGTTGATATGCTATATTGTTATGAGTTATGACTTATTCAGAAGTGTCAAGTGTTGTCTACTATTGATAGTGGAAACTTGCTTGGTGAACCATGGGCTGTTGATATATATGATTGATGATTTGCAAAAATAGATGTATAAAATGTGTTATATGTATGTTATGACTAATTTGTTGATTTGTCATTTTGTCAAGATGTCATCCGTTGCTTGTCGCCATTCATTTCACATTTGTTTGTGTAACTGTGTTCATACCGGTCAAGTTCTCCTACCTTGCGTCCTAGGTATGTCCTACCATTCATTCCTAATCTCTTCTCTATAAAGTCTCCAAGCAGTGGCTACTTGTGCCTTTAAAACCGACATCATATATATATATATATATATATATATATATATATATATATATATATATATATATATATATTTATTTATTTATTTATTTATATATTATATTGTTCTTAGTCCTCACCACTTTAGGAAGTGAGTCCACATGACATGAGGAGGATGAGGCAGCTGACCACGGGCAATTTCATTGAGCCCGTGCAAGTTCTGAGGCTCGATGAAGTTGCCCGTGGGTGCTGCCTCATCCTCCTCATGTCATGGGCGACCACCGATAGTGGCTAAGGGATTAAGAACACAATATATATATATATATATATATATATATATATATATATATATATATATATATATATATATATATATATATATATGATGCGGTTTTAAAGGCACAAGCAGTCACTGCTTTGTGGCTTTATAGAGAAAAAG
Source organism: Phyllostachys edulis (assembly GCA_036346405.1). Taxonomy (NCBI): domain Eukaryota; kingdom Viridiplantae; phylum Streptophyta; class Magnoliopsida; order Poales; family Poaceae; genus Phyllostachys; species Phyllostachys edulis. The sequence goes on along the minus strand of CM070546.1, from coordinate 79,186,514 downwards.
TCATCACAGACGGTTTGTGGCTAAAACTGTCTGTGATATATAAGTCATCACAGACAGTTTCAGCTAAAAACCGTTTGTGATAGTGGCCTATAACAAACGGTTCTCAGTTAATAACCGTCTGTGATAGTATGCATTACAGATGGTTTTCAAACCGTCTGTGATGACCTCATGTCATCACTGACCCATAAACTCAGATGGCTCAATAAACCGTCTGTGATGATGTTTTTGAACTGTCTGTGAAGACCTTTTCTGTAGTAGTGACCCCAGCCCAACACGGTGCCTAGCTTTGTGGCTTTATAGAGAAAAAGTCATCACAGACGATTTGTGGCTAAAACTGTCTGTGATATATAAGTCATCACAGACAGTTTCAGCTAAAAACCGTTTGTGATAGTGACCTATAACAAACGGTTCTCAGTTAATAACCGTCTGTGATAGTTTGCATTACAGACGGTTTTCAAACCGTCTGTGATGACCTCATGTCATCACTGACCCATAAACTCAGATGGCTCAATAAACCGTCTGTGATGATGTTTTTGAACTGTCTGTGAAGACCTTTTCTGTAGTAGTGACCCTGGCCCAACACGGTGCCTAGAATGCCACTAACTATACTAACTATCAATTTTAACATCATTTTATAATAAATTACAGCAAGCGTATCAATGATAAAACCTGTCGACAGGTCAAAATAACACAAGCATAATGATATGACAACCATAGATAATATACTCCTAGGAGCATAACAAGGTAATAAACCAAGATTAACGCAAACCAACCGATTAAGTCTATTGAATGAATAATCAACTCTAACTTATCATCTAAGATTATTCAACACTATCATGTCCTAAATATAAATCATCATGCTATAATGAAAATATCTCATGTCCAATGAATCAAGTAATTGGGTGAGGGTTGTGATTCCAAGTGCGCTAGCCTTTCCCGAGTGAAATGTCATTAACGGTCACCTAAAAAACAATAATAGAGCAAGAATGAGTCCAAAACTCAGCAAATACATAATAACGCCATAAACAATAGTTTATCAACCATAATCAAGGTTATCATCATCATCATTTATCTATTTAATGCAATTCCCATACTCAAACAAATAAGTCATATTTCATATAGGTAAAGTTGCACAATTTAACAATTTACTCATATATGCGAATGCACCATCATGCTCATGCTCGATCATATGCATCTCATCAGCTGATACCGGTATAGCAGAGTGTTCACCCGTCGATGACACACTCTATCCTTCACTCCCGTAAAGTCCCCACCGAAGTAGGATTTTATCTAGAGCACTCCGGATTAGTCATGTATCTTTATCACCAACCTCACTGGAATAGTTACATGACTTTCTCACCGACCTGGCTCATGCAACTTCTGTCATGATGAATGTAAATGATGCGATATCTTTAATTATTCATCAACAAACATAATCCATCTCATTAACTCAATATCTCATCCTCATTATCTCAATATCATAATCTCATTCACTCAATGTCATCAATAACATGTGTAAGAATAAGCTTACCGAAAGCATATTAAATAGCATGATAAGTAATATCAATGATAATGGTGAATAACCCGTTGTTCACCACTCAACCATGTACTTGCCTTTACTAGTTGTGACGCACGATTGGCTAGAAGATGGCAACAAGCACGGCGTCTCTCCTACATTAAACACTCAAATTTCAATACAAGCTACAACATCATAACAACAATTAATTGACATCGCTCCTACACGTCCCTCAAATCCGCAACGCTTCCCCAGTATCGAACAGTCACCCCTTGCTGTCCTAGTACTAAAATAAGTGTAACTTTTGACTCACAAGTCCAATCATGGCAAACCACTCAATTCTAGAATCTACACAAAATTACCCATATTTTCTTAGTTGACCAAGACTCCTAATTAAATCATCTAACCCCCCGTTTTTATCCCAGAAGATCAATCTGTTATCTTCTGGACAGCGGGTCTTACTAAATTCATAACTCGAAAATTACTCGTCCGCTCAACATGATAAAATAATATATGGAAAGCTACTGAAATTATCTACAATTAACTAGTAGATGATATTCCCAAAATTCACCATTAAGGTACCCGAATAAATCATGCAACGGAACAGTAGACTAAACAGATCTAGAAATCGGTTTCCCCCGACTAGACCAACTCTAAAACCCCTCTCTAATTAATCTCGATTCTAATATCTAATTAAAAGAACGAAACAAAGAGGGAATAACCAGATTGTTACCCACGATGAAAACCCAGATCCTAACTTCTTCGTCCTAATTCTCCTCCTTTCCTCTCTTTTCTTCCTTCTCTTCTTGTTTGTCCTTATGTTGCACCAACCAGCAGAAGCACCAAAACAAAAACCTGGCCTCCCTTGATTAGCGGCAACATCATTAACCTCCCTCTAATATTTCTCTCTCTCTCTCTCTCTCTCAGGAAACATGCAGCACTTGCATCCAGCGGCACATGCACATGCACATGCAACAATAGCTAGAAGCGGCAGCCAAGGAAATTTACGTGCGGCACTAGCTAGCAGCGGCAAGGACTAGTAGCTGCAGCCACACGTACAGCAGCAACACGCAGCGGCCAACAGCGCATGCATGCATCCGGGTAGGTGAGGTCGAGATAGTGCTAGGCACAGCAGTGCACGCACAACAGCAGCGCACACATGGCGCAACACATGAACAACGCAGCGGCAGCGGCGGCGGCGTGTGCATGCAGGACATGCAGACGAGCAGGGCAAGAGGACAGCGAGCTAGTGCAGGAGGCATGGCGCAGCGGCGGCTTGGCAGCAGGGGCACATAGGGGCAGGGCTGCAGGGATTCAGCAGGGGCCGGCGGCTCTAGGGTTTTAGGCAACCAGTCCCCCCTTGCCCCCTCTTAAAGCCGGCTCACCATTGGGTCAAGACACCGTGGGCTGAAAGCTTATGACTTGAGTTTTCACAGTTTTTTTATATTGCCCTCTTTTATTCTTTTAATTCTCTCTCCAATTCATTTGCCCCTGCTCAAGCGTTTCGGGATATTACATTTCAGTTCCTCTGTTTTATGAATAAGAGTCAAGTTCCCTTGTGAAGTGTTGTTGGGTTTGAGAGAAAACTCTTTATAAGAGATACTATTTAAAATGGCACTGGATATGTAGTTACGTGACATGGGGAGTGAACTATTTATGTAGTATCGTTGGAGTAGAGTCGGTAAAATGTAATGGTTATCATTAGAGTAAAACCGATTAAATTATTTTTTTAAGGAGAAACAGTAGGAAAAGATCCTACTGCGCGCGCGTGTGTGTATATATATATATATAATAAAATAAAAACATTACATATTTACAAGAAGGTTTATATGATATCACTCAGCCATTGTTCTATGTTTGGGAAGTATTTTTTCTTTGCCCTATGGATAACCATGGCAAATTCTAACTGGAATTTGCGTTTACAATCTGCAAGTGTTGGTTCAATTGATTGGAAAACCTTCTTGTTCCTTGTGATCCAAATGCTCCAAGTCATTAAGATGAATAGTTCCATGAAAAAACAAGGCTGTAAGCTGTTCTTGAAATCATGAATAGCTTCCTGAACTGAAAGGTTTAGAGTTCTTGTGGGGCAAACTAAATCCCCGCACTGTTGAGAGAAAGAACAACCAAAGAATAAGTGATGTAGAGTTTCCTCAACACCACTATCATAGAGAACACAAATATAATCATCCATATAAAAATTTCCTTCTCGGTAAATTCCTTGTATTTAGTCTGTCTAGCAGGAGATGCCAAAAGAACACCTTGTGCTTGGACTAGCAGGAGCATTTCCATAACAACTTGAAAGATGGAGGTAATTGTACCTGTCCCATCATGATCTTGTAAGACTTTACGGAGGAATAAGCACCAGAACCCCAGATATAGACCCATTGATCCTCTGTTAATCCCAACTCGGGCCCGGTGTACACCCTGGCGCGCGCGAAGGATGCGTTTATGGCTATACTGAAACTGTAGGTCCAGGAGTGTCTGTGCAAAAATTATGCTAAATGTAGAAGACACTAGAGACCAAACATGAGGCGCATGGTGAATCTACATAGGAATGTGGAAGCAAAGTGTACGTGTAGGTATGTTTGGTGCATAAACAACTGCTATCAAAAAGCTAACAGCAAAGGGACAATTTGTATGACTATGTAGCTAGCATGCAAATAGACAAAAATATGAGGCCAAAATGAATCTTGATACTGTCAGAGCAATCCTATCTCAAATGGAATTATAAAAGCCTACTAATTCAAAATTTTAAAACAGATAGCCAAAACAGCGGAATACAATAATTTGATGTGTTGGAGCAAAAAAAAAAGGAATCTCCTAGCCTACTAATTATGCATTTTACCAATACAAATTTTGCAACACAATTACTTGGTTTACAAAAAAAAAAGGCCCTCTCCATAGCATTGGTTTGGCTTTGCTCAAGGTAGACTGTGTTTTTACGAATAGATACACATGTTCTTAGTACCTAGTACTTAGTGTAACACCCTGGCTATGCAGAAGCCAAGATATTACCTAGAAGACTAATATACATCAACAATACGAAATAATTTCAACAATCTATCAACTAATAACATGTAAGAATCATCAAATTATAGAATGAACATAAGAATTGATTCAGAATTCAATAACATATCAAACTCTAATCACCTAATCATATCGAATCATCTATGAAAAACTTATCAATAGACTATACGAAAATCTTAGGCAATGAATAACTCAACATATCATAATGAAAGAGGACATCAACCACCAAACTCCAATTATTACAATCTAACATTTATCCAATAGAAGGTAATGACAAGTTCATCTAATTAAAGGTGATTAAAGCAATGTGAATGAAGTAATCCGTGACTATTCCCTCTCATGCGTGCTGTCTTCAATGTTTACTTAAAACAAATAAACACGGCAAGAATGAGTCCAAGACTCAGTAAGTACAACAAAACAATATGAACAATACTGAATAAGAACATATCAATCACATAATAGAACACAAATGTAGAATGGCTGAATAAGAACATAACATCATAGAATAGTACTCGAATGTGGAATGGATGAATAAGAACATATCAATCACAGAATAGAATTCGAATAAAGAATGGCAGAAACCATATGAATGAATGAAATACATGATCTCCACTTCTGCTTATACCGGTATAGTCGGTGAACACCCGTCAGTGTTCACTCATGCCCACATTATCAAAATGCGGGGATCCAAGGTCCGTATAAAGAATGTTTCATAACGGGGATCCAATTTGCCCACATTGGAATGGTGGGTCTTACATGTCCATACTGAAATTGATGGGTCTTTACATCCCACTCCCGTGAGTGAATCATGAACAATGTATGAATGAATGAATATATGAATTTGTAAGACGAAAACTCAAGAAGCATGATTCACATACATGGAACGAAACAGAAATCAATGAAACCTACTCACAGACTATAGTACTCAGTCATGGCATGAATATAAAATACTATGAACAACCAACAGCAGTACATTACACAATGTACTTGCCCATATTGGAATAATGGGACTTCACTACCCACTCTCGTGGCTGAACATGAAAGAAGGAACTATTGAATATATCGAACGTAGACATACTACCGAATAATCATGGTATATCAATTATGAAGGGAAACAAGAAATACCGGAATTACCCATTCCATATTCACCAATCAAGTGGAACAAACAACAATCAAGACAATTCAGTTGTACTTGCCTTTCGAACTGCGATGCGTTAGGAGGCAAGGACGAAGCCACTAATCTCGAACCCTCTCCTCCTACACAATTGAATTATTCAAATAAGAAACAACGTGAATAAGACGCTACTCGCAACGTTTAGTCGCATCTTTCTAAACCCAAGGTTCATATAATTGATCTATATATCCAATTTAACTGACAGTCTAGCAGGATGTTAAACTGGACAGCGGTACTAAAAAACATCATATCTTTTGCTCTGAGACTCGAAATGGAGTGATCTCAGATCCTATGGAAAGGTAACGAAAACCTTCACAATATTCTAGTTGGCTGAATCCTCCAATTCGGTCAAAAACCTAGGTTAACATTCAGGTGAATGTCTAATATAAAATTTGTCTAGCAGAACTAAACAGCAGTAAAGAAATAATCATAACTTTTGATTGGATTAACCAAAATCCAAGATTCTTGTCATTCTGGAAAGCTAAGAACATATCCATCAAAAGTCTAGTTGGCATGATACTCCAAAAAGGGTGTTCTTTAACAATCCTGAAAGCTGATGGAATTATCTACATAATTCGTTTTGGGCAATATTTCTGAATCAGCTCCTAACATAATCATATTTTAATAAACAAAGTGACTGTTAATTCCCGTCAGACTTCTAGGACCGCAGAGAAGAATTCATCATAACTTTTAAACCGTAACTCAGAATTGAGTGATCTTTGAGTCTACGAAAAGCTGAGAACAAATCGGAGATGGGATCCTCTAATTCGGACTCTAAACACATGAAAACAGTCACACAATAAACTGGACAGAATCTGATTTACTCGCAGCAGGACTTCGATCCACTAAACATAATCAAATTCGCATCTACTACGATCCAACCAACGAAGAACATCGATCGTTACCCTTGAAGAACCACAGGAGATTGCTGAATAATCCCCATGAGAACCCTTCTTCTCCTTTCCCCCTTCTTTTCTTCTTTGGCCGAAGCAACTTCAAGGCATTCCCTCCTTTCTTCACCTTGGCCGGCAGCTTGGGGCAGCACCAAAGGGGAGGAGGAGGAGGCGTCCAGGAGAGGGGATGGCATGGTGGCGCAGGGGAGGGGAGGAGGCAGGGCAGCGGCCAGGAAAGGGAGGAGATGGGGGTGGAGGCGCATGGGGGAAGAGGAGGGGGCCGGTTAGGGTTTAGGAGGTGGGGGAGGCGCCCCTCCCTCTTGGCCGGCCCAACATGGGCCTTTTGGGCCAATGCCCAAGCCCAGGTTGGCGATTCTTTGCAGAAAAACCCTTCTCAATTGATTATTCTCTCTTTTCTTTATTGCATTTGCTAACGAATATTGAATAAATTCCCTCTCCGAATAATATTCTCCCTAATTGATATCCGGGGTATTACACTTAGAACTAATTATAGAACTAAACTGCATCATCAAGGTAGAAAATTGGTCGACGTACGTATTATTTCTTTCATTATCCCCTACAGAAGGGCTCCTAGATAATAGAAGCATATAATTTTATTGTACTAACAGATCTCTAATGAAGTTTCAGGTTTTTATTCAAAATTAACTGAAACATTTACCAAACCCAACCCAAACGGGGAAAAAAGTAAGTGGTAACTCTAATCGTTAAAACAAAACAACTATTCTAAAAAAGCAAGTGTTTGTGAGCCCAAATGTTCTGTATGATAGCTGCAGCATAAATAATGAAATGAGTATCTTTGATGATTTTATTGAATGAAATCCACCTAAGGTTGGTAAACTTACAAAAAGATATATTGCTATGGCAAGCATGAAGTTAGACAATGGATAATCTGGTATGAAAGATAGAAGCCATTTTGGCTGCCCATTTGGCATGCTAGACCTGTAAAAAAGTTTCAACACTGAAAAAAGACACAGATATCTTGCAATTGCAATCAGAGAACACCATAAATGAAAGTGTGGAGAATGACAACAATCCTACATGCACTTCACAGTCAAATGAAACCAAAACAAGTTTTGATATATAGTCTTGTCAAGAAATCTCCATTTCCCATAGTTTTCATAAATTCTTTTTTTTTTCTGTTTGAAGGTAGAAACATGTTATTCTCATGTTTCACAATGATACCGTAGTTGCTGTGAACGGTTGCAGAGTAAGAAACCCTCTATTGTTGGGAAAGCAACAACTCTAATTTGTTGTGAACGTTGAACAATACCATTTGGCAAAGCAAGAAACCTTCTATTGTTGGCCAATGACATAATGTGTAACACTAAGTAGGGATAGAAGCTCAGCCGTGATAGTTGCCATTTTGTCTAATATTTAGTGGAACTATTCAGGTCAGAATCCCTCACTCAAAAAAATATATCAACTAATGGTTTTGTTGGCCAGGAATAGCTGAACTTTCCTCAAGAAGCTACCAATTTGTTCAGTGTAAGAGAAAACAGAAACTCAGAAAAGTATTTGGACATAATATTTGATGCATACCAATGGATACGCTTGTAAAGCTAAGTTCTCACATAGTACTAACACTAAAACAGTTGAATCATTTTTTATTTTCATTCTTGAATCTTGACCTTATATTTAACATGGTATAGGATACTCATGACTACTGGTCTGGAAGTACATCCACTCATTATAAAAAAAATAGTAACATATGCTGAAACAACTCGGTCCATACCTGAGCCAAATGTGGACCTGAGAAATATAAGTCTCTAGTGTGATCTTGCCAAGCCAACTATAAAAAATATTAATCTCTTAGAAAAGGAGAAAACAAAGGAATAGAAAGCAAACACTTGAACCATCAATGTAGGGTGCTACAAATTTAGATGGTAAAGAGAAAAGAGCCAAAGAGGCATTCCTCAGCTGCTGGGTACAATTGCGTAGACATATATAAACACTATGGAAAATAAGGTGCTATGTGAACTGCATCGAAACGAATTTCTACCGCGTGCCATATTGATAATGACAACATTTTTTTACACGTACGTGATAAGAATCCATGACGTGTAGGGATGGTACTTGTTGTATGTAATTTTGTCTGGCTTGTAGATATATTCATACCATAAATAACCAGCCTACAAGAAAAAATAGAAGCCCTAGTTAGTACAACATTTCAGGCTAATACAACACTGTTGACTTAAAAAGAAACTCAACCTAGTTGGTACAACAACCAAGGTAGTACAACATCTTGACATAAATAGAAAGTCAGTGCATTGGTAAAAAATGGTCATGCAACTTACCATTAAGGAAATAGTCACAATGGTTCCCTTGATCGACAATCTAACCTTATGGTTCCCTTGATCGACAATCTAACCTTAGTCTCAGATAATTAGATCCTTCCAGCTTCTCCATTCGTCTTTCAACCTGTTCAGAATAGATGGTTCTATATTAGATTAACATAAGATAAACAAAAAAGAACAAACACTTAAAATATAAGCATAATGCTTAAGTTTATGTGCCATCAATACTATTTATATAGAGAGAGATTCCAGAGGAAGAAAAGTACGAAAAGAACTCAGAATATGTACTAATCATGCATGCAGTTTGAAAGGGAGGGAAATATAGATCCATACCAAGTATTGAAAAATGATAAAGGTGACTACTAGAACCATATAATTATAGAATTGAATGTAATTATGTTATCATTCAAGCCATCCATAAAACCTAAAACACAGACATATATGTGCACGAGAGGACTTTATTCAATAAATACTCATTGTGTGTAGAAAAACCAACGTTGTTATCCAGTCATCTATTAGCTTTCTGTATTGCAATAGCAAGAGCTTGTGAGAATCCACCTAGTGAATGAACCAATCCCCTCGAAGCCGCATGTTGACCGCTCCACGCCTGACCTTCTGCAACAGTCTCCATATGATCAACCTAATGGCACAAAAACTTAGGACATGCCTATTGAAATATGAATTGTGTTTAGCATCTGAGATCAATCCTTACACTCATTGAGTGTGACATGGCTCCTTTATGTCGAAACAATGCATAAGAATTATGTGCCAACTTTTCAAAAAGTCATTCTTCAAGATTGGCTTAGATAGAACAAACGCGAAGTAGAAACTGAATTAGAATCCATGCAGAACATATTCTAGGAACATTAGATATTCCAAGGCTTGAAGTAGCAAATGGCAAGGTAAGTCTTCGATATTTTGGATTTAACGCACCCAGTTGATTACAAAAGAGGGCGATTCCATACACGTAATACCGACAACTGCCAAGGTTCTATACCAAGAAAAAGCTGCATAAGATTCTGGCAAATTTTGGCATTTCATCCATGTAAGAGAAATTCTGCCTTTTATTTCAAAGAAAGGAATCCTAACTTTTTTGTGAGAACCAGAAAAAGCCCACCCTTTAAGATGTCAAAATCAAAACAGTTAGGTATCAGAGTTTGCAACTTTACAATGACTATATTCTTCTAAACTCGCAGTTCCCATCACTGTGTAAACCAAGAGACGACCGCCAAAACAATTTGAAGGAAAACTCAAATTTCGAGCCAAACCAATCCAATCCAATCCAAATTGTGGCATAAAACCTTACAAACTAACAATAATTCCTAATGGCACACGCCCCATGGAACAACAACACGAACGACCTCATCTTTGCAGAGCGACATTAAAGATCTCCAACCTAACAATCCAATTATGTTAGAACGGATGATTGGTTGATTAATGGCTAAACGGATCAAACGAACAACACACGAATCAAACGGTCCTTGAGCAGAACAAACCTAACGGTCCAATTACGCTAGAATGGATGATTGGTTGATTAATGGCTAAACAGATCAAACTCAAATTTTGAGCCAAACCAATCATCCAATCCGAATTGTGGCATAAAACGTTGCAAACTAATAATAATTCCTAATGGCACACGTCCCATGGAACAACAGCACAAACGACCTCATTTTTGTAGAGCGACATTAAAGATCTCCAACCTAACAGTCCAATTATGTTAGAACAGATGATTGGTTGATTAATGGCTAAATGGATCAAACGAACAACACACTAATCAAATGGTCCTTGAGTAGAACAAACTCCCAAATTGAGCAAAATGAGCAAGCAGAAACAACTCCCAAATTTACCAGATCAATAATTAATGAACTAAAAAATGAGGTTGAGCAGAATGGGCAAGCGAAGAAGTTGAGCATGTACGGTGAAGTGGGCAAGGTTGACGATGGTCCATGTGGCACTGAGGGAGCAGCCGGAGATGGAGAGGACGAGGAGCCAGGTGAAGAAGAGGAGCAGGATGTAGGTGGTCCAAACACTGGGGTACATGAACCACTCTGTGCTCTTGTTCATGTCAACCAGCGACGGCGCGTCCCTCTCCGCCACATCTCGACCTGTCGACGACGATGACAATGACACACAGCAGGCTGCGGCTGAACCATCGGATATTGGGGATGGGGGCGTAGGAGAGGAGGGATGGCAGAAGACAGTAGAGGAAAGGAGAAGCGCGTGAGCAGATGACGACGTGGGGAGGAGGTGGTGTGGTAGCGCGGTGGACCTTCTTGGGGTGGGATCTAGTGGCCTTGGCCACTACTGAAGCGCGCAAGGGGCATGGCGAAGGACCGATGTCTAGGTGGGGAGGGAGTGGCGGCGCGAGCGGAGAGGGGTGGCAGGGGAGGGGAGGCGGCAGGGGGGTAGGGGGAGGCGAAGTGGCATCGGGGGAGGCAGAGCCAGGAGGAGGCAGGGACGGAGTGGGAGGCGAGGGAGGCTAATGGGAGCACGACTCGGGGCGTGAGGAGAAAGGCGTTTCTGACATTAGGGTTTCTCAAGACCTGATCGGACGGGCACAAGTGAACCCGACGCGATCGGACGATGGATCCATGTGACGACTCACCAGTGATGATATACGGCAAGGGTCTGGGAGGACCATTTTTTTTTGAGCTGCGGTACTTCCCGAGGGAGGTCTTCTAGGACCTCCCAGGAGGTCTTCAAGACCTCCTAGAGGTCTTGGCCAACAACCAGCCGGGTCCACCAGGACCTCCCAGGAGGTCTTCAAGACCTCCTGGAGGTCGTGGCCAACATCCAGCCGGTGACACCTCGAGGTATATCATCAGGGAGGTCCGACAGAATCTCGCAGGCTAAGTCCCGTAGGACCTCCTGGAGGTCCTGCCCCTGCACCGAGCTAGTCCCAGAATGTAATGGCTAGCTCAAGACAGTCTAACACAAGTGTAATCAAATCCATACACAAGCTAAGAGGAGCAGGAGACAAAACAATAAATATATATTAAAGACCAAACCGGCCAAGCTTCTTACAGTAGCTTGCCTCAAGGGCTACAACCACAGAGCAAGAATAGCGGAAGGCAAAACGTCGAGGTAGGTCCAACCGATCAGCCCATCGGCTGCTCAGTGGAGGGCGTCCCTTAGGTCGCAAGGTCTCCAAAGACCTCTACTTCACTGAGCTTTGAGCTCCCTGGAACTTCCTGCAGCTGCTGATCAAAACAGAGGGCAAAAGCCATGAGTACATTGAATGTACTCAGCAAGCCGTGGGGAGTGTATGCAATAAATAATTATGCAAGGCTTGCCAAAAGAGAGCTGTATGGTTAGTTGCACAAAGCAGTATTGGACAATAAGTAATAAGTAGATTGAAAAGCTCAAGTTAAAACATTAGTACATAGATACATTTGATTTCAAAAGAGGCTGTGAGCACCCACTCACATCCAAAGCCACCCTGGAGCACCCACTCCAGGACTACCAAAGCCAACCGTGGGAGGTCTGGTCACACCCATGACCAGGACCTCAACCACGCCACTCTGGAGCACCCACTCCAGAGCTCCACAACCAGCCCCTGGACCACCTAGTGAGCCAGCCATGACCCCTCTGGAGCCGGCCAAGGTCTCTTCAAGGCAAAGCCATGACCTCTCACAAAAGTGTCCAGGAAGCACAAGTTCACAAAGCTACCCCTTGCACCATTTTCACTAGGCATGTCCATAACCAAGGACTTGGCTATTCGAATAGATTTTGCACTCTGCAGAGGTGTACAACTTTACCCACAATTCACGGTCTCTCTAGCGGGACGGGTTCCGGTCACCCTTGCTCACTTCCGAAGGTGAGCAGTCTAGAGAGCGCGGCAAGGCCTTTACAAAGCTTTGAACTGGCTCGGAGCTGCCCGCTAAGGTTTCGCAATTCCCCCCTTTGGTCTAGAAGTCCACAAGGTTATGGGGTGCCCCCTCTTGCGCCAACGAATCACACGCTCAACCACAACAGCCCCAAGCCATCTCATTGCTAATTATTCAGCCCAAACCATCCCCATAAAATGATCTTGTGGTTGCACTGATTGGCCCAGATCAACAGAACACAAAGTTAAGTCCTTAATTGTGCTAAGGCAAGACTTCCTCATCCCCAAAATGAAGCATCCACTACTCACTTCCTGCCTTCTTGCCTCAGCAAAACATTTTGTAATTAACCCTGCCAAAAGACCACCCAGTCTTGGCACAACAAATTATTAGGGTGATCTCGCACCACAATCAACACAACTTAGGCATCCTGCCATAGTCGCTATGATGGCACCGACCACAGATTCCATAATTCATTAGTCAAGATTATTAAAGATGAGGCATGATTCACCAACCCACGATTCTAAAAGCAAGGCTAAGCATTAAGAATACGGTCCCAATGTTGGCAATAACAAGAAATACCAACTAGAGTATCCATCCTAAGGTGTCCAAAGAGTTCATGTCAACATGTCCAGTTCAAGTATACAAAGGAGGCATAATGTCAAGTAGGAGGATAGCTACTGCCCAAAACGGTTCTATAAAGATAGCCATGCAAGTTTAATAAATCAAAATAGCTTTGCAAAGTGGGATCAAGATGATCAAGGTCCACGACTTGCCTCTGTTGGAGAAAGGAAAAACTTCGGTTGATGGAGTTTGATTCACGAGCTTCTCAACGATCAACCGAGATCTACACGTTCGCAAAAGAAACCAAGTAAGCAAAAGAAACTCCAAGAAAACCAACAGAACTTACTTGAAACCAAAAGAGAAGAGGAGGTCCACAAGGAGGAGGAGGTCCGAGAGGAAGGAATCCCACGGGAGGGAGGTCCAACGAGTGAAGGGCTTGGACTCAAGGAGGTCCGAACCAGAGGAGCTTGGAGAGCTCCTCAAAACCGAAAGAGCTAGGAGCAGAGGTCGAAATGAAGAACAAGGAGGCAGTGGGTGTCCTTGGAGCTCTATTTAAAGGAAATGGAAATAGAAGCACTGTAAACAGAAGGTGACCAAATTCAATGTATTGGTACAAAGGCACACTGCCACAAGGTACGAAAAGAGATAAAGAAAACAAGGGATGTGACAAAAAGTAGAAAAGAGTACAAAGGTAGGTGGCAGCATTTAATGTGACTCAATCCACATCAAATGCACTTAAGACTGCCAAAGGAGCCAGTCAAAAGGTGCACAGACTAGCCAAAGGGCATGGTCCACGGTCCAAAGAGGAGATCCAAGGAGGAGGTCTAACGAGGAGGTCCTGCGAGGAGGTCCAACGAGGAGGTCCTGCGAGGAGGTCCAAGGAGGAGGTCCAACGAGGAGGTCCTACGAGGAGATCGTGAAGACAAGGAAGTCTAGAGGAGGTCCTGAAGACAAACACAGAGATCTTTGAGGACAGAAGGTCCTAAAGACCACAAGGAGGTCTAAGGACAGGAGGTGAAAAGAGACACGGGAGGTTTAAACCACAAAGGTCTAAACACAAAAGAGGAGATCTGAACCTAAGGGAGGTCTAAACACAACACAGGGAGGTCTGAACCTAAAGGAGGTCCAAAAGCAACAGGGAGGTCTAGACCACAAAGGTCTAAACACAAAAGAGGAGGTCTAGACCACAAAGGTCTAAACACAAAAGAGGAGGTCTGAACCTAAGGGAGGTCCGAACCTAAAGGATGTCCAAACACAACACAGGGAGGTCTGAACCTAAAGGAGGTCCAAACACAACACAGGTAGGTCTGAACCTAAAGGAGGTCCAAACGCAACAGGGAGGTCTAGACCACAAAGGTCTAAACACAAAAGAGGAGGTCTAGACCACAAAGGTCTAAACACAAAAGAGGTCCCATGGACAAGAGGTCCAAAAGACTAACGATATCTCGGACCTCAAAGGAGATCAAACCACAAGCAGATCTAGACCCTAAGGAGGTCTAGATCACAAAAAACTAGACCTCAAAAGAGGTCCAAAGCACAAGGGTAGGGCGCTTGAAGAGGCCCTAAGAGCTAAGAGGTCCTGATGGTCAAAATCTCCAAAAGGGAAAATTCGACGCCAAGATCTCAAAAGAGGAGGACCTGATCGGTTAAGATTTAAAAGGTAACGAGGAGGTCGACACTCGGATCTCAAAGGGAGGTCCGATAGCCAAGATCTCAAACAAAGGGAAGTCTGACGATTAGATTTCCAAAGGGGAGATCCGACGGTCAAGATCTCAAGCCAAGGGAGGTCCACGGAGACAAGGATATGCGGGGAAAGGCTGAGGCCATTAGTTCAAGATCGGATGGCGCAAAACTAAGGGGCCGCCTGGACCGAGCGAACGGGTCAACGAAACCAGGCCGTCCGATTCAGATCGGACAAGCCGAGAAAAGTAAGGGCGTTCGGACCAAGCGAACAGTTCAACGAGATCGGGCCATCCAAATAGTATCGAACGGTCCTTAGGTGATGAGGGCAAAGCCTCAAGCGGTACGACCGCAAGAGCCAACGGTGGGTCCAAGTGCTAGGGAGGTCTTAGACCTAAGGAGGTCTGGACCTTTAGATCCAACAGAGGAAGGATCTGGACGGCTAAGTGTGGATATCATGGGGATATGCCCATGATCTTAGGATGATGAAACAATTGGCAATGTGGCTTTTGGTTTGAAGTTTCATGTGTTTTCGACAAAGTTTCAGATCTGTCAGGTCAGCGGCGGTCTGACCGGCTTTTGTGCTGAATGTTGATATAAGTGGTGAATTGTTTATGGGATAGGTCATATCCATGTTGATAATGCATATGTGTTGCATACTGCATGTTTTGCCTAACGTGGGTCAAGTTGTGAAGAACTTGTTCCCGGATTCGTGTTTGCTTGTCTATTGCTATGCAGGTGGCTTGCAGGTCAATGACGGTCAACGGCGAGGAGGATCGGGACTAAGCTTGGAGAGCTGAGGTCCAGAACGATCAAGAATGCCGGGTGAGGTCAGGTGACTCAAGCATGGCGCAGAATGGATGAGGATGACCGAATGGGCGGTTCGGTGCGACTGGTTGGATCAAGCGGCGCGGGAGTCGTTGCAAGTGCTCAGTGGTGCCGGTGGGATCCGGACGGGAGAGACTTGACGACATGGAGCCGTTGATCAACCTACACGTGGCGAAGCAGGCGATTGCTTTAACTGGATTGGACTCGGTCTTTTGGAAAGGATCGAGAAGGAGTATTTTCGTAATTTTACCAAATACCATCTTGGTGACCTTTTGACTAAGCCGCAGCGCGGGTCAGCGCATGGTGAAGCGGTTTAGATCAATCGATGATGAAGACGGCGCTTTGAGATGCGTGCGTGTGTGTTCCGTTGATGTTGGGCCTTAACGGAAGCCCGTTAGGTTTTTAGGGTTAAGGTTGCCCTATAAAAGGAACTGTAGATGGAATATTCCAAGTGGGCTGCTTTTGGAGATTAGGGCAGCCACTGGTGAATAGGGCTGTTAAGAAAAAAATGGGATTGCTTTTTGAGGAGTGGCGGCGTCCCGCTGCCTGGAGAAAAAGATAGAAACTGCATCGGTGGTGGCGGCATTGTTTTACGGAGTTTGGCGCTTTGTAGAGTCTTTGTAACATCCCAAATGTATAATTAGGGTTTGTTCAAGTATAATTATATGTGTAGAAATTAAAACTTTTTCTCACATCTTGAAAACCCTAATCTCTCATGTAATTCTTGTCCAAGAGTTGTGTAATCCAAAAACACAAAGCTCGGTTGACCAAAAGTCAAACTCATTTTCCAATTGTCTAAATCTTGTGCCAAACATTTGGAAATATTTTTCCTTGGTCCTAAAACTGATGTGGGGCCCTCTGAAAAATATCACAAGTTGTAAAACTTGTTTGATAAATTTTGGAGGTAAAACAAATCCTTGAACAACCTTCATGAATTTCCTGAGAAAAATGCATTGCATAATAACCTCTGGAAATTTTATGCAAGGTTAATCTCATGTCAGCAAGCTCCAGTTAAAATTTCATAAATTTTGGAGCTCAATTGCTATTCCAAACAACCTGCAAAATCTCAGCTATTGAAATTGAATTTAAAAGCTTGATCTTGTTCCTTGGGCTAGCCACTTTCCCAAAGTTTGGTCCATTAACCTTTTCTCCACAGCTCGTCAGACCTCCTCTCCACCTTGATCAGGTCGTGGCCGTTGGATTAACATCCAACCGCCACGACCTCCTCCTCACCTAACGCAGCCAAGTCCTCCCGCTCACATGAGGTCATCGCCTTGGATCAACGATCCATGGCCATGACCTCCCCTCGCGCTCAAACTACTCAGACCTCCCCTTTTGCACTCACTTGAGGTCGTAGCCGTTGGATCCAATCCAAAGGCCACGACCTCCTCTGCAAACCATCGCTGCGTGGATCTTCCACCTTGTTGAGGTCATCGCCCTTGGATCAAAAATCCATGGCCATGACCTCCCCTCACTGTTAGACTAAGCAAACCTCCCACCTAACCGAGGTCATAGCCGTTGGATCAGATCCAACAGCCCACGACCTCCTCCCCTCAAAATATCCAGCGCTCACAACCTCCCCCATCTCATGTTGCGCACCGTTGGATCAAAAATCCAAAGTTCCTGACCTCCCTTGCCTTTTGCATAGCGTCTCGAGACCTCCCTCGCCCTCTCATCACCATTAGATCTTAATCGATGGCCATAACCTCTTGTGCGCTCTGGCGTAGTGCTAAGACCTCCCCTTTGGTTGTGCGCCCTTGGATTTAAATCCAAAGGCCATGACCTCCCCTCTTGTTCTTAAGTTAGGTAATGCGGTTAAGACCTCACAGAGGTCCGCACTGCTGATTGAAATCAACGCCTTGGACCTCTGTCCCTTTTTCCGCGTCGCGTTCATGATGGAAATCGGAGGGTCACGACCTCCCGGCCAGATCAATGGGTGTGATCTCCTCCTTCTCCTTTTAAAAACTTACTGTTTGATTTAGATCCGAGGGTCACGACCTCCCCTCATTTCTAATCGGACGGTGGTGGCAACTCTGTTCTTCTCCTAGCTCTGGCCAGCGTGCGCCATGGCGATGGAGGAGGCGTGATATGTCTTGTCCCAGCGGCTCTTTGCTGCAGGCATTTAATGCGGTCGATGCTTTTACCCCCAAAGTCATTTGTCTGGGCTGCTCTGTCACCTCCATGTCCTGTCCAAGCCATGGACCGAGCCATGGGCTAAACTCACCATGAGCTTAACCCTAGCTCATGACCCTTTCTCCTCGGGCTATAATACCTCCCCATTGTTTTCCTTGGCTTCTTTTCCACCATTCACCATTTGCTCTCGATTCTGTGGAGCTCAAACCACCCAAACCTCCTTGGCCGCCATCGATGCCCTTGGAGCTCCTCGGTGGCTCAGTGCTCCCGTGGCTTTTCCTCTCCGTCTCTTTGCTTCAATCTAAGCCACTACCCTCTGTGACCAAAAGCCCTAACTTATTTGGTTGGGACATTTTCAGAGAGGCCTAACTTGGAGCTTGGAGCTTGGAGTTGGCCGTGGAGCAACCCTTCTTCCCCAACTCGGGTCCTCCACGTCCCCAACCTCCTCAGCACCTCCGCGACCTCCAGGTAACCCTCCTGGTAGTCCCGTAGATGCTGGCACCCGCGTGTATGTTGTTGCGGAGCTTTTCTTGGGCACACGCTTGGATGTCTGTTGCGGAGCTCATTATCGCTGTTTGTGTTTTGGCCGTGTGTTTTTGCTTGCGCCAATCTTGACTCGTCGCCGTTCAGGCCACCCCCGGCAGGAATGGTCTGGCGTGTCGCAAGAACACTATTGCGCTGCGTTGGTGCCTTGGATGGCGCCGAGGTCCTCATCGCCCGGCGACAAGCCTTGGGAGCCTCTCGGGGTTTTGTCGGACGACAATGGCACGTGCCATTGTCGTTAGGACAAAGATCTCCCCCTTAAATCGATCATCATTGCTTATCATTGGTAAACTCGGGTCAGCCTTTAATGCCTTGTTTTCTGTCCCTTGTTGTGCAATTAAGGCCGCGCGCTTAGCCTCCCCGCGCGCGTGCATCTCTGGGACCTCTTTGCCAAAGGATCACCCCGTGGACTTTTGGCAAAGACCTCCCAAAGACCTCCTCGGGGTCCTCTTTGCAAAGACCACCCTGGTCTTTTGTAGGGACAACCCCTGGCCCTCCTCCTTGCGATCTTGACCGCTAGGACCTCCTTGTGGGAGATCTTAGCCGTTGAGGTCCTCCTGTGTTGATCTCCACCGTGTAGGACCTCCCGAGGTCCTCTTAACCTTGTGGACCTCCTCGGGTAAATCTTAGCCGCCCAGACCTCCCAGTGGAAATCTGAGCCGCTTAGGACCTCCTTTGTTAGATCTTGGCCGTTCGGGACCACCCCAAGTGGATCTGAACCGCCCAGACCTCTTTGTTGTTGTCTTGACCGTTAAGGTCCTCCACGGGACAATCTAGGCCATTAAGGTCCTCCTTGGAAAATCTGGACCGTCTAGGACCTCCCTCGAGAGGTCTTAACGATGTAGATCTTCCTTGGGGAGATCTTGATAGTTTAGATCTTCCTTTGGAAGATCTCAGCCGTCCAGGACCTCCTTCGTTTGATCTGGACCGTCCCGGTCCTCTCTCTTGTGTTGTGGTTCGTTGGATGCGGTATCAGCGGCCACGACCTCCCCTATTGCTTGCTGCGGCGTGGCGGGGAGGACATGGACCGTTGGATCCAAGATCAGCGGCCCGTGTTCTCTAGACTTCTTGTGAGCGTCGCGCGTTTTCCTCTGGAGGTCTTGGGCGTTTGATTTAGATCAGCGGTTCACGTCCTCCCCCTCTCTTTTGGTTTTAGAAATTCCAGTGAACTCTTATTTATAAACTGAAAAAGGTATGAACTTCAAAATATCATAACTAATTCATTCTAAATCCAAATGAAGTCATTTAAATTGTGTTAGCTCTGTCTTGAACTTGACTTTAATCCAAAAATGATTGTAAGTTGAGTTCAGCTCCAGAGCACAGTTTTGCCATTAGATTTTAAAACTCACTTTAAATATACACTCAAATTAATGCTTAACTTGTAAAATACATAACTAATGCTCTGTAGATTATTTTTGAGTGAATCCAACTTTGTTGGTTTCCTCTATTAATGAACTTACTATGAAAATTAGTTTTGAGCTCGTTGCTGTTATAAAAATGAGGACTTGTGCATTATAATTTTGTTCAAGTTCTTGTTTTTGAGAAATTGTAGAAAGTGCATCATAGCTCCAAATGGGATGAACTCAATTGTGTTATTCATCTCATGAGGTGCTGGTTTTACAGTAAAAATTTTAGCTTCACTTCTTTTCTAGAAAATGTTGCCTCATAATTAAATTAGTGAATAGTAGCAGTTTGGTATTTTTAGGGCTGAGCAGAATTGTTTTGCTCATATCTTTTGCATTGAGAATCCCAATCCATTGGTTCTTGTTGCTAAATTCCCTAAAAATCATCCTCTTGCTGCTGTAGAAAATTCAGAGTGTTTGGAGTTTGTTTGCTGTGTTGTCCTTGTTGTTTTCGTCGTTCTTATCGAATCTTTTCGTCTTTTCGATTAGGTGCCGACGAGTGTATTGATTCCATGAGCGATCCTCAGCAACAAATTGGCCAGCAACAGCAAGGCAAGCAGTTTGATCATTTCCATCATTGTCCCATTACTTTAAAGTCTAATATTTTGTTTAACTTGTATGTATGCATGCTTTTGTGTCAAAGTATTTTATCGTTTAGAGGTAGCTATTCCTATTGCATAGTTGCCCCTAAATTGTTACCCCTGCCACAAACCATAAGTTACTAATATCGCTGGTGAATTAGAGCCCGGTGATTTAATTATGCTCTTTTATTGCTTTTACGGTGTCATGCTTAGCAATGCTTAGATAACGGTAGAAATGGGCGGTTATCGACATTATGTCGATAACCTTGATCACCTAAAAACTATCATTCCATTATGTCCCTTGTATGATTTGTAAACAAATAAAAATGAAAACTATTTGGACTTGGGCATATTGGATGGGTGGTGTGGTTTTGGAATGTGGTAGTATGCTGAGTCATTAAGGACCGAGTTACTTGCGCCACCGTTACGAGCAATGTTGCGTGCTAACCACACGAGGGCATATGGAACCCTCTTGACTAAGTACTTTGGGCGGTGTTAATTGGGGTCGCTCGGTTGGTGTGTTTTTAAAGATAAAATGTGTGTGTGATGTGGGAGGGAGCATTAGCTTCCGGCAGGTTGTGTGATGTCTCCTTCTCCCGTGGGTTGTGCGACTCGAATTAGCATTGTCCATTGGAAATGTCTCGTAGGACTTAGCCGTGCGGCATACCAAAGGTAGTGTGCCTAAAGGAAAGGCGGTCGGCGTGTGGGTACATTGGTACACCCTGCGGGGTTAAAACTATTGAATAGCCTCGTCCTAGGTTATGGACACGCTCGGAAACGCCCCGTGAGAACTAGACTACAACCTTTAATTAAAACTTGACATGGTTGGTATGAATGGATGTTCATACTATTGTTGTGGTGACTATTGGGTTAGTCACTTCGAGTTGTTCTTGTTGTTGTTATTATTATTGTCTCGTTGTTATTTCAACAATTAAAATGCTTTGTCAAATTGCCTTCAATCTATTATATTATTGCAAATGAAACTTGCTTTATGCTAAAATGAGTCCAAAGCCTCATCCACTTAAATAAAGCTTGCATGTAGCTATTTATAGTTCTGTTATCTCACACGTAAGTCTTGCGGAGTACTTTATGTACTCATCGCCGTGGTTGTGGCATTTTGTGGCTTTTGTTGCAGAGGAAGGAGGTGAGCCCCTAGGGCTTCACTCTTGCGAGATGTGCTTCGGGTTTGACGACTAGCTTGGCGGTCCGGTTAGTTGCCTTGTGGGTAAAGGCACACTAATTGGCTTTTGTTATGGCCATCTTATGGCACTTTTGCTTCCGCTGTTTATTTAGTTTTGTATTTGTTATTTGGCCAGAAGGCCCCTCTTTTGTAATAGCCTATTCCTTTATTAGTATTACCTTCTGGTTTGTTGCTTATGTACTATGTGTTGTATGGAATTGATACATTCTTTTGTTGTGAGGTATGTATACTGCATTCTGGGGAGTATACATCTCTCGAGACTGGGTTTATTTGGTTGATAATACTAGGGTCAATTGGATGACTAAGTATTATGAGCTTAATAAAATCCGGGTGCTCACAAGTGCAGAGAGAAAAGTGAGGCCGGCGGCTTGATGAATTGACTGCTCTTTCTTTGTGCAAAGCAGCTTGAATCATTTTGATCTGTTTTTATTAATGGTCATTTCTTGGTGTTGAGTTTTTGTTGGCTGCCTCTTGATCGACTCCTCGTACTGCTTGGATTTGATTTTTTCGCCTGTGTTGAGTAGCCACTGGGGTTGGCGCTTCGAGAGCGAGTGTGCTTTTACAGCCTGTGTGGCGTGCCCTGAAGAAATCGCAGATGGCGGCGGCTTGTAGTGTGAGTTTTTGGTCGGTTTGATATTTCGGCTCTGTCTTGTGTTGAGCCCACAAAAAACCGGTTTAGCGGCGCCAGAAGAATTGAAGAGCTTGGTGGCAGCTCAGTAATTGATTTTTGCCTCTTGTCTCTTGCGTGTATCTGGAGAGTGACGGCTTGTAGAGCCCTGTGGCGGGTGGCGCCTGTAGTGCTCCCTCAGAAATTCAGGAGCGGCGGCAGCTTAGCAGGTTGCTGTTTTGTTTTTTTTATTAGCCTGTGCTGCCATTCCGATTCATCTGTATCTTTGGATGCTCATTGGTTTGCTACTGCTTTGAGCCCTCTGGTAGCTTAGCAGAATCAGGAGATCTTGGCTTGCGGCGGTGGTGTACAGCCCACAAAAATCGATAGACAAAAATGTGGTGCGGTGGCCTATTTTCCCGAAGAGAACAGAAGCTCTAGGCTGCGGCTTGTTCTGTGTGTGTAGCAGTGCGCCGATAGGAATTAGGGGGAGCGCCTGCAGGAATTAGTACTAGCACCCTGATAGAAAATAGGTCTTTGTCTTGCTTTGTAGTATACAGTAAAACCAGGGGTTGTGACAAAGAGCTTTTGATTTTGATTGATCGTTGTTGTACAGAGTGCTTGGATTGTCCCTTTGGTTTGTGATCGGATCGATCGTAGGTCATTCACGCAGCTCTTTGGTGATCACCATCCGCACCATCGGTTTGTGGAGCACAAAGTTTTTGCTTTGAGTTGATTGAATGACTTCTTAATCAAGATTTTGCGCTTACGCTTTTGAGTTTAGTTTAAGTGTGGCTCATGATGTAAGAGATCTAGTATTTTGTTTCTTTGTGCAATTTTGCTTGTCGGCTCGGCTCGTTGTGTTACGATGTTGGACATCTGTGTGGGCTCTGACTATGTGCGTGTCGCGTCTTGGTCTTGAGTAGTTTGTAGTCTTTTACTTAGGGGTTTGATCGAATTCAACACAGATTATCCACTGTGCTCAGATCTGATCTTCATAGCTTTTATAGCTATTGGAGTGAAAATAGTGTTGAGTTGATCGAGGTGAAAAATAGAGAAAGCGTCTATTCACCCCCCCCTCTAGTCGCCTTTCCGGTCCAACAATAGGTATCAGAGCCAAGTTTGCTCTTTTGTGATCTTTACTGATCTTTGAGCATGGCGACAGATATGAGGACTTGTGAGCGCTTCCTTGCTTCTTGTCGTGGTTCTTTTACCAATGGTGTTGGTCGGAACAAGATATTTGAATGTATGATAAGTCTAATGGCGATGGAGGAGGATTTCTCCTGTGATATTTGTGACGAATCCTTTTGTTTTGATTGTTCTAGTTTGTGGATGAGTCACTTTTGGGCAGGAGAAAGAAGCCCAGTGACATATGCACAGCAGCTTTTGAGGATGAACATGATGGAGAGGATTTTGATGATGAGCCTTTTGATGATTCTTCCGAGGACGATCCTCTACTCAAGCTAAGCAAGGTGAGCAAAGAAAAACTCATTGATGGCTTGATTTCATATGAATATAAATTGTATGCTCTTAGGAAGAAAATGAAATTGCTAAAAAGAGAAAAGAATGATTTGTCTCATGAGCTTGCCGAATTGAAAACCTCCATGAATGCTTATGATTCATTGCATGTAGACATGGAGAACCTGAATAACTCTTTTGCATACCTAAAAGCTAAAAATGAATTATTGAAATCAAATGCTTCTATGCCATGTGATTCTTGTGTAGGCATGCTTGCTAAAATTGAGAAGCTTAAATTGACTAATTCCATGCATCTTGAGCAATTAGAAAATGCTAGGGCTGAGATTATTGAAATTGAAGCTAGGCCTTGTAGCATATGCTTTGAATATGAAAAATTGCTTAACGATGGTTTAGTCTCTTGCAAGAATTGTGCTTGTTTAGAAACTGAAATTGATGCTTTGAACTGCATGCTTAATTCAAATGCATCATTAATTTCTTGCACATCTTGCATTTCTTTGAAAAGCAAAATTGAGTCTTTGCGCGATGATATGAGCGCCAAATCTTGTGACTCTTGTATTTGCCTTCACTCCGAGATTGATGTTTTTAAGATTTCTCTTGCGTCTTTGCATTCGGAGTTGGAGTCTTCTTGTGCTAAATGTGAGTCACTTGATGTTGGTCTTTGTGGTATCACTTTGGATAGCTCTTCTTTGGTGAGTTCGACTCTTTCGGAATCTTCTTGTGTTGTCCAACGGATTTCAAAAGACAAATGTGCTTCTTTCTCAAATGGTACTAAATCTTCAAAAAGGAAGTACCATTGCACATTTTGTAAGAAGAATGGACACACTCTTGGGTTTTGCTTTCGCCGTTTGAAACATGAGCGTCGAGTGCGTCGTCGTACCTCTAGGAACACACATAGCCTTTCTCATGGCATGTGTGGGTCTAGTGTCGATACGAGGACGAGTCATGATGCTAGTTCTTCCAGGACTTCTTCTTTGAGCCATAATGGTGCTTCGTCCTCTCGGACCGTGTCTACTAGTAGACCTTTACACCATTGCTCATTTTGTGGGAAGAATGGACATCATGTAGATTTCTGTTTTCGGTGTGCAAAACATTTGCGTCGAGCTCATGCTTCTAAGTCTCTTAGTGGGCATAGTCTTTCTCATGACATGCACACTAAAGAGCCTAGCACGAAGACTCGATTTGTTGATGGCTTCTTTGACACCTTTTCTAGTGGTGTCGGACAGCACCGTGGACATGGTTTGCATAGTTTTTGTTTTGGTCCACGAGCTGCCCCGAGGCAGGATTTTCGCCGTTGTCCAAGTGGTGGACCTCATTTTGTTCATCGAGGTACACACCCACGGCGAGGTTGTGTGAGTTTCTTTGATGCTTCTGTTGGTTCTCATCATGGTGTTTTCAAGCAAGGCTATCGCCGCTTTCCTAGAGTTGGACCTCATTTTCCTCATCGAGCTGTCCACTCGCGGCGTGCCTTCAAGGATGAGATTGGATCTTCTTGCATGGACCATCATTTGCATCATGCTAACTCACATAATGTTTTGACTGCCTCTGGTGGTGATGTGTCCAAGGTTTGGGTTCCCAAGCATTCTCTCTCTAACCCTTCGGGACCCAAGACTCGGACACCTTGCCTTTCTCATGTGTAGGTACCGAGAACGCGGGTTGGAGAACATGGACTTATAGGATTCTGATCTTTTGCTTCATCACATGATCGAGACACTTGATGGTTCTCCACTCCAATGATGGCCTCCAAGAGGCATGTGCTTTAATGATCGACATCTACACCTGTTTTGTGAGCTATCTTATACCTTCATGCATTTACTTTTGTGATTATTCAATCTTGGCATGTTGTGATTATCTTTGTGCTCACTTGTAACTTTTTGGCATGTGTTACTCTTGTGATATATGTCATCATGCTTTTTCTTTTACCTTGCTTGTATATCCATGAATCTCATTGTTGTTCATTATTTCCATGGTTATGTGAGCTTTGCCTTATCATCATGAGCTTGTGCTGTTTTGTACATGATTTATCTTGCTCATGTTGATTTTTGCCTTGTGTATCCACATGTTCACTTGATATCCATGTCTTGTTCTATAACATGCTTTATGCTTACATGGTTATTGTGCTTTACTGTTAATTGTGGATGCATGAGTCTTGCCATAGCTTTCACTAGCTTGCTTTTGACTGTATATATATGATGTGTGATATGCTATGTGCTTGTTTGCTTGCTCCTATGCCTTCTTGTGGATTAAGGATAGTTTGAGCTTTGTCATGTCTTGGATAGCATGTGCTGAATTTGTCTTGTCTATCTCCATGCTCATGTCTTAAATTATTGATTATATGCTTTTATGAGTTTTGGATCATTTGCTGCTATTCTTGCTAGTCATGTGTCTTGGTACTGTTTCCCTAGATATTGTTTCACTAACCCAGTACCAAGCAATAGACTTTTTCTGTCTCTTTGGTGTAGTCTTTTAGCTGAGAAGAAGAACATGTGATCCAACAAGTGTCATCACCTCAACCTGTTGGTTCTTCTTCATTTGTGCCTTCAATGATGACTATCACCTCTCGGAGACGAAGGAATTTGAGATGAGAATGATGGGTGAGCGCAACTACCTTCTGAAGCTTCAAGGAATGGATCTTCATCCATCATGACTACATCTCACTGCCAAGCAGTGGGACTCAGGTTCGAGCTTCTATACCCTACATTTGTGTATGGTATCCCTAGTCTACCTTGCATTGCATCTGGTTCGTGTCAGGTGTTGGGCTTGTCGAGTTCAGGGTAGATAGGAGGCTCTGTTCTAGCACGTGTCTTTTCTAGGCACTCTTCTTATCCCATGATTTGCTAGGATGCATTCTTCTCACAGCCTAGGTCGAGCTTGTCTCCCAATCACTAGTGTTAGCAGGTTTTTGAGTTGCCTGTAAGCTTTTTAGTGTTGGTGTTTCGCTCCCTAGCTTTTTGAGTTGCTGTCCCTAGAGATCTTGTGGTGTTTGAGGTCTTTGTGCTAGTTTTTGTGGAGTCCAAGGCCTGTTGGCAGATTTTCCCCTCAAAGCTTTTTAGACCCAACAAGGTTTGCCACCTTGAGATGCAAGTTAGGGATAATTTATCCCTATGGGTTGGTTTGAGGGGGCGTTGGTTCTTTTCGGAACTTTCTTAGTTCTTTTCGGAACCTTTTCTGTTCATCTGAACTTTCCTTGTTCATTTGAGCTTTTGTGGATCTTTTCTGATACCTTTTTCAAGTGGTATCTTCTTTGGATCTTTTTGATCCTTGTGATCTTTTTAGGCTTTTATATCTTTTGTGCATCTCATTGTATCATATTACATACAAATGAAAAATCACAAAAAGATACTTGTAATATAAGCTTTACCGCTTCTTTCTTTTAATTGATGAAGCTTTGCTTATTACCCTCTTGAGCTTTGGTATTTCAAATTCTTGCTCAAGATCGTGTCTAGTTCTTTGACTTGCTAGAATTATCATGCTTTCACATGTGTAGCAATGTCTTTGCTATATGAGCTAGAACTGTTAATATAACTTGAACTGAAAATTGCAATTTGTGGATCTTTTAGCTAGTTGCACAATTAGTGATCCTTTTGTGACATTGGCCCTGTCAAAATTGCTTTGTTAGCTCTGGAATCTAGATTTGAACATCTTTGAGCTTTCAGTTCATTAAAGAATCTAAAACAGCCCTTGTGCAAAATGAAAAATGATCTCTTTTGTGCGAAAAAACTGATCTCACCAATTCTTTCTCATGAGACGGCTTGCCATTGTACTAGGCATGAACTCAGGGGGAGTTTTGGATGACCTAGACCACTCTTTTAAGCTTTTGTTGCTTGGGATGGTCGTAGTGAGGCTTGAGATCTAGCACATGGCTAAAAATACAAATTGTCAAATGTGGTTGAAGCTTAGGAAGAGATTGTGGATGGCTCCTAGTCCAGGATCTTCTTTACTAAGATAGACCTTTTATCAACTTGAATATTCATTGCAAATGAAAATAGTTGAAAATTTGGGCTTTTGACAAAAACTGGAGCTAAATGATTTATTTCAGGACTTTTTATCTTCTAGATGGTCTTTGCTAGCTTCTGGATCTCACAATGACATTTTGATATGTCCATTATCACTTTAGGATACCTGTTGTTGAACTTGCTAATTTTGAAGCGTTGCTTAATTTAATCCAACAACATGTGGTATCTTTAGCTCATTAGCCTAGCTTTGCTATATATGTCTTAACATGATCTTGCTAGCTTTATCAGGCTTGTTGTATCTTGAGTATTGGTAGAAATGCTAGCCTGTTCAATTGAGTAATCTCCAAAGCTTCTTTTACCTAAAAATTGAAAAATCAAAACAAAAATGAAGCCACCCCATTGCATTTCATGCATGCTCTTTCTTTTGCTTCTTCCTTTCTTGAGCATTTGTCATCTCTGGATGAGAGGAAGGGATGATTCCTTGATGAATCCATTGTCAAAGGGGGAGAAGATATAGCGAAAATGTAATGTTAATAAAGAGTTTTTTGGTTATGGGGGAGAAGTTTTGTAAAAGGGAGTAGAAATGGCTGCTTCTCATTGTCAAAGAGGGAGCTTTATCTTTTTGGAGAAAATTGAATATTGGTGATCATAGTGAGGGGGAGCATTCATGCATTTGTATTGCATTCTTTTGGTCTTATTGCCTTTTCTGAATTTGAATTGCAAATCTTAAAGCCTCACAATGATCTAAGGTCAAATAGAACAATTGTTTCTTTCATATGGACCTTAAGTGAGATTTTTGTCGATTCTTTGGAATTTGAAGCTTTAGTGCTTTCTTTTGCTGTATCTCACTTGTTTATGCTATTCTGGAGCCAGCTTTGTCATTTCCATTGCTTTCTCTTGCTAATGGACCAAGTTGTGCCTTTGTGCGAAAACTGCGAGTACTTTACTTTTCAAACCACAAACTTACATTTTCTGAGAGATTGCCAATGTGTTCATCAAGGGGGAGATTGTGGATATCATGGGGATATGCCCATGATCTTAGGATGATGAAACAATTGGCAATGTGGCTTTTGGTTTGAAGTTTCATGTGTTTTCGACAAAGTTTGAGATCTGTCGGTCGTGGCGGTCTGCAATCGCTTTTGTCTTGAATGTTGATATAAGTGGTGAATTGTTTATGGGATAGGTCATATCCATGTTGATAATGCATATGTGTTGCATACTGCATGTTTTGGCTAACGTGGGTCAAGTTGTGAAGAACTTGTTCCGGATTCGTGTTTGCTTGTCTATTGCTATGCGGTGGCTTGCGTGTCAATGACGGTCAGCGGCGAGGAGGATCGGGACAAAGCTTGGAGAGCCGAGGTCGAACGATCAAGGATGCGGGTGAGTCAGTGACTCAAGCATGGCGCAGAATGGACGAGGATGACCGAGCAGGCGGTTGGTCGATCGTTGGATCAAGCGGCGGAGTCGTTACAAGTGCTCGATGGTGCGGTGGGATCCGGACGAGAGAGACTTGACGACATGGAGCCGTTGATCAACCTACACGTGGAGAAGCAGGCGATTGCTTTAACTGGATTGGACTCGGTCTTTTGGAAAGGATCGAGAAGGGGTATTTTGGTAATTTTACCAAATACCATCTTGGTGACCTTTGACTAAGCATGGGCGGTCGGCGCATGGTGAAGCGGTTTAGATCAATCGATGATGAAGACGGCGCTTTGAGATGCGTGCGTGTGTGTTAGTTGATGTTGGGCCTTAACGGAAGCCCGTTAGGTTTTAGGGTTAAGGTTGCCCTATAAAAGGAATAGATGGAATATTCCAAGTGGGCTTTTTGGAGATTAGGGCGACCAACGGTGAATAGGGTCATAAGAAAAAAATGGGATTGCTTTTTGAGGAGGCGGCGCCACGCTCGAGAAAAAGATAGAAAGCTGATCGGTGGTGGCGGCATTTGTTTCGGAGTTTGGCCTTTGTAGAGTGCAGAGAAAAAGTGAGGCGGCGGCTTGATGAATTGACTGCTCTTTCTTTGTGCAAAGCAGCTTGAATCATTTTGATCTGTTTTTATTAATGGCTGTTTCTTGGTGTTGAGTTTTTGTTGGCTGCCTCTTGATGCGACTCCTCTGTGCCTGCTTGGATTTGATTTTTCGCCCCTGTGTTGAGTAGCCGCTGGGGGTTGGCGCGCCTGGAGACGAGCGTGCTTTTACAGCCCTGTGGCGGCGCGCCCTTGAAGAAATCGCAGTAGGCAGCGGCGGCTTGTAGTGTGAGTTTTTGGTCAGTTTTGACAGCTCGGCTCTGTGCTGTGTTGAGCCCACAAAAAAAAACCAGTTTGGCGGCGCCCCTGTGAAGAATTGAAGAGCTTGGTGGCAGCTTAGTAATTGATTTTTGCCTCTTGTCTCTTGCGTGACGGCTTGTAGAGCCCTGTGGCTGGCGGTGCCTGTAGTGCTCCCTCCGAAATTCAGGAGCGGCGGCAGCTTAGCAGGTTGCTGTTTTGTTTTTTTTATTAGCCTGTGCTGCCATTACGATTCATCTGTATCTTTGGATGCTCATCGGTTTGCTACTGCTTTGAGCCCTCTGGCAGCTGTGAGGACCCCCGAATTATCTCCGTAAGACCGAGACTAAGCATGGTCTTAAGGACATAACCCTTGAGCCTCAAGTAAATGGATTCCAACTTAACTCAATCTAAGTGAAAGGCTTAACTAACACTAGAGCCCCAACGATCATGCGTACTGCTCCCTTGCAAGCACTACATGATTGTCGGTTCCCCAAATAGTCAAACACTACACTTAGTGAGTTAAATAGGAAGCCACTAACAGTGAGTATGCAAACGTATTGGCTCCCAAGATCAGCGACCAATATGCCCATACTCTCATTCAACGTTGATCACATCCATACAACAATCATACATTCACAATTCAAAAGACATACCACATAATAGTTCAAATGTATGACTATTACAAGTGGCCGACCGGCCAAATTGAAATAATATCATAAAGTAACAGCGGAAGCAATGTAAATAAACCAAAAGTCCAGCATAGTGTGCCCATAACCCATCGGCAACTGACTGGGGATAAAAGATAGCACTACTCGTCAGCGTCGCCTAAATCGGCGCTGACGAGATCGACGGGCTCACAAATCTCCTCACCTGAAATTGTAGCAACGGGTTGAGTACAAACGTGCTCATAAGTCTTACACAAATAAAAATTAGTTATGCATAGAGGTTGTTCCAAAGGATGGCTCATATTGGCTTAGTTTTGCGAAAGGGCGCAACAATTTTAACAACCTACACATACTAGTTTTTCAATTGCAATTTTATAAACAGATTTGAAGTAGGAGTAAAGTACAAGAATAAGTAACAAATGAATCATACAAAAGACAAAGTGGCTGTCCACTTTGAGTATAAAGCAACATGAATAACCCATTCATGACGAACCAAGTTATAACCACAATTTTAATTTCCATATCTAACAATAGCAACCATGTAACTCAAGTGTTGTCCATAACCGTGGACACGGCTATTGAATAGATTTATACCTGCGGGGTGTACTACTTACCCACATGACTTGATTAGCCCGTAAGCCTCCGGATGCCTCCGAATATAGCATACTTCCTATGGTATGCGGTAAGACAAACCAAGACTTAGTATTTTTCAGCAAGTTGATACCATTGAGTTGACTCACCCATGCTTGCGACGCAACCCGTTTAAGTGTAGGCTAGCCTCCTACATCTAAGCGGCACGCAAGTTGTGCCGGAAGTACCGACCCAATTAATAAAGTTTAAATAGGGCTCGCCCTCACAATAAAGAATTGCAATCGGTACCCTTATGGAACATATATGCGATGGAACACATATCGCCCTCACACCACCAGTCATCAACTCAACAATACCAACCCCTTACTTAACTAAGCGGTGCCCATACACGCATGTGGCAAAGACGAGTTTTACTTGAATCAAAGATGTTACCAAAGTTCGGTCCTTAATTGTCGAGACAAGTCTACCACTTTCCCAAGTCTCGTGCGAAGGCACCATCACTAACCATCACTTGTCCAGACCATAAGTTCATTTAAAAGTGATAAAATTTAACTTACAAAACAGATACGAAGATCTGAAACAAAGGTATATAAAGAAAGTTGTGTTTATCCCATAATTGTCGGGTTAATCCCGACAATCAATCTACCGTTCTAGACTTGCATGGCTAAGCAAACCCAAACCATAGATAATTCACACAACCTATCTTAAGCATGTGGTACTGAAGTTATTCATAATTCAAGATAATCCTCAACAATTGGATATAACTATTCTACACATCACAAAAATAGCGACCTTGTAAAATAATCATGCAAGCAATTATCATTGCACTTAACTTAACAAAACTAGGATCAAATATGATGCAAAAGAAAGTTCAAATGATGCTTGCCTTGCTGGTAGCTAAGTTGCTCTCCTCAGTAGCATAAAGATCAATATCAATAGGCTCGGTATCTAGATAAATACAATACCGAATAAATAGCGAGAAATACTCAAAAATCCAAAGTACTCAAAAATGCATGATTTTTCTACAGTAGGTAAATCATGATTTTATATGAATTTAGGTGAAAGAATTTCTCCATTTGGATTTAGCATGTGAGAGTTATAACGATTTGAATTTCAGCTTTCAATATGCCCTCTTTTAATTAATTTAATTATGAGACCAAAATTTGTAGAGCAGTAGAGGGTATAAGGATTATATGGCTAAATTTAGAATATTAATACAAGACTAGATCAGTTGAGTTTGCCTCAATTGGAGTTTTCATGATTTAGTTATGAATTTCTAAAGTTATCAGCATTTCCTTTTGTAAAAATAATAGTTTTAATGGATCAATTTCCAGAATAATACTCTCTTCTACAGAGACAAGTTTGAAACCAATTTTAATATGAAGTTCAATAAAAATTAAAATTACCACAAGTGGTTTCATTCAGTTTGGAGTTAATATGTATTTATTATGCATTTTTAAAGTTAATAGCATTTTCTAGTATACCAATAATTTGGGTTTTGGGGTTATCCTCCACCAAACAC
Source organism: Phyllostachys edulis (assembly GCA_036346405.1). Classification (NCBI taxonomy): domain Eukaryota; kingdom Viridiplantae; phylum Streptophyta; class Magnoliopsida; order Poales; family Poaceae; genus Phyllostachys; species Phyllostachys edulis. Next base: position 79,153,752 of record CM070546.1, on the reverse strand, counting down.
TTTCTCTGGAATAGTGATGTGTGTGAAACCAATTTTATAATAAAGTTCAGTTAGATTCAAGATTAACAAAATTAGTTTCCTTTGTTTTAGGAATTAATATGAATTAGTTATGTATTTTGGAAGTTATACATACTTTTCAATGTGTAAATAAACCATTCCTGATTTTTCTAAATCTTTTAATACTTTTCTTACAGGCGTGCTTCTAGCATGATCCTTGACCAGCGGGCCCGTGAAAGCATCGCTTTCTATTTAAACTCAGATTTTAAACATCGTTCGACAGTGGGCCCACTGTCGGCGACACAGTTCACGGGACTGGTCACGCACCGCTGCAGCACAAGACGGGATTAAGGGCCACGGCCCACCTTGATCGATCTCTATGTCGCTCTCACTTATCCTCCCGTTTTACAGACATGGCCCCACTTGCGGCCGATCGCTCTAATGGCTAAAACAACATTTAAAGTCCTAAGCAATCATTAGTTATTTAATGGTGAATCAAGGTCCTAATGACCTTGCTACGCTTGTCGGTCGTTCGACAACGCCAAAGATCGGCTTGCCGGCGGCTCGCCGGCGCTTACGCCACCACTACGGCCGCCAAAACGATTCTGCTGCCATAATAGTGTCGCGCACCCCTGGGTGGTGGTGGCGACACCAATGGCGGTCCGTACCGGCGGCTAGCCGGAGCTAAGCGGCGGCGTACAACACGGCAAAAGTGCAAACAGCAATGTGAAGCTCCGCAGCAACATTCAAGCGGGTGCCAGGGTCCTAAGGACTAAAAGAAAGCTACCTGAGCAAAGGAGGGTGCTCGGGGAAGCTTGGAGTAGCTGGGACTGCGTCGGCACCGAAGAAGAAAGCGGCGACGTCGCGGCACAAGAGAAGAGCTCAACCTGGTGAACCAGTGAGCAAATGAGTGGTCGGGACATGGTAAAGAACTGGCAAGGGTGCTAAGAGAGCAAGGAATTGAGATCGGCTTACGTAACCAAGTGGGAGTTGAAGGGTTGGCTCAAGGTCCAAAGCACAATTCCTTGAATTAACTAAACCTGTCGTGCAACACCCAAATTAGTTGAGGGTTTTGATTACTAAGCGAAAAGGCGCAATGTGGCGCTGGCGGGAGCATAATACTCACCAATAGCTGAATGGCATGAAGAAATTGCTCGGGAGGCGTGCTCTAGGGCCTCCAATGGCACCACTGTGGTCCGGAGCTACAAGAGGAACCAAGGTCCCAGATTAGCAAAAATGGAAAGGGGATGGATCCTAGAGTGGAGAGGAATCACGCGGAGAGAGCTTACCCGAGAGATACGCTCGGGAGAGCTTCCCCTTCCTCAGCCACCGAGAGGAAGAGTGAGGAAGAAAGGGGGTGAATGGGGGGTATTATCCACGGGAAAGGGACGGAGTGGAGGCGGCGTCAGCGGCGGAGCTCGAGATAGGCCAGCGGACGCGTGCGATCACGGAGGTGACGGAGCGATTCGTAGCGCGTCACCTCGCTCAGCCGCGTGGCGCAGCTCTCTCTGCTGCGCGCGAAGGCGAGAAGAGGAGGAGACAGTCCGACAGTGGGACCAAAGATGTCGGCGACTCATCAGCGGACACGGGCGAGTTTAAGTGATGCGATGCTGGCCGTTGGATTTTAGATGGGCGGCCTGAGATAAGAAAGGGCGTGTAGTTCTCCCGAAGAATACACAATCTGGTAGTCGATTTTCAATCGCACGGCTCGGAATGGATGAAAGGTTCGGAACGGCCGAAACAGAAAAGAGATCTGGGCCGTCTAACCTAGATCCAACGGCTGCATGTGGAGGTGCGTTAAGATGGTTGGGCTGAGTCCGATCGCTGCGTTGGGCTCGAGCAGAGGAACGATCTTTCGACCGGTTTGGTTTTAGGGTTTGACCATAACTTTAAATTTGATCCTCCAGTTTGACCAAGGTACTAAAAATAGAAATAAAATTCCTAAAATTGTGAAATAAAACACAGAGGTTCCTGGGAATGTCTAGTGTCTATAAAAATTATAATATCATACTGTTCATGATATAATTTGGATTGTATAAATTCAAACTTAAGGTAGGTTATATAATTGGGTTTGAATTTTAATAGGGTTTAAACTTGTTCCAAAAATTTAGGAAAAATTGTATTAATTCATGATAATCAATATAGTATTTGAATAAATTATTTCCAAGGAAACTTCAGTAGCATTTGCTTTGGTTTTTCTTTTGGGGTTCCATTTACAATATAAGTTTAATCCGTATCACAGATTTTCCTAGTGCAATATATAATGTAAATGCTAGAAATCATGATGCATGCTAGTGAGATGCATAGTAATTAGCTTTATTAATTTGAGATTATCACGAGATGTACAGTAATCCTTTTTATTTATTTGGGGATGTGACAAACCTCCCCCCCTTACAAAAGATCTCGTCCCCGAGATCGTGATAGGGTGGAAGTTGGATAGAAAGGTTCTAAAAGATTTTATTATATCAGTTGTCTTTATTTCTTTCAAAGATAGTGCTAAGATGCTTTGCAAGGTAACCAAGTATAATCTTACGTTTTCCTTACCACTGCTTTGTTTAACCTTGCCTTTCTTGATATGAAGGCACTTCAAGTAAAGAGTTCCGGATATTCTTGCCGGAATTGATCCTCACGTTCCCAGGTAGCTTCATATTCAGTATGATTGCTCCATTGCACTTTGATGAACTTGACATTGCGATTCCTTGTCTTGCGTTCTGCTTCTTCAAGAATGCAGATAGGGCGCTCCGGATAAGAAAGATCGGATTGCAATTCGAGTCCTTCTAACTCAGTGGCTTCGGTTGGAACACGAAGACACTTCTTCAATTGAGAAACGTGGAATACATCGTGAACATCCGATAGTGAAGGTGGCAATTCCAAACGGTAGGCTACCGATCCTATTTTGGCTAGGACACGGAATGGTCCGATGTAGCGAGGTGCCAATTTGCCTTTGACTTGGAAACGATGCATTCCTTTCATAGGAGAGACTTTAAGGTAGACATGATCATCCACTTTAAAACTCAACTCCCGGCGACGGCGGTCGGCATAAGATTTTTGACGAGATTGAGCCGTCAAAGTCGTTCATGACGACACGAACTTGCTCTTCGCGTCCTCCACCAAGGTTGGACCATAGAATGGTCTCTCCCGACTTGCACCAGTTCAAAGGTGTTCTACAAGCTCTCCCATACAATGCCTCAAAGGGGGACATTTGTATGCTTGATTGAAAACCATTGTTGTAGGAGAACTCCGCAAACGGTAAGCATTTCTCCCAATTGTTTCCATAGGATAGCACACAAGCTCGGAGAAGGTCTTCTAAAATTTGGTTCACCCTTTCAGTTTGTCCATCTGTTTGCGGATGGTAAGCGGAGCTGAAAGATAGATTGGTCCCCATGGCTTTATGCAAGCAACTCCAAAAGTGGGATGTGAATTGAGGACCTCTATCCGACACAATTACTTTTGGTACCCCATGGAGACAAACGATCTTGGAGATATACAACTCTGCTAGCTTGGCTCCGAGGTAAGTGGTCTTGACAGGAATAAAGTGAGCAACCTTTGTTAGGCGATCGACGATCACCCAAATGGAATCGAATCCAGTTGAGTCCTTGGAAGGCGGTGATAAAATCCATGCCAACTTCTTCCCACTTCCACTTGGGAATGGGCGGGGGTTATAGAGTACTCTTGGCTTTAAATGCTCAAATTTGACTCTTTGGCATACATCACAACCGCAACAAAGCGAGCGATTTGTTGTTTCATTCGACTCCACCAAAGTCGTTTCTTTAAATCGTGGTACATCTTGGTACTACGGATGAATAGAGAACTTGGAATCATGAGCCTCTTTGAGAATAAGCTCCCTCAAAGTACGATCAAAAGGTACTACCAACGGTTTCGAAACAAAGGGCACCATGTGCATCTTCTTTGAAGCATTTGGCCTTGCCTCTCTTCATTTCAGCCGGATCTTTGCGACTTCCATGTCGGTCTTTTGAGCTTCTCGAATCTGGTCCTCAAGTGTAAAATTCACACTTAGGGCAGCTAGAAACCTTCTTCAATTATTTCTAGGTGGAGACGTTGCATTGCGACACACAATCCTGCGAGAAAATGGAGTTCTGATACACGCTTGCATTGATATTTTCTACTTAATGCATCGGCAACAACATTGGCTTTTACCGGATGATAGTGGAGTCCCATATCATAATCCTTGATTAACTCAAGCCATCTTCTTTGCCTCAAGTTCAGATCGGCTTGGGTGAAAATATATTTGAGACTTTTGTGATCGGTGTAAACCTCGCAATGATTACCTATGAGGTAATGTCGCCATATTTTCAGAGCATGAACTACGGCTGCAAGCTCTAAGTCATGTGTGGGATAATTAGCTTCATGAGACCTCAATTGCCTTGACGATATGCCACCACTTGGCCCTCTTGCATAAGCACACAACCGAGCCAGTGGCGAGATGCATCCTGATAAATATCGAAGCTCTTATGAATATCCGGCAGGATGAGCACGGAGCTTTGGTCAAGATCTCTCAAGGTGTGAAAACTTTCCTCACACTCTGCTGACCATTCAATTTCTTTTCTTTCTTTAAGAGTTGGGTCATTGGCCTCGCAATTTTAGAAAATCCTTGATGAATCTGCGGTAGTATCCCGCAAGTCCAAGGAAGCTGCGAATGTCGGTGGCGCTCTTGGGTTGTTTCGATCAAGTACATCTTTGACTTTGCTTGGATCAACAGCGACACCACCCTTGGATAGGACATGACCCAAGAAACTAACCCATGCAACGAAATTCACATTTGCTAAATTTGGCATACAATTGATCTTTGAAGCTTCTCTAACACAAGCCGCAGTCTTTGCTCATGTTCTTCATCGGTCTTTGAGTAGATAAGGATATCATCGATGAATCTGACGACAAACTTATCTAAGTACTCCATGAAAACCGAATTCATGAGGTTCATGAAATCTGTGAGGAGCATTCGTCAATCAAAGGACATGACGATTGTACTCGTACAAGCCGTGTCGAGTAGAAAATCTTTGTCTTCGGTATGTCTTCAGCTCTAACTTTGATTTGATGGTAGCCCAATCTCAAATCGATCTTGGAGAAAACCTGGCTCCATTCAGCTTGATCGAACAAATCATCTATTCTAGGAAGTGGATATTTGTTCTTGTGATTCTACTCGTTCAGCTGACGGTAGTCGACACACATCCGTAAACTCTTGTCTTTCTTCTTGACAAAGATAGCGGACATCCCCAAGGTGAGGAGCTCGGCCTAATAAATCCCTTATCTAAAAGTTCTTTAAGTTGTTCTTTTAGTTCCACTAACTCATTAGGAGGCATCCGTCACGGCCTTTTTGAGATTGGGGCGTGCAGGCGCAAGCTCGATCACGAATTCAACTTCACGATCGGGGGCATGCAGGAAGTTCTTCCGAAAGACATCCGGATAGTCACATACTACTGGTACTTTCTCCAAATCAAGGGAGGTACTAGCCTCTAGGGCATAAAGATGAGAGTTGCCCACTAAAGGTGCAAAAATGACATGGCTACCGTCCTCGCTTGTGACTGAAACTGATCGTTGGGCACAATCGATCTTTCCCTTATTTTTGGACAGCCAATCCATCCCTAAAATCACGTCAATACCCACTGAATTTATCACAATTAGATTTGCCAAGAAATTAGTCGTTTCAATTTCTATTTTTACGTCCCGACATACTTGATCGGTTTGGAAAACCGATCCCGGGGACTGAATATGATAAGGTGGGTGAAGCTTAAGTATATCAAATTGATTATGTGCAGCATAATCTCTTTTTATGAAAGAATGGGATGCTCCTGAATCGAATAAAACTGATGCTGGACAAGAATTAACAAGAAGTGTACCCAAAACGACGTCCGGAGCATCACTTGCCTCCTCGGCGGTGACGTGGTTAACTCGCCCACGTGCAGGGACCTGAGGAGGGGTAGATACTACTCTAGTAGGTGGTGCAGGTCTTGCCGCAGCTGATGTAGTAGGAGCCCTGTAGGTCTGAGGCATTCCTCGCTGCTTGGCGAGGCACTTATCTGCATAGTGGCCCTGACGACCACAATGAAAGCATGTGACATTAGGCCTGTAAGGGCTACTGCCTTGGGAGTTCTTACCCCCAATAAACTTCTGAGCTGCTGGGGATGCTGAGGAAGTCCTCAGAGGTGCTGGAGCTGGATAACGTGAAGTCTGAGGTGGTCCAATGCGCTGCCTGGGATAGCTGCCACTAGCTGAACTCTGTGCAGCCTTCTTCCTCTTTTTAGACTCTTCCAAGGCCACACTCTTATGCTCCACCACTATGGCTTTGTTCACCATATGTTAGAAGTTGCGGAAATCATGGACAGCCAAGGCTAGATGCATCTCTTCAGTTAAACCGTTCATGAAACGGTTCTGGCGACGAGCATCGGTGGAGACATCATCAGGGGCATAGCGAGCCAATGAGTTGAACTCATGGAGATACTCTGCGACCGTCTTCTTCCCTTGCTTCAAGGCAAGGAACTGCTGCTGCTTGATGGACATAACTCCATCAGGAATGTGTGCCTCTCTGAAAGCTGTGCGAAATTCGTTCCATGAAGGAACGTCTCCGTCGGGTTGCATGGCGGAGAAGTTGTCCCACCATGCGCTAGCGCCCTTCGATTGATAGGCGGCAAAGAGTACTCTCTCAACGCCTGCACCGAGCAATAGCGAGCTTCTTCTCAATGTCTCGCAGCCAATCCTCGACCTCCATTGGGTCTTGATTGCATAAAAGTAGGAGGGTTAGTCACCAAACTCACGAGACCCCCATGAGCTCTATAGTTCCCACCTCCTCCCACGGCGGGAGGCGGAGAGGTGTTACGCACATCGCCTCCAAGATCTGATCCGTCCATCCTATTTCTCTCGTCTGAGCCAACACCTCCGCCATGGTAGGAGGTGGCGGGAGTACTTCCTCAGCGTGTGACCTTCTTGATGGCGTGGGTGAGAAGGTTCACCCATTACAGCGGAGGCTGCTTAGAGGGTGGGGACCCTCGTCACAATGCGCTCTAGAGCGGGTGTTGGGACTGTCATCCTGTAGTGACATGGATGGTTAGAAAATTTACTAAGTTATACATAAGCATGCATAATGATAAATACACAAAAATACGCAAGAACATAACACCAAATGGGGTACCAAGGCACTAGGGCGGTACAAGATCCAATAAAACCATACATAGGATTACGGTACAATTACATTGATTAGCCCAAGGCGAATGGTAGCTCGCCTCTAATAAAAGTTCTTGCAAATAACACAAAAGTTCCAACCATTACTAGGCTATTACAGAATTTTAAAGATACAAGCATCGGCGAACACACGACAGACAGCGAGCTAACTACCTAACATCCTAGATATTGTTCGGCCGAAGTTCACGGAAACTCATCGAAAGGTGACATCCAGGATCTGTATCATCGGGGTCCCCTAGGTTAGGGAGACGCAAAAAGCGACCCTCGCCATTAAGATGGCCTTCAACCACGAGAAGGCGATACTCGGTGGTGCGAGAATGGTAGGGAGAGATCACATTAGCACCATACAAAGACATCGGTATGAATAAGCCTCATGTCATGCATAAGTCGCAGTGCTCTGAGCTATGATGAGGCGACGCCGCGTCTCCCATAACTCATGCACGTGCAACGATGCATCGATCCATAGCGTGCACCACCTGCTAATGGCTTCGGACTTGGGGATCCTCCCGGCCGAATCTTGGCGAACCTGCTCACTTCCCCAGCATGTGCTTGCATGGGGAAATGGTCATAGGGAGGCTGGGACAGCTCAGTCAAATCATAGCGAAGGCGACTCATGGCCACCCAAGCGACCTCCTGAAGCGCCATGGCCTCAGAAGTGCCACGTGCCTGAAATCGATATGGGATGCTTCCAGTAACACGCCTAGCAATGATGTCGGCTACGGCCAGGTACTCCTCCATTCCTGGCCCTCGGTCTCGGCGATAGATGGAATACGTCGGCTGATAGGTGAAGTTGGCCCTCCACATCATGTCTCGAAGCAACTCCGGGTATCCTCCCACGTTCTCAGCTTGTGTTTCCCGAACAAGGTATTGAGGATTCATCTAAGGACAAGAAGGACAAGGTGAGTTAGTTTCGTAAACAAAACCAGAATAGGGTAAGAAATGATTCTAAGATGGATGAGGAATAAAAGATACCCTTAACTTAACTTTCCAAAGTAATTTTGATAACAAAGAAAATATTTTGACCAAGAGGCTTGCTAAACTTAACGCCCATGCTAACTCTAACCTCTGATCGGATGGCTCGATACTAACGCTTTGTGAGGACCCCGAATTATCTCCGTAAGACCGAGACTAAGCATGGTCTTAAGGACATAACCCTTGAGCCTCAAGTAAATGGATTCCAACTTAACTCAATCTAAGTGAAAGGCTTAACTAACACTAGAGCCCCAACGATCATGCGTCTTGCTCCTTGCAAGCACTACATGATTGTCGGTTCCCCAAATAGTCAAACACTACACTTAGTGAGTTAAATAGGAAGCCACTAACAGTGAGTATGCAAACATATTGGCTCCCAAGATCAGCGACCAATATGCCCATACTCTCATTCAACGTTGATCACATCCATACAACAATCATACATTCACAATTCAAAAGACATACCACATAATAGTTCAAATGTATGACTATTACAAGTGGCCGAATCGCCAAATTGAAATAATATCATAAAGTAACAGCGAAGCAATGTAAATAAACCAAAAGTCCAGCATAGTGTGCCCATAACCCATCGGCAATCGATCGATAAAGATAGCACTACTAAATCGGCGTCGCCTAAATCGGCGCCGACGAGATCGACGGCTCACAAATCTCCTCACCTGAAATTGTAGCAACGGGTTGAGTACAAACGTACTATCGCAAGTCTTACACAAATAAAAATTAGTTATGCATAGAGGTTGTTCCAAAGGATGGCTCATATTGGCTTAGTTTTGCGAAAGGACGCAACAATTTTAACAACCTACACATACTAGTTTTTCAATTGCAATTTTATAAACAGATTTGAAGTAGGAGTAAAGTACAAGAATAAGTAACAAATGAATCATACAAAAGACAAAGTGGCTGTCCACTTTGAGTATAAAGCAACATGAATAACCCATTCATGACGAACCAAGTTATAACCACAATTTTAATTTCCATATCTAACAATAGCAACCATGTAACTCAAGTGTTGTCCATAACCGTGGACACGGCTATTCAATAGATTTATACCTGCAGGGTGTACTACTTTACCCACATGACTTGATTAGCCCGTAAGCCTCCGGATGCCTCCGAATATAGCATACTTCCTATGGTATGCGGTAAGACAAACCAAGACTTAGTATTTTTCAGCAAGTTGATACCATTGAGTTGACTCACCCATGCGCGACGCAACCCCGTTTAAGTGTAGGCTAGCCTCCTACATCTAAGCGGCACGCAAGTTGTGCCGAAGTACCGACCCAATTAATAAAGTTTAAATAGGGCTCGCCCTCACAATAAAGAATTGCAATCGGTACCCTTATGGAACATATATGCGATGGAACACATATCGCCCTCACACCACCAGTCATCAACTCAACAATACCAACCCCTTACTTAACTAAGCGGTGCCCATACACGCGCATGTGGCAAAGACGAGTTTTACTTGAATCAAAGATGTTACCAAAGTTCGGTCCTTAATTGTCCGCACAAGTCTACCACTTTCCCAAGTCTCGTGCGAAGGCACCATCACTAACCATCACTTGTCCAGACCATAAGTTCATTTAAAAGTGATAAAATTTAACTTACAAAACAGATACGAAGATCTGAAACAAAGGTATATAAAGAAAGTTGTGTTTATCCCATAATTGTCGGGTTAATCCCGACAATCAATCTACCGTTCTAGACTTGCATGGCTAAGCAAACCCAAACCATAGATAATTCACACAACCTATCTTAAGCATGTGGTACTGAAGTTATTCATAATTCAAGATAATCCTCAACAATTGGATATAACTATTCTACACATCACAAAAATAGCGACCTTGTAAAATAATCATGCAAGCAATTATCATTGCACTTAACTTAACAAAACTAGGATCAAATATGATGCAAAAGAAAGTTCAAATGATGCTTGCCTTGCTGGTAGCTAAGTTGCTCTCCTCAGTAGCGTAAAGATCAATATCAATAGGCTCGGTATCTAGATAAATACAATCTTAATAAATAGCGAGAAATACTCAAAAATCCAAAGTACTCAAAAATGCATGATTTTTCTACAGTAGGTAAATCATGATTTTATATGAATTTAGGTGAAAGAATTTCTCCATTTGGATTTAGCATGTGAGAGTTATAACGATTTGAATTTCAGCTTTCAATATGCCCTCTTTTAATTAATTTAATTATGAGACCAAAATTTGTAGAGCAGTAGAGGGTATAAGGATTATATGGATAAATTTAGAATATTAATACAAGACTAGATCAGTTGAGTTTGCCTCAATTGGAGTTTTCATGATTTAGTTATGAATTTCTAAAGTTATCAGCATTTCCTTTTGTAAAAATAATAGTTTTAATGGATCAATTTCCACAATAATACTCTCTGCTACAGAGACAAGTTTGAAACCAATTTTAATATGAAGTTCAATAAAAATGAAAATTACCACAAGTGGTTTCATTCAGTTTGGAGTTAATATGTATTTGTTATGCATTTTTAAAGTTAATAGCATTTTCTATTATACCAATAATTTGGGTTTTGGGGTTATCCTCCACCAAACACTTTCTCTGGAACAGTGATGTGTGTGAAACCAATTTTATAATAAAGTTCAGTTAGATTCAAGATTAACAAAATTAGTTTCACTGTTTTAGGAATTAATATGAATTAGTTATGTATTTTGGAAGTTATACATACTTTTCAATGTGTAAATAAACCATTCCTGATTTTTCTAAATCTTTTAATACTTTTCTTACCGGGCGTGCTTCTAGCCGCGGTCACTGACCAGCGGGCCCGGTAAACAGTGCGCTTTCTATTTAAACTCAGATTTTAAACATCGTTCTGACAGGTGGGCCCCGCCGTCAGCGACCTGGTTCACGGGACCTGGTCCACGCACACGCGCGCGCGGCGCACGGGATTAAGGGCCACGGGCCCACTCATCAGTCTCTCTGTCGCTCTCACTTATCCTCCCCGTTTTCTGTACATGGCCCCACTTGCCAGCGACTGCTCTAATGGCTAAGACAGCATTTAAAGTCCTAAGCAATCATTAATTATTTAATGGTCGAATCAAGGTCCTAATGACCTTGCTACAGTTGTCGGTCGTTCTGACAACGCCAAAGATCGGCTTGCCGGCGGCTCGCCGGCGCTTCTGCTTACCACGGCGCCAAACAAAACACGATTGTCTGCCATAATAGTGTCGCGCACCCCTGGGTGGTGGTGGCGACACCAATGGCGGTCCGTACCGCCGGCTAGTCGGAGCTAAGCGGCGGCGTACAACACGGCAAAAGTGCAAACAGCAATGTAAAGCTCCGCAGCAACATTCAAGCGGGTGCCGTGGTCCTAAGGACTAAAAAAAGCTACCTAAGCAAAGGAGGGTGCTCGGGAAGCTTGAGTAATGGATCAAGGCTAGCGTCGACACAAAGAAGAAAGCGGCGACGTCAAGGCACAAGAGAAGAGCTCAACCCGTGAACGGTGAGCAAATGAGTGGTCGGGACATGGTAAAGAAGCGGCAAGGGTGCTAAGAGAGCAAGGAATTGAGATCGGCTTACGAGAACCAAGTGGGAGTTGAAGGGTTGGCTCAAGGTCCAAAGCACAATTCCTTCAATTAACTAAACCTGTCGTGCAACACCCAAATTAGTTGAGGGTTTTGATTACTAAGCGAAAAGCGCAATGTGACGCTGGCGGGAGCATAATACTCACCAAGAGCTGAATGGCATGAAGAGGTCGCCGGGCGGCGTGCTCTAGGGCCTCCAATGGCACCACTGTGGTCAGGAGCTACAAGAGGAACCAAGGTCCCAGATTAGCAAAAATGGAAAGGGATGGATCCTAGAGTGGAGAGGAATCACGGAGAGAGCTTACCCGAGAGATACGCCCGAGAGCTTCCTTCCTCGACCACCGAGAGGAAGAGTGAGGAAGAAAGGGGTGAATGGGGGTATTATCCACGGAAAGGGACAGAGGGAGGCGTCAGCGGCGGAGCTCGAGATCCGTGATAGGCTAACGGACGCAGGTGCGGTCACGGAGGTGACGGAGCAGCGATTCAGTATGCACCTCGCTCGGCACGTGCGCAGCTCTCCTCCATGAAGCGCCAATGAGAGGAGGAGACAGTCCGACAGTGGGACCAAAGATGTCGGCGACTCATCGCGCGGACAGGCGAGTTTAAGTGATGCGATCTTGGCCGTTGGATTTTAGATGGGTGGCAGATAAGAAAGGGGCGTGTAGTTCTCCCAGAAGACATACCTAACTGGGCCGTCGATTTTCAATCGCACGGCTCGGAATGGATGAAAGGTTGAACGGCGAAACAGAAAAAGAGATCTGGGCCGTCTAACCTAGATCCAACGGCTGCATGTGGAGGTGCGTTAAGATGGTTGGGCTGAGTCCGATCGCTGCGTTGGGCTCGAGCAGGAACAATCTTTCGACCAGTTTGGTTTTAGGGTTTGACCATAACTTTAAATTTGATCCTCGGTTTGACCAAGGTACTAAAAATAGAAATAAAATTCCTAAAATTGTGAAATAAAACAAAGAGGTTCCTGGGAATGTCTAGTGTCTATAAAAATTATAATATCATAATGTTCATGATATAATTTGGATTGTATAAATTCAAACTTAAGGTAGGTTATATAATTGGGTTTGAATTTTAATAGGGTTTAAACTTGTTCCAAAAATTTAGGAAAAATTGTATTAATTCATGATAATCAATATAGTATTTGAATAAATTATTTTCAAGGAAACTTCAGTAGCATTTGCTTTGGTTTTTATTTTGGGGTTCCATTTACAATATAAGTTTAATCCGTTTCACGATTTTCCTAGTGCAATATATAATGTAAATGCTAGAAATCATGATGCATGCTAGTGAGATGCATAGTAATTAGCTTTATTAATTTGAGATTATCACGAGATGTACAAGAATCCTTTTTATTTATTTGGGGATGTGACAACTTAGCGTAATCGAGAGATCTTGGCTTATGACGGTGGTGTCTGACCCACAAAATCGATAGACAAAAATGTGGTGCGGTGGCCTGTTTTCCCGAAGAGAACAGAAGCTCTAGGCTGCGGCTTGTTCTGTGTGTGTAGCAGTGCGCCGATAGGAATTAGGGGAGCGCTGCGAGAATTAGTACTAAGCATACGATAGAAAATAGGTCTTTGTCTGGCTTGTAGTACTTCTGTAAAAACCGGGGTTGTGACAGCAGTTTTTGATTTTGATTGATCGTATTTGTAGAGTCGTTTGGATTGTCCTTTGGTTTGTGATCGGATCGATCGTGGGTACATTCACGCCGGGTGATCACCATCTGCACCATCAGTTTGTGGAGCACAAAGTTTTTACTTTGAGTTGATTGAACAACTTCTTAATCAAGATTTTGCAGTTTCTGTTTTGAGTTTCGTTTCGTGTGGCTCATGATGTAAGAGATCTAGTATTTTGTTTGCTGTGCAATTTTGCTTGTCGGCTCGGCTCGTTGTGTTCTGATGTTGGACATCCTGTGTGGGCTACAGCTATGTGCGTGTGCGTGCGGTCTTGAGTAGTTTGTAGTCTTTTACTTAGGGGTTTGATCGAATTCAACACAGATTATCCGCTGTGCCTGTATACAGATCTTCATAGCTTTTATAGCTATTGGAGTGAAAATAGTGTTGAGTTCGATCGAGGTGAAAAATAGAGAAAGCGTCTATTCACCCCCCCCCCCCCTCTAGTTGCCTTTCCGATCCTACACTAAGATCTCCAGAGGGAGGTCCTAACGGTCAGATCTGATCAAAGGGGAGGTTTGAGCGGTTAAGATCTCCAGAGAGGAGGTCCTAACGACCAGATCTCAACAAGGGGGAGGTCTGAGCGGTTAAGATCTCCAGAGAGGAGGTCCTAACGGCCAGATCTGATCAAGGGGGAGGTCTGAGTGGTTAAGATCTCCAGAGAGGAGGTCCTAACGGCTCGATCTCAACAATGGGGAGGTCTGAGCAGTTAAGATCTCTAGAGAGGAGGTCCTAACGGCTGGATCTGATCAAGGGGGAGGTGTGAGCGGTTAAGATCTCCAGAGAGGAGGTCCTAACGGCGAGATCGATCAAGGGGAGGTCCAAGGCAGAGAGATCTGGATCGAGAGGGACCTAGACAAGGGAAGAATGTTTAGACCAAGGGAGGTCAAAGGGAACACTGGAGGTCTATTTGAACAGGGGAGATCCAAATAGGCAAGAAGAGGTCCTAAGGGCGTGAGGAGGTCCAAGGACAAAGGGAGTTCAAGGAGGGTTCCAAAAGGGCACTGGGAGGTCCAGAGGAACTCTGGGACGCCCAAATGAACTCAGGGGTTACAAATGAACGTTGAGAGGTCCACGGGGGAGGCCAAAACAGGGAAAAGGGGTCTAGATAGAAGGAGATCTAGACAGAGAAAGGCTTAGGCCGAGATGTGGGGGGGTTCTAAACACAAAGAGATTCAAGCCAACAAAGGGGAGGTCTGGACTAAGGAAAGTCCAAACAGAAGATTACAAAGGGAGGTCCAGAGAACAAAAGGGGTTGAACCTATAAAGAGGTCCAGCTAAAAGGACGTCTGGGTGAAAGGGAAAACCTAAGGGAGGGTATCCCAAAAGGAGGAGATCCAAGGTAAGAGATCCAAAAGGAGGAACTCAAGAGAGGTCCTGAGAGGAGAAGAAAAGAAGGAGGAAAGGTCAGAGAATTGAGATGGATCTGGGCATCAGGAGACATGTCCAGCGAGAGGAAAGACCTGAGAAAGAGAGAGGCCTAGAGGGGGAGAGACCAACCTGGAGGACAAACAAGGCCAACAGAGAAAAAGAGGCTAAAAGCCAAAGAACAGCAATAACTCCAGATCAACTAGAAAGGGATTAATTGAAGTTTGATTAGTTCAAGTTAAATCTCCAAATCTCTGAAATCTTCAAATTAAGCTTTGAACTCTCGTCACACGGGATGTTACAATCCATTAGGGGCTCTCCATGCGATCCTAGCCGGACGATAGTGCCTAAGTCTACAACCATTACAAAAGTGGCCGACTAGCCAAATTGAAAGTTTAACATCAAGTAGTAGCGGAAATAAATTAAATAAACCAAAAGTTCTAGCAAGGTGTGCCCAAACCCAAAGACAGCCGACTGGGAGTTAGAAACAACATTTATTCGTTAGCGTCACCGAAATCGGCGCTAACGAATTAATCAAGCGCGTAGTCTTCCTCACCTGAACAAGTGGACAATCCGGTTAAGTACAAAATGTACTCGCAAGTCTTATACAAAATAAAATTATACATGCTAGACGCTATCCAAATGAGAGGCATTAGTGGCTTAGTTTTGCAGAAAATGCACCAATTTTCAATCTACACATACTAGTTTGGAAATTGCCATTTGGTAAATAAAATTTTAATAAAAAAGTACATATAACAGTGATAGATATATAGATCAAACAATACCAAAGTGGCAGCCCACTTTGATAAACTAACATGCATGAATCACCATTCACGCTGATACCAAGTTGTAACCACATCAAATTTTAATTGGAAGTCTAACAATGATGCCTCCTGAATCCAAGCGGTTGTCCGTAACCGTGGACACAGCTATTCGAATAGATTAAACCCTACAGGGGAGTACTACTTTACCCACATCGACTTGAACAACAAGTAAGCCTCTGGATATTAACACACTTCCTAAGGTTTGTCGGCCGGGGAAATCGATATTCGGCATTATTTAGCAAGAATGCCCTATTGAGTTGAGTCCCACTTACGAGATGAACCCAATCTCAGTACAAGCTACTGATAGAGCTTGCTAAACAGGCATGCAAGTTGTGTTGGAGATACCGATACAATGTAAAGAAAGAAAAAGAGTGCTCCCATGCACATTATAGAAAATTGCATCAGATCCTACGAACATATGATCGAACACACATGTCCTCACACCACCTAGGACTCCGCCCAATAAAACCCTCCCCTTACTTAACCAAACGGTGCCCGTACACCGCATGTGGAAGTACGAGTGACACTTGGATTAATGACGGCACTAAAGTTCGGTCCTTAATGGTCCGGACAAGACTACCACAATACCTAAGTATCGTGCACGAAGGCACCCACACTACTAACCACTTGTCCAGACCCAATTCATTTTTAATTTTCCAAAATTAAACTTAACAACTAGATGTGAAGATCTGGACAAAAGCATAAGAATAAATGTTTGATGTTTCCCACAATTGATGAGTTAACCCTGTCAACCGAACTAACACATCTTCTAGACTCGCATGGCTAAGCATACAACATAGATAATAGATACATCATCACAACATCTAACCTAAGCATATTTGTAATGGAAATATCAAGGATAACCAGCAAGAGATAGGGAATAACTAACTACAACCCGCAAAATATCGACATATCAAAATAGCACGCAAATAAGTATCATTGCATTTCAAAGTAACTAAAGTAAAAATATAGGATCAATATGTATGCAAAAATAAATACAAAATGATGTTTGCCTTGCTGGAATTCCAATTTCTCACTCTCTATTGTGTAATCATTCACTTACAGCACTTTAGAATCTATAGAAAGATGAAATCGAATAAACACCGAGAAAAGCCAAAAAAATTCAAATAGCTCAAAAATGGATGAAATTTACACAGTAGTGAGATCACGAATTTAGATGTATTTAGGTGAAAGAATTATTCCAATTAGAGTTCATATGTGAAAGTTACAACCGTTTGAAAAATCAGAAAATGAGAAAAGCTGAAAAATTCATGGTTTTGTAGCTTTTGTCTGAATTTTACAGTTTTCACAAAAAAATGCAGAATAGTGGTGGGTATAAGCTTTACATGGCATGAAATATAATAAAAAGTTATAATCAATAAAAATTGAATCACCCTATTTGGAGTTCAAATGAATTTTCTATGAATTTTTAGTACAAAAATAATTCCTTTCTGAGTTTAATCCTAACATCAAAATGTTTGGTGACAGAAACATATTTCAAACCTATTCCAAATTAAAGTACAATTAAAAATAGAAACAAACAAAATTGGTCTCACTCAATTTTGAGTTAATTTGAATTAGTTATGAATTTGTGTGAAATCTACCCTCTTATCAAACCATCATGGTGAAGTCTTATTTACTTGTGTCATCACTAATGACCTTAGCCCCTAGCCTTTTGTAATATCCCAAAGTTTTGTTACCAATTTAAAATTAATAAAATATTATTTTATTGGATCTTCGAAATTTAAAAGAGTTTTTGCTTTTCCTGAAATTCCTTTATTATAAAAAGGGGAAAATTTATTGAGTTTTTGAGATTTTCTTGGATTTAAAGTTAAAAAGGAAAACTTAATTAATTCATTGAATCTTCTGGTATTTAAAAATGCTTTTCCTATCTTTCAAAATTTAAAAATAGTTATGTGCAAAAATAAAAGCCAACTTTAAGTTAGAAGTAATTTTAATTATTTCAAAGCTAATCTATTTGATTTTTAGGCCTTTTTTTAAAGTTTTCCAAATAAAAATATAATTTGATTTTTCCCGATTTGTTAAAGCTTAATTTGAAATTTCGAAATAAAAATAACTTAAACGTGAGTAAAATAAACCCCAATTAAATAAAAATTGTTTTATTCTATTTCCAGAGTCTTTTGAAGCTTTAAAAATATAAGAAACTATTTGAATTTTATCCCATTTAATTTAAAGCTTAAATTAAATTTCTGAAGGAAAAATATTTTAAATGGCTAAAATAAACTTCAAAAAAATCCAAAACTATTTTATTTGTTCTATTCAGGTTCCAAAGTATTTTATAAAATTTTCTTGCAATTTTGGATTTTTTCAGATTTTTTTTCTTTTTCTCTCTCCTCCTTTTCTCTTTCCCATTCTTCTTTCTTCCTCCTCCTATGGACCTATTTCTTCATTTTTCTTCCCGTTGAACCTGCCACCATGGGGCACCCATCTCCTGCTCCCACTAGCTCCTCTACCACCTCCATTTCTCCCCAAGCCCTGGCCGCCCCACGCCCTGCCCTTGGCTGCCCCGTCTTTGTAACGCCCCAGCTCAGGGTTGAGCCTAGAATGTTACTAAAACTAAATTAAACAATTACTACTAAGACTCTTTACCAAATTTTTTCAACAGAACCTCCTTTGTATAGTTAACTATACCGAGGTTCCAACAATTAACTATATCAATTAACATTAATCTCAATATCCAAGATCATTCAAGCATGCAAGATAGTCTAATGAGCATAAACAAAACTTGCTATTCTCCTTATTACAATTAAACTGAAACATTTAACCAATCATACGCGAATCTCAAACAGTTTGCTAATTATTAGAATAAAGATTAAATGGTAGACGCCTTTAGGGTGAGTGGTAGTGAGTGCATCCAAACAACTACTCCCTCCCATGCATGCCGTTCTTGCCACTTGTACCTAAAACACACCTCAGGCCCGTCATTTACATGACGGGGACCTCAACTATTTATACTTGGTCACCACGTGACCAAGTCTCAATCATGCTTAAAACATGCATATGTACTAAGTCATCATCTTTCATACATAAGGAATCAACGTGTACATAATAACATGTAAACATTAACAACATACAAAGGAAACTTTAACCATAACTTGCATTCACCAAGATAAATTGAAACTCATCACATTACATCCATGTATGGCTATCACGAGCAAGTCACAAACAATCTTAGCAAACAAGCATAAATATACTATAACCCGAATACTTGCCTTCCGCGATTCGACACGTTAGCCGGCAAAGGTGGTACTCCCAAACCTGAAGCTTCACCGTCTAAACAATCAAATAACTGAAATAAGGATATGATGAACACGACCCTACTGATTAACGTTCTACAACGCTTCCCCGGCGATTCAAGATTTTAATTAGAGACCCTAAACTGAAAACCAACGCATTCAGTCAAATAACGCCACTGGACAGCAGCACGGTAAACAACATATCTTTTGATCTGGAACTCCGAATGAGGTGAGTCCAATTTCTGTGGATTCTTAACTGACAAATATACAATACTCTAGTTGACAAGATGATCCAATTTGGCCAAATTATTATGATAACAGACAGGTGAACTTTCAGCATAGAAACTGTCTAACAGAACAAACAGCAGTACTAAAACGATCATAACTTTTAATCTATAACTCCGAATTGATCGTTCTTTAACAATATGGAAAGGTTATCAAATTACCTACAATAACCTAGTTGGGTGAAAACCTATTCTTCCTATTACATTTTCATATTTTACGAAATAACAAAACAGTTTAATCTCGTCAGAAATCTGGACAGCAGATACTAAATCTATCATATCTTTTGACTCGAATGTCGGAATCAAGTGAACTCAGAGGCCACAGAAACTTCAGAACAAGAAACAGATATCTCTAGGAGATTAAATCCTCTGATTCGGCCTCTAAGACATCGAAACAGCCCGCGCAACATACTGGACAGATTCGATCTTACTGCAGAACGACTTTGTTCCAAACGATTCTAATCGGTTTCAACTCTACGATTAATCATAAGACGACAAACAATGCTCGTTACCCTTGGAGCACCCAGGAAGATGAAGGATGAACCGTGGTGACGTCCCCCGCCGTCTTGATCAGCAACCTTGCGAGGCTCCAATCAAATCTTCGTGGGAGGCCGGCAATGGAAGGATTGGCACCATGGGGCAGCTCCAGGAGATGGGGACGGAGCACCGGGATCTTGGGCGGCAGCAAGGGAGGTGGAGGAGGGCGGCTCCCTGCTGGATGGTGGCGCAAGAGGGGAGGGGAGGAGGTGCGAGGAGGTGGCGGCTAGGAGGGGGAGGGAGAGGGAAAAAGTGGGGGGTGCTAGGGTTTCCCCCCTTTTATTTGGCCGGCCACTAATGGGCCATGGGCCCCATGGCTTCCCCTCCCTTTGGGCTGCAAGGATGCCCCCCTTGGCCCATAGGGCCCCCTCTCGGGCCTGCTGGCCAAAGACCCAGGCCCAAATCTGGAAGAACAGACGAAACACTGGAAATTTTCTCTTTTAAAATTCAAATTCGAATTGAATTCTTTCTAAACGAAAACGGAGTATTACAGTCTCCTCCCCCACCGACTCCCTACGCCTCCTACCACCCCACACCATGGTAGCCCATGCCAAGCTTTTCCCCATGCACTGGCTTTCCTTCTCCCACGCCACCGCCCATCTCCTGCCATGCCCTGTCCCCTCTAGCTGTCCATGGCCATGCCACCCCCATGCTGCTGCCGTCGGCCATGCTGTCCCTTGCTGCTCTCTTAACCCCCACCAAGCTGTCCCCCTCTCCCCCCTCCTCTAGTTAAGCACCCGGCAGTCCCCCTCTTCCCTCTCCCTCCTTCCTTCTCCCTTGGAGCCACGCTCGAGCTCTGGCCCAAGCTCCCATGCCGAGCTGCCGCCATGACCGGCCATGCCCTACCACTCGCCCGATATGCTCCAAAGGATGTGGCCATAGATGGTGCAAGCCAGAAGCGTTTCCAGAGAGGACTTAACCCCATCTTGAAGGTCCAAGTCGTTGGCAATGACTATGCTGACTTTCAGTGCTTGGTAAACAAGACCCTACTTGTAGAGGAGTCCCGCCGTGAGCTTGCAGAGTCCTATAAGAGGAAGGCGCCGCCGCATGGTGCCCATCAAGGTTATCAGCATAGGGCCAGGACTAGTGCTCCTTACCCGGCCCGGTTTGTACACTCGGCCACCTTCAGGACCTCTCCAAAGAAGAAGAGCGACACTCGTCCAAAGAACTCCGAAGCTCAAGACTGCCCCCAAGCAGCAGCAAAGACAAATCAACCTCCAAGGAACAACATCTCAGCCGCAGGGATCACCTGCTTCAATTGCTAGTAGTTGGGACACTATGCCAACAAGTGTGCTTTGAAGCAAGCCCCAGCCCCGGGAGGAGTCACCTCGGGAGCTGGTCCGACCAGACCTCCCCTACCAGGAGCAGGCCGTGAAGACCTCAGAGCTACCCCAGCCAAGACCTCCCAGCCTTTTGGGAGAGGTCGTGTGAACCACGTTACCGTGGAGGAGGCCCAAGCAGCCCTAGATGTCGTGTTGGGTAAGTTCCTGGTTAACTCGGCGCTTCCCACCATTTTGTTTGATTTCAGAGCTTCCCATTCGTTTGTCTCTCAAAGTTTTACTGCAAAGCATCAGTTGAAGGTTTTGGCTCTTAAGACCTCCTTGTTGGTTCAATCCCCTGGTTCGGAGTTAAGTGCGAACTAGGGTTGTCACAAGTTAAGGTGATCATAGAAGGGGTAGAGTTTCTGGCCAACCTGATCCTCCTTAACACCCAGTTTCTAGATGTGATCTTGGGCATGGATTGGCTGTTTAGTCACCAAGCGGTTCTGGATTGTGGTAGTAGAAGTGTCACCTTGGTCAGTCCAATGGGAATCAAAGTGAGATTTGAAGCCTCCTCTGAGAAGCCCGAAGGAGCTCTAGTTTGCCGTGTTAGAATTGTGCCTTTGGAAGAGGTGCCTGTGGTCTGTGAATTCCCGGATGTCTTCCCAAATGATTTGCCTGGAATGCCACCCGATAGAGATTTGGAGTTTGTCATCAACTTAGTTCCTGGAACCGCACCAATTGCCAAGAGACCTTATCGGCTGCTTGTAGATGACCTCGTCGAGCTGAAGCAACAGATTGAAGAGATGCAAGCCAAAGGTTAAGTGAGACCGAGCTCTTCACCTTGGGGGAGCTCTAGTGATCTTTGTCGCCAAGAAGGATGGCACCCAACGGATGTGTGTGGACTATCAGGCACTCAATGAAGTCACCATCAAGAACAAATACCCTCTGCCTAGGATTGATGACCTGTTCGACCAATTGAAGGGAGCCGAAGTGTTCTCCAAGATAGACCTGAGATCGGGGTATCACCAGTTGAAGATTCACCAAGAAGACATCCCCAAGACAACATTCTCAACTCGATATGGGCCGTATGAGTATACAGTCATGTCCTTTGGATTGACCAATGCCCCTACTTACTTTATGAACTTAATGAATAAAGTATTCATGGAGTATTCGGATAAGTTCGTCATTGTCTTTATTGATGACATCCTGGTATATTTCAAGAGTGAAGAAGAGCATGAAGAGCACCTTCGCTCAGTTCTGAACAAGCTTAGGGAGCATCAACTTTATGCTAAGTTTAATAAGTGTGAGTTTTGGATGAAGGAAGTTGCCTTTCTGGGGCATGTTTTGTCTGCAGAAGGAGTAGCTGTCAATCCTAGCAAAGTCAAAGATGTGCCCAACTGGGAGTCACCCAAGTCTGTGCCGCAAGTCAGAAGCTTCCTTGGTATGGCCGGATACCATCGCAGATTTATAGAAGGGTTCTCCAAGATAGCAAGTCCTCTCACCAAGCTGCTGAAAAAGGAGAAGAAGTTTGCTTGGACGTCTGATTGTGAACAAAGTTTTCAAAACTTGAAGAAGCATTTGACCACCGCCCTAGTGGTGATTTTGCCGGATGTCCGAAAGGACTTTGAGATATTCTGTGATGCTTCGCGACAAGGTCTCGAATGTGTTCTGATGCAAGAGAAGAGGGTAGTAGCTTATGCTTCCCGACAGTTGAAGCCCCATGAAGCAAATTATCCCACTCATGACCTAGAGTTAGCTGTTGTGGTACATGCTTTGAAGATTTGGTGCCATTACCTTATTGGTAATCACTGTGAGGTCTATACTGACCATAAAAGCTTGAAGTACATTTTCACCCAAGCCGACCTTAATATGAGGCAGAGAAGATGGTTGGAACTGATCACAGACTACAATCTGGGAATACATTACCACCTAGGAAAGGCTAATGTGGTAGCCGATGCCTTAAGTATAAAGGTCTACTGCAGCACTTTGATGATCAAGGAGAGTCAGCCAGCATTGCATGAGGAATTTCAAAAGCTCAAGCTCAAGTTGGTGGAAGAAGGATATCTAGCTGCTCTGGAAGTGCAGCCCACTCACTACAACAAAATAGTCTACTAGGGACATTTTTATTTAGATGCTTTTATTGCATCTCTATACCTAGAATCAGGTAGCACATAAAGACGTTTCTCGAGACGTTTAGAATGCGTCCCAACATTTAGAGCCTAACCCATTTAGCAAACACTAATTCCACTCAACTCAGCAGTTAGCCTCACCCCTCCACTCAAATCTCGTCGTGCTCTCACCTCCCTGCTCCCCTTGGGGGAGTGTTCATAGGCGGAGCAGCCGTGGAGAGGGATGGAGTACCGCAACAAGCTGGTGCTCATGGCATTGAGTTCCACCGCAAGCTCCACTTCATCTCAGCAGAGCTCCACCTTGACCCATTCCCGCTCCTCGCCCTCCACCCCGCGCTCCGCTCTGCGCCGTTACCGCTTCTCCATTCCTCCCTCCGCCTCCTCCTCTCCCACGGCCTCTTCGCCTGAGACGCCGCCCGCATCCTCTCGGCCTTCCCGTCCCTGCTCACCTCCCCTCCCGACGAGCCGCTCGGCTTTCTCCTCCGCCGCGCTGCTCCCGCCCCCACTCCTCCGCGCTGCCGTCGTTCGGTCCCCACGCCTCCTCGCGGCCTCCGTTCCCAACACCCTCAACCCCACGCTACACTTCCTCTGCCGCCATGTCTCCCTTCGCTGGAGACCCCTCCCTCTTGCCGCCGCCATGCCCCTCGCCTTCTCCGTTGATCGCACCCTCCTCCACAAGCTCCTATTCCTCTACGACGCAACCGGGCTCCCTGACCCTTCCGCTCATGTTGTCCTTGTCAGCGCCCGCCATCCTCTCCCACGGATCGAGACCAACCTCACGCCCAAGCTCCAGTTCCTCGTCAACCGCATAGGGAGGGACCCCGCCGCTGAGCTTGCCGAGTTCCCGCACTACTTCGCCTTCAGCTTGGAGGGGAGGATAACAATCATGAGCACAGGGCCGTGGGCGATGCGGCCAATGCGGGCTTATTCAGAAGTGAATAAGTAGCTTGATGCTCGATCGGTGAAAATCTCCTTCTCAATGAGCTCAATAAGTCCAAGGTGAATATAGACATACAATGTGATCTAGTAAATAATATGCCATGCGTAGTTGCTAACGCCTTGTTCAGAAGTGAATAAGTAGCTTGATGCTCGATCGGTGAGCTAATTTTTCGCTTCTTAATGCTTATGAGCCTTAGTTGTGAGATCTGCGATTGTTTGGATCAATAATGTGGCACTTGAATTAGAACCCTAATTAGTATAATGTTCCCCCGATTGATGCCATTGTTGCTATTTGTATTGCAACTAGAGTAGCGTTAGGAGCTGAGGTATCAAGGCTGTTGGTTTATTTGATTAATCAAATTTTCTTTTCTCATGCCATGACTAAAAAAAGCTAAGATTACTGGCTGTATATTGCCGCCGCCTAATGAAGGAATGAATAAATCATGGTCCGTGTATTACAAGCTATTGTAGTGTTGTAAGGGCCAAACATCACTTTGTTGAATGCAGTTAGCACTACTTTTTGTCAATTCTAATAACATAGAACTTTATATTGTTGTCCTGTATTTCTACTTCTAAATAAGTCCTTGAGCATATAATTTCTGTTAGTAAATTAAGCGGCATTATTGTCTATTTTTGAGATAGATAGATACCAATGAGTTCCTATGTTGGGATTGCTGAATACATAGTAGTCATCCTTTACAGCTTGAAGATATTTTCTTGAGAGGATTTGCTCAACATCTGAATACATAGTTGTATGTATTATCTACCTTATTTTGTTAATTAATTTTGCGGGGCACTCTGCGTTTAGGCTCTTGGTCACGAATATGGTCTTGATATTACTTACGGAGAAGAAATAATAGATCATAAATTTTTAAGTGTGAGCGTGTTACAAATGGTATTGTAGTTCAATTGACATTTAATATTTTATTATGATCTCACTACTGTGACCTCTGTATGAACAATTATGTTATACTCATAAATTTCTGTTAAGATATTGCATATCATAGTATTGCGGATAACTTTACTCCAAAAATGTTGCATTTCAAGTAGGTGATTCGAAATATTTATCTTAAATGATTATTGGATGGTAAAGGGTTGGTATTGAAGATGGAAGAAAAAAATGTTTAGATAACTTTACAAGTGTACAATTAGATGCTTTATGAAGTGAACTTCTTGATTTTACCTACGAGGCTGGAGAACCTTTTAAGTTTTAACACCTATAGGATTTCATTTATTTGTTCCGTATGTTGTCCACTATTGTCCAAATTTGTTGGATTTGTGTGGTATCGTTCCACTCATGCTAATCATGATGCTCAATGTTGGCTAGAATCTCTCGGGACTACCGATTTTGTGGAGAGAGGGACTGATAATGTAGTGTTCCAGACTTTCCCACAAGAAAGGGACAGGGTCGTATTCCAAATGGGCACATCAGATGCCGTGAGGGCACTTAAAGCTGCTTAGATTGTGTAATTCTTATTTCTGAAATTATTTAATATCCAAATTCTGAAGTAAACTAACTTAAAGTGCGGTGGGTTACTAGGGTTGTTTGATCTCATCAAGGCATTGGATTAACTATTTTAACCTTTCCGGCTTTGCATCTTTTCTTTAATTATAGTTTTTCATCATGACCAAGTGTAATGATGTCACTGCTATAGATATCAACATGGGTTGTCCAAAGTCATTCTCTCTCAGTGGTGGAATGGGTGCCACTTTACTCTCCAAAGCTGAGCTTATACATGATGTACATGTTCTTATTGTTTTGTTTTACTATTTTCATACTATGGAAATTCACTGCACTTATTCAGGCTATGCAAATTGCATCGTGTAGATTTTGACCACATTGCGGAGGAACTTGGACACAACTGTGACATGTAAAATCTGTCTTCGAACACATGTCAGGACACTGTGGAGTTGGCACGCCGGATTGAGAAGACTGGTGTTTCGGCTCTTGCTGTCCATGGAAGGTTAGCACACATACAGTAGTACCTTTTGAGTTATGGTAAATAACCATACTCACTCTCACCATTTCTTTAAAAATACACAATTTACCATCCATATGTTTCCAATTGTCCACATGTTTAAATGCCCATGTTTAAGAAAACATTATATTCATATGCAAAACCATTTGGTACATTCTATTTAGGGAAAATTGGCTACAAGCACTGCAATTTGTCACCCTTTGCCAACAGACATCTAAAAAACATGGTTACGCTAGAACACACTGTAAAAACGTGTAATTTATGAACTCTTAACATAAATTGGTCCACCTTTGATCCACTACTATGTATGCTATAGACTTTTGCCATATAGATACTAACATCAGGGTTGGAACTTTGGATTGATAATTTGATATTAATGATATGATGTTTGCTGATTTAGGTTCTTGCAATTGCAGCAAAGTACCTTGAAATGACTAAAGACATGGAGAAAGGGAACTTGATATTCAAAATTGAGGTCTTTATAAATTCTAGCATCCTCCAGAGCTGGAAAGATTCCATCATTGTTCTCCAGAGCACAAAGGCACTGTTACCTTGGTCTGAGGAGCTGAAGGTCATCAGCAGATGTAGGGTTTGTAGGAAAAAATTTCAGTGTGTTTACACCTTTGTATGTGGATGCTAGATTCAGTTGTTAACTCGATTCAGTCCGCAACGGAGTGTCTATGTTTTTTCTTCTGGTTTTTTTTTATATATCGACAATGTAATTCTACATTTGAAATGGCTTTACCAAAGATCTGAAACTTCTTATGAAAATATGTGATACTATATCCTCTGAATCATTGTAGTTTAACTAGCAATAAAATATTTCTACAGAACAAAATAAAAATGGACGTCTCTAGCTCAATCTAAATACGTCTATGAGTGCGTATCTAAGTTTCTTGGCATGCAATAAAGCATCACTAGGGAGAGTAGAGACGATATGGAACTGCAAATATGAAAGCGTCTCCAAGCTTGTAGGGACACAATCTAAACGACTCATATCACTGTAGACGCGCTTAACAATATGTCTCTACAATCTTTGACACAGTACGTAGGGAGACGCTCTAGAGACGCTTTACAAAAATAACTCTATGACGCTATAGAGTTGATTGAAAACGTCTTTAACCCATAAAATAGGCATCTCTACAGGGCTGTTGTGTTGTAGTGACTCTTCAAGGTCAGATCAGGACAGCTCAAATTGAAGATGCCGACATCCAGGAGATCAAGAGCAACATAAAGAAGGGTAAATCGCTTCAGTTTTCAGAGGACGAGCAAGGGACCATCTGGTTCGATAGGCGCTTGTGTATACCTCATGAAGCCTTATATTCCTTTCACCCTGGGAGTACAAAGATGTATCAAGACCTCAAAGAGATGTATTGGTGGCCTAGCATGCGGAGAGAGATTGCAGAGTATGTGGCTCAATGTGATGTGTGCCAAAAAGTTAAAGCCGACCATCAGAGACCTCCTGGACTCTTGCAACCTTTGAGCATACCAGGATGGAAATGGGAAGAAATTAGTATGGACTTTATCACTGGTCTACCGAGAACCCAAGCTGGTTTCGACTCTATCTGGGTGATCGTGGATCACCTCACCAAAGTGGCCCACTTCATTCCCATTAAGACCACCTACTTGGGAGATCGACTGGCAGAGCTGTACATGGCAAGAATTGTATGTCAGCATAGTGTGCCGAAGAGAATTGTGTCGAATCGGGGATCCCAGTTCACCTCAAGATTTTGGCAGAAGCTGCATGACGTCTTGGGCACTAATTTGGACTTTAACACCGCCTACCATCCTCAGACAAATGGACAAACTGAAAGAACTAATCAGATCCTAGAAGATATGTTGAGGACCTGTGCATTAGAGAACCAGACCTGTTGGGATCGAATGCTACCTTATGCCGAGTTTTCTTACAACAATAGTTATCAATCAAGTCTACGGATGTCCCCATTTGAAGCTCTCTATGGAAGAAAGTGTTGAACACCCTTGTATTGGACAGAAACAGGCGAATGCCAAGTGCTCCGAAGATCAAGTCAAGTCCATAAGAGAAAAGCTGAAGACCGCTCAGGCCAGACAGAAGAGCTATGCAGACAACCGTTGTCGAGACTTAGCCTTTGCTCCTGGAGATCATGTGTACCTAAAGGTCTCACCTCTCAAGGGAATGCGCCATTTCAGAGTCAGTGGGAAGCTCGCACCAAGGTACATCGGGCCTTTTCCAGTGCTAGACAGAAGAGGAGAAGTGGCTTACCAATTAGATCTCCCATCTCAGTTGGCAGGTGTGCATGACGTCTTTCATGTGTCCCAACTGAAGAAGTGTCTGTGTCTGCCTGAAGAGCGAATACCTCTGGAAGCAATGAACCTCCAAGAAGACCTCTCCTACAAAGAGCACCCCATCAAGATTCTAGAAGTATCCGAGCGAGTGACAAGAAGCAAGATCCTTCGTTTTTGCAAGGTTCAGTGGAGTAACCACACTGAAGAGGAAGCCACTTGGGAGCGCGAAGAGGACTTGAAGGCGGAGTTCCCGAACCTATTCTCTAGCCAGCCTGAATCTCGGGGTCGAGATTCCCTTTAAGGGATGTAGGTTTGTAACATCCCAATTTTTTAGAGTTCTTGAAGTTTTCAAAATAAAAAGAACCATTCGGACTTTGTTGATTTGCTTAAGCTTAAATTGAAGATTTTGAAATTTTGGAGATTTAACATGCCTTAAACAAACTCCAACTAAAGCTAAGGCTGGGTTTATTTGGTGTTGTTTGAGCTCTGGCTTCATTTTTTTCCTTCTCCCTGTTCGTTCCCAAGCCTCTCTAGTCCTCCCCAGACCTTCTCTGTTCATACCTCCTTTTGGTCTAGACCTTTTTCTCTGTTGAATTTTCCTTCGGTTTTGACCTCTCCTTGGGTCACGACCACCTCGAGGTGCTCCAAGCTCAGGTTTGTGTTCTAAATATCCTTGAGTTCCGAAATATCTAAGTATCGGGTTGAATCTCTCCTTTCAGGACATCCCCTGCGCTCATCTTGACCGTCAGGATCTCCTTTGTGTTCATCCTGACCGTCAGGACCTCCCCTGCGCTCATCTTGACCATCAGGATCTTCCTTGTGTTCATCCTGACCGTCAGGACCTCCCCTGTGCTCATCTTGACCGTCAGGACCTCCCTTGTGTTCATCCTGACCGTCAGGACCTCCCCTGCACTCATCTTGACCGTTAGGACCTCCCTTGTGTTCATCCTAACCGTCAGGACCTCCCCTCCGTTTCGCGCAGCTCCGCGTCTTCGTTTTGAACCGTCTGATCTATGTTGGACAGCTTGATCTTGTGGGCACGTTCGACCAGTCCGAACGTTCCTATCCTTTTTGACCGCCCGATCGAAAATCGGACGGCCCCACTTCACCGCGCCTTACCTTGTTCCTTAGGACCTCCCCCTTGTTGTTCCTCCACATGACCTCCTCATCGTCTTTTTGCAAAGACCACCCCTCGGGTCTTTTTGCAAAGACCACCCTCGTGGTCGTGACCACTCCCTTGTGGTCAGGATCTCTCCTTTGGGTCATGACCTCCCTTTTAGTCATGACCTCCCCTTGAGTTTTTTTGTAAAGACCACCCTCGCAGTCTTTTTGCAAAGACCACCCTTGCGGTCTAGACCTCCCCTCATGGCCACGACCTCCTCAGGACCTCTTCCTCCTCAAGACCCCCTGGTCTTTTTGCAAAGATCACCTTTGTGGCTTCGACCACCCCTTCGGTGGGGCCACTCTCTCAGTGAGACCAGCACAGCCATTTGCGTCCCAGTACCATAAGAGTTTGAGTGCATTAAATGCTGATGCATCACATTAAATGCTATCTTCTCCTCCGTACCCCTTTTTGACTCTGTTATTTTACCCGCTCCTTTTCCTTCCATTACTTGCTCCCGTCGTGTGCATTAAATATGCTGTCCTTTGTCCTCCTCTCTTAGGACCTCCCCATGCTTGTTTAAAGCACCCAAGAGCTCTCTGGCCTCCTTTTTGTTTCACTTGCGCTTTAAACTTCTTTGCCAGCTTAGACCTCCTTCCAAGAGCTCTTTCTTCCTTGCTTGAATCTCTGAATCGAGTGATTCAAGATTCCACCTTTGTCTTGGTCCAGTGTTTTCCTTTTGCTCTAGTTTGGTTCTTTTGTTGGAGTTTTATGGATTCGTTTTATTTACTTGGTTTCTTTTCGCACATGTAGATCCCAGCTGCTCCAGGGACCTCTTGGACCCGGCGTTTGCTTCTGAAGAAGCTCAATATTTCAGCGAAGGCAAGTCATAGGCCTTTGATCATGTTGGACCCCAATTTTTATAAAAAAATATCTTGTTTTATATCAACTTGCATGGCTATTTGTATAAAAACTGGTTTTGGGAGTAGCTACACACCCACTTATTAGTAAGACCCCTTGAACAATTGCAAACGACATGTTGACATGTATCCTTGAACACCATAAGGTTGGGTAATTTTAGTTGGTCATCTTGGAAATACCAACATGGGCGCGTATTATGCTTAGCACTACTCTAATTAGACGATGGTCTCTCGTTCACATGATTCAATGATGATAAATTTGACTTAATGATATATGGAATGGTGGCAGCACCACTTTTGATAAAATTTGTGTGCCATGACCGGGGCGGTCATTTGGCCAGGTTGAACCAAAGTGTTTCCCTTACTCAAGCAAGTGATCGTGCAGTAAAGGGGGTGCTATACGCTCACTAGGATGAGGTGGTCTTGCCTGAGTAGCCTTTAAGGACTTAACTTTGTTGGTCATTGATCTGGGCATTTCGTGCAACCACAAGATCATTTATGGGGTGATCTGGGCCGACTAATTAGCGATGTTTTGACTTGGTTCTGTCACTGGTGGAAGTGTAAGGCATGGGTGAGACACTCACACCTGGCGCAAGAGGGGGCCCTGAATGGAGAATCCTTAGCGGACAGAACTGGGTCATAACAGGACTTTGTAAAGGCCTTGATATGCTCTCTAGACTGCTTACCCATGGAAGTGAGTAGTGGCATCGGCCATGCCAAACCAACTAGAGAGGTCGTGTATTGTGGGTAAAGCTGTACAACCTTTGCAGAGAGTAAATCTATTCGAATAGCCGCGTCCTCGGTTATGGACAACGCCTGGTGACATCCCACAAGGGGTAGTGTTCTCCTTAAAAATGTGGTCTTGGTTGGTTCCCAGTGGTTTGACTTACGACCAGGGTGGTCGTGAGTGGTCTGGGCACACGACCAGGGTGGTCAGGTGTTGTTTCCAAAGAAATTGCTTACTTAAGTATTATCTTCCCAACTTGTGCTTTGCAATCTACTTATTGTATTTCCTGTAAATGCTGCTTTATGCAAACTAATCATACAGCTATTCCCTATCAAGCTTCGCATGAATATTACTTGCATTCATTTCTCTATGAATTCCTGAGTACATTCAAACGTACTCATGGCTTTGTGCCCTCTGGTTGATCAGCTGTCGAAGACCTCCCTAGGAGCTCCAAGCTCTTCGAAGAAGAGTTCTTTGAAGACCCTGCATTCTAAGAAACGTCCTCCACTCGATGGTCGTGGGCTTGTCGATTGGCCTTGTGAAGTGTTTTGTTTTCCGCTACAGCCTTATTTTGTTGTTTGCCCTATGTGGCTCCTCTGAAAAACAAGCTTGACCGTAAGGTCCTTTGTTAATATTAATTTGTCTGCTTCATCTTTTGTCTCGTTGTATGGATGTGATGACATCAATGTTTCAACTATGCGAGCTAGCATTTGGTCTTGGGACTAGCTTGGTGCACAGAGGCCAGGATCTCTGGGTGGTCCTGGAAGACCTCCCCAGGTGATCCCGGGGACCTCTGGGCGGCCTTGGAAGACCTCTTGGGTGGTCCTAGTGGACATCCGGGTGGTCCTGTAAGACCTCCCGGGTGCCCACAGAATGGCCCAACGAATCTTGACCATCCATTCTTGATCGGACGACTCAAAATGAGTGTGGCGTTCGAATCAACGGCCCATTTGATCTTGACCGTTCAAACAAGATCCAACGGCTAGAACTAAACGGAGCGCGCGAAGGAAAGAAAGGAACATAGGCTGGCAAGTGGGACCTACTTGTCAGCGGAGCAGGTGCGCGCACGGGAGGATTGGGCTGAACAAGAGTTGGGCCGAATCTAAATAAGGTTGGGTTTTAGCCCAAGGAGATTACTGAGATTTAAATAGATTTTCTATTTTGTAAAATACCGGAAATTCCAAATGGCAAATAGAAAATAGCAAATGAACTTGGAAAAATTCTAGAAAAATCTAGAAAATATATCCAAGCACATAGAATCCAAATAAAATAGTTTTGACCATTATTGATGTTGACTTTAATCATATTAAATTGTTTTGATGCACAAGGTTCAATGTTAAGCTTTGGACTTAATTCAAATAAAACCAAATAGTGAATTTTCTCCCCACTAACTATTAAAAGATTTTTAAAGCTTAGAAAATTGGGATGTTACAAACCTCCCCCCTTAAAGGAATCTCGACCCCGAGATTCAAGCTAGCTAGAGAAAAGGCTAGGGAACTTGGCTTTCAGCTCTTCTTCACGCTCCCACGTTGCTTCTCCTTCTGAGTAGTTGCTCCACTGAACCTTGCAAAAATAAACTGTCTTGCTTCTAGTCTGACGCTCCGCGACATCCAAAATCTTGACTA
Source organism: Phyllostachys edulis (assembly GCA_036346405.1). Classification (NCBI taxonomy): domain Eukaryota; kingdom Viridiplantae; phylum Streptophyta; class Magnoliopsida; order Poales; family Poaceae; genus Phyllostachys; species Phyllostachys edulis. Next base: position 79,121,111 of record CM070546.1, on the reverse strand, counting down.
GCTACTCTTTGTACGTGAGATCTTCTTTCAACTCGATTGATTCCAATGGGGATTGCTCTTCTGGCACACGAAGACACTTCTTCAACCGCGAGACATGAAAGACATCATGCACTCCCCGCTAATGACTGAGGTAGCTCCAACTGATATGCTACTTCTCTATGGCGTTCCAAAATCTTGAATGGACCAACATACCGAGGGGCAAGCTTCCCTTTGGCATGAAACCTCTTTACACCTCTAAGGGGCGTAACTCGAAGATAACAAAATCTTCTAGCTCAAAGCTGAGATCACGATGACGATTATCAACATAGCTCTTCTGCCTCGACTAAGATATCTTTAATCTTTCTCTGATCATAGACACTTACTCTTCTGCTTCTTGAATAACATCCGCCCAAAACCAAACGCTCAAATTGCTTTCGACCAATTCAACAGGTTCTCGCAGTACGACCATACAAAGCTTCAAACAGTGACATCTGCAAACTGGCTTGATAACTGTTGTTGTACGTGAATTCTGCATACGGCAAAATCTTATCCCAACTAGTAGCATTAGCTAGAGCACAGGCTCTCAACATATCCTCCAATATCTGATTAACTCTTTCAGTCTGTCCATCTGTCTGAGGATGATACGCAGTATTGAAATTCAGATGAGTCCCTAAGGCTTCATGCAAACTCTGCCAAAAATGAGATGTGAACTGAGATCCTCGATCTGACACTATCTTCTTAGGCACACCATGCAAACTGACAATCCTTGATATATACAGCTCTGCAAGGCGATCTCCTACGTAAGTGGTTTTGACTGGTAAGAAATGGGCAACTTTAGTCAAACGATCCACTATTACCCAAATCTAATCATGACCCGATTGAGTCCTGGGTAAACCGGTAATGAAATCCATTCCAATCTCTTCTCACTTCCACTCTGGAATTTTTAAAGGTTGCAGCAGACTTGCTGGTCTCTGATGTTCTGCTTTCACCTTCTGACACACGTCGCACAAGGCAACGAACTCTGCGACTTCTTGCTTCAAATTTGGCCACCAAAACTTATTCTTAACATCCTGATACATCTTGGTACTACCAGGATGAATCGAATACTTTGAGTCATGGGCTTCCTTCAAAATTAGCTGTCTCAAACTATCAACATCTGGTACATAAATACGTCCATTAATGCACAGTATACCTTGATCATCTTCAGTGAAGTCCTTGAATTTTCCTTCTGCCATCTTTTTCTTGATGTCTGAAAACTCAGAATCCTTTGGTTGAGCTTCTCGAATATGCTTCTCCAAAGTAGACTGCACTTCAAGACTAGCTACAAATCCTTCAGGTACCACTTCCAGATTCAGCTTCTGAAATTCCTCTTGATGTTCTGAGCAAACTTCTTTTACTTCTGCAGCATTACAGTAACTCTTACGGCTTAAGGCATCTGCAACTACGTTGGCTTTTCTAGGATGGTAATGGATTCCAAGGTTATAATCATTTATCAACTCCAACCATCTTCTCTGTCTCATGTTCAAATCCGACTGAGTGAAGATGTACTTCAGGCTCTTATGATCTGTGTAAACTTCACAGTGGTTACCGATGAGGTAATGACGCCAAATCTTTAAAGCATACACTACGGCAGCTAATTCCATATCATGGGTAGGATAATTCTCTTTATGAGGCCTTAACTGTCTTGACGCATAAGGGACAACTCTTCCTTCTTGCATCAGGACACATCCTAATCCTTGACGCGAAGCATCACAATAGATATTAAAATCCTTGCGAATATCCGGCAAAATCAACACTGGGGCTGAAGTCAAACACTTCTTCGATTCTTGAAAACTTTCTTCATAAGCTGTCATCACATGACCAAGGAAATCCAAGTGAACTTTTTCTCTTTCTTCAACAACTGCATAAGAGGCTTAGCAATCGTTGAGAATCCTTCATTGAAACGGCGATAATATCATGCCATTCCCAAAAAACTGCGAATCTGAGTGATAGTTTTGGGCTGTTCCCAATGCAATACTGCTTTAACCTTACCGGGGTCAACTGCTACTCCCGATGTTGTCATCACATGACCAAGGAAATCCACTTCTTTTTTCCAAAAATTACACTTACTGAACTTAGCATACAACTGATGCTCTCTAAGCTTTTCTAGGATCAATCTCAAATGTTCAGCATGCTCTTTTTCTGACTTGGAGTAAACCAAAATGTCATCAATGAACACAACTACAAACTTGTCCAAATATTCTATGAATACTTTATTTATCATGTTCATGAAATAGGCAGGGGCATTAGTCAGACCAAAGGACATGACTAAGAACTCATAATTTTCGTACCGCGTTGAAAAAGCGGCCTTAGGTATATCCTTAGGATAAATCTTCAAATGATGGTAACCTGATCGCAGCTCGATCTTTGAGAACACTCCGGCTCCTTTCATTTGATCAAACAGATCATCAATCCGAGGTAATGGGTACTTATTCTTGATGGTGACTTCATTGAGAGATCGATAATCGATGCACATTCTCATACTTCCATCCTTCTTCCTGACAAACAAAACTGGTGCTCCCCATGGCGACGAACTAGGTCTCACAAAACCTTTCTCCAAAAGTTCTTATATTTGCTTCTTCATTTCCACAAGCTCATCGGCTAGCATCCGATAGGGTCTCTTAGAAATCGGTGTTGTCCCTAGCACTAGATCGATGACAAACTCGATGTCATGGTCTGGTGGCATTCCTGGTAATTCTTCCGGAAATACATCTGGATATTCTTTGACGATAGGCACGTCTTCCAAAGCAACTGCCTTCAAGCTATTGACTAACAGGTGTTCATCACGCACTGAGGTAGCTTGAAACTCTACCTTGCTTCCATTGGTATCCTCGATTGTAACAGCTCTTCGGCCACAATCTAGCATGGCTTTATGCTTGGTTAACCAATCCATGCCAAGAATGACATCTAAGGTCTGGGTGTCTAGAACAATTAGGTTGGCTAGAAACTCAACTCCAGCTATGAGTAACTTAGCTCCTAAACAATCCACTTTAGAACTTAGCTCTGCTCCAGGAGACTGAACTAACAGAGTATGCTTAAGATGCATAACTTCCAATTTATTCTTAGTTGCAAAAACTCCAGAAACAAACGAATGCGAAGCTCTAGAATCAAACAAAACTGATGCAGGTACTGAGTTTACTAGAAACTTATCTAGTACGACGTCCGGTGCTTCCTGAGCTCCTTCTAGAGTGATGTGGTTGACATGACCTCTGACCACAGACTGAGCTGCTCCTCCTGGTTGACTGGTACCCTGAAAAACTCCTTAATTGCTCTATGCAGGTGTCTTGGCGGGTGTAGCTCTAAAGTTGAAACGAACTGGAGTAATTGTTCCCTTCTACGGACACTAATTGGCAAAGTGACCTGGCTGACGGCAAGAATAACAAACTCTCTGCGCATTCTGCTGGTTGTTCCCTGGATTGGGGTTGGTTGGTGCTGGGTTATGAAAGTTCTGAGCAACTGGACGAGGTGCAGACGTTGGTGCAGGTGTCCTGAAAAAAATTCTGCGGCTGAAACCGATTACTCTGCTGCGGCACCATTCTTGCTCTCTGTTGTGAGTAGTGACTTCCTTGCTGAGCCATCCTGTGTTTGCAATTGTCCTCCAGCTCTTTGCGTTTATCTTCCATAACCAACGCTTTTTTGACCAACTCTTAAAAATCTGGAAAGGTGTGGGCAAGCAGACCAACTTGCAGCCCAGTGTTCAATCCTTTTAAGAAGCGACTCTGTCAAGACTTGTCGGTGGCGACATCCTCTGCAGCATAGCGAGCTAGCTGAGAAAACTTATTCAGATAGTCAGTCACTGACATAGCTCCTTACTTGAGAGCACAGAATTCATCCTTCTTCAGCTCAATTATCCCTTTCGGCATATGGTACTGACGAAAGGCTGTTGAGAACTCTTCCCAAGTGATGTTCTGTGGCACCTCATGCGCTACACAAAAGTTCTCTCACCATTCAGTGGCTATACCCTCCATATGATGAGTGGCATACAAGACTTTCTCATGGTCACTGCATTGAGTGATCAATAGCTTCCTTTCAATTACACGAAGCCAATCATCAGCTTCAACTGGTGAGACATGTCCAGCAAAAGTTGGTGGACGAGTCCTCATGAATTCAACAAGCTTGGATGATCCATGATTACCATGAGCGACCGGGGCTCCATTGTGATGATTGTTGTTGCTGTTGTTCTGATTGCTCATGTTCTGAAGTTGATTCATCATGGTGTACATCATCTGTGTCTGTGTTGCCATGAAAGCTCCAAAATTCTGCAAATCCAGTGGGGGTGCTTGCGGTGGTACTGCTCCTACGAGGGTCTACTCATTCTCTTCTAATCCCTGAGCTCCAGATCCACTTGTAGCAGCATGACGAGTCTGAACCATCTGATGAAGCTCCATGGGTTAGGTAAGGTAGAAAGCACAAGATGAGTTAAGAACTAAACGAGGGGGTAGATTAAACCCAACAAACATAGCTTCAAGAAAACCAACTGAAATACTTTATTAAGGGTCTTAGCATGGCTGCAACAAATGCCTAAGGGCCTTTGCAGCTCATACTCGTGCACAAGAAAATGACGAACCTAAGCACACAATCTACCATCTAAAAGGCGACTCTGCAAAAAAGACTGGCTAAGCCTGACAAACTAAAACTCTAGCGAACTCAGTCGCTAAGGTAGCCTCCATAGCCATGATGATGCTCCTACCTGCTGTAGACCTGGAAGTGAGCTAGCATCCTCGTAAACCGATTTTGATGCCCCGGGACTAGTGCAGCAGGAACAGGCGTGTTTGGAGCAGGCACAGCTGGCTCTTCCGGCTCTGCAGGTTCTTCCTCTAGAACCTCCTCTGGATCTTCCTTGGGTTCTTCCTCAGATTCTTCTGGATCTTCCTCTTCTTGTTCTTCTTCAGGCTCGTGCTGACCATAGAGAGCCTCTTCTAGAACAGCGATCCTTCTTCTGCTCTGTCCAAGGTCTCGTAGACGCACTCCAGCTCGGTGGCGACCAACTCTAGCGACTCCGCCTGAGCAGCTGAGAACTGGGCAAGGTGCACCACTGTAGCATTGCCTTCTCCACTTGTGGACGGGTAGCGTGCTGGTCGATTGTAACATCCCAATTTTCTGGAGTTCTTAAAAAGCTTTCAAAATAAAAAGAACCATTTGGTTTTGATGAGAGTTCAAAGCTTAACTTAAGATTTTCGGAAATTCGAGTGTTTAACATGACTAAATCAAACTTCAACTAATCCAAGGTTCGGTTTGTTTGGAGTTGATCTAGCTCTTGTCTTGCTTTCCTCTCTCTCGGATCGTTCAGACCTCTCTGGACCTCCCCTTGTGCCTTTGCTTGGACTTTTCTTTCGTCCAGACCTTCTTCAGACCTCTTTGTTGGTTTGAATCTCTTCAGACCTCTTTGTTGGTTTGAATCTCTTCAGACCCCTTTGTTGGTTTGAATCTCCGTTCAAGGTTTAGACCTCCTCTTGATCTAAACCACCTTCTCTGATTAGACCTCCTTGTGGTCCAGACCTCTTTCACCGTTTGAATCTTCCCTTGGTTTTGACCTCCCCTTTGGGTCACGACCAGCCCCGAGGTACTCTCAGCTCGGGTTTGTGTTTCAAACATCCTTGATTTCCGAAATCCATCGTTCAGGTTGATCTCCTCCTTTCGAGATCTCCTTGGCTCCATCTTGACCGTTGAGACCTCCCCTGTGTTGGTCTTGACCGTCGGGATCTCCTTTGGTTTCATCTTGGTCGTCCAAACCCCCCCTTGTTTGGATCTCCCTGTCCTTGTGGTCCTTTTGCAAAGATGACCCTCTTGGTCCTTTGCAAAGACCACCCTTTTGGGTCACAACCTACCTTAAGGCCGCGACCTCCCCTCTTTTGTCGTTTGCTGCGACCTCCCTCTGAGGCCGCGACCTTCTCTTTTGGTGTTTTGTCATGACCACCCTGGCGGTCATGACCTCCTCCTTGGCCTTTTTGCAAAGACCACCCTCCTTGGCTTTTTGCAAGGACCACCCTTTTGGGTAGCGACCTCCTCTTTGGTCTTTTTGCAAAGACCACCTCTTCTGTGGGACCGCTCTCTCAGGTCTCAGTACCATGGGGGAGAAAAGTCTTCAAGCATTTAATGCTGCATTAAAAGCTATCATTTCCACCATACCCTGTCTTTTCTCTTTTTGTTACCGCTTAACCCGCTCCTTTCATTTCTTTACCTGCTCCCGTCGTGAGCATTAATTGTGCTGTCTCCCCCTCTCTAAGCCTCCCCGTGCATATATAAAGCACCAGAGAGGCCTCCTGCTTCCTTTAGTTTCCAGAACCTTGAACCGCCCTTCTGGAGAGCTTTCCTTCTTCGGTAGGAGCTCCGGTTCTAAGGATCAAGTTCCTATCTTCGCCCTGAGCCCGTGTCTTTCTTTTGGCTTTGATTTAGTTCTTTCGTTGGAGTTTTGTGGGTTTGTTTTATTGATTTGGCTCTTCTCGAAAACGTGTAGGACCCGGTTGTTCTGAAGACTTCCTGGACCCGGCTTTCTCAGCAGAAGACCCTCAGCTCTTCAGCGAAGGCAAGTCATAGGCCTTTGATCATATTAAACCCATTTTGCAAAAAGTATATTGTTTTGCTATAAACATGCATGGCTAGTTTTATAGAAAACTGGTTTTGGGAGTAGCTAAGCACCACTTGCCAGTATGACTCCTTGATATGTTTGAATGAAACATGTTGACATGTACCCTTGGAAATCCGTAGAATGGGTTATCTTAGTTGGTTACATCTTTGTATACCAACAAGGGTGCATTTCATTGCTTAGTCCTACTGTAGTAGACGTCGCTCTCACCATGAATCATCTCTGTTAACTTACCCCCAGCGCACCGATTGTGGCTTGTGTAGTAGCAGCCGGTGTAGCTGATTAAAATGAAGTGTGGCCCTGTGTGAGACTACGACATTTGTCTTCACCTTAACTAAAATTTGTGTGCTAGGACTGGGTCTGGGTGGTTCTCTGGCTGGGTTGAACCCAACAATGATAATCCTGACTAATGAGCTATGGAATTGTGGCAATGCCACTTTTGTTAAAATTTGTGTGCTGTGAACCGAGTGGTCGTTTGGCCAGGTGAAACTCAAAACTGTTTTATGCTCGGGCGAGTTGGCAAGGTGCGAGTAGTGGGTGCCTTGTGCACATTAGGTTGTGGTTAGCCTCGCCTGAGCAGACAACTAAGGACTTAACCTTGTACGCCATCGATCTGGGTCATTTCCGTGCAACCACAAGTCCAGGGTGGGGTGGTCCTGGCCAACTAATTAGCGAGGTCCTTATGCGGTTCTGTCATGGTGGTCGAAATGGCACAAGAGGGGGCCTTGAAAAGCGAATCCTCAACGGACAGAACCAAGTCTGGACTGACCTTTGTAAAGGCCTTGTCACGAGCTCTAGACTGCTTACCAAAGGAAGTGAGCAGGGGCATCGACGGGTGCCCAACCAACTAGAGGACTTCGTGTCTTGTGGGTAAAGTGCATAACCTCTGCAGAGTGTAAAATCTATTCGAATAGTCACGTCCTCGGTAACGGACATGTCCGGTTCTTTCACGCAAGGGGTAGAGCTTTCTAAAAGTTGTGGATGGTTTCGTGTGGTTTTGCTCTTGACCCGGGTGGTCGTGTGCTATTTCCAAAGAACTTATTTACTTATGTATTACCTTTTCATCTTGTGCTTTGCAATCTACTTAATGTATTTCCAATAAATGCTGCTTTATGCAAACTAACCATACAGCTTTCTTTGTCAGTCCTTGCATAAATGTTATTGCATCCATTTTCTCTATGGCTTGCTGAGTACATTCAAAGTACTCATGGCTTGTGCCCTTTGGTTAATCAGCAGCTGAAGACCTCCCCGGGTGCTCCGAGCACTATAAGGAGGAGTTCATTGAAGACCTCGTGGACTAGGGGACGTCCTCCACTCGATAGCCTGTGGCTCGCCGAGTGGCCCGCGTTGTATTTTGCTTTCCGCTGCAAGTTATCTTTTTGTTGTTCGCCCTGCATGGCACCCCTGTAAACAAGCTTGACCATAAGGTCTTTTGTCTATAAATATTAATTTGTCGGCTTCATCTTTGAGTTTGTTGTATGGATGTGAAGTCACCATTGTAAATTTTGTGTGAGCTAGCGTGTTGATCTTGGGACTAGCTCTGAGCATAGAGGCTGGGACGTCCGGGTGGTCTTGTAGACCTCCCGGGTGGTTCTGGAGGACCTCCTAGACCTCTAGGTGGTTTTGCTGGACCCTCCTGGGTGGTCCTGGGAGAACCCTTCTGGGTGTTCTCGGGTCAGGTCCTTACATCGATCCACTGTGGCAGCTCTGGGATGGTAGCGGAAGACAGTATCCAGCAGCTCACACGCATAGATGTTGCAAATCCTAAGGATGGCGAGGCGTGACGACTCTTGAATTCCTTCTACGAAGTTGATCGTTCTGACTGAGAGGTTCAAAGGCTGGCTAGCTTTGGTGTTCCTCCTCGCATAGACAGTCAGACAACAGATCACTCCACGATCTCGCCCGTTGACCATCCAATGGTTGCCACGGTACATTGGACGATAAAAACCTCCAAGTACCTGCAATAGCTTCCAAAGCTCTGCAGCAAGTCCGCCCTTGCGCTCACCGTAGGTATGAAGCATCTGTCAAGACAGACAAGAGGGTAGGAACTAAGTTAAAATAGCGGGGAGAGGAAAAGATTCTAGCAAAAGTTGAGTCAAGAAAGATATGAGAGGAGTTAAGCAATTCAATTAATCTTGTAAGTTAATTTTTCTTTAGAAAATAATTTGGACTCTCCAAGACGGCCGATCTAACTAAGGTCAAGACCTATAGTCAGTATGGCTCTGATACCACGTCTGTCAGGACCCAAAAATGCAATTTTGGACTCTCTGTGTATAATGCACTTGTCCGGGATCACGCTAGTGCACACAGTGTCGACATAGATGAATATCGATCCACACAAGGCGATTAATAACATAAACGGGTAATTTGATTAACAAATAAGGGTTTTGACCTTATGGTCGAGTTTACACTTATTAAGCCACACAGGGCTAACAGAGAATTAAACAGCTACAGAAACAGAAACGACAGCGACATCCCATCAATTCGCCATAGGCAACCGACTGGGATCAAGACCCTACAATCAAGCACCTTCGACGAACTCCTCCTCGAAAGCTGGCGAAGACTCCTCCTCTTCTGTTGATTTGATTTAGCAAGCATGAGTACACAACCATACTCACAAGTCATACCACAGAAATACAATTATACATGATGGCTTATTCCAAAGGAATGGCTTCTGTGGTTATTTTGCAGAAAAGCAACATTTGCAGTTTGAATACAAATAATAGATTGAAAGCAATAAATAAAACAAATAACAATAATAATTTAATAGTTTGATTTCACAAAGACACATAGCCTAAACAGGTTATTCACATAGTCATATGACTTAGATCACATAGCTCCCTTCCCAAGGTTTTTATGAGAATCTACCCCTCGTGTGAAATCACCGAGCATGTCCATGACCGAGGACGTGGCTATTCGAATAGATTGATTTTACACTCCGCAGAGATTGTACACTTTACCCACAAGATACAACTAGTGTTGCAAGCACTAGTCATAACAAGACGTTTCAGGAACCTCATCTCAAGCATTGATACTCTCAGTGTGCTTAAGAACCATCATACCAAGCCATACATAGCGATTGATATGACACATACCGTTGGACAGGGAAGCGATGAACTGTCCCGCGATGTACTACCTGGTAGCACACCTCCACCTAAACAACACAGTCTAACCTATAACCTGAGTAGCAATGTCAAGATTCCATAACTTACTAAGTTAGACCTGTCCCATACCAGGCATGTGGTCGTACAGTAAGGCTCAGTTCAATGGCGCACAAAGTTAAGTCCTTAATTGACCAAGAAAGACATTCCAAGTTATACTACAAATCCCTATGCACACAGTGTTTTAATCCCATGCACACAGATCCACCAAAGTAGCACACAGTACCACTTGCCTCTTTCTAAATCCTTTCCCACCCTGTTGGTTAAGTGCAACATATACCATCAACGAGTAGTAGCACATAGTACACACAGTTTTTATCACATAGTTCCATAATCACTTAGTCAAGTTTATATTTGTAACTCACATGAGATGATGACTCGTGGCATGGCTAAGCAGACTAATCGTATTTAACCAACCCACGTTGGTGCTATGATAATACCAACTAAATAAATCAATCTAGGGTGACAAAAGATTAAGACATAACAAATAAGAAAGGTGGATATAACAAATTGGATTAATAACTAAACCCAAAAGCATTTAAATAAATACTTAAAGTAGATGCAATAATTTGAATCAAAGTAATTTTAGAAAACTAGGTTCAATATGATCAAAGGTATAACTTGCCTTAAAATAGGTCTAGGTACTCATCTTGCTTTTGAGGTGTTCCTTCTTCTTCAAATCTTCCCGAAGTATCGACGTCTACTCGCAAACGAAGCAAACAAACAAAAAAAATAAACAATAGAGACAAAACAAACTCCAAAAATTAAATAAAAATCTTAGATAGGTAGATCTTAAATCTAGATGAATTTAGAAATTTGAATGGGCTCAATCGGAGTTCGGATGCAAAAGATATGAGCTTTGGAAGTTTGAATCTAAAAGAAACCCTAATATTTGGATTATTCTGAATTTCCGAATTATTTCTCTCAAGGAAAATCGGATTATTGCGCAACGACGACGTCAGTAATGGATTTTCAGAATAATAAAAAGAAAAAGAAAATACTGACGTGTGGGACCCACACGTTAGCCTCACAGTTCACAGTGGACCAAATCCACCGAACCTGTTGGCTCAAGGCTGGCGAGATTGCAACGTGTGCGCGCTGACGTGGCGCCACGCACACGCCACGCACGCACGAAGGTTGAGCTAGCACCGACGTGGCGCTAGCGTGGCTCAACGGCGGCGCGGTGGCGCACTAATCCCAAGGGATCCGGCGAACGGCGGCGGCTCAACGGCGACGGGTGGTATGGGGAGGTAGAGGAGGATGCGGGGATCACGTTGGTGTGCTCACGGGTCCTCGAGATGAAGTGAGGCGGCCGACGGCAAGGTCCAAGCAGAGGTGGACGCTCGGGCTTGTCCGCGACGGCGAAGAAGGGGTTCTCCTGCGAAGGCGACGACGGCTTCGAGGTGCGGGCATTGGGACGATCACGATGGTGGCATCCGAAGGCGACGAGGACCACCGGAACGACGATGGCGGCGAAGGCATCTTCTCGACCGGTGCTGAAAACGAAGACGGCGGCTAGGGCTTCCAAGCGATGAATCGAAGGCGGCGGCTAGGGTTTTGAGGGCGGCGCTACACGGGGTGCAAGGAACGAAGGGCCTCGGGGCCTTTAATAGCCCCGAGTGGCGTGGAGTCCACGATGGACACGGCGGCGGTGGCGAAGGAAAGCGGAAGGGGGAGTTCAGCTCAGAGACGATGAATGGCGGCGGTCCCACTAGTCAGCGACACACGAACGCAGGCCCACCTGGCAGCGAAACGCGCACGTGAGCGAAAGGAAACTTTCGGACCACTAACCCTGACCATCGGATTCTAAATGGACGCTCCAGATTGAATGTGACATTCGGACCATCCGAATGGCCCAACGAATCTTTACCATCCATTCTTGATCGGATGACTCAAAATGAGTGTGGCGTTCGAATCGTCTGAACGGCCCATTTGATCTTGACCGTTCAAACAAGATCCAATGGCTAGAACTAAACGGAGCGCGCGAAGGAAAGAAAGGAACAGAGGCTGGCAAGTGGGACCCACTTGTCAATCTGAGCTAGTCTTGTGGGAGGATTATTAATTGACAGAGTTGGGCCAAATCTGAATAGGGTTGAAAATAGCAAATGAACTTGGAAAAATTCTAGAAAAATCTAGAAAATATATCCAAGCACATAGAATCCAAATAAAATAGTTTTGACTATTATTGATGTTGACTTTAATCATATTAAATTGTTTTGATGCACAAGGTTCAATGTTAAGCTTTGGACTTAATTCAAATAAAACCAAATGGTGAATTTTCTCCCTACTAACTATTAAAATATTTTTAAAGCTCAGAAAATTGGGATGTTACAACATCCATAAATCGTACAATTATATTAATAATCAACAGAGTTTATTACAAGAAAGGCTTACAAGCCAACAATAAACAAACACAGCGGAAGACGAAGAAAATGTAGTGGAGTCCAGCTGATCTGCCACAGGCAATTGACTGGGGTAGCGGCCTAGTCATCGAGATCCACACCGGTAGCAAAGTTCTTCTCCTCTGAAATTTATTTGCATTAAGCAAGGATGAGCACAACTTCCGTGTTCGCAAGTTACATCCAAATAACAGGTTATAATGCATGCAAGGATATAACAGAGGAATGCTTATAGGGTTATTTGTGCAAAAGCAATATTTGACAATTTTAATTACAATACTAAGTTCAAAAGCTCAAATTTTACAATAACTAAAATTGAGTTTTAACTGAATTAATAAAACTAGTGTAGGCACCAACCTAACACTAATTTAAACACGGGCACCAACCCGGGACTTCAACCCATAACTTTTCTCATGGACACCCATCCATGTCATAAACTGTTTTATGAAACATTTTGAAAAAAAAACAAAATCAAAGTCTAACTTGGAGTGGCTTTGCTAAGCATATCCATGACTGTGGACACGGCTATTCGAATAGTTCTTAACACTCTGTAGAGGTTGTACAGCTTTACCCACAAGAGATAATCAACTTTTAATGTCCGTCTGACACACTTCCGAAGGTGTGCGACTAGGTGATCATCATGAGGCTTTTACAATGCCTCATCCCACTGTGGTCTCACCTCGCTAAGGTTTCGCTTCCATTGGGTTAACCACCCGCTGGACTCAAGCCCCCTCTTGCGCCATGTGGGAGTACATAAAAGTAGGTCATTCTGACACCCACACATCAACATGGCACAACCACGATAGAATTTTGCAAATTAGTTAGCCAAGTCTGTCCCATACTAGACTTGTGGTGGTACAGTGAGGCGCAGCAAAATGCGCTCGAAGACCGGTCGTTAACTGACTTGGGCAACTTCCAAAAAACCCTGGGTCTCAATCCTACCTAAATTGAACCCGTGCATAAACCTACACCCTCCAACCATCTATTTTTACCCAAGTCCAAACCATCATTTAATTTTATTTCATTTTCAAAGTCATTTATAAACATCCATAGCACACCAATGCCATGGATACAATTTAAACAACATTTGATTTTTGGCTGAAATTCCCAAATCAAATATTCTTGATCTAAGCATGGCTAGGCATAATATTTTCAAAAGGTCCTAGTTCATACTATCGTAACAACTTGGTTTCATCTAGGGTGATAATATATTTGATTCAAATATCAACATTGGCCTTACAAAGGAATTTAAATTACTGAATAAAAATAAGCATGTAGTAATAATTTAAAATAGAATTTAAATAATTTGAAATAATGGGCTCAAATATGATTAAAGGTATAACTTGCCTTGCTTGATTAGTTTCTCTCAAATGGCGTCGAAATCTGACATTCCGAAGTTGTCGAAATCTATACGCGAAAATAATCCAAATTCAAACAAAATTCAAAATAGAATTCAAATGAACTCCAAATTAAATAATTTTAGTTTAGTTAGCTAGATCTCGAATTTATAAGAATTTAGAAATTTGAATCGATGAAATCGGAGTTTGTATGAAGAAGAACGAACCCAAGGAAGTTTGAAAATGACATAAAATGATGAATTATTGGCTATTTCAAAATTTTCGGATTTATTTTAATTCGGAAAAATGAATGGAGCCACTGACTCGTGGGGCCCGCGGTACAGTGGCAAGGCCATGTGGCTGTGACACGCATGTGAGCCGCGTCAGCGAGAGGGCGAGGTGGCGCCTACGTGGCATCGTGTGGCAGTGACGTTGCAGTGCCACATCACGCCGACGAGTGGTGGCACACGGGAGCCCACGACCCGGCGAACGGCGGCACGGCTACCGGCGGCAAGGGCACCGGCAGATGCGGGGGGATGCGGGGATCTCAGGGCTCACCTAGGCGGCGGTTGGGCGTGAAGCGATGGCCGGCGGCAAGGGAGGTTGGCAGCGGTGAACTCGGGCTTGCAGCGGTAAGGAGCCCTAGTGACGCTCCGGTGAGGGCAACGTGCGCACGAGGGAGCATGTCACATAGTGACCTTGGGGAGGTAGAGAGCACGACTGGAGCTCTACCGGTGGTGGCTCTAATGGCGGAAGAAACCCGTTCGGCCACCGCCGGAAAAACTTGAATTCTGGTGAGGAGGAAGCGCGGGAGGGAGAGTGAGGGGGAGGGAAGGTGTGAGAGGAGGGGCTCCTTGTGCTCCCTTTTATAAGGGCTGAGGGGTACCGGGCGAGGAGATCGGCGGCGCGGGTCCTCCGGCGGTGATTTTGGAATTCGGCGGAACGGGCGCGAGGAAAGGAGAACAAGCGAGGAATGGGAGCGGTGGAATCAGGGGAAATCGCTGCGCACGCGTGTGTGGAAAAAGGGGAGCAAATGGCGGCATTGATGGAGCTTGAGCCGGGCACTAATGGCGGCGAGGTGTGGCGTGGCTGCGGAGAAGAAGGGCGCGGGGGAGAAGAAAGGCGCGGGGGCCCACGTGGAAGTGAAGCGGAGAGGGAGGGCGCGGTTGGCGAGAGTCAGATTTAAATCCAACAGCCAGAAACTTGTGGGGGAGATGGGGAGCGGGCAGACCAAGCGGCTAGGGAAATGGGCCGGGATTTTGGATTTCGGCCCAAAAGGTGTTTTAGGATTTCAAACGATTTTCCAATTTAAATAATCCAATTAAATAAAGAGGGCCTTAGAAAATATTACATAAAATCCAAAAATTCAAGAAAAATTCACAGAAATTCCTAGATTTATTTTGGACTTACATAAAACATTTCCAACTTAAAATTGGTAATAGTTTTTGCACATAATTTATTTTGGCTTTGAAATAATTAGGTAAAAGATTTTAAATTCGAGAAAATTCTAGAAATTAATTTAATTTTTATTTTTCACTTTAAAGCAAATAAAACTTCAAATAAATTTTACTTTTGACTTTTAAAACTTTAGAAATTCAAATAAAGAAATAAAACTCTTTCAAATTTCAGAAAGTCCAATAAAATAATAACTTTATTTATTTTATTTTAGTAACAGAACTTTGGGATGTTACATTTCCCTAGCCAGCACCTATTGCCCTAGCTGCTGTAGCCGAACCCGTTGTGGTAAGGAAAGTCACTACCGCGACAAGCAATTTGGTTACAGTGGCAAGGGTGTAATGTCCTGTTTAATTAAATTAGAGAAAAGATTAATTAAGAGAAAAGGATTAGAGGAAAGGTGGGCTTTAGGAGGAAGTGGGCTGTCGGTCCATGGCCCACGGCGAGTCCACCTTGGACTCGGCGAGGCGAAGGCCGGACTGCCACTTAAAAGGGAAGGAGGAGTAGCCGCACCAATCCCTAGCACCCTCACGCCTCGCCACATGTCCTCTGCCCGTGGCCGCACCCCTTCATACCAACAGAGTGTCCTATGTCACAGGCCTCCCTCTGCTCTCCTGCATGCAAGCCTGCCTACAAGTCTGCATGCTGTAGTGCCCTACCTGCCTCCTGCATGCGGCATGCTGCTCTGCCACTGCATGTCCTGCCGTCTGCCTACAGCTATGCATGCTGCCCTGTTTTTATAGCAGCCAAGAGAAAGAGAGAAGAAAGAAGGTGATTATTGCATGCTACATGTGCCATGGAAGCAAGAAGGAAGCAAGGAAGAAGAAGAAGGACAGAAGAAGAAGGAAAAATTAGTGTTTCGCGGTCCGATCTTGTTCGTCGTCCGATTTCAAGGGGTAACGATCTGGAAAACCATGCCATATTATTAGATCGTTGTTTGATTAAAGGATAGAGTAGATTTATCATGGGAATTGGTAGATTGGTGATGCCCTACTTTGGTTAGTTTTACTGTCACTACTACACAAAGGGTCATCACATACGGTTCTAAACCGTCATCACAGACAGTTTCTGAACCATCTGGATTTATGTGTCTGTGATAACAGACGGTTATCATTGACGGTTTATGAGCTGTATGTGATAAGTCACAACACAGACGGTTTTTGGTCGAAGCCCTCTATGAAGGCCTACTATCACAGATGGCTTCTACCAAAAACAGTCTTTGTTGTGACGGCTTCTACGTTAGCCATCACAGATGGTTATATGTATCAACCGTCTGTGATTGGAGATATATCACAGACGATTAGTAAAAAGAACCATCTGTGATATCCGACATATAATAGACGGTTGTTCGTGGTAGCCGTCTATGATAGTAGGTCTTCATAGATGGTTTATACCATAAAACCGTCTGTGATAGTTCGTTCTATATCTAAAATTTTTTTCTGTTTTTCAGCTAGCCTCAGGAAATACTAGCCATGCCCTCTGAAAACAAGCAAGTAGAAAATAGATAAATCACAGATAAGTGAATTACAACTCAAAGTGATTTACAACTCAAAATCAATTACAAAAGAATGTTCATGTATTGTTGCAAGTAGAAAATAGATAAATCACAGTATGTAGTCCTTGTTGCCCTGAGCAAGCAATCCCGTCGTTATGTAATTCTCAACGTAAGATGCGTCTTGGGTGATGTATTGCTCAAAGATCAACGATCAACTGTGGGTCGAGGAAACCCACCGGTTCTCACAATCATCAGGCTTCTTGCATTATGTATCTGTACATAGGCAATGAGTTATGATATTTATCGGTATTACGTGAATGTAGAACTTGATTGTACACACTTACAGTGTCTAGCATCGTAGAAGTGAGGCGTCGAGGGAGTCGAGGTTGAATAGTTTGAATAAGGATTCAAAACCCACAACAAAGAAGCCCGGCTCGTAGAGGAAATGCCTCTCCATGTATCTGATGGTGAATCCAGTAGGCTGGTTTGTCCTCCGCTCGTTGGTCCTCCGCATGTACCAGGCATGCAAACTCCTACAACCCAATCTAAGGCACAATAATAGTGTGTTAGGGACGAATGTCGTTCCGAGGGAGAACGTCCAGGGCTTGCGATGCGCCTTAATGTTATTTGATTTGGCCTTAACACCTCTCCTGATATACGTCTTCCCAGGAGATGACTCGGCACGCTTTTCTTGTTTCTTCGATGCCGTCTCCACGGGAGCCGATACGGTGACCTTCTGAAGTGGAGGTTGAGGTGGAGTCATCGAGGGTTCTGTTGGAGAGGTATGGTCGTGTGGAGATCATAGCACTGTAGGGTCCAGGCCGATGTCCCTCTTGGGCCACTGGACAAAAGTGTGCACGACATCCCCTAGTGTTATGATGTCTTTGTTTGGGGGCTTCTCTAGCAGGACGGCCATGAAAGTGTCATGTACAATGTACACCTGGACCTTGGCGTAACCCTGCGCCAGCTAGGCACCATGCAGCACTATCCCTTCCTGGCATGGAAATGCCATGCCACTCCCAGCCTTAATAGAAATGGACCCAACCAGTCTCACTTGGAGCTTGTAGGGCGTGGGCTTCTAGAAAATGATACACAATTAGATAAGGCATCCTACAGGTCTATCTTTTGAGCATTCCAGAGATGTACATTACCTAGATGTCGTCGATAGGTAATTGGACATCGCTATGTTCAGAAAGTGGCGTGGACATGCAGCTACTTTGACGTTGAGGGGGACTAGCTCCCAAAATAACAGGTGCAGCATGCGACTGGTTGAGGACTTGATTCATTTATTCCTGCAATGATGATATCTATCCTTGAAATTTTGCACGAATCTCCTCTTTCAACTGTTCCTCGTGCTCAGCCTTAGATCTCTTCCTACTCTTATACAACTTAGAGTTGTATGGGAATCCCTGCCTCCAAGGTACGTAAACCCCATGGCCTCGCATGCGACCCAGGTGCTTCTTGTTTCTCAGGGTCATGAATAGTATATCCTTACCCTGACTGCTTCGAAGGAGCCTTGGGAAGATTGGGTACTCAATGTTTGCTGTAAGAGGGCATCATGTTATTTTAGACCCTATGAAGTTATGGACTTATTAAAAACTAGGTAGTTTGACATATCTTACCAGACGTTGGGACACTCCCTTGTTTGTTGGGTATATGAAAGAGATGGCGCCCGAAGACGTGGTTGATGACCTCTCTCTTAACCAGTTTTGGGCGCGCTCGTCTGTAATCCTGGCAAATGGTGGGGAGGCCTTCCACCAGATTGCCACCTCGTCCTCCCTCCTCCATTGTGGGATTTTACCCGTGACTCAGCGGTGCCGAGTCTGTGGAGGTGAGTGTTTTTGTGTCTGGATAGCATTGTGCGCCGCACTTTGCTATTGAAATTCAGCCGTCGTCTTCATCTGCAAAAAGGTGTCCCATGTATCCGGTGACACGAAATGATACTTCATGAAGGGCGTTCGATCCTTTTTCACGTACTCTATGATAAGCATGCTCTTGAAGGTCTTCCATGCTTTTCCCATCGCGAGGAACTCCTGCCGTCACATGAGTCCCTGGACTTCTGCTGGGATCTCAAACGACCTTGACATTTTATCCCACAACTGCTCTTTCTCTTCTTCCGTCAGAGACTTCCAACTTGGTGTGGTGATAGGTACCTGTTCCCTTCCAACTATGAAGTTCACCGGACAACAAGAATGGTGGCGCGGCATTGTGGCCGAAACGGGAGCTTGAGTTTTCTTTGCGCTTGGGCTTAGTGGAAGAGGAAAAAGCAAGGGATCTGGTGGCTTCTTATAGTAGAGGGGTAGCGAATGCAAGATGGAAAAGACCCATGACACCGGCAAGCGTTGAGCTCGAAAAGCGGTGATGGGAAGTCGGCAAAGATGGGTGCAGGCAGGTATGGGGATGGAGGCGAAACCGTCAGTGCGGTCTGAAACCAGGGGTGGGCTTTGGTGGCACGGTATGGGCTCGGCGGAGCTAGCGCTGGCACTGCGCCGCACGTGCGTGGAAGAAGAACCCTAATGGGTGGGGTCCACCCGTCAGCGGGAGGGAGAAGAAATTAGGTTTTAAGGTTTTCTGGAAATAGCTGAGGTCTTTGGTGAGTTTTTAAACCTAGACGTTGAGCTCCAAAAATTTTTGGGGAGGGTTATGTCATAGTGTAGATCATTGAGTAATTTTTCTCTCTAAAAATCTTTTAGGTTCCTGTTTTCATGCACTTTTATTATTTGATTTGAAGAATGTTTTCCAAAACATGCTTTAATTATTGCCCATTTTATTGACAGCATAATTGCACCATGTTTGGATTTTTAACTATCATCTTTTATTTCAATTTGTTTTAAATTCTTAATGAGTTTTGTATTTTCCAAATTTGATGGTTAAGTTTTATAATTTAGACAAAAACCTTGAATGAAAATCCAGGGAAAATTAATGACAAAAGAATGCATCAAAACTTTTAAAAGTTCCCATTTTCACATATTTGGAAGTAAGCCCAGTTTTTTGGGATGTTACAACCAATCTACCAATTCCCATGATCAATCTACTCTATCCTTCGATCAAATAACAATCTAATAATATCGCATGGTTTTCCAAATCGTTACCCCTCGAAATTAGACAACGAATGAGATTGGATCACAAAAAACTAATTTTTGCTTCTTCTTATGCTTCTTCTTCTTCCTTGCTTCTTTCTTGCTTCCATGGCACATGCAGCATGCAATAATCACCTTCTTTCTTCTCTCTCTCTTGGCTGCTAGCAAAGTAGGGTAGCATACAGAGTTGCGGGCAGACAGCAGGACATGTAGTGGCAGAGCAGCATGCTGTATGCAGGAAGCAGGTAGGGCATGACAGCACGTAGACTTGCAGGTAGGCTTGCATGCAGCAGAGCAGGAGGGCATGCTGCAGCGCAGGACATGCAAGCTTGCAGGGGTGCGTTAAGAAATGCAGGCTTGTATGAAGGGGCTGCGCGGCTTGCAGAGGCAGCATGCGACAGGAGGCGTAGGGGCTACTGCGGCTGGGAGGCAGGAGGTGTAGGGGCTGCTAGGGCTTGGTCCTGCTGCTCCCCCTTCCTTTTAATTGGTAGTCCGGCCTTCCCCTCGCCGAGTCCAAGGTGGACTTGCCTTGGACCATGGACCGGTAGCCACTTCCTACTCAAGCCCACCTTTCCTCTAATCCTTTTCTCTTAATTAATCTTTTCACTAATTTAATTAAATGGGACATTACACCCCTTGCCACTGGAGACAAATTGCTTGTCGTGGCACTAACTTTCCTTGCCACAGCGGGTTCGACTACAGCAGCTAGGGCAAGAGGTGGTGGCTAGGGCAAGGCATGGAGCGGATGATGCTGCTAGTGTTTTGGTTGGCCGCCTCCTTACCCCTTTTATGAGCGGCGCGGGCCGAGGCTGGGTCGTCCTCGATTCGGCTGGTCCATACAGGGATATTTTTTTAATTTCCAATTAATCTCGACTATTCAACTTCTAGTGTCCACAGCTTCTCGCTCCGAGTTCGAAATTGAGCAAATAAATAGTCGATTTCTGTAAGAACCCGTGTAATTAAGTTAAACTAAACAACAGTAATATGTAATTAACGTTAATTAAAAATCCATCAAACAGTGATCAACACATAATTAACACGCTTGATTGTATAAATTTTCGCTATCAACAATTCAAAACAACAAAGAATATACAAAAAAATTTCAACCTCCAAGATTTTATAACAGTCCGTTTACAAAGCAGAATTACAATATTACAAAATAAATTCTCATTACAAAATTTATTTTACAACCCAATAATGGATACATGATTAATTTTACAAAACAATTACAATGTTAATTACAAAAGAAAATTTAAATTACAATTCATGTTGTTGCATTCATCTCATCGAATCCTTTCTTGCCATCTCATTTCGTCATCCTTCGCCTCTCCGTCCCATGCAACCAAAAAGCTTAGAAAATAGTTAGCCAAATAGAAAGAAGGCAGTAATAGCTAGTTAGAAGGGAGAGAAGTTGCCGTCAGAACTTCCCGAAGTACGATAGGATTCCCATATCAACCTAGGTCAACCGGTCCCTCGATCACCAAGGTACCCTGACCAACCTGAATTAGTCGGCTCCTTTAGTAATCAAGGTATCCAGATCAACCAGAGTCAATATGCAACATTTACTTCTAGGGGTATCCTCATCCGGCATTAGTAGAATCCAACACCCACCTTTTGCAATTACCGCAATCATAGTATAATCCCATAAGGCACATCCCATTAAATCCTACCCTCAGCCGGAGCATCATAGGGTCCCACAAGCCCACATTTCACATTCCATCAAACCCAACCCTCAGCCAAAGCATCATCAGGTATACCGAGACCAGCATGTCACAAGAGAGCCAACATAAACCCCACATGTAGTATTCTCCTCATTCCATCCCAGCCGAAGGCAACACAAACCTATTCACAATGCATCCTCATTTAGTAACAAATGGACCAAAAAGGTCCTTATCTCAATAGTATCATGAGAGGGCATAAGAATTAAGGCAAGGGGTATAGGGGTCATCAGCATGCCACAGGGGAGGTTAGCCAAAACCACAAAACCAAAGCCACTGCCTTCCCACAAGCATAGCAAAAGCCAAATGTGCATCACAAAGGGGGCACAGGATAACCCAACAATTCACAGTGAGGGCAATAGCAGCATAAGTGATAAGGGATAGTAAAAATGAATAGTAGAGGGTAACTAGGGTACTGCACAGTAAAAGGATAACCTAGATCATAGACTGCATGCACAGGAAGAAGAGGAGCACAGGGAGTAGATAACACAGAGTGCAGAACCGCCATAAGCCAGTCCCCCCCCTCGCAAGAGTTAAGTCGGTTCAACAGGGCAAGGGATAAGCCAGCTGCACAGGAGGGAGATAAGTTAGTCAGCCCCCCAGGTAAAAGATAAGCCAGTCCCTCCCAATAGATAAGCCAGCCCACAGCAGGAGATAAACCAGCCCCCCCCCTCAAGACATAAGCTAACAGCCACATGGAGTGCATAACCCAGCCGAAGGCACTCTCCCCAGCATGCATATTTCTCCCACATAAACACATGCAGCCCCTTCAGAGCCAAAAGAGGAGCAAGGCCAAGAACACAACTGAAGCCAAGCAACTAGGAGATAGGAACTATTGAAGTAAGCCCACTGCCCTCCCAAACCCAAGACCACACCAAGAGCTAAGGGAGGAAGGAAGCATAGAGGAAGGCAGCAAGGGAGAAGAGCGAGACCTGCGGAGCCAGGACCATCGGCATCGCCAGACATCAAGCCACAAGGAGGAGGAGGAGGAGGAGGCTCAGAGTTCACCTCATCATTGCCTGTAAGCCAACCGCAGTGACAGTGAAGAGGAGAGCACCAGCGCCAGGGCCGGCACTTCAATCCCCTCCTCATTCTTGATCTCACCAGGAGGTAACCCACAGCTGAATCCCAACGCTCCCCATATGCATCTCATTCACCATAGAGCAGCCCACAGTAGTGCTCACTTGTAGCTCTCAGTCCATTCAACATCACAGAGCAAGGGGAGGATTGGGATTAGAGGGCGAGGGGGAGTATACCGTACAGCGAAGTTTTAGCAGTACCACCATCACCATCTTTAGCAAGCCCCAATAGCCACATCCAGCACATCCATGATTCATGCATAAGCACAATAAACCCACATCAGTGAAATGAAATCAACATAATTAGTTCAATGAAGGCAAAGCAGTAGTTAGAGGGGAGGTTAGAGAGGAGTTAGGCGTGGCGTGAGGCCTGCCGCAGGGGGAGCAGGGCAGGCAAGCGCTGGCCTCGCCGCCGAGGGGAGGAGCAAGACGGGCGAGTCAAGGTGGCGCAAAGATGCTTGGCCACGACGGAGGCGACCTAGGCGGGCGAGCCTAGGGCGTAAGCATAGGCGGTGTGGACCAGCCGGTGGTGGAGACGGCTGACCCGGGGCGGCTGGACTGGAGGCGGCGACAGTGGGGAGGAGGAGCCAGCGACGGCCAAGCACCACGACGGAGGAGCAGCCAGCAGCCCGGCCGGCCGAGGCGGTGAAGTGGCGGGGGCAAGAGAAGAGGAGAGGCCACGGGGTGAGGGCCGGTGATGCTGGCCTGGGGAGCCGTGGCCGAGGGAGCCGTGGGGAGGCGGCGGCAGCACCATGCGAAACCGGCCGAAAGAGGGGAGGCGCCATAGGAGGTGGCGGCGCCAGGAAGAGCGGCGGCGGCGCCGTGCAGGCAGGGAGGAGGTGGCCGAGTACTAGTCGGAGGAGGCGCCATAGGGAGGAGCGAGCAGGGCCGGGCTCAAGGCCGGTGGGGCGGCGGGTGTGCCATAAGAAATGGCGGCGCCTGGAAGGGAAGAGAAGAGAGAGAGGTGAGGAGAGTTAGAGATTTGAGGGAATTTGAGGAAGAAAAGAGAGGAGAGAGAGAGACAGGTGGGGGTGCGGCTGGATAAAGGAGAGAGAGAGAGAGTGGGAGAATTGGGTAGATAATTAGGGTTTAGGTGGAATTAGGGTTAGAAAATATGGGATTTAGGAATCTAAGTATAGGAAGAATTTTAGGAAAATTGTATAATTTCTAATAAATGGTGGTAGTTAATGTTGTAACATTATAATTTAGTCAATAAAATTAGTAGTTGTTAGAACTGCGAATTTGTACGATCAAACGATTTCTCGTAGGTCGCATCAAGGTAACCAACATTAAATCTGTCGGTTGAGTAATTATTAGATTAAGATCAAATATCATAAGTTCTGTTAAATAAAAAGCGAGGGTGCATGTGTAGCAAACCCGTTCACCCTTGGCAATTAATCGGGTAAGTTGAAATGTCCTAATCATGCTAGTTTAATTATTTTGAAGCAATCATGAGAAATTGTAGAAAATTAAATAATCGCATGCTGAATTAAGTAAAATAATTAAATAGAAGTTGTGTCGAGTAAAATTTAATAGACTTAATGAAATATTTGTGTGAGTAGTATTTCTGTTCTCGTTAGTTTAAAAACGAACTTAGGCATTTTTCAACCCTAAAGCGAATAATTAGTAGAGGAATTGAATTAGTCGTATAAATGCGATTTTCGTTTGAGTCTCCAGTAAGACAAGTTATTTAATCCATGTTAGATTATTTAGCAATATTTTGACCAGTATGAATTAAAGACGAAAAATGTGTATAAATAAAATTGAACTTCATATTTGAGTTGGTCGCCAATAGAATTCTTAAATTAAGAACATAATTAAAATGAGGCATTATAAACAATTTATTCTAGTAGATTCATTTATTTAACGTCGGCATAAAATCAGGTTAACCGTTTAATTGCCCGAATAGAATTTGGTAAACTTAGTTTTGAGCGAATAAAATTGGTTAGATCTAGTAATACGTAATTATGTGTAGTAATTTCTTTTCGTCCAATAAAACGTGAATATCAACCATCCTAACCCTAGAACCGATAAATTGTAGAACGACCACGCTGGGAGAGCGCTAACCTAACGGGGGTTCAAAAAGAGTTATTAAAATAAAATCCGCTAACAACAAGAATCATTCCACTAGTATGCACATAGTCGCACATATTATTGATAAGTATGTAATTATGTATTTATAATTTCGCACCATCGTATAAATTGCAGCGGGTGAACCAACAAGAATAGATAATATCGATTTTATTAACAACGATCTCTTCTACAGTTCCGTAGGCAAGCTACTCCCTTGTTCATAAACATAGCTATATTAAATGTAAACTGTATATTGCTCTATCATATCTATATTGCATCAAAACTATTTTCTCAAAACTAAATTGGATTTGAATGGAATTGGGAAGATAAGAAATGAAATGAAAGAAAAGAAGGAATAAGACTAAATAGGTTGGTAAAGGGGGGCCCGGGCTGGGGAAACACGATAATGATGCTGGGGTAAGAGGTGGGACCCCTTTACATATGGTTATAATACAAGGACCAACAAACTCTTACTCGGTCAGAGGCCGTAAATTCAGTGCCAACCATTTTCCTGTTTCGACGGGCAGAAAGTGTTACCTGTTACGTAATTATACTCTCCATTTCGGGTAAGTAAGTACTGGGAGGATCCCGGAACATGGGGGACCCAGGGCGATATACTACCGCACAGTGGAGTGTTGGGACTAGGGGGGGGCGGCCAACCAACATTACTGGAACTCGGTGGATGACGAGGTCAGCACCGTGACTACATCAACACCGACGGAAAGTAATGGGTGGAGACTTAATCACGTAACTGGAAAACGTTCTGTATTATGAACTCAAACCCGCATCTACGGAAATGCTGGGGACCTGGCTCATTTAGGGTTCAGAATTACTATGGGTAAAGTGGTACAAGCCTGCGTAGTGCTATAACAAATCATGAATTTATGCCAGTCTCTTGGATTGGAGTCTACGGGAACCGCCAGGGGTCTATCTTCTCTCCGGGTAATCAAGTAGTCTCTTCAGAAGTAAAATTGCAACCTAAGTTTTGAAAACTACTTTCAGAATAAAAGAAGAAGTAGGAATTCTGGTAAGGACGAAATCTAGAGTCATCAAATGCATTTTAGCTATTAATGCTTGCTGAGTACACTATAGTACTCACTCGTGCTATCTCTCCCCTCGCTTAGATCCTTGTCCGGCCGGGATCTATCCCGAGTGGGATGAGGGGTTTGCAGGTACCAAGAAGGCCGCAGGTGACATGAGTGTTGATTACTAGGATTAGGGCGAGATGGGCACTACCCTCGACTCGTGGGATGAGCAGACTTTCGGAGGAACCTAGCGGTGAATTGCGGGAGGTGTTTTCCCTTTGTAATTAAATAATTGTATTTAGAACCCTAGTCTTGTGTGGCTACTGTTGTAATAAAGAGCAGTTTCTATTTTATTGTTCTGCTGCGTTATCTCTGATAAATGGCTTACTATTCGTTAGAGCAGTGTTCTACTGGGCAAACGAATAGTAATCCGTATGCCTAAGTGTGATTACCCTTGGGGTAATGACACGGGGCGTCGCAATTTCGACCATCTCGACAAGCTCTACATAGTTGTGCTCTCGGATTTCAATACTAAACTATGGATTTTAATCTTAAATTTAAACTTCGAATTAAATCTCAAAATAAAAATTCCATTGAAAACTTGGGGTATTACAAAAAAATCCCTTATTGCTGAATGCTCATTCGATGGAATTTGGAACGGACATTTATTTCTAGCGGATGCTCAATCAAATCCAGAAAACATCCCTGGATCTACTCGATCGGGCACAACCACCACATCCATGCACATGCCGCAAGGCCGGATCATTCTTTAATCAATGGCAGTGGTGTCCCGAGATCACGGCTCGGACACAAAGGAGACCTTGGCGTCTTTGAGGTCGTAGACGAACCGCGTGTCCACCTATTGCAGTGCGTCGATCACTGTCCAGCGGCCCGACGTCATGGCGAGGCACGCGATTTGTTGATGCAGGTAATCCATCATCAGGAACAACGTCTCCTCTGCGAAGTGGAGTGACAGTGGCTGGAGGTGTCGCGTGATAGCCGGGGTTGCCCGCACGTAGGGCCCGTAACCAGGCCACTGCACGCACTCCGCCTTGTGCTGCCGTAGGTCCTTCCACATGGTGTCCTTAACCATCACCGTTAGTGCCATGCTGGGGTTGATCACGCACCCGCCTTGCCCGTCGCCGCGGCGGGCGAACATGTCCGGGCGGATGCCTCTCAAGTCGATGAGGCTGACGCAGTACGCCGACTCATGGGTGTCGAGCGCCGGCAGGATCTTGGTTGTCTGGAGGCCCGACCAATGTGGCACATCGGCGCCGAAATGGAGGAAGCCATGGCGGTTCGCATGGCCGAACTCGAAGAGGCAATACGAGAACAGCGTCTTCCCGCACGCCATGACCTGCATGACGAATGAGGTGGGCATCTTGCCAATGGCGGTGACGCTAGTGAACATGCCATTGCCCTAGAAATGCTCGGTCGAGTGCGAGCAGCCGAAGACGGAGTCTTTCATGGTCTCTGGCCCCATGGAAAAATTCTCGAGGCCGACATAGCCATGCATGGACGTGTCGCCCTCACCGACGCGGTGGAAGGCGCACTACTTCCCGGCGGGGTGAATGGGAATATGGGATACGGCGGCTCGCAGATATCGCTTGTGCCCGCTACCTGGCAAAAAGTTGACAACTCCTTGGGGTTGAACACAGGGTTGTGTATCTAGCCCTCAGTGTGCACGGCTCGCACTGTAGCCATGTCAGGCTGCCTGAGGCATCGAGCTTGAGGTTGTACTCTTTCTGGCCGTGGCCCGCGTCGACGCCAATGACCACACTGTGCGCCATGTAGATTGGCGGCTGCACCGGCGGGCGGAGGGTGGTGACTGTTAGTTTTAAACTTGTTATTCATTTTAGCGTGTCAGTTTTAGGATTGTTTTGTTTGCTAACGTTTGTGTTGGAAATTCAGAACACAATTGGTATAAGTTTTGAACTTCCAGTACATTTTGGTATTGGTATTGTAGCGTTTCAAGATTATTGCCTGAACTGAGTTTCTGACTCAGATTGTAACTCTTTACAAATCCATAAAAAGGAGAAACCCATAAAAGTCACATCATCCAGATGCGGCGCAAATTGAAATCTGAAGTCTCATTTCCTCTATTTTTCCTCTTCTTCCACAACAACATCAGAAGTTGAGTTTTTCGTTTTCTTCAGAGAAGGTCATTGCGTCTGAGTGTGTTCTGGGTGGATTGTTCTAACACATGGTATCAAAGCAAGGATCGGGGAGAGCAATGGCTGGCGATAAGTCGCCAAAGAAGGAGACACCACTGGCGGCAGTGGCCGTCATCGAAATGTCAACAATAGGAAGATCGCTGCTGAGAGGTGTTCCGATTCAGTACCCGATGTTGACAAAGACAAACTACGACCTGTGGGCGGTAAAGATGAAAATCATCCTACGTTCTCTTGGTGTATGAGCGGCAATAAAAGGCGATGCACTAGTAGATGAAGAAAGAGACCAGGGCGCTTTAGCTACTATCTCCCAAGCCATCCCAGATGTGGTTATGATGGTCATCGCAGAGAAAGAAACGACCAAGGCTGCATGTGACGCGATCCAGGAGATACATGTGGGTGAAGATTCAGTCAAGAAAGCAATAGTGCAGGTACTGAAGAGGCAATTTGATTGTAAGATCATGGAGGATTCTGAAACGATCAGTGTATTCTCTTAGACACTTTCCACATTGGTCGGAGAAATTCACTCTCTTGGAACTGAAATCAAAGATAGCACAATGATTGAGAAGCTTTTCAGTGCCGTGAGTGATCATTTTCTTCATATTGTCGGGACAATCGAGCAGTGGGGTGGTGTATCCACAATGACCATGTTGAAAGCTATTGGTCGATTGCGGGCTTTTGAGGAAAGCATGAAGGGGAGGTGAACCGAAAGATCTGAGAGAAGTTGTGAGCAACTCATGCTCACTCGAGCTCAATGGGAATCCCTTGCCGGCAAAGAAAATAAGATTGGTGAGAGCACCGTTTGAGGCTCGAAGAAGAACAGCTGGCGAGGTGGTGGTCGAGGCAGAGGCCAATGGCAAGGTTGTGGATGTGGAGAGGAAGCTGAAAAGAAACAATACAAGAAGGTTGACAAATCAAAAATAAAATGCTTCAACCATGATGTATATGGTCATTACGCCTCAGAATTTCGATAACCGAAAAGAGAACATGCAAATCTTATGGAGAAACGTGGTGAGAATGAACCAACCTTACTTATGACTAAAACTTGTGAGTTTCTGTAGAACACCAGAGACACCTCGAAGCAAGTGTTGCTTAATGAGGAAAAGGTGTGGCCAAATCTTGGGTCCGACAAGAATGAAGGGGATTGCGGCTAGTATCTAGGTACGGGGGCGAGCAATCACATGACGGGTGTTAGAGAAGTTTTTGTTGGACTCGATGAGTCTGTCAGAGGCACGGTCAGGTTCGGCGATGGTTCCGTCATGCATTGACATTTGAGGGCGTGGAAACCTGATTTTCTAGTGCAAGAATCAAGAATACAAGCTGCTCACGGAAGTATATTACATACCTCGATTGAGAAGTAGTATCTTAAGTCTTGGGCAACTTGATAAAAATGGCTGCAAGATTGTTATTGATAATGGGAACCTGACAATACTTGACCATGAACTAAGAGTATTGGCAAAGGTACGAAGATCTAGGAATAGGTTATATGTTCTGGACTTACACCCAACTGAACCTGTTTGTTTGCTGATAAAAGGGTCAAGTATGGCCTGGTGTTGGCATAAAAGGTTTGGTCATTTGAACTTTAGAGCTCTACAAAGTTTGTCTCAAAAGGAGATGGTAAAGGGACTGCCAAAAATTGAATCACCTTGAGCAAATTTGTGAGGGTTGCTTAGTCGGTAAGCAACAAAGGAAACCTTTTCCTCAAAGCTCTTTGTATCAGGCAGAAGAATTGCTTGAATTAGTTCATGGCGATTTGTGTGGACCGATTACACCGGAGACACCAGCAGGAAATCGATACTTCTTGTTACTGGTTGATGATTGCTCAAGATTCATGTGGGTGGTGGTGCTCAAAGAAAATAGTCAAGCTCTGGAAGCATTCAAGAAAACAAAGTCAAGAACTAAGGTGGAAACGAACCTCAAGCTAAAAGCTTTCAGAACAGATCGCATGGGTGAATTCAACTCAAAAGAGTTTTGAGGAGTACTGTGATAAACAAGGTCTGAAGAGGTTTACCACATCACTTTATTCGCCTCAGCAAAACGGTGTTGTTGAGAGACATAATTGAACTGTTGTGGAAATGGCACGAAGTCTATTGAAAAGTATGAAAATGCCAGCGATCTTCTGGGGGGAAGCAGTCATGTCTACAGTATACCTATTGTCATGGGCTGGGTATAGTTCACGTGTGAACAGTAACAACGTGAACAATACTGCCCGTGATTATTAGGAAAGATTTGTTATTTAGGAATCTATAGTAATAGGAAGATTGGAAGATGGTGTAGATAGAGTCCAATTTGGTTAGGAGCAGCAAGTAGCAGTCGAATAGTAAATTAGGAAAAGGAGGAGTCTAGCAAGAGTTACATTCAGGCTTAGAGTTCAAGTCAATTATGTGTCTTGGGTGTCAAGTTAGTTGGTAGTATAAAAGAAGGTCCTATGTACTAGTTCAATCAAGCAAGAAAGATGAATTAACCTAATCTCTCTCCCAAGATTCTATCATCCCAGTGTATGGCCTAATCTCTCATCCAACCAAGCAACGCCGCTCGGCCTTCTTCCTGGCGGTGTTTACACCGTTATGAACTAAGGTTCGTGACATTTGGTATCAGAGCAGTCGATCCCTTCCCACGACTTCTGCTACCATGGTTATGACAACAGATCAGGCCATCAGTCCTACCGCCGAGTCGTTGGCCATGATAAAGGCTAACGCCAACAAGATGGCCATGTGTTTAAATGACAACGATAAGAAGATGGCGGCCATCTTCCTCAACATGCATACTACTTTAGAGAAGATGATCGCAGATCAGAAGGAGAAGAAGGCACAACAAGAGGCGGCGGCGTTTCCAGCAACCACAATAACGCTGTCGGAACATGCCGCGCCGCTACCGCAGCCTGCCATGGTGTCGTTGAAGCCTGTTATGGCCCTACTGAAGTACGTCATGGCCCCCACGGCGCTGCCAGGGTTGCTGCCATGCCTGCCGCAGCAACCGGTGTGTTTGCCGCAACCACAGGTGGAGGCAATGATCTCCAAGGACTCATGTTGCCATCGGAATCTCTTGTCAACATGGGGTCACCTAGGGCTTCAGCCATGGCCACCACCACAGCTTGAGGACGAGCTATCACGAAAGGAGGGGAGTAGCTGTCATGGGTCGGGTACTGTTCACGCGTGAACAGTACTACCTGCGATTATTAGGAAAGATTTATTATTTAGGAATCTATAGTAATAGGGAGATTGGAAGATGGTGCAAATAGACTCCAATTTGGTTAGGAGCAGCAAGTAGCAGTCGGATAGTAAATTAGGAAAAGGAGGAGTCTAGCAAGAGTTACGTTCAGGCTTAGAGTTCGAGTCAATTATGTGTCTTGGGTGTCAAGTTAGTTGGTAGTATAAAAGAAGGTCCTATCTACTAGTTCGATCAAGCAAGAAAGATGACTTAACCTAATCTCTCTCCCAAGATTCTATCATCCTAATCTATAGTCTAATCTCTCATCCCACCAAATCGACGCCGTTCGGCCCTCTTCCTGGCGGTGTTTACCCCGTTATGAACTAAGGTTCATGACACCTATTGAATCGGGCTCCCACGAAGAATATTGTCAGCAAGACACCGTACGAAGCTTGGCACAGAAGGAAACCAAGCGTGCATCATCTACGGACCTTCGGTTGAGTTTCTCATGTGAAGACAGTGCATCCTCATCTGTCGAAACTAGAAGACCGAAGCACTACGATGGTGTTTATTGGGTATGAGCCAACGCCTAAAGTATATAGGTGTTATGATCCAAAGTCTCGAAGATTGCATATTAGCCAGGACATAGTATTTGAAGAAGACATACACTGGGATTGGGATGCAGATGCAGAGCAAGGAAAAGCACCGGTAAGTAGTGGAGAAACATTCACTGTAGTTTATCAGGAACTAGATGATACTGGTGAAGTCACAGACAAAAGCATTGTTGGTTCAACTGAAGATGTTCTTGAGTCGCCAAATCCACATATCAGCAGTCTGGACACTCCTCAATCACAAGTATATGAAATACCAGGTTTTTCTCAAATGTTTTCAACATATTTTTTATTCTTTTTCAGAACTAGATTCTTCTTCAGAGAAACCACTTCGGTTCTGAGCTCTGAAGGAGATTTGTGATGACACTGAGCCTGTTGAAACTCAAGTGTCAGCTCCGTGTCTACTAGCATGGCAGCTGCTTGATTATTCTGATTCAGCATTGCGACTAGGGCAGCAGCGGTTTGTTTCTGTTGAGTCATCATTTGGTTCATATTCCGCATCATTGCGTTCATCAACTACGTTTGAGCTTCCATGAACTGACCCAAACCCTAATCTGCCATGGTGGCTAGAGGAGGTAGGGGTGGTGGCGTATTGAGATCCATGGGGTCAACTTGACTTGCGGTGTTGCGGGTCTAAACCATCTGCACAAATCTTCCTAGATTTAATAGATGAGGAGAAGAAAGCATAACAGGTGAGAGAGAAAAGCACGAAGACGAGCGAGAACAAGGGAGAAAGATAGAACAACCTAGCTGGGGAAAGTTGGTTTAACCCAAAGAACGAAGAGTCGGAAAGCGAACAAGAGGCAACTAACTCAAGCAGAAGATCATATTACACGGACTAACGATACTAAAACTGAGAATGGTCTCTCCATTGAGGCACTTCTAATCTAACTTTTTGGATATCATGGGGATATGCCCATGATCTTAGGATGATGAAACAATTGGCAATGTGGCTTTTGGTTTGAAGTTTCATGTGTTTTCGACAAAGTTTCGATTCTCAGTCACAAGGTGGCGACCGCTTTTTTATCTTGATTGTTGATTTTTGTGGTGAATTGATTATGGGTTAGGTCATATCCATATGTGTTAATGCATATATGTTGCATATTGCATGTTTTGGCTAACGTGGGTCAAGTTGTGAAGAACTTGTTCCCGGATTCGTGTTTGCTTGTCTATTGCTGTGCAGGTGGCTTGAAGGTCAATGACGGTCAACGGCGAGGTGGATCGGGACTAAGCTTGGAGAGCTGAGGTCCAGAATGATCATGGATGCCGGGTGAGGTCAAGTGACTCAAGCATGGTGCAGAATGGATAAGGATGACCGAACGGGCGGTTCGGTGCGACTGGTTGGATCAAGCGGCGCGGGAGTCGTTGCAAGTGCTCAGTGGTGCCGGTGGGATCCGGATGGGAGAGACTTGATGACATGGAGCCGTTGATCAACCTACACGTGGCGAAGCAGGCGATTGCTTCATGATCTGTGGACTCGGTCTTTTTGAGAAGGATCGAGAAGGGGTATTTTGGTAATTTTATCAAATACCATCTTTGTGACCTTTTGACTAAGCCGCGGCGCGAGTCGGCGCATGGTGAAGCAGTTTAGATCAATTGATGATGAAGACGGCACTTTGAGATGCGTGCGTGTGTGTTCCGTTGATGTTGAGCCTTAACGGATGCCCATTAGGTTTAGCTCTAATTCTAAAAGGGTTTTAGGGTTAAGAGGTGTCATATAAAAGGAATAGTGGATGGACATTTTGGGCTGCCGCTGGTGAATAGGGCTGTTAAGAAAAAAAATGGGGCGTGCTTTTTGAGGAGTGGCCGCGCCCCGCTGCCTGGAGAAAACCCTTGGAGATCAGCGGCGGCCTCCTGTGTTGAGTAGAGAAATAGGAACTGAGATGGCGGCGCTGCTCTGGAAAAAAAAAAGAAGAGTTCTTGCCGGCAGTGCTTTTTATTTGATCGCTTTTTGTTCTCATGCGTGTAAGAGATTCATCCTGGTATGATATGATGATATGATGGAAGTTTTTTTTATTGCCATCAATTTGCTGTCTTAAGGTTTTCTTTTTATGGTTGCCATCAATCTTTGGATCGCTCTTTGATGCGATCTTTAGGCTGCAGCGTTTGCTATCTGTGCTGTGCGTGTGTAGCGCCCTAAGCGGTAGTAGCTTTCTTTGTCGATTGTCCCATCGATGTGAAGCGATTTCTTTTCTATGCTTTGGATTAATTATCGCTTGTTGTTCTTTGGTCGTGAGAAGTTTTCCTTCTTTGGTGTGTCTGAAAAATCTCTGTGGGTTGCGGCGGCTGTTAATGCAGATATGGCGATTCCTGTTTTAGGAGTTGTTTATTTGGCTATCAAATTTGTGCACCGGTAGAAAAGTAGTGCGGCGGCTTGTCCCCTGTAGCGGCGCTGCTCTGTATAGAAATCAGTTTGTGGATTAAGTTTTTTTTCTTGGCTGCAACTTGATGTTTTTTTATTTCATTGCTGCACCCATTTGTTGCTACTGTGACCGAATTGGATTTAAGAGTGCGGCGGCGTGTCCTCCCCTGAAAGAAACCGAAAAATCTCAGAGCTGTGTGCTGCTGTGTTTTGCAACTGTAGCCACGTCGGTTGGTAGAATCAGGAGTCTCAGTCGGTGGTAGCCTGTAGCCCCTTGAAAAATCATATTTGATTTTTGCTGCACATTTGTGCGCTCGTGAGAAAAGCAGCCGGCGGTGGCATCATCCAGTGAAGCTTGCGCTGTGCCTTTGCTGCTCGAGTGTGTACTTGGCTATTCCCTTGTGTGGATGTGAAGTGTTGATCTCATTTCCCTGCGGGTTGTAGTTTTAAGCCTTGGTTATTTGTTTTGACTGGTCGGTTTGGCACTTGTGTGGTCTGCCTGCCTCGAAAAATTTAGGAGTCACTGAGCAATCAGAGACCTATTCTTTGGGCGAAGCGAGTTTTGTTGCGATGGGAGTCTCTGGTTTAAGTGCTGTGTGTATGCTGTTTGTGTATGGTTGTGGCCGGTTCTCTTGGCTTTTTCATGTAAGGGTCCTCTACTTTGTTTGATATATAAAACTTTGCTCGGCTTTTTGTTGTCTGAGCTGTCTTCATTGTAACTTTGCATGTAAGCAAGCACCTTGGATTTTGTTTTTTGGCTATGACATATTGATGTGCTTGATGCACTTTGAGTTGTTTAGGCTTTTGTGTCCTGGAATGATCGGATTCAACACGAGTCATCATTGTACTGTATCAGATACGATCTTCATAGCTTTTGTAGCTAGTGGAGTGAAAGTGGTGTTGAGTTCGATCGAGGTGAAAATTAGAGAAAGCGTCTATTCACCCCCCCCTCTAGTCGCCTTTCCTGGTCCCTACGGCTTGGTATCGAGCCAAGTTTGCTCTTTTGTGATCTTTACTGATCTTTGAGCATGGCGACAGATATGAGGACTTGTGTAACATCCCAAATGTATAATCAGGGTTATTCAAGTATAATTATATGTGTAGAAATTAAAACTTTTTCTCACAACTTGAAAACCCTTACAATCTCATGTAATTCTTGTCCAAGAGTTGTGTAAACCAAGAACACAAAGCTCTTGTTGACCAAAAGTCAAATTCATTTTCCAATTCTCTCAAATCTTGTGCCAAACAATTGGAAAGTATCTTCCTTGGTCCTAAAACTGAGGTGGGACCCTCTGAAAAATATCACAAGTTGTAAAACTAGTTTGATAATTTTGGAGGTAAAATGAATCATTGAACAACCTTAATGAAATTCCTGAGAAAAATGCATTGCATAATAACCTCTGGAAAATTTATGTAAGGTTAATCATGTTGTCACTAGCTCCAGTTAAAATCTTATGAATTTTGGAGTTCATTTGCTATCTCAAACAATTTTGCCAAGTCTTAGTCATTAAAAATTAAATTTAAAAGCAGAGACTTGTTCCTTGGCCGAGGCCAGTACTCAAACTGGTCCAAATTTCCAACCCCATCGACCTCCTTTCCCACCTTGATGAGGTCGTGGCCGTTGGATCCAATCCAACCGCCACGACCTCCCCTCAACCAAGGCCCCGGGACCTCCCATTCGAGGTCCTCTTGACCTCGTGGACCTCCTCGGGTCAGCGTGGGCGTCGACCTCCCCCTCATCAGGTCATAGCCACTGGATCAAAGATCCACGGCCACGACCTCCCCGTGTGTTAAACCTCAAAGGACCTCCTCGTCTTTGTAAGCCATCGCAATGCGAGGTCATCCCACCTATGTGAGGTCTTGGCCCTTGGATTCAAGATCCGCGCCCTGACCTCCCTCACCGTTAAACTAAGCAAGTCCACATCCCACCTCACGTGAGGTCACACCATTGGATCAAAAATCCATGGTCACGACCTCCTCCTCCCAATCTAACTGTCGAGACCTCCTTTGCACTCACTTGAGGTCGTGGCCGTTGGATTTACATCCAAAGGCCACGACCTCCTCTGAAAAACATCACAACAAGGTCCTCCCGCCTTGTTGAGGTCATAGCCCTTGGATCCAAATCGGGGCTAAGACCTCCTTCGCTTTGTCGTGTCGACCTCCCCATCGTCAAGGTGCCCTTGGATTTTAATGCAAAGGCCAGACCTCCCCTCATGTCTTTTCGATCGCGTGCAGTTAAGTCCTCACCGGAGGTCCGCACTGTTGGAGGGAGATCAACGCCTTGGACCTCTGTCCCATTTCCCACGTGCGTTTCAAGATTAATGAAATCGGAGGGCCACGACCTCCCCATCCTTGATCGTGTGGTGGGACCTCCACCCACCACTTAAAACGAACGGTTCAAAACTCTCATCCGATGGCGGGACCTCTCCTGTGTCTTATCCAACGGCCACTAAGACCTCCTGTTCTTCTCCTTCCTCTGGCGCACGCAAGCTATGAGCGATGCATTTATTATGCGTGTCCGCACATGAGGTACACTTCAACGACTCTTGCTGCCCGCATTTAATGCAGGCGCCTTCCGCCCTCCCGTCCCACACAGGCTCTGCACCTTGTCAACCTTGTGTCTTGTCCAAGCCATGGACCTCCCATGGGCCAAGCTCACCATGAGCTTGGCGGTGGTCCACAACCTCCTGTGCCCTTAGTATAAAGCCTCCCCCTGCATGTGCTGGCTTCCTTTGCACACCTTTGTTCCTTGGCTTACACCCTGTCTTGTGAGCTTTAAACCACCAAAGCTTCCTTGGCGCCATTCTTTGGAGCTTGAAGCTCCTCGGTGGACAAGGGTCCTTGGAGTTTTTCTCCTTTTCTCTAAGCTTCTTTTGTGCCATTCCCTCTGGGACCAAGTCCTAACTTGAATTGGTTTGGGCGATTCTGAGGTGGACAAAGTGGAGCTTGAGTCAAGCTTTGGCCGTGGAGCACCCTTCCTCCCCAAGACCGGTCCTCCTTCCTCGACCTCCTCGGCACCTTAGGACCTCCGGTACATCCCCGGTAATCCCTTAGTCTTGCACCCGATGAATGTTTTCATGAGCTTTAGTTTGGCATAAGCTTGTTTGTCGCTGAGCTCATTTTTGCTTTTCGGTTTTGCCGTCTTGGTCACCTCTGTCCTCTCGGCTCATGGCGTTCAAAACCGTCATTGCCGTTGAGAGAAGGTCCGTTGGTGCGCGTGGTTATTGCGAACCGCGGTACCATTGGATCTCACCGGCGAGGTCTACATCGCCGGCGAGAACCAAATATTTGAACACGGGTTTTTGTCGGACGCAACGACAAATCGTTGTCGTTTTAGGACAAAAGATCCACCGAGTTAATCGCTTATCATTGCTCCCATCATTGAATTCATTTGGTGTGTCTTAACTGTCTTAAATCCACCATTTATCGCGCCATTAAGTCCTCCAGCGCGGACCTCCTCGTGGTCCCGCGCATTTAATCTCTTGTCCATAGCGCGTGCGTGCGTGCGTGCGCTAATTCTAGCGCCGATCTGGACATCCGGACCTCCTCCAAGGAGATCTGGGCGTCCAAGACCTCCTGGCGCAATCTTAGCCGTCCCGACCTCCTGGAGGTGCAGGACGCTGAGGACCTCCTCTGGGACCTCCTCGAGGTCATCTCACCGTTGAGGACCTCCCTTTTAATCTGGTCCGTTCCGGACCTCCCTTCCATGTTGTGGTCCGTTAGATCTTCCATCTCGGCCATGACCTCCCTCACCTCGCGCATGTGCGTGGTTAGGAGGTCCAGACCTCTGGACCTCCCATGTGCATGTGTGTTGTTCTCTGGGAGGTCTCGAGCCGTTAGATCTGAGATCTGTGGCTCACGACCTCCCATGTCTTTGTGAATGTTAGGAAGGTCAAGAAATTCTTAAGTATGAACCTGAAATGAGGTAGACTTTAGAATTTCATATCTTTTTCATTTTAAATCCTTTTGAGGTCATTCAAATTGTGTTAGCTCTGTCTTAAACTTGACTTTAATCCAAAAATGGTTGTAAGTTGAGTTCAGCTCCAGAGCACAGTTTTGCCATAGGTTTTAGTACTCCTTTTGGATAATACACTCAAAATTTAGGTTTAACTTGTAAAACCCATAACTAATGTTCTGTAGGTTATTTTTGAATGAGACCAACTTTGTTAGCTTCCTCTATTAATGAACTCACTGTAAAAATTAGATTTGAGCATATTGCTGTTATAGAAATAAGGACTTGTGCATTATAATTTTGTTCAAGTTCTTGTTTTTGAAAAATTATAGAAAGTGCAATATAGCTCCAAATGGGATGAACTCAATTGTGTTATTCATCTCATGAGGTGCTGGTTTCACAGTAAAAATCTCAGCCTCACCACTTTTCTAGAAAATGTTGCCTCATAATTAAATTAGTGAATAGTGCAGTTTGGTATTTTCAGGGCTGAGCAGAATTGTTTTGCTCATAACTTTTGCATTAAGAATCCAAATCCATTGGTTCTTGTTGCTAAATTCCTAAAATCACCCTCTTACTGCTGTAGAAATTTCAGAGAATTTGGAGTTCGTTTGCTGTGCTGTCTTGTTGTTTTTAAATCGTTCTTATCGGTTCTTTATCGTTTTTCCGTTAGGTTTCGACATTTGTGGTGATCCATAAGCGACCCTCCGCAACAAAGTGACCAGCAGCAAGGCAAGCAGTTTGACCATTTCCATCATTGTCCCATTATTTTAAAGCTTAATACTTTGTTTTACTTCTATGTATGCATGCTACTTTGTGTTAATTGTCGCTAGTAATCCTATAGTTGCATAATCTGTAGGAGTTGTTTATCCTCTACTACCAATGAGCCTAGGTTATTCGCTGTGGTTGGAGCTCGTTGGATGAGCTCTTATCACTTAGTAGTTTCGACTTAAACTGCTTAGACATGCTTAGCTATCGGTAGTAATGGGCGATCATCGACTTAGTCGATGGTCTTGATCACACATGTATAATTATTCCTCCTATATGTCCAGCACTTGTGCTTTGATTAATTGTAAAATCAAAAACTGAAAATAAAATGTTGATTTGGACTTGGGCATATTGGATGGATGGTGTGGTTTTGGAATGTGGTAGTATGCCCGAGTCGTTATGGACGAGTTACTTGCGCCACCGTTCGAGCAATATTATGCGTGCTAACCACACGAGGGGATATGGGACCTCTCTTGACTAAGTACTTTGGGGGTGTTAATTATGAGCTGGTTGGTGGGTATGTTTTAATAAAATGTGTATGTGTAGTGTTGGGAGGGAGCATTGGCGGGCGGTTAGGGCTGTCTAATGTGTCCTTGTCCCCGTGGGTTCTTGCTCGTAATTAGCATCGTCCATTGGAAATGTCTCGTAGGACTTAGCCGTGCGGCATACCAAAGGTAGTGTGCCTAAAGGAAAGGCGATGCAGGCGTGTGGGTACATTGGTACACCCTGCAGGATAAAACTATTGAATAGCCTCGTCCCTAGGTTATGGACACGCCGAAACGCCCGTAAGAACTAGACTACAACTTTTAATTAAAACTTGACATGGTTGGTATGAGTGGGTAATTCATACTATTGTTGTGGTGGCTATTGGGTTAGTCACTTCGAGATTGTTCTTGTTGTTGTTATTATGTTATTATTGCGTTGTTATTTCAACAAGTAAAAATGCTTTGTCAAATTGCCTTAAATCTATTATGTTATTGCAAATGGAACTTGCTTTATGCTAAATGTAAGTCCAAAGCTCCATCCACTTAATTAAAGCTTGCATGTAGCTAAATTATAGTTCTGTTATCTTACACGTCGGTCTTGCGAGTACAATAAACAAGTTATTGTACTCATTTGCTTTGCTTAACAACCTTGTTGCAGAGGATCGGAGGTGAGCTCCAAGAGCCTTACTTACGTGCCCGTGTTGCGCTTTCTTGACGACTAGCTTGGCGGTCGGTCGAGATGCCTAGGGGTTAAGGCACACCGATTGGCTTTGTGTTATAGCCATCTTTATGGCACTTTTGCTTCATTGTGTATTCTTGTAACTTATTGCTATTTGGCCTAAGGGCCCTCTTTTGTAGTAGCTATTCCATATTAATATTAACTTCTGGTTTGTTGCTTATGTTCTATGTGTTGTATGGAATTGATATATTCTTTTGTTGTGAGGTATGTATACTGCATTCTGGGGAGTATACATCTCTCGAGACCGAGTTTATTCGGTTGATAATACTAGGGTCAATTGGATGACTAAGTATTATGAGCCTAATAAATGTCGGGTCTCTAAAAGTTGGTATCGAGCCAGTTGACCGTAGTAACACAAGCTTGGTCGTCTTTAAGATATTTTGGAAAACCTATTTTCAAAGTATAAACGAGATTTGAAAGCTTAAGAAAATTCTCAGATTTTACTCCTCATCTACCTTAGCTTTCTCTTCTCATCTCACTCTAATTTGAGTTTTGAAAGTTGTTTTCCTCTCTTCTCTTCTACAAAATAGTCATTATCGATTAATTGGGTTTTGGGTAACATATGAGAGTTCTAAATTGATGTCTTGGCTACCTTCTTGGTGAAGAATAGAAGTATTTGAAGGCGAAACTCAAATCTGAAAATTCTGGACAGCAAGCAAGCATTTTAGGGCAGCAATGCTTAAGCTAGTAAATGAGGTAGAAAATGAGAGGCTAATCAACTAAAACTTGTGGGAATAAAAGGGTAAGATGTGATACTAGTTAGCTAAGTATCTAACACTTATTTCGCTGCCTTAACCTTGCTCTCTAATAGTTTTAGATCTCATCTTACAATCTGATTTGTAATCTTCCCATCAATTACTCGTTCATTCAATACGGGTTAGTTGAGTTGAGAAGTTGAACCTTGCTTTTGGTGTTTCTTGGCTGTTTGTAGAGTCTTTTAGAAGCTTTTAAAGTTTAATTACTCGTTGTTTTGGCTTTCGTTTAGGGTGATCTTCATTCCCCTAGTCGATCGCTTTTGTTTTCTTTAAGGCTTAGTTTTTCGGGTCTAGTTGCTAACCAAAATTTCTTGTAACAGGATGGCCGGACGCACTCGTAGCGGCCAAGGCCGATCCACTGGTCGGACGAGGAGCTTCCTCCTCCTCCGACCATGGCGAGTCCTTCTTGATTGAGCGCAACCGCGGATGTGAGAGAGTTCTCTTGGGCGTCATCGCTGCAAACACCACCGCCTCTTACCGGAGCTTGTGATCTGGGCGAGGAATGCCCATCGGCCTCGTGGGGGTCTTCTTGAGTTCGCCGTACTCGGCCCCTACCTTTTCTCGGTCTGAGGACCCTTTGGATGCGGACGATTGGCTTCGTCTTGTGGAGCGTAAGCTTCGCATAGCGCAGTGCCAGGAGCACGAGAAGGCGTTGTTCGCATCGCACCAGCTTGAGGGTGCAGCTTTGTCCTGGTGGGAGAGCTATCTCGCCATGCAGCCCGTAGACCACACCGTCTCTTGGGAGGAGTTTCCGTACTGCCTTCCGTCGGGCTCACATCCTGCGGCTTGATGGAGATCAAGAAGCGAGGAGTTTCTTCTTGCCAAGCAAGGCGTAGCTTCGATCATGGAGTATGTGTACGAGTTCAACCATCTGGCTCGTTATGCTCCTGAGGATGTGGCCACTGATATGGCCAAGCAGGCCAAGTTCAGGCGCGGCTTGTCCGAGGAGCTAAAGGACAAGCTATCCATTGCCGACTTTCCTGATTTTCAGACCTTGGTCGACAAGGCCATCGTCGTGAGCATGCGGCTCGGGAGCTTATGGATTCCATAGCGCAAGTGGGAGACCTATAAGACTTCGAGCCCGATTCTTCCGCCTCGTTTGAGCGGTCTCGGTACCACTCTCATTCTTGGCGCCCGAGGTCACCTTGCCTCGTCCTCGTCCTTCGCAGCCGTGCCCGATCACGTCGCTTGCCGCCAGCAGTGGCCCCGCAACCCGGCGGCGGGGTCACATGCTTCTCATGCAACGGAAGGGCATTATGCGAACCAATGCCCTAAGAAGATCGGGCAGCCCTCGTCCTAATGGAGGACGCGGGCGGGAGGTGGTGCATCTCGGACCGAAGATCGTCCGGCTACCCAAGGCATGGGTAGTGGTCGCGTCAACGCCATCACCGCAGAGGAGGCTCGGGGAGGCACCCGGCGTCGTACTAGGTACACTTTACGTTAACTCTCACCCTCTCGTCTTGTTTGATTCAGAGCATCTCATTCCTTTGTTTACGAGTCTTTTCTTTGCTGTTGGAGAGCTTCCTTTCTCTCCATTGTCGGCCCCGCTTCTCATTCGCTCTCTGGTTCGGAGTTGAGAGTGAATCCGAGTGTAGAGATGTCCTATC
Organism: Phyllostachys edulis; assembly: GCA_036346405.1. Classification (NCBI taxonomy): domain Eukaryota; kingdom Viridiplantae; phylum Streptophyta; class Magnoliopsida; order Poales; family Poaceae; genus Phyllostachys; species Phyllostachys edulis. The sequence goes on along the minus strand of CM070546.1, from coordinate 79,079,088 downwards.
GAGATCGAAGGCGTAGGGTTCTTAGCAAACCTTATCCTTCTCCATTCAGCGAGTCTTGATGTGATTCTTGGTATGGATTGGTTGTCTCAGCACATGGGACAAATCGATTGCGCCAGGAAGCTCATCTCTCTGTCTAGTTCTTCCGGCGAGCAGGTTTGCTTCTCGCCGAAGCTGCTAGGCCCTCATCTCTTCGCACTTGAAGCGAAGCCCGCTCCAGATATTAGCGAAGTCCCAACAGTTTGTGACTTTGTTGATGTCTTTCCGCGATCTTCGAGGATGCCACCGTTCGAGACCTCGAGTTTGTCATTGAGTTGGCTCCGGCACCGCCCCTATCTCAAAGAGGCCTTATCGGATGCCACCGAGCGAGTTGGTGGAGTTGAAGAAGCGATTAAGCGAGCTGCAAGAGAAGGGTTTCATCCGCCTAGCTCATCTCCGTGGGGTTGTCCAAAGAATCTTCGTAAAGAAGAAGGATTTACTTTACGCATGTGCGTTGATTACCGCCCACTTAATGAAGTGACGGTAAAGAACAAGTATCCGTTGCCCCGCATTGACGATCTCTTTGATCAATTAACTGGAGCTCGAGTTTTCTCCAAGATTGATCTCGAGTGGGATATCATCGAGTTAAGTATTCGCCTGAGGATATTCCAAAACGACATTCTCTACTCGCTATGGCTTGTATGAGTATCTTGTCATGTCATTCGCAACCAATGCTCTGCCTTGTTCATGAATCTCATGAATTCAGTATTCATGGAGTATTTGGATAAGTTTGTCGTGGTCTTCATCGATGATATTCTTATCTATTCCAAGGACGATGAGGAACATGATCGACATCTCGAGGCTTGTGTTAGGCAAGCTACGTGAGCACCAACCAGTACTGCGAAGTTCACAAGTGTGCATTCGGTTGAAGGAAGTGGCTTTCTTAGGCCATATTCTTTCAGCGAGGCGTGGCCGCTTGATCTAACAAGGTCACCGATGTTCTTTCATGGAGTCGGCCTTCTTCGGTCACCGATGTGCGGAGTTTTCTTGGTTTAGCGGGATATTATCGCGCTTTATCGAGAACTTCTCCAAGATCGCGGCCGATGACGGAGTTGCTCAAGAAGGACAAGAAGTTCTTGTGGTCCGCCGAGTGTGAGGAAAGTTTCCAAATACTCAAGAAGCGTTTGACCACCGCTCTGTTCTTGTTCTTCCCGATATCCATCGAAGCTTCGATATCTTTTGCGATGCTTCTCGTCGAGGCCTCGGTTGTGTCCTTATGCAAGAAGGCAAGGTAGTGGCCTATGCATCAAGACAATTGAGACCTCATGAACTCAACTACCCTACTCATGATTTGGAGTTGGTCTGCTGTGATTCATGCACTTAAGATTTGGCGACATTACCTAATCAGTGTCGTTGTGAAGTGTATTCGGATCACAAAAGCCTCAAGTACTTGTTCACCCAACCCGACTGAACCTCGGGCAAAGGAGATGGTTGGAATTGATCAAGGACTATGATATGGGTATTCACTACCATCCGGGCAAGGCTAATGTAGCTTCGATGCGCTTAGTCGCAAAGCGCATTGTAATGCCTTAGTGCTCAAGGAGCATTAGCCCTCTCTTCTCGAAGCATTCCAAATGTCTCAACTTGGAGATAGTTGAGCATGGATTTCTCGTTGCCATGGTTGTGCAACCAACCTTGGTGGATCGGATCAAGTCCGCTCGGCGATCGGTTTGGGAGTGAGCCACATTAAGGCAAATGTCAAGGCGGAACGACCAAGTGCTTTTCCGAGGATGAGCATGGTGTTGTGAGGTTCGCAACGCCTTGTGGTTCCAAAGGACATGGAGTTGCGAATTTGATCCTCCACGAAGCCCATGATTCGCCTTTATCCATTCATCCGGGGCCACAAAGATGTATCAAGATCTCCTTTGAGATTTTGGTGGACCCGAATGAAGAGGGAGATTGCGGTTCGTTCTTGAAAGTCGACGATGTCGTCGTGTCAAGGCCGAGCATCGGCGTCCAGCGAGATTGCTTCACCCTTGCTCGTCTTGGGAATGGAAGTGGGATTCGTCGGCATGGACTTTATCACCGGCTGCGCCGAACACCAGCGGGAAAGACTCCATTTGGGTTGTCATTGATCGGTTGACTAAAGTAGCGCATTTCTTGCTGTCGTGGGCTAAGATTTCTGTTGGTCAATTGGCGACCTCTATGTCTCTCGCATCGTGTGCTTGCACGGTGTGCCCAAGACGATCGTCTCGGATCGTGGTTCTCTTTTCACCTCTCGCTTTTGGCATAGTTTGCAAGAGACCATGGGAACCCGTCTTACCTTTAGCACGGATTCCACCCTCAAACCGATGGTCGACCGAGAGGGTCAACCAGTTTTGGAGGATATGCTTCGTGCTTGTGTCCTTTCCTATGGGAAGCATTGGGAGAAATGCTTGCCATTCGCCGAAGTTTTCTTATAACAACGACTTTCGGGCCGGTCTCGGCATGGCACCTTTTGAGGCCTTGTACGGGAGAAAGTGTAGAACCCCGTTGAACTGGTCAGAGACCGGTGAGAGACCTCTCTTTGGCCCGGACTCAATCAATGAGGCCGAGCGCCAAGTTCAGCTTATTCGTGAGCGTTTGCGCACAGCTCAATCCAGGCAAAAGAGCTATGCGGATCGCCGCCGACGTGAGTTACGTTTTGAGCCTAATGACTTTGTTTATCTCAAAGTCTCTCCTTTGAAGGGCCATCAACGTTTCGGCGTCAGGGGCAAGTTGGCTCCTCGATATGTCGGTCCCTACCGCATTATCGAGAAGAAGGGAGCTGTTGCCTATAAGTTGGAGTTGCCAGCTGCACTTGCGGGGGTACATGATGTTTTCCATGTGTCCCAGCTTAAGAAGTGCCTCCGTGTTCCAACTGAGGAAGCTCCGTTGGAAACCCTCGATGTCCAGGAAGATTTGACCTATCGCGAGCACCCTGTTCGCGTACTCGATGAGTCTGAACGAAGGACAAGGAATAAGACCATCAAGTTCCTTAAAGTTCAGTGGTCAAACCATTCCGAGGATGAGGCTACTTGGGAAAGAGAAGATCGTCTGCGTGCGGACTATCCATCCTTCTTTATGAGTGAGCCAAATCTCGGGACGAGATTTCTGTTAGGGGGGGAGATTTTGTAACATCCCAAATGTATAATCAGGGTTATTCAAGTATAATTATATGTGTAGAAATTAAAACTTTTTCTCACAACTTGAAAACCCTTACAATCTCATGTAATTCTTGTCCAAGAGTTGTGTAAACCAAGAACACAAAGCTCTTGTTGACCAAAAGTCAAATTCATTTTCCAATTCTCTCAAATCTTGTGCCAAACAATTGGAAAGTATCTTCCTTGGTCCTAAAACTGAGGTGGGACCCCTCTGAAAAATATCACAAGTTGTAAAACTAGTTTGATAATTTTTGGAGGTAAAATGAATCATTGAACAACCTTAATGAAATTCCTGAGAAAAATGCATTGCATAATAACCTCTGGAAAATTTATGTAAGGTTAATCATGTTGTCAGCTAGCTCCAGTTAAAATCTTATGAATTTTGGAGTTCATTTGCTATCTCAAACAATTTTGCCAAGTCTTAGTCATTAAAAATTAAATTTAAAACAGAGACCTTTGTTCCTTGGGTGGCCGAGTACTCAAACTGGTCCAGCCCAACCCCATCGACCTCCTTTCCCACCTTGATGAGGTCGTGGCCGTTGGATCCAATCCAACCGCCACGACCTCCCCTCAACCAAGGCCCCGGGACCTCCCATTCGAGGTCCTCTTGACCTCGTGGACCTCCTCGGGTCAGCGTGGGCGTCGAGACCTCCCACCTCATCGAGTCATAGCCGCTGGATCAAAGATCCACGGCCACGACCTCCCTCGTGTTAAACCTCAAAGGACCTCCTCGTCTTTGTAAGCCATCGCAGCCGAGGTCATCCCACCTATGTGAGGTCTTGGCCCTTGGATTCAAGATCCGCGCCTGACCTCCCTCACCGTTAAACTAAGCAAGTCCACATCCCACCTACGTGAGGTCACACCATTGGATCAAAATCCATGGTCACGACCTCCTCCTCCCAATCTAACTGTCGAGACCTCCTTTGCACTCACTTGAGGTCGTGGCCGTTGGATTTACATCCAAAGGCCACGACCTCCTCTGAAAAACATCACAACAAGGTCCTCCCGCCTTGTTGAGGTCATAGCCCTTGGATCCAAATCGGAGGCTAAGACCTCCTTCGCTTTGTCGTGTCGACCTCCCCATCAGTCAAGGTGCCCTTGGATTTTAATGCAAAGGCGGGACCTCCCCTCATGTCTTTTCGATCGCGTGCAGTTAAGTCCTCACCGGAGGTCCGCACACCGTTGGAGGGAGATCAACGCCTTGGACCTCTGTCCCATTTCCCACGTGCGTTTGCGATTAATGAAATCGGAGGGCCACGACCTCCCATCCTTGATCGTGTGGTGGGACCTCCACCCGGCCACTTAAAACGTAACGGTTCAAAACTCTCATCCGATGGCGGGACCTCTCCTGTGTCTTATCCAACGGCCACTAAGACCTCCCTGTTCTTCTCCTTCCTCTGGCGGGCAAGCTATGGCGAGCATTTATTGCGTGTCCGCACATGAGGTACACTTCAGCACTCTTGCTTGCCCGCATTTAATGCAGGCGCCTTCCGCCCCCCGCCCACACAGCTGCACCTTGTCAACCTTGTGTCTTGTCCAAGCCATGGACCTCCCATGGGCCAAGCTCACCATGAGCTTGGCGGTGGTCCACAACCTCCTGTGCCCTTAGTATAAAGCCTCCCCCCATTGTGCCGCTGGCTTCCTTTGCACACCTTTGTTCCTTGGCTTACACCCTGTCTTTGTGAGCTTTAAACCACCAAAGCTTCCTTGGCGCCATTCTTTGGAGCTTGAAGCTCCTCGGTGGACAAGGGTCCTTGGAGTTTTTTCTCCTTTTCTCTAAGCTTCTTTTGTGCCATTCCCTCTGGGACCAAGTCCTAACTTGAATTGGTTTGGGCGATTCTGAGGTGGACAAAGTGGAGCTTGAGTCAAGCTTTGGCCGTGGAGCACCCTTCCTCCCGGCACCGGCCTCCCTTCCTCGACCTCCTCGGCACCTTAGGACCTCCGGTACATCCCCGTAATCCCTTAGTCTTGCACCCTTATGAATGTTTTCGCGGAGCTTTAGTTTGGCATAAGCTTGTTTGTCGCGCGGAGCTCATTTTTGCTTTTCGGTTTTGCCCGTGCGGGTCACCTCTGTCCTCTCCGGCTCGCCGGCGTTCAAGGCCGTCATTGCCGTTGAGAGAAGGTCCGTTGGGTGCGCGTGGTTATTGCGAACCCAACGGTACCATTGGATCTCGCCGGCGAGGTCTACATCGCCGGCGAGAACCAAATATTTGAACACGGGTTTTTGTCGGACGCAACGACAGCGTCGTTGTCGTTTTTAGGACAAAAGATCCACCGAGTTAATGCGCTTATCATTGCTCCCATCATTGAATTCATTTGGTGTGTCTTAACTGTCTTAAATCCACCATTTACTGCGCGCCATTAAGTCCTCCCGCGCGCGGACCTCCTCGTGGTCCCGCGCATTTAATCTCTTGTCCATAGCGCGTGCGTGTCGTGCGCTAATTCTAGCGCCGATCTCGACATCGGACCTCCTCCAAGGAGATCTGGGCGCCCAAGACCTCCTGGCGCAATCTTAGCCGTCCTGCACCTCCTCGAGGTGCTGCGGACGTTGAGGACCTCCTCTGGGACCTCCTCGAGGTCATCTCACCGCTTGAGGACCTCCCTTTTAATCTGGTCCGTTCCGACCTCCCTTCCATGTTGTGGTCCGTTAGATCTTCCATCTACGGCCATGACCTCCTCACCTCACGCGATGTGCGTGGTTAGGAGGTCCAGACCTCTGGACCTCCCATGTGCATGTGTGTTGTTCTCTGGGAGGTCTGAGCCGTTAGATCTGAGATCTGTGGCTCACGACCTCCCATGTCTTTGTGAATGTTAGGAAGGTCAAGAAATTCTTAAGTATGAACCTGAAATGAGGTAGACTTTAGAATTTCATATCTTTTTCATTTTAAATCCTTTTGAGGTCATTCAAATTGTGTTAGCTCTGTCTTAAACTTGACTTTAATCCAAAAATGGTTGTAAGTTGAGTTCAGCTCCAGAGCACAGTTTTGCCATAGGTTTTAGTACTCCTTTTGGATAATACACTCAAAATTTAGGTTTAACTTGTAAAACCCATAACTAATGTTCTGTAGGTTATTTTTGAATGAGACCAACTTTGTTAGCTTCCTCTATTAATGAACTCACTGTAAAAATTAGATTTGAGCATATTGCTGTTATAGAAATAAGGACTTGTGCATTATAATTTTGTTCAAGTTCTTGTTTTTGAAAAATTATAGAAAGTGCAATATAGCTCCAAATGGGATGAACTCAATTGTGTTATTCATCTCATGAGGTGCTGGTTTCACAGTAAAAATCTCAGCCTCACCACTTTTCTAGAAAATGTTGCCTCATAATTAAATTAGTGAATAGTGCAGTTTGGTATTTTCAGGGCTGAGCAGAATTGTTTTGCTCATAACTTTTGCATTAAGAATCCAAATCCATTGGTTCTTGTTGCTAAATTCCTAAAATCACCCTCTTACTTCTGTAGAAATTTCAGAGAATTTGGAGTTCGTTTGCTGTGCTGTCTTGTTGTTTTTCGTCGTTCTTATCGGTTCTTTATCGTTTTTCCGTTAGGTTTCGACATTTGTGGTGATCCCGCAAGCGACCCTCCGCAACAAAGTGACCAGCAGCAAGGCAAGCAGTTTGACCATTTCCATCATTGTCCCATTATTTTAAAGCTTAATACTTTGTTTTACTTCTATGTATGCATGCTACTTTGTGTTAATTGTCGCTAGTAATCCTATAGTTGCATAATCTGTAGGAGTTGTTTATCCTCTACTACCAATGAGCCTAGGTTATTCGCTGTGGTTGGAGCTCGTTGGATGAGCTCTTATCACTTAGTAGTTTCGACTTAAACTGCTTAGACATGCTTAGCTATCGGTAGTAATGGGCGATCATCGACTTAGTCGATGGTCTTGATCACACAAGTATAATTATTCCTCCTATATGTCCAGCACTTGTGCTTTGATTAATTTGTAAAATCAAAACTGAAAATAAAATGTTGATTTGGACTTGGGCATATTGGATGGATGGTGTGGTTTTGGAATGTGGTAGTATGCCCGAGTCGTTATGACCGAGTTACTTGCGCCACCGCTACGAGCAATATTGCGTGCTAACCACACGAGGGGATATGAGACCTCTCTTGACTAAGTACTTTGGGGGTGTTAATTATGAGCTGGTTGGTGGGTATGTTTTAATAAAATGTGTATGTGTAGTGTTGGGAGGGAGCATTGGCGGGCGGTTAGGGCTGTCTAATGTGTCCTTGTCCCCGTGGGTTCTTGCTCGTAATTAGCATCGCCCATTGGAAATGTCTCAGAGGACTTAGCCGTGCTTAAGCATACCAAAGGTAGTGTGCCTAAAGGAAAGGCGATGCAGGCGTGTGGGTACATTGGTACACCCTGCAGGATAAAACTATTGAATAGCCTCGCCCTAGGTTATGGACACGCTCGAAATGCCCGTAAGAACTAGACTACAACTTTTAATTAAAACTTGACATGGTTGGTATGAGTGGGTAATTCATACTATTGTTGTGGTGGCTATTGGGTTAGTCACTTCGAGTGATTGTTCTTGTTGTTGTTATTATGTTATTATTGCGTTGTTATTTCAACAAGTAAAAATGCTTTGTCAAATTGCCTTAAATCTATTATGTTATTGCAAATGGAACTTGCTTTATGCTAAATGTAAGTCCAAAGCTCCATCCACTTAATTAAAGCTTGCATGTAGCTAAATTATAGTTTTGTTATCTTACACGTCAGTTTTGCAGTACAATAAACAAGTTATTGTACTCATTTGCTTTGCTTAACAACCTTGTTGCAGAGGATTCGAGGTGAGCTCCAAGAGCCTTACTTACGTGCCACGTGTTGCGCTTTCTTCGACGACTAGCTTGGCGGTCCTGGCGAGATGCCTAGGGGTTAAGGCACACCGATTGGCTTTGTGTTATAGCCATCTTTATGGCACTTTTGCTTCATTGTGTATTCTTGTAACTTATTGCTATTTGGCCTAAGGGCCCCTCTTTTGTAGTAGCTATTCCATATTAATATTAACTTCTGGTTTGTTGCTTATGTTCTATGTGTTGTATGGAATTGATATATTCTTTTGTTGTGAGGTATGTATACTGCATTCTGGGGAGTATACATCTCTCGAGACCGAGTTTATTCGGTTGATAATACTAGGGTCAATTGGATGACTAAGTATTATGAGCCTAATAAATGTCAAGGTCTCACAACTTGTGAGCGGTTCTTTGCGTCTTGTCGTGGTTCTTTTACCAATGGTGTTGGCCGTAACAAGATATTTGAATGTATGATAAGTCTAATGGCGATGGAGGAGGATTTCTCTTGTGATATTTGTGGCGAATCCTTTTGTTTTGATTGTTCTAGTTTCAGGGATGAGTCATTTTTGGAGCCCGAGGAGAAGAAGCCCAGTGGCATATGCACAACAGCTTTTGAGGATGAACATGATGGAGAGGATTTTGATGATGAGCGTTTTGATGATGATGATGACTCTTATGAGGACGATCCCCTACTCAAGCTAAGCAAGGTGAGCAAAGAAAAACTCATTGATGGCTTGTTTTCTTATGAATACAAATTGCATACTCTTAGGAAGAAAATGAAATTGCTAAAAAGAGAAAAGAATGATTTGTCTCATGAGCTTGCCAAATTGAAAACCTCCATGAATGCTTATGATGTATTGCTTATAGACATGGAGAACCTGAATAACTCTTTTGCATGCCTAAAATCTGAAAATGAATTGTTGAAATTAAATGTTTCTATGCCTTGTGATTCTTGTATTGCCTTACACCATGAGCTTGATAATGCTAAGTTAGAAATAGGCAATCTTAGTTCTATGGCTAGAAATAATTGTGATTCTTGTGTAGGCGTGCTTGCTGAAATTGAGAAGCTTAAATTGACTAATTCCATACATCTTGAGCAATTAGAAAATGCTAGGGCTGAGATTATTGAAATTGAAGCTAGGCCTTGTAGCATGTGCTTTGAATATGAAAAATTGCTTAAGGATGGTTTAGTCTCTTGCAAGAATTGTGCTTGTTTAGAAACTGAAATTGATGCTTTGAACTGCAAGCTTAATTCAAATGCATCATTAATTTCTTGCACATCTTGCATTTCATTGAAGAGCGAGGTTGAGTCTTTGCGCGATGATATGAGTGCCAAATCTTGTGATTCTTGTATTTGCCTTCACTCCGAGATTGATGTTTTTAAGATTTCTCTTGCATCTTTGCATTCGGAGTTGGAGTCTTTTTGTGCTAAACGTGAGTCACTTGATGTTGGTTTTTGTGGCATCGCTTTGGATAGCTCTTCTTTGGTGAGTTCGACTCTTTCGGACTCTTCTTGTGTTGTCCAACGGATTTCAAAAGACAAATATGCTTCTTTCTCAAATGGTACTAAGTCTTCAAAAGAGAAGTACCATTGCACATTTTGTAAGAAGAATGGACACACTCTTGAGTTTTGCTTTCGCCGTTTGAAACATGAGCGTCGAGTGCGTCGTCGTACCTCTAGGAACACACATAGCCTTTCCAATGGCATGTGTGGGTCTAGTGTTGATACGAGGACGAGTCATGATGCTAGTTCTTCCAGGATTTCTTCTTTGAGCCATAATGGTGCTTCGTCCTCTCGGACCGTGTCTACTAGTAGACCTTTATACCATTGCTCATTTTGTGGGAAGAATGGACATCATGTAGATTTTTGTTTCCGGCGTGCAAAACAGATGCATCGAGCTCATGCTTCTAAGTCTCTTAGTGGGCATAGTCTTTCTCATGACATGCACACTAAAGAGCCAAGCACAAAGACTCGATTTGTTGATGGCTTCTTTGACACCTTTTCTAGTGGTGTCGGACAGCACCGTGGACATGGTTTGCATAGTTTTGGTTTTGGTCCACGAGCTGCCCCGAGGCAGGATTTCCGCCGTTTTCCCAGAGGTGGACCTCGTTTTGTTCATCGAGGTACTCACCCACGGCGAGGTTGTGTGAGTTTCTTTGATGCTTTTGTTGGTTCTTATCTTGGTGCTTTCAAGCAAGGCCATCGCTGCTTTCCTAGAGATGGACCTCGTTTTCCTCATCGAGCTGTCCACTCGCGGTGTGCCTCCAAGGATGAGATTGGATCTTCATGCATGGACCATCATTTGCATCATGCTAACTCACATAATGTTTTGACTGCTTCTTGTGGTGGTGTGTCCAAGGTTTGGGTTCCCAAGTATTTGCTCTCTAACCCTTCGGGACCCAAAACTCAGACACCTTGCCTTTCTCATGTGTAGGTACCAAGAACGCGGGTTGGAGAACATGGACTTAAGAGGTTCTGGTCTTTTGCGTCATCACATGATCGGGACACATGATGGTTCTCCACCTCAATAATGGCCTCCAAGAGGCATGTGCTTTCATGATTGGTGCTCTCACATGTCTGGTGAGCTATCCTATACCTTCATACCTTTATCTTCATGATTATTCATACTTGGCATGTTGTGCTTGTCTTTGTGCTCACCTGTACCATGTTGGCATGTTCTTCTCTTATGATATCCTTCATCATGCTTTTATCTTGCTTGTACTTCCATGTATCATATTGTTGTTCTTAATGTCCATGGGTGTATAAGCTTGGTTTTGTCTTCAAGAGCCTGTACTGATTTCATACATTTATCATATTACTCTTGTTGATTTTTGTCTTATGTATCCACTTGTTTACTTGATATCCATGTTAGCATTCATTATTCATGATTTGTTCTAACATGCTTTATGCTTACATGGTTATTGTGCCTTACTGTTAATTGTGGATGCATGAGTCTTGCCATAGCTTTCACTAGCTTGCTTTTGATTGTGTATATGATGTGTGATATGCTATGTGCTTGTTTGCTTGCTCCTATGCCTTATTGTGGATTAAGGATAGTTTGAGCTTTATCATATCTTGGATAGCATGTGCTGCAATTGTCTTGTCTATCTTCATGCTCATGTCTTAATTTGTTGATTATATGCTTTCATGAGTTTTGGATCATTTGCTGCTATCCTTGCTAGTCATGTGTCTTGGTACTGTTTCCCTAGATATTGTTTCACTAACCCAGTACCAAGGCATAGACTTTTTCTGTCTGTTTGGTGTAGTCTTTCAGCTGAGAAGAAGAACATGTGGTCCAACAAGTGTTATCACCTCAAGCTGTTGGTTCTTCTTCATTTGTGCCTTCAATGATGACTATCACTTCTCGGAGACGAAGGAATTTGAGATGAGGATGATGAGTGAGTGCAACTACTTTCTAGTGCTTCAAGGAATGAATCTTCATTCATCATGACTACATCTCACTGCCAAGAAGTGTGACTCAGGTTCGAGCTTCTATACCTTACTTTTGTGTATGGTATCCCTAGTCTACCTTGCATTGCATCTGGTTCATGTCAGGTGTTGGGTTTGTTGGGTTCAGGGTAGATAGGAGGCTCTGTCCTAGCACGTGTCTTTTCTAGGCACTCTTCTTATCCCATGTTTTCTAGGATGCACTTCTCTCACAGCCTAGGTCGAGCTTGTCTCCCAATCACTAGTGTTAGCAGGTTTTTGAGTTGCCTGTAAGCTTTTTAGTGTTGGTGTTTCGCTCCCTAGCTTTTTGAGTTGCTGTTCCTAGAGATCGTGTGGCGTTTGAAGTTTTTGTGCTAGTTTTTGTGGAGTCCAAGATCTTTTGGCAGATCTCCCCTCAAAGCTTTTTGACCCAACAAGGTTTGCCATCTTGAGAAACATGTTAGGGATAATTTATTCCTATGGGTTGGTTTGAGGGGAGTTGGTTCTTTTCGGAACTTTCTTAGTTCTTTTGTGAACCTTTTAGGCTTTTAAGTCTTTTGTGCATCTCATTGTATCATATTGCATACATATAAAAATCCAAAAAGATGCATTGTAATATAAGCTTTACCGCTTCTTTCTTTTAATTGTTGAAGCTTTGCTTATTACCCACTTGAGCTTTAGTAATTCAATTCTTGCTCAAGATCGTGGTTAGCTCTTTGACTTGCTAGAATTATCATGTTTTTACATGTGCAGCAATGTCTTTGCTAATTGAGCTAGCACTTTAATACAACCTGAACTGAAAATAGCAATTTGTGGATCTTTTAGCTAGTTGCACAATTAGTGATCCTTTTGTGACATTGGCCCTGTCAAAATTTCTTTGTTAGCTCTAGAATCTAGAATCGAACATCCATGAGCTTTTTGTTCCTAGAATCTAAAACAGTCCTTGTGCAAAATGAAAAATGATTTCTTTTGTGCGAAAAAACTGATCTCACCAATTCTTTCTCATGAGACGGCTTGCCATTGTACTAGGCATGAACTCAGGGGGAGTTTTGGATGACCTAGACCACTCTTTTAAGCTTTTGTTGCTTGGGATGGTCGTAGTGAGGCTTGAGATCTAGCACATGGCTAAAAATGTAAATTGTCAAAATTGGTTGAAGCTTAGGAAGAGATTGTGGATAGCTCCTAGTCTAGGATCTTCTTTACTAAGATAGACCTTTAATCAACTTGAATATTCATTGCAAATGAAAAATAGTTGAAATTTGGTCTTTTGACAAAAATTGAGCTAAATGGTTCATTTCAGGCTTTTTGTCTCTAAGATGCTCTTTGCTAGCTTCTAGATCTCATATTGACATTCTGGCAAGGCCATTATCACTTTAGGATAACTGTTGTTGAACTTGCTAATTTTGATGCATTGCTTAATTTAATCCAACAACATGTGATATATTGAGCTCATTAGCCTAGCTTTGCTATATATGTCTTATCATGATCTTGCTAGCTTTGTCAGGCTTGTTGTATCTTGAGTAATGGTAGAAATGCTAGCCTGTTCAATTGAGTAATCTCCAAAGCTTCTTTTACCTAAAAATTGAAAAGTCAAAACAAAAATGAAGCCACCCCATTGCATTTCATGCATGCTCTTTCTTTTGCTTCTTCCTTTCTTGTGCATTTGTCATCTCTGGATGAGAGGAAGGGATGATTCCTTGATGAATCCATTGTCAAAGGGGGAGAAGATATAGCGAAAATGTAATGTTAATAAAGAGCTTTTTGGTTATGGGGGAGTAGTTTTGTAAGTGGGAGAAATGGAAAAATTGAAAATTGAAAATTCTCTCTTTTAAAATGATGATCATAGTGAGGGGGAGCATTCATATTGCATTCTTTTGGTCTTATTGCCTTTCCTGAAATTGAATTGCAAATCTTGAAGCCTCACAATGATCTAAGGTCAAATAGAACAATTGCTCTTTCATATGGACCTTAAGTGAGATTTTGTCGATTCTCTGGATTTTGAAGCTTTTCTTGCTTCTTCTGCCGTATCTCACTTGCTTATGCTATTCTGGAGCCAGCTTGGTCATTTCCTTTGCTTTTTCTTGCATTTGGACCAAGTTGTGCCTTTGTGCGAAAACGTCGAGTCTTTACTTTTCAAACCACAAACTTACATTTTCTGAGAGATTGCCACTGTGTTCATCAAGGGGGAGATTGTGGATATCATGGGGATATGCCCATGATCTTAGGATGATGAAACAATTGGCAATGTGGCTTTTGGTTTGAAGTTTCATGTGTTTTCGACAAAGTTTCAGTTCTGTTAGGTCAGCGGCGGTCTGACCGGCTTTTGTGCTGATTGTTGATTTTTGTGGTGAATTGATTATGGGTTAGGTCATATCCATATGTGTTAATGCATATATGTTGCATATTGCATGTTTTGGCTAACGTGGGTCAAGTTGTGAAGAACTTATTCCCGGATTCGTGTTTGCTTGTCTATTGCTGTGCAGGTGGCTTGAAGGTCAATGACGGTCAACGGCGAGGTGGATCGGGACTAAGCTTGGAGAGCTGAGGTCCAGAACGATCATGGATGCCGGGTGAGGTCAAGTGACTCAAGCATGGCGCAGAATGGATAAGGATGACCGAACGGGCGGTTCGGTGCGACTGGTTGGATCAAGTGGCGCAGGAGTCGTTGCAAGTGCTCAGTGGTGCCGGTGGGATCCAGACGGGAGAGACTTGACGACATGGAGCCGTTGATCAACCTACACGTGGCGAAGCAGGCGATTGCTTCATGATCTGTGGACTCGGTCTTTTTGAGAAGGATCGAGAAGGGGTATTTTGGTAATTTTACCAAATACCATCTTTGTGACCTTTTGACTAAGCCGCGGCGCGGCTCGGCGCAAGGTGAAGCGGTTTAGATCAATTGATGATGAAGACGGTGCTTTGAGATGCGTGCGTGTGTGTTCCGTTGATGTTGAGCCTTAACGGAAGCCCATTAGGTTTAGCTCTAATTCTAAAAGGGTTTTAGGGTTAAGAGGTGTCATATAAAAGGAACAGTGGATGGACATTTTGGGCTGCCACTGGTGAATAGGGCTGTTAAGAAAAAAAATGGGGCGTGCTTTTTGAGGAGTGGCGGCGCCCCGCTGCCTGGAGAAAACCCTTGGAGATCAGTGGCAGCCTCCTGTGTTGAGTAGAGAAATAGGAACTGAGATGGTGGCGCTGCTCTGGAAAAAAAAAGAAGAGTTCTTGCCGGCGGCGCTTTTTATTTGATCGCTTTTTGTTCTCATGCGTGTAAGAGATTCATCCTGGTATGATATGATGATATGATGGAAGTTTTTTTTATTGCCATCAATTTGCTGTCTTAAGGTTTTCTTTTTATGGTTGCCATCAATGCTGGACTGCTCTTTGATGCGATCTTTAGGCTGCAGCGTTTGCTCTCTGTGCTGTGCATGTGTAGCGCCCTAAGCGGCTGTAGCTTTCTTTGTCCGGTTGTCCCATCAGTGTGAAGCCGATTTCTTTTCTATGCTTTGGATTAATTACTGCTTGTTGCTGCTGGTCGTGAGAAGTTTTCCTTCTTTGGTGTGTCTGAAAAATCTCTGTGGGTTGCGGTGGCTGTTAATGCAGATCTAGCGATTCCCTGTTTTAGGAGTTGTTTATTTGGCTGTCAAATTTGTGCACCCAGAAAAAGTAGTCGCGGCTTGTCCTCAGAAGCGCTACCGCTCAGTATAGAAATCAGTTTGTGGATTAAGTTTTTTTTCTTGGCTGCAACTTGATGTTTTTTTTATTTCATTGCTGCACCCATTTGTTGCTACTGTGACCGAATTGGATTTAAGAGTGCGGCGGCGTGTCCTCCCCTGAAAGAAACCGAAAAATCTCGTAGTGTGTCTTCTTTGTGTTTTGCTTGTTCAGAGCTACATCGGTTGGTAGAATCAGAGTCTCGATCGGTGGTAGCTCAGAGCCCTTGAAAAATCAGATTTGATTTTTGCCGCACATCTGTCTTCGTGAGAAAAGCGGCCGCGCGGCATCATCGATGAAGCTTCTTGCCGGCCTTTCTTTGCTTTCGAGTGTGTACTTGGCTATTACCTTGTGTGCATGTGAAGTGTTGATCTCATTTCCCTGCAGGTTGTAGTTTTAAGCCTTGGTTATTTGTTTTGACTGGTCGGTTTGGCACTTGTGTGGTCTGCCTGCCTCGAAAAATTAAGAGTCAATCATGTAAATCAGAGACCTCTTTGGCGAGGCGAGTTTTGTTGCGATGGGAGTCTCTGGTTTAAGTGCTGTGTTTATGCTGTTTGCCTATGGTTGTGGCCGGTTCTCTTGGCTTTTTCATGTAAGGGTCCTCTACTTTGTTTGATATATAAAACTTTGCTCGGCACCTGTTGTCGGAGCTGTGCTGCTGTGGCTTTGCATGTAAGCAGTAGCACCTTGGATTTTGTTTTTGCGGCTATGACATATTGATGTGCTTGATGCAGCTTTGAGTTGTTTAGGCTTTTGTGTCCGGGAATGATCGGATTCAACACAGGTCATCCGCTGTGCCTGTATACAGATCTTCATAGCTTTTATAGCTAGTGGAGTGAAAGTGGTGTTGAGTTCGATCGAGGTGAAAATTAGAGAAAGCGTCTATTCACCCCCTCTAGTCGCCTTTCCGGTCCTACAAACTTATATGAGCGGTTGATATGAAACAAGACTCGATCCTATAGAGATTCCTGAGGTGAGAAGGATCAATCTAAATTCGAAAACGAAGTTCCAGAAAAGGTAAGACGTAGGAATCTAAGAATGATATGAGAAGAGATTTGAATAAGATGAGAATAGAACAAAATAAGATGAGAGAAGAATAACTATTCATGTTATTCGGTCGGTTTGATTTATAAAATAAATTTTGAAGTTTTTGACTACACGACCGTGCTAACTATAGTTGCGTCCTACAGTCGATATGGCTCTGATACCATCTGTCGGGACCCCGAACAAGCAACTCTGAGACTCTCTGTGTATTCTGAACTAGTCCCATATTAGTAGCTAGCTCACACAGTTGCAACATTGATGTAATCATATCCATACAATAAAATATCGATGAAGCAGACAAATTAATATTACTTAGTAGCAAAAGGACCTTATGGTCAAGTCTTACAGAGTTTGCCACACCGGGCTTAACAACAAAATATAACTAGCAGCAGAATCCAAAACGTCTTGCGGTGGCCATTCGACATGCCCACAGGCAATCGAGTGGAAGTCGCGGCCTAATTCACATAGTCTTCGATGTAGTCTTCCTCGTAGAACTCGGTGTTCCCTGGTTCTTCAGCGGTGATTGATCAACAAATGGCGCAAAGCCGTGAGTACTTAAAGTACTCAACAAGTCGTAGGAAAATGTATGCAAATAGTATTCATGCATGGCTTGACAATGATAGCTTTATGGATATTTTGCATAAAGAAATATTGACAGTAAATACAGTAAGTAGATTGTAAAGCACGATTTAAAAGATTAATACCTAAGTAATCAAGTTTCTTTGAAACAAATAGTAAACATGTTCACTTCCCAACCAACAACCAAAACCAACTACTTAGATCCATTCAAACTATTCCAACATTTTTGAGAAATTCTACCCCTCGTGTGAAATCACGAGGCATTGTCCATAACTGGGGACACGGCTATTCGAATAGTTTTATAGTCTGCAGAGGTTGTACAGCTTGACCCACAAGGGATAATCATCTTATAATGTTAGACATGACACGCTTCCGAAGGCGTGCGACTAAGTGATCATCACAAGGCTTTTACAAAGCTTCGTTTTGACTCGGTTCTGCTCGCTAAGGATTCGCTGTCCCAGCCCCCTCTTGCACCACTTATCAACCTAAACAGAACCGACTCAAAGCATTGCTAATTAGTTGGTCCGGTCCACCCCATAAATGGACTTGTGGTTGCATGGTATGGCCTAGATCAATGGCACACAAAGTTAAGTCCTTACTGACTACTCAGGCGAGGCAACCACAACCCAAATTCATCCCCTTTACTGCACGATCACTCGTCCGGCTATAAATCATTTTTGGTTCATCTCGGCCAAATGGCAACCCTTGCCATGGCATAACAAACTTTTATTAGCAATGGTCACGCCATAATTCCATATTTCATTAAGTCAAGCTTAAACATTCAAGAGCATGTGTTTATGGATTCCATTGTATCGCTAAAGCATGGCTAAGCATAAACGATACCCAAGTTGGTACTAAAATATGTCCAACTAAAATTAACCCAACCTATGGTGTCCAAGGGTACATGTCATTCACAATTTATCAAGGAGGCATGATGGCAATTAGGTAATTTAACTATTCCCAAAACCATTTGTATACAACTAGCCATGCATGTTTATATGAAACAATATAATTTTATAAATTGGGTACGATATGATCAAAGGTCTATGACTTGCCTTCGCTGAAGAGTTGAGAAGCTTCGGTCGTCGGGTCCAAGAATTCTTCCGAAACGCCGGAATCTATACGTGCGAAAAGAGCCAAATAAATAAAACAATTCCAAATAAAAATCCAAAAATTACTAAACTAGAACCAAATGAAAGGTACTGAATTTAGATGAATTTAGAAATTTGAATCACTCGAATCGGAGTTCGAACGAGGGAGAACAGGCTCTCGGAAGTTTGAAAACACATAAATGAAGAAAATCAGGATTTTTGGGATTTTGGAATTATTTTTCTAAAGGAAAATCACTTTATTGCGTCAGTTGACATCAGCATGGGATTTTGATTTTCGGCTGAAATAATTTTCAGAAGAAAAACCGGAAATGCCATGTCAGCCGCATACGTGGACTGCCACATAGCCAAAGGGCTGAGGTGGCACTGACGAAGCGCCATGTAGCGCTGCCACGTCGGCACCCGAGCCTGCGGTGCTCGGGGCCCAATGGCTCACCGGCGTTTGGCGGGGCTCCGGTGACCGGCGAGGGCACCCGGAGGGAGAGAACCTTACGGTGAACAAGGTGTGCGCGGTTTAGGCGACAAGGCACAACGGGAAGGCCGGCAGCGAGAAGGAAGAAGCGGCGGCGGTGGCGGTTGAAGGTGGCGGCGACGTTCCGGTGGACTTCTGGTGACGGGGAGGCGCGCACGGAGTAGGCGGCAAGCTTGGGATGCCCACGGCGTAGACCACGATGCCGGAGGAGCTTCAACGGAGGTGCTAGAGGCGGCGGCGTTGCTCGACGGCCGGCGGCAAAAATCTTGAAGCACGGGGAGGAGGGGGGGAGAGAGAGAGAGAGAGAGAGAGAAATAGGGGAAAAAGAGGAGGAGCTCACGGGCTTCCCGGTGCTCGCCTTTATAGGGCACGGCAATGGCCGAGATGGGTAGTGGCGGGTTTTGCAGCGGCGCGGCATGGGCGGTAGCACGGCCGACATGGGGGGTATGGGGGCTAGCAAGGCATGGGGGCATGGTAGGGACGGGCGGTGACGCGGCGCGGTCAGGGAATGGGTGCGGAGGTAAGGGTGACAGGTGAGGCCGGCGCAAAAGCCGTGCATGACGTTGACGCCGCGTGACGTGGGTGCGAGGAAGGAGACAACTGGGAGGAAGAGGGAGGCTGACAGGTGGGGCCCACCTGTCAGCGGGAGCGAGCGGGGAGGCGCGGAGCGGGCCGAGGAAAATGGGCCACGCGGGAGAAGAATAGATGGGCCGAGGGCGAGATTAAAGTCCATTTTTTATTTAAAGAAATACAAGAAATTAAAAAGGCTTTTTTAGAAAATTGTAAATGAAGCCCAAAAATTCTAGAAAAATACACATAAATTCCTTGAATCATTATGGACTTAATAAAAATACTTTACACTTAACTTTAGATTTTAATTTTTGCAAATAAATTATTTTTAATTTCGGGACAAAAGGAAAACCCTTTTTAAAATCCAGAATATCCAAGAAAATACTTAAAATATTACTTTTGACTTTAAATACCAGCAAGCACTAATAAACTCAAATAAACCAAATTTGAATTAATCGAAGTTGGATTAATTCATATTGAATTGCTCTTAATTTCTAAAATTGTAAGTTAAGCTTTGGCAATTCAATAAAATCAAATAGTTATTTTTATTTTGCAAATTTTTAAAAATCCTAGAAAATTAGGATGTTACATGTGACAGTGACCTAGCAGGTGATATTGATGACCGAAAGAGTACCACTGGAATGGTATTTTTTCTTGGTCAAAGTTTGATTACTTGGGCTTCACAAAAACAGAAGATAGTGGCTCTCTCCTCGTGTGAAGCTGAGTTTAGTATATCGCAGCAACTACAGAAGCATGCCAAGGGGTTTGGTTAAGTCGACTACTTGGGGATCTTAAACAAAAGACACTGGAGAAATTCAAATTGATGGTGGATAACAAATCGGCAATTGCACTTTGCAAGAATCTAGTTCATCATGATCGAAGTAAGCATATCGACACGAGGTATCATTTTATTCATGAGTGTGTCAAGTGTGGGAAGGTTGAAGTGGACTATGTCCATACTGAAGATCAATTGGTTGATCTGTTGACGAAAGCCCTCGCACCAAATTCTTGGAGATGAGGCAGAAATTGGGCATCGAGGATGTGAAGTTAGGATGACAAGTTTAGGGGGGGTGTCTTGTTAGCTTTAAACTTGTTATTCACTTTAGCGTGTCAGTTTTAGGATTGTTTTGTTAGCTAACGTTTCTGTTGGAAAGTCAGAACGCAATTGGTATAAGTTCTGTACTTCCAGTACGTTTGGTCTCGGTACTGTAGCGTTTCAGGAGTATTGCCTGAACTGAGTTTCTGACTCGGATTAGAGCCGAATTAGAACTCAGATTGTAACTCTTTGAAAAATCTATAAAAAGGAGAAAACCAGAAAAGTCACATCATCTAGATGTGGTGCAAATTGAAATCTGAAGTCTCGTTTCCTCTGTTTTTCCTCTTCTTCCACAACATCAGAAGTTCAGAGTTTTTCGTTTTCTTCAGAGAAGTTCATTGCGTCTGAGTGTGTTCTGGGCGGATTGTTCTAACAGTGACGTTCGCCGCCGATGGCATCAGGTCTTCGGGGTTGAGGCGGCGCTGCAGGTGGAGGAAGCCATCGCCACCGCGACGGACGGCGTGGTACGGACTGTCATGGTTGGCGAGTGGCGACCACCTGGAAGCTGAAGCCTTCCCCTGAGCTAGCGTTATGCTGCGGATGGCAAAGAGGAAATAGACTAGATGCTTTGCTCAGTAGAGCTTAAAGATTTGCATTGCATAGCATGCATGCATACGGCACTAGAGTAGTCAAGATTCAATAATTCATTCTTTCGATTTCCTCTTTTTAAGTAACTCTGCGTTTGTGTAGTCATCTTCTCTCTTTTTTTCCTGTTTACAATGCAGTGCTGATTATCATGTGGCAGCAGAGAAGCAAATTCTAATGAGAGGAACATAGTTCATGTCAGTTTCAGGATTTACCGCTATCACTCCTGTAACCATGCACACAGAGACGACGTGTTCCAGGAGAAGCAAATCAAGGTACCTGCTTTTAAAGAAATTCTAGTTCTGAAGCCAGTTTCGAATTTGAAACCAGAATTTATCTGTAGTATGAATCATGTCTCCTATAGTTGTTTCTTGAAACTAGCTTCAGAATTGAAACTTTTTTGCAGTTTCCGAGTACTTTCTTAGTTTCAGTTCTCTGTGTTGTTTCCTACATATGTAGCAGAGAAAGGTGCTTGCTGGACCGTTTAATATATTATTCATTCTCCAACCTCGCAAGTAGTATAGCAAACAAAACTTCTAGTTGCGGTATAAATTGTCATGCAAATCATGTCCATACTCTGCGCCTTCAAAAAAAAGTCCATACTCTGTATCGGCAGGAAAAAAATGACAGCTACTATCTGCTCCCAGAGGCTAAGTATATGTTGCTGCATAAGATGAAGTTAGACGGGAACAAGAACGATTAACAAATTAATTAATTTTGGTAATGTAAAATGAAAAATAGACACCTGTGTCAAAAACATTCTGAACCTGATCTGAGTGTATCGCTTCTAGAAACTCCATCTTCAGACTCCTGTTGTTGAGACGGACAATAGGGCATTTCATTTTTTTATCTTTGTGGTTTTACACTAGTGAGCATTTGATTCGCATTACCCAAGTGTTGTAGATAATGTTTTGTCAAAATTAACTGAGATATATCAAATAAAACTATAGTTGACAACCTAGTTCACTGATCTCAACATTTTATTTACTGTGACCTAAGTAATCGTCTAAAGCACCAAATTGTCTGGAACTACTTTCAAATAAGAGTCTGTCATGGTTATCCATAGGGCAAAGGCAAAATACCTTCCACACATTTTCGAATGGCTGAGAGAATTAGCTTAATCCTGTTTTTTCCATGCTTTGTAAATTTGTTGTATACCTTTGTATTTACTTTTTTATATATTTTATATATATCCACAGTAGGAACCTTTCCTACTGTTTCACCCAAAAAAAATTGTCAACAATTCATCAAGCTTATGGTATACGGAAACAGCATTTGACATCCTCCATGGTGGAGATGGAGAGGATTTATGCAGCGCGTCTGAACAGGGGAAGAGAATTGGGCAACTGGGCTCAATGTGCCGGGTTTTATCGGTTGAGTTACAACATATATTTTAGTATGTGATATCATAGTTTTTACACTGTTGTAACATCTCAAATTTTGGCCCTTTAAAAAAAATTATTTTTAAAATAATTAATTCAAATGTTTGGATTTTAAATTGGAGTTCTTGCTAAATCAATCCAAATTCCAAATTCGTATTTCAAATCCAAATTCCATCGTCTCAATTCAATTCTCATTTCCAAATCCAAATTCAAATGTCGTAATTTGCATTTTTTTTTCACGATTTATCTTCGGGTCGAGCCCATTTCTTTTTCTCCAGCCCATTTATTTTTTCCTTTTTTCTTCTTTTTCTTTCTTTCTTCCCTTTCTTCTTTCTCTGCCTCCGCTCCTTGCTGTCCTGAGCCGCCTCCCAGCCACGCCGTGCCGTGCGTGCCTCGCCCCTATGCTAGCCCCACCACCTCCGCGCTCCCGCGCCCCCAGCCCGAACCGAGTCGGCGCCTGAAAGCATCTAGGCCCCTAAAAATTGTTTTGGTAATTAATGATAATATGTGAATATGAGATTAATATGTTTATTGAGTATTTACAAGGTTAAATCTCATTGGTGGACGTATTGATGCAAAGTTGCATGCAAATGGACTTCATGAAGATCTTTTGGCTCAAAGACAAGGTACAAGTAGTCTAGGTTCCCTTTTTTCTATTTTACCGGTCTTAGGAGTTTTGGTTGGAAGACCGAATTATAGGATAAATGCCGTACTATTAAGAGGGATCATAGTTAGTAGCTTGATAGCATGCTCTTGTGCCATATGGATCAATTTAGGATCATGCATGCATTTGAATTTAAACTTGAAATTGAATTTTAAAAGCATTAAGTGCTTTTGTCCAAAATCGGTAGTACCGTAGATATAATTGCGGTCGTACCGCTTAGAGCGGTATGACCGGACTTTACTTGACGGTAGTACCGTATTTTGAAGGGAACAGCCAACTAATTGCTCAAGCGGAACGACCGGCTCCTTGAACAGTCGTACCGCATTGCGGTCTTTCCGAATTTTAGTTGGCGGTTCAAGAAAACCAGAAGCGATGCAATTTACCTCAGAATCTCTTATGAAAATCGGTCGTACCGCCCGTGACAATCGGTCGTACCGATGTGTGGTCGTACCGAAATTTGTGAGGCGGTTCAATAAAAACAGAACAAGTGTAAATCTGCTCAAAAACTCAATTTGGAAATCGGACGTTCCGCGCTTGGGAACGGTCGTACCGGCCTGGGTCATTCCGTTTTTTATATGGCGGTACAAAATTTCCAGAACGCTTGTAATCTTCAGCAATTTGTGAAACCCTACTTTCGGTCGTACCGCTTGTAAATGCGGAACGACCGGGGAGTTTCGGACGTACCGCTTGTTTGCCTGCGGTCATTCCGACTGGGTCGTCCAACGGCTAGTTTGTTCATTTTTAGTATCTGTTCTAGCCGTTAACTGTGCTCAGTCAGAAGTGCAGTCGTATCGCTCAATAGACTACGGTCGTTCTGATTTTCTCTGAGAAGTTGGGGTTTCGTCCCCAACGGTCATAATTGTTGGTGGGGGCTATAAATACCCCCCCAACTGCTCTTGTACAGGCTGCTAGTGCCCATTTAACATTCATAGAGCCTTTAGAGCTTTGAGCAGTCACTCAACACTCAAAAACATTCTTGTGCATTCATTGTGAGCTTATTGAGATACATTCAAGTGCATTCATACTTCTAGTTGATCCATTTGCACTTGAATGTCGTCAAGTGAAGACCTTTGATCTATTACTCTTGGAGCGTTGCCGCACTCCTAGACGGTTTGGTGGTGGAGCATGGTGATCTCTTCAAAGAAGATTGCGAAGAGGCCTGGTGCAATCTTGTGAGTGGTTCGGTGTTCACCATCTCCGGAGCGGAGGAAGAACAACCATAGTGAATCAAGGGAAGGCTTAATTCGTGGAGTCGGCTTGAGGTGTCAAGCTTCCTCAACGTGGACTAGTGAAGACCGGCAAGTCTTCGATACCACGGGAAAAACATCGTCGTGTCTTTGTGGTTATCTCTAGTCTTTACTTTCCGCATTTTTATCTCTAGCTTGTTTATTGTGATTGAATTGCTTAGTTATAAGTATAACTTGTTTAGACTAAGTTTTAATTGGCTAAATTGTTAAAAAGTTTAAAAACCTCCTATTCACCCCCCTCTAGTCGGTTATCCTTGATCCTACAAGTGGTATCAGAGCTTAGTCTCTCTTTGATTTAGACTTAACCGTCTAAGAGAGAAAATGATGACTAGTGAGGGAATTGCTATAGGAAAGACTCCTTTATTTGATGGCTCTAATTATGCTTATTGGAAAATTAGAATGTCAATTTATTTAAAGGCCATGAGTCCAAGCGTATGGAAAATCGTAAATGAGGGCTACGTCATGCCCCTTGATCCACTACATCCCACGGATCAAGAGACGCGTAATGCTCATTTAGATGCCCAAGCTATGAATGCTCTCTTTGGCGCTTTGAACGCGGATGAGTTCAATAGAGTGAGCAATTTGGAAACCGCTCATGATATTTGGACCACTCTCTTGGACATTCATGAGGTTGTCTCATAAAAACATCAATAAGATGTATTCAAGACTCAACAACATTGTGAATGAGCTCGAAGGCATTGGGACTAACCCTCTTGATGTTGATGTTGTGCGCAAGATGCTTAGGGCTCTCCCAGACAAATATGAGACATTGGTGACGCTATTTCTCAACTCAACCGAGTTGCCAAGGATGACACCAACGGGGCTCTTGGGCAACCTCATCACAAATGAGTTGTTCAAAAAGGATAAGGAAGAGCTCTTGGAGACATCTTCCTCAAAGAAGAAGATCGCCACTTTCAAGGCCAAAGCGGAATCAAGCAATGATGAAGATGAAGAAGAAGACTCCAATGAGGAGTATGCACTCCTCGTGATAAGAATAAAGAGGGTCATGAAAAGACGCCCCAATAGAAGCTATAACTTCGACAAGTACAAGAAGGGGCAATCCTCAAGTGACAAGAAGCGTTATAGCAGCATTCGGTGCTATAATTGTGAAGAGAAGGGGCACATTGCTTCCCATTGCCCCGAAAAGAAGGATGACAAGGGCAAGTCATTCAAGAAGAAGGAATACAATGGCAAGAAGAAGCTCTTCAAGAAGCTTCACAAAGATGGCAAGCATGAAGCCCACATTGGAGAGTGGGATTCAAATAATGAGTCAAGCGACTCCGATTCCGATGAGGAGGAGTCCCCCCAAGAAGAAAGGACTAGTCAGCATCGCCATCAAGGAAGCTCCATCGCTATTTTCCACTCCTACTTGCCTCATGGCAAAAGGAGATAAGGTAAAATCCATTATTAGTGATGAACCAACTTATGATGAATTAATGGATATGCTTGATGATTTAAATGAATATCTTGGAAAAGAAAAATCAAAATATAAGGTCTTAAATAGAGAATATAATGCTCTAAAAGACTCTTATGAAGAGTTAAAGGAAGCTCATAACTTACTTATCCAAGAATATTCAAATAAGTCTTGTTCTAGTGTAGGAATTACATGCAAAATTATTGATGAAATGCCTAATGTAGAAATTGCTAAGACTAGTGCATCTACTTCATGTGATGACCTACTTGCTATGCCATGTTGCTCTAATGTTAATGCTAATCATGATATTGTTGAGCAAAATGATGCAAAGCTTGTTCATGAGAACAATGAGCTAAAAGAGCAACTGACCAAGCTAAGCAAGAGCTTGGAAAGATGTTTTAAGGGTAAGGCCACTCTTGACAAACTTTTGAGTGAGCAAAGATGCTCATTCAACAAGGAAGGTCTTGGGTATGTGCCTAAGAAAGGTAAGAAGCCGGCAAACAAGCCCACAAGATTTGTGAGGCAAAATGATAAGTATTGCCATAAATGCCGGGAAATAGAACATATGCAACAAGATTGTCCTAAGGGTAAGACTCCATCCATTGGAATATATGATTCTTGCTATATGCTTAAAAAGACTAAGGATGGTAAAATAATTGCTCGTTTTGTTGGCACTTCAATTCTAGGCGCTAAAAAGAATGCTATTTGGGTGCCGAAATCCTTGGTTACTAACCTCCAAGGACCCAAACAAATTTGGGTACCTAAAAGAACTTAATTTTTGTTTTCTAGGTGAACTATAAAACCGGTGGAAAACATTGAGTACTTGATAGTGGATGCACACAACACATGACCGGTGATAGAAAAATGTTCACCACATTCGAGAATGGTCAAGGAATTGAAAAGATCACGTTTGGCGATAATAGCAAAGGAAAGGTATTAGGATTGGGTAACATTGCTATCTCAAATGACCTTTCCATTTGTAATGTTTCTTTAGTAGAATCATTAAACTTTAACTTGCTATCCGTTGCTCAAATATGTGATCTTGGATTAATTTGCTTATTCTCTAGTGAAGGTGTAACCATATCTAATGCAAAAGATAGCTCTTTAGCTTTCAAAGGCTTTAGATGTGGAAATCTTTACTTAGTTGATTTTAGTTCAAGTGAATCTTGTTTAAAAACTTGTTTAATGGCAAAAACCTCATTGGGTTGGCTTTGGCATAGAAGGCTAGCTCATGTTGGAATGATTCAACTCAAAAAGCTTTTCAAATATGATTTAGTTGTTGGCTTGAAAGATGTGAAGTTTGAGAAAAATAGACTTTGTAGTGCTTGTCAAGCCGGTAAACAAGTCGTTAATTCTCATCCTTCCAAGAGTATCATGTCAACTTCTAGACCATTGGAACTCTTACATATGGATTTGTTTGGGCCAACATCTATAAGAGTATCAGAGGTAATAGCTATTGTTTAGTTATTGTGGATGATTACTCTAGATATACATGGATATTCTTCCTAGATGACAAAGGTGAAGCCTCTGGGATTTTCAAAAGATTTGCAAAAAGGGCCCAAAATGAATTTGATTTCAAAATAAAGAAAATCCGTAGTGATAATGGTTCCGAGTTCAAGAATACTAAAGTTGAAGACTTTTGTGATGAACTTGGAATAAAGCATGAACTTTCCACAACCTACACTCCGGAGCAAAATGGAGTAGTAGAAAGGAAAAATCGTATATTTATTGAAATAGCTAGGACAATGCTCGATGAATATAATACTTCCGATATCTTTTGGGCGGAAGCTATTAATACCGCTTGTCATGCGATAAATCGTCTTTATTTGCACCGTCTTTTGAAAAAGACTTCCTATGAGCTTCTTGTAGGAAGAAAACCGAACATCTCTTATTTCTGAGTTTTTGGATGCAAATGTTATATTTTAAAGAAGGGTGTTCGTCTTTCAAAATTTGATAGTCGTTGCGATGTTGGTTTCTTGCTTGGTTATTCTTCAAATAGCAAGGCTTATCGTGTCTTTAACAAAAACTCCAGTTTTGTTGAAGAAAGATACGATGTGCAATTTGATGAAACTAATGGCTCTCAAGAAGAGCATGAGAATTTGGATGATGTAGGTAATGAAGCTTTAAGAAAAGCAATGGAACATATGCAAATAGGCGACGTCAAGCCCGAAGACGATCCAACATCTTTCACTCAAGTTGAACCACCCACCTCTTCCACAAATCAAGTACAACTTAGTGAAGAGAACAACAAAGAAGATGATCAACCATCCAACCTACCACCAAGAATCTACAATGCAATTGCAAAGGATCATCCAATAGATCAAATATTGGGTGATGTAAGTAAGGGTGTCCAAACTCGCTCTCGTGTTGCTTCTTTTTGTGAACATTACTCATTTATCTCTTTTATTGAGCCAAAGCATGTAGAAGAAGCACTTGAAAATACGGATTGGGTGAATGCTATGCATGAAGAACTCAACAATTTCACCCGGAATGAAGTATGGACTTTGGTGGATCAACCCAAAGAATACAATGTCATTGACACAAAATGGGTCTTTAGGAACAAATAAGATGAAAATGGTTTGGTTATTCGGAACAAAGCAAGGTTGGTCGCTCAAGGGTATTCACAAGTCGAAGGTTTGGATTTTGGTGAAACCTTTGCTCCCGTAGCTAGGCTTGAATCAATTCGGATATTACTTGCTTTTGCATCATGCTTTGATATTAAATTATTTCAAATGGATGTTAAATGTGCATTCTTAAATGGTAAAATATCCGAACTTATCTTTGTTGAATAACCTTCCGGTTTTGAAGATCCAAAGAATCCAAATCATGTTTATAAACTCTCAAAGGCGCTCTACGGTCTTAAACAAGCTCCTAGAGCATGGTATGAACGTCTTAGAGATTTTCTAGTCTCAAAAGGATTCAAAATTGGGAAGATTGATTCAACTTTATTCACTAAAGTCATAAATGATGATTTCTTTGTGTGTCAAATTTATGTTGATGATATCATTTTCGGGTCTACTAATCAAGATTTTTGCAAAGAATTTGGTGATATGATGTCTAGGGAATTTAAAATGTCAATGATTGGAGAATTAAGCTATTTCCTTGGACTTCAAATCAAGCAACTCAAAGATGGAACTTTCATAAGTCAAACCAAGTACGTGAAGGATTTACTTAAAAGATTTGGCATGGAAGATGCAAAGCCCATCAAAACTCTCATGGCTACAAATGGTCATCTTGATCTAAATGATGGAGGTAAACCGGTAGATTTAAAGCTTTATAGATCTATGATAAAATGTCTCTTTTGTGTGACAATGATAGTGCTGTAAAAATTGCTAATAACCCTGTTCAACACTCAAGAACTAAGCATATAGATATCCGCCACCATTTCTTGAGAGATCATGTGAACAAGGGAGATATTGAAATTAGCCACATAAGAACCGAGGACCAATTAGCGGATATTTTCACCAAGCCATTAGATGAAGGCCGCTTTTGCAAATTGAGGAATGAGTTAAATATCATAGACTATTCAAATATTGTTTGAACTCTTGCCTCATGTTTTGTGCTTCATTTGATGTTATTTGAGTATTTTATGAAAATATGTTTCAAATCTTTTATTAAAAATAGCTATGATCATAAAAATTATGTTCCTATATAGACAATAGTCTACTCTATGCATAATGATCCTTAATGATATTTATTTGAGTGCAAAACTAAGGATCATTTGCAAAATAATCTAAGATTCCTAGAAAATCCAGAAAGCTCCAGGACAATCGGTTCAACCGGCGTTATATGCGCGGTACGACCGGCGTTATAACAGCGGTATGACCGGGGTGCAGAACGACTAGCGGCATTTGGTCGGTACGACCGCAACGGTTTGTGAGAGGGAAATAACTCCCAGCAGTTACTATTCCCTTTGCCTTAACTCCTTTGGAACGGTTCAACCGTTATTTCTTTCGTTTCCTCTACTCTTCGGCCTCTCTCTCTCTCGCCCGTGCGCCTCTCAAACCCATCTCCAAAATCCATTCAAAATCTCGACACTTCTTTGATTTCTCGGTGTTGCCTGCCTCTCCAGGGGTTCAACTCCTCCAGATCTCAAGGTAAAACGTAGTTTAATTTGCGTTTTATCACCTTTTGGAACCCTAGGTTGTCCCTTTTAGGGTTTATTGAAAATGCGATTGATTTCTGTAGTTCTAATTGGGCAAAAGTAGTTATTTGGTGTTTAATGATGATTGCGCATCAAATCCATAGATTCAATCCATGAAAAATCACCAAATATGCAATATTTTGACAGCCCTAGAACTCGGTCAGGAAAATCGAAACGACCGGTTCTTGAGCGCGATACGACTGCAGTGCGGTTGTACCGGCCATTGAATGGCGGTACGTCCGATTGTCTTGACAGAAAACAGAAACTTCAATTATTTTTCACTAAATTCAATTCCAATTATTTCTTTGAATATCTTGTAACCTATCCTATCTTTCTAAAGATGCCTAGGATGAGGATTGCGACGAGGAAATCCCATGGACCACCTAGAGGACAGTCGTCTCCTCAATCCTCTATAGCACCTGCACAACAACCTCAACGTCGACGTCCGGCAGCACCTATGCAGCAATCTCGCTCCGTTCGTCAGAAGGTTGTGCATGGCAAAGGGAAAAGGCCAGCACCAGCATTTGAAACAGAAGAAAGTGAAGAAGAATATTCTGATGATGAGACTCAATCAGAACCAGATTTTCCAAAAGGTACTTTTGATAATTTGGGAGATTCTCCAGCATCTCCAATTGATTTACGCCTTCTGTCAGCAGATGAATATGCTATTAAGAGACATGCAAATCAGTATCTTTTCAAATCTGACTGCGTTAATCCAAGATTTCATACTGTTTTCCAAGAGCAAGTTTATGAGCAGCTTTATGGACGTAATAGAAAATTTGCTGATCACAAGTGGATTAAATGGTCACACATAAACACCTTGGACAAATATAGTGTTGTTTATCAGTTATTTCATGAAGTAGGTCTTCATGACCTTGTGGCATTAAAGCAAAACTATGATGATGAGTTCATTAGACAGTTTTATGCCACTGTACATGTCTCGGCAGATTTGCAGTCATTTAGACGGATATCAGTCACTAGAGACTTCCAGAGCACAAAAGAAGAATTTGAGCAAGTTCTAAGAGTTAGGTCCAGCTCTTGGGAAAATATTTTTGATAGTCCAGCTTTGCTAGCTCCTGCTTGGTCTGATTACTATGACTCCTCTGTCAAGTGTAAGCTGGGGACCATTACTGGAATTAGGCCCTTACTAAGCATAATTAATAGGATAATTAATCATACAGTTTACCCCAAGAGTGGTAATTTTGATGCAGTCAGGGGACATGCTTGGAACATTATAGATCATATTATGAGGGGTATAAAGTTTGATTTTGTGGATGTTATTCTTCAGGGCATAGTTTCCTCAAAGAATGATAGAGTTAAAAGGATTTACTATGCACCTTATATCATGGCATTGATTACACAAAAGATTGAGTACCATGGTGGATTGGGTTCAGTCCATAAGTCCTATAAGCCTCAAGATGGTGCTCCTCCTATTCGTGCTAGTGTTGAGATTGATACTGATGAGGCACCTGCTCCTGCTGATGCTCCTTTTGAGGGTGTTCTTGCACAAGTACTTCAAAATCAGCAGCTCATTCTTAGTACCTTGCAAGAAATGAAGGCTGAGCAAACTGAATTTGAAAATGAGACTCGCAACAGGTTAGTTGAGATGGCAACTATTCAGAATGATTTCTTTGAGGAAACCCATAACAGGATGTCTGCACTGATGGAGAGCATGACTGACTTAGAAGGGATTTTGAGGACTCCTCAGCGTTACACTCGTCGTCCTCCTCCTCCTTCCAGGACATCTTCTACGACACCTGTTCCTCCTTCAGCTCCTGCTGTAGTGCCAGCATCTCAAGCTCCAGCCTCTGCTCCTACTCCTATTGCTCCCATATCAGTGCCAGCTCCAGACTCCACTCCTCCAGCACCAGCTATCGAGACAATGCTTCAGGATCCAGCCCCAGACATAGAGTCAGCAGCTCAGGACCCGGCGCCCATTGCTTCAGTTTCTCAGGATCCACCATCAGCTCATCTTCCAGATCAGGCCACCGTTTCTCAGGTTTTAGCTCTTCCGGCCCCCGAGCCTCAGGATCCAGCTCCAGCTCTTGCTCCAGCCCAGGACTCGGCTTCCCAGGACTTCGTCTCTCCTTCTCAGGACTCAGTCGTCTGAGTGTTTTTGGTAGTTGATGCCAAAGGGGGAGAGAAGTGAGAAGACATAGCTTTAGGGGGAGCAAGCGCAAGCTTTTGCTACTATTTTATATATGGACTTATATGTGTTATGTTCTATGTTGGACTTATGTAATGTTGGACTTATATGCTACTCTTGTGCCTGTAATAGTTTAATTCTGCGTCTTTTAACTTGTTGAACTTGTTGGATGTTTATGTTATTATCTTAAATGCAATTTTAATTATTGTCATATCTTAATATTGCATTTCCTCAAGTTCAAATATGCTAAAGAAACTCCGCCAAAATTTAACAAAATTTCTACATGTGCTTGAAAAATCTTCTATCTTTATATGCACATGTTTAGGGGGAGCTTTCTTTAAATTAGACTTAACAAGAAAATAATTCTCTTTCATTCATTTGTGCCTATTGCAAGAATTGTTTTATTGTTAAGATATCAAAAAGAATATACACTCACAGTATATTCAAACCAATCTTTCTCACATATTAATAGTGTTATCATCAATTACCATAAAGGAGGAGATTGAAAGCATCTAGGCCCCTAAAAATTATTTTGGTAATTAATGATAATATGTGAATATAGGATTAACGTGTTTATTGAGTATTTACAAGGTTAAATCCCATTGGTGAACGTATTGATGCAAAGTTGCATGCAAATGGACTTCATGAAGATCTTTTGGCTCAAAGACAAGGTACAAGTAGTCTAGGTTCCCTTTTTCTATTTTACCGGTCTTAGGAGTTTTGGTTGGAAGACCGAATTATAGGATAAATGCCGTACTATTAAGAGGGATCATGGTTAGTAGCTTGATAGCATATTCTTGTGCTATATGGATCAATTTAGGATCATGCATGCATTTGAATTTAAACTTGAAATTAAATTTTAAAAGCATTAAGTGCTTCTGTCCAAAATCGATAGTACCATAGTTATAATTGCGGTCGTACCGCTTGGAGCGGTATGACCGGACTTTACTTGGCGGTAGTACCGTATTTTGAAGGGAACAGCCAACTAAGTGCTCAAGTGGAACGACCGGCTCCTTGAATGGTCGTACCGCATTGCGGTCTTTCCGAATTTTAGTTGGCGGTTCAAGAAAACCAGAAGCGATGCAATTTGCCTCAGAATCTCTTATAGAAATCGGTCGTACCGCTTGTGACAATCGGTCGTACCGATGTGCGGTCATACCGAAATTTGTGAGGCGGTTCAATAAAAACAGAACAAGTGTAAATCTGCTCAAAAACTCAATTTGGAAATCGGACGTTCCGCGCTTGGGAACGGTCGTACCGGCCTGCGGTCATTCCGTTTTTTATATGGCGGTACAAAATTTCCAGAACACTTGTAATCTTCAGCAATTTGTGAAACCCTACTTTCGGTCGTATCGCTCGTAAATGCGGAACGACCGAGGAGTTTCGGACGTACCGCTTGTTTGCCTGCGGTCGTTCCGACTGGGTCGTCCAACGGCTAGTTTGTTCATTTTTAGTATCTGTTCTAGCCGCTGGTATCGCTTTCGGTCGGCGCGGTCATACCGCTCAATAGACTACGGTCGTTCCGATTTTCTCTGAGAAGTTGGGGTTTCGTCCCCAACGGTCATAATTGTTGGTGGGGGCTATAAATACCCCCCAACTGCTCTTGTACATGCTGCTAGTGCCCATTTAACATCTATAGAGCCTTTAGAGCTTTGAGCAGTCACTCAACACTCAAAAACATTCTTGTGCATTCATTGTGAGCTTGTTGAGATACATTCAAGTGCATTCATACTTCTAATTGATCCATTTGCACTTGAGTGTCGTCAAGTGAAGACCTTTGATCTATTACTCTTGGAGTGTTGCCGCACTCCTAGACGGTTTGGTGGTGGAGCACGGTGATCTCTTCAAAAAATATTGTGAAGAGGCCCAGTGCAATCTTGTGAGTGGTTCGGTGTTCACCATCTCCGGAGCGGAGGAAGAGCAACCATAGTGAATCGAGGGAAGGCTTAATTCATGGAGCCGGTTTGAGGTGTCAAGCTTCCTCAACGTGGATTAGTGAAGACCGGCAAGTCTTCGATACCACGGGAAAAACATCGTCGTGTCTTTGTGGTTATCTCTAGTCTGTACTTTCCGCATTTTTATCTCTAGCTTGTTTATTGTGATTGAATTGCTTAGCTAGGAGTATAACTTGTTTAGACTAAGTTTTAATTGGCTAAATTGTTAAATTGTTAAAAAGTTTAAAAACCTCCTATTCACCCCTCTCTAGTCGGTTATCCTTGATCCTCTGATACCACACCAGGTTAGTGTCGTCTTTGCTTGTTGTCTTGCGTTTCAAGGCTAACGCGTCTTGCCCCCACGACCGTCATCCACATCGTGTCGTCGTCAATGCTAGCCTTCAAAGCCTAAGCATTCATTTTTCCTAGCCGTTTTCCCATCGTGTGCGCTAATTCAAGTGTCGACCAAAACCGCCGCCTAAATTCCGCTCGCGTTCCCCATCGCTTCACTCCCCGGTTTCGGCTATAAAAGTGAGCACTATGACCCTCATCCATCCTCTTCGCCCCTCTCCAACTCCCAGCATCCACGAAGCATCATCGCCGCCTCGAGAACTTCTTCCCCGTCGCTGGCCGCACCACCTCGCTTCGTGCTCCCGTCGCTACGGTGAGATTTTTCAAGTTCTAACCGTGTCAAGTCGTGTTCCCGTGCTACGTGAACAATTCCCCTCAATCAATTTTACTTTTCGTTACAGTTCTTTGCCGAATTTTGCCGGTTTCTCCCTCTAGGCCGAATCTTCCCCATCGCATCGATATCCTTCACTGGTGAGTTTCACGCCAAGTGGACCACCTCATCACATGTTCCTGGCCTCCCTCAATTCACCCCACCTCAATTCAATCACTTCATCGCCAAGAAGCGCTGCCACCGCTGCCCCCTTTTTCCTTGCCACCAGCCGCCGTTGCCCCACTGCCTCGACCGCGCTTCGGCCACCCCTACCCACCCGATGGCTCCCCTGTGCTATCACCTTGCCCGTGTGTGTGGAACCTTCCCCGGAGCGACGCCAAGACCGCTGACGCTCACAAGACGCTCACAGGTTTATGCCATGCCACCCCTGCAGCACTCCGAGTGCCACCGCCACCTGAGGGTAGAACACCCTGCCAAGGTTCCATTTTGGCCCCCCACAGGCCTCTCCCACGCCGTCGCCCTGTGTCCTGCTCTGTTTGCTCTCTCTCACTTACAATATGGCCCCACATGGAATTTTCTCCTTCTTTCTCTCTCCCTTCCAATGACAAGGAGACCCTACATGTCATTCTTTGTTACTTTTATTAATTAATCAGAAAAAAATCCTCGGAATATTCCTTTGTCTCTCAATTTTTCTATCCCGCAAAACTTTTGAGATTTCGTTCTCTTTTGCACAAACTCCGAATCAATCGATTCTTGTTCCTAAATTCATCTAAATTAATAATATATCTAATGGTACTAATTTTATAATTTTTGGATTTTATTTGATTTTTTGTTATGTATTTTGCATCGTTTCGTGCATGTGCGACTAAGTGATTATCATAAGGCTTTTACAATACTTTATCCTCACATTAACCCGCCCGATGAGCTTAACCCCAAGTCAAGGACGTCATTTACCATCGACCCGGAGCTCACCGTCGTGTGTTAAATTGCCCAGACATGGACGTCAATTACCATCACGCGGTGCAAGCCCCAACAGATATGGAAGTCATTTACCATCGTCTGCATGACCTAAAATATGGAAGTATATTTACCATATTATGCACATATCAAGATATGGAAGTACATTTACCATAATCAAGAGACGATGACACAGATCGGGCAGAGACGGAGATCTCGTCGGCCTCTTGGGTCGGCCTCCTAGTGGATGAACCACACCGCGCGAGACAGGCCAAGACGGAGGACGCCAGACCACAGAGCCCTCATCGGCGGTTTCTGCTGCAACAACGATGGCGGCGATGGCTGGTGGTGCTGAGGGAGCGGCGTGGGGGACGGGAGGGAGGAGGACGCTGTGGTGGATGGGGCGGGCGGCGTGGGCATGAGCGCGGGCAGAACAACGGTGGTGAGGAGGATGGGCGCACGGTGAGGTGGGAGACGGCAAGTCGACACGGGGTGGATGCGGAGGGAGTCGGCGTGGGTGGAGGTGAGCAAGCGAAGAGAGCGATGAGAAGCGAAGAGATCGAAGAGGCAGTGTGGTGGATGAGAAGTGAAGGAAGAGAGCGATGGGGATAAGAGCTGAGTGGATAGGAGTGAGTAGGAATGAGTGGATGAGAGGTGTCCAGGAAAAGTGCTCCTCCGGATGTCTGAGTATTACTGTTTCCCTAAAAAAAATGTTTAAACATAAAATATTACTTCGTGCAAAAGAACCATATAAGCCCCATTTGTTAAAGCTATGCATATACATTTTTCCCAAGACTTACGGAGTACTTTATGTACTCACGTGCTACACTCAAATTAAATCTCTGAAGCCTTCAACAACATGTAGGAGGATTACGACTACTTTGCATGTGGCTTTGATGAAGAACAACCAGAGTACTAGGCTACGCTTCCCAGCCGAATGTCGGTGGGCAATTTGATGGGCCACCACTTGGAGTTTATCTTTTGTTGTTTCCACTGCTGTAAGACTAGACGTCATGTGACCTTAATTGTAATAAGGCGCCTTAAGGTTGGTACTTTGTTATTAATTTTATGTTGAATTGTGATTCAAACTGGTTATCAACATTGTATCCACTGTGTATACTAGCTACTGATCAGTGACTGGTGCAGAAATACACAGAGGGTTCGGAATCAGAAATCCGATCTCGACAACTATGGAGATCTTGCGCATGATCATAACCTTAGTGTGTTGAACAATTGGCATCGGTGTCCAAGTGTTTGGGAGAAACACTCGGTTTAGCGGAGTGTCGCCGATTGTCAGGTCGTAGGCGGTCTAACCGGCTATGGTCAGCAAAGTGGAATTTTGAGAAATGTGATCAAACACTTATGTGAGAGTGTTTGGAGTGTGTTTGCACTAGGTTTCATAGATAATGGAGACTGGACCGAAATGTCCAGAGCGGGTGTTTTCCCGACTTGGGAAGCGGTCTGACTGGCCAATGGTTGGCGGTCAGACCGATCGGCAGTTAGACCGGACGGGGTGGAGGTCAAACCGGCCTGCTGGTGGTCGGACTGGTCGAGGGCGGCAGTCAGACCGGCCAGGGGCGCGTTCACGCACCGGGAAGGTGGTGAATGTTGTGGAACTGGCCAAAGTCATGAGTTTCAGTGCATAGGTGTTGTATGATGCATGTTTTGACTAACATAGGTCAAGTTGCGATGAACTTGTGCCTGAAATCAATTGCTAGGAATATTGTTGTGTAGGTGGCTTGGAGTCAACTATGGTCAAAGGCGAGGAGCACCGAGACTTTGTTAGAACCAAGGTCCAGAACGATCATGAATGCCGGGTGAGATGGTTGGACTTAATCATGGTGCAAGATGGACAAGAACCATGGAAGGCAAAGTTTGAGCAAAGACCTTTTGAGATAGAGTGATGCTTCCAGGATCAAAGCTTCGAAGGACTCTGGAGCTACGTCATGGTGAGGTCGACGCGATTGGGACTAAGATAGGAGAGCTTAGGTCCAGAATAATCAAGGTGCCGTCAGAAGATGACCGAAGCTAATATGGTGGTTATAAGCCAAGAAGACAAGGAACCAGAGCGGGAGTTACCAGTGATGGACATGACGGGCAATAGCAAGGTGGACCGGGACTAAGCACAATGAGGTCCAGGACGGTCAGGGAAGCCAGGTGTAGTCATGGTGCATGGTAAGGCATGTGGTGTGCCAAGTAACTTGGGCCCGTTTGCAAGCCAGGACGGTTATATGGGATTTGGACACATGAAAGGCTTGGCGGGAAGTCATTGGGACCACATAGATAATGACGAAGCATGTGCGATGCTTTGATGTGAAGGAATTGGAAAAGGTCGGTAGAGGGGCATTTTGGTAAATTTCCCAATACCGGACAAGTGGTGGTGTGTGAAACCACAGCGACAAAGCATGATGGATTTGGCCTAATTGAGCTAAAGATGAATACGGCACTTTGAGAAGCGTGCGTGAGTTAGACCCGTTTGTGTATGGGATTAATGGGTGCCCGTTAAGGTTTTCTCTCTAGACCTAGCCTTCATTATATAAGGGGGTGGTGTATGATTTATACACCCACCTAAGCCAAAGAACCCTAATGTGAAAATTTGGGGAAAGTGGAGAAAGGAGCCAATGATTTGAGATATGTATTGAGAGAGATGAGAGAACTTGTGTGTGTGCTGCCCTAGTGGCTTTGTCCACCCAAGGGAGTGGTTGTAAACATTCATCTCCTAGAAGAAATCAAATCCCCAAATTCTTCCAAATATTACTATTATATGCTCAAGTATTGATTTCTTGATTTTGCTTTGTTTTTGTTGTTCCTTCCTCCTCTCTTGATCTTTCTTTGTACCTAGGACAAGTAAGTGATGGATATGTCTTTTGGAGATCAGATCTCATCCATCTAGGTACTTTCTATTGCAAATACGAGTTTGCCCGAGTTTTGGTGGAAGAAATGATGATTTTGGGGATATGCTTTTGAGGGCTTTTGACTTGATTCTTGCTATAATTGAGGTTGCTAGGATGTGTGGAAACCATCATTAGCCATCTTGTATTAATTCCTTGCACAAGTTCATCTCAATCATCATTTTCATATTTGGTCCGGTTTTGGTGCAACTTTCACTCAAATGAAAAAAAATCGAAACTTTGGTAATGATTTTCAAGATCTTTGATTGGAATAGATTCCTGGCATCCTAATCCTAGAGAAGATGTGTTTCAACTTTCATGAAGTTTGGATTTGTGGATCAAAAGTTGGATCATCGTGTGATTTTGAAATCATACTGAAATTCAGTTTCGGTGCTCATTTTACTGTTCACCGGTCTGAGCGCTACTGTTCATCCAGTCTAGCTGATCCGGTGGGGATTTTGGCTAGTCTTGATCTTCTTGTTGCCTTGTTCATGTTTGAATAATTCTCTCTGATCTTCGCAACTCCACATAGCTATTGTAGTGAAAGAATCTTGAACTCCTTAATGCAAAATATTTTTAAAAATGGTCGTTGATGTTGTGGTGCGTATTCAACCCCTTTCTAGTCGCCTCCTCAGTTCAACATACACCCTCAAAATTGTACCAATATCAAGTACTGCAATCTAGAAAAATCCATTCTTATACAACAACCAAATATTTTAGAACAAAAAACAGCAGAATCTATTTTGGTTCCAGCATGCATGGAATCTAATAATTCACCTTCTGTAGATAGCAACAAATGGCTAGTTCTTACTTCGTAGCTCATGAAAAAATTCATTAGCTCTGTTTCAGTAGGCTGCTTTTACTCTGCATTAGTTCTTGTTTCTATTGTGTTCCAGCAAAATTGGTAGTGTCATGTTTTTTCACTCAAAGGTGATAGCGCTTTATTTATCTTGAATATTGTCTTACAATCTGATGTTGCACGATTATCAAGAGCAGGATACTACCCCCATATACCTATGCAAAGCACAAGATGTGCAACCTCATTCCCGCAATTTATTCCTCACTGCGCTGAAACACGATTGAAATCCAGAAGCAGAGATTGGCACTCTTTATCAACTGTGTCCAACAGAGAAAAGTCAATCAACAATGCCATGAGCAAGATTTAATGGCAGCACTGTGTCTGTGCACAACCAAGTCTTTCATCCCCTCTCATTTTGCTATAATCCTATAATTAGAACATCTCGACATGCTAATGCTTCAGTAACTGTAACCTGCGAAGTTTTGAGGATAGTCTTTACAAATGCTTAATAGGAATTGGTCCTTAAGCTTCTTGGAACATGTTGCATCATTGAACTCCTTTTCCCTCCAATACAAAAAAACATTGACTCCTTTACAAAATGTCTAACGGAGCCAGCTAGTTTCGCAAGTCTTTCTAGGCCCTCGTTGATCTTTACATTAGCTCCCTCCAACCCAAAGCATAGCTAGTGGCTACCGAGGTCTGTTGTCTTCCTAGACACAATACCTCTCAGTAACTGTAGCGCATTCGACAAAAGTTTTTTTGTTAGGTATTATGATTTTCAGAACTTACTACATGTCCCTTGGGTACTAATATCCAAAAAGTTGATAAACTCACACGGAATACCGCTTTAACTTTTTCAAAGAGAACACAATCATTTGTTCTTCACATAAATAACAGAAAAGTCTTGTCATTCAGAAATTAACACCATCAGGTCCGTGTGTACACAATCAGACATTCTTATTTCAAGTAGCAAACTCAAACCAAGTCGAACATAAAACACAAGTTGTGCAAACACGAAATGTGTTGAGATATATTTGTATAGTCTATCTATAACCAGGCTAAGTTTAGATAGTTTGGATTCTCCTGATTGTTGTAACCGAGTATATATCTGTAACCTGTAACTCACGGCCTGATATATAAACCATCGGCAACCTCCTGGGTGAGGTATCGCTTTCCACATAACTTGATATTGTTACATGGTATCAGAGCCTCTCTTCCTAAACGCATCTAGCTATAGCTATGGCGAGTTCTTCTACTGCCCCGGCTATACCGGCGTCTCTCTCCATCCCGGTTTCTGAGAAGTTGACAAGGGAGAATTATCTCCTATGGCGCGCCCAGGTTCTGCCGGCGATCCGGGCAGCGCAGTTCGAAGGTTTTCTTGATGGCTCAGAAGGTGCGCCTCCGAAGACCTTGACAGTTGATAAAGATTCCAAAAAGATGGAGGTTGCAAACCCAGATTATGTCGCATGGCGTGTTCGAGATCAACATGTCTTGACTTATCTGGTCACCTCGCTCTCTCGTGAGGTGCTAGCAGGAGTTGCTTCGTGCTCCACGGCAGCAGATCTGTGGACAGCTATCACAAGATCGTTTGCCTCTCAATCTCGGTCCCGTATCCTCCATCTACGGACCCAGATTGGAAACACGCGCAAAGGGGATATGTCTGTGACGGTGTACTTCTCCAAGATGCGCAGAATTGCAGAAGAGATGGCGGCTGCTGGGAAGCCGCTTGATGATGATGACGTCGTGTCCCATATCCTCAATGGACTCAATGCAGAATACAACCCGTTGGTCGAACAGGTCACGGGCATGGCTGATTCCATCAGTCTTGACGAGCTCTATGCGCGTCTCCTCTCTACGGAAGCACGCCTGGAGTCGCAGAAGGAGACCAAGGAGTCGTTCCAGATGGTGGCGAATACCGCTGCACGTGGCCGTGGTGATAGCTTCAAGCAGGAGAACCGTGGCCGTGGTGATGGCGGCCGTGGAAATCAAGGAGATCGTGGCGGTTTTGGTGGCGGTTTTGGACGTGGTGGTACTGGTCGGGGTAACCCAAACAATCCTTATAAGGATCATCAATGTCAAGTCTGTGGCAAGTATGGTCACACAGCTCTCCGTTGTTGGAAGCGGTTTGACAAGAACTACAATGGTCCAGAGAAGACAGCTGCAGCCGCCGTGACTTCCTACAATGTGGACACGGCGTGGTATGCTGACAGTGCAGCCACCGACCACATCACCGAAAATCTTGACAAGCTGACCATGAAACAAGATTACAATGGTCATGATCAGGTGCACACGGCCAATGGAGCAGGTATGACGATAAAGCATATAGGTCAATCTACTGTTATTACCCCTTCTCGAAATATTCATCTTAATGATGTCTTGCATGTTCCTCAAGCCACCCGAAATTTAGCCTCTGTTCATCGCCTCACCACTGATAATGATGTGTTTCTTGAGCTTCATCCTGAATTTTTCTTTGTTAAGGATCGTCAAACGAGGCGAATACTTCTGCACGGCAAATGTAGAAACAGGCTTTATCCTATTCCCTCCTTGGAGCGCACTCCTAGCAAGCATGTTCTCAGTGTCGTCAAGACATCAACTGATCGGTGGCATGGTCGCCTTGGTCATCCGTCTTTTGCTACGGTTCATCGTGTTCTTCGTGATAATAGTTTGCCTTTTGAGTCCAATAAAGCGCTTGCGCATGTCTGCGATGCATGTCAACAAGCCAAGAGTCGTCAACTCCCTTTTCCTAAGTCTGTAAGCGTCTCTAAGGTGTCATTACAGTTGGTCTTTTCAGATGTATGGAGTCCTGCTCCTACTTCTGTCGGACGACACGACTATTATGTCAGTTTTATTGATGATTATAGTAAATTTACTTGGATTTATCTCATCAAACACAAGTCTGAAGTGTTTCAGAAATTCCGTGATTTCCAAGCACATGCTGAGCGATTACTTAATTGCAAAATTTTGTCCATGCAAACAGATTGGGGTGGCGAGTATCAAAAGTTGAGTCCTTTTTTGGCGTGTTGGTATTTCTCATCTTGTCTCCTGTCCTCACATGCACCAAAGAAAGCGGATCTCACTGAACATAAGCATCGACACATTGTGGAAGTCGGTCTTGCTCTTCTTGCTCATGCCTCCATGCCTTTGAAATATTGGGATGAGGCATTCTTAATGTACCGTATTCTTGATTAACAAAGTTGCCAACGCTTTGTTATTGGTCATGCATCTCCCATTGAAAAATTGTTTGGGTCTCAACCGATTATTCTTTTCTTCGGATCTTCGGGTGCGCGTGCTGGCCTAACCTCCGCCCTTACAATCCACATAAATTATATTTTCGCTCCAAACAATGCGCTTTTCTTGGCTATAGCTCTCATCACAAAGGTTACAAATGTCTTGATATTTCCACTGGTCGTGTCTATATTTCGCGTGACGTGGTGTTTGATGAGTCTGTTTTTCCCTTCTCCATGTTGCATTCAAATGCTGGTGTTCGTCTTCATTCTGAAATTTCCCTCCTTCCTCCCACGTTGTTGGACTTTACTTCGTATGGGGGTAGTACTGTAGATCCTGACTTATTGCCTAAGTCTACTGATTCGTTGGTTGAGCCCCTTGCTGTGCAGGAAACCTCAGGCGTGCCGGATCCAACAGGACGTGTTGTCTTATTTCCGGGAAATACTTGTTTTTTGCCGCAGGATGATGAACATATGACTTCGAACCGGAACGATGCAGTGGATCTGAGTTCAATTCCTGGTGCTGATTCGCCTGGCAGTTCTGCTCCAGCATCTTCATCGGCTCCGGCACCCATCTCGGCACCGTTGCAGGCCGATCCTGTCGGTCTGTCGGGACCACCGCCCGTCCCTGCCTCTTCTGCGTGTCGTGCCGCGCCCACCACCACCACCTTGGCTCTTCTCACGGATTCTGTTGCTCCCTCCGGCCGATCAACCGTCATTGCATGTTGAGGCTGAACCACTGGAAGTTTCGGTTCCTGAACCTCCTGCCCAGCGTCCTCGGACTAGACTTCAGAATGGTATTGTGCAACCTAAGAAGCTATTCCCGGGCATGATTAGCTATGTCAATTTTTGTACAACTGGTGAACCTGAATCTGTCAAAGAAGCTATGAGTGATGCACGCTGGAAACAAGCTATGGATGAGGAGTTTTCTGCCCTCTTGTGCAATTCCACTTGGCACTTGGTTCCTGCGGATCAGGCTCATAATCTCATTGATTGCAAATGGGTGTATAAAGTGAAGGAGAAGGCTGATGGCTCTGTTGATCGATACAAGGCTCGTCTAGTGGCCAAGGGATTCAAGCAACAATACGGGATCGATTATGAAGACACATTCAGTCCGGTGATTAAGCCAGTTACTATTCGCTTGGTGTTATCTATTGCTATCTCTAAGAACTGGTGTCTTCGCCAGCTAGATGTAACGAACGCGTTTCTTCATGGTGTTCTGGAAGAGGATGTCTATATGAAGCAGCCTCCTGGGTACGTCAGTCAATGCGGATCATCCATCATATGTTTGCAAACTTGACAAAGCTATATATGGATTAAAGCAAGCTCCTCGAGCTTGGTATTCACGGCTTAGTGCCAAATTGGTGTGTCTGGGTTTCAAACCGTCATAGCGGAACCGTCTCTTTTCATTTTCAACAAGGGTATCAGGCACATATTTCTTCTCATCTATGTGGATGACATTATTGTTGCTAGCTCCTCCTCGGATGCAGTTGATGC
Source organism: Phyllostachys edulis (assembly GCA_036346405.1). Taxonomy (NCBI): domain Eukaryota; kingdom Viridiplantae; phylum Streptophyta; class Magnoliopsida; order Poales; family Poaceae; genus Phyllostachys; species Phyllostachys edulis. The sequence continues at coordinate 79,035,555 of CM070546.1, read as the reverse complement.
TCTTCTTTCGGATCTTAAGTCTGATTTTGCGTTGAAGGATCTTGGACCCCTCCACTACTTCTTGGGTATTGAAGTGACGCAATGTTCTGATGGTCTTCTCCTCACTCAACGGAAATACACCAATGATATCTTGAACCGGGTTGGGATGCTTAAGTGTAAATCTATTCCTACTCCTCTTTCTGTTGATGAGAAGCTGTCGCTCTCAGAGGGTACTCCTTTGAGTAGCGAGGATGCTACGGCCTATCGTCGAGTGGTTGGTGCCCTACAGTACCTCACATTGACACGACCGGATATTTCATTCTCGGTAAATAAGGTCTGCCAGTTTTTGCACAGTCCTACTTCTCAGCACTGGTCTGCGGTGAAACGGATTCTACGGTACTTAGGCGGCACGATGGAGTTTGGTATTCGTCTTCGCAAAAATTCATCCCTGTTCTTGAGTGCTTTCTCTGATGCAGACTGGGCTGGCAGTGCTGATGATCGCCGCTCCACCGGAGGTTTTGCTGTGTTTCTTGGTCCGAATCTTGTCTCATGGAGTGCTCGCAAACAGCCCACGGTATCCCGATCCAGTACTGAAGCTGAGTACAAGGCGTTGGCCAATGCTACTGCGGAGATCATTTGGATTCAAAGTGTTCTTGGTGAACTTGGTGTTCCTCAAAATCGAGTTCCTTGCCTATGGTGCGATAATCTGGGGGCCACTTATCTATCTGCTAATCCTCGGTTTCATGGTCGTACCAAGCATATTGAGGTTGATTTTCATTTTGTTCGTGAACGGGTGGCAAGCAAACAGCTTCAAATTCGGTTCATCTCTTCTGCGGATCAATTGGCTGATGGCTTCACGAAGCCGTTACCTGTTCAGAAACTTGAGCTGTTTCGTTTCAATCTCAACTTGGTGAAGTTGTGATTGAGGGGGAGTGTTGAGATATATTTGTATAGTCTATCTATAACCAGGCTAAGTTTAGATAGTTTGGATTCTCCTGATTGTTGTAACCGAGTATATATCTGTAACCTGTAACTCACGGCCTGATATATAAACCATCGGCAACCTCCTGGGTGAGGTATCGCTTTCCACATAACTTGATATTGTTACAAAATGCACAAGTCAAGCAGTAACCGTGAAACACAGAGATTGTGCGCGTGCACAGCGACATGCACAACACTTTTATTATAGGTTTTAGCATGTAGCAACTCCCAAGCCACACTAATATAATCACACCAATATATATTGTTGGAGGCACATCCAGTGAGAAGTAATTATTTAAATATCGCCACAACATCAATCTGGTAGGTAGCAGCACAGTAATCGATGTAGTAACCATGCATCTCAGAGATCACCTGAGTATGAACAACAGAAGTTGGAACCAGTAGAGAAATGTGATCAGCAGTTGAAAAGAAACAAATAGAGTATAATTAGAGCCCTAGATGTTCACATAAGTAGGTATGCTCTGTCAAAAGAAATATCGTAAATAGATTTGAACTTATTGTAAACTGATAGGGATTCTGACCTGACAAGAGAACCTCTGGGCATGGCCTTCTCACAGCAAGTCCCAAGCCACACAAACTTAAATGCATTGTAAACACACGGTAGTAAGTACTTAAATGTAGTAGTAAGTTTGCATCCGCTAGATTACCTAGATATCAAAAAACAGAGAACCGAACAAGCAAAACCAGTTGATCAGTAGTTGAACAGCAATGAGCAGAACATACTTATCTCACAGGCTGCGATGCAAATGATTCTAGATAGGTATAAAGTGAAATCACATTACAACTAGAGATATGTGCATACCTCAGAAGTGATCCTCTCGGCATGGTCTTCTTGTAGTAGCGCGAGTGTCGTGGTCTGAAGAGGTGGCGGCTTGCCTCCAACCCATCCCACTCCAGCTTGTTCCACCAGTCCTTCTCGCAGTCCACCACCGCCGGTAGCTTATCACCTCGACGACCACTATGAATGGCTGGCAGCCGCCTGAGACTCCAGCAGCCCCTGAGCTTGATGGTCTCCAGCGCAGGAGCCAACATATCGGTTTCACATATATGCTGCAACATGGGGAGATCATGGAGATGGATGTGTCTGAGGCTTGGGAATTCTATGCGGTTAGCAGATTTTCCTTTGTAAGGTTCCCCCTTTGGGAAAATCAGTCTGAGCTGACCACAATATGTGATGTGGATGGTTTCCAAGCTAAGCAGGGTGCGAAGGGACCAAGGTAGTACAAACTTGAGCCTCGGGCAGGAGTGCAGGTGTATATACCGTAGTTTTTGAAAGGCACGGACAGGTGTTGTCGTGTCTTCATAAAACCTGATTTCCTGCTCCAAATGCATTCGACTGCTAGCAGGTGAGACGCCCAAAGGGTCTGTAGGCTCTTGAAAGAATTTACTGTCATGGGAAATTCATCTAGAAGGCTTGGGGCACCTGTCAACACGACACCATCTCATATTCTCAAATTGTTCTCTAATGGCTTGTGTACCAACATTAGCAATAGTGATGGAGGAGTGGTCGTGCACATGCAGGGATTCAGTTGTCGACATCAACAAATCCATATTCTCACGATCCTGTATGCTTTCCCAATTACATCCTCCTTCAGAAATTTCTATATGACTCTGCAAAGGTTCATGTTGCACGCATGCTTGCACCGAGCAGCCATCTTCACCATCCTTGTTGACAACCTTGACAGGGACATCCGTATAGGGGAATGACAACCCAATTGCTTGAGAAACACTCAATTTATCACTGAGGCTAGTTTCCTTTTGCTTGTTGGTTCCTTTAACTTGTGTATGGTAGATAGTATGAGAGAGATGTAAATGGAATCTTATATTTGGGTAACACAACAGACTGTCAACATTGTCATCACCTCCAAAACGGAAACCTCGAAGGAACCTGGCATCTGCAGCAACTATATGGGCCAGCTGATGAGAGGTATCCTGTTCGACCAGGTAGTAGGAACAAGACCCCAGACAATCATCACCCAATGCCCTTTTTGTCTTGACTCGGGTGTCTATGTGTAGCAACTTCAGTGGTGGATTTCTCGGATCACACCATTTCAACCAGTGAAGATTCAAACAGCCCAACATGAAGAGCACCTCAAGTTGTCGGGTTTGCATAACGTCGAGGTCAAGGTCAAGTTCTTCGATTGCTGTGTAACCTGTGTTAGAGTAACCTATGTTAGAGAGGTTCAGCTCCATGAGGTTTGGCAATCCACGAAAGAATACACTCTTAAGCTGTGCACAACCTTGTAGAGAGATCTTAGAAACTCTTGGAAACTCTTGACTAGTACGAGCACTGGGACGCATCTTTTTTTCTGGCATATCTAGTGAATGCTTCCACCCGGATGCTGGCCCAAACCCATCGAAGCTGAATGACTCCAATGATGTAGGGAGGACATCAGGTTCAACATGTTTCAACCCAGCACAACCATCAAGAATAAGCACCTTTAGTCTACTTGCCCCAGATAAATTTGGCAAAACTTCCATGGCACTGTTGCCAGATAAGTCGAGAAGCTCCAACTTTTCCATTTCCACGATCACCTCCTGTGCTATAGCCTTCAAGTAAGTAGAAGATTCAATTACTCTGAACCTGAGAAGATTATGCAGCAACATTAACTTGGTGTAGTTATGCACCAGGTCCACCTAGCTCCAGCGGACTTGACATGTAACTCCCGGAGTTCAATCATTAGCTCCATCATCTGTGGGGATAAAATCCAAGGCCAATTTGTGTCGCGTATGCCCAACACCCATAGGCTTTGAAGACATGTCCATTTCTCCTCATGCTTCTCAACTGATCCATCGGTTAACTCAATGTCTTTGCAGCTGTCTATCCAGAGAAATCATAGGTTGTTGCAGCAGAGGAATGGAGGTGATGCAAAGCTGAAGGTACAACAAGAGAGTTTCAGCACACCAAGTTTGCTGGACTGAGGAAACAAGTCTTTTGGCAACGTCATTGGTTTCTGCAATGCCAAGAAATAGGACGTTGTCTCCTGGGGTATGGTCTGGATATTTTGTATCTCCACATCCTTTGATGTGATTGAAATCCATCTGGACTTATTTCCTTGGAGGTTAGAAAACCGGTCGAACCACATTCTCTTGTTTTCTTCAGTAGGAAGATGCTCCGATCGCATCGCTTCACAAAGTCTGCTGCTGGCCTCCCATGCACCCTCTCCTTCTATGATGCCATCACATACCCAGTAGTTAGAAGCATGGCCATCCTGATCATAGCCGCTGAATTTGCCACCACTATCACGCAGTAACACCATATACAACCAACAATCTGTAGCTGTAGCTGGGGTGATATCATGCCTACCGATACAATGAGCAAGTTCTGCAGCCTCTTCATGCACTAATGTTGTTACATCTCTATCAGACAGTCTACCATCTCTGGGCCATGCACGTCGAACAACATGCGTGATTTTCGCATCCTTAAAGCTGAATGTGGGCTCAATTCGAAACCTCCCCCTAAATGTCCATACTAGTTTGTTTTCTGTCCAATCAGATGCAGGAATACCAAATCTTCCTAAATCGATCTCAGCATCACTTCCATTATGAAAGATGGCCAGAAATCTGCTGTCCTTCAAAGCTCCAAAGAAGTGGTCAGAGACGTCAGCTATCTCAGCTCTTGAGCTTTTTTCTACTGCACTGAAGTTGTCGTCCTCGTCATGTTTATCAAAAATGGTCATCACAGATTTGTCAAGCTTCAATTCCTCTGCAATTCGCCTCTGCATTGATCTTCTGCTTTGCCACGTTGAGCAATCTATGTGGATAACTTTGTCAAAGTTGAATTCTTTAGACTTCGGTAATTCCGCTAGAGCGGCGAGGACGGCTGATGCGCCAATTCTATTCCAACCGTCAAAGTAGGCAACATTCTGTCCGCGCCTATAATGACTATTGTCAGCACCATTGTCCAAATATGTTCGAACTATCCGGACCACCGCTTCACCAATACTTGACACGTCGACGGTCTACAGAAGACAAAGTTCGGTGTGGGTCACAACTGTCATTCCAGTGTCAATTGAAAAGCATTTACAGCAAGTAAAGCACTGCTACTCCTAGTATTAGACTATTAGGTGTTCATCGATTTTAACCAGCACGCGTATGTGACCAGGTGTTGTCTGCGGTAATTCCTCTCTTGCCTGGTATAAATACACTGCTACTAGTCTGGCTGCATCTACGACAACGTATGTACCAAGAGGTGATCCGTCTGCTAATCAAACCAGCGGATTACCACTCACAGCTAAAAGACAAAAGCGTTAATGCTCCCATTCACTGCCCCCACAACGTTGTTCATCACGTGCTATCACTGCTGCACCGTGTAGGGATCGCTGTGAAAGTTCAATCTTGCTCCCTCTGTTCCATATTAACAAAGTTATTCTATCAAACCTAGGTTGGGACAAGAACTTTAATAAGTTGTACAAAAACCATATGTAACGTTCTGTTTTTGGACGAGTAAATAGTGTTTACTATTTCGGTTTTCGTTTTCGTTCGTATTTGAAATTAGCAATTATTTTCGAAAATCTTCTAGCTCCTTTAAGCTCGAGTTTGTGTTTCAAATATCCTTGAATTCTGAAATTCAAATTCAAGTTTGAATTTCTCTCTTTTTAATTTCTGGGCCTTTTGCTCAAGTGGCCTTCCTTCTGTCTTAGGCTCAAGCCCTAAATCTTTCTAGGGCCTAGCCCATTCTCCCTCCCGGCCTTTGGCCTTTTTCCTTTTTGCCCCCCCCTTCTCCTGGCCCACCCGGCCCTCTGTTCCTTCAGCCCAACCGGCCCAGCCACTCCCGGCCTTTCTTTCCTTCGGCCTGCCTTGGCCCGGCCGCTCCCCTCTTGTCTTCTTCCTTTGGCCAGCAGCCGAGCCGCTCCCTCTTTCTTCTCGCTGCGCACGCCACCGCCACAAGGCCGCCTGCCACTGCGAGCTCCCATGAGCAATCTACGACGCCCACACTCCCTTTGCCACCGCGTGCTTCTCGGGCGCCACCACCAACTCCCGCTGCCACCGAAGACCTTCGGCGCCCCTCCTCGCTCTGTCTTGTCGGCCGCGTCGCGCCAGTGACGACTTGGCCATCCTTATCGCACCGAAGCACTCGGTCTGAGCATCGTGCTCACGCCACCGCGTCAGCATTGGCACCCCAAGTCGTCGCCTCTTCGCTGCCCCTCCCTGCCGCGCTCTCACCAATGCCCCGCCCTGTCGCCTCCATGCGCAAAGCGCCACGCCGACGCCGCCTCGGGACACCGCGCGACCACCAGCTCTCCAACGGCTCTCCTCCAAGCCTTTGGCCGGCTATAAAGCACCCCCTGTGGCCCTCATTCTCCCCCTTCCCACCTTTCTTCTTCCACCGTGCTCAAGCTGAACGGAAGCCGCGCCCCATTGCCGGCGCCTCGTAGCCGTTCAGTCGCTCTGGTGAGCAACTCGCCCGGCCAACCCCGTCACGAGGAGCCCCCAACGCCGAGGAAGCCTTCCCCACCACCGTTCTCCCTCCCCACCACCGTGGACCTCCACCGCTGCCGCCCCCTTCCCTTCCGTCCCGGCCGCTGCCACCGAACCACCTCGGTCGTCCCCAAGCCGCCCTGACCTCGCCTCCGGCTTCCCCACGCCCCCGTGTGGCCTGTGCACGCGCCGCCCTTCCCTCTGCGCCACTCCACCGCTGGCGCCACACTTGGCCCGCGCCCGCCACCGCCTCCTTGCCCGCCCGCCATGCTCCGCCCTCTCCGACACCGCCGCTAACGCCCATGGGGTAGCCACCTTCGGAGACCCGTTCACTTGGTTGCCGCCGCCCGCCGCCCCACTCGCTGGCACCGCCTCCACTCCCGGCCGCTCGAACGCCTCCCCTGCCTGGCCCGAAGGAACCAGCCCCGTGCCCTTCTTTTCCTTCTTAACCCCCTCCCCCTTTCCTTTGGCTGCTAAGCAGGCCTGCCTGTGGCTGGTCCACCACGCGTCCAAGCCCGCCCACGCGTGGACTCAGTCCACTCGGGTTCCATGCGCCTGTGAGGCTGTGCCATGGGCCCCACGGCCAGCTTTCTCTCTCCCCCTCTTTTTCTTTTATTCCTTTTAAGGTTTAATTCAAAAGCAAAACTTCAAAATTTTCGTTCTCCTTCGTCGTAACTCCAAAAATTATGAAATTTGTTTCTAAAATTTTGTAAATTCAAGATCTTGCTAATAGCATAGGTCTTGTTTAAATTGGAGTTCTTGTGTTAATTCTTGTGTATTTATTTGATTTGTTTGCTTGTTGTTCCCTTTTCCGGTACATTCATCCAGATAGGAATCGAAGACGCGGAAGACCTCTACTTCGAGCAAGCACAAGAATATCAAGACGCTCTTACCTATACCCAAGGCGAGTCAATGCTTTGATCATTTGAGCCTACATTTTATGTAGATTATATTCGTTTAAATTAGCAAAATTGCATTATTCAATTCTTTAATCAAATGTATGTTAAAGCTTAAGGCAGTTAAATACCCATTTGTTGACTAATTAATTAATATGCCATCCTTTGATAATTGAATCCATTATTCCATGTCACCCTAGTAACTATATGGTGAATACTAGTTATGGGTTGTACTTAAGCGACATACTAGTCTTGCTTAAGTACCGGGGTATTAAATACCCCAATCATCATTTCTTAAACATGAATATGGTTTTGGATAGTCATTGTGGGTGAATGACTGAGATGGTTGAGTTAAATTGGTTTTACTTCTCAAAACCCTAATAAACTGCTTTTACCATCTGGGCGGATGGTATGATGGAAGATGTGATGATGGGTGCTAATGTAGCCCAAGGTGGATGGAATATGGAATGAACCACTCAAATAACCCTAAGGACTTAATTCTGTGATGACCTCCCAACGTAAAACAGTACAACCACAAGTCTGTAAAGTACAACCTGGCTAAATAATTTGTATCCACCAGTACGAGTTGCACCAGGTAGATGACTCGCGACGCCGTAAGCCTTTGTGGCGAAGGGGGTTGGGGTGCACGACGAAAGTCGTTACGATGGCGCAAGAGGGGGTCTAGGTAATGGTTAACAGATCTAAACGGACGTAACCATTCGAAGACGAAACCTTAGAGGGTGTAACTAATACTGAGGGATGCATTGTAAAGGCCTTGTGGTGATCTCCCCTTGATTCACATGTCTATGAAAACGTGTGTACATATCAAGACGATTATCTCTTGTGGGAAAATTGTATAGTCTCTGCAGAGTAATAAACTATTCGAACAGCCGTGCATATGGTCAAAGGCGGACACGGGAACCTTACTAGAGTTAGTTCTATTTCAAATACCTTTGTAGGTGGTATGAAAATATGATGGGCCTACCTAGCCCTAGATTTAGATTTCCCTAGGGAAATGAACCCCCAGTGGTGATTATGAGTAGAGGTAGCTCAAATCAAAATAAGCATAAAAGTGGAGGTAACCTCTACGGTTATACAAATATTGCACAATTACTCTCTTTAATAAAATGCAATTTGTTTAAAATGCTAAGTGATAGGAATTTGTAATTATGATAATTAAAAACATTGCTTTAGCAAATAAAAGAACCCGAGCCATCCTTGTTAAGCCTTGCATATATATTATTGCATTGTGTATTGGCTCGCGAGCACGGAAGTTGTGCCCATTCTAGCTCTTTCCCCCAAAACCCTCAGAAGCAAGAAATCCTGAAGACTACGCGTACTACGAGGATCCAGAAGCTGGAGGCCTAGGAGATGATGAAGCGTAGCTTAGTCTTTAGCTGTTCTAGTGTCGCCCTAGTCTAGTTGACTTCATTAGTGCTTGCGTGCATCCTATATTATCTGAGTTCTCGGGTAATATCGGACGCACACGGGTTTTCCCCAGTCACTTGCTTGTGGAGAGATGTGCTCTCACCCTTTTGCTCCCGTTGTCGCTTCCGCTTTTGTAATGTAATTAGTTTGGCTGGATCGGCCTTTATTGTAAAAATTGACCCGACATAGTCTATGTAAATTATGATGTGTTAATTAATGAATGGTATGGTTTAATCTACGCCATGTATGAATTGATTCAGTGATGTATCTGTGAGTGCTATCTCTTGATCCAGAGAAGAAAGACGTTGTCTTTCACGAGAGGATTTGGATTCTCGAGAATCCGGTCGAACACCATCTACAGCCCGATTTAAGATGTGTTAGCGCAAGATAAGCAGGAATTATAAGCACAATATTGCAACGGATGCATCGACTTGGGAGTTATAATTAAATTCTAAAGTATAGTGACCATACTGTAACTTCTTAGTAATGCAACTTCTTCAAATATCTTTAGCAACATTTCAATTAAACCCCGTACGGCATTTAATTGAAGTGTGGCAACAAGCGCACCACAATTTTAAAAACAAAAAAAAAGCATTTTCCATTCTTTAGCATCAACTAGCAAGGGGCATCATCATTATAGTTTGAATGAAGTGTTTGGCAAAAAGGTTTTATAAAATTTACATCTAGTCGCAGGGCCCGTTAAGAATGTTGGATTTTTTTCCCGGTTTCTACGGGAATTGCACAGTTTCCTACGAAATTAGTTCGTTCCAAACAGCTCCTTAATGCTTATACGACCGGACGTCTTAAACCATGGTGATTAGTTGATGTCCTGCGTCTAGCTAGGAAACACAAAAGATACCTACTTCAGTTTTCGAATGAAAGGTGTATACTTCAGTCTTTTTGTTTACCATGCCATCGTGTAACATTCCGTTTTCGGATGTTGTTTTTTAGCTTTCATTTGTCTTCTTGGTTTTTAAAACCTAATTCAAATTATTGTGTATTTGCAAAATTCTTTAGTATCTACCTCTTTTCAAATTCCAGTTTCGAGTTTCAGCTTGAATCTCGATTTCAATTCAAATCCTCTCTGTTGGGTCCGGCTCATTTCTTCTCCTAGCCTCAGGACTGAGCCGCTTGGCCCGTTCTTTTCTTTCGACCAGGTGGTCGAAAGCTCATTCTGACCATGTGGTCAGAACTTTCTTTCGACCACGTGCCCGTTGTGCTGTGCCCTCGTGCGTCTTGTCCTCACCCGATGCCCTCTGCTGCTACTTGCTCCTCCCACCCACTTTGACTTAGGTGCCCCTCTTCCCCACCTAGTCTTGTCACCAGAGTGCCCTGCTCTGTCCTGCCACTTTGCTACGCCCCCGTGTGCTCACATGTTCCCCTGCCTGCTTTGCCTACTCTGTCCTGTCGACACCTGCCTCGGGACCGCGCACCTCCGAGCCCCTCAGCATCTCTCTCGTCCTCTCCTCCAGGCTATAAAAGAGCCAGAGCCTCCCTCCTTCATCTCCTTTCCCACCAGCTCTCCCTATCTCACTCTTGTTGTTGTGGCTTGCCCGAAGCTCCGAGCTCCGAGTTTAAGCCGCCGCGCACCTCCTCCTGGTCCTCGACGCACCAGTATAGCCCCTCTTCTACCTGTGTTATTTTGGTATCCCAGAGCTCCTTGAAGCAATCCCCTTACTCTGTTTCAGTTGTGTTTCACAGGAGCCGTCGCCTTCCTCTTTTCTTTCAATCCCGGCAGACCCCTTCGCCATCGTCTTCCTTCGTAATTGGACTATGAGCTTCCTCGCCGCCGTTCGCCGTCCACCAACCTTCTCCGACTTCTCTCTCGGTCTTGGTAAGTTTCCCGTACCCTGCTCTCTATCATATTATTTCGAGTTCCTTCCTTCTTTCGACCACGTCGAGTATTCGAATCCTTCCTTCTTTCGACCATGTTGAGTAGTCGAATCCTTCCTCCTTTCGAGCACATTGAGTAGTCGAATCTTTCCTCTTTTCGACCAGGTTGTGTAGTCGAATCTTTCCTTCTTCTGACCACTCGTGTAGTCGAACCCCTCAGACCACGTGGTGTAGTCGAACCCCTCCGACCACGTGGTGTAGTCGAACCCCTTCCAACCTCTTGGAGTCGTTGATCAATACTCGAACATAAAACTTCGAGGACTCCGTTCTTCTCCGTTACAACTCCAATTGTAGTGTTCTTGGTTTCTAATTCGTCTAAAATTCAAGATCTTGCTTTTAACTCTGGTTTTACTTAACTTGGAGTTCATTTGTTGTTCTTTTAGTATTTATTTTGTTCTCTCTGCTTATTTGTTCCTTTTTCCGGTTCATTCGTCCAAGTAGAGTTCGAAGAAACGGGAGACCCCTAGTTTGATCAAGTGCAAGATCATCAAGACTCTCTTGCCTTCAGCTCAGGTGAGTCAATACTTTGATCATTTTGAGCCTACTTTTGATGCAAATTATATTCCTTTAAATTACCAAAATTGCATGCTTTAATTTTTTAAGCAAATGTATGTTAACTCTTAAGGTAGTCAAATACCCATTTGATGCTTAATTAATTATTATACCATCCATTGGTAATTGAATCCCTCATTCCATGTTACCCTAGTAGCTATGTGGTAAATTACTAGATATAGGTTGTACTTAAGTGACATGCTAGTCTTGCTTAAGTACCGGGGCATTAAAATGTCCCAACCATCATCTCTTAAATCATAAAATGGTTTTGGGTAGTCTTGGGAGGTACATGACTAAAGCATTTCGAGATAAATTGGTTTTCCTCCTCAAAACCCCAAACTTCTCCTACCCCATCTGGGCGGATGGTATGATGGTGGGTGCGGATGTAGCACGAGAATGTGTGGAATGTGGTATGAACCGCCCAGATGACTTTAAGGACTTAATTCGGTGATGACCTCCCATCATAAAATATGTGCAACCATAAGTCTGCAAAGTGCAACTTGGCTTAGTAAAGTTATCAAACCCTAAAATTCATCTCACTAGAGAGGATTGGGGTAATGCCAGCGCGGATGTGTTCTAGCTTTAATGGGACACCATGGTAAGGTGCAGTTCGCCAGCTGCGCTAGTCGTTGTGGCGAGTGGAGGCTAGCTGTGCTAGTCGTTGTGGTGAACATCCGACACAACGTATGGGCGCAACCCCATATGGGTGAGATGACGGAAGGGGCGAGGTAATTTGAAAAGTTACTGTGATGATCTCTGAACTACATGACCAAGGAATCATCTGGGGCAACGTGTGCATTATCTCTTATGGGTAAAGTGTACACACCTCTGTAGAGTCTAAATTGTTTAAACAGCCGTGCCTACGGTCAAAGGCGGACATGGGAACTTGCTAGAGTTAGTTCTATTTCAAAAACCTTTGTGGGTGGGATAAAAACTTGTCAGGTGGATGTAACCCTAACTTGGTGTTGTTCCTGGGTGGATGTAACCCTGGCTTGGTGTTGTTCCTATTGGAAATATGCCCTAGAGGCAATTATAGAGATGATTATATTTCATTATGTTCATGACATTGGATAATGTGTTATCTTGTTCCTAGAATAATATTGTTAATATTTATTATCAAGTATGTGACTTGGTTGTGAAACTCTATATTTCTGCGATAATTATTCTTATCGATCCACAGTGGGAAACATATGAGGACACATATGAATAGACTAGCATATGTATTGGTTGATGACTATGTTTCACGAGTCATAGATATGGAGATATCAAACCAATAATATGGACACATGTTAGAGAACATGATGTTGGATAAGACCCACCTTGAGACACTATTGAGATTGTTATGATTCTATGTGTCGTTAGTTGGTCTCAAGCAATGATGATGTATAATCCTTAGACTTGAGATCAGCATGGTTTCCTACATGTGTAATAGCACTCTTAGGGGTTGCCAAACGCTACACCGTAACTAGGTAGTTATAAAGGTAGCTTTCGGGTATGCTCTGAAATATGGAGAGGAATGTGACTGGTTGGATATGGGATTTACCCCTCCTAACATAACATGAGAGATGTCTCTGGGCCCCTCATTGTGATCGGATAAAGAAAGTGCATGGCCATGCCACTAGTAGTCGAAGTGTTCGACCACGTAAAGTTATCCGACACTCGATCGAGAAAGAATTGAACAGTCCATGGATGACACGACATCTCACAGGTTTAACCGGACATCGTGAGGCAAAGGAATATACACAGTAGGTCTCTTAGTTGACGATTCTGGTCGGTCGTATGGAAATCTGAGCTGGTCATAGGCGGTCGAATGTAATCCTGAGTGGCGTAACACGGTTGTAAGACTTACTGGTGGTGCGTGACCAAATCTGAACCGATCATATCTTGATAGGACACAGTCGTAAGTGATGAGAACCTGGTCGTAGATCATATTGCATTAAGGTTAAATCGATATAATTTGTGTGTATTAGGGAATCAATATGTTACGCTAGGAGCCGCTTCGACTCATGGTCGGAAAGGGTTTTCAGTCACAACCGAACTACACATGAACCTACGGGTCACACACTTAACGAGTTGGAACAAACCAATACGAATCGATTAAATAGCGTGTTCGGATAGGATCCGTCCACGAGCACTATATAAGAAATGCATGAGGTCGTGAAATCTGAGAGGTTACGAGTTGGCGTAAGTTGCTCCACGAAACCCTAGCCGCCGTTTTCCTGAGAGCTCTGCCATGCGACTTGGTACTAGCTCACCGGCGTATGGTTGTTCCTTCCCTGGACGTGTGGATACCGTAGAGGCACTACTACGATTGTTGCGCTTAAGGACGATCCACGATCTTCACAAGGAACTGTAGACATTGCTGGAGGAGATGATCGACTCGCGAGGACGCTGGATGATCGACTATGACCACTGCATCGACTTGCTGGACGTTGGATGATCGACTACGACCACTACATCGACGCGCTCTTCGTTGGACGAGTTGCTCAACCCTTCTTTCCATTGCTCTCGTTAATGCGGTGGTAATGATCTATGATCATCTACTTGTAGCTTCTGGTTTTGCGTGGTAAATTTTTTTTTGTAGCTATCGTAGCCTACCCGTGACCCCAACAGTTCTTGGATGGTCGTACCCAGTATTGGCAAGTGGTGGAGGTAACCACGAGCAAAGTAAGCATAGGTGGAGGTAAACACTGCTATTATGAATATTGCACAATTACTCTTGTTTATAAAATGCAATTTGGTTAAAATGCTAAGTGATAGGACTTTACTAATATTGATATTTGAAAACATTGTTTTAGCAAATAAAAGAACTCAAGCCTCCCTTGTTAAGCCATTCATGTATATTGCATCTTGTGTGTTGGCTTATGAGCACAGAAGTTGTGCTCATCCTTGCTCTTTCCCCAACCCTTCAGATCCGGTGGATTATGGAGACTACGACTACTACGAGGACCCCGAAGTCGACGGGCAAGGTGGTGATGAAGAGTAGTTTAGTTTCGAGTAGTTTTGGTCTCGCCTCAGTCTAGCTGGCTCGTCGGTGTTCACATACGACCGGTATTGTCCAAGTCCTTGGCTAATACCAGTCGTACACGAGTATCCCATTCGCTTGCCTATGGAGAGATGTGCTCTGCCCCTTTTGCTTCCGCTGTAGTTTCCGACCAAGTGGTCGAAACCTCTTTTCGACCAAGTTGTCGGAACCGGTTTGTAGTTTTCGCTGTTCTTTTGTGTTGTAATCATTTGGCCTGTTTGGCCCTTACTATAAACCCGACCCGACATGGTCTAAGTCACTCTGATGCTTGTAATATATTGGGTGGTTTGGTCTTACGACTTGTATGATTTGATTCAGCAATGCGCCTGTGAGTGATATCTACTGATCCAGGGAATAGCACAGTGTTCTCACAGAGGATTTGGATTTGTGAAATCTAGGTCCGACAGAGCTGGTATCAGAGCATACGATTGTAGGAGCCTTAGTTAGACTGGTCATTGCCAGAGGACTTGAGTCTTATTTTCCAAAACTAAGAAAAGCTTTGACAAAGATATAGCGTACTTATTGCTCCTTCTCATCACTCTTAGTTTTCCTACTCTCTCTTGTTCAAAATTGTAGATGGTCGTACCGTCGTCCGATGGCAACTTCGTGGACATCCTCCGCCAGCTGATGTAGCACCTGGGCTACTGCCGCAAGCCTATCTTCAAAGGCCGAAAGACCAGTTGCGCGAAGATCTTCTAATAAGAGTACCTTTCTGTAGACGTTGTGGTTTGTATATTGTGTCGTCGCTTAGCATGGCCTATATGCTATGTTTCAGAAGTCATGTAACACTTAACCCCTTAATATGATGTAGCCACTCTAGGCTTTGTATTGTTCTTGTTTCGTTCTCGTTATTGGTTTTAAGTTCTTCTATTGTGCTCTAGAGGGCCCTTAAACCCTCATATACCTTTCCTCTAGTTCTAAGCCTCAGCATTCCTTTGGGATGCCACCTAGAAGAACCGCTGTTTCAACCTGTGGTGCCTTTGCAGCAGATTGTGTTCATGGTCGTGGTCGTGGCCGTGGTCATGGTTATGGTCGTGGGAAGGATCTACCTCCCCCGTCGCCAGCAAACCCCACAATGGCGCAAGTCATGTTCCAGCAGATGCAGATTCTCCAAGCCTTGCTTACTAGTTAGCAGACTGGAGCAGCTGGTCGTAACTCCAAACTGGCAGACTTCCTCAGGACAAGACCCCTTACCTTCGCTGAGCAACTGAACCCCTGGAAGTTGAAGACTGGCTCAGAGACACAAAGAAGAAGCTTCATCTCGCTCGATGCCCAAAAGAAGACAAGGTGGACTTTGCCACCCATCAGCTGAAAGGAGCCGCCGCTGTATGGTGGGAGAACTACCTCGCTGCCCGAGGTGGGGAAAGTCCAGTAGCAGAAGAAGAGGCAGAAGAAGCAGAAGCAGTAGCAACTAAGGCTAAGGATCAACAAGACCCCACCGCCGCAGAAGCAATTGCCGAAGTGCACCTAGATGAGATTGAACCTATCTGGCAATCAATTCCTTGGGATGAATTCAAGACAGCTTTCAGAACCAATTTCGTACCAGTAGGTACGATGAGATTGAAGAAGAATGAGTTTCGTGCTCTCAAGTAGGGTCACATGTCAGTCAACGAGTACCTGACAAAGTTCCACCAGCTTGCCCGCTACGCTCCCAATGACGTAGCTGATGAAGAGGAGAAGATCGACCGCGTTGTGAAAGGAATGTGTGAGGACATAAGAGTCCAGCTTATCCTCCACCATTTTCCTAGCTTCCACCACCTAGTCAACAAAGCCCTAGTACTTAAAAATGAGAAAAGGACTATGGAAGTAAGCCGCAAAAGAAAGATGTCATTTTAGAGGACCCAAGGTATCTTTCCGCAGAAGTCAGCATTCCATGGCAGCTCCTCATTCCAACCACCGGTTGCCTCATCTTAGAGAACCCTAGCTCCAGCCCCGCGTCCCAATGGCAATGGTTTTCGCACCTTTCGACCCACCGGTAACTGCGACAATCATTCCGTGACTCACCTTCACTGCTTTCACTCTGAGAGAAAGTACACTTTGCCAACAAATGCCCTCAACGCTAGAACACTGTCATGAAGTTCAACCCGGGAGCCACACCAGCTCAAGGTCAAACCTCAACTCAAGGCAAGAGTCATCTGGCTTCGCAAGCATCAAGGTCTACCCTAACACCGAACTGTGGTCGTGTAAACCATGTCACCGTCAAGGAGGCCCAGGAAGCCCCAGGAGTACTAATGGGTAAGTTCTCTGTTAATTCAGTACTCGCGTAAGTTTTGTTCGATTCTAGAGCTTCACACTCTTTCATCTCGAGATCGTTTGTTGAAAGGCATAAGTTGCCGACCTATAAGCTAAAGAAATCTATGGTGCTTAGCTGGGATCCTTATATGCTACCTCAGTAAGCCCTAGAGTAGAGATTGCTATGGAAAATTTTGGATTCCTAGCAAACCTTCTAGTGTTAGAATCCCAAACTCTGGATATCATCCTAGGGATGGATTGGTTGGCCAAGTATCAAGGAGTTATCGATTGTGCCAATAGAGTTGTCATACTCACCAAAGACCCAGAGACTACGATAAGGGTTAGTGTGGATCGTCCTTTCCTTTGGATCGAGCAGTTCACCACCTTGAAGAGTTGTCCGTAGAGATAACACCAGTAGTCGGAGCATACTCCGAAGTCTTCCCAGAAGAATTGCCGGGCATGCCACTAGACAGAGATGTGGAGTTTGTGATCAACTTAAGACCAGGGATAGCCCCAATTGCTAAGAGACCTTATCGGATGGCAGTCGATGAACTCGAAGAGCATAAGACTTAGATTGAAGACTTGCAAGAAAAAGGATTTATCCGACCTAGTTCCTCTCCCTAGGGTTCACCAGTGCTCTTTGTAAGGAAGAAGGATGGCACAGCCAGATTGTGTGTAGACTATCGAGCACTCAATGATGTGACCATCAAGAACAAGTATCCATTGCCCCGCATCGATGACTTGTTCGACCAGTTGTCGGGAGCAGCAGTTTTCTCCAAAATAGACCTAAGGTCGGGATACCATTAGCTCAAAATTAGGTGTGAGGACATTCCTAAAACAGCTTTTACCACTTGGTATGGCTTGTTTGAGTTCACAGTCATGTCGTTTGGCTTAACCAATGCACCAGCCTACTTCACGAACCTCATGAACAAAGTATTTATGGAGTACTTGGACAAGTTTGTGGTCATATTCGTAGACGACATCTTGATCTACTCGAATACTGATGAAGAGCATGTTGGACATCTGCATTTGGTCTTAGAAAGGCTTAAAGAGCACCAGCTTTACACCAAGTACAACAAATGTGAATTTTGGCTTCATGAGATAAGTTTTCTCGGACACATTGTATCTGCTGAAGGAAGAGTAGTTGACCCATCCAAAGTAGAAGCTGTCATGGACTAGAAGCAGCCTACCTTAGTAGCCGAAGTGTGTAGTTTCCTTGGTTTGGCCAGATACTACAGATGCTTCATTGAAGGGTTCTCGAAGCTTTCCAAACCGATGACCCATCTACTCAAAAAGGAGAATAAGTATGATTGGACAGAAGCTTGTGAAAGGAGTTTCCAAAAATTGAAGAACTGGTTAACCTCTACAATAGTGTTGACCCTGCCAGACATACACAGGGACTTTGAAGTCTATTGTGATGCTTCACGACAAGGTCTTGGCTGCGTACTCATGCAAGGAGGAAAAGGTGTAGCTTATGCATCTAGACAACTCCGTCCTCACAAAGATAACTATCCAACTCATGATCTGGAGTTAGCATCAGTAGTGCATGCCCTAAAGATTTGGTGGCATTACTTGATTGGAAATCATTGTGATATATACACGGACCATAAGAGTCTCAAGTATATTTTCACCTAGTCAGACCTCAACCTCCGACAAAGAAGATGGTTAGAGTTGATTAAGGATTATTACAGTTTGGATGTCCATTATCATCCAGGAAAGGCTAATGTAGTCGCAGATACATTAAGCCGTAATGTTGAGATCATGTGGATATGATCCTAATCTTAGTGTGTTGAACAATTGTCAATAGCGTCGAGGTGTTTGGAGAAACCCTCGTTTTGATAAAATCCTCTTCTTTGTCGGTCTCGGCGGTTAGACCGGCCATTGTCTTGTGAGTCGAGCCCGGCCTATGTGTGATCGAGACCACCAGGCCTCAAGTCAGGCTCAGGCTAAGTGGCTGGCGGTCAGACCGGCCAATGGGTGGCGGTCTAACCGGCCATTAGAGATTTTGGATTTTGGAGCTGGGCCAAAAATAGAGGGTGTAGACAAGAGAGGATTCTACTACACTTAGTCTCATAATTTTGGAGCTTCGAGCAAAAGTTCTATTGGTTTGAAAATTCGATGGGTTTGGTTTCAGTGAGAAATTTGGCTAAGTCAAGTGGGCGGTCGAGGCAAGCTAACGGTGTGACTCGGGCGCGAGGCGGTCGAGGCCGCCAAAGTGGCATCGACCGGTTTTGGCTTGTTAAATCGGCCACCTTGGCGGCGATTTTTGTTGGTTAGGTCAAGTTCATGGGTTTCATTACATAGATGTTGCATGATGCTTGTTTTGACTAACATGGGTCAAGTTGTGAAGAACTTGTGCCCGAAAATGGTTGCTTGGTTTATTGTTGTGCAGGTAACTTGAAGTCAACTATGGTCAACGACGAGGAGGATCGGGACTAGGTTAGGAGAACCGAGGTCCAGAACGGTCGTGGATGTCGGGTGAGATAGTTGGACTCAAGCAAAGCGCAAAATGGACCAGAACCATGGAAGGCGAAGTTTGAGCAAAGGTCTTTGTGAAGGTATGTGCTCATGCCTCATCAATTATGTGAATTGATGATTGTGCGTATCATACGGTGCTACGTAACGGTTTGCTTGTTTATGATGGTTGTCGGACACCAGAGATAGGTCATGGTGAGGCGTACTAGATCGGGACTAGGTTAGGAGAACCGAGGTCCAAAACGATCGAGGTGTTGCTGGAAGATGACTGAGGCTAGCGGAGTGCGTACAAGCCGAGAAGACAAGGAACCGGAGCGAAGCTACCGGTGATGAACATGATGGGCGTGGCAAGGTTGGCCAGGACTAGACTTCGAGGATGAGTTGAGGTCGGACTAGACTCGAGGATGGTGAGGTCCTAAACGGTCAAGGAAGCCGGGTGCAATTATGGTGAGAAATATGGTGCGCCAAGTGACTTGGTCCCAGTTGCAAGCGAGGATGGTTCGATTGGATCCGAACGCGTGAGAGGCTTGGCGGGAAGTCATTGGGGCCACATGGATGATGACGGAGCATGGAAGATGCTTTGAGGCGAAGGAATCGCCAAAGGTCGGTAGAGGGGCATTTTGGGAAATTGCCCTATACCGGAAAAGTGGTACGTGGTGGTGTGCGAAACCACCTTCTCGGTCTAGGAGAAACCGCGGTGCAAGACGACGCAAGGAGAGGCGATCTAGGTCAGGAGAAGATGAAGACGGCGCTTTAAACGGCGTGCGTGAGTGAACCTGTTTGTGTGTGGGCCTAACGGGTGCCCATTAATCTTTTGCTTCTAGAAGATCTAAGCCTCTACTATAAATAGAGGAGGGAGGTGGCTGCACCCCCTTCAACCCTTCAATTGGAAATCCTAGTTTTTGTTATTAGGGCTTGGAGAGATTAGTGGGAGGTTAGGGTTCTAGAGAGATGGATTGATTTGAGTGCTCAAGTGTTGAGCTTTGTCCTCCATGGTGGAGTGGCTGTAACCATACCATCTACCCAATCAATCCATGAAAGATTTCACAAGATGAGTTCTTTTGTGTTCTTGCCCTCTATTTCTTGATTTTGGGTCTTTTCTTTGATCCGCGAGTTTTTGCTCGGTTTCCTCTCTTGATCTAGCTTCCTGTGACATGTGGGAACACATCTAGAATCATCTTGATCATTAATCACCCACGAGCAAGTCCCTAGATCATATTTCGTGTTTGACTCGGTTTTGGAGCACACTTCGTTCAATCTGAAAACGATAGGAACTTTAGCATGGATCTATGCGATCCTTGATTGGAATAGGTTCCAATATCTTTTAGAAGGTGTGTCTCAAGTTTCGTGGAGTTTGGCCGCTTAGATCAAAAGTTAGATCGATTTGAGTTTGGTTTTTCGGGTTGTATCCACTGTTCTGTGTCAGGCGCGGTCAGACCGCCCCTAGACCGTCGGTTAGACCGGACCCCGGTCAGACCGTGATTTTGCCACCGGTCAGACCGCCCGTCGGTCCGACCGCGCAATCAACATCGGTCAGACCGTCCTGAGGTTTTTGAGTTCCTATTTGGTCTTTTGATTTGGGGTTTTTGGATCAGATTCAATACTAGTCTTCTGCTGTACTGGTATATTGATATTCATAGCTTCCATAGCTATTGGAGTGACATTTGTGTTGAATCTGGTCAAAGTCAAAAAGTGAGCGTGCTCCTATTCACCCCCACTCTAGTCGCCTTTTCGGTCCAACAAGTGGTATTAGAGTGAAGTTTGCTCTTTTGTGATCTTCACCGATCTTTGAGCATGGCGACTTGTATGTTGACTTATGAGCGTTTCTTTGCATCTTGTCGTGGTTCTTTTGTCATTGATGTTCGTCGTGACAAGACGCTTGAACGTACGATATTTATGTTGGCGGTGGAGGAGGAATTCTCTTGCGATATTTGTGGTGATCTCTTTGGTTTTGATTGTCCTAGTTTCGGGGATGAGATACGCATGGAGCCCGAGGAGAAGGAGCCCATTGGCATATGTTGTGTAGCGATAGAGGATGAGCATGATGGAGAGCTTTTCGAGGATGATCATGATGACTATTTCGAGGATGATCTCCTACTGGAGCTAAGTAAGGTAAGCAAAGAAAAACTCATTGATTGCTTGTGGTCATATGATCTTAAACTGATTGCTCTTAGGAAGAAAATGAAATTGCTAGAAAGAGAGAATGGTGATTTGTCTCATGAGCTTGCCAAATTGAAAACCTCCATGTATGCTTTTGATTTCTTGCTTGTAGATATGGATAACTTGAATAATTCTCTTGCAGGCCTAAAATCTGAAAATGAATTATCGAAATCAAAATTTTCAATGCCATGTGATTCTTGTGTTGCCTTACATCATGAGCTTGACAATGCTAAGTTAGAAATAGGCAATTTTAGATCTATGGCTAGAAATGATTGTGATTCTTGTGTAGGCATGCTTGCTGAATTTGAAAAGTTAAAATTGACTAATTCCATTCACCTTAAGCAATTAGAGAATGCTAGGGCTGAAATTCTTGAAATTAAAGCTAGCCCTTGTAGCATGTGCTTAGAGTATGAAAAATTACTTAAGGATAGTTTAGTCTCTTGCAAGAATTGTGCTAGTTTAGAAAATGAAATTGATGCTTTCAATTGCATGCTTAATACGAAAGCATCATTAAATTCTTGCACATCTTGCATTTCCTTGAAAAGCGAGGTTGAGTCTTTGAAGAAATTGCGCGATGATATGAGCGCCAAGTCATGTGACTCTTGTATTTGCCTCCACTCCGAGATTGACGTTTTTAAGATTTCTCTTGCTTCTTTGCATTCGGAGTTGGAGTCTTCTCGTGCTAAACATGAATCATTTGATGTTGGCATTTGTGTCATTGCTTTGAGTAGCTCTTCCTTGGCAAGTGCGACTCTTTGTGACTCTTCTTGTGTTGTCCAAGGAATTTCTAAAGACAAGGGTGCTTTTTCCTCAAATGGTACTATATCTCCCAAAGATAAGTATCATTGCACTTTTTGTAAGAAAGATGGACACATTGTTGAGTTTTGCTTCCGCCGTGTCAAACACCGGCATCGAATATGCCGTTAAGCTTTTAGGCACACACATTTCTCATCTCATGGCATGTGTGAGCCTAGTGCTGACACGAGGGCAAGTTATGGTGTTGGTTTTTCCAGCTTGTCCCATGAGACTTCTCTTTTGAGTGATAGTGGTATTTTATCCTTTCAGACCGTATCTCCTAGTAGACCTTCACACTATTGCTCATTCTGTGAGAAGGATGGACATCATGTGGATTTTTGTTTTCGGCGTGCAAAACAGATGCGTCGAGCTCATGCTTCTAAGTCTCCTAGTTGGCATAGTCTTTCTCATGACATGCACACTAAAGAGCCTAGCACGAGGACTCTCTCTGTTGATAGCTTCTTTGACACGTTTTCTAGTGGTGGTGGATAGCATCGTGGACTCGATTTCCGTGGTTTTGGCTTTGGTCCACGAGCTGCCCCGAGGTGGACCTCGTTTTATTCATCGAGTTACACACCCACGGCGAGGATGTGTGGGTTCTCATCATGGTGCTTTCAAGCAAGGCCATTGCCGCTTTTCTAGAGATGGACCTTGTTTTCCTCATCGAGTTGTCCACTCGCGTCGTGCCTCCAAGGATGGTGTTGGATCTTCTTGCATGAACCATCATTTGCATCATGCTAACTCACATAATGGTTCAATTGCTTTTAGTGGCTGTGTGTCCAAGGTTTGGGTTCCCAAGTATTTGCTCCCTAACCCTTTGGGATCCAAGACTTGGACATCTTGTTTTTCTCATGTGTAGGTACTAGGGACGCGGGTTGGAGAACATGGACTTAAAAGGTTCTGATCTTTTGCTTCATCACGTGATCGGGACACTTGATGGTTCTCCATCCCCATGATGGCCTCCAAGAGGCATGTGCTTTCATGATCAGCGTCTTCACCTATTTTGTTAGCTATTTTACATCTTCATGCCTTTATCTTCATGATTATTCATTCTTGGCGTGTTGTGCTTTTCTTTGTGCTCACTTGTATCATATCGGCATGTGTTACTCATATGATAGCTTTCATCATGCCTTTGCTAGTACCTTGCTTATGTAGCTATGTATTAGACTGTTATTCATTATTTTCATGGTTGTATGAGCTTGGTTTTGTCATCAAGAGCTTGTGCTGTTTTGTACTTTTATTATCTTGCTCTTGTTGATTCTTGCTTTATGTATCCACATGCTTACTTGATATTCATGTTAGCATACATTATCCATGATTTGTACTATAACATGTTTTATGCTTATATGGTATTGTGCCTTATTGTTAATTGTGGATACATGAGATTTGTCATAGCTTCACTAGCATGCTTTACCCTTGACTGGTTGTACGTTGTGTGATATGCTATGTGCTTGCTTGCTCCTATGCCTTATTATGAACTAAGGATATTTTGAGCTTTATCATATCTTGGATAGCATGTGTTGCGATTGATATGTCTATCTTCATGCTCATGACCTGAATTGTTGATTATATGCTTTTATGAGCTTTGGATCATCTACTGCTATTATTGCTAGTCGTGTGTCTCGGTACTGTTTTCCTAGATAATGTCTCACTAACCCAGTACCAAGGCATAGACTTCTTCTGTCTCTTTGGTATAGTCTTCTCAGTTGAGAAGGAGAACATGTGGCTCGTGACTCCAGTTGATGATTCTCCTTCCTCATATGTGCATTCGATGCTGGCTATCACTTCTTGGAGACGCGGTATAGTCCAGGTTCTACTCATTTGACTACATCTCATTGCCAAGCGATGTGACTCAGGTTCGAGCCCCTATACCTTACATTTGTGTATGGTACCCCTATTCTGCTTTGCATAGCATCTTGTACTTGTCAGGGGTTGGGCTTGTTGAGATCAGGGTAGATAGAAGGTTCTGCTCTAGCATGTGTCCTTTCTAGACACTCTTCTTTTCCCTTGGTTTGCTAGGATGCACTCTTCTCACAGCTTAGGTCAAGCTTGTCTCCCAGTGACTAGTCCTTATCAGGTTTTGAGCAGCCTGTAAGCTTTTTAGTATTGGTGTTTCGCTCCTTAGCTAGTCGAGTCTTTTCCCTAGAGATCTTGTGGAGTAGGAAGTCTTTGTGCTTTAGTTTGCAAAGTCCAAGGCACAATTGGCAGGTATCCTCACCAAGTCTTTAGACCTAGCAAGGTTTGCCACCTTGAGAAGTGAGTTAGGGGTAATTTATCCCTATGGGTTGGTTTGAGGAGGAGTTCAATCTTTTCTGATCTTACCTTGTTCATCTGATCTTTTCCTGATCTTCTTTTGAACTTGTTGATCTTTTTAGGCTTTTTGAGCTTTTCTTGCATCTCATTGTATCATATTGCATTCATATGAAAAACACAAAAAGATGCATTGCAATATAAGTTTTTCTGCTTATCTTTTAAATTGATGAAGCTTTGCTTATTACCCTTTGGAGCTTTAGTATTTCAATTCTTGCTCAATACCATGTCTAGTTCTTTGACTTGCTAGAATTATCATGCTTTTACATGTGTAGCTAAGTCTTTGCTAAATGAGCTAGAATTTTAAAACAACTTGAACTAAAAAATTTGCAATTTGTGGATTATTTAGCCAGTTGCACAATTAGTACTCCTTTTGTGGCACTGGCCCTGTCAAAATTGCTTTGTCAGCTCTTGAATCTAAAATTGATCATTACTTGAGCTTCGTGTTCTTAAGAATCTAAAACTGCTCTTGTGCAAATGAAAAATGAAAAATCAATTTCAAGATTGTCTTATGCTTAAATTGTGCCAAACTACTCTCACGAAACTGCATGTCAAAAGACATGAACTTGGAGATAGTTTGATGATCCAGATGATCTCATGGGACTGCTTGTCAAAACTGACATGAACCTCAAGATTTGTTGCCCTGGTAGAAGCTTAGGAAGAGTTTGCGAATGGCTCCTAGTCTAGGATCTTCTTCACTAAGATATACCTTTAATCAACTTCTGGTCGAAGCTTAGGAAGAGTTTGTGGATGGCTCCTAGTCCAGGATCTTCTTCACTAAGTTAGATCATTAGTCAACTTCAATATTCATTACAATTGAAAAACTATTGAAAAATGGGCGTTTAAGAAAATTGAGCAAAATGATTCATTTCAGGACCTGTTTGTCTCTTAATGTGGTGATTGTTAGCTTTTTGATCTCACATTGACATTTTGACATGGCTAGTATCATTTTAGGATCCCTATTGATGAACTTACTAGATTTGAAGCTTTGCTTAAACTGTTAAAATTCATTGCTTTTTATTGAGCCTTCTAGCCTAACTTTGATATATATGTCTTAACATGATCTTGCTAGTGCCTTCAGGCTTCATAGGTATTGAGTAATATTAGAAATGCTAGCTTGTTCTTTTGGGTAATCTCCAAAGCTTCTTGTACTCAAAAATTAAAAAAAAATCAAAAAAAGAAAATGAAGCCACTCCATTGCATTTCTTGCATGCTCCTTCTTATGCCTCTGCCTCATTTCTGCATTTGCCATTTTGGATGAGAGGAAGGCGTGTTTCCTTGATGACTCCATTGTCAAAGGGGGAGAAGAAATAGTAAAAATGCTAAAAGGGGAGTATCATATTTGCATTCTTATGATCTTATTGCCTGTTCTGAACTTGAATTGCAATTCTTGGATCATCACAATGATCAAAGGAAAACGAGAGTATTTTCATTTTCAAACCACCAATTTGCATTTTTGAGGAGATTGCCAATGTGTTCATCCAGGGGGAGATTGTGGAGATCATGTTGATATGATCCTAATCTTAGTGTGTTGAACAATTGGCAATAGTGTCGAGGTGTTTGGAGAAACCCTCGTTTTGATAAAGTCTTCTTCTTTGTCGAGTCTCGGTAAGTCGAGACCAGCCATTGTCTTGTGATCGAGACCGGCTGTGTGGCGGTCGGACCAGCCCTGCAGGTACATCAAACCGCTAAGCGTCAAGTCGCTCGAGCTAAGTGGTGGCGGTCGGGCCAAGCCAATAGGTGGCGATCGACCGGCCATAAGAGATTTTGGATTTTGGGTCATGCCAAAAATAGAGGTGTAGGCAAAGAGGGATTCTACTACACTTGGTCTCATAATTTTGGAGCTTTCGGGCAAAAGTTCTATTGGTTTGAAAATTCGAGTGGGTTTGGTTTCGAGAGAGAATTTGGCTAAGTCCTAGCCGGGGCGGTCGGACACCTTAGCAGTGGCGGTCGAGGCCGGCGAGCGCGATCGAGGCCGGCCAAAGTGGCGGTCTAACCAATTTTGGCTTGTTAAATCGGCGACATGGCGGCGATGTTTGTTGGTTAGGTCAAGTTCATGGGTTTCATTGCATAGATGTTGCATGATGCATGTTTTGACTAACATGGGTCAAGTTGTGAAAAACTTGTGCCAAGAAATGGTTGCTTGGTTTATTGTTGTGCAGGTGACTTGAAGTCAACTATGGTCAATGACAAGGAGGATCGGGACTAGGTTAGGAGAACCGAGGTCTAGAACGGTCGTGGATGTTGGGTGAGATAGTTGGACTCAAGCAACGGGCAAAATGGACCAGAACCATGGAAGGTGAAGTTTGAGCAAAGGCCTTTGTGAAGGTATGTGCTCATGCCTCATCAATTATGTAAATTGATGATTGTGCGTACGTACGGTGCTACGTAACGGTTTGCTTGTTTGTGATGGTTGTAGGACACTGGAGCTAGGTCATGGTGAGGCAAGCTAGATCGGGACTAGGTTGGGAGAACCGAGGTCCAGAACGATTGAGGTGTTCTTTGGAAGATGGTGAGGCTAGCGGAGTCGTACAAGCCGAAAGACAAGGAACAGGAGCGGAAGCTTCTTGGTGATGAACATAATGACGGTGGCAAGGTTGGCCGGGACTAGACTCGGGGATGAGTTGAGGTCGGACTAGGCTCGAGGATGGTGAGGTCTGAGCAGTCAAGGAAGAATCTGATTAAGGTGAAAATATAGTGCATAAGTGACTTGGTCGGTTACAGCGAGGGCGGTTCGATTGGATCCAAACACGTGAGAGGCTTGGCGGGAAGTCATTCGGGCCACATGGATGATGACAGAGCATGGAAGATGCTTCGAGGCGAAGGAATCGCCAAAGGTCGGTAGAGGGGCATTTTGGGAAATTGCCCTATACCGGAAAAGTGGTACATGGTGGTGTGTGAAACCACCTTCTTGGCCTAGGAGAAACCACGACTCAAGACGGCGCAAGGAGAGGCGATCTAGGTCAAGAGAAGATGAAGACGACGCTTTAAAATGTGTGCGTGAGTGAACCCGTTTGTGTGTGGGCCTAACGGGTGCCCATTAGGGTTTTGCTTGTAGAAGGTCTAAGCCTCCACTATAAATAGAGGAGGGAGGTGGCTGCAGCCCCTTCAACCCTTCAATTGGAAACCCTAGTTTTTGTTGTTAGGGCTTGGAGAGATTAGTGGGAGGTTAGGGTTCTAGAGAGATGGATTTATTTGAGTGCTCAATTGTTGAGCTTTGTCCTCCATGGTGGAGTGGCTGTAACCATGCCATCTATCCAATCAATCCATGAAAGATTTCACAAGATTTGTTCTTTTGTGTTCTTACTCTCTATTTCTTGATTTTGGGTCTTTTCTTTAATCCATGAGTTTTTGCTTGGTTTCATCTCTTGATCTAGCTTGCTGTGACATGTGAGAACACATCTAGGATCATCTTGATCATCAATCACCCACGAGCAAGTCCCTAGATCATATTTCGTGTTTGACTCAGTTTTGGAGCCCACTTCGTTCAATCTGAAAAAGATAGGAACTTTGGCATGGATCTATGCGATCCTTGATTGGAATAGGTTCCAGTATCTTTTAGAAGGTATGTCTCATGTTTCGTGGAGTTTGGCCGCTTAGATCAAAAGTTAGATCAATTTGAGTTTGGTTTTTCGGGCTGTATCCACTGTTCTGTGTCTGGCGCGGTTAGACCGCCCCCAGACCGCCGATCAAACCAGACCCCGGTCAGAGCATGATTTTTCCGCGGTCGAGACCGTCGTCGGTCGACCAGCATAATCAACGTCGGTCGACCATCTGAGGTTTTGAGTTCCTATTTGGTCTTTTGATTTGGGGTTTTTGGATCGGATTCAATACTAGTCTTTCGCTGTACTGGTATATTGATCTTCATAGCTTCCATAGCTATTGGTGTGACATTTGTGTTGAATTTGGTCAAAGTGAAAAAGTGAGCGTGCTCCTATTCACCCCCCCTCTAGTCGCCTTTTCGGTCCAACACGTAAGTCCTTCTGCAGTAATGTCATGAATCGAGAACATCAACTTGAGCTCAACGAAGAGTTCGAAGCACTCAATCTTGAGTTAATAAAGTAGGGCACCCTAGCCACCACGGAAGTGCGCCCAACTCTAGAAGAGCAGATCATGACCACCCAAGAAGGACACCCTAGAGTCTAGAGAGTCAGTGTAACATCCTAATTTTCGGAAGTTCTTAAAAGTTTTCAAAATAAAAAGAACCATTTGGTTTTGATGAGAGTTCAAAGCTTAACTTGACACTTTCGGAAACTTGAGTGTTTAAAATGACTAAATCAAACTTCAACTAAACCAAAGTTCAATTTGTTTGGTGTTGTCGAGTTCTGGTCTTGCTCTCTTCTCTCTTTGTTCGTTCAGATCTCTCTGGACCTCCCCTTAACCACTTCAGACCTTTTCTCTGTTTTTGACCTCCTCTAGGTCTAGACCTCCTCGTGGTGTAGACCTCCTTTTCTGGTTGAACCTTCCTTCAGTTTTGACCTCCCCTTGGGTCACGACCACTCTCGAGGTGCTCTCAGCTCGGGTTTGTGTTTCAAACATTCTTGACATTCAAATCCAGCAATCGGGTTGAATTTCTCCTTCCGGGATCTCCTTTGGTTCATCTTGGCCGTTGAGACCTTCCCTTGTTTGGATCTGAAGGTCCAGACCTTCCCCAGTCTAGACCTCCCCATCCTTGTGGTCTTTCTGTAAAGACCACCCTCTTGGTCTTTTGCAAAGACCACCCTTTTGGGTCACGACCTCCCTTAAGGCCCCGACCTTCCCTCTTTTGTTGTCTTGCTGCGACCTCCCTTCGCGATAGGCGACCTCCTCTTCAATCTTTTTGTAAAGACCACCCTCTTGGTCAAAACCACCTCTACGGGTCAGGACCACCCGCCGGAGCTTTGACTGGTCCCATTTGTCAGTCACGCTCATTTTCTTTATCCTCCGCCCGAGTCTCAGTACCGTGGGGGAGAAAAGTCTTCAAGCATTTAATGTTGTATTAAAAGCTATCATTTCCACCATACCTTGCCCTTTCTCTTTTTGTCACCGCTTAACCTTTTTTTGTCACCGCTTAACCCGCACCACTTAATCCTTTCTCTTTTTGTCACCACTTAACCCGTTCCTTTCATTCCTTTACCCGCTCCCGTCGTGAGCATTAATTGCGTTGTCTCCCCCTCTCTAAGCCTCCCCGTGCCTAAACAAAGCACCAGAGAGGCTTCTTGCTTCCTCTTGTTTCCCAGAACCTTGTACCTCCCTCGGTTGAGCCTTTTCTTCTTCAATAGGAGCTCCGAGTGAATCAAGTTCCTATCTTCGCCCTGAGCCCGTGTCTTTCTTTTGGCTTTGATTTGGTTCTTTCATAGGAGTTTCATGGGTTCGTTTTATTTACTTGGTTCTTGTTCACGCGTGTAGGATCCGGTTGTTCTAAAGATTTCCTGGACCCAACTTTCTCAGCAGAAGACCCTCAGCTCTTCAGTGAAGGCAAGTCATAGACCTTGATCATATTGGACCCGTTTTGCAAAAAGTATCTTGTTTTGCTATCAACTTGCATGGCTAGTTTATAAAAATGGTTTTGGGAGTAGCTAAGCACCACTTGCCAGTATGACTCCTTGGTATGTTTGAATGCAACATGTTGACATGTACCCTTGGAAATCCGTAGGATGGGTTGTCTTAGTTGGATATG
This sequence comes from Phyllostachys edulis, assembly GCA_036346405.1. Classification (NCBI taxonomy): domain Eukaryota; kingdom Viridiplantae; phylum Streptophyta; class Magnoliopsida; order Poales; family Poaceae; genus Phyllostachys; species Phyllostachys edulis. The sequence continues at coordinate 79,005,728 of CM070546.1, read as the reverse complement.
TTTTTGCATACCAACATGGGTGCGCTTTATTGCTTAGCCATGCTTTAGTAGGCGATCAGTCTCTCGATCTCATGACTCAATCAATGTTGAAATTCAATAATGAGCTATGGAATTGTGGCAATGCCACTGTTGTTAAAATATGTGTGCTGTGACCCGAGTGGTCATTTGGCCGTATTGAACCAGAAAATGTTTTATGCTCGGGCAAGTTGGCAAGGTGCGAGTAGTGGGTGCTCCATGAGTTGTTGTTATGGAGTCACTTGGGTGCTTCATGAGTTGTTCTTATGGAGTCACCTGGGTGCCCCAGAGTTGGTGCTATGGGGTCACATTGGGTTGAGGGTAGCCTTGCCTGAACAGCCAACTAAGGACTTAACTTTGTACGCCATCGATCTGGGTCATTCCCGTGCAACCACAAATCCAGGATGGGGTGGTCCTGGCCAACTAATTAGCGAGGTCTTGATGCGGTTCTGTCGTGGTGGTCTTATGGCGCAATAGGGGGCCCGTTAAAGCGAATCCTCAACGGGCAAAACCAAGTCAGGACTGACCTTTGTAAAGGCCTTATCACGAGCTCTAGACTGCTTACCAAAGGAAGTGAGCAAGGGCATCGACGGGTGCCCATCCAGCTAGAAAACTTCGTGTCTTGTGGGTAAAGTGCATAACCTCTGCAGAGTGTAAAAATCTATTCGAATAGCCACGTCCTCAGTGATGGACATGTCCGGTTCTTTCATGCAAGGGGTAGAGCTTTCTAAAAGTTGTGGTTGGTTTCGTGTGGTTTTGCTCTCAACCCGGGTAGTCGTGTGCTGTTTTCAAAGAATTTGTTTACTTATGTATTATCTTTTCAACTTAAGCTTTGCAATCTACTTATTGTATTTCTGTTAAATGCTGCTTTACGCAAACTAACCATACAACTCTTCCTTGGCAAGCCTTGCATAAATGTAATTGCATTCATTTTTCCTATGGTTTGCTGAGTACATTCAAAGTACTCATGACTTTTGCCCTCTGGTTAATCAGCAGCATAAGACCTCCCAGGGTGCTCCGATCACTATGTGGAGGAGTTTGTTGAAGACCTCGTGGACTAGGGGACGTCCTCCACTCGATAGCCTGTGGCTCGTCAAATGGCGCCGTGCTGTATTTTGTTTCCGCTGCAAGTGTTCTTTTGCTGTTTGCCCTGCGTGGCACCTCCTGTAAACAAGCTTGACCATAAGGCCTTTTGTCTATAAATATTAATTTGTCTGCTTCTTCTTATGTTTGTTGTATGGATGTGATGACACCGATGTTGAGTCTGTGCGAGCTAGCAATCTGATCTTGGGACTAGCTCATTGTGCACAGAGACTAGGACCTCCGGGTGGTCTTGGAGGACCTCCGGGTGGACCTTTGAGTCCTCCTGGGTGGTCCTGGAGGCTCTCTGGGAGGTTCTGGGGGACCTTTTGGGAGGTCTTGGAGGACATTCCCAGACCTCCGGGTGGTTCGGTTGGACCTCCTAGGTGGTCCTGGGAGACCCTCCAGGTCCTCTCGGGTCAAGTCCTTACAAGGTGGTATCAGAGTCATATCGACTGTAGGACGTAACCTTAGTTAGCATGGTCGACTTAGTCCAGAATCTAAAAATTTATTTTCAAAATCAAACCAACTGAATAATTGGAGTAGCTATTCTTTTCTCATCTTACTCTATTCTGTTCTCATCTTGTCCCAATCCCTTCTCACCTTATTCTTAGATTCTCACCCTTACCCCCTCTAGAACTTTGATTTCAAACTTAAATTGACCTTCATACCTCAGAAATCTCTGTAGGATCGAGCTTTTTTTTTAAGTTGCCCACCCCTGTAAGCTAAGTAGAAGTGCCTAGAGTGGTCCTCCTTAGCTTAGTGTCGTTTAGTTCGCGCCTTTGGCCTTCTGTTGGAGTTTTCTGCCTCTTAGTAGCTTTCCAGCTACTTGTTTTGGGTATGACCTGCTTTTCCCTGATTAAGGTGCTCTGTCTCTCCTTTTGCTCTCTCTCGTCCCTTGTGCTTTTCCGTCTTACCTATTGTGCTTTTTTCCCTCTCATCTATTAAGCCTGAGCGGGTGTCTTGCAGATGGATCAGACCCGTAGTTCAGCAAGTCAAGATAAAACAATGGATCCCTCACTACCACCACCCCCGCCTCCTCCAGCAGCTCCGGTAGATCAAAATATGAGTCAGTTCATGGCAGCCCAAGCGCAGATGATGAGTGCTTTGATGCAGAACATGAATCAGATGATAGCCTAGCAGAATCAGACCACTGTGGCCTTGATCGCGGTGTTGAACCAGAGCAACCAAGCTGCTGCTGCGCTGCCACCACCACCAGTTGCTCCCTAGTCAAGGATAGCAGAGTTCTTGAGGACCCGTCCAGTTACCTTCTCTAGCTCCTCTGACCCGTTGGACGCAGACGATTGGCTGCGCTCAACCAAGAGGAAACTTGCCATTGTCCGGAGTGACGACCGGGAGAAAGTTCTCTATGCCTCGCACCAGCTCGAAGGCCCGACGGTAGAGTGGTGGGAGAGCTATTGTGCCGCCCATGAGAACCCCTAGAGCATCACGTGGGCAGCATTTTCTGAAGCCTTTCGCCATTCCCATGTCCCTGATGGGAAGGTGGAAATGAAAAAGAATGAGTTTCGGGAGTTAAAACAGGGAAGCATGTCAGTGAGTGAATATCTCAACAAATTCACTCAGCTTTCTCGGTATGCCCCAGAGGATGTTGCCACAGATGATGCCCGACAGAAAAGGTTCAAGCGAGGACTCATTCCAAGTTTGAAGGTCCAGGTTATTGGCAACGACTATGCAGACTTCCAGCAAATGGTGAACAAGGCCTTGCTCATTGAAGAATCTCGCAAAGAACTTGCTGAATCTTACAAAAGGAAGATGTCTCAGCCCGGTGCACATCAAGGTCACCCGCAGAGAGCTCGGACTAGTGCTCAGTTCCCTGGCTGCTTTGCTCCTCCAACCACCTCCAGGACCTCTCCAGCAGCTCCTCACCCGGCCACCTCTAGTGTCCGCAGCCCTAGCTTCAGCAGAAGCACCGTCAATCAACCCGCCAGGAGCAGCAACCCTGCTGCAGGAATCACGTGCTATAACTGCCGACAATTAGGGCATTATGCTAACAACTGCCCACAGAAGCGAGAACCAGCTCAGGTCCGACTCAACCAAGACGCCACGCCAACAAGAGTTCCAGTGTCGGGAGCAGGTCGTGGAGCTCCCCAGACCTCCCCTGTGCTTGCCAAGACCTCCTTGCCCCCTGGGAGAGGACATGTGAATCATGTCACCATTGAGGAGGCCTAGATAGCTCCGGACGTCGTGCTGGGTAAGTTCATTGTAAATTCAGCACCAGCCACAGTTTTGTTTGATTCTGGAGCTTCCCATTCATTTGTTTCCCGGATTTTTGCTGAAAAGCATCAGTTGAAAGTTTTGCCTCTTAGGACCTCCTTGTTGGTCCAATCCCCCGGTTCGGAGTTAAGTGCGAACCAGGGTTGTCCACAAGTTAAGGTGGCCATAGAAGGGGTAGAGTTTCCAGCCAGCCTAATCCTCCTCGACACCCAGTCTCTAGATGTGATTTTGGGCATGGATTGGCTGGTTCATCACCAAGCAGTGTTGGATTGTGGTGGTAGAAGCATCACCCTGGTCAGCCCAAAGGGAAATAAAGTGAAATTTGAAGCCACCCACGAAGCGAGAGAGTGCTGCAGTGCAGTAGTGCTCAAGCAAGGTCCTTAGAGGGCGTCGATGGTCTCTGTGAGTTCGACGTCTTCCCAGATGAGCTTCCCGGAATGCCTCCAGATAGAGAGCTAGAGTTTGTCATCAACCTAGCCCCAGGGACTGCTCCAATAGCCAAGAGACCATATCGTCTACCTGTTGACGACCTGGTGGAGTTGAAGAAGAAGATTGAGGAAATGCTTGAGAAAGGTTTTATCAGACCGAGTTCCTCACCTTGGGGAGCTCAAGTGATCTTTATCCCCAAGAAGGATGGTACTCAGCGGATGTATGTGGACTATAGAGCCCTCAATGAGGTTACCATCAAGAACAAGTACCCTCTACCCAGGATAGATGACCTATTTGACCAGTTAAAAGGAGCCGGAGTGTTCTCCAAGATAGACTTGAGGTCAGGATATCACCAGTTGAAGATTCACCAAGAAGACATCCCTAAGACAGCCTTTTCAACCCGATATGGTCTGTTTGAGTGCACAGTCATGTCTTTTGGTTTGACCAATGCCCCTGCTTACTTTATGAACCTGGTGAATAAGGTGTTCATGGAGTATCTGGACAAGTTTGTCATTGTCTTTATTGATGACATCCTTGTGTACTCTAAGAGCAAAGAAGAGCATGAAGAGCATCTCCGTTTGGTTTTGAACAAGCTCAGAGATCATCAACTCTATGCAAAGTTCAAGAAGTGTGGGTTTTGGATGAAGGAAGTCACCTTTCTGGGCCATGTTGTGTCTGAAAAAGGAGTTGCTGTCAACCCCAGTAAGGTCCAAGATATCCTCAATTGGGAACCACCCAAGTCAGTACCTCAAATCAGGAGCTTTCTCGGCATGGCAGGTTACTACCGTTGGTTCATTGAAGACTTCTCCAAGATAGCAAGACCTCTCACCCAGCTGTTAAAGAAGGAGAAGAAGTTTGCTTGGACACCCGACTGTGAGCAGAGCTTCCAAGAATTGAAAAAGCGCTTGACCACTGCCCCAGTGCTGATCCTACTAGATATCCGGAAGGACTTTGAGATATATTGTGATGCATCTCGACAAGGTCTTGGTTGTGTGTTAATGCAAGAGAGGAGGGTAGTGGCTTATGCTTCTCGACAGCTAAGACCTCATGAAGTAAACTACCCCACCCATGATCTAGAGTTGGCTGCCGTAGTGCATGCCTTAAAGATATGGCATCATTACCTCATTGGTAATCGCTATGAAGTGTACACTGATCACAAGAGCTTGAAGTACATTTTCACCCAAGCAGATCTCAATATGAGGCAAAGAAGATGGTTGGAGCTGATCAAGGATTACAATGTTGCAATCCTCTATCACCCAGCAAGGCCAATGTGGTAGCCGATGCATTAAGTAGGAAGGTCTACTGCAGCACTTTGATGATCAAAGAAAGTCAGCCGGCACTTCATGAGGAGTTCCAGAAGCTGAAACTTGAGTTAGTGGAAGAGGGCTTCCTAGCTGCTCTAGAAGTCCAACCCACCCTTCTAGATCAGGTCAGGACAGCCCAAACTGAAGGTGGGGACATCCAGGAGATCAAAAGCAACATGAAGAAGGGAAAGTGCTTGGAATTTTTAGAAGATGAACATGGGACTGTTTGGTTCGGCAAGCGCATTTGTGTACCAGATCAGGAAGAGCTCAAGCAGCTGATCCTCAAGGAAGCTCATGAAGCCTTGTACTCTATTCACCCCGGAAGCACGAAGATGTATCAAGACCTTAAGGAATTCTATTGGTGGCCTAGCATGAAGCGTGAGATCACTGAGTATGTGGCATGGTGTGATGTCTGCCAACGAGTTAAAGCTGACCATCAAAGACCTCCTGGGCTCTTGCAACCTTTGAGCATACCAGAATGGAAATGGGAAGAGATCGGTATGGACTTCATCACTGGTCTACCCAAGACCCAAGCTGGTTATGACTCTGTTTGGGTAGTGTTGGATGATCTTACCAAAGTTGTCCACTTCATCCCAGTCAAGACCACTTACTCAGGAGATAAGCTAGTAGAAATATACATGGCAAGGATTGTTTGTCAGCATGGAGTGCCCAAGAAGATTGTGTCAGACCGAGGGTCTCAGTTTACTTCAGCACAGCCTACCATCCTTAGACTGATGGTCAAACCAAAAGGGTAAACCAGATTTTAGAAGATATGTTGAGAGCCTATGCTCTAGAGAACCAGAACAGTTGGGACCGAATGTTACCTTATGCAGAGTTTTCCTACAACAGCAGCTATCAGTCAAACTTGCAGATGACCCCATTCGAAGCCCTTTACGGAAGGAAGTGTAGGACCCCACTGTATTGGACAGAGTTAGGAGAAGGCCAAGTGCTCGGACTGGACCTCTTGAAGGAAGCCGAAGATCAAGTCAAGTCCATCAGAGAGAAGTCAAGACCGCCGGACAGTGCGAGAAAACTCAGAGAACAACGATCATCGAGACCTAGCATTTGCCCCTAGAGACCATGTGTATCTCAAGGTATCACCTCTCAAGGGATTGCGTCGTTTTAGAATTAGTGGGAAGCTTGCACCAAGATACATCGGGCCTTTCCCAGTCCTTGCTAGAAGAGGAGAAGTGGCTTACAAGTTGGAGCTTCCACCGTAGCTGTTTGGGGTGCATGATGTCTTCCATGTGTCCCAGTTGAGGAGGTGCTTGCGTGTGCCTGAAGAGTAGATGCCCCTAAAAGCAGTCGACCTCCAAGAAGACCTCTCTTACAAGGAGCAACCTGCTAGGATCTTGGAAGTGTTTGAGCGCGCGACTAGAAGCAAGGTTATCCGGCTCTGCAAGGTCCAGTGGAGCAACCACTCTGAGGAAGAGGCCACCTGGGAGTGTGAAGAGGACTTGAAGGCTGAATTCCCGCACCTATTCCTTAGCCAACCCAAATCTTGGGATCGAGATTCCCTTTAAGGGGTGTAGGTCTGTAACATCCCAATTTTCGGAAGTTCTTAAAAGTTTTCAAAATAAAAAGAACCATTTGGTTTTGATGAGAGTTCAAAGCTTAACTTGAGACTTTCGAAAACTTGAGTGTTTAAAATGACTAAATCAAACTTCAACTAAACCAAAGTTCAGTTTGTTTGGAGTTGTTGAGTTCTGGTCTTGCTCTCTTCTCTCTCTGTTCATTCAGATCTCTCTGGACCTCCCCATAACCTCTTCAGACCTTTTCTCCGTTTTTGACCTTCTCTAGGTCTAGACCTCCTCATGGTGTAGACCTCCTTTTCTGGTTGAACCTTCCATCAGTTTTGACCTCCCCTTGGGTCACGACCACCCCCAAGGTGCTCTCAGCTCGGGTTTGTGTTTCAAACATTCTTGACATTTAAATCCAGCACTTAGGTTGAATTTCTCCTTCCGGGATCTCCTTTGGTTTCATCTTGGCCGTTGAGACCTCCCTTTGTTTGGATCTGAAGGTCCAGACCTTCCCCAGTCTAGACCTCCCCGTCCTTGTGGTCTTTTGTAAAGACCACCCTCTTGGTCTTTTGCAAATACCACCCTTTTGGGTCACGACCTCCCTTAAGGCCGTGACCTCCCCTCTTTTGTTGTCTTGCCACGACCACCCCTCGCGATAGGCGACCTCCTCTTCGGTCTTTTTGTAAAGACCACCCTCTTGGTCAAAACCACCTCTGCGGGTCAGGACCTCCCGCCGGAGCTTTGACTGGTCCCATTTGTCAGTCACGCTCATTTTCTTTATCCTCCGCTCGAGTCTCAGTACCGCGGGGGAGAAAAGTCTTCAAGCATTTAATGCTGCATTAAAAGCTATCATTTCCACCATACCCTGCCCTTTCTCTTTTTGTCACTGCTTAACCTTTTTTTGTCACCGCTTAACCCGCACCGCTTAATCCTTTCTCTTTTTGTCACCGCTTAACCCGTTCCTTTCATTCCTTTACCTGCTCCCGTCGTGAGCATTAATTGCACTGTCTCCCCCTCTCTAAGCCTCCTCGTGCCTAAATAAAGCACCAGAGAGGCCTCCTGCTTCCTCTTGTTTCCCAGAACCTTGTACCTCCCTCGGTTGAGCCTTTTCTTCTTCAATAGGAGCTCTGAGTGAATCAAGTTCCTATCTTCGCCCTGAGCCTGTGTCTTTCTTTTGGCTTTGATTTGGTTCTTTCGTAGGAGTTTCGTGGGTTCATTTTATTTACTTGGTTCTTGTTTGCGCGTGTAGGATCCGGTTGTTCTGAAGATTTCCTGGACCCAGCTTTCTCAGCAGAAGACACTCAGCTCTTCAGTGAAGGCAAGTCATAGACCTTGATCATATTGGACCCATTTTGCAAAATGTATCTTGTTTTGTTATCAACTTGCATTGCTAGTTTATAAAAATGGTTTTGGGAGTACCTAAGCACCACTTACCGGTATGACTCCTTGGTATGTTTGAATGCAACATATTGACATGTACCCTTGGAAATCCTACGATGGGTTATCTTAGTTGGATATGTTTTTGCATACCAACATGGGTGCGCTTTATTGCTTAGCCATGCTTTAGTAGGCGATCAGTCTCTCGATCTCATGACTCAAAGAATGTTGAAATTGACTAATGAGCTATGGAATTGTGGCAATGCCACTGTTGTTAAAATTTGTGTGCTGTGACCCGAGTGGTCATTTGGCCGTGTTGAACCAGAAAATGTTTTATGCTCGGGCAAGTTGGCAAGGTGCGAGTAGTGGGTGCTCCATGAGTTGTTGCTATGGAGTCACTTTGGTGCTTTATGAGTTGTTGCTATGGAGTCACCTGGGTGCCCCAAAGTTGGTGCTATGGGGTCACATTGGGTTGAGGATAGCCTTGCCTGAGCAGCCAACTAAGGACTTAACCTTGTACGCCATCGATCTGGGTCATTCCCGTGCAACCATAAGTCCAGGATGGGGTGGTCCTGGCCAACTATTTAGTGAGGTCTTGATGCGGTTTTGTCATGGTGGTCTTGTGGCGTAAGAGGGGGCCTGTTAAAGCGAATCGTCAGCGGGCAGAACCAAGTCAGGACTGACCTTTGTAAAGGCCTTGTTACGAGCTCTAGACTGCATATCAAAGGAAGTGAGCCGGGGCATCGACGGGTGCCCAACCAGCTAGAGAACTTCGTGTCTTGTGGGTAAAGTGCATAACCTCTGCAGAGTGTAAAAATCTATTCGAATAGCCGCGTCCTCGGTGATGGACATGCCCGTTTCTTTCACGCAAGGGGTAGAGCTTTCTAAAAGTTGTGGTTGGTTTCGTGTGGTTTTGCTCTCGACCCGGGTGGTCGTGTGCTGTTTTCAAAGAATTTGTTTACTTATGTATTATCTTTTCAACTTAAGCTTTGCAATCTACTTATTGTATTTCTGTTAAATGTTGCTTTATGCAAACTAACCATACAGCTCTTCCTTGGCTAGCCTTGCATAAATGTAATTGCATTCATTTTCCCTATGGCTTGCTGAGTACATTCAAAGTACTCATGGCTTTTGCCCTCTGGTTAATCAGCAGCCGAAGACCTCCCAGGGTGCTCCGAGCACTATGTGGAGGAGTTTGTGGAAGACCTCGTGGACTAGGGTACGTCCTCCACTTGATAGTCTGTGGCTCGTCGAATGGCGCCGCGCTGTATTTTGTTTCCGCTACAAGTGTTCTTTTGCTGTTTGCCCAGCGTGGCACCTCCTGTAAACAAGCTTGACCATAAGGCCTTTTGTCTATAAATATTAATTTGTCTGCTTCTTCTTATGTTTTGTATGGATGTGATGACACTGATGTTGAGTCTGTGTGAGCTAGCGATCTGATCTTGGGACTAGCTCATTGTGCACAGAGACTGGGACCTCCGGGTGGTCTTGGAGGACCTCCGGGTGGACCTTTGAGTCCTCCTGGGTGGTCTTGGAGGCTCTCCGGGAGGTTCTTGGGGATCTCTTGGGAGGTCTTAGAGGACCTTCCCAGACCTCCGAGTGGTTCGGTTGGACCTCCTGGGTGGTCTTGGGAGACCCTCCGGGTCCTCTCGAGTCAGGTCCTTACAGTCAGGCATCTCATGGCTAAAGGAAAAGCCCCTAAGATGAGAAAAGATTAGCAAGGAGTCCTATGGTATGGGAAGCATCTCTTTATTCCCCACCAAAAGGAACTCAAAGAGTTGATACTGAAAGAAGCACGTAGCTCAGCATACACACTGCATCTGGGCAGCACCAAGATGTATCAAGACATGAAAATTCTGTATTGGTGGCCGCGAATGAAGAGAGACATTGCCGAGTTTGTAGCTTGTTGTGGTGTCTGCCAGCGAATCAAAGCCGTACATCAGAGACCTGCAGGATTACTTCGACCACTGTAGATCTCTCAATGGAAGTGGGAAGAAATTGGAATAGACTTCATTACTGGTATGCCTCGAACCATGTCTGGATGTGATTCGATATGGGTCGTGGTCGATGGATTGACCAAAGTCACCTATTTTATCTCAGTAAAGACTACCTTCAAGGGAAACAAATTGGCCTAGTTATATATGACTCGTATTGTATGTTTACATGGAGTACCCAAGAGGATAGTCTTGGATCGAGGTTCTTAGTTTACCTCGCATTTCTGAGCTAGTCTGCATGACACACTCGAAACCCACCTGGACTTTAGTACAGCGTATCATCCTCAAACTGATGGTCAGACAGAGAGAACAAATCAGATTCTACAAGACATGCTTCGAGCATGTGCTTTAGAATTTACTGTAGACTGGGAGAAGTGTCTACCGTACGCCGAGTTTGCGAATAACAATAGTTTTCAATCAAGTCTAGAAATGTCCTCGTTGAAAACACTCTATGGAAGAAAATACAGAACTCCTCTACACTGGTCAGAATCAGGAGAAGGTTATGTCTTTGTACTAGATACCCTTAAGCAAGCCGAAGAGAAAGTTCGACTGGTCAGAGATCGACTTCAAGCAGCTCAGTCCAGGCAGAAGAGTAATGCCGACAACCGTCGAAGGTAATTAACCTTTGAAGTCTAAGATAGCGTGTATCTCAAAGTATCACCGCTTCGTGGAACTCAAAGATTCAAAGTGAAAGGCAAGCTTGCACCAAGATTCATAGGCCCATTTTCAATCACCGCCAAGCATGGAGAAGTCACCTACCAACTCAAGTTACCTGAAGACTTGTTAGACGTCCACAACGTGTTCTACGTCTCCCAGCTCAAGAAGTGTCTCCGAGTGCCTGAAGAGCAGACTCCAGTCGCAGCCATCACCCTTCAGAAGGATCTGACTTATTTAGAGCATCATCAAGATCCTCGATGTCATGGAGAAGCAAACCCGATGCCAGATCATCCGCCTATGTAAAGTTCAATGGAGCAACCACTCAGCAAGGGAAGCCACTTGGGAGCGCGAAGATCAGCTGAAGTTAGAGTTCATGTCCTTGTTCTTTGAGCAGCTCGAATCTTGGGGTCAAGATTCCGTCTAAGGTGGGTAGGTTTGTAACATCCCGTTTTCGGATGTTGTTTTTTAGCTTCCGTTTGTCTTCTTGGTTTACAAAACCTAATTCAAATTATTGTGTATTTGCAAAATTCTTTAGTATTTGCCTCTTTTCAAAATCCAGTTTTGAGTTTTAGCTTGAATCTCGATTTCAATTTAAATCCTCTCTGTTGGGTCCGGCCCATTTCTTCTCCTGGCCTCAGGGCCGAGCCGCTTGGCCCGTGCTTTTCTTCCGACCAGTTGGTCGAAACCTCCTTCCAACCAGGTGGTTGAAAGCTCATTCCGACCATGTGGTCGGAACTTTCTTTCGACCACGTGCCCGCTGTGCCGAGCCCTCGTGCACCTTGTCCTCACCCGGCACCCTCTGCTACCACCTGCTCCTCCCACCAACTTTGACTTAGGAGCCCCTCTTCCCCGCCTAGTCTTGTCACCAGAGCGCCCCGCTCTGTCCTGTCGCTCTGCTGCACCCCCGTGTGCTCACCTGTTCCCTTGGCTACTTTGCCTACTCTGTCCCGTCGCCACCTGCCTTAGGACCGCACGCCTCCGAGCCCCTTAGCAGTTCTCTCGTCCTCTCCTCCAGGCTATAAAAGAGCCAGAGCCGCCCTCCTTCATCTCTTTTCGGCCACCTAGCTCTCCCTATCTCACTCTTGTTGCTGTGGCTTGCCCGGAGCTTTGAGTTCTGAGTTCAAGCCGTCGGGCACCTCCTCTCGATCCTCGACATACCAGTATAGCCCCTCTTCTACCCGTGTCATTTTGGTATCCTAGAGCTCCTTGAAGCAATCCCCTCACTTTGTTCCGCCGTCCTCTTCTCTTTTAGTCCCAGCTGAACACTTCATCGCCGTCTTCCTTCGTAGTTGGACTACGAGCTTCCTCACCGCCGTTCGCCGTCCACTGATCTTCTCCGACCTCTCTCTTGGTCTTGGTAATTTTCCCGTACCCTGTTCTCTATCATGTTCTTTTCAGTTCCTTCCTTCTTTCGACCACGTCGAGTAGTCGAATCCTTCCTTGTTTCGACCACGTCGAGTAGTCAAATCTTTCTTTCTTTCGACCCCGTTGGGTAGTCAAATCTTTCTTCTTCTGATCACTCGTGTAGTTGAACCCTTCCGACCTCTTGGAGTCGTTGATCAGTACTCGAACACAAAACTTCAAGAACTCCGTTCTTCTCCGTTACAACTCTGATTGCAGTGTTCTTGGTTTCTAATTCTTCTAAAGTTCAAGATCTTGCTTTTAGCTCTGGTCTTACTTAACTTGGAGTTCATTTGTTGTTCCTTTAGTATTTATTTTGTTCTATCTGCTTGTTTGTTCTTTTTTTTTGGTTCGTTCGTCCGAGTAGAGTTCGAAGAAGCGGGAGACCCCAGTTTGATCAAGCGCAAGATCATCAAGACTCTCTTGCCTTCAGCTTAGGCGAGTCAATATTTGATCATTTTGAGCCTACTTTTTATGCAAATTATATTCCTTTAAATTACCAAAATTGCATGCTTTAATTCTTTAAGCAAATGTATGTTAACTCTTAAGTAGTTAAATACTCATTTGATGCTTAATTAATTAGTATACCATCCATTGGTAATTGAATCCCTGATTCCATGTCACCCTAGTAGCTATGTGGTAAATTACTAGCTATAGGTTGTACTTAAGTGACATGCTAGTCTTACTTAAGTACTGGGGCATTAAAATGTCTCAACCATCATCTCTTAAATCATAAAATGGTTTTGTGCAGTCATGGGAGGTACATGACTAAAGAATTTCGAGATAAATTGGTTTTTCTCCTCAAAACCCCAAACTTCTCCTACCCCATCTGGGCGGATGGTGTGATGGTGGGTGCGGATGTAGCACAAGAATGTGTGGCATGTGGTATGAATCGTCCAGATGACTTTAAGGACTTAATCCGATGATGACCTCCTATCGTAAAACATGTGCATCCACAAGTCTGCAAAGTGCAACTTGTCTTAATAAAGTTATCGAATCCTGAAAGTCATCTCGCTGGAGAGGATTGGGGTAATGCATGCAGCGGATGTGTTCCGGCTTGAATGGGACACCGTGATAAGGAGTCATTGTGGTGAACATCCTGCACAACGTATCGGCGCAACCCCATATGGGTGAGATGACGGAAGTGGCGAGGTAATTTGAAAAGCTACTGTGATGATATCTGAACTACATGGCCAAGGAATCATGTGGGGCAACGAGTGCATTATCTCTTGTGGATAAAGTGTACACACCTCTGTAGAGTCTAAACTGTTTAAATAGTTGTGCCTACGGTCAAAGGCTGACATGGGAACTTGCTACAGTTAGTTCTATTTCAAAAACCTTTGTGAGTGGGATAAAAGCTTGTTGAGTGGATGTAACCCTGACTTGGTGTTGTTCCTGGGTGGATGTAACCCTAGCTTGGTGTTGTTCCTGGGTGGTCGTACCTAGTGTTGGCAAGTGATGGAGGTAACCACGAGCAAAATAAGCATAGGTGGAGGTAACCTCTGCTATTATGAATATTGCACAATTACTCTCGCTTATAAAATGCAATTTGGTTAAAATGCTAAGTGATAGGTCTTTACTAATATTGACATTTAAAAACATTGCTTTAGCAAATAAAAGAACCCGAGCCTCCGTTGTTAAGCCATGCATGTATACTATTGCATCTTGTGTGTTGGCTCGTGAGCACGGAAGTTGTGCTCATCCTCGCTCTTTCACCAACCCTTCAGATTTGACGGATCATGGAGACTACGACTACTACGAGGACCCTGAAGTCAACAGGCAAGGTGGTGATGAAGAGTAGTTTAGTTTGTAGTCTTGGTCTCGCCTCAGTATAGCTGGCTCGTCGGTGTTCGCATATGAGCGGTATTATCCAAGTCCTTGGTTAATACCAGTCGTACACAAGTATCCCAGTCGCTTGCCTATGGAGAGATGTGCTCTGCCCGTTTTGCTTCCACTGTAGTTTCTGATCAGGTGGTCGAAACCTCTTTTCGACCAAGTGGTTAGAACCGGTTTGCAGTTTCCGCTGTTCTTTTATGATGTAATCCTTTGGCCTGTTTGGCCCTTACTGTAAACCCGACCCGACGTGGTCTAAGTCACTCTGATGCTTGTAATATACTGGGTGGTTTGGTCTTACGACTTGTATGATTTGATTCAGCAATGTGCATGTGAGTACTATCTACTGATCCAGGGAATAGCACAGTGTTCTCACAGAGGGTTTGGATTTGAGAAATCTAGGTCCAACACGTGGGCCGTGGGTACAAACACCCTGCTTCCACCACTAGGACATTGAAAATTATATTCACACTTGTACACTAATTATCATGAGTAACACGTGTGTGTTTAGTGAAAAAACGTGTGCCTCTACTCCGTCATGTCTTGGATTTATCCAAAGCTTAGCAAACCATGGTGTGTATAGTCTGACGCACCAACTTATATGTGTGTATGTGACTTGTGATTGGTTTTACTTCTCTCTTACTCTAGAAAAAAGTAAGAATTTATATATTGTAACATCCCAAAATTTTAAAACCAGAGTTATTGTTTTCAAAATCATCATGTCTGCATTTTTTAGTTTTTTCAAAATTTTATGCATTTATTTAAAGTTTTTTTCTAATGTCTAGCATATGTTTTTGAATTTTCGAAAATAATCAAAGCTTGGTCAGAACCTGGAAATAACTTATTTAAGTTCCCAATAATCCAACCAGCCTCCCCTAAAAAAATCATATTTTTTGGAGCTCATTTGCTAATTTAAAAAAATGAAACTTCATTTTTGAAATCAAATCAAATCGAAAAGATTTTAAAATCTGAAAATCCTAGTCGGGCCAAATCCTTTTCGCTCAGCCCAGCCTGCTACTATTTTGGCCTGTGTCCGGCCCGCACGCCGTTATCGCCGAAGCCGCCTTCTTCGGATCGTCTCCCTCCGTCGAAGGTGTATTTTCGCTAAGGTGTTTTCTTTCTCGCTATGTCCGCAGCTGCCGCTGACCAATGGGCTCAGGTCCCACTTGGTAGACATCGTACGTGTTCCACCTCTCGCGCCAGAGTGTGCGCGCACACCAAGAATGTCACGACACCGGGCGCTAACAAATCCGCGCTACCCGTCGCTGCAGCTGTGCCCTCGCTTCGCCGTCGCAAGCACCGCACAGGTCTACCTGAGCCATCTCATCCCCACCAGTGACAACGCAACGCCATGATGGTCTCGACCCGTGAAGAATCCACGAGGAGAGCGCCCTCATCTTGCCATGTATGCGTGCTGGAATTATTGTTTAAGTAAGGTTTAAATTAGTAGCTAGAGTAGTTAGGTGACATTCTGGAATCATGGTTGGGTCAGGGTGTTACAGCACGCTTCGCTGTGCTCCATCGAGAAAATCTCTTGTCCCTAGTGAGCTCTTGCCTCGCCACCTGCGTCATCTTTTTCCTCTTTACTCCCTGATCATGTTACCTCTCTCATTTTCAGATTTTTCCACCGAGGACCATCTTCTTCTAGATTTTTGGCCACTGCCTCCGCCATCGGCAGTTCTTCCTCCCCTATAAGCCTCTCGCCTAAGCGTGAGCATCTTAAGTATCCTCAGAGCACCCTCTTCCTAACTACACCTTCCATTTGTAGCCTAGACTCACCGAGGAGCGCTATCATCATCGACCCCTCTGTCACCACCACTGCTTACCGTCGTTCGGCCACCACGAAGCTTTTGTGCCATCACCAACTACACATCTATGTTCGTGGTGAGCTTTTGAAGCTTTTGCAATGCTCTCCTTAGATTCTCGTCGTCGTTAGCACCATCCCCATAGTAGCTAAGGCTGCACCGTTGCTTTTTCTCGTTGTAGTTCCTGTACCGATGACTTTTTGTCCCTGAGCCGGCACCCATAGCATCACGCTGCACCCCTGAAGCCTTCCCAGCTCTCAGTGCCGCCTTTTTTGCTTTCCCGCACCGACGTCGTCGCAAACCCGAGAGACTTCGCCACCTTCCTCCGCCGTGTCATTGTCTCTGTCCACCTCTTTGGTCGCCGTGACTACCCGAGTGATCGCCGTGGTCTCCCTATCCATTCCCGAGCTTGTTCATGCCCCTCCAGCACTCTCTTGCCTCCGACAAGCACCAAGCTCTCGGCCATGGCGCCCATCCCCTCTCTCTGTTTTCTCTCACCAACAAGTGGGCCCATGAGGTTTAGCGCTAATGATGTTGTTACGATTAGATTAGTTTGTTTAATCCTATCTTAAGCTTAATCAGTCACTCATGCCTGGGCCTAGTTCATTAAGTTAATTAGAATTCTAATTTACACCGGTATTAAGGCCTAAGTCATCGACATGTGGGTCCCACAACCCCGTTCACGCCTCTGTGAACCCGGCACGCCGTGGACTTAGCCCCCACCTGTCAGTCGGATGACATAATAAATCCATATTTTCCTTTATAAATAAAAATGAAAATCCCTACACAGCATTTTTTCTTTTCTTTTTCTGGACTCCAAATCATGAGCTTTCATATGTTGCATTTGAACTCCAAATTAAGTAAAACTTATTTCTAAAATTTTCTAAAATCATGAGCTTTAATAATAAGCAAAAATATTTGAATTTTCTATCTATTTGAATTTATTTGTGTCTTGTGGTTTTTATCGATTATATACCGATGTTCTGGGATTGTACGTCGAGCAAGAACCGATGTTCAACGAGAAAGGCAAGCACCCTCCTTTGACCATATTGATCCATATTTCAATGTTATGTATATTGTTTGCTCAAAATATTATGCATGCTTAATTTGAGTAAATTGCTATGTTATTGTTTGGTATTTAGTTATCACCAATTGTTGCGTTGATCCTACCTTGAAAAGTTGATACCCTTAGTGTTGTCACCCTAGGAATATTATCCACTATTGGTAATAATATTTGTGAAACTTTAGAATAGTATAAGAGGCTTGTGCTTAGTCGTGCTTAGGTCAATAATGGTACAAACAGTGGGATTTGGTAAAACAAAGTTTTGGATACTATGGGAAAGTGTTTTTGCAAAAGTTGGACAGAGGGCTTACCTCTGGTATTTTGGATAAAAATTTGAAAATAAAATGGTTTCAGACTTGGGCGAGTTGTTTGTTGAGACCGGTGTAGTTTGCACGAGAACTTGGTTTGTGTTGGTCTCGCCCGGGTAATTAAGGACCGAACTTTGATACCATTGACCCAAGCATTCTCAGTGCAATCACATGTTTAGAATGGGTTGGACCTGGCCAGGTAATTTACTGAGTTCGAGCATTAAGCCGCAGGCTGTAGTCGGTAGGCGTTATTTGGGTTGTGCAGACGATGATAAAGGATGTCTATATCAGTAGGGCACTTGCATTAGACGATTGTAAGTGATGTCCATGTCCATGCAAGTGTTACCAAAATAGTTGTGAGCTCTCTTAATGATTGTAAACGACGTTCATATCTTGAGGAGTTAGCTCACAGGGCAGGCTGATGTAAGGGTGAGGTATTGTAAAGACTTTGTTGTGATCTACTTCATCGCACGCCCAAGGAAGCATGTCATGGCCAACTGTAGTAAGTTGACCACATCATGTAGGTAAAGTTGTACATCCTGTGCAGAGTGAGATCTTAAATCTATTCAAATAGCCGTGTCCCCGGTCATGGACATCACTTGGTGATGCCACACTTTGTTAGATTTTCTGGTTTTTTCTAAAAATAGTTATATTGGGAATTGGTATGGATGGTGGATATCCATGCTTGAAAGATTTTGACAAAGGACGGTCAAAAGTAATGTGATGGCAAAGGATAGTCACGGATCACAACTACTATATGCTCATATGTTATTTCGTATTAAAGACAAATGGCTTTATAAAGTTGCTCTTTAAAGGGTAATATCTCTATTGCAAATAAAACTCCTTTTAAGCAAAAGAAACTAGATAGGATGGCCATCCTTTTATATAGCTTGCATATATTCATACCTTTGATATAAAGCCTTGCGGAGTACATTCTTGCACTCAACATTACTTGTTGAACAATTGTCAGAGCAAGAAATTGAAGACTCGCGTTCAACTACTGTTACGCCATGAGAGTTGGAGATGATGTTAGTGCCGAATTCTAGGGCGTTAACCCAGTCGGTTGCCCATAGGTTATGACATACCACATGGGTTATTTATCCCGAATTATCGTTTATTTCCGCTGCAAGTACTCTTAATTGTGATATATTTGGCTGGTCAGCCCTATTGTGTAAAACTCGGTCTTAATGGCCTTTGTTCAACTGCTTAATATTATGTGCTACTCTGTTTTATTTACTCATGTATGGATGTGATTCAATGTTGTAAAATGTGTGTGCTAGCGAGAGCTAGCACAGTATACACATAGGATTCGGAATTGAATATCTGGATCCGACATATATTGTAGATGAATAGGATTAAGATATTGTAATATTTGGAAATGTAAATATATATTAGGTAAATAGGATTAAGATATTGTAAACATTGAGATTTCCTATTAATATCATGCTACGAAATAGTAGATGAGTATGTCTCTTATCAAGTTACATGTTTGGACCTGTCGTCTCTTTTTTTTTGGCATCATGCATTTTTTTGCTTTTTTAATTTTCTTCATGCATTTTGAGATGATGACGTGGCAGCCGACATGGTGTGAACCGCCCATGATACTAGTGTAGGGATGTGATTTGCGCAGTTTTGATATTTGAGGGACAGATTCTAAACGATATTGGAGATAAGGGATGAAAATTAGACTCCGAAAAGAGTTGCGGGACCACATATATATGGACTTTTTCCATTTTGTTGAGGGACTACATATGGACTTTTTCCACAAAATTTCATCTATAAATGTTAGTGCATCTAAAAAGGTTGAAAAGTTTGACCTGAGTTACAAAGGACGGTTACCCTTCCAAACCTTTATACATATTAATTGTTGGAAGCCCTATAATCCTATGAGGAAAAAATAGCTACAAATTCTCTAATTAATCAAACAAAAGTAAAGAGATATAATTCCTCAACTAATGGACCATCCTATTATAATGGCTTAGAAATTAGGCCTACAAGTTTGATAATTCAATTCAAATATATAAAAGTGAAAGGCAAAATTGGCTACAAGATACCATTATTTTGTGGCATTTGTTGTGGTACACTGAAAATTCGTGTCTATGCTGAAACACATTGCAAAAATATGGCTCTTTGCTGTAGGACACCATGCCCATCATAATATCATTTTCGGGTGAGTTAGGAGGAAGTACGCTATCAAAATTTGCATTATACCCTTCAGGTTGGAGCCATTTCATGTAGCGGTCAGTGCCCCACCAAACCACCTTAGTCACCCATTCCCTCTCACCCGCATGGACCATCGAGTCCATGCTATTCGGTTAACCAGATCCGGATATGTCGAGGAGCAGCCATTGTCATTTGCAGAAATCTCTTTCTCTCTCTCTCTCTCTCTCTCCCTCTCTCTCTCTCTCTAACTCAGCCAGAAATGATGTTATAATAGCCACGGTGTTCTACAGCAAAGAGCCACATTTTTTCAGTGTGTTTCAGCAAATACATGAATTATCACCGTCAAACAGCAAATGCCACAATATTATGGTGTCCTATAGCTAATTTTGCCAACGTTAACATGTACTCAAATTTAGTTCTAATTTTTTTCAGAATATATATCCATCTAAGTTTCAAAATAACATTCAAATTCAATATGAAATTAAATTGGTAATATATAAATTCATATCCGAAAATGGAGTTAACTTAAATACTGAAAAGGCATTAATTCATGACTTAAACTTAAATTGGACAATTATATACATTAAAATTAAGAAATACTACTAAAATATATATGAGTTGCAATTATAGTCCTCCATATTAATCCTAGGAGGAAAAGTCCTATAGATTTTTATATTAATATGAAGAAAATAACTGCAAATTCTCTAATACATCCACCCAATGGTCTTACCACGTAATGACATAGAAATCTAGACTGCAAGTTCGATATTCCAATCAAGAACCCACATGTCATGTTTGAAATCAAAATTTGAATTGAACATGAATAAGTACAAACTAAAATATAATGATATTCTGGACTAAAATAAATTCTTTAATAAAATAAATTCATTTTGGAAGTATTTGAATTGAACTTGAATAAGTAAAAACTAAATATATTGAATTTCTGGATTTTTTAACAAATAAAATTCGAAGTCAAATAAGTTTGCAATATATGAACTAAAATTTGTCAAAAAGTTAAATATAATTATTTTTTATTTGAAGAAAATTTTAATTATATAAAGTAAAAACTTCAAGTAATAAATCCAAAACAAAATGGAATTCGGAATTAATTTTAGAAACCACATTAATTTATGTTTGTAGAAAATTATATTAAGTAAAAAAACCTCGTCATAAAAAATAATCTTTTGCTAATTTATTGAATTTAAAATTGAATTAAAAATATATATATATAAGAGTAAATTTCTTAAAACTTCATGTGCTCTCTCTAAAGACTCGTAAAACCACACGTTTCAAAAAAAAAAAAGGAACTGCACAAAGTTTGCCAAAATGTATTAGAAAATCTAATACTTTCTGAGCCAACAGGTTATGACAACATGGGCCCTCCTACAATAGAAACAAGACACAGCCCGCCAGATGATATGTGTGGTTCATCTGGCAACCAAACTAGATCTGTGCCTTTTGTGACCGAGCACATACTGTCATTACTTGTTGGCTTGGACAAGATTCTGATTTCTGAAACATTTCCGCGAACTATATATATGCAGTTTCCTGAATGTTTTCTTTTAAAAACAGCATTCAAGATCTATCGATTACTGTGCTTAACGAACTAGTGTTGTTGCTAATGTGAGCAGTTTATTTATTTTTTTATCGGATGTCTAGAAAGCACGAACGGCCTCAGAAACGACTACGCTTACGTCGGGTGGCCTGAAGCCCGGACACTTGGCAGGCTAGTACCTTCCATGGTTGTGAGACAATATTTCCGTCTAACGAAGTCTAGTAAATACCATGTCGTGAATTACCAACTCATATAGAAAAATATCATATGCCATCAAGACTGTACGTACTGAAATTTGCTAAACAACAGAAGCACGAGCACCCTGATCGGTGAAGAGAAGAGAAAATGCACGAGATAGAGGGTACCCTTTCTTCCACCATGATGTCTTTATTGAAAGACGGCCTTGAACGACAATGGCAGTAAATCTAACCCATCAAGTATCAGCCGAAAATTAACCCCTCCAATTCCTGCACACAGCATGTCAAGTTTGTTCGTCGACAATGGCAAACCAACACAAAAATTTTGTCGACAGAACAAAGTCGGCAAAATGCAGATCGAAGCAAATGAATTGTTTCTCGTACCTCATCAATTAGCAGCCCAACAGCCAGGCGGAAGCGAGACAGAGAGTTCCCAGGAGACCACTTGAAAAGTGCAGAGCTGTTCAAATGAAATCTCTCGATCTGTGGTATCAATGCCTTGGAATTAAGCTGCCTCTACACTTTTGGCGTTGGTTTGGCCAGTGTTGCTTTACTTTCTCTAAAGCATAACCGTGCACGAATGATTATTTGCTTGTAGCTGGAGTTAAAGAGTACCGGTCGCTTGTTCACTCAAAAAAGTTGATTCGTTAAGAAGTAGGGACAAGGCAGCATCTTGTGTTGCCAGCAGTCGTTGCGCGCGCGAGGTGAGATTGCTGAAACAACCTTGTTTTGAGTGTTACTGTTACACATTACGTATGGGCTACCTATCATTCTACCACCGATCTTTAATTAGAAGCAAGACTTATCTACAAACAACCGATGAGATTAAATATACCTCCTTCATTTAAGAGGACTAAAAAATCCCATAATAATCATTAAATCAGAAGAAAGCAAAACTCTTAGAAATTCTCTCGTTAATCGAGAGAAAAATAAAGATCTCACACGTCTATTAGATGGCCCATGTATAATTATAACGGTGAGGATATATACAAATAACTAATGAGATTAAAGGTACCTCATTCATTTAAGAGGACTAGAAAATCCTACGATAATCCTTAAATTAGAAAAAAAACAAAATTTATAGAAATATTTTTTGACGGAGGTAGTAATAGAAAGAAGCAAATGTACATTGAACCTTTGAAAGGCTGAAGTGAGCTTAATTAGCATAGGGTTTATGATAGACTAAAGAGAGATTAATTAGTACTAATTTGATGATAAATTAACTAACTTGATGAACTATCAGAATTTGGAGCAATACATAGTTATATATGTGCGGCATATTAGTCTCATTAGTTAATGAGATTAGGGACTATGTATACAATAATAGAAAGAAGCAAATCTAAGTTGAACCTTTGAAAGGCAAAGCAAGAGATATAATTGAAGCTACAAAATGAAGTTGAACAAGAAGAGAGAAGTAAACATGTTATGAACATTGTTTCAATCAGATCATGGATGTGACGACTATAAAATCCGAAAGACTAGCAGTAGATTAACGCAGCATCTACATTCTAGCACTAGGAGGCACCTTTAATGTTAACAGTTACTTACATGGATGCAAATTAGGAATTATGTAGGAAACAAAAGTCCAATAACTAACTAAAAAGAAGTAGTAGGACTAGATAGCCGCGCAATTAGGTGGGTTATTTTGCTAGTTATATATAGCAAAGGCTTAGTTTCCTGATTGCATAACACCAAACAGCAGTCGTGAATCAGAGATATCACCCCACTTGTGAGGCCGCGAAGGGATTCTAGAGGCGATTTTTTTTTAAAAATATATATATATTTTTAAAATAGAATTACATAAATAAATACCCATTTAATAAAATTACAAAAAATAGGCTTCTATTGCCAATCCAAATGACGACAGGAGCCCTGTCACCAGCAAAACAGCGTCAAAGGTCCTTGTCGCCATTCCAAATAGCGGCAGAGACTTAAGTCACCATTTGAAATAGCGACAAGTTCCTATCACCAATTCAAATGGCGACACGAGCTGGTTTTTCTGTTTTTTTATTTTTGCAGAGAATGCATAGCTGGCCTTCAATTCTGTTGGCGTCAACGTACGTGTAATTTCTGTGGGGTCTACTCGTTTGTTTGGTCTACACGATGTGCGGTGTGTTGCGATGCTGAGTCCCACATAAGGTTAGTCACACGCGCACCAACAACAAATGAGATCGAAAATCAACACAAGCATAATGTTAGTCGTACAAAAATTAATATTTATATAATATGGGTCGTACATCTACTCATGGGCCCTCTTCGGGCATACTCCACGGGTGGCCCCTCCCCTCGTGCGGTGGTCTCGCGGCTTGTGTGAGTACGTCAAGGGGTCCGACACTTGAACTACCCTAGAGGGGCGACCAATCTCCATAGGTGTGACCAACCCCGGCTGTGTCGGCTGGGACGGTGGAGGCACATCAAGGAGCTATGAAGCCCCCAATGGAGACCTAGCTGGGACCGCCCTCTGGTTGTGAAGGCGCACCGTCATCAGGAAGAAATAGGACCTCGTTGACGCCGTAGTCCGAGTGTTGTATCCCCTACTGCGCGGCTCGATATCCCTCCTCCCAATCGTGATGATGCCCTGTTAAATAGTAAGATATGCATTTAAATGTAATGCAAATGAAAATTGGAAACACGACGAGGAAGCAGTAACTAACCTGGTTGTTGCATCAGAAGGGATGTCCCCCCATGTTGCAGCCCCACGTACACATGGAACTGAGGTCATGTTCCAACAAATTGGTGTTAGTAGCCAAATCAGTTAGAAATCAACAAGCACAGGTGAGTGGTGAGTTGTAGAGTTTTATCTGCGAACTCGGTAGGTGTACACCTGGCATGGCGCCACGACAACCCGCCCAGGATGTCTTGGTGTAGAGCTGTTGTCGTGCGCGTTGAGCCCGACGCACTATGGCTCACCCTCTGTCCACGTACTGTGTTGGCGCGTGTTGGTGCGTCTACCATGCCTCTCACTATCCGATAGGACGTGAGATCGACGACACGCCTCTCGTAGTCCATGAGCCGGACCATGGTCTCTCTCAGCTCCTCTAGCGTCATGTCGAGGCGGTTCCCGATCTGACTATGAATAGACCTCGCCTCGGCGCGCACCTCCCATCGGAGATCGCTCTATCAGGCACGGAGATCTAGTTAGAACGCAATAACATGACAAGTAAAGAAATACTATAGAGCGCTCACTACGTATCGTGCGGTGGTACACAGAGTACGGCCATGGGTCATCCACGAACCGGATGCAACACACTCTCATCCGAGTGTTGTACCAATCGATGTAGTCATAGTACATTCGGTGGTTGTACAAGGCAACCTCCTGGACCACGTCGTCCAATGCATGTACCCACTGCTGCACCCGCGGCTCCTTGCAAACTGCCCAACGTGTGGTACCTAGGACACCCTTCCTAGTGTGCCTTGAGAGAGCAACATGACAAAAATGTAACATCCCAAACAATGGTGTGTGTTTCAAATGTAATAAAATGAGGATAAATTAAAACTTTTGATGCCTCATGATGTCATTTGAAATTTCCTGGAAATTTTTCCCTTGGGTTTCCTATTTTCTAAGATCGATGTTTCTATTGACGGAAGTTGTTGTCCTTAAAAACTCCATGATCAAATCTTGTGATAATCCTCTGGAAATATTTTTCCTTGCTTCTAGATCATCGTAGGAGCCTCTCTGAAAAAATTCATAAATTTTAGATTTTATTTGCTATTCCAAAAGAGGTAGTCAAACCAGTTTCAATTCTGGTCAAACCCCTAGGGCAGAAGCTTGTGAATTTTCTAGAAATAAATTCAGTGCATAAAAATTTCTAGAAAAGTTACACAAGGTTTTTCTCTAATCCGGAAAGCTTCCATAAAAATTTCGGAATTTTTGGAGCTGGGGAGCTATCTCTAAAAATTATCTAACCATCTCAGCCTCAATTCCAAAAACCAGAAATCACTATTCATCGGCTCGGACCAGACCCCGACTCGGGTCCGATTGCTTTCACCGGACTCAGCCAAACCCACTAACGCGCCTCGCATGCAGTCGTCCGATGGAAAATCAGCGGCTCTGGTTGCATACCGTTTCGGCCTGGGTTAAAAGTCCTCGCGCATCTTTGATCGTTGGATCTCGATCCAACGGTCCGCCTCGATCCCTTCCGCGCGATCTCGCGCTCGCAGCTGTGTCGCTGACGCCGCGGCCCCACTTGTCATCTCCTTCGTCCACCTCTGTTGCGTCGCACAGAACCCGGGCGCCACGCGCCCGCGCCGCTCTGCCACGCCTCCGTCCCCGCCAGGTCACACCGTGAGCCACCACCCTTTTCCACCTATCCGGGAGCGTCCCCGCTTAACGCCGCCTCTTCCTCCGTTCCCTTCCCCGCTCAAAACCCCCTCTCCCCCCTCCAATTTGCTCAGTTTCCCTCTCGGTGGCCGAGGGAAAGGAGGCAAGCTCTTCACCTCCTCTTCAGTAAGCACCCCGCCTCGGCACGTTTCCTCTTCTCCATTCGACACCATATCCATTTTTTCTAACCACGGCTCATGTTGTGGCTTGAAGCTCCTGAACCACCACCGACGCTCTCGACGAACCCAGAGCGTGCACCGAAGGTCTTTGTCATGCCACTTTCACCTCGGTGAGCTCCTTTCCATTTCTTTGTGCGTCACTTCTTATGCTAGGCTATAAGGAGTAAAACCCCTCATCTAATTGCCCAAATGGTTCAACAGGATTGTTGGAATTGGAAGTTTTTCGTTTTCGGCCGAGGAACACTATTCCTCTTATTCCACTCCGGCCGGTAAGGCATTACCCGATTCCCTTTGTTTACACCATCTAAGCACCTTCCTTAGGCTTTTTCATCAGCCATTTGTCTCTCTCTTTGCACAGGCTGAGCTCTCCACGGAAGCACCTCTCCCACCACCGCTGTTGTTCGCCGACCGCCCGTCTTCGGCGAGCTCTTCCTCACCGCGTCATCTCGGTGAGCCCTTTATACCTCTGGGTCTCTCATGCGCGTGTTAGTTGGGTCAATGCACCATCGGGTTGTGATATGGCACGTAGCCCGTAGAGCCCCACCGCCTCATCACGTCGCGTCGCCGCTTCACATCGTCTCGGCCATCGCCGCCGGCACCGTCGTGTGCACAAGGGTGCCAGGAACCCGTTGCGATCACCCACACGCGCTACCATGGCCGGGGTCGACGGCGATTAGCCGGAGAAGAAATAGGGCCGGACGCTCCCGCGTGGCGCGCTCGGGCAGTTCCTGTAGCGGCGATTATTAGAGTTAATGGCAATGATTAGGGATTAATGATGTCTTAAAAGGTTAGATGAGACTATTGCAAGTGGGCCCTTGTATTCTAGTTAGGGATTGAGTAGTTGTGTAGTACGCCTTCTTTTTAGCAAAGCGTATTTCCTGTGCGCTTAAGGCCGAAACTTGTTTTTAGACTTGGAAGGCGTAGTTCTCGAAATGCGCTTTCGGTGTCATCTCCCTCGGGGCTGGGTCAAAGTTGACCAGGTCAAGCTTTGACCATGACCCCACTGGTCGGTGAGTAGGGCTAGGCTAGACTGAGTATAAAAAGTATTGTATGTTTATATAAAATCCGAAATGCTTTATTTGTGAACTGAAAATTGGTTAAACTTCAAAATTTCATAAGTAATTCATTTTAGCTCCAAAATTGATGATTCAAATTTTGTTAGTTTCATTTTTAAATGTACTTTAGTATAAAAATTGATTGAATCATTTTACTATTGTATAAAACACTTTTGGCAAAATTACTTTAGATTTAATAATATTGTTGAATTACAAATTGCTTTAACTTCAAAAATGCATAAGTATTTCTCTGTAACTCCAAATTGTGTAAACTCAAGTTTGTTAGAATCCTCTGTTAGTGTAGTTTATTGTAAAATAGGTTGTGAGTATGATACTATTACTGAAAATCTTATTTTACCTGTAACTTGTGTACTACTTTCGTAACTTTGAAAAATCATAGAAAATTCATCTTAGCTCCGAATGAGGTGAATCAAATTCCATTGTTCATCTCATGTGGTTCTCTGCCTAACATAAAAATTTCAAGTGCACCACTGCCCTGGAAATTTTCAACAAAATAATTAATTTCGATGAACAGTAACCGGTAGCAAGTTAATTGGATTTTCTGGAAAACTGACATTCAAACTGTCATAACTTTTGCATAGAACATCCAAATAAATTGATTCTTGTTGATAAATTCATCTAAAATCATGCTCTACCTTCTGTGAATTTTTCATGATTGTTGGATGAATTTGAATTTTTGGGTCTTTTCGGTTTTATTCGTTCTTATTGTGCTTTCGATTTCTTTCGCTAGGTTCCAACGAAATTATTGATTGCACGAGTGACCCTCTGCAGCAAGAAAGTTATCTCCAGCAAGGCAAGCAGTTTGATCATAAATGTCCTATTACTTTCAAGTCTAATACTTTGTTTACAAATTGTATGTATGCATGCTTTTGTGTCAAAGTAATTTTCCCGATTAGAGGTAGCTATTCCTATTGCATGGTTGCCCTTAAATTGTTATCCCCTGCCACAAAATATAAGTTATTAATATCGCTGGTGAATTAGAGCCCGGTGATTTAATTATGCTCTTTTATTGTCTTTTTGGCGTCATGCTTAGAAATGCTTAGTTACCGGTAGAATTGGGCGGTTATCGACTTAGTCGATAACTGTGATCACACAAAATTATTATTATCATTATGCTTAGCACTTTGTGCTTTGTTACTTTGTAAAGTCAAAAACTGAAAATGAAAATAAAATGTTTTGGACTTGGGCACAATGATTGATGGTGTGATCTTATGGTGTGACTGGAATGGTGCCCGGGTCAACAAGGACCGAACATCCTGGACACTAAGACAAGCGCATATTGCGTGCTAACCACATGAGAGGGATATGGGACCTCTCTTGACTTAGTACTTTGGCGTGTGTTAGCTCCGAGTTGTATGGTGGGCTATTGGGTGAGCAGTAGTGGAGATTATCCACTGCAAGGAGCATCGTCCTTTATAACGAGATGAGCATCTTTGATGACTCCGCATCAACGTATGGGGCTTCCTCCCATATTGGTGACTCGTAGTTAATACACAATATTGGAAATGTCTCGTAAGACTTAGCCTTGCCGTCATACCAAAGGAAGTGTGCTTAATCTAGTGGCAAAACAGGCGGTCTGACGTGTGGGTACATTGGTACACCCCTGCAGGGTTCAAACTATTTGAATAGCCTCATCCTAGGTTATGGACATGCTTGGTGAGGTCTCTACAAGAGTTAGACTACAACATTTAATTAAAACTTGATGTGGGTGGTATGAATGGGGAATTCATGCTATTGTTGTGGTGGCTATTGGGTTAGCCACTTCCAGGATGTTTTGTTATTATTGTTACTTATTTATCGCTGTTTTTGTCAAATAAAAACAGATTGTAAAATTTCTTTGAATCTATTACATTATTGCAAATGAAAACTTGCTTTATGCTGAAAATGAGTCTAGAGCCTCCTCCACTTAAATAAGCTTGCATGTAGCTATGTATAGGCCTGTTACTCTACACGTAAGTCTTGCGAGTATATTTTTGTACTCATTTGCTTTGCTTAATAAATTGTTGCAGAGGAGGAAGTTGAACCCCAAGGGTTCCACTTTTGCGAGATGTGCGGTGGTTTCGACGACTAGGTTGGTGGCCCGGTTGGTTGCCTTGTGGGTTGAAGGCACACTAATTGGCTTTTGTTTATCACCATCTTATGGCACCTTGCTTCCGCTATTATTTAAGACTCTTTAGTTGTATTTGGCCGGTCGGCCCCTTTTGTAATAACTCTATATTGTATGTCTTTCGAATTGCTTAGCTGTACTTCGGTTCTATGTGTTGAATGGAATTGATGCTTAATTTTTGTATGGGGTATGTGTACTGCAATTCTGGGAAGTACATATACACTGAGAGTCAAGATATTTGATTTGTAATGCTTGAATCATCTTGGTGGTTAAGTATTAAAAGTTAAATACCCCGGGTTCTCACAAAAGTTGGTATCAGAGCCATGCTGACCGTAGAAACCCCTAGCTTGGTCGTCTTTAGGATATTTTGAAAAATTTATCTTCAAAATATCAAATATTTGATGAAAACTTAAGTAAGTTCTCAGATTTTATTCCTTACCTATCTTAGATTGATCATCTCACCTTGTTCTTGTTTAAGTTTCGAAAAGTTATTTCCTCTCATCTTCTTTCAAAAGATAGTTGTTACCGTTTAAACTTGGTTTTGGGATTCAATGAGTGTTGTAAAATTGAAGTGTTGGCTGTCCTTTGATGAAGATTAGAAGCTTTTGAAGTTGGAGAACTCAGTTTGGAGCATGGATACAAGTTTTGGACAGCGAGCGCAAGTTGTGGACAGCAAGCACTTAGATCGTCGTTAAGGCTGAAAATGGGAGGATAATTCAACTAAAACTTGTGGGCTTTAAAAGGTTAAGATGTGATATTGGATGCCTAGTGTCTAACACACCCTAGATGGTTTTTACCATGATCCTTATATGCAATAAGACTTGAGTTGTGTTCTGAAATTTTCTTCTCAAACCGATTACTCGTTCATTCAATACGAGATAGTCGTACTGAGAAGTTGAATCTTGTGTCTTATGAGTTTTGTATTGGATCTTATTCTTCTTTGCAAGTGTTTGGAGTTTATTTCTTTGCTGGTTATATGATTGTAATTGGGTTAGGGTAATATCTCATTTCCCTAGTCGATAGCTTTCTATTGCTACCGTTTATCTCTAGTTTTCGGGTTTTGTTACTAACCCACTTCAATGAAATAGGATGGCTGGTAGAACTCGCAGCAGCCAGGGTCAGCCAGCTGGTCAGGATGAGGAGCGCCCGCCTCCTTCGACCATGGCTGAGGTTCTCGCTTAGATTGAGCGAAATCGCATGGATCAGACGAGGATCCTAGAGGCGATTGCACGGAATATGAATGTCGGGATGTTTCTATTGAGATTGGAGGAGTGGGATTTTTGGCAAATCTTATTCTCCTCAATTTAGCAAGTTTGGATGTGATACTTGGCATGGATTGGCTGTCCCAACACTTGGGGCAAATCGATTGTGCCAGAAAATTCATCTCCCTCACAAGTCCATCCGGCGAGCAAGTTGGAATTTCTCCGAAGCTACAAGAACCACATCTTTATGCACTTGAAGAAAAGTCAACTATGGAGATTCATGAAGTCCCTGTGGTATGTGACTTCACTGATGTGTTTCCCAAAGAATTGCCTGGGATGCCTCTAGTCAGATATATTGAATTCGTCATCGAGTTGCTGCCCAGTACCGCCCCGATTTCAAAGAGGCTGTATCGGATGCCTCCGAATGAACTGGAGGAGTTGAAGAAGCAACTTGGTGAGCTTCAAGAGAAGGGTTTCATCCACCCAAGCTCATCACCGTGGGGCTGTCCTACAATCTTTGTGAAGAAGAAAGACAAGACTCTGCGTTTGTGCGTTGATTACCGTCCGTTGAATGCTGTGACGGTGAAAAACAAGTACCCGTTGTCTCGGATTGACGACCTTTTCGATCAATTGACCAGTGCTCGGGTATTCTCCAAGATTGATCTAAGATTGGGCTACCATCAAGTCCGAATCAGGCCCGAAAGATATTCCGAAGACGGCTTTCTCTACTCGCTACGGATTGTACGAGTGTACAGTCATGTCTTTCGGCTTGACGAATGCTCCTGCTCTTTTCATGAATCTTATGAATATGGTATTCATGGAGTATTTGGGCAAGTTTGTGGTGGTCTTTATTGATGATATCCTCATCTACTTGAAGAATGATGAAGAGCATGCTGAGCAACTAAAGCTAGTGTTGGGAAAACTACGTGAACATCAACTTTATGCGAAGTTCAGCAAGTGCGGGTTTTGGTTAAAGGAAGTGGCATTCTTGGGCCATGTTCTTTCCGCGGAAGGCATAGCCGTGGATCCTAGCAAGGTTAGTGACGTGCTCTGTGAGAACCCGGGGTATTTAACTTGTAATACTTAACCATAAAGATGATTTAAGCATTACAAATCAAATATCACGACTCTCGGCGTATGTGTACTTCCCAGAATGCAGTACACATACCCCATACAAAAATTAAGCATCAACTCCATTCAATCACATAGAATCCAAAATACGACATAACAATCCAAAAGACATACCGTATAGAGTTATTACAAACGGGTCGACCGGCCAAATTCAACTAAGGAGATAACATAACAGCGGAAGCAAATGGCCATAAGATGGCGATAACAAAAGCCGATTAGTGTGCCATAACCCACAAGGCAACCAATCAAGCACGCCACCAACCTAGTCCTCGAAGCCGAAGCACAGCTCACAAAAGTGTAACCCTTGGGGTTGCACTTCCTCCTCTGCAACAATTTAATTTAAAGCATAGCAAATGAGTACAAAAATGTACTCGCAAGACTGACGTGTAGAATAACAGACCTATATAAATAGCTACATGCAAGCTTTATTTAAGTGGAGCAGGCTCTAGACACAATTTTAGCATAAAGCAAGTTTTCATTTGCAATAATGTAATACATTGAAAGCAATTTTACAATCTGAATTTATTTCATAAAAATAGTGATATACTAAACAATAATAGTAACAAGACATCCTGGAAGTGGCTAACCCAATAGCCACCACAACAATAGCATGAATTACCCATTCATACCACCCATCTCAAGTTTTAATTAAATGTTGTAGTCTAGTTCTCACAGGGCGTATCCAACCGTGTCCATAACCTAGGACGAGGCTATTCGAATAGTTTGAACCCTGCAGGGGTGTACCAATGTACCCACACGTCAGACCGCCTCTTATGCCACTAGATTTAGCACACTACCTTTGGTATGCCGGCAAGGCTAAGTCCTACAAGACCTTTCCAATATTGTGTATTAACCACGAGTCGCCCATATGGGAGGAAGCCCCATATGTTGACGAGGAGTCATCAAAGATGCTCATCGCCTTATAAAGGACGATGCTCCTTGCAGTGGATATCCTCCACCACTACTCACCCAAACACACACAAGTATCTTTTTCAACACAACGCACACCTCCACCATGCGACCCGGAGCTAACACACGCCAAAGTACTAAGTCAAGAGAGGTCCCATATCCCTCTCATGTGGTTAGCACGCAAATTGCTCGGAACGGTGGCGCAAGTAACTCAGTCCTTAATTGACTTGGGCACCATTCCATCACACCATAAGATCACACCAACAACCATTGCACCCAAGTCTCAAACCTTTCATTTTTATTTTCAGTTGTTGACTTTAGAAGATAACAAAGCATAAGGTGCTGAGCATAAAGATAGTAATAATTTTGTGTGAACAAGGTTACCGACTAAGTCGATAACCGCCCAATTCTACCGGTAGCTAAGCATTTCTAAGCATGACACCGAAAGACAATAAACGAGCATAATTAAATCGCCGGGCTCTAATTCACCAGCGACGTTAATAACTTATGTTTGTGGCAGGGGATAAAAATTTAAGGGCAACCATGCAATAGGAATAGCTACCTCTAATCGAGAAATTACTTTGACACAAAAGCATGCATACATACAGT
Organism: Phyllostachys edulis; assembly: GCA_036346405.1. Lineage (NCBI taxonomy): Eukaryota > Viridiplantae > Streptophyta > Magnoliopsida > Poales > Poaceae > Phyllostachys > Phyllostachys edulis. The sequence continues at coordinate 78,973,258 of CM070546.1, read as the reverse complement.
TGAAACAAAGTATTAGACTTGAAAATATTAGGACATTTATGATCAAACTGCTTGCCTCGCTGTGGTGGATTATCTTGCTGCAGAGGAGCACTCTCGCTTTCAATATTATCGTTAGAACCTAGCGAAAGAAATCCAATATCCCAATAAGAACGAATAAAACCAAAAAGACGCAAAAATCCAAATTCATCCAAAAAATATGAAAAATTTACAGAAGGTAGAGTATGAATTTAGATGAATTTATCAACAAGAATAAACTCATTTGGATGTTCTATGCAAAAGTTATAACAGTTTGAATGCCAGTTTTCAGAAAAAATCCAGTTTTAATTGTAACCGGTTACTGTTCATCTAAATGAATTATTTTGGTGAAAATTTCCAGAACAGTGGTGCACTTGAAATTTTTATGGCATGCAGGGCTCCCCATGAGATGAACAATGGAATTTGATTCACCTCATTTGGAGCTAAGATGATTTTTCTATGATTTTTCAAAGTTGTGAAAGTAGTACTTAAGTTACATACAAAATGAGATTTTCAGTAACAGTATCATGTTCATAATCTATTTTACAATAAACTACAGTAACATAGTATTCTAACAAAATTGAGTTTACTCTTTTTGGATTTACAGAGAAATACTTATGCATTTTCAAAGTTAGGGCAATTTTTAGTACAACAGTAATATTAAACCTAAAGTAATTTTTACCAAAAATGTTTTCTGTAGCAGTAACATGATTATAACCATTTTTATAATAAAGTACATTTAAAAATGAAACTAACAAAATTTGAATCATCAATTTTGGAGCTAAAAGGAATTACTTATGCAATTTTAAAGTTTAATTAATTTTCAGTTCACAAATAAAGCATTTCAGAATTTATATAAACATGCTATACTTTTAATACCCAGCCAAACCTAGCTCTACTCACTGACTAGTGGGGTCCCGAACAGTGCTATTTACTATTTTCCAAATGAATTTTCTAATCGGCGTGACATGTGGGGTCCACATGTCATACACTGGTCCACGGAACAGTGCGTGTACCCTTGGTCCACGGCCGGTCCATGGGTTCACTACTGTGCACTAAGTTCCCGGGCCCACTTGTCAACCACCGAACTGAACTGGTAAAACACCACGTTTTACTGCGCCCGGCCCCACATGTAAGCGGAACATTAACCAGATCTACACAGTAATCCGTGCAAAGACAATCATTAACCCCTAATGATTTGCTACAGTGGTGCTCGGAACGCGCCACGCTGTGCCACTGCGGCCGCGAGTTTCCTCGCCGGCCCGCCGGCGCTACGCACCATGGCGGCGCGAGTGGGTGGTCAAAACGGGATGCCCGCGACCTTGCGCACCCGATGGTACCGACGGCGAGGCTGGAGGTGGCCCGACGCGGCGGCACGACGGTGAAGAGCGGTGGAACTACTACGGCGACGGTGCAAGACACAACCCGATGGCTAAAAGACCTAACTAGCACACACACAAGCTAAAGGGGGGGGGGTCCAGGGACTCACCACGACGACCCGGGGGTGGAGGAGTTGCCGAAGTCGAGCCGGCAACGAGATCCCGAGGCGGCGGTGGCACCTCACCGAGGAGAGCTCCACCTGAGGACAGAGAGCAGGAATGGGTGATGGAGAACACATCCAAGGTGCCTCTAGACGGTGCACGAGCGAGGAATAGAAGGATGGCTCACCGAGCCGTCGCCGGAGAAGAAAAGGGTGCTCACGGCCGAGAATGGGGAAAAATGAAATTCCGAGAGCTCCTGTGGACGAACAACAAAATTGGTTGAGGGGTTCTCCTTCTAAGACCAAAAGGCGCATGGTGACGCACTTGAGGGAGGGGGAGACTCACCGGGAGCACCAATGGCACGGAGGAGTCCGACGGGGCACGCACCAGAGACCAGGAAGACCACCTCGGAGTCCCGAGCGCTATACACGAAAACACGAGCCCAGGTCAGCGGAAATGGAGACGGCGACGAAGGAGAAAGGGAGAGCACGGACGTGGGGGAGCTTACCGGGACTGGAGAGGGAGCTACGCTTCCTTCTCTCCCTCTGCCGGAAAGAGAAGTGAGCGAAAAAGGGGAATGGGGAGGGGTATTATCCCCGGCCAAGGACGGAGAAGGGAACGGCGTGAGAGGGCGACGCTCCCGGATTGGTCGGCGTGGGCGATGCGTCACGGCGCTGACGGAGACACGCAGAGTGGCGCGGCAACGTGGCGCCCAGGCTCTACCCTCTCGCCAGCGCGAGGTAGGGGACGGACCTGACAGGAGGGGCCCACGGCGCAGCGACACCAACGCGACCGTGAGCTCCGGCGGAACGAAAACGAGACGGGCCGTTGGATCTAGATCCAACGGCCGACAACGTGCGCGAAGTTTTTTTTAAAACGGGGCGAAGGGGTACGCAATCGCGGTCGTTGATGCGCGATCGGACGGCTCAGATCGAGGGCGACTTTGGGTGGTCCGAACGGCCCACGCGATCCTAGCCGCCCATTCCAGATCCAACGGTTGCATGCCACTGTGCATTTAAATGACTCGGTCGAGTCAAGTCGGCTTGGGCTGGACCTGAGCCTGGTTCGAGTCAGAGGAATAGTGATCTTGTTTTTGATTTAATAAGCTGAGAAGATAGGGAATTTTTAGAGATAGCTCCAGAACTCCAAAAATTATGAAATTTTTATGGGAGCTTTCTGGATCAGACTAAAACCTTGTGTAATTTTTCCAGGAGTTATTATGCACTGCATTATTCTCCAGAAAATTCACAAGCTGCTGGGCTAGGGGTTTGACCAGAATTCAAACAGGTTTGACTAGCCCATTTGAAATAGCAAACAAAATCTAAAAATTATGAGATTTTGCAGAGAGGGTACTAGGATAATCAAGATGACAGGAAAAATATTTCCAGGGGATGATCATGACATTTGATCATGGATTTTTAAAGATTGACTATTTCCATTAATAGAAACTTTGTTCTTTGGAAATAGGAATTACTAGGGGAAAATTCTAGAAGATTTCAAATGATATCATGAGGCATCCAAAAGTTTTAATTCATCCTCATTTTATTACATTTGAAATACACATCATTAGTTTGGGATGTTACAAAACCACCCCCCCCCCTTATAAAAGATCTCGACCCGAGATCTGGGTAGGTCGGAAACTGGATAGGAAGGTGCTAACAGATCACACAACATCTGCTGTCTTGATTTCCTTTAAAGATAGTGCTGGGATATCCTAAACAAGGTTACAAAGAGTGGTTACAACTTTTTTTTCTTTCCATTGCTTTGCTTAAGCTTTCCTTTCTTGATTCGAAGGCACATCAAGCAGAAAGAAAAAGATCTAGATAATCCTTTCGCATACGGTCTTCACGCTCCCAAGTGGCTTCATCCTCGGAATGATTCGTCCACTGGACCTTAAGGAATTTGATGACACGATTCCTTGTTCTACGCTCAGTTTCATCAAGGATGCGAAGAGGACGCTCTTTGTAAGTCAAGTCTTCTTGTACATCAAGACTCTCCAATGGAGCTTCCTCGGTTGGAACACGAAGGCACTTCTTCAATTGCGACACGTGAAAAACATCGTGCACACCCTCAAGTGCAGCGGGCAATTCCAACTTGTAGGCAACCGCTCCAATCTTCTCAATAACGCAATAAGGTCCAACATATCGAGGAGCTAGCTTGCCTTTGACGCCAAACCGTTGATGACCTTTCAGTGGAGAAACTTTGAGATAAACAAAGTCATTCGGCTCGAAGCTCAACTCATGGCGACGACGATCCGCATAGCTCTTTTGCCTTGATTGAGCCGTGTGCAATCGATCTCGAATCAACCGAACTTGACTTTCGGCCTCATTGATCGAGTCCGGGCCGAAGAATGGTCTCTCACCGGTTTCTGACCAATTCAATGGAGTTCTACATTTCCTCCCATATAGTGCCTCAAATGGTGCCATGCCAAGGCTAACCTGAAAGCTGTTGTTATAAGAGAATTCTGCGAACGGCAAGCACTTCTCCCAATTCTTCCCATAGGAGAGAACACAAGCATGGAGCATGTCTTCCAATACTTGATTGATTCTTTCAGTTTGGCTATCAATTTGAGGATGATATGCTGTGCTGAAAGAAAGATGAGTTCCCATAGCTTTTTGCAAACTATGCCAAAACCGGGAGGTAAAGAGTGATCCACGGTCTGAAACAATCGTCTTGGGCACACCATGCAAACTCACAATGCGGGATATGTAGAGGTCCGCCAAGGTACCTACACAAATCTTAGCCCGCACTAGCAGAAAATGAGCTACTTTTGTCAACCGATCAATGATAACCCATATGGCATCTTTCCCTTTTGAGGTACGGGGTAGACCGGTAATAAAATCCATGCCGATAGAATCCCACTTCCATTCAGGTACAGACAAAGGTTGTAGCAAACCCGCTGGTCGTTGATGCTCGGCCTTCACACGACGGCACATGTCGCACTCGGCAACAAACTTGGCAATTTCCCGCTTCATGCGGGTCCACCAGAACTTCTGACGGAGATCTTGGTACATCTTGGTGGCCCCGGGATGAATGGACAAAAGAGAATCACGGGCCTCGCAGAGGATGACATTCCGCAATTCCATGACCTTCGGAACAACAAGACGTTTTCTGAACCAAACGACGCCATTGTCATCTTCAGAAAAGCACTTAGCTGCCCCATTCTTGATATTTTGTTTAATCTGACCCATACCAGCATCTGTTTGCTATGCAGCCTTAATCTGATCTTCTAAGGTTGGTTTCACAAACAAAGCAGCGAGAAAATCATGCTCAACCACCTCCAAGTTGAGCCGCTGAAATTCTTCATGAAGGGCGGGCTGCTGTTCCTTGATCATCAAGGTATTGCAATAAACCTTGCGACTGAGAGCATCGGCCACAACATTAGCTTTGCCCGGATGGTATTGGATACCCATATCATAATCCTTGATCAATTCCAACCACCTCCTTTGCCTAAGGTTCAGATCCGGTTGGGTGAACAAGTACTTCAAACTCTTGTGATCCGAATACACATCGCGACGATTACCGATGAGGTAATGTCGCCAAATCTTCAGTGCATGAACCACCGCAGCTAACTCCAAGTCATGGGTTGGATAATTGAGTTCATGTGGCCTCAATTGCCGTGATGCAAAAGCCACGACCTTGCCCTCTTGCATAAGAACACATCCGAGTCCCTGACGAGAAGCATCGCAATAAATATCGAAGCTTCGGTGGACGTCGGGAAGAACAAGAACTGGAGCTGTGGTCAATCTCTTCTTGAGCTCTTGAAAACTCTTCTCACAATCAGCGGACCACACAAATTTCTTGTCTTTCTTGAGCAATTCTGTCATTGGCTTCGCAATCTTGGAGAAGTTCTGAATAAATCGACGATAATATCCCGCTAAACCGAGAAAACTCCTCACGTCAGTCACTGACTTGGGCTGACCCCATGAGAGCACATCACTGACTTTACTAGGATCAACAGCGATGCCTTTCGCTAAAAGAATATGGCCCAAGAATGCCACTTCATTCAACCAAAACTCGCACTTGCTGAACTTCGCATAGAGTTGATGTTCGTGAAGTTTTCCCAACACTAGCTTCAAATGTTCAGCATGCTCTTCATCATTCTTCGAGTATACGAGAATATCATCAGTGAAGACTACCACAAACTTGTCCAAATACTCCATGAATACCATATTCATAAGATTCATGAAAAGAGCAAGAGCATTTGTCAAGCCGAAAGACATGACTGTATACTCGTACAACTCGTAGCGAGTAGAGAAAGCCGTCTTCGGAATATCTTCAGACTAGATTCGGACTTGATGGTAGCCCAATCTCAAATCAATCTTGGAAAATACCCGAGCGCTGGTCAATTGATCAAAAAGGTCGTCAATCCGAGGCAACGGGTACTTGTTCTTCACCGTCACTACATTTAGCGGACGGTAATCAACACACATCCACAGAGTCTTGTCTTTCTTCTTTACAAAGATTACAGGACAGCCCCACGGTGATGAGCTTGGGCGAATAAAACCCTTCTCTTGAAGCTCACCAAGTTGCTTCTTCAACTCCTCCAATTCATTTGGAGGCATCCGATACGGCCTTTTAGAAATCGGGGCGGTACCAGGCAGCAACTCAATGACAAATTCAATGTCTCGAACAGGAGGCATCCCTGGCAATTCTTCAGGAAAAACATCCACAAAGTTACACACCACAGGGACTTCATGAATCTCCAAAGTTGGCTTTGCTTCAAGTGCATAGAGATGTGGCTCTTGCAGCTTCGGAGAAATACCGACTTGCTTGCCGGATGAACTTGTGAGGGTGATGAATTTTCTGGCGCAATCAATTTGCCCCAAGTGTTGGGATAGCCAATCCATGCCAAGAATTACATCTAAATTTGCTGAATCAATGAGGATGAGGTTTGCCAAAAATCCCACTCCTCCGATCTCAATAGGGACATGCCGACATTCATATTCAGCTCTCATTACCGACCCCGGAGAATGAACAATCAAAGGCACATGCATAATTACAATAGGAAGATCACTAAGTGCAGCAAAGGACTTTGATATAAAAGAATGCGAAGTTCCAGAATCAAATAAAACTGTAGCTGGGTGAGAGTTGACAAGAAGCGTACCCAACACGACGTCGGGTGCCTCCTGAGCCTCCTCGGCCGAGATGTGGTTGACTCGACCGCTGCCCACATTCTGGGCCTTCTGATGAACCTTCTGATCATGGCCATTCCCATGCCCGCATCCTCCATTAGGACGAGGGGCCGCTCCAGCCTTCTTCGGGCAATGATTAGCATAATGCCCCTTGTTGTTGCCGAAGAAGCAGGTGACATCAGCAGCTGGGTTGCGGGGGCCTCCTTGCTGGCCCGCAGGTGCACGTGACTGGGACACAGCCTGCGGTGGGCATGGTACAAACACCGGTGCCCTTAGTGGTGCTGAAGTATGAGAGTGATGCACCGGGGCTTGCCCGCCATAAGATCGAGGAGCATAGGCCTTTGTAGATTTTGTGGGCCTCCCACTTGCGCTTGCGAGAATCACCAAGCGCCCTCGCCTTATGCTCAGCAACAATGGCCTTGTCAACTAGTGACTGAAAGTCGGGGAAGTCAACAATAGACAGCTTGTCCTGAAGCTCCTTAGACAAGCTATCCATAAACTTCTCCTGCTTCGCCTCATCTGTGGGCACCTCCTCAAGAGCATACAGGGAAAGGTGGTTGAAGTCGTGGAGGTACTCGGTCACAGATCTGCGCCCCTGCTTGAGCGCAGAGAACTCCTTCTTCTTTATCTTCATCACTCCAGCGGGAACATGAGCCCGCCGGAAAGCAGTGCGAAACTCAGCCCAAGTAACAACCCGGCCCTCGGGCTGCATGGCGAGGAAGTTCTCCCACCATGAGAGAGCTGCCCCCTCCAACTGATCGGAGGCAAAGAGCGCCTTCTCGTGCTCCTGGCACTGGGCAACATCGAGCTTTCGCTCAACAAGACGTAGCCAATCATCCGTGTCAAGCGGATCCTCAGACCACGAGAAGGTAGGTGGCTGTGTGCGAAGGAACTCTGAGAGTCCCCCCCCCCCCGCTGATGGTGGCCACCTCCTCCTCCTCCTGATCCGGAGGCACCGGATAAGTGGGAGGTGTTCCGGGCGATCGCCTCCAGGACCCTCGTCTGATCCATGCGATTCCACTCGATCTGAGCGAGAACCTCAGTCATGGTCAGAGGAGGTGGAATGTAACAGCCCAAAGTTCTGTTACCAAAATAAAATTAAATAAAGTTATTAATTTATTGGATTTTCTGAAATTGGAAAGAGTTTATTTGCTTTATTTAAAATTTTAAAGATTTAAAAGTCAAAAATAAAATTTATTAAAGCTTTTGAAGTTTTATTTGAGTTTGAGTTGAAAAATAAAAATTAAATTAAATTATAGAATGTTCGAAATTTTAAAAGCTTTCCTAATTATTTTAAAGCCAAAATAATTTATTTGCAAAATTATAAGCCAACTTTAAGTTGGAAATAATTTTATCAAGTCCAAAATAACTTTGGCAATTTTGTGAATTTTACAGAATTTTTGGACTTATTTTGCTATTTTCTAAATTCAAAATGAATTAATCGGATTACTTTAAAAGAAAAAGCAATTGAAAATTCGTGAATAGTGTTTGGGCGATTTTGCCCTAGGCCCATCTCCCGCCTCCCACGGCCCGATCCCTCCTCCACTCGCGATCGTCGGATGAGGATCCGACGGCCATCACCACCAGCGCCTCCCTTTCTCCTCGCTCTCGCTGCAGTGGACCCGCCGCGTCTCTCTTCTCCTCCCACCTTTCTTCCTCATGGAGCCAAGCCAAGCCGCCGCCATGGCCGTTTCACGGAGCTCACCTCACCGCATTTCTCCCTCTCTTTATCGCATTTATGCGCATTCATCTCTTTACATCGCCGCCTCATCTCCACCATTACCTCCTCATTTACACCCACGATCGCCGGATTTCTTAACGCGCCGCCATTAACGCCAAGAAGATCTCCTCCCCGACCCTCCGCCCCTATAAATGGAGCAGCGGGTGCGCCTCGTTCTACTCGTCCTTTCCCCTCACCTACACCTCCTCTCCCCTCTCAATCGGCGAGAATTAAAATTTCTTGTGCCGCCATGGAGCTTTCTTCCCGATTCGGTGCCGTCCGAGCCGCCTCGTCGCCGCCAACCCTGCTCCCAAGATCGCCACGACGACGCCATCTCGTCGCATCCTCCCGGCCGAGCTCCACCGAACGCCACCGCCACATCGCCAACCGCTCCGCCGCCTTCGCCTCATTGCGAGCCCTTCGTGCCATAGCCCCACCGAGGTGAGCACTAGACTCCCATCGCCTCCTCCTCGCATGGTACCACCAGACTGCCGCCGTGCCTCTAGTCGCCGGCAGCCATTGGGAACCGAGCACCACCACCACGGCGCCCGCCCGCCACCACCACACCACCTCACCTCCACCTCAACCCCAACTCACAGGTCACTTCGTGGCTAAGCCACGTAACCTCAGACGCCATCAAGACACCCAGGTCTGCGTGCTCCATGGACCGGGTCCATGTGAGCCTAGCCTATGACGATGGGACCCGCTTCCTTTATCATGCAATAATTGTTTTTCTTTAGAAAAATAATTCGAAATTTGTTTAAAATAACAGATTTAGGATTAAAATTTGTAAAAATCATATCTTTTGATTCATAACTCCAAATTTAGTGAATCAAATTTCTAAAACTTATAAAATTGTGATTCAGCTAAATAAAATATAAACACATGTTTTAGAGTAAGTTTAAATTGCCTATTTAAATTTCAAAATAATTTAAACTATAATTTTAGGTTGTAAATTGGTAAATTCATATCTTTTACATCTTAGCTCCAAATTAGATGATTTAAATTACTAAAATCTTAGAAAATTATTGTCTAACTAAATAAAATATAATTATTCCATTTGGAGTTCAGTTTAGTTTTGTTCTAGAATTTAGAATTCATTTAAATTTCAAATTTAGGTTAAAATTAATAAAATCCATATCATTTGAATCTCAACTCCAATTTTAATAAGTCAAATTTATAAAATCTTACAAAATTATGTTTTAGTTAAAGAAAATATAAATAACTAGTTTAGAGTTAATTTAAATTGTCTTTTTGAAATCAAAATAGTTTAAATTGCTCAATTAAGATTTAAACTTGTAAAATATATATATCCTTTGATTCCTAACTCCAAATTAAGTGTTCCAAATTTCTAAATTCATATAAATTGAAGATCTAGCTAACTAAACCAAAATTATTTAAATTGTGCTTCATTTGAATCTTGTTTGTATTTAGAAATTCATTTAAAATTTATATTTAGGATTAAAACTTGTAAAATTCATATCTTTTAAATCCCAACTCCAATTTGAGTGTTTCAAATTTCTAAAATTTTATAAAACTATTACCTAACTAAATAAAATAGAATTATTTAGTTTTGGAGTTAATTTGGAATTGCCTTTTTGTTTTGTTATTTGAATTTCGTTTGAATTTGGATCGTTTTCGCGTATAGATTTCGACGACTTCGGAGAATCAGTTTTCAACATAGTTGGAGACCATATAAGAGGTTTGATTTTGATCAGATGGTCATTGTGGTTGTACACACAAGCAACCTGGAGAGAGTGTTTGTGAGTACTAGGTGACCTGTTAAGGAAAACAACATCACCAAGCAAGGCAAGTTACATTCTTGATCATATTACACCCAATATTTAAAATTATTTATATTCTGTTTTAAATTATTATTGCATGCTTATTTATATTCAGTAATTTAAATTCCTGTTTTAAATTCATAGATACACCTAAATTCCTTTGTATGGCCAAAGTTGATGATTGAATCAAATACATTGTCACCATAGACAAAACCTGGTTGATACATTAGTATGAACTAGGATCATTTGAAAATGTTATGCCAAGACATGCTTAGACCAAAATGTTTCATTTGGGGAATTTAGCCAATGATTCAAATCTTGTTTAAAATTAAGCTATGGTATTGTTTTACCATGGACTCTTGGAAATGATCTTGAAAACAAAATAAAATAAAATGATGGTTTGTACTTGGGCGAAATGGTTGTCTGGATGGTGCATGTCAATGCACGGGCTCGATCTCGGTTAGGGTTGAGACCCATGGGTTTTACGGAAGGTCGCCCAAGTCAGTTGAGGACCGGTCTCTGAGCGTATTTTTGCTATGCCTATAATGGGCTATGCCATATCGTGCAACCACATGTCCTGAGTATGGGTAGGGGACCTGGCTGACTAATTTGCAAAGTGCCATCGCGGTCGATCCCATGGATTGTGTGGGTCCATCTCGGATGGTCGGTCGTGTTATGACCTTGTTAGTCCCATCGGCGTAAGAGGGGCCCCTACAAACTCTGCGATTTCTATCCAAGGAGGGATGCGAAACCTTAACGGGGGTGGACTGCGGTGGGATGGCGCATTGTAAAGGCCTTGTCATGAACTCTAGACTTCTTACCTTCGGCAGTGAGAGGTGGCATTGACGGATGCCGAACAAACTAGAGAAATCATGTCATGTGGGTAAAGTGTACAACCTCTGCAGAGTGTAAAACTATTCAATAGCCGTGTCCACGGTCATGGACATGCTAGCAAAAGCCACTCAAAGTTAGAATTTGGTTTTGATTTGAAAAGACTTTGTCAAATGGTTTATCCTATTGGGATTTGGGGCGGTTAGCCATTGTGATAGGAGGGTATCCTTCACCATTCATGTGTGAATGTTATCTGACTATAAAATTGATTTATGAAATAAATTTTAGTTAAAGATTAACTGCTTTGGAACTTAGTACAAGTATTCAAAGAAAATGCTGCTTTATGCAAAAAGAACCATATTAAGCCATCCTTTGTTACATCCATGTATGCATGTCATTACATTACTTGACGGGTGTAACTTAAGTAGTACTGTAGTAGTGCTCAAGCTTGCTTTATTGCAAACAATTTCAGAGGAGAAGGACTTCGCCATCGGCGTGGATCTCGACGACTAGGCCGCTTCCCACCGATTGCTCGTGGCAAATCACCGACTCACAGATCTTCGTCTTCCATTGTGTTTATTTTATTGTTGGCCCGTAAGCCTCCTTTGTAATCAACTCTGTTGTTATTTATTAATAAAGTTGTGATATGATTTTGTTACCATATTTGTTTCTTGTGTGGACTAGCTACCGATCATGGGACTAGTTCGAAAATGCACAGAGGATTTGGGAGTGTTAATCCCGGTCCGACAAAGTGGTATCGAGCCATATCGATCAGAGGTCGTGACCTAGTTAGAATGACCGTTAGTTGAAACACTTCAAAACTTATTTTATATATAACAAGAAAAAGAAATTATTCTCTCCTTATCTTGGTCATCTATCTTCTTTCTTACCTAATTTTCTCTTCACCATTTTGAAATGTTAAATGGATCCTCTTGCCTTATCAATTTATATAGTTGGACAACGCGTTCTTAACCCTTACGTTGAATACTGCAAGACACGAAGCTTTCAAGAGGGCATCGTCATCAAGGATCATCGAAGACCGTGAATCGAAGATCGCTTTTGTCACCAAACCATATAGTCTCGGTTGCCAAGACTCATTACTGTATTGAGTTGTTTCACCAGATTTCAATTTTCAATCGATAGAACGTTGTTTAAAGCTAATAAGTTTTTCTTGAAGCTTTTGAGTTGGTTCTTTCGTTGGAGTATTGTTACGCTCTATCCCCTTAGATCTTCTTATTTGTCTCTTCCCTATCCTTTGTCCCTTTCCTAAATCTTTGGAATAACCCTCGATGGTGAACACTGTCGCTCAGAAGTGGAACCAACCAAAACAACAATGTCCTGGAAATGCCAATAACGGCCAACCAAAGTCCGACAACAGAAACCCTCCGAATTTGAACCGGTTTCTCATTACCCAGACTCGGTGATCAAAGAAATAATGCAAATAATGGATGTCAACAATGTCTCTCGGCTACTACAATTTGAAGAATTCAAGAGCAACTCAGTGAGAGTTATCCAAAGATAAGTCACCGAAGGTTCTCGCCATGAAGGAGCAAGCCAACCTCATCCTGTAAGATGCCACCTCTGGAAGTATATTTTCGTTTCATTTGTGGTGGGCAAGGACACATTGCATACACATGTCCCCGTAAAGGAAAGCCGAACAAGAAATTACCGGTGTTGATCGGTCTCATCGGACACCGTTTGACAAGTGTCCCGAAAAAGGGCAATCCAAAGATCGAGTTTGCTATTCTTTGTGGCAAAGAAGGACACTTTATCAAACAATGCCCTTACAAACATTCTTGGCACCACAAGCAACCTCAAAGATCGAGTACGGATCAGAAGAATTTCAAACGACCCATCAAGTAGCAAGGATATCTCAGCCCAGCATAAGAAGCCAGGTGAACCAAGTTAGTACAGAAGAAGCTCAAGTATTAGATAAACAAAATTCCAGCCAAGTCAAACACAAGACGGACAATCGTCACAAAAGGAAGTTAGAAGATCAAGAGCAGAATGTTGCAAGAAACTCCAAGGCTCGTGTGATTCAACCCCAACTCAACCAAGCACCAACGACGACCGCACTTAAGACTCCAGGATCAGTACCACGTCCACCGATGCAGACGTTCCGCAACATCAATGGTGGCCAATTTCAGCAGAACAAAACATCAAGGGCAGGAATACAATGCTTCGCTTGTCAGGATATAGGACATTATGCCAATCAATGCCCAAAAAGGTGTTTAGCACTCACCTCAGACAGCATTCCAGAAGCTACGCTAATCGCAACAATAACACCAGAAGCAGGAGGTGAAAACATCAGAAGATACATGTCCCAGTTGCAGAAATACATAAGTTTAGGCCTGCCAATGCCTCAGGAAACCACCATGAACCACCGTCAGCTTCAACCGACACTGCAATAAACAACTAGGACAATTTGGAGTCTTCCAAAACATCTGAAGATAGCCAACCACCAAAGGATTCATCCTACGTTGCAGACATCACGTGTTTCCACTGCCATGAGATAGGACATTATGCTAATAAATGTCCGAAGAAGCAAGCGAGTAACAAATCCAGTTAGCACTAAAGTACCAAAAGTCAACACTATGCAAACAAATAGGAAGTCGCAAAATTCTGGAAAAGGACGTCTGTACAACATCACAGCTCAAGCCTTGTCCGATGAAGAGCAGAATGCAGACGAAGACAACTCCACATGAAAACCTTGTATCCCTAGCTTTCTTTCTAGCCACTCGAATCTAGGGTCGAGATTCCTTTTATGGGTAGTTTGTAACACCCAAAGTTACATTACCAAAATAAAATTAAATAAAGTTATTAATTTATTGGATTTTCTAAATTGGAAAGAGTTTATTTGCTTTATTTAAAATTTTAAAGATTTAAAAGTCAAAAATAAAATTTATTAAAGCTTTTGAAGTTTTATTTGAGTTTGAGTTGAAAAATAAAAATTAAATTAAATTATAGAATGTTCGAAATTTTAAAAGCTTTCCCTAATTATTTTAAAGCCAAAATAATTTATTTGCAAAATTATAAGCCAACTTTAAGTTGGAAATAATTTTATCAAGTCCAAAATAACTTTGGCAATTTTTGTGAATTTTTACAGAATTTTTGGACTTATTTTGCTATTTTCTAAATTCAAAATGAATTAATCGGATTACTTTAAAAGAAAAAGCAATTGAAAATTCGTGAATAGTGTTTGGGCGATTTTGCCCTAGGCCCATCTCCTGCCTCCCCACGGCCCGATCCTCCTCCACTCGCGACCGTCGGATGAGGATCCGACAGCCATCACCACCAGCGCCTCCCTTTCTCCTCGCTCTCGCCGCAGTGGACCCGCCATGTCTGTTCTCTCCTCCCACCTTTCTTCCTCATGAGCCAAGCCAAGCCCGCCATGGCCGTTTCACGGAGCTCACCTCACCGCATTTCCTTCCCTCTCTTTATGCGCATTTATGCGCATTCATCTCTCTTTACATCGCCGCCTCATCTCCACCCGTTACCTCCTCATTTACACCCACGATCGCCGGATTTCTTAACGCGGCCGCCATTAACGCCGCGCAAGATCTCCTCGCCCCGACCCCCTCCGGCCCCTATAAATGGAGCAGCGGGTGCGCCTCGTTCTACTCGTCCTTTCCCCCTCACCTACACCTCCTCTCCCCCTCTCAATCGGCGAGAATTCGAAATTTCTTGTGCACCGCCACGGGAGCTTTCTTCCCCGATTCCGGTGCCGTCCGAGCCGTCTCGTCGTCGCCAACCTCGCTCCTCAAGATCGCCACGACGACGCCATCTCGTCGCATCCTCCCGCCCGAGCTCCACCGAACGCCAGCCCGCCATCGCCGAACCGCTCCGCCGCCTTCGCCCTCGCTGCCGGCGAGCCCTTCGTGCCATAGCCCCACCGAGGTGAGCACTAGACTCCCCATCGCCTCCTCCCTCGCATGGTACCACCCGCACTCGCCGCCGTGCCTCTAGTCGCCGGCAGCCATTGGGAACCGAGCACCACCACCCGCCGGCGCCCACGTCCGCGCCACCACACCTGCCACCTCACCTCCACCTCAACCCAACTCACAGTGTGGCGCTTCGTGGCTAAGCCACGTAACCTCAGACGCCATCAAGACCCCGGTCTGCGTGCTCCATGGACCGGGTCCATGTGAGCCTAGCCTATGACGCATGGGACCCGCTTCCTTTACTGCGCAATAATTGTTTTTCTTTAGAAAAATAATTCGGAAATTTGTTTAAAATAACAGATTTAGGATTAAAATTTGTAAAAATCATATCTTTTGATTCATAACTCCAAATTTAGTGAATCAAATTTCTAAAAACTTATAAAATTGTGATTCAGCTAAATAAAATATAAACACATGTTTTAGAGTAAGTTTAAATTGCCTATTTAAATTTCAAAATAATTTAAACTATAATTTTAGGTTGTAAATTGGTAAATTCATATCTTTTACATCTTAGCTCCAAATTAGATGATTTAAATTACTAAAATCTTAGAAAATTATTGTCTAACTAAATAAAATATAATTATTCCATTTGGAGTTCAGTTTAGTTTTGTTCTAGAATTTAGAATTCATTTAAATTTCAAATTTAGGTTAAAATTAATAAAATCCATATCATTTGAATCTCAACTCCAATTTTAATAAGTCAAATTTATAAAATCTTACAAAATTATGTTTTAGTTAAAGAAAATATAAATAACTAGTTTAGAGTTAATTTAAATTGTCTTTTTGAAATCAAAATAGTTTAAATTGCTCAATTAAGATTTAAACTTGTAAAATATATATATCCTTTGATTCCTAACTCCAAATTAAGTGTTCCAAATTTCTAAATTCATATAAATTGAAGATCTAGCTAACTAAACCAAAATTATTTAAATTGTGCTTCATTTGAATCTTGTTTGTATTTAGAAATTCATTTAAAATTTATATTTAGGATTAAAACTTGTAAAATTCATATCTTTTAAATCCCAACTCCAATTTGAGTGTTTCAAATTTCTAAAATTTTATAAAACTATTACCTAACTAAATAAAATAGAATTATTTAGTTTTGGAGTTAATTTGGAATTGCCTTTTTGTTTTGTTATTTGAATTTCGTTTGAATTTGGATCGTTTTTCGATAGATTTCGCGACTTCGAGAATCGAGTTTTCAACATAGTTGGAGACCATATAAGAGGTTTGATTTTGATCTGTATGGTCATTGTGGTTGTACACACAAGCAACCCGAGAGAGTGTTTGTGAGTACTAGGTGACTGTTAAGGAAAACAACATCACCAAGCAAGGCAAGTTACATTCTTGATCATATTACACCCAATATTTAAAATTATTTATATTCTGTTTTAAATTATTATTGCATGCTTATTTATATTCAGTAATTTAAATTCCTGTTTTAAATTCATAGATACACCTAAATTCCTTTGTATGGCCAAAGTTGATGATTGAATCAAATACATTGTCACCATAGACAAAACCTGGTTGATACATTAGTATGAACTAGGATCATTTGAAAATGTTATGCCAAGACATGCTTAGACCAAAATGTTTCATTTGGGGAATTTAGCCAATGATTCAAATCTTGTTTAAAATTAAGCTATGGTATTGTTTTACCATGGACTCTTGGAAATGATCTTGAAAACAAAATAAAATAAAATGATGGTTTGTACTTGGGCGAAATGGTTGTCTGGATGGTGCATGTCAATGCACGGGCTCGATCTCGGTTAGGGTTGAGACCCATGGGTTTTACGGAAGGTCGCCCAAGTCAGTTGAGGACCGGTCTCGAGCGTATTTTTGCTATGCCTATAATGGGCTATGCCATATCGTGCAACCACATGTCCTGAGTATGGGTAGGGGACCTGGCTGACTAATTTGCAAAGTGCCATCGCGGTCGATCCCGCGGATTGTGTGGGTCCATCTCGGATGGCTGGTCGTGTTATGACCTTGTTAGTCCCATCGGCGTAAGAGGGGCCCCTACAAACTCTGCATTTCTATCCAAGGAGGATGCTAAACCTTAACGGGTGGATCTGCGGTGGGATGGCGCATTGTAAAGGCCTTGTCATGAACTCTAGACTTCTTACCTTCTAAGGTGAGAGGTGGCATTGACGGATGCCGAACAAACTAGAGAAATCATGTCATGTGGGTAAAGTGTACAACCTCTGCAGAGTGTAAAACTATTGAATAGCCGTGTCCACGGTCATGGACATGCTAGCAAAAGCCACTCAAAGTTAGAATTTGGTTTTGATTTGAAAAGACTTTGTCAAATGGTTTATCCTATTGGGATTTGGGGCGGTTAGCCATTGTGATAGGAGGGTATCCTTCACCATTCATGTGTGAATGTTATCGACTATAAAATTGATTTATGAAATAAATTTTAGTTAAAGATTAACTGCTTTGGAACTTAGTACAAGTATTCAAAGAAAATGTCGCTTTATGCAAAAAGAACCATATTAAGCCATCCTTTGTTACATCCATGTATGCATGTCATTCTCACATACTTGACGGGTGTAACTTGCGAAGTACGGTAGTAGTGCTCAAGCTTGCTTTATTGCAAACAATTTCAGAGGAGAAGGACTTCGCCATCGGCGTGGATCTCGACGACTAGGCCGCTTCCCACGATTGCACAGGGCAAATCACCGGACTCACCACATCTTCGCCTTCCGTGTGTTTATTTTATTGTTGGCCCAGTAAGCCTCCTTTGTAATCAACTCTGTTGTTATTTATTAATAAAGTTGTGATATGATTTTGTTACCATATTTGTTTACTGTGTGGACTAGCTACTGATCATGGGACTAGTTCAGAAATGCACAGAGGATTTGGGAGTGTTAATCCCGGGTCTGACATGGAAGCTCCTCATCCCGACCATCAGGCTGACCCTGGCTGCTGCGTGTTCGACCAGCCATCCTGTTTCATCAAGGCGGGTTAGCAACAAAAACCCGAAAACTAGAGAGGAAAGGTAGCAAAAGGTAAGCTATTGACTAGGGAAATGATATATTACCCTAACCCAATTACAACCATATATCCAACAAGGAAATGAACTCCAAACAACTTCAAAAAGGCATAAGATCCAATGCAAAGCTCATAAGACACAAGATTCAACTTCTCGGTACGACTAACTTGTATTGAATGAACAAGCAATCGTTTTGAGAAGAAAATTTCAGAACACATCTCAAGTCTTATTGCATCTAAAAATCATGGTAAAAACCATTTAATAGTGCGTTAGACACTAGCTATCTAATATCACATCTTACCCTTTTAAACCCCACAAGTTTTAGTTGGATTTTCCTCTCATTTTTAGCCCTAACGAAGAACTAGGTGCTTGCTGTCCAAAACTTGTACTTGCTGTCCAGATTTTGTATCTAAGCTTCAAGCTGAATTTTCCAACTTCAAGAGCTTCTAATCTTCATCAAAGGACAGCCAACACTTCAATTTCACAACACTCATCGAATCCCCAAAACCGAATTTAAACGATAACACTATCTTTGGAAGGGAGATGAGAGGGAACAACTTTTCAAACTTAAAAAAGAATAAGATGAGAGGAGCAATCTAAGATAGGTAAGAACTAAAATCTGAGAACTTACTTAAGTTTTTATAAACCATTTGACATTTTGAAACTAAGTTTTTGAAAATATCCTAAGGACGACCAAGCTAGTGGCTTCTATGATTAGCATGGCTCTGATACCAACTTTTGTGAGAACACGGGGTATTTAACTTGTAATACTTAACCATAAAGATGATTTAAGCATTACAAATCAAATATCACGACTCTCGGTGTATGTGTACTTCCCAGAATGCAGTACACATACCCCATACAAAAATTAAGCATCAACTCCATTCAATCACATAGAATCCAAAATACGACATAACAATCCAAAAGACATACCGTATAGAGTTATTACAAACGAGCCGACCGGCCAAATTCAACTAAGGAGATAACATAACAGCGGAAGCAAATGGCCATAAGATGGCGATAACAAAAGCCGATTAGTGTGCCATAACCCACAAGGCAACCAATCAAGCACGCCACCAACCTAGTCCTCGAAGCCGAAGCACAGCTCACAAAAGTGTAACCCTTGGGGTTCCACTTCCTCCTCTGCAACAATTTAATTTAAAGCATAGCAAATGAGTACAAAAATGTACTCGTAAGACTGACGTGTAGAATAACAGACCTATATAAATAGCTACGTGCAAGCTTTATTTAAGTGGAGCAGGCTCTCTACACAATTTTAGCATAAAGCAAGTTTTCATTTGCAATAATGTAATACATTGAAAGCAATTTTACAATCTGAATTTATTTCATAAAAAGAACGATATACTAAACAATAATAGTAACAAGACATCCTGGAAGTGGCTAACCCAATAGCCACCACAACAATAGCATGAATTACCCATTCATACCACCCATCTCAAGTTTTAATTAAATGTTGTAGTCTAGTTCTCACGGGGCGTATCCAACCGTGTCCATAACCTAGGACGAGGCTATTCGAATAGTTTGAACCCTGCAGGGGTGTACCAATGTACCCACACGTCAGACCGCTTCTTATGCCACTAGATTTAGCACACTGCCTTTGGTATGCCGGCAAGGCTAAGTCCTACGAGACCTTTCCAATATTGTGTATTAACTACGAGTCGCCCATATGGGAGGAAGCCCCATATGTTGATGCGGAGTCATCAAAGATGCTCATCGCCTTATAAAGGACGATGCTCCTTGCAGTGGATATCCTCCACCACTACTCACCCAAACACACACAAGTATCTTTTTCAACACAACGCACACCTCCACCATGCGACCCGGAGCTAACACACGCCAAAGTACTAAGTCAAGAGAGGTCCCATATCCCTCTCATGTGGTTAGCACGCAAATTTCTCGGAACGGTGGCGCAAGTAACTCGGTCCTTAATTGACTTGGGCACCATTCCATCACACCATAAGATCACACCAACAACCATTGCACCCAAGTCTCAAACCTTTCATTTTTATTTTCAGTTGTTGACTTTAGAAGATAACAAAGCACAAGGTGCTGAGCATAAAGATAGTAATAATTTTGTGTGATCAAGGTTACCGACGAAAGTCGATAACCACCCAATTCTCTTGGTAGCTAAGCATTTCTAAGCATGACACCGAAAGACAATAAACGAAAGATAATTAAATCGCGGGCTCTAATTCACCAGCGACGTTAATAACTTATGTTTGTGGCAGGGGATAACAATTTAAGGGCAACCATGCAATAGGAATAGCTACCTCTAATCGAGAAATTACTTTGACACAAAGGCATGCATACATACAGTTGAAACAAAGTATTAGACTTGAAAATAATAGGACATTTATGATCAAACTGCTTGCCTTGCTGTGGTGGATTATCTTGCTGCAGAGGAGCACTCTCGCTTTCAATATTATCGTTAGAACCTAGCGAAAGAAATCCAATATCCCAATAAGAACGAATAAAACCAAAAAGACACAAAAATCCAAATTCATCCAAAAAATATGAAAAATTTACAGAAGGTAGAGTATAAATTTAGATGAATTTAGCAACAAGAATCAACTCATTTGGATGTTCTATGCAAAAGTTATAACAGTTTGAATGCCAGTTTTCAGGAAAAATCCAGTTTTAATTGTAACCGGTTACTGTTCATCTAAATTAATTATTTTGGTGAAAATTTCCAGAACAGTGGTGCACTTGAAATTTTTATGGCATGCAGAGCTCCCCATGAGATGAACAATCGAATTTGATTCACCTCATTTGGAGCTAAGATGATTTTTCTATGATTTTTCAAAGTGGTGAAAGTAGTACTTAAGTTACATACAAAATTAGATTTTTAGTAACAGTATCATGTTCATAATCTATTTTAAAATAAACTACAGTAACATAGTATTCTAACAAAATTGAGTTTACTCTTTTTGGATTTACAGAGAAATACTTATGCATTTTCAAAGTTAGGGCAATTTTTAGTACAACAATAATATTAAACCTAAAGTAATTTTACCAAAAATGTTTTATGTAGCAGTAACATGATTATAACCATTTTTATAATAAAGTACATTTAAAAATGAAACTAACAAAATTTGAATCATCAATTTTGGAGCTAAAAGGAATTACTTATGCAATTTTAAAGTTTAATTAATTTTCAGTTCACAAATAAAGCATTTCAGAATTTATATAAACATGCTATACTTTTAATACGCAGCCAAACCTAGCTCTACTCACTGACTAGTGGGGTCCCGAACAGTGCTATTTCCTATTTTCCAAATGAATTTTCTAATCAGCCTGACATGTGGGGTCCACATGTCATACATCGTCCATTTAATGCAGTCGTGGACCCTGGTCCACGGCCGTCCATGGGTTCACTGCACAGCACTAAGTTCCCGGCCCACTTGTCAACCACCGAATCGAACGGTAAAACACCACGTTTTCTCGCCCCTACCCCACATGTAAGCGGAACATTAACGGATCTACACAAGAATTCGTGCAAAGACAATCATTAACTCCTAATGATTTGCTACGATGGCGGTCGGAACGCGCCACGCTTCTGCGCCGGCTATGACGCGAAGTTTCCTCGCCGCCCGCTGACGCTTCACGCGCCATGGCGGCGCGAGTGGGTGGCCAAAACGGGATGCCCGCGACCTTGCGCACCCGATGGTACCAACGGCGAGGCCGGAGGTGGCCCGACACGGCGGCGCGACGGCGAAGAGCGCAGGAGCTACTACGGCGACGGTGCAAGACACAACCTGATGGCTAAAAGACCTAACTAGCACATGCACAAGCTAAAGGGGGGGTCCAGGGACTCACTACGACGACCCGGGGGTGGAGGAGTTGCCGGACTCGAGCTGGCGACGAGATCCCGAGGCGGCGGCGGCACCTCACCGAGGAGAGCTCCACCTGAGGACAGAGAGCAGGAATGGGTGATGGAGAACACATCCAAGGTGCCTCTAGACGGTGCACGAGCAAGGAATAGAAGGATGGCTCACCGAGCCGTCGTTGGAGAAGAAAAGGGTGCTCACGGCCGAGAATGGGGAAAAATGAAATTCCGAGAGCTCTTGTGGATGAACAACAAAGTTGGTTGAGGGGTTCTCCTTCTAAGACCAAAAGGCGCATGGTGACGCACTTGAGGGAGGGGGACACTCACCGGGAGCACCGATGGCACGGAGGAGTCCGACAGGGCGCGCACCGGAGACCAGGAAGACCACCTCGGAGTCCCGAGCGCTATACACGAAAACACGAGCCCAGGTCAGCGGAAACGGAGACGGCGACGAAGGAGAAAGGGAGAGCACGGACGTGCGGGTGCTTACGGATCGATACGAAGTTCGCTTCCTTCTCTCCCACTGCCGGAAAGAGAAGTGAGCGAAAAAGGGGAATGGGGAGGGGTATTATCCCCGGCCAAGGACGGAGAAGGGAACGGCGTTAGAGGGCGACGCTCCCGGATTGGTCGGCGTGGGCGGTGCGTCATGGCGCTGACGGAGACACGTAGAGCGGCACGACAACGTGGCGCCAGAGCTCGCCTCTCGCCAGCGAGGTAGGGATGGACTGACAGAGGGCGACGGCGCAATGACACCAACGCGACCGCGAGCTCGGGTGGAACGAAAACGAGACGAGCCGTTGGATCTAGATCCAACGGCCGACAACGTGTGCGAAGTTTTTTTTAAAACGGGGCGAAGGGGTACGCAATCGCGGCCGTTGATGCGCGATCGGACGGCTCAGATCGAGGGCGACTTCGGGTGGTCCGAACGGCCCACGCGATCCTAGCCGCCCATTCCAGATCCAACAGTTGCATGCCACTGCGCATTTAAATGACTCGGTCGAGTCAAGTCGGCTTGGGCCGGACCTGAGCCTGGTTCGAGTCAGAGGAATAGTGATCTTGTTTTTTATTTAATAAGCTGAGAAGATAGGGAATTTTTAGAGATAGCTCCAAAAGTCCAAAAATTATGAAATTTTTATGGGAGCTTGCTGGATCAGACTACAACCTTGTGTAGTTTTTCCAGGAGTTATTATGCAATGCATTATTCTCCAGAAAATTCACAAGCTGCTGAGCTAGGGGTTTGACCAGAATTCAAACAGGTTTGACTAGCCCATTTGAAATAGCAAACAAAATCTAAAAATTATGAGATTTTGCAGAGAGGGTACTAGGATAATCAAGATGACAGGAAAAATATTTCTAGGGGATGATCATGACATTTGATCATGGAGTTTTAAAGATTGACTATTTCCATTAATAGAAACTTTGTTCTTTGGAAATAGGAATTACTAGGGGAAAATTCTAGAAGATTTCAAATGATATCATGAGGCATCCAAAAGTTTTAATTCATCCTCATTTTATTACATTTGAAATACATATCAAGAGCGGAACAGCCAAGTGTTTCTCAGAAGATGACAATGGTGTTGTATGGTTCGGAAAGCGCCTTGTTGTTCCGAAGGACATGGAATTGCGGAATTTCATCCTCCGCGAAGCCCATGATTCTCCTTTGTCCATTCATCCCGGGGCCACAAAGATGTATCAAGATCTCCGGCGGAGTTTCTGGTGGACCCGAATGAAGCGGGAAGTCACAAGCACTACTACAGGAACCGACATCACAAACGGTTCAGAACCGTCATCACAGACGGTTTCCGAACCGTCTATGTTTGTTGGTCTATGATAACAGGATATTATCACAGACGGTACAAAACCGCTCGTGATATGAAATATCACGACGGTTTTATTAAAAACCGCTCGCGAAGTCAATATCGCGAGCGGTTTCAACCGAAAACCGCTCGTGATTCGAGAATATCACGCAGCGGTTCTAAAGAAAACCGCTCGTGATAGAGAATATCACGAGCGGTTCTAAATAAAACCGTCAGGATTTCGAATATCACGAGCGGCTTTTGTGTAGAACCGCTCGTGATATTCTCCTATCACGAGCGGTTTGCGATCGAAACCGCTCGTGATATTTTGCCTTCACTGCACGGTTTTAACAAAAAGCTGCTCGTGATAGCTCGCACCCCGCCCACAATTTGTTTGTTTTCTTGGCTAGCCTCAGAATTGCTAGCCATGCCCTCTGAAAACAAGCATTCACAGAAAACAGATTCAAGCATTCACAAAAACAGATTCAAGCAGCCATGACAACTCAAAGTGATCATTACTCAAAATAAATTACAAAAGATCGCATTTGTTCAAGTATTGTCGCTATAGTTACAACTAGATTACAATTGTTTTGCGTTGAGAGGTTTTAGTGGGGTGATGCTCGGGTTGGCGACGGAGTGAAACTCTCCGTTGTCGTTAATGATTTCGTGTTGATAAAGGCGCAGAGCTTCCTCGAATGTCCTTGATCTCTTCCGCAACGAGTGAATCACATTGTAAATTCAAGGCCCGCCGCTAGCAAGAGTAAAGTGGTAAGATATATATATTTAAATTTATAATTAGGAAATAATTATTTCGAGATTGACAAACCTCGTGATCCTTCTTCCTAGTCAGAAGGATTAGCCGCATATGATAGCGCACGTAGATTGCACATAACTCATCATCTTTTTCTCAAGGCCGCAAAAATAGAATTACATATATAGGTATAGTCGGTTCGAGACGCGTTATTATGAAGTATGATATAGGATTATCGTGTTGTAGCGCGTACTGGAAAATCCATCCTGTGTGTTAGTTGGGCACTCTTTCCATTGTATATTCCTTTGTTGGCAACATAATTGATGAACGACCTACATGATTCGAAAAGGTTATCCTCGGCCATTTCAAATGAATGAAGACTACAATAGAGTTATGTAAGGAGAAAATGAGCATACCTCTCGAGTATTCCTCTTAGAGTGCTGAAGTCGTGCTTGTTGCGGTTTAGGGAATCAAGGTATATCACATGGTTCCTCTTGGGTATAATAACTAAAAGGATCCAGTGGTACCTACTCATGTATGTCGCTATAGTCATTAAACCTAAGTTCACACAGATATAAAGTACAAATGAAATTTGTATAGCAAGTAGTGACACTTACCCCGGTTGTAGGGCACCACTATGTACTTCATGTTCGTCGACGAAGCAATGACCTCGTTATGTATTTCTCGGCGAAGGATGAGTCTTGTTGGATGGTTTGCAACGATACCACATGTGGGTCGAGGAAACCCAATCGTTCTTTCCATTCCGGACATTTTTCAGCATGTATCTATACATAAGCAATGAGTTGTGATATTTATTGGTATTACATGAATGTAGAACTTGATTGTACGCACTTACAGTGTCCAACATCGTAGAAGCGAGACGTCGAGGCCAACGAGGTTGAATAGTTCAAATAAGTCATTGAAGCCCACGACGAAGTACCTCGTCCCGTTGAAGAAATGCTTGTCCTTGTATCTGACGGTGATTCCAGTATCGCACCCCTTCTTTTGGGTCTTCGCCAAGTACTAGGCATGCAAAGCCTGACAAGCATATCGAGCGTGCATTACTACTGCGTCGGAGCACAATGGTTTTCCGATGATGTAGTTCCCGGGTATCGCGGACTTCCCGGACTTGGGAGGCGCCTTAACGTTTGTGGATTTCGATTTGGCCTTAGCGATTGGCAGCGTCTTCTTGTGAGACGACTCGGGGACGGATACGACGGTACGCTTTTGCTGTTCCTTTGGCGTCTTCTCCACGGGAATCGAAGAGGTGGTCTTATGAGGCGAAACATGAGGTGGAGTCATCGAGGGTCTCGTTGGAGAGGAATGGTCGTGTCCAGATCGCGGCACTGCTGGGTCCAGGGCGATGTCCTTCTTGGGCCACTGGATAAAAGAGAGGACGGCATCCCCTAATGTTGTGATCTCTTCGTTCGGGCAAATCTTCACGGGGCGGCTCGGAAATTGACATGTACCATATCCACTGACCTGGCGTAACTGCGCGCCACCGGCACCGTCTCAGACCGCCCTTCCTCGTATGGATACACCATCCTCAAGCAACCTCAATACAAAGGGACCCATCCATCCTCACTTGGAGCTTACAGGGCGTCGGCTCCTACAAAACGATACGCAATTAGCTAAGGCGTCCTATAGGTCTATCTTTGGTGCATTCCATAGATGTACATTACCTTGATGTCGTCTATCGGTAATCGGACGTCGTCATGTTCACAATTATGCGCGGACGCGACGCTACTCCGACGTCGAGGAGGACTGCCTCCCGAATTAGCGGGGGCGGCTTGCGACCGCTGGCTCATGAGTATATCCATTTGACTCCGCAATGCTGCCATCTCTACTTGAAATTGGTTAGTAATCATCTGTACCAACTGGTTGTCATGCTCGGCCTTGGATCTCTTCCTAGTCTTATACATGCAGTAGTCGTCCGCGAATCCATGACTCCAAGGTATGTTAACCCCAAGGCCTCGCGTGCGACCCGGGTGCTCCTTGTTTCCCAAGGCCGTAGATAGTATATCATTCTCCTCGCTCGCATGGAAGGAGCCTTGGGAAGCTTGGGCAGTCAAGTCACGCTGCAAGAGGTCATCATGTTATTATAGGCACTATGAAGTTATGGACTTATTAACAACTTAGTAGTTCGACATATTACCACACGTTGGGACACTTCCTGGTCTGCCGGGTTTGTGAAGGAGATGATGCCCGAAGACGAGACTTGTGCCTCGCTTAACCAAATTAGGGAACGCAGGTCTGTGACATCGAAAATGGGTTCTCCTTCTCCGCCGCCCATTCCTCATATTTACCCGCTGCACCCAGTGGCAGTGTCGAGTCTGTGGGGTGAGTGTTTCGTGTCCGAGAGCTTTGTGCGCCGCAGATTTGCTCCTTAAATTCGCCATCGCTTTCATAGCCACAAAGGTGTCCCATGCTTCCCGCGTCAAGAATTTGTATCGAAGGCGTTTGACCCGTGTTCACGTGCCGTGACAAGAATGCTCTTGAAGGTCCTCCACGATTTACCCATGGTGAGCATCGCCGTCGCCGCCGCGCGTGCCACATGTGCTACGGAATAGTGAACTTCTCTGAAAGTTCTGTCCACAGCGTCTTCGCTTCTTTCGTCAGTCCTTCCACGTTGGTGTGGTGATGAGGACCCGTTCCTTGCAAGTATCCCGTAGATGGTCCGGAATCTCGCCACGATCTCTTAGGACTCGAGAGGACCCCAAAGTCACCGACCTCCGTGATGACCACCGGGCTGAGGCATTTTGATTGTCCTCTGCCATCTCGCTTGTGTCATTATCGCCGACGGTGACGGCGGCCTCGTCGGCGCCTCTTCCATCTGTGGCGTCGGTGTGTCGGCGACCTCGTCGGCGCCTCTTCCATCTCAAGGCGTCGGTGACGGCGGCGAAGACGGTGCCTCTGCCATCTCGCTTACTTGCTATCTATATAAGTTACATATGCAATAAAATGGATTGCAAGTGTCCCAAATTAACATATACATTTAAACTTAATAATATGCTCAACATGTGCAATATTAGCAAATAATCATAAATAATTCCAGCATAAATATGAAACAATTAATCTCAGGAAGAAGTACAGAGGTTGACTATAGAGATCAAGATGGCAAATAAAAAGTTGAATGAGCTCATACAGAGTACTAACATTCCTTAATCCACTAGCTTCTCTAAGAAGCCTACTTCATCGAGGTCGACACACCGAGTGTGCCATTTGTTTCATGCCGTGTGGAGGACCGGCATGAAACAAAGGTACACTCAAGTGTGTCAGATCGACGAAGGAAATGCTAAGCAAAGGTTTAATCAGAGGGCTCGCCGCCTCCTGCTCCTATTATGTGCTCTCGGAAGGAGAGTAGCTAAAGAACAAGTCTTTGCCATCTCAATCCTATTGTCTATATCTTCATCGACCACGACACCTTTGGAGTATACCATATGCTTCTTGCCTTGGAGGATTGGCAAGAAGTAAAGGTACACTCAAGTGTGTCAGATCGACGAAGGAAATGCTAAGCAAAGGTTTAATCTCAGAGGGCTCGCCGCCTCCTGCTCCTATTCTAACACTCCTAACACTCCTTAATCAACGAAGCAAAGGTTTAATGCTTCATGTACAGAAGACTAGCCTTTAATGAAGACATAGAAACAAAATAGAATCAAGTAAAACTTTCTTTCTGGATTGATGATATTATGTGCTCTCAGAAGGAGAGTAGCTAAAGAACAAGTCTTTGTCATCTCAATCCTATTTTCTATACTCTTCATTAAATGAATATGATAATATAAATTCAAACTATGAGCTCTAAACAATACTTTGCTTAACTGTCAAACGATCTCAACTGTTAACGAAAACAGATTAAACTTGGGGGCGGTGGCACCGAGGTCGGGGGCAGCGGCGCCGAGGTCGTAGTCGGCGGTGAACTACGGGCGAGCCCTAAACCCTAGAGGAGGCGAACGAGCGCGCGAGAGCCTAAGGGGCGCGGGAGAGGAAGTGACAAGTGAGAGCAAAACCCTAGCGCTTCCCGCCTTATAAAAAGTATATCACAGACGGTTCTATAAACGAACCGTCTGTGATATGGAACGTATCACAGACGGTTTTTAACTACAACCGCTCAGGATATGGATTTATCACCGACGGTTTTAAATAGAACCGCTCAGGATTCCTTTTCACTGACGGTTGTACAACGGAACCGTCTGTGATAACTCTCTTCATTTTTCCCGCGTGTCTCTTCGTCTTCATTTTCCTGCATGCTCTAGCTTTGTCTCACGATCACACGGCGTGGCTTCATCTCTTCATTTTCCAACGTCGCTACAGCTCCCCAAATATCTCTTCGTCTCCCGTTCCGGCTATAGAAATTTTTCTATATATAGATGTGTCCCCTTCTACAATGTATTTCACACAACCTCCTTGATCCCCTTTCTCCACAAAAATAGAAATTAATGGCTACCTCCTCTTACGACACGCCTTTGTCACGCACAAGACTCTCTCACAGACGTTGAATCGTCTTCTTGAGAAGAACACTATTTCAACAATGTCTTCACTCCTCTGTCTCGAGAATTTGCCGGAGCGGTGACGGCCACCTTCGCCGCCTTGACATTCTCCTCCGTCGTGTCTTCCGGTGATCTCCCACTTTCGGCGAAGTTTACCGTGTCGCCGACGTGGTCCTCCAAAACGGTTGCACGCCTCCAAGAGGCTTGTCGTCACTTGGACTCGCTAATCGAGGCAAAGAAAGCGTCGAGTCGACTGTGCCGAGACCCTCAAGAAGAGAAGAGAGCCTATGGGCTCAATTCTTCTTAGTTCAACAATCCGAGGGTCTTGGGACACACTCGAACGAGGCGTCGTGGTGGACATATTTCGAGCTTCGCTCGATCATGAATCGTCGCCCGACGCCGCCGCCTCTGAAGTATTGAAGACGGAGATAGCAGACCTACCTCCGCCACTAGATAGGTTTCTAGTTTTTAATCTTTTTATGTTTAACGCCACGTTGTTTGGCTATATATATGAAAATTCCAAAATGAAAAAAAAAAAGTTCGGAGGTGAAGTTACTATATCTATTTGCCCATAGTAAGAGCCCTCATCCCATCGGCATCGAAGTGTGTAGGTATGTTGATTTGGAGCCGCCAGGGGGTTGGCCGGGTTGCTCCACCGCGGCGATGGCGAGAGAGGCGTCCATCGGCGGTGGACACTGACGCGATCTTGATAGTGGGAGGATATCACGAGCGGTTCTTAATTAGAACCGTCAGTGATAACTTCAGTATCACGCATTTATTCTAAATAAGAACCGCTCAGGATACTACACGCATGCTTGTAACGTAAAACCGCTGCGTGATTAGGGATTATCACGAGCGGTTTGTGAATAGAACCGTCAGTGATAATTCACTGACGGTTCTATTTCTCAACCGTCGTGATAGATGACTATCACTGACGGTTCTAAAAAATACCGTCTGTAATAGTTGTTCCGCGCCACCGCAGAGTTGGGCGACCCAACACGACGCGGTTCCAAAGGAACCGTCTGTGATGGGGCGTCTACTATAGCCTGTTTTGTAGTAGTGAAGGTTCGTTGCTGAGTGTGACGTATGTCGTCGTGTGAAGGCCGAACATCAACGTCCAGCGGGTTTGCTACAACCTTTGTCTGTACCTGAATGGAAGTGGGATTCTATTGGTATGGATTTTATTACCGGTCTGCCCCGTACCTCCAAGGGAAAGGATTCCATCTGGGTTGTCACCGATCGGTTGACGAAGGTAGCCCATTTTCTTCCAGTACGAACCAATCTCAGTGTGGGTCTGTTGGCGGATCTTTACATTTCCCGCATTGTGTGCTTGCATGGTGTACCGAAGACGATCATTTCGGATCGTGGTGCGCTCTTCACCGCCAAATTTTGGAAAAGCTTGCAAGCGGCCATGGGAACCTGTCTTTTCTTCAGCACAGCGTATCATCCTCAAACTGATGGCCAGACTGAAAGAGTCAATCAAGTATTGGAAGACATGCTCTGTGCTTGTGTTCTCTCATACGGGAAAAATTGGGAGAAGTGTTTGCCGTTCGCCGAGTTCTCTTACAACAACAGCATCCAAGCTACTCTTGGCATGGCACCATTTGAGGCCTTATATGGGAGAAAGTGTAGAACCCTATTAAATTGGTCAGAAACTGGTGAAAGACTATTCTTTGGCCCAGACTCAATTAATGAGGCCGAAAGTCAAGTTCGGTTGATTCGAGATCGATTGCACACGGCTCAATCAAGGCAAAAGAGCTATGCGGATCGTCGTCGCCATGAGTTGAGCTTTGAGCCAATGACTTTGTTTATCTCAAAGTCTCTCCACTGAAGGGCCATCAACGATTTGGCGTCAGAGGCAAGTTAGCTCCTCGATATGTTGGACCTTACCGCATCATTGAGAAGAAAGGAGTGGTTGCCTATAAGTTGGAATTGCCCGCTGCACTTGAGGGTGTGCACGATGTCTTTCACGTGTCCCAATTGAAGAAGTGCCTTCGCATTCCAACCGAGGAAGCTCCATTGGAGAGTCTCAATGTATAAGAAGACTTGACCTACAAAGAGCGTCCTCTTCGCATCCTTGAAGAAGCTGAACGAAGAACACAGAATCGTGCCATCAAGTTCCTTAAAGTTCAGTGGACAAATCATACCGAGGATGAAGCAACTTGGGAAAGGGAGGATCGCCTGCGTGCGGACTACCCATCTTTCTTCTCCGAGTGAACGGAATCTCGGGACGACATTCTTGTAAGGGGGGGAGGTTTTGTAACATCCCAAACAATGGTGTGTGTTTCAAATGTAATAAAATGAGGATAAATTAAAACTTTTGAAGCCTCATGATGTCATTTGAAATTTCCTGGAAATTTTTCCCTTGGGTTTCCTATTTTCTAAGATCGATGTTTCTATTGACGGAAGTTGTTGTCCTTAAAAACTCCATGATCAAATCTTGTGATAATCCTCTGGAAATACTTTTCCTTGCTTCTAGATCATCCTAGGAGCCTCTCTGAAAAATTTCATAAATTTTAGATTTTATTTGCTATTCCAAAAGAGCTAGTCAAACCAGTTTAAATTCTGGTCAAACCCCTAGGGTAGCAGCTTGTGAATTTTCTAGAAATAAATTCAGTGCATAAAAATTTCTGGAAAAATTACACAAGGTTGTTCTCTGAGCCAGAAAGCATCTATAAAAATTTAGGAATTTTTCGAGCTGGGGAGCTATCTCTAAAAATTCTCTAACCATCTCAGCCTCAATTCCAAAAACCAGAAATCACTATTCATCGGGCTCGGACCAGACCCCGACTCGGGTCCGACCGCTTTGACCGGACTCAGCCAAACCCACTAATGCGCCTCGCATGCAGCCGTCCGATGGAAAATCAGCGGCTCTGGTTGCATACCGTTTTGGCCTGGGTTAAAAGTCCTCACGCATCGTTGACCGTTGCATCTCGATCCAACGGCCCGCCTCGATCCCTTCCGCGCGATCTCACGCTCACAGCTGTGTCGCTGACGGCGGCCCCACTTGTCATCTCCTTCGTCCACCTCTGCTGCGTCGCACAGAACCTGGGCGCCACGCGCCCCTGCCGCTCTACCACGCCTCCGTCCCCACCAGGTCACGCCGTGAGCCACCGCCCTTTTCCACCTATCCGGGAGCGTCCCCGCTTAATGCCGGCTCTTCGTCCGTTCCCTTCCCCGCTCAAAACCGCCTCTTCCCCCTCCAATGTGCTCACTTTCCCTCTCGGTGGCCGAGGGAAAGGAGGCAAGCTCTTCACCTCCTCTTCGGTAAGCACCCCGCCTCGGCGCGTTTCCTCTTCTCCATTCGACACCATATCCATTTTTCTAACCACGGCTCATGTTGTGGCTTGAAGCTCCTGAACCACCACCGACGCTCTCGGCGAACCCAGAGCGTGCACCAAAGGTCTTCGTCATGCCACTTTCACCTCGGTGAGCTCCTTTCCATTTCTTTGTGCGTCACTTCTTGTGCTAGGCTATAAGGAGTAAAACCCCTCATCTAATTGCCCAAATGGTTCAACAGGATTATCGGAATTGGAAGTTTTCCGTTTTCGACCGAGGAACACTATTCCTCTTCTTCCACTCCGGCCGGTAAGGCATTACCCGATTCCCTTTGTTTACACCATCTAAGCACCTTCCTTAGGCTTTTTCATCAGCCATTTGTCTCTCTCTTTGCTCAAGCTGAGCTCTCCACGGAAGCACCTCTCCGGCGAGCTCTTCCTCACCGCGTCATCTCGGTGAGCCCTTTATACCTCTGGGTCTCTGATGCGCGTGTTAGTTTGGTCAATGCACCATCGGGTTGCGATATGGCATGTAGCCCGTAGAGCCCCACCGCCTCATCACGTCTTGTCGCCGCTTCACATCGTCTCGGCCATCGCCGCCGGCACCGTCATGTGTGCAAGGGTGCCAGGAACCCGTTGCGATCACCCACACGCGCTGCCATGGCTGGGGTCGACGGCGATTAGCCGGAGAAGAAATAGGGCTGGACGCTCCCGCATGGCGCGCTCGGGCAGTTCCTGTAGCGGTGATTATTAGAGTTAATGGCAATGATTAGGGATTAATGATGTCTTAAAAGGTTAGATGAGTCTATTGCATGTGGGCCCTTGTATTCTGGTTAGGGATTGAGTAGTTGTGTAGTACACCTTCTTTTTAGCAAAGCGTATTTCCTGTGCGCTTAAGGCCGAAACTAGTTTTTAGACTTGGAAGGCGTAGTTCTTGAAATGCGCTTTCGGTGTCATCTCCCTCGGGGCTGGGTCAAAGTTGACCAGGTCAAGCTTTGACCGTGACCCCACTGGTCGGTGAGTAGGGCTAGGCTAGACTGAGTATAAAAAGTATTGTATGTTTATATAAAATCCGAAATGCTTTTTTGTGAACTGAAAATTGGTTAAACTTCAAAATTTCATAAGTAATTCATTTTAGCTCCAAAATTGATGATTCAAATTTTGTTAGTTTCATTTTTAAATGTACTTTAATATAAAAATTGATTGAATCATTTTACTATTGTATAAAACACTTTTGGCTAAATTACTTTAGATTTAATAATATTATTGCATTACAAATTGCTTTAACTTCAAAAATGCATAAGTATTTCTCTGTAACTCCAAATTGAGTAAACTCAAGTTTGTTAGAATCCTCTGTTAGTGTAGTTTATTGTAAAATAGGTTGTGAGTATGATACTGTTACTGAAAATCTTATTTTACCTATAACTTGTGTACTACTCTCATAACTTTGAAAAATCATAGAAAATTCATCTTAGCTCCGAATGAGGTGAATCGAATTCCATTGTTCATCTCATGTGGTTCTATGCCTAACATAAAAATTTCAAGTGCACCACTACCCTAGAAATTTTCACCAAAATAATTAATTCCGATGAACAGTAACCGGTAGCAAGTTAATTGGATTTTTTGGAAAACTGACATTCAAACTGTCATAACTTTTGCATAGAACATCCAAATAAATTGATTCTTGTTGCTAAATTCATCTAAAATCATGCTCTACCTTCTGTGAATTTTTCATGATTGTTGGATGATTTTGAATTTTTGGGTCTTTTCGGTTTTATTCGTTCTTATTGTGCTTTCGATTTCTTTCGCTAGGTTCCAACGAAATTATTGACTGCGCGAGTGACCCTCTGCAGCAAGAAAGTTATCTCCAGCAAGGCAAGCAGTTTGATCATAAATGTCCTATCACTTTCAAGTCTAATACTTTGTTTACAAATTGTATGTATGCATGCTTTTGTGTCAAAGTAATTTTCCCGATTAGAGGTAGCTATTCCTATTGCATGGTTGCCCTTAAATTGTTATCCCTGCCACAAAACATAAGTTATTAATATCATTGGTGAATTAGAGCCCGGTGATTTAATTATGCTCTTTATTGTCTTTTTCGTCCATGCTTAGAAATGCTTAGTTACCTAGAATTGGGCGGTTATCGACTTAGTCGATAACTGTGATCACACAAAATTATTATTATTATTATGCTCAGCACATTGTGCTTTGTTACTTTGTAAAGTCAAAAACTGAAAATGAAAATAAAATGTTTTGGACTTGGGCACAATGGTTGATGGTGTGATCTTATGGTGTGACTGGAATGGTGCCCGGGTCAACAAGGACCGAACATCTTGGACACTAAGCCAAGCGCTTATTGCGTGCTAACCACATGAGAGGGATATGGGACCTCTCTTGACTTAGTACTTTGGCGTGTGTTAGCTCCGAGTTACATGGTGGGCTATTGGGTGAGCAGTAGTGGAGGTTATCCACTGCAAGGAGCATCGTCCTTTATAAGGAGATGAGCATCTTTGATGACTCCGCATCAACGTATGGGGCTTCCTCCCATATGGGTGACTCGTAGTTAATACACAACGTATGGGACCGGGACCTCTAGCCATAGACTGAACAACCTCTTCACCCTGTGGACGGAGTAACAACCTCTTCACCCTGTGGACGGAGTACACCTCCACATACATGTCATGCACCAATCAACTACGCGTGAGCCAGAAGATGGAGTCTCATGTGCACTGGCAGGAAAACCCATTGGGTGCACGGGCGAACAACCTCTCAGCAGTGTACGATGGCCAGATGATGTGGTCATCTGTCAGCTAGTCAAACATCGCCACATAGTCCGAGTACGAGGCATGCGTAGTGACCGGTGTGAATGTGACCTATTCGAGAAAACAATACACACCTCAGCACGTAGTCGAAACAAGTACAAAATAGACGGACCATACAAAAAACTTACTCGTCGGTGACACCACACCATAGCCATGGTCGAGCTGTCAATGTCGTCATTGACATAGAGACTGAGGGGATATGCCCTCAGGTCAATATGTGGCCATCCAATCTGGAATCGTTCGAACGACCACAGCTACAGCAGGAGTGGGCATCTGAATAGTACGGAGCTATCCCAGACACTCTAGCAGGCGTCGTAGAGGCCTCAGTACATCGCACACAGCACTGCCGGCCCCTAGGAGTACTGCTGGATCTCCTCTAGCTCTGTGTCTACCAACTCCTATGTGTACCAAATGTAGAGCTTGTCAACATTGTCACCGTGGGATCCACAAAATAAGATCCACCCGAAGAGCCATAGCAAGTAGGCCTCAAAGTGTCTGTTGACCGTGTAGTCAGCGGCGTTAGGGGCCATACCATGTGGCTACAAAATGACAAGGACCTGTTAGTAAGTTCAGTGAACAGAAAGTAAGCATGAACACTTGAGAGGGGGGAACTTACATAGAACTGGCAGAGCCACTTCAGTGAAGTCCCATGCATACTCTCATACACGCCGCTGTGCTGTAGCACCCCTACGAACCTGGTGAGGAAGTCCACATGCAACGTTGGCGCAACGCCGTGCCCTTCCATAGAAGAGCCCGCGCAAGGGACACCTGTGAGGTACGCAACGTCCTGCAGCATAGGAGCCATCTCCCCACACGAAAGGTGGAACATGTGCGTCTCCGGCCTCCAACGGTCCACCAATGCCGTCAACAGCACCAGTCTTACAAAAAACGATTGGACGAACAGATGTCCCAGTCATCCTCCCATGTGGCCTCCACCATCCTCACAAGCCAAATCAAGCCGAACGCTCTCAGCCTATGTCAAAATGATGTCAGAACCCACTGTGGATCGATCAACCATGCCCTCATTGGCATGCGCAAACGCAACGTGCCAAGCTCCATGGGTAACTCACCAGGCTGGGGCTAGATGGTACTGAGGTAGCTACGGTAGCTAGCATCACCGGCCAAGTCTAGTAGCTCGAAGGGTCATTACGCAGAGCCTCCTGTGGATGCCATACCTGAAATAGTGTGAAACATAAAAGATAGTGATTACATTATTATTTATAAAAAAACATCAACAACGACATGAGATCATTTTTGTAATTTCATTAAACGTGCATTTATTTTGGCAATTCTATTAAAAAGTAATATTAAAATAAAAACATTACCAACATATCTACAACTAAACTACACACACCTAAAAATATTTACTAGACTACAAAACAATACGTCTCAAACTATCTAATCCATTCAATTACTACGCCATAAAAAGTATCTACATGATTAACAACACATCTAAAACTAAACTACATAGACCTAAAAATATTTGCTACAAAGAACTACGCTACATAACCATACATCTAAAACTATCTAAACCATTCAATTACTATACCATAAATAAATTCTTTAAGACTAACCACATTTCTATAACTAAACTACATATTCCTAATAAAGATGTACTACACCAAACTACACTACAAAACCATACATCTAAAACTATCTAATCCATTAAATTATGGACCTACTAGTTCCGGTTGCTAACCTACTAGGGTTTTGAATTTAAATGTAAAGTTGCAAAAAAAAATTACCTACAATGTGGGTGACTAAATCTGCACCTCCCTCTCTCTCCTCCACAGCTATGGATGGACAAGGCTTCACTACATCTTCTCATCCCCTCTCCTCCTCTCCCTCCTCCCCCTCTTTTCTTTTTTTTTCACATTAAAACTGAATTTAGGATGGATTTTTGGACCTTTTATAGCCTAGCCTCAGTCACCATTTCAAATGGCGATAGGGACCTTTGCCACTGTATTGCTGGCAACAGAGCTCCTATCGCCAATCCAAATGACGATAGGGGTTTGTCACCATTTGAAATGGTGACGTAAGGTCATTTTTGTAATTTTATTAATCGAATATTTATTTCTGTAATTCTATTAAAAATGTATTATTTAAAAAATATATTCTAGAGGTCGTGGGCCCCTAACCTACCGATCGTTGAATCCATGTTCATCATCCATATTCCTGGAAACTCATCAATGCAAACAAGATGATGAGAACTTTGATTTTGAAAGATAGCTCATCCTATTTTCATCCTGTTGGGCATTGGTTGTGTTATGCATCGCCCAAAAGAGCGAGAAATGTTGTACCTAATAAACATCCTAAAGTTTGATTATCAATATATTTAAAACTATCTAGATTAACTATCCTGAAATTATATCATTTATTTTAAAATTAAAAATACTTTCATAGCATTATAATTTTATTAGTATATCTTAATATAAAGTTATAAAAAGCAATGGTCAAAATCATATCTCGGAGACCTTAAAAAGTCAGAAACGACAAATATAAAAAGGAATAAGTCCATATTACACCCTTGAACTATGGCCCGAGTCCAAAAAACACCCTGAACTACAAAACCGTTCACTTTACTCCCCTCAATTGTCAAAACCAGATCAAATAATCCCCTCGAGCCAAAACCAGGTGGTTTTTCCCTACGTGGCATCCACGCTGGCAATGTTTTGCCTCATCAGCAGCTTCATGTGTGCTTCTTCTTCCTCCCATCCATTTGCTTCTTACCCGGCTCCCGCCCCGGCTGCTCTTCCCCAGCTCCCGCTGTAAGATCGAGGAGACCGACTAGAGGGGGGGTGAATAGGCGTTTAAAAACTTCTTTTGACTAAAACCGATTTCTAATGCGAAAGCTAATACAAAAACGGTTTTGCATAATTAAAGCCTAAATCAACTAGGTTCACCTAAGTGCACCAACAATACAAGTCTATTGAAGAATAAAACTATTGAGCATATGACTTGTAATCAATACAATTAAAGCAGTATGAATAGCACAAAGTAAATCAAGCATTCATACACAATGAATATAAATACAATAGTAAAGCAATAGAATGCAAACCACAATTGACACAGCAATGTTTTCCCGTGGTGATCGGAGACTTGCCGGTCTCCCCTAATCCACATTGAGGGAAACCCAAACCAATTGGGCCGGCTCCACGAATTAAGCCTTCCTCCGAGGTAAGTCCAACCACTTGGACCGGTTCCAAATCGAACCAACACCTCGCTCCACTAGGGTTGCTTCTTCCTCCACTCCGGAGATGGCGAGCACCACACCACTCACAAACCGCCCGGATCTTCTCACAACCTTCTTGAGAAGCTCACCGGCGCAACGACGCCACCACGCCGTCGAGGTGTCAGCAAACACCAAGAGTAACAAGTCTTCAACGCTCACTTGAACCAATCAAGTGTCTAAGCTCAAATGGATACGAAATCCACTACCTAAGGCAACACATGCACTTTGGGTTTGCTCTCTAACCTCACTAAATGCAACACATGCACAAAAGAGAATGAGAGGCTTGCTCTTTGCTCAATGGAATGTCTAGGGGCACCAGCAACTTCAGCTCACACGGCCAAGGTGGGTATTTATAGCCCACACACAAAAACTAGCCGTTGGGGTGAAGTTTGCTGAAAAATCAGCAGATGTGGTCGCATCGTGGTTAACAATGGTCAGAGTCGCCTTGTGCTCCAACGGCTATAAAACTAGCCGTTGGACCATGTCCGTCGTATCGCCAACCAAGATCCGGTCAGATCACATCCACCCGACAACCGTCCCAAACACTGCGGGTCGTCTCGCTCCACAAAGGAGCAACAAATGCGGCTAAGTCACAAAAACATCTGTTCTGGAAAAATAGAACCGCCACATAGAAATCGGATCAACCGATGTTCGGTCATACCGCACCAAGAATCGGTCAAACCGTAGCGCCGTCGTACCGCCCATAACACGTCGGTAATACCGCTCCACAACAAAACAACACAGCTCAAAATGCATCTCTTCTGTAAAAGATGAACCGCCAACAAACAATCGGAACAACCGGCCTATGGTCGTACCATTCAGTACATGCTGGTACTACCGTTCCTCAATCAGAGCAACACATGCTCAACAGTGCGATAGTTCCACAGCATAAGAGCCAGTATTATCAAGAAGGCGGATCGTCTCGCTGTACCTAACTCCGGTTCATCCGATTTTCCTGAGAAAACAACGGATTGCATTCGCTTCAACTCAAATTGCAAAACACATTTGCCAATATTGGTTCATCCGATTCTCAACAAGTTGCAAAACACATTTGCACACTTTTAGAATCACACCACAAGGAATAAGGTACATGGACTTACACTATTTGCAAAACACATTTGCAAACTTAAGTCACATGCTACAAGGGTTATCCATGAGCCACAACTATTTGCAAAACACATTCGCAAATATTAGCAACATGTTAAGATGAGCTAGAGCAAACACAATGAGCTATCAACACATGACTAACTCAAGCTACTAGTCAAAGACCCCTCTTAATAGTACGGAAACCTATACTAGCAATCCGGTCGCCCAACCAAACACCGAGACCGGTAAAAGACTAGGAACACATCCTTAGCCCTAGCTAGTCATACCTTTGTGATGAGGACATCCCTCCCATGGATACAACTGCGCCTACACACAACACTCATCCACAGCAAGTGTTACAAGGACCACTTACTTGAGCTCGTACTCGCCAACTTAATTACTAGGTGAATTCATTCCTATGTTTATATATTACTGAGAATGGACCGCTACCTAAAGCAAGTGATTTAATTGTGCTTAGGAACATGGGAAAGGACGAAGGCGAGGCATGTGGAGTCATGGACATGCATGGAAGACATAATGGAGGTCACCACGTCACTTTTGGTCCAAGACAAGCAAGAGTTCGAAGGGACCCGTTTTGGAATCCAGTTTGGCCTCCGAATCGGTCGACAAAGACCTACTTAAAACAGGCGTAACTTTCACATACGGAGTTCGTTGGAGGTCCACGAGTACTTGATGGAAAGTTTATTTCGTCATCTTTCCAACGGATCTGGCCTCACCTCCAAATGCCTTTTGTACTGATCGCAATCTTCAAAATAAGGCGTTATATCACTTGTTTGGGCCAACCTGGGCTTTGTAATCGTACTGAACTTGGCCCATCTGCTGGCGGCCCACCTGGGGCGTGGTTACTGTTCACATGAACAGTAACCCATGGCCTTTAGTACCACCCCGCTAGTTCCTTTAGTTTTGTGGCTCCTCGTTCCCTATTTAAGGAGGCCACACCCCCTCTAGTTTTCTTGGATTTTGTTGAGTTAAGGTTTAGCCATTGTGCAAACTTCTGTTCTTCAGTTGTGTCAGACGACCACCTGTCAAGACAGCTTTTCGAAATCCCAACTTATCAATACTTCATAAATATTTGCAATACATCAGATTGCGTTTTATCTTGTTCTTGCATGTTCTTCGATTGCATGCAGGAATAAACCTTCGTGGTCAGGTTGATCGTGCTTCCAGCAAGGTCAATAACATCTCGGAGTTGGTTCAACGATTGCTAAGGCGCAAGCGTTGTCGTACGGTTGTAGTCGGATCGCGAGAGTCACCTCCACCAAAATCGATAGTTATCATTCTCATCGAAAGATCGGGCCAAAACAAGGACCTTAGGGGTTCATCACTTTGCCTTGCGCAACCACTTGAAGCTTGATGATTCACATCTTCACTTCAAGTCCGGGTCATTAACTTGAATGCTCATCAACATATGATGAGTTCTTCACTTGACCTTCATCAACACATGATGAAGTTTCACTTCGGGATCTTGACTTGATGCTCATCAACGCATGAGGACATCCTCCATCCCGAGTCTTGATATGCATCAACACATGATGCACTCTTTGCTTTAAGCTCTTGATCTTCAATATCATCAACACATGAAGATCTTCTCTTGGCTTGATGATCAACTCATGATCATCCCTTCTTCTTGAACATCATCGACACACGATGATTTCCTTCATTTGACTTCCATCAACATATGATAGAACTCTTCTTGACTTGATGACCATCAACACATGATGTCATCCCAAGTCTTCATTATCGTGGAACCTAACCTGCTTATCCAACTCATGGAAAATATTAGTTCCACAATATGATTATCATTAATTACCACATCATACCATTAACTCATAATGGTGGGACAAGATACCACAATCTTTCCCTCATTGGTAATTGATGATAACCACTTCAATAACAAATAATTGAATGTAGATTGGTATGAGTATATAAGCACTACACAAGTTATATATACTCAACATGAGTGTATACGAACTACACAAGTCGTATATACTCAAGAATACATGAGCATATATGAACTACTGAAGTCTCATATACTCATATGAATATATTAACTACATAAGTTAAACATATTCAAAGATATGTGAGTACACATGAACTACACAAGTTATGCTATACTCACATATAAGTATATATATAGACTACACAAGTCTTATATACTCTTATGAATACATTAACTACACAAGTTAAATATATTCAAAGATATGTGAGTACACATGAACTACAAAAGTTATGCTATACTCACATATAAGTATATTTAGACTACACAAGTCTTATATACTCACATGAATATATTAGCTACACTAGTTAAATATATTCAAGGATATATGAACTACACAAGTCTCATATACTCATATGAATATATTAACTACGCAAGTTAAATATATTCAAAGGATATGTTTCAAAGTAAAGATCCTGAATATGTGGAAACAGGAATATGGATCAATACTAATGAAACCTCAAAATATAGAATGAACTCCCCCTATATGTGTGCATACATGAATATGTAATGGAAACATATGCACATATTGAGGTTAATCTTTTGGTGGAGTTCAACCTATATTTTAGATCCAAGGAATGCAACAAAATATAAGAACTATAAAGTCGAATGCATACCTCTTTTGTTCTTTATATCCAAACGAGACTAATCATGAGATAAAGCAAATAGAAGAGTTAGTCTCATAAATAGATTTGTCATTATAAATGCATACCTGTTTGGATTTTCCTTTTGTTTATCCAATGAATTGGATTTGTCATTAATCACATGCATGCCTTCATGGTTTTCACCTTTATATCCAAATAAGACTACACAATATGTATATCAATGAAAGTGTTAGTCTCACAATTAGATTTGTCATTAATCACCAAAATTCCATTAACACATAATGGTAGGTCTAGATCCTTCACTCGCCTTGACCCGATTCAGTCCCCTTGCGCCGCCGGCTCGTGCACCGCACCTAGTCCCGCTCCCGCACGAGTGGCTTGGCGATGAGGGTGGAGAGGAATCTGGCTCACCGTCATCCTCCAGCGCACGCACCCGCCTCCGTATCCTCCGGAGCACGCTGCACATGGTAGAACGGGAGCACGACGGCACTGAGGGAGGCGAGCAGGGGCGGCGACCTCGAATTCGGCCAGAGCATGCACTTCCCCTCCATGGACTTCGGCGATAACCTCGACGTCTCCACGCTCGACACCAAGGAGATGCAGCTGATGAAGCTGGAGGAAGCGCGGTGGCTGGAGGAGGCCCGCCAGGTGGAGGAGGAGGCGCTGGCGTAGGTCGAGATGGAGAAGGCCAAGTGCCAGGCCGCCATGGAGGCGGCTGAGTCGGAGCCGAAGTTGAAGCCCTGTTTTTGGCTGTGCCGCCTTCCGCCGCGCCGCCTCGCCACCGTTCGGCCGCTCCGATAAGTCACTGCCCCAGCCGACCCCGTCACGAGGTGCCCCAAGGCCCGAGGAAGCCCTCCCACACCTCCATTTGTCCTCCTCGCCACCAAGGACTTCCACCGCCGCCACCTCTTCTCCTCCGCCTCCGGCCACCGCTACCCCACTGATTCGACCACCCCCAGACTCCCCCGACACCACCGCCGACATCCTCAGCCCCGAGCGAAGCTCATGCGCGCGCCTCCCTCATCCCCGTGCCACTCCACCGCCGGCGCTGCACATGGCCGAGT
Source organism: Phyllostachys edulis (assembly GCA_036346405.1). Lineage (NCBI taxonomy): Eukaryota > Viridiplantae > Streptophyta > Magnoliopsida > Poales > Poaceae > Phyllostachys > Phyllostachys edulis. Next base: position 78,930,371 of record CM070546.1, on the reverse strand, counting down.
GCCCACGCTGCCGCCTTTTCGCCCCGTGTCGCCGCTCCGCAGCACCGCTGTCCCCCGTCGTTGGTGCCCTTAAGGCCGCCACCCTCTGGGCGTCCCACCCCTACCCTTGCCAGCGCCGTCGCGCCTCCCTCCTCCGGTGGTGAGCCTGAGCCATGCGTGCCCATGGCCTCCCCTGCCTGGCCCAGTTTTGGATCTCCTGTAGCCCCTTTTAATTCCCCCCTCCTTTGACTGCCAAGTGGGCCCGGCCATGGCGTCCACGCGCACCCGTGCATGGACTCGGTCCACCCTATTCTCTGTGCACATCAGCTATGACGAGGCGAAACCGTGCCAGCGTGGATGCCACGTCATCCAAAACCGGGGTGGTTTAGGGCGAAGGGGTGAGTTGCTCTGGTTTCAATAGTTCAGGGGTGTAAAATGAACGGTTTTGTAGTTCAGGATGTTTTTTGGACTCGGGCCATAGTTCAGGGGTGTAATATGGACTTGTTACATATAAAAATAACGGGTTGAGTTTCAGCTATACACTCATCGGCTTACAGCTTTTTAGCTTTTTATAACCCATTCTAATCTTCTTATTTTTCTTACGGGTTTCTTACTGGTTGACCTTGTACTTTTGTACTTTTCTTTTTTAGATATCTCTTGTTTTTTATGTGCTTGTGCATTGACTTTTTTTTCCCAATCTACCTAATCAAAGAATACAAGAGTTACTCTTATGTATTGTTATGTTTTAGATATCCTGTTGTTGAAGGAAAGTTCAAGACTTAATGCACTGCTTATGTGGTTAGTCCAGTTGGTCATGATAGTTGTCACCAATAGACTCTTGGTGGGGTGGTGGAGTTTGTTGGAAGTTATGCGGTTTTAGCAAATATTCAAACATAATTCCATATTTCCAGCAGCATATAATTGACAGAAGCAACATATAAGAATTGAATTTAGAATGTAAACTTCTCATGACAATTAAACAGGAAAATATGCTCAAAAGATAGAACAAGTGGGCAACTAAAATCAGCATATTGCTTAGATTTAATTAGTTACTTATTGCTCTCAGATGTCAGGTTGCTCAAGTATTAATACTTGGCCTCCTCGCCACTTAGGTCAAGTTTCAATCACAAATTAATTATGATAATTTCTCTAAAATAAATTAGGCCTTGAGCTCAAATAAAATCTTGCTAAACTAACCGATCATATAAAGCAATTAACAATTCAATGTTCACCAGACAGCAAGCAATTGAGCCAACATGACAAGGTAACAAGATACCAATTCCCAATGATATATCAGAAATCGAAAATAATAAACTCATAGTGAATAGACAAGCATGTAAATATATGACAAAACAGTAAACAACAAGTAATCTACAAGCTGAAGACCAAATTTATAACCAAATTGTCGTATTTAATCTCATAGTGACCTTATATCCTCATCGAGCAATTCACAAGCCCTCAATATTACCATGCAAAGTCACCCTGTGCTAGAGATAAATCAAAGACAAAATAATTTCAAAAGTACTAGTACAGCACACCTATGCACAGTAACAGTAAAGAAACGAAATGTGCAAACTCATTGAGCAGATGGCACTCAAAACCACCAAGTAGACCGGCAAGGCACGCCAAGGTGATGTCTTAGAAAACCAATCGTCCCGTTGTGCCACGGTGTACGGACATGGTCGTCGGAGAGACAATGCTGCTCTTCACAATTCAGGACATACCAATTGTGAAGTCGAGGTACAGGAAAAAATGTCACACAATAATCACCACAGGATGCACCAGCTGAGAGCACCAGTGAGCAAACCCACTAACATCGACACCTTTCTTCTCACCCAATACACATATAGAGCCGACTGGAGCCAACCATAATGACACGCTGCCCCAGCTTCCTCAGCAACCTTGACAAGGAGGTGGTGTAAGGAGGCGATCAGGGAGTGCTCAAGGAGGATGAGACCAGACCTCACCACCAGCGGCGCCATGCTCAAATTGGAGAAGAAAAAAAGATGGGGAAAATTGGAAGGGAGTGATTGTATGGTTTGGGCAAAAAGAAGGAGAAGGCGCCCTTAAGAAGAGGAGGAGGATCCCCTGAGCCACCCATGCCTACGCCGCCATGGAGCGAAGAGAGGGGATCGATCCCCTCCCGTGCGCAGCCTCTGGTCGGTGACCAAGTCTCCAACCTTATCTCTTCCCCTTCTTCCTATGACAGGTGGGCCCCACCTTTTCTTTTACTTTCCATTTTCTTCTTTTCTCAAATTGAAAAATTACAAAAAGGCCCCTTACATACAATAATCCCCACCAATTTATTAATTTGATAAGAGATGCTTAAATTCTTGTTTGATATACAGCTATTCGATGATGGGTACCTTGCGGGTTTGAACCCAAAGCCTAACACCAAGGACTACGACTCTGCACAGACAAAGGAGGACTTTGTCTTGATCTAATGCCTTGGTGTGATAGTTTTTGCCCATGTTACATTCTGTAGTAGGCGGCTCACCCTTTTCCCTCTCGGGTTGGGACGTTACGATCATATCCTCGTATCTAGCTCATGAGTACTTAAAAAAGTATACCCTTATCTTCCTTTGATCGCAACCTCACGATCGTACTCACGTAGGTGAATTCTCTAGGGAATCATGTAGGACGATTCCTGTTGCCATATAGGTATCAAATTTATTAAGAGCTATTGCTCAACCTATCATATAGATGGAGCACTTTAGCTAATGGGACCCTTAGATATGCTCTCTAATCCCACATAGTTTTTTTTCCCTAGAGCCTAGTTCATGGGATCTTCGATCTCCTAGGTTATCACCGATGTGGGCCCTTACAAGGATATGAGCCCCATTCCCTTCGACACTACAAAGATGGCCTTCTGCGCCATTCCTTGAGTGAAAGGATCTGCCAAGTTTTTTTCAGACTAGATGTATTTCATGGTAATAACACCCGTCCCTCTAGCATGCCTAACCGACTTAAGTCGTCTTTTTATATGTTTTGAGGACTTCATATTGTCCTTCCTACTCTTCACCTTAACCAAAATGGTTTGATTATCGCAGTAGGTTACTATAGGTGGAATTGGCTTTTCTAGCACTGGTAAGTCAGATAGAAGTTCTCTAGCTAGAATTGGCTTTTCTATAACCGATAGGTCAGATAGAAGTTCTCTAATCCATTCCACCTCTATAGTCACTGAGTCAAGCACTACTAATTCAGCCTCCAAGGTGGACCGTGTAAGGATAGTATGTTTAGAAGACTTCCATGAAATGGCCCCACCTGCTAGAGTGAAAACATAGCAACTCGTAGCCTTCATATCATCCGAGTCACTGATCCAGCTAGAATCACTTAATCTTTCCAAGATAGTCGGATGGCCTTCCCAAATTTATGGTCCCCTCTTTAGGTACCTAAGTACCCTCTCTAGTGCTATCTAGTGATCATCTCCAGGATTAGTCGTATTATGACTCAATTCGCTTACAACATATGAGATGTTAGGTCTCGTTGCATTAGTAAGATACATTAAGGACCCAATTATTTGTGTTGGACTGGAAAGGCGACTAGAGGGGGGTGAATAGGAGCATGCTCACTTTTTCACTAGGATCGAATTCAACACCAATTCCCTCCAATAGCTATGGAAGCTATGAAGATCAAAGTACAAGTGCAGCGCATAACTTGTATTGAATTCAATCCAAACCCCAAAGCAAAACACCCAAAATAACCAAGAACTCAAATCACCAAGTGTTGGGCGGTCAGACCTCTGATATTGGCGGTCTGACCGCTACATGGGGTGGTCTGACCTCTACTATTGGCAGTCTAACCTCCAGCCTGACGATGAACAGCAAACAGCCCAAAAACAGACTAAAATCGGTCTAACTTTCGATTCGTAAGGCCAAACTCCACAAAATTTGAACCACACCTTCTTAAAGATATTAGGAACCTATTCCAATCAAAGATCACAGAGATCCATGCCAAAGTTCTTATCTTTTTCAGTTTGAGCGAAGGTGGTTCAAAAACCGAGCCAAAAACGAAATATAATCTAGAGACTTGCTCGTGGGTGATTGATGATCAAGATGATCCTACATGGGTTCCCACATGTCACAGCAAGTTAGATCACGGCAAGAAACCAACCATACTCGCGGATCAAAGAAAGACCCAAAATCATCAAATAGAGAGAAAGAAAGCAAATGAACTCATCTTTGAGAGAACTTTCTTTGGCATTGATTTGATATGGTATTGGTTTATAGCCACTCCATCAATGGAGGACAAAGACTCAATACATGAGCACGAAATCAAATCCAACTCTCTAGAACCCTAACCTCCACTAATCCTCTCCATAAGCAAACTAGGGTTTCAAACACAATGAAAGGGTTAAAGGGGGTGCAGCCACCTCCCTCCTCTATTTATAGTGGAGGCTTAGACCTTCTAGAAGAATAACCCTAATGGGCTCCCGTTAAGGCCCAAAACAAACGGATCACACACGCACGCATTTTAAAGCGCCGTCTTCATCTCTTGACCTAATCCACTTCACCTTGCGCCATCTTGTGCTGTGATTTGGCAAAAGGTCACCAAGGCGGTATTTGGTAAAATTACCAAAATACCCCTTCTCGATCTTTTTGCAAAGCCCGAGTCCCATCTTCGTGAAGCACCTCTATACTTCGCCACGTGTAGGTTGATCCAGCGGCTCTCTTCATGCTGGTAAGTCTCTCCCATCCGGCTCCCATCGAAACCACCATGGCACCTGCACTGACCCCCACGGCGCTTGATCGAACCCGTCGCACCGAACTGCCCGTTCGGTCACCTTTGTCCCTCTTGCGCAATGCTTGACTCCATTGACCTCACTCGACATCCCCGATCGTTCTAGACCTCAGCTCTCCAAGCTTAGTCCCGATCATCCTCGCTGTTGACCGTCATTGACCTCCAAGCAACCTACACATCAATATACAAAGAAATCGAATCCGGGAACAAGTTCTTCACAACTTGACCCACGTTAGTCAAAACATGTATCATGCAACACATATGCCATGAAACCCATGAACTTGACCTAACTTCCAAACATCGCCGCCACGAAGGACGACGAGACAAGTGAAAACCGGTCAGACCACCACCATGGCGGTCGGACCGCCTTTGGCCGTTTGATCACACTGTTGGCGGCTGACCGCCACCGGACTTAGCCAAATTTCCATCCCGAAATCCAAACCCATTGAATTTTCATACCAATAGAACTTTTGCTCGAAGCTCCAAAAATATGAGACCAAGTGCAGAAGAACCCTCTCACTTGCCTACACCCTCTATTTTTGGCCCAGCTCCAAAATCCAAAAACATTGCAATGGCCGGTCTAACCGCTCAGGCAAAGCCGGTCAGACCACTCCAGCGGCTTGTCGACCGCCACCGCCGATCCGACCGCCAATGACCATTCCAAAAAACCAAGCAGCATGGCTTGCCTAATCACACAAAGGGCGGTCGACCGCTAGAGGCCTGACAGACCTGGAGCTTTGCCGAAAATATGTGATTCGACAAACCGTCAACGACATTGCCAATTGTAACATCATTCTAAGATCTCAGGCATATCCCCATGATATCCACAATCTCCCCCTTGATGAACACATTGGCAATTTTCCACAAATGCAAATTTAGAGGTTTGAAAAGTAAAAACACATCGTTTTCGTTCAAAGGCACAACTTGGTCCAAATGCAAGAAAAAGCAAAAGAAATGACCAAGCTGGCTTCAGAATAGTATCACCAAGTGAGACACGGCAAAAGAAAGCACGAAAGCTTCAAATTCCAGAAAGGAGTCAAAATCTCACTTAAGGTCCATATGAAAGAACAATTGTTCGAAATGACCTTTGATCATTGTGAGAATCAAGAAATGCAATTCAAGTTCAGAAGAATCAATAATAACACAAGAATGCAAATAAGAAACTCCCCCTCACTATGATCCTCAAATTTTCAATTTTTCTCCAAGCAGCTCCCCCTTTTCATAACTCCCCTTTTTCAAACAACTTCTCCCCTTTTCATAACTCCCCCTTTTCAAACAACTTCTCCCCTTTACACATTTTTGAAATATCTTCTCCCCCTTTGACAATGGAGTCATCAAGGAATCACCTCTTCCTCTCGTCCAGAGATGACAAATGCAGAATAAGGAAAAAGCATAAGACGGAGCATGCATGAAATGCAATTGAGAGCTTCATTTTTTTTCATTACAAGAAGCTTTGGAGATTACCCAAAAGAGCAAGCTAGCGTTTCTAAAATTGCACAAACAACATATCAAGCCTAATAGTGCTAGCAAGATCATGATAATACATATATAACAAAGCGAAGCGAGAAGGCTCAATATAAAGCAATGAGTTTTAGTATTTTAAGCAAAGCTTCAAATCTAGCAAGTTCATCAACAGGGATCCTAAAATGATACTGGCCATGTCAAAATGTCAACGTGAGATCCAAAAGCTAACAATGACCACATTAAGAGACAAATAGATCCTGAATTGAATCATTTTGCTCAATTTTCTCAAATGCCCATTTTTCAATTGTTTTTCATTTGCAATGAATATTGAAGTTGACTAATGGTCTAACTTAGTGACAAGATCCTGGACTAGGAGCCATCCACACACTCATCCTAAGCTTCGACCAAAAGTTGATTAAAGGTATATCTTAGTGAAGAAGATTCTGGACTAGGAGCCATCCACAAACTCTTCCTAAGCTTCTACCAGGGCGACAAATCTTGAGGTTCATGTCAGTTGTGACAAGCAGTCCCCATGAGATCGTCTGGATCATCAAACCATCTCCAAGTTCATGTCTTTGACATGCAGTCTCGTAAGAGTAGTTTGGCACAATTTAAGCATAAGACAATCTTGAAGTTTGATTTTTCATTTTTCACAAGAGCAGTTTTAGATTCTCAAGAACACAAGAAGCTCAAGTAATGATCAAAGCTAGATTCAAGAGCTAACAAAGCAATTTTGACAGGGCCAATGTCACAAAAGGAGCACTAATTGCGCAACTGGCTAAACAATTCACAAATTACTAATTTCTTAGTTCAAGTTGTTTTTCAAGTTCTAACTCATACAACAAAGACTTAGCTACACATGTGAAAGCATGATAATTCTAGCAAGTCAAAGAACTAGACATGGCATTGAGCAAGAATTGAAACACTAAAGCTCCAAAGGGTAATAAGCAAAGCTTCATCAATTTAAAAAAATAAGCGAGAAGCTTATATTACAATGCATCTTTTTGGATTTTTCATATGAATGCAATATGATACAATGAGATGCATGAAAATCTCAAAAAGCCTAAAAAGCCTAAAAAGATCAAAAAGATCAACAAGTTCAAAAGAAGATCAATAAAAGATCAAAAGAACCAGAAAAGATCTGAAAAGATCCAACTCCCCCTCAAACCAACCCAAAAGGATAAATTACCCCTAACTCACTTCTCAAGGTGGCAAACCTTGTTGGGTCTAAAGGCTTAGTGAGGATATCGACTGTAACATCCCAATTTTCAAAGCTTTAAAAATCTTTTAAATAGTTGTAGTGAGAAAATTCACCATTTGGATTTATTTCAATTTAATTTAAAAGCTTAATATTGGACTTTGAGTAGCAAAACAATTTAATATGGCTAAATTCAACATGAACAATGGTCAAAACTATTTTATTTGGATTCTATGTGCTTGGATATATTTTCTAGATTTTTCTAGAATTTTTCCAAGTTCATTTGCTAATTTCTATTGCCATTTGGAATTTCTGCTATTTTCTAAAATGGAAAAGCTATTTAAAATCTCCAAACATTCCTTGGGCCTAAACCCACTCTCTCCCATCCCGCCCAACATCAGTGCACCCACGACGCTGCGTGCAGCTCCATCGACAGGCGGACCCCACCCGTCAGTCTCTCTCTCTCCCTCCCGCGTGTTTTCTTCTTCGGTCAATGGCAGCCGTTGGATCGCAAATGGACGTCCCGATCTTGATGGCCGATTGGAGCGGTCCGAACGTCACATTGGTTGTGAGCCGTTCGATCTGAGTTGGACGGCTAGATCCTCGCCCGCACTCGCGCGCCTCACCCGTGCCTTTTCTCACTCGCTTCGCTGAGCCCGGCCCACGACAAGCGGGCCCCACCTCACATCGTTCTTCGTCTCCGTTTCGTCGCGGAGGTTGTTGCGCCGCCGCGAGGCCGTTTTGGGCGTCTGCGCTCTGGACTCTCCCGCGCCGCCATATTTAAGGGGAAGGCCAACCCTCGACGCCCTCACCCCAACCCTAGCCGCCTCCTCGCCTGCGCGCACCCTAGCCGCCACTAGAGCTCAGAGATTCAATCTCGCCGCCGCCTACTCCAACGAGCAATTCTGACGAGCCCGAAACCACCGGAGCCTCAACGCCTTCACCATCGACATCGCGAGTGAGGGGAACCCCGGGACACCTTCGTTTCACGAGCACCGCCTAGCACTGTCATTGCCGAGCCCGGCTTTCGCCGCTTCTACCTCACTGCCAGCCACCTCAATCATCCCCCACCACCCGTGAGCACCTCGTTGTGATCCCCTTCGCACCCTCTACCTCCTGTACCACCCGCCGGTGAGACGCCGCCGTCGCCGTGTTGTTGGTTCCGTCTTGCCGCCCTCCCTCCCATGTCCACCTCAGCGTCCTAGCCTCCGTGGCACGCGCGTGTCAGCCACGTGGGTGCCGCGTCAGCGCCACGTGCGCAAGTGCACCACGCCAGCTCCGTTCCAGATCCAGAGGCTCGGTGGACTTGGTCCACCGTGAGCCGTGTCACTGACATGTGGGTCCTACCTGTCAGGATTTTCTTTTTATTTATCTTTTCCGAAAATTCCTTCGCTGACGCCAGCATTGCGCAATATTCCAATTTTCTTTTAAGAAATAATTCGGGAAATTTGTATAATTCCAATTTTAGGGTTTTTCTTTAGATTCAAACTTCCAAAGCCCATAACTTTTGCATCCTAACTCCAAATCAGTCCATTCAAATTTCTAAATTCCTATAAATTCAAGATCTATTTAATGGAGTTTTTTATTTATTTTTTTGGAGTTGTTTTGCCTCTGTTATTTATTTAGTTTGTTTGTTTGCTTCGTTTGCGAGTAGACTTCGACGCTTCTGGAAGATTTGAAGAAGAAGGAACACATCAAGACCAAGATCAATTTCTAGACCTGTTCCAAGGCAAGTCATGCTTTGACCATGATTGAATCCCAGTTTTCTAAATGTTATTTTAATTCAAAGTATTGCATTCTATTTCAAGTAATTATTTAAATACTCTTGGGATTAGTTATTAAATCCAATTTGTTATGCCTTCTTTGTATAATTGTATTGCCTTGATCCTTTGTCACCCTAGTTGATATTTAGTTGGTTAATATTGTAGCACCAACGTGGGTTGGTTAGTACGATTAGATTGCTTAGCCATGCCACAAATCATTTATTCATGTAAAGTGCAATTATTAACTTGACTAAGTGACTATGTAATTTGTGAAAATCTGTGTGTACTATGTGTCTTTGTGGCATGTGTTGCACTTAAATCAACTGGGTGGTAAAAGGTTTGGACGGAGGCAAGTGGAAAGAACTGTGTGACATGGTGGCTATGTGATATGGGAATATGAATCTGTGTGACAAATTAATCTGTGTGCCTTAGTTAGAACAATGGAAGTCTTGCCTCGGTCATTTAAGGACTAAACTTTGTGTGCCATTGAACTGAGCCCCTCCGTACGACCACATGCCTGTTATGGGACGGGCCTAGCATAGTAAGATACGAATTTTTGGCATGGATTGCTCAGGTGGTAGGATAGGCTATGTGAATAGGATGGAGGTGTGTGCTACCATGTAGTCGCATTGCGGGACGGTTCGCTGCTTCCCTGTCCAACGGTGTGTGTTGTACCATACACTGTGTATGGTTTGGTATGACGTAAGCACATCGAGAGCATCTATGTTAGGATGAAGTTTCTGAAATGTTTTGTTACGATTAGTGCTTGCAACACTAGTGGTATCATGTGGGTAAAGTGTACAAACTCTGCAGAGTGTAAACAATCGATTCGAATAGCCGCGTCCTCGGTTATGGACAATGCTCGGGGATTTCACACGAGGGATAGATCTTCATAAACTGCGTGGGAAGGGAGCTATGTGATCTAAATCATATGGCTATGTGAATAATCTGTTTAGGCTGTTTGTGTGTCTTTGTGAAATCAAACTGTTAAATTATTATTGTCTATTTGTTTTACTTGCTTTCAATCTATTATTGTATTCAATTGCAAATGTTGCATTTCTGCAAAAGAACCACAAAATGTCATTCCCTTGTAATGAGCTTGCATGTATAATTGCATTTTTGTGGTGTGACTTGCGAGTACGGTGTGTACTCACGCTTGCTTTAAAATAAATCAAGCAGAAGAGGAGGAGTCTTCACCAGCATTCGAGGAGGAGTTTATCGAAGGTGCCTGATCGTGAGGTCTTGATCCCAGTCGGTTGCCTGTGGTGAATCGATGGGATGCCACTGCTGTTTCTGTTTCCGCTGCTTTATTTCTCTGTTAGCCCTGCGTGGCTTGAATAAATGTAAACTCGACCGTATGGTCAAACCATTATTTATTAATCAAATTATTCGTTTATGCTATTATTCGTTTGTGTGGATCGATATCCACCTTTGTTGACATTGTGTGCACTAGCGTGATCCTGGACTAGTGCAATATACACAGAGGGTCCAGAATTGTAATTTTGGGTCCCGACATCGACTAACTGAGCTTCGGACTCCACAAAATGCAGCACAATATCACCCTTCTCAACGTGATCTCTAAGGAAGTGATAGCGAATGTCTATGTGCTTGGTCCTAGAATGTTGCACTGGGTTCTTAGCAATGTTAATAGCAGAAGTGTTGTCACAGAAAAGAAGAATACTAGCAAAAGTTAACCCAAAATCCTTAAGTGTGGAGACCATCCACAAAATCTGATTCTGACAACTAGCGGCTACATATTCACTTCAAAGAAGGATTGTGCAACAGAAGACTGCTTCCTAGATGACCAAGAGACAAGAGAAGTGCCTAAGAAATGACATGTGCGAGAAGTGCTCTTCCTATCTAGCCTCTACACCGCAAAATCGAATCAAAACCCCGAATGGACAGCGAAGAAGAACAAGAATACCAAATGCCATACTAAAGGGTAGAGTGTAAATACCTGAAAAAGCGCTTAACGGCTTGGCGATGTGAAGTCCTCGGTGACGCCTGAAACCTCGCGCAAAGGCAGACCGCAAAGTGGATGTCCGGTCTTGAGGCAGTCAAGTACAGGAGGGAGCCGATCATGCTGTGGTACTCGCGTTGATCCACAGCTTCTCCTTTCTCATCTAGATCCAAAGCAGTCGAGGTCGCCATGGGAGTGGCGATCGGCTTGCAATCACCCATCTCAAAACGCTTGAGCAAATACTTGGTGTACTTCGTTTGATGAATGAAGATCCCTTCCTTGCATTGCTTGATTTGTAGCCCCAGAAAGTAATTGAGCTCACCCATCATACTCATCTCAAATTCCCTGGACATGGTCTCAGAAAAGCTGGAAACAAGAGCATGAGAGAAACCATCAAAGATAATATCATCTACATAAATCTGAACAAGTAGAAAGTCATTGCCATGCCTAAGAATGAAAAGAGTCTTATCTACCTTTCCCATTTCAAAATCATTCTTAAGCAAGAAGGTCTTAAGTTTATCATACCAGGCTCTAGGGGCTTTCTTAAGACCATACAAGGCTTTGGATAGCTTAAAAACATGATCAGGGTGCTTGGGATTCTCAAAGCTAGGGGGTTGCCTAACATACACTTCCTCCTCTATAAAACCATTCAGAAAGGCACTCTTAACATCCATTTGATGCAACCTAAAACCTTTAGATGCAGTAAATGCAAGCAGAATGCGAATAGCTTCTAGTCTAGCAACAAGAGCGAAGGTCTCATCAAAATCTAACCCCTCAACCTGGCTAAAGCCCTGAGCTACCAATCTAGCCTTGTTTCTAACCACAGAACCATCCTCATTTTGTTTATTTTTGAACACCCAACGGGTGCCAATAACATTATGTCCACTAGGAGATTCTACAATGTTCCAAACTTTATTTCTTTCAAAATTCTCTAACTCCTCATGCATGACATTGACCCAACTAGCATCAGATAAAGCATGTGATATATCTTTGGGTTCAAAAGAAGCTACAAATGCAAAGTGAGAGAAAAGACTCGGATCATGATACCTGGAGCGAGTGACTCGCTCATGGAGATTACCAATCATTTGATCCAAAGGATGTTGCTTCTGAATGCACAAAGGAGCGCCTGGAGGAGATAGCGTCTCCTCAACCTCCGCAGGTACTGCTGATGAAGAAGTTGCAGCAGGAGCCTCAATTGGAGGTGAAGCAGTCGTAGCAGGTTCTAGAGCTTGGACAGCTTGCATAGGAACATCAGCAATAGGTGGAGGAGCAGTATCAAGTTCATCCTCATCTTCTTCAACAAAAATGCTCTCTGTCACCTATAAGACACCTGAAACATCAAATCTAGCTCCAGGGCTACTCTCATCAAAAGTGACATTGCATGTCTCCTAGACAATGTTAGTTTCAACATTAAAAACCCAAAAACCCCTCGAATGAGCAGGATAACCCAGAAATAAACCATCACAAGTCCTTGATTCAAATTTATCTAGGTTCCCTGTCTTGAGAATAAAACACTTCGATCCAAAGACTCGAAAGTGAGAGACAGAGGGTTTTCTGCCAAAACGAAGCTCATATGAAGTCTTGCCCAAAGACGGTCTCAAAAAGACACGTTTTAAAATATGGCAAGTTGTAGCAATAGCTTCGGCCCAAAACCTCCTCGGTGTGCTATACTCATCCAGCATCATTCTAGCCATCTCGACTAGAGTCCTGTTCTTCCTTTCCACAACGCCATTTTGTTGAGGGACGTGTGGAGAAGAGAACTGATGCTCAATACCGCGCTCAGCACAAAAAGAGGCAAAAGAAGCATTGTTGAACTCCGTGCCATTGTCACTGCGGATCGCTCTCAAGGCACCAGGAAGTTCAGAAGCCAAACGAAGAACAAGGTCATGATAATGATCAAAAGCCTCATCCTTCAAAGCAAGAAAGAACACCCAAGAGTATCTCGAAAAATCATCGACTATGACAAGAATGTACCATTTGCCACCGACTGACCAACCCTAGCAGGACCAATAGTATCCATATGAAGTAACTATCCCGGTCCGTCAGTCATGACCATAGTCAATGACGGGTGTGAAGCGGCAACTTGCTTGCCATGCCTACTGCGCACATCCTTGACAACTTTGAGTTTAGGCAAACCTCTCATGAGATCAAGGCCGCTAAATCGTGTCAGATGATCAAAACCAATGTGCCCCAAACGTCGGTGCCAAAGCCAAATATCAGAAGAAGATGCAATCAAATATTTGAGAGATCCAGCAAGCGATTCAGAAAAGTCAGCTCCAAAAATTCTACCAACTCTAGAAATCCCAAAAACGAGCTCACCAAAAGAATCAAGCACACGACAGGCATTCTTCTTAAAACGAGTCTCATAGCCATCATCGAGAAGCTGTGAGATAGAAAGGAGATTATACCTTAGCTTGTCCACAAGAGCGACATCCTTGAGAATGAACTTGTCATTCACCCTGATCGATCCAGTTCCTTCGATCCGCCCTTGTGTATCATGTCCGAAGGTGATGAAGTCATCACCCTTCGACCGCGTGAAGGAAGTGAACCATCTTGAGTCTCCGGTCATGTGGCGTGAACAGCCGGAGTCGACGAACCACGCGTTCTTCCTCCTTCCGCGGTGATCCTGAACAATCAAGGCACAAAAGAACGATGTGTCTCAATACTGGGGTTAGTTAAAAGCGACTTGGGAACCCAGTACTAAGACACACGTCTGCGAGTAGTATGCAAAGCAGATGTGCTATCCTTGACATTATTCGCAGTTCTATTATGAGCAATGGTAACACGAACATGAGATGCATCCTGTCTAGGAACACGGTGATGAGCATGTGTAACAAATCCTAGACCAGGTTTCTTCTTTTTTGCGTGACCATGTCTCATAAAAGCTCTAGGTTGATTAAAAGATATTCTAGCAATATTTTTCTTAGCGTTCTTCAACCTACGCCAACAGAACTCAACCAAATGTCCACTCTTCTTGCAATAGGTGCAATGGTATTTTGTACCACTGGGAGAAGCACCTTTTGCCTCAAAAGAAGGTTGGACAAACCCTGTAGATTTAAAGACAGTTTTTGCAGGTTGAGTTTTGAATTCAACTAAGCCTTTTTTTTTTCAAGATCTGAATGACATTAGGCTTGGACATGTCCTGGGCAGAGTTGTATCCTAAACCTTACTTCTTAAAAGAAGTTTTAGATTTATCTAGAATCATGTTTAACTGTTTTTCACCATTAGTGAATCTTTCTAAAGTATCCTTGAGATATGCATTCTCTTTTCCAACATTAGCACATGATTCACAAGTCTTGCCCTTAATGGCTCTAGCATGTTTCTCCTTAAGATGAGCAACTTCAAGCTTATAGACGGCACAAGAGGCACAAGGTGTAGACTCAATTGTGTCCTTAAGCTTGCATATTTAGCTCTAATCGCTTCTAGAATATCCTTAACTTCGTGTTAGCGTTCTAAGCAAAAAGAGCAAAAGCTAGATTTCACATTACCAGAAGCATCCAACTTGCTAGACTCTAAGCATTTTTCACATGGAGCAGATTTAACATCAATTAGATCAGTTCTAGCATTTTCAAGTTGATGCAAAGCAATATCATGAGCAGATTGTAGTTTAGACAGTTCGGAGTGCAAAGCATGGCAGGATGAACATTCATCAACATCTAGACTCCTAGCATTCACATGCTCTAATGTTAAATTCTCGACTTGTGACACTAGATCCTCGTTCCTAGCCATGGTGAACTCTAAAGCCTTATCTTGACTACGCAATTGCTCATACATGTTATCGCATCTAGCAGAAAGGACATCATAGGATGGAGGTACCTCATCGTTGTCATCGGCGTCGACGGAGTCGGCCATGAAGCACATGCCGGTGAAGTCCTTGGCCTTCCCTTTCTTGTCTTGAGAGACCTCCTCCTCCTTGTCCTCCTCGCTCCCGGAGTCCACATCGCTCATGGATTGATCTCCAAAAGCGGCAAGGACCCGGTGAGCTGCCTTCATGAGCTTGGCAGCATCATACTTGGACTTGCCCCCTTTAGGCTTCTTCCAAGCAGGCTTCTCATCCTTGCGGTTGCCCTTACCTTTCAGCTTGGGGCAGTTGGCCCAGATGCCCGTGTGACTTTCTTGGCTAAAAGAGCTAAATCAGCCTCAGGAAGACTCTCAAACTGTTCTTCTTGAATAGCAGATAAACATGCAAGAAAAAAACCAGAAGAAGACTTAGAAGAACCATCAGGAGTCCCTTTGAGAGGATCAGCCACCAAAGCCATGTTATCCTTCTTAGGATTACCGTCTCTCTTGATCTCATGAGTTTTTAGCTTACTATAAAGCAGCTCCAAAGTGAGATTAGAGAGATCGACGTTCTCCTCTATGGCAGTTGCCTTTATCTCCCACTCCTTGGTGTTGATTGCAGCCAAGAGGTGGGTGGCATTCTCAGATTGAGAGTACTCAATGTCAACAGCTCTCATCTGATTGATCACCTTGTTAAAGCGAGTAAAGACGTCATCGATGCTCTCACCAGGACGCATCTTGAATTTGTTATACTCTCGCTTGTAGACCGTCTGGCGCACTTACTTGATTTGGGATGATCCCTCATGGTAAGTTTCGAGGGTGTGCCAAATCTCATGTGCGGTCGCAAGGTTGCAAATCCTATCGTACTCTTGCCTACCAAGCCCAGCATATAGAAGGTTCTTTGCCTTGTTGTTGTTAGCCAAGAGGGCTGCTGAAACCGGCGAAGCAACTTCAAGCAAAACGAGCGGGGCTCGAACAACCTCCCATATAGCTTGTCCTTCGCTCTCAAAGAAGACTTGCATGCGATTCTTCCAATAGGCATAGTCGAGCTCATCGAAGACATACGGCTTGGTCGAGTACTTATCCATCGCCAAGTTCAGTGACCGGTTAAGATCAAGATTGAACTAACCGGGCTCTGATACCACTTGTTGGATCGGAAAGGCAACTAGAGGGGGGGTGAATAGGAGCACGCTCACTTTTTCACAAGGATCGAATTCAACACCAATTCCCTCCAATAGCTATGAAAGCTATGAAGATCAAAGTACAAGTGCAGCGGATAACTTGTATTGAATTCAATCCAAACCCCAAAGCAAAACACCCAAAATAACCAAGAACTCAAATCACCAAGTGTTGGGCGGTCAGACCTCTGATATTGGCGGTCTGACTGCTACATGGGGTGGTCTGACCTCTGGTATTGGCGGTCTGACCTCCAGCCGACGATGAACAGCAAACAGCCCAAAAACCGAAACTAAAATCGGTATAACTTTCGATTCGTAAGGCCAAACTCCACAAAATTTGAACCACACCTTCTTAAAGATATTAGGAACCTATTCCAATCAAAGATCGCAGAGATCCATGCCAAAGTTCCTATCTTTTTCAGTTTGAGTGAAGGTGGTTCAAAAACTGAGCCAAAAATGAAATATGATCTAGAGACTTGCTCGTGGGTGATTGATGATGAAGATGATCCTAGATGGGTTCCCACATGTCACAGCAAGTTAGATCATGGCAAGAAACCAACCAAAAACTCGCGGATCAAAGAAAGACTCAAAATCATCAAATAGAGAGAAAGAAAGCAAATGAACTCATCTTTGAGAGAACTTTCTTTGGATTGATTTGATATGGTATTGGTTTACAGCCACTCCATCAATGGAGGACAAAGACTCAATACATGAGCACGAAATCAAATCCAACTCTCTAGAACCCTAACCTCCACTAATCCTCTCCCTAAGCAAACTAGGGTTTCAAACACAATGAAAGGGTTAAAAGGGGTGCAGCCACCTCCCTCCTCTATTTATAGTGGAGGCTTAGACTGTGAGACCCCGATGTTTATTAGGCTCATAATACTTAGTCATCCGATTGACCCTAGTATTATCGACCAAATAAACCCCGGTCTCGAGAGATGTATACTTCCCAGAATGCAGTATACATACCTCACAACAAAAGAATGTATCAATTCCATACAACACATAGAACATAAGCAACAAACCAGAAGTTAACATTAATATGGAATAGATATTACAAAAGAGAGGCCCTTAGGCCAAATAGCAATAATTACAAAAAGATAACAGCGGAAGCAAAAGTGCCATAAAGATGGCTATAACACAAAGCCAATCAGTGTGCCTTAACCCTAGGCATCTGGACCGGACCGCCAAGCTAGTCGTCAAGAAAGCGCAACACGTAGC
The DNA here is from genome assembly GCA_036346405.1 of Phyllostachys edulis. Taxonomy (NCBI): domain Eukaryota; kingdom Viridiplantae; phylum Streptophyta; class Magnoliopsida; order Poales; family Poaceae; genus Phyllostachys; species Phyllostachys edulis. The sequence goes on along the minus strand of CM070546.1, from coordinate 78,913,085 downwards.
ACAAAAGAGAGGCTCTTGGAGCTCTCCTTCTTCCTCTGCACAAAAGCCACAAAAAATTGCCACAACCACGGCGCGATGAGTACATAAAGTACTCCGCAAGACTTACGTGTGAGATAACGAGAACTATAAATAGCTACATGCAAGCTTTGTTTAAGTGGATGAGGCTTTGGACTCATTTTAGCATAAAGCAACATTTATTTGCAATAACATAATAGATTGAAAGCAATTTGACAAAGCATTTTTAATGGTTGAAATAACAACGCGATAATAACATAATAACAACAACAAGAACAATCCTGGAAGTGACTAACCCAAGTCACCACAACAATAGCATGAACTCCCCGTTCATACCAACCATGTCAAGTTTTAATTAAAGGTTGTAGTCTAGTCTTGAACGACCTTACCAAGCATGTCCATAACCTAGGGCGAGGCTATTGAATAGTTTTATCCTGCGGGTGTACCACTGTACCCACACGCCGCATCGCCTTTCCTTTACGCACACTTCCAGAAGGTGTCTTTGCACGGCTAAGTCCTCTGAGACCTTTCCAAAGGATGAATGCTAATTACAAGCTGCACAACCCACGGGAGAAGGAGACATCACAACCTTCCCTAAGCTAATGCTCCCCTCCCACACTATACATATACATTTGTTTTTGAAAACACACCAACCGAGCTCGCTCATAATTAACACCTCCTAGAGTACTTAGTCAAGAGGGTTCCATATGCCCCTCGCGTGGTTAGTCTGCCAAATCGCTTGGCTTAGTGACCCAAGTACTCGGTCCTTAGGGACCCGGGCATACCACCACATCCAAAAACCGCACCATCCATCCAATATGCCCAAGTCTAAATCAATCTTTTATTTTCAGTTTTTGATTTTACAAATTAATCAAAGCACAAGTGCTGGACATATAGGAGTAATAATCAGTTTTGAGTGATCAAGACCATCGACTAAGTCGATGATCGCCCATTTCTACCGAAAACTAAGCATGTCTAAGCAATTTAAATCGAAAATACTAAGTGATAGGAGCTCATCCAACGAGCTCCCACCACAGCAAATAACCTAGGCTCATGGTAGTAGAGGATAAACAATTCCTACAGATCATGCAACTATAGGCTTGCTAGCGACATTTAACACAAAGTAGCATGCATACATAGAAGTAAAACAAAGTATTAAGCTTTAAAGTAATGGGACATGATGGGAAATGGTCAAACTGCTTGCCTTGTTGCTGGCCAAGTTGTGGCAGAGGGTCGCTCTCGGGATCACCACAAATGTCGAAGCCTAACGGAAAAGCGAGAAAGAACCGATAAGAACGACGAAACACAACAAAGACGCAACAGAGAAACTTCTCCGAAAGCTATGAAAATTTTACAGCAGCAAGACAATGATTTATCATGAATTTAGCAACAAGAACCAATTGATTTGGATTCTCAATGCAAAAGATATGATGAAATCAATTCTGCTCAGCCTATTAATTAGAAATATGCTACTGTTCATCGCAAAATTTTCTAGAATAGCAGTGAAGATGAAATTTTTACTGTAAAACCAGCACCTCATGAGATGAATAACACAATTGAGTTCATCTCATTTGGAGCTATATTGCACTTTCTATAATTTTTCAAAAACAAGAACTTGAACAAAATTATAATGCACAAGTTCTCATTTTTATAACAGCAACAAGCTCAAAACTAATTTTCACAGTGAGTTCATTAATAGAGGAAACCAACAAAGTTGGTTTCACTCAAAAATAATCCATAGAGCATTAGTTATGTATTTTACAAGTTAAGCATTGATTTAAGTGCACCTTTTAAAGTTGGTTTTAAAATCTAATGGCAAACTGTGCTCTGGAGCTGAACTCAACTTACAATCATTTTTGGATTAAAGTCAAGTTCAAAACAGAGCTAACACAATTTGAATGACCTCATTTGGAATTAAAATGAAAGAGATATGAATTTCTAAAGTCTATACCTTATTTCAGTTTAACTAAGACCTCACTGGAATTTCTAAAACTCACAAGGGTATGGGAGGACGTGAGCCACAGATCTTAAATCCAACGGCTCAGACCTCCCAGGTGAACAACGCACACGCGCTCAGGAGGTCCAGAGGTCCTGGACCTCCTAGCAACGCACATGCGCGAGGTGAGGGGAGGTCGGGGCCGTAGATGCAAAATCCAACGGACCACAACACAGAAAGGAGGTCCGGAACGGACCAGATCTAAAGGGGAGGTCCTTAACGGCTGAGATCTTCCAAAGGAAGATCTAAACTATCAAGATCTCCCTGAGGAAGATCTACATCGTTAGGACCTCACAGGGGAGGTCCTAGACGGTCCAGATGTTCCAAGGGAGGTCCTCGATGGTTCAGATCGTCCGAGGGAGGACCTTGACGGTCAAGATCTACCCGGGGAGGTCATGAACGGCTGAGATGGCCTCGGGGAGGTCCTAAGGGAGGTCTAAACGTCACAGACCTCCAGGGAGGTCTGGACGGCCCTGATTGCGCAAGGGGAGGTCTTGGACGCTCCAGATCTCCTCGGAGGAGGTCTGGATGTCCCAGAGCCAGCGCCTTAACTCGCGCACGCGCTTGGACATGAATAAATGCGCGCGAGACACAAAGAGGTCCGCGTGCGGGAGGTCTTAAATGCGCACATTAAAGGGTGGATTTAAGGTAGTTAAGACATCCAATGATTGCGAGATTGAGCATTTAAAACGGTGAATCTATGTCCTGAAACGACAATGACACGCTCTGGACATCCGACAAAATCCCGAGCGTGAAGAAGTGGTCCTCGCCGGCGATGTAGAGCCCGCCGGTGAGGTCCAATGGTACCACTGAGTGCACAATAACTTTGCGCACCCAGTGGACCTCCTCTCAACGGCGGCGGCGGCTTGGAACGCCGGCGAGCCGGAGAGCGCCAAAGATGACTAGCACGGCCAAACATCCGAAATGCAAAGTGAAGCTCCGCGCGACATTCAAGCGTGTGCCAAAACTAAAGCTCCGCCATATGCATTCATGCGGGTGCCAGCATCTAAAGGACTACAGGAGGAGTACACGGAGGTCCTAAGGTGCTTGGGAGGTCGTGGAGGTGATGACCGGAGTTGGGAAGGCGGTGAAGCTTCACGGCCCAAGGCACCGACTCAAGCTCGACTTTGTCCACCTTTGAAAAATGCCCAAACAATTTAAGTTAGGGTTAACTTCCAAGAGGTGTTTAGGAGCAAAAGTGAGCAAAGGTTGGAAAGAGAAGCCATCGGAACCCTTGTCTCACCGATGAGCTCCAAGGACTTCAACAATGGCGGCCAAGATGGGAGGTGAGTGAGAGTTAGTGGAGGAGGAGCTCACCACGCACAAGTGCAAGGCCGAGGTCGGTTGTGTGCAAAGGAAGCCAAGGAGGATCCCGGGGTGACTTATAGCTTTGAGTGAAGGTTATGAGTGGGGCTAAGCTCCATGGTGAGCTTAGCCCACTGTTGGTCCATGGGGTGGACAAGACATAAAGGTTGACAAGGAGGCGGTCAGTCGACTGATAGGCGGAAAGTCGACCAGCATTAAATGCGGTCAAGAAAGAGTCATTGAAAGGACACAATGGACAAGTGGACATTAACTCCACCGCTCGAGCACGCATGCGCGCCAGAGGAAGGAGAAGAACGAGGAGGTCCTTATGACCGTTGGATAAGACACAGGGAGGTCCTAACCATCGGATCTCATTTTGAACCGTTATGTTTTAAGTGGCCGGGAGGAGGTCCCACCACACGATCAAGGTGGGGAGGTCGTGGCCCTCCGATTTCATTAATCGCAAAATGCACGTGAGGAAAAGGGACAGAGGTCCAAAGCGTTGGATCTCCATCCAGCGGTGTGGACCTCCGGTGAGGACTTAACATTGCGAACAAAAAGACATGAGGGGAGGTCATGGCCTTTGGATTTAAATCAAGGGCACACAATGACCGGGAGGTCTGATATGATGCGCAATGCAGGCAAGGGAGGTCGGACCGTTAGATTTAGATCTAAGGGTTCGATCAAAAGAGGTGGAGGTCTGAGCTTGCGCAACGCACAAGGGAGGTCATGGCCTTTAGATTTAGATCTAAGGGCTACGATCTCACGTCTTGTTGGGAGGTCAGTGCGCATGAGACAAAGGAGGTCGTGACCATAGATTTTAATCTAACGGTGCACAACAAAAGATGGGGAGGTTGTGAGCGCTTGATAGCAGGAGGTCGTGAGTCGTTGGATTTGATCCAATGGCTACGACCTTGGTTAGGTGGGAGGTTTGTTTAGTTTAGGTTGCGAGGAGGAGGTCAGGGCCATGGATCTTGGATCCAAGGGCTATGACCTCACGTAGGTGGGAGGACCTGACCGAGTATGTTGAGGAGGAGGTCGTGGTGTTGGATTTGATCCAGCAGCCACGACCTCAACAAGGTGGGATGACCTCATTGCGATGGTTTAACAACTCGAGGAGGTCTTTGAGGTTTAACACACGGGGAGGTCATGACCAGTGGGTCACCGATCCAACGGCAATGACCTCATGAGGTGGGAGGTCCTCGCGGTGTTGATCATGGAGGAGGTCGTGGCTGTTGGATGTAAATCCAGCGGCTGACCGATCAAAATGGAGATGGGGTCTGCTGAGGTGCAGACATGGTTGGGCTGGACCAGCTTTGCATGGCTAGCCCAAGGAACAGTGTAGGCTTTAAAATTTAGTTTTTAACAGCTGAAACTTAGCAGAATTATTTGAGATAGCAAATGAACTCCAAATTTGATGAAATTTTAACTAGAGCTTGCTGACAATGAGATCAACCTTGCATAAAATTTCCAGAGGTTATTATGCAATGCATTTTTCTCAGGAAATTCATGAAGGTGGTTTAAAGGATTGTTTTGCCTCCAAAAATTATCATCAAGTGTTATAACTCATGATATTTTTCAGAGGGGTCCCATATCAGTTTTTGGGACCAAGGAAAATATATTCCAAATGTTTGACACAAGATTTACGATAATTGGAAAATGAGTTTGATTTTTGGTCAACAAGAGCTTTGTGTTTTGGATTACACAACTCTTGGACAAGAATTACATAAGATTTTAGGGTTTTTCAAGATGTGAGAAAAGTTTTAATTTCTACACATATAATTATACTTGATTAACCCTAATTATACATTTGGGATGTTACAAAATCTATCCCCTTACAGAAATCTCGTCCGAGATTTGGCTCACTCGGTAAAGAAAGATGGATAGTCCGCACGCAGACGATCTTCTCTTTCCCAAGTAGCCTCATCCTCGGAATGGTTTGACCAATCGAACTTTAAGGAACTTGATGGTCTTATTCCTTGTCCTTCGTTCGACTCATCGAGTCTGTGAGCAGGGTGCTCGCGATAGGTCAAATCGAGTTGGACATCGAGAGTTTCCAGCGGGCTTCCTCGGTTGGAACACGGAGGCACTTCTTAAGCCGGGACACATGGAAAACATCATGTACCCCTCAAGTGCAGCCGGCAACTCCAACTTATAGACAACGGCTCCTTCTTCTCGATAACGCGGTAGGGACCGACATATCGAGGAGCTAACTTGCCCTTGACGCCAAACGTTGATGGCCCTTCAAAGGAGAGACTTTGAGATAAACAAAGTCATTAGGCTCAAAACGTAACTCACGCCGACGGCGGTCCGCATAGCTCTTTTGCTCGATTGAGCTGCAGGCGCAAACGCCACGAATAAAATTTGGACTTGGCGCTCGGCCTCATTGATTGAGTCCGGGCCAAAGAGAGGTCTCACGGTCTCGACCAGTTCAACGAGGTCCTACACTTTCTCCGTATAAGGCCTCAAATGGTGCCATGCCGAGACCGCCTCGAAAATTTGTTGTTATAAGAAAACTCGGCGAATGGCAAGCCTTTTCTCCCAATGCTTCCCATATGAAAGGACACAAGCACGAAGCATGTCTTCCAAAACTTGGTTGACCCTCTCGGTCGACCATCCGTTTGGGGATGATATGCCGTCTCTGAAAGCAAGACGAGTGCCCATGGCCTCTTGCAAGCTATGCCAAAAACGAGACGTGAAAAGGGATCCACGATCCGACACGATCGTCTTCGGCACACCGTGCAAACTCACGATGCGGGCGATATAGAGTTCCGCCAAAAGACCTACCCGAAGTTCAGTCTTGACGGGAAGGAAATGTGCCACCTTAGTCAATCGATCGATGACGACCCAAATGGCATCATTCTTCTTCGGGGACGTGGGTAGACCGGTGATGAAGTCCATTCCGATCGAATCCCACTTCCACTCAGGAATTGGCAAAGGCTGAAGCAGTCCAGCAGGACGCTGATGCTCGGCCTTGACACGACGACACACGTCGCACTCGGCAACGAACTTCGCAATCTCCCTCTTCATTCGGGTCCACCAAAATCTCTGGCGGAGATCTTGATACATCTTTGTGGCCCCGGGATGAATGGATAAAGGCGAATCATGGGCTTCGCGGAGGATTAAATTCCGCAACTCCATGTCCTTTGGAACCACAAGGCGTTGCCCGAACCTCACGACGCCATGCTCATCCTCAGAGAAGCACTTGGTCGTTCCGTTCTTGACATTTGCCTTAATGTGGCTCACTCCAACATCCGACTGCTGGGCGGACTTGATCCGATCCACCAAGGTTGGTTGCACAACCATGGCAGCGAGAGATCCATGCTAAACTATCTCCAAGTTGAGACGCTGGAATGCCTCGAGAAGAGAGGGCGAATGCTCCTTGAGCATTAAGGCATTACAATGCGTTTTGCGACTAAGCGCATCGGCAACGACATTAGCCTTGCCCGGATGGTAGTAAATACCCATATCATAATCCTTGATCAACTCCAATCATCTCCTTTGCCTGAGGTTCAGGTCAGGCTGGGTGAACAAATACTTAAGGCTCTTGTGATCCGAATACACTTCACAACGATTACCGATTAAGTAATGTCGCCAAATCTTAAGTGCATGAATCACAGAAGCCAACTCCAAGTCATGAGTAGGGTAGTTGAGTTCATGAGGTCTCAATTGCCTTGATGCATAGGCCACTACCTTTCCTTCTTGCATAAGGACACAACCGAGGCCTCGACGAGAAGCATCGCAAAAATATCGAAGGCGTGATGGATATCGGGAAGAACAAGAACGGAGCGGTGGTCAAACGCTTCTTGAGTATATGGAAACTTGCCATGCAAGCATCGGACCACAAGAACTTCTTGTCCTTCTTGAGCAATTCCGTCATCGGCCATGATCTTGGAGAAGTTCTCGATAAAGCGGCGATAATATCTCGCTAAACCAAGAAAACTCCGCGCCGGTGACCGAAGTGGGCGGACTCCATGAAAGAACATCGGTGACCTTGCTAGGATCAATACTCGCCTCCGCCGAAAGAATATGGCCTAAGAAAGCCACTTCCTTCAACCGAGCGCACACTTGTCGAACTTCGCGTCTGTTGGTGCTCACGTAGCTTGCCTAACACAAGCTTCAGATGCTCGGCATGTTCCTCATCGTTCTTGGAATAGATAAGAATATCATCGATGAAGACCACGACAAACTTATCCAAATACTCCATGAATACCGAATTCATGAGGTTCATGAACAAGGCGAGAGCATTGGTTAAGCGAGCGACATGACGATGTACTCGCAAGCCGTAGCGAGTAGAAACGCCGTTTTGGAATATCCTCGGGCGAATCCGAACTCGATGATATCCCACTCTCAAATCAATCTTGGAGAAAACTCGAGCTCCAGTTAATTGATCGAAGAGATCGTCAATGCGGGCAATGGATACTTGTTCTTCTAGTCACTTCATTAAGTGGGCGGTAATCAACACACATGCATAAAATACCGTCCTTCTTCTTTACGAAGATTGCTTTGGACAACCCCAAGGAGATGAGCTAGGCGAATGAAACCCTTCTCTTCAGCTCACTTAATCGCTTCTTCAATTCTACCAACTCGTTCGGTGGCATCCGATAAGGCCTCTTTGAGATAGGGCGGTACCAGAGCCAACTCAATGACAAACTCGAGGTCTCGAGCGGGTGGCATCCCGGAAGATCTGCGGGAAAGACATCAATGAAGTCACAAACTGTTGGGACTTCGCTAATATCTAGAGCGGGCTTCGCTTCAAGCGCAAGAGATGCGGATCTAGCGACCGGTAGCGAAAAGCTTAACCCGCCACGAGGACTAGATAGAGATGAGCTTCTGGCGCAATCGATTTGCCCCATGTCTTTGGGACAACCAATCCATGCCAAGTATCACATCAAGACTCATTGAATGGAGAAGGATAAGGTTTGCTAAGAAACCTCGCCGATCTCGATAAGGACATCCTACACTCGATTCACTCTCAACTCCGAACCAGAGAGCGAATGAGTAGCGGGACCGACAATGGAGAGAAAAGAAGCTCTCCGACAAAAGACAAAAGACTTCGAAAACAAATGAATGAGATGCTCTGAATCAAACAAAACGATGGCGGGATGAGAGTTAACGAAAAGTGTACATAGCACGACGCCGGTGCCTCCCGAGCCTCCTTTGTGGTGATGGCGTTGACGCGACCACTACCCACGCCTTGGGTAGCCGGACGATCTTCGGTCCCGAGATGCACCACCTCGGCGCGTCCTCCATTAGGACGAGGGGTCGCTCTGTCTTCTTAGGGCATTGGTTCGCATAATGCCCCTTCGTTGCATGAGAAACATGTGACCCCGGCACCCGGGTTGCGGGGCGCTCTGCGACTTCGCAGTGCGTGGATCGAGACACGGCTGCGATGGACGAGAACAAGGCAGTGACCTCGGGCGCCAAGAGTGAGAGTGGTACCCCGAGGCTGCCCGGCGGGGGCGGAAGAATCGCCTGGATGACTTATGGGCCTCCCACTTGCGCTTACGGAGTCCATAAGCTCTCGAGCCGCATGCTCACGACGATGGCCTTGTCGACCAAGGTCCGGAAATCGTGAAGTCGACAATGGATAGCTTGTCCTTCACTCCTCGGACAAGCCACGCTGAACTTGGCACCTTAGCCATATCGGTGGCCACATCCTCGGGGAGCATAACGAGCTAGATGGTTGAACTCAGTAGACATACTCCATGATCGAGCTCGCCTTGCTTGAGCGCAAAGAAACTCCTGCTTCTTGATCTCCATCAAGCCGGCAGGGATGTGAGCCCGTCGGAAGGCGGTACGAAACTCCTCCCAAGAAACGGTGTGGTCCACGGGCTGCATGGCGAGAAAGTTCTCCCACCATGACAAGGCTGCACCCTCCAGCTGGTGCGACGCGAACAGCGCCTTCTCGTGCTCCTCGCATGCATGGATCTGGCTTACGCTCCACAAGACGGCCAATCGTCGCATCCAAAGGGTCCTCGGACCGGAAAAGGTAGGGGCTGAGTACGAAGAAACTCCGCGAGTCCTCCACGCGGCCGATGGGCATTCCTCGCCCAGATCACGAAGCTCCGATAAGTCTTGTGGTGTTGCGCGATGACGTCGATAGAACTCTCCGGTCATCCGCGGTTGCGCCGATCTGAAGAAGAACCTCGGCCATGGTCGGAGGAGGAGGAAGCTCCTCGTCCGGACCAGTGGATCGCCTTGGCGCTACTGAAAGGCCCGCCATCTGTTACAAGGAATTTTGGTTAGCAACTAGACCCAAAAACAAAGCCTTAAAGAAAGCAAAGCCAACGACTGGGGGAATGAAATATCACCCCAAACGAAAGCCAAAATCAGCGGTTATTTAAACTTTAAAAAAAACTTCTAAAAGACTCTAAAAACAGCCAAGAAACACCAAACGCAAGGCTCAACTTCTCAACTCAACTAACCCGTATTGAACGAACGAGTAATTGGTCGAGAAGATCAAAAATCAGATTGTAAGATGAGATCTAAAACTATTAGAGAGCAAGGTTAATGCAGCGAAATAAGTGTTAGATACTTAGCTAACTAGTATCACATCTTACCCTTTTATTCCCACAAATTTTAGTTGATTAACCTCTCATTATCTATCCTAATTAGACACCTTTGAGACTGCTGTCCGGAAATTTGATGCTTGCTGTCCAGGTTTCGCATCCAAGCTCCTTGTCGAATCACCGACTCCAGAACTTCAAAACCTTGTAGTGGGCAGCTCACACTTCAATTTGCCAATCTCATTGGTTCTCCCAAAAACCCAGTGTTAATCGATAACAACTATTTTGTAGAAGGGAAGAGAGGAAAACAACTTTTAAAACTCAAATTAGAGTGGGATGAGAAGAGAAAGCTAAGATAGGTAAGGAATAAAATCCGAGAATTTACCTAAGCTTTCAAAATTCATTTGATGCTTTGAAAATAGGTTTTCAAAATATCCTAAGGACGACCAAGCTTGCGTTACTACGGTCATAACGGCTCTGATACCAACTTTTGTGAGACCCCGACGTTTATTAGGCTCATAATACTTAGTCATCCGATTGACCCTAGTATTATCAACCAAATAAACCCGGTCTCGAGAGATGTATACTTCTCGAATGCAAGATACATACCTCACAACAAAAGAATGTATCAATTCCATACAACACATAGAACATAAGCAACAAACCGAAGTTAACATTAATATGGAATAGATATTACAAAAGAGAGGCCCTTAGGCCAAATAGCAATAATTACAAAAGATAACAGTGAAGCAAAAGTGCCATAAAGATGGCTATAACACAAAGCCAATCGGTGTGCCTTAACCCTAGGCATCTCGACCGACCGCCAAGCTAGTCGTCAAGAAAGCGCAACACGTAGCACAAAAGAGAGGCTCTTGGAGCTCTCCTTCTTCCTCTGCACAAAAGCCACAAAAAATTACCACAACCACGGGCGATGAGTACATAAAGTACTCCGCAAGACTTACGTGTGAGATAACGAGAACTATAAATAGCTACATGCAAGCTTTATTTAAGTGGATGAGGCTTTGGACTCATTTTAGCATAAAGCAACATTTATTTGCAATAACATAATAGATTGAAAGCAATTTGACAAAGCATTTTTAATGGTTAAAATAACAACGCGATAATAACATAATAACAACAACAAGAACAATCACGAAGTGACTAACCCAAGTCACCACAACAATAGCATGAACTCCCGTTCATACCAACCATGTCAAGTTTTAATTAAAGGTTGTAGTCTAGTCTTGAACGACCTTACCAAGCATGTCCATAACCTAGGGCGAGGCTATTGAATAGTTTTATCCTGCGCAGGTGTACCACTGCACCCACACGTCGCACCGCCTTTCCTTTACGCACACTTCGAAGGTGTCTTTGCACAGCTAAGTCCTCTGAGACCTTTCCAAAGGATGAATGCTAATTACGAGCTGCACAACCCACGGGAGAAGGAGACATCACAACCTTCCGGAAGCTAATGCTCCCTCCCACATTATACATATACATTTGTTTTTGAAAACACACCAACCGAGCTCGCTCATAATTAACACCTCCTAGAGTACTTAGTCAAGAGGGTTCCATATGCCCCTCGCGTGGTTAGTCTGTGAAATCGCTTGGCTTAGTGACCCAAGTACTCGGTCCTTAGGGACCCGGGCATACCACCACATCCAAAAACCGCACCATCCATCCAATATGCCCAAGTCTAAATCAATCTTTTATTTTCAGTTTTGATTTTACAATTAATCAAAGCACAAGTGCTGGACATATAGGAGTAATAATCAGTTTTTAGTGATCAAGACCATCGACTAAGTCGATGATCGCCCATTCTACCGAAAACTAAGCATGTCTAAGCAATTTAAATCGAAACTACTAAGTGATAGGAGCTCATCCAACGAGCTCCCACCACAGCAAATAACCTAGGCTCATGGTAGTAGAGGATAAACAATTCCTACAGATCATGCAACTATAGGCTTGCTAGCGACATTTAACACAAAGTAGCATGCATACATAGAAGTAAAACAAAGTATTAAGCTTTAAAGTAATGGGACATGATGGGAAATGGTCAAACTGCTTGCCTTGTTGCTGGCCAAGTTGTGGCAGAGGGTCGCTCTCAGGATCACCACAAATGTCGAAGCCTAACGGGAAAAGCGAGAAAGAACCGATAAAACGACGAAACACAACAAAGACGCAACAGAGAAACTTCTCCGAAAGCTATGAAAATTTTACAGCAGCAAGACAATGATTTATCATGAATTTAGCAACAAGAACCAATTGATTTGGATTCTCAATGCAAAAGATATGATGAAATCAATTCTGCTCAGCCTATTAATTAGAAATATGCTACTGTTCATCGCAAAATTTTCTAGAATAGCAGTGAAGCTGAAATTTTTACTGTAAAACCAGCACCTCATGAGATGAATAACACAATTGAGTTCATCTCATTTGGAGCTATATTGCACTTTCTATAATTTTTCAAAAACAAGAACTTGAACAAAATTATAATGCACAAGTTCTCATTTTATAACAGCAACAAGCTCAAAACTAATTTTCACAGTGAGTTCATTAATAGAGGAAACCAACAAAGTTGGTTTCACTCAAAAATAATCCATAGAGCATTAGTTATGTATTTTACAAGTTAAGCATTGATTTAAGTGCACCTTTTAAAGTTGGTTTTAAAATCTAATGGCAAACTGTGCTCTGGAGCTGAACTCAACTTACAATCATTTTTGGATTAAAGTCAAGTTCAAAACAGAGCTAACACAATTTGAATGACCTCATTTGGAATTAAAATGAAAGAGATATGAATTTCTAAAGTCTATACCTTATTTCAGTTTAACTAAGACCTCACTGGAATTTCTAAAACTCACAAGGGTATGGGAGGGCGTGAGCCACAGATCTTAAATCCAACGGCTCAGACCTCCCAGTGAACAACACACGCAGCTCAGGAGGTCCAGAGGTCTGGACCTCCTAGCAACTCACATGCGAGGTGAGGGAGGTCGGGGCCGTAGATGCAAAATCCAGCGGACCACAACACGAAAGGAGGTCCTAAGCGGACCAGATCTAAAGGGAGGTCCTCAACGGTGAGATCTTCCAAAGGAAGATCTAAACTATCAAGATCTCCCCGAGGAAGATCTACATCGTCAGACCTCACGGGGGAGGTCTGGGCGGTCAAGATGTTCCAAGGAGGTCCTCGATGGTTCGAGATCGTCCGAGGAGGACCTTGACGGTCAAGATCTACCCGGGAGGTCATGAACAGGTGAGATGGCCTCGGGGAGGTCCTAAGGGAGGTCTAACGTCCACAGACCTCCGTGGAGGTCTGGGCGGCCCCGATTATGCAAGGGAGGTCTTGGGCGCTCGGATCTCCTCGGAGGTGCCGATGTCCCGAGCCAGCTTTAACTTCAGCGCCGCTTGGACATGAATAAATGCGCGCGAGACACAAAGAGGTCCAGCGACGAGGTCTTAAATCGCACATTAAAGGGTGGATTTAAGGTAGTTAAGACATCCAATGATTGCGAGATTGAGCATTTAAAGCGGTGAATCTATGTCTGAAAACGACAATGACACGCTCTGGACATCCGACAAAAATCCGGCGTGAAGAAGTGGTCCTCGCCGGCGATGTAGAGCCCGCCGGTGAGGTCAATGGTACCACTGTGAGTGCACAATAACTGCGCGCACTGGACCTCCTCTCAACAGCGGCGGCGGCTGAACGCCGGCCCGAGAGCGCCAAAGATGACTAGCACGGCCAAACATCCGAAATGCAAAGTGAAGCTCATGCGACATTCAAGCGTGTGCAAAACTAAAGCTCCGCCATATGCATTCATGCGGTGCGACATCTAAAGGACTACGGAGGAGTACAGGAGGTCCTAAGGTCTTTGGGAGGTCGTGGAGGTGATGGCCGGAGTTGGGGAAGGCGGTGAAGCTTCACGGCCCAAGGCACCAGCTCCAAGCTCGACTTTGTCCACCTCTGAAAAATGCCCAAACAATTTAAGTTAGGGTTAACTTCCAAGAGGTGTTTAGGAGCAAAAGTGAGCAAAGGTTGGAAAGAGGGAGCCACTGGAACCCTTGTCTCACCGATGAGCTCAAGGACTTCAACAATGGCGGCCAAGATGGGAGGTGAGTGAGAGTTAGTGGAGGAGGAGCTCACCACGCACAAGTGCAAAGTGAGGTCGGTTGTGTGCAAAGGAAGCCAAGGAGGATCCCGGGGTGACTTATAGCCTGAGTGAAGGTTATGAGCTGGGGCTAAGCTCCATGGTGAGCTTAGCCCACGGGTTGGTCCATGGGGTGGACAAGACATAAAGGTTGACAAAGGGCGGTGGCTTGACTGATAAGCGGAAAGTCGACTGCATTAAATGCTTGGTCGACAAAGAGTACATTGAAAGGACACAATGGGCAAGTGGACATTAACTCCACTTCGAAACACGATGTGCGCCAGAGGAAGGAGAAGAACGGGGAGGTCCTTATGACCGTTGGATAAGACACAGGAGGTCCTAACCATCGGATCTCATTTTGAACCGTTATGTTTTAAGTGGTGGGAGGAGGTCCCAGCCACACGATCAAGGTGGGGAGGTCGTGGCCCTCCGATTTCATGTCAGCATACGTGAGGAAAAGGACGAGGAGGTCCAAAGCGTTGGATCTCCATCCAACAGTGTGGACCTCCGGTGAGGACTTAACAAGCCGCGAACAAAAAGACATGAGGGAGGTCATGGCCTTTGGATTTAAATCCAAGGGCACACAATGACCGGGAGGTCGATATGATGCTTAGCAGGCAAGGGAGGTCGGGACCGTTAGATTTAGATCTAAGGGTTCCGATCAAAAGAGGTGGAGGTCTGAGCTTGCATAGCACAAGGGAGGTCATGGCCTTTAGATTTAGATCTAAGGGCTCACGATCTCACGTCTTGTTGGGAGAGAATGCAGTGCGCATGAGACAAAGGAGGTCGTGGCCGTAGATTTTAATCTAGCGGTGCACAACAAAAGATGGGGGAGGTTGTGGCTTGATAGCAGGGGAGGTCGTGGTGTTGGATTTGATCAATGGCTCGACCTTGGTTAGAGTGGGAGGTTTGTTTAGTTTAGGTTGAGAGGAGGAGGTCGAGGGCCATGGATCTTGGATCCAAGGGCTATGACCTCACGCAGATGGGAGGACTGACCGAGTATGTTGAGGAGGAGGTCGTGGTACATTGGATTTGATCCAGCAGTTCACGACCTCAACAAATGGGATGACCTCATTGCTATGGTTTAACAACTCGAGGAGGTCTTTGAGGTTTAACACACGGGGAGGTCATGGCCGTGGGTCAGCGATCCAGCAATGACCTCATGAGGTGGGGAGGTCTCGCGGTGTTGATCATGGGAGGAGGTCGTGGTGTTGGATGTAAATCCAGCAGCTCGACCTGATCAAGTGGAGATGGGAATCTGGCGAGGTGCAGAGACATGGTTGAAATTGGACCACTTTGCATGGCTAGCCAAGGAGCGATGTAGGCTTTAAAATTTAGTTTTTAACAATTGAAACTTAGCAGAATTATTTGAGATAGCAAATGAACTCCAAATTTGATGAAATTTTAACTGGAGCTTGCTGACAATGAGATCAACCTTGCATAAAATTTCCAGAGGTTATTATGCAATGCATTTTTCTCAGGAAATTCATGAAGGTGGTTTAAAGGATTGTTTTGCCTCCAAAATTATCATCAAGTGTTATAACTCATGATATTTTTCAGAGGGTCCCATATCAGTTTTTGGGACCAAGGAAAATATATTCCAAATGTTTGACACAAGATTTACGATAATTGGAAAATGAGTTTGATTTTTGGTCAACAAGAGCTTTCTGTTTTTGGATTACACAACTCTTGGACCAGAATTACATAAGATTTTAGGGTTTTTCAAGATGTGAGAAAAAGTTTTAATTTCTACACATATAATTATACTTGATTAACCCTAATTATACATTTGGGATGTTACATAGACCTTCTAGAAGAGTAACCCTAATGGGCTCCCGTTAAGGCCCAAAACAAACGGGTCACACACGCACGCATTTTAAAGCGCCGTCTTCATCTCTTGACCTAATCCACTTCACCTTGCGCCATCTTGCGCTGTGATTTGGCAAAAGGTCACCAAGACGGTATTTGGTAAAATTACCAAAATACCCCTTCTCGATCTTTTTGCAAAGACCGAGTCCCATCTTCGTGAAGCACCTCTATGCTTCGCCACGTGTAGGTTGATCCAGCGGCTCTCTTCATGTCGGCAAGTCTCTCCCATCCGGCTCCCATCGATACCACCATGGCACTTGCACTGACCCCCGCGCCGCTTGTAACATCCCAACTGTGTAATTAGGGTTATTCAAGTATAATTATATGTGTAGAAATTAAAACTTTTTCTCACATCTTGAAAAACCCTAAAATCTCATGTAATTCTTGTCCAAGAGTTGTGTAATCCAAAAACACAAAGCTCTTGTTGACGAAAAATCAAACTCATTTTCCAATTATCTTAAATCTTGTGTCAAACTTTTGGAATATATTTTCCTTGGTCCCTAAAACTGATATGGGACCCCTCTGAAAAATATCATGAGTTATAACACTTGTTGATAATTTTTGGAGGCAAAACAATCCTTTAAACCACCTTCATGAATTTCCTGAGAAAAATGCATTGCATAATAACCTCTGGAAATTTTATGCAAGGTTGATCTCATTGTCAGCAAGCTCCTGTAAAAATTTCATCAAATTTGGAGTTCATTTGCTATCTCAAATAATTCTGTTAAGTTTCAATTGTTAAAAACTAAATTTAAAAGCCTACACTTTGCTCCTTGGGCTAGCCATGTTCAAAGTGGTCCAAATTTCAACCGTGTTCTGCACCTCAAAGAAACCTCGTCTCCACCTTGATCAGTCGCAGGTTGTTGGATTTACATCCAACGACCCACGACCTCCTCCGCGATCAACACCGCAAAGACCTCCCCACCTCATGAGGTCATTGCCGTTGGATTAGTGATCCATGGTCATGACCTCCCCTGTGTGTTAAACTTCAAAGACCTCCTCGAGCTGTTAAACCATCGCAGCGAGGTCATCCCACCTTGTTGAGGTCGAGCCGCTTGGATCAAATCCAACACCATGACCTCCTCCTCAACATACTCAACAGTCCTCCCACTGCGTGAGGTCACGACCCTTGGATCCAAGATCCATGGCCTCGACCTCCTCCTCTCAACCTAAACTAAACAAACCTCCCACCTAATCAAGGTCGAGCCATTGGATCAAATCCAACACTCACGACCTCCTGCTGATATCAAGCGCTCACAACCTCCCCATCTTTTGTTGTGCACCGTTAGATTAAAATCTACTACCACGACCTCCTTTTGTCTCATGCGCACAGAGACCTCCCAAGACGTGAGATCGTAGCCCTTAGATCTAAATCTAAAGGCCATGACCTCCCTTGTGCGTTACGAGCTCAGACCTCCACCTCTTTGATCGAACCCTTAGATCTAAATCTAGCGGTCCCGACCTCCCTTGTCTGTTGCGCATCATATCGACCTCCCCATCGTGTCAAGCCCTTGGATTTAAATCCAAAGGCCATGACCTCCCTCATGTCTTTTGATCGCGTGCAGTTAAGTCCTCACTGGAGGTCCGCACCGCTGGATGGAGATCCAACGCTTTGGACCTCTGTCCCTTCCCCACGCGCGCTTTCTCGATGAAGGAAATCGGAGGCCACGACCTCCCATCCTTGATCGTGTGGCTGGGACCTCCTCCCACCACTTAAAACATAACGGTTCAAAATGAGATCCGATGGTTAGGACCTCCCGTGTCTTATCCAACGGTCACCAAGACCTCCCTGTTCTTCTCCTTCCTCCGGCGCGCATGCGTGCTCTGAGCGTGGAGTTAATCGCGCCAGCCTCGTGACCTTTAATGACTATTTGTCGACCAAGATTTAATGCAGTCACCTTTCCGCCATCAGTCAAGATCCCCGCCTTTGTCAACCTTTATGTCATGTCCACCCCATGGACCAACCCAGTGGGCTAAGCTCACCATGGAGCTTAGCCCCACTCATAACCTTCACTCAGGCTATAAGTCACCCCGGGATCCTCCTTGGCTTCCTTTGCACACAACCGACCTCGGCCTTGCACTTGTGCGTGGTGAGCTCCTCCTCCACTAACTCTCACTCACCTCCCATCTTGGCCGCCATTGTTGAAGTCCTTGGAGCTCATCGCTGAGACAAGGGTTCCAAAGGCTCCTCCTTCCAACCTTTGCTCACTTTTTTCTCCTAAACACCTCTTGGAAGTTAACCCTAACTTAAATTGTTTGGGCATTTTTCAGAGGTGGACAAAGAGGAGCTTGGAGTGGAGCTTTGGCCGTGAGTCAAAGCTTCGTTGTCTTCCCCAACTCCGGTCATCACCTCCACGACCTCCCCAAAGACCTTAGGACCTCCTGTACACCCCCGTTAGTCCTTTAGGTGCTGCACCCGCATGAATGCATGTTATGGAGCTTTTGTTTGCGATACGCTTGAATGTCGCGCGAGCTTCATTTTGCATTTGCGTTGTTTGGCCGTGCTAGTCATCTTTGGCCCTCTCGGCTCGGGCTGCGTTCAAGCCGCCGCCGCATGTTGAGAGGAGGTCCACCGGGTGTGCAAAGTTATTGTGCACTCGGTGGTACCATTGACCTCACCGGCGGGCTCTACATCGCCGGCGAGGACCACTTCTTCACGCTCGGGATTTTGTCGGACGTCCCGAGCGTGTCATTGTCGTTTTAGGACAAAGCTTCACCGTTTTAAATGCTCAATCTCGCAATCATTGGATGTCTTAACTGTCTTAAATCCACCATTTATTGTGCGCAATAAAGACCTCCCTCGCGCGGACCTCCTCATGGTCCCGCGCGCATTTATTCATGTCCAAGTGCGTGCGCGAGTTAAGGCGCTGGGTCTGGGACCTCCATGACCTCCTCCAAGGAGATCTGGAGCGTCCAAGACCTCCCCTTGCGCAATCGTAGCCGTCCCGACCTCCCTGGAGGTCTATGATGTTAGGACCTCCCTTAGGACCTCCCCTAGGTTATCTCAGCCGTTCATGACCTCCCCGGGTAGATCTTGACCGTCAAGGTTCTCCCTCGGACGATCTGAACCATCGAGGACCTCCCTTGGAACATCTGGACCGTCCAAGACCTCCCCGTGAGGTCTTGACGATGTAGATCTTCCTTGGGGAGATCTTGGTAGTTTAGATCTTCCTTTGGAAGATCTCAACCGTTGAGGACCTCCCCTTTAGATCTGGTCCGTTCCGGACCTCCTCTCTGTGTTGTGGTCCGTTGGATTTAGCATCTACGGCCCCGACCTCCCCCTCACCTCGCGCATGTGAGTTGCTAAGAGGTCCAGGACCTCTGGACCTTCACGTGCGCGTGTGTGATGTTCTCCTGGGAGGTCTTGAGCCGTTTGATCTGAGATCTGTGGCTCACGTCCTCCCATACCTTTGTGATTTTTTAGAAATTCCAGTGAGCTCTAGTATAAACTGAAATAAGGTATAAACTTTAGAATTTCATATCTTTGTCGTTTTAAATCCAAATGAGGTCATTCAAATTGTGTTCGCTCTGTCTTGAACTTGACTTTAATCCAAAAATGATTGTAAGTTGAGTTCAGCTCCAGAGCACAGTTTGCCATTAGATTTTAAAACCAACTTTAAAATGTGCACTTAAATCAATGCTTAACTTGTAAAATACATAACTAATGCTCTATAGATTATTTTTGGGTGAGACCAACTTTGTGGGTTTCCTCTCTTAGTGAACTCACTGTGAAAATTAGTTTTGAGCTTGTTGCTGTTATAAAAATGAGAACTTGTGCATTATAATTTTGTTCAAGTTCTTGTTTTTGAAAATTTGTAGAAAGTGCAATATAGCTCCAAATGAGGTGAACTCAATTGTGTTATTCATCTCATGAGGTGCTGGTTTTACAGTAAAAATTTCAGCTTCACTGCTATTCTAGAAAATTTTGCGATGAACAGTAACATATTTTTTAATTAATAGGCTGAGCAGAATTGATTTCATCATATCTTTTGCATTGAGAATCCAAATCAATTGGTTCTTGTTGCTAAAGTCATGATAAATCATTGTCTTGCTGCTGTAAAATTTTCATGGCATTTGGAGTTCGTTTGTTGTGCTGTCTTTGTTGTGTTTCGTCGTTCTTATCGGTTCCTTCTCGCTTTTCCGTTAGGTTTCGACATTTGTGGTGATCCCGAGAGTGACCCTCTGCCACAAAGTGACCACCAACAACAAGGTAAGCAGTTTGATCATTTCCATCATTGTCCCATTACTTTAAAGCTTAATATATCGTTTTACTTCTATGTATGCATGCTACTTTGTGTTAAATGTCGCTAGCAAGCCTATAGTTGCATAATCTGTAGGAATTGTTCATCCTCTACTACCATGAGCCTAGGTTATTTGCTGTGGTGGGAGCTCGTTGGATGAGCTCTTATCACTTAGTAGTTTCGATGTAAATTGCTTAGACATGCTTAGTTATCGGTAGAAATGGGCGATCATCGACTTAGTCGATGGTCTTGATCACTCAAAACTGATTATTACTCCTATATGTCCAGCACTTGTGCTTTGATTAATTTGTAAAATCAAAACTGAAAATAAAAGATTGATTTAGACTTAGGCATATTGGATGGATGGCGTGGTTTTTGGATGTGGTGGTATGCCCGGTCCCTAAGGACCGAGTACTTGGGTCACTAAGTTGCGATTTTTATGTACTAACCACACGAGGGGCATATGGAACCCTCTTGACTAAGTACTCTGGGCGGTGTTAATTGGGGTCGCTCGGTTGGTGTGTTTTAAAGATAAAATGTGTGTGTGATGTGGGAGGGAGCATTAGCTTCCTGAAGGTTGTGTGATGTCTCCTTCTCCCCGTGGGTTGTGCGACTCGAAATTAGCATTGTCCATTGGAAATGTCTCGTAGGATTTAGCGTGCTTAAGCACACCTAAGGTAGTGTGCCTAAAGGAAAGGCGGTCTCGACGTGTGGGTACAGTGGTACACCCTGCAGGGATAAAACTATTCGAATAGCCTCGTCCTAGGTTATGGACATGCTTGGTAAGGTCGTTCAAGACTAGACTACAACCTTTAATTAAAACTTGACATGGTTGGTATGAACGGGGAGTTCATGCTATTGTTGTGGTGACTTGGGTTAGTCACTTCCAGGATTGTTCTTGTTGTTGTTATTATGTTATTATCTCGTTGTTACTTCAACATTTAAAAATGCTTTGCCAAATTGCCTTCAATCTATTATGTTATTGCAAATAAATGTTGTTTTATGCTAAAATGAGTCCAAAGCCTCATCCACTTAAATAAAGCTTGCATGTAGCTATTTATATTTCTGTTATCTCACACGTAAGTCTTGCGGAGTACTTTATGTACTCATCTCGCCTGTGGTTGTGGCAATTTTGTGGCTTTTGTTGCAGAGGAAGAAGGAGAGCTCCTAGAGCCTCTCTTTGTGCTACGTGTTGTCGTTTCTTCGACGACTAGCTTGGCGGTCCTACGATGCCTAGGGTTAAGGCACACCGATTGGCTTTGTGTTATAGCCATCTTTATGGCACTTTTGCTTCACTGTTATCTTTTTGTAATTATTGCTATTTGGCCTAAGGGCCTCTCTTTGTAATATCTATTCCATATTAATGTTAACTTCGGTTTGTTGCTTATGTTCTATGTGTTGTATGGAATTGATACATTCTTTTGTTGTGAGGTATGTATACTGCATTCTGGGAAGTATACATCTCTCGAGACCGGGGTTTATTTGGTTGATAATACTAGGGTCAATCGGATGACTAAGTATTATGAGCCTAATAAACATCGGGGTCTCACACCGCTTGATCGAACCCGTCGCACCGAACTGCCCGTTCGGTCACCTTTGTCCCTCTTGCGCAATGCTTGACTCCATTGACCTCACTCGGCATCCCCGATCGTTCTGGACCTCAGCTCTCCAAGCTTAGTCCCGATCATCCTCGCCGTTGACCGTCATTGACCTCCAAGCAACCTACACATCAATAGACAAAGAAATCGAATCCGGGAACAAATTCTTCACAACTTGACCCACGTTAGTCAAAACATGCATCATGCAACACATATGCCATGAAACCCATGAACTTAACCTAACTTCCAAACATCGCCACCACGGCGACGACGAGACAGTGAAAACGGTCGATCGCCACCATGGCCGGTCGACCGCCTTCTTGGCCCGATCACACTGCTGGTCGGTCTCGACCGCCCACTGACTTAGCCAAATTTCCATCTTGGAAATCCGAAACCTACTGGAATTTTCAAACCAATAGAACTTTTGCCTGGAAGCTCCAAAAAATATGAGACCAAGTGCAAAAGAACCCTCTCACTTGCCTACACCCTCTATTTTTGGCCCAGCTCTAAAATCCAAAAACATTGCAATGGCCGGTCTGACCGCTCAAGCAAAGCCGGTCAGACCGCTCCACTGGCCGGTCTAACCGCCACCCTGGCCGGTCTGACCGCCAGCGACCATTCCAGAAAAACCAAACAGGCATGGCTGGTCTGACCGCCACAATGGCCGGTTAGACTGCCAGAGGCCTAACAGACCTGGAGCTTTGCCGAAAATACGTGATTCGACAAACCGTCAACGACATTGCCAATTGTAACATCATCCTAAGATCTCAGGCATATCCCCATGATATCCACAATTTGAGAATAGTTAAGTTAGTCTTTTCCGTGTCTAGTGTTTTTATGTAGCTTAATATTTAGATCATAGGGTGTGGCTACTGATTTACAGTCCATGAACCCAAATATGGTTAGGACCTTGTCCACATAATGGGATTGTGATAGAGTAATCCTATTATCACCCTTTAACAGCTTGATGTTTAAGATAACATCAGTTTCACCTAGGTCTTTCATATCAAAGTTCTCGAAGAGAAAAGACTTAGTTTCGGCGTTGAGAACAAAGCGCACGTTCCCACGAAACCAAGGAGTGATAACCTCTGGTTTGCATGAAAATGGAATGGAGGCAAGCGGAGGAAGATGATGACGCCGTTGTATGGATTGTGTACCGTTGAAAATGGCGAGATATGGTGGCGAGATAGCGGCGGGCGTGCAAGAAAATCGGTGGCAGTGATGGTGCCTTGGCAATGTGATAGAAGTTAGCACGGTCGATGTGATACCGAGCACAATGCGGAGGCGACAAGGGTAGTTGAGCTCCAAAATGGTGGGCAACGGCCGTTTACCGTGGACGAGCGGCAGAGCGGGCGTGAGGGCGCTGCCGCACATGCGCGTCGTGAGGGGGACGAAGGCACCTGACGCGTGGGCTCGGCGTGTCAGCGAGAGGGATACGGGGGAGCGGGCGCAGGCGGGCTGGGCCATGGTGGCATGTGAGTGAGTTGGGCTGCAGCGTATTCGGCCCAAAAGACGTGTGGGAAAATGGAATTTGGTTTGAATTTTTGAAATAGGTTGAAAACTTGACGAATTTTTAAATACAATAGAGGAGCTCCAAAAATTGTGAACATTTTTGTGGAGCCTCCTGACACAGTGAATTTTATTGTGTAATTGTTCTAGAATTTTATCTGTTTTATATTGTTCTCGAAAATTCTTTTAAGACTACTGTTCATATGCAAAGCATTAATTCCAAAACATGCTCAAAATACTTTCCACATTTATTATCAGTACAATTATCCCAAGTTTGCATTTTTAGGATGTTACACCTTAAGAAGAGGAGGGGCACCATGACAATGCCAACGATCGCCCCGAGCTTGCCCATGCGAATCGCTGCATGCTGCCATGGAGGGATTGATCCCTTCCGTGTCTTTGCTCGGATGGAGACCAAGTCTTCAACCTTATCTCTTCCCCTTCTTCTTATGACAGGTGGGCCCTGTCTTTTCTTTTACTTTCTATTTTCTTCTTTTATCTAATTGAGAACTTACAAAAGGGCCCCTTGTGTACAACAGCGGCTCCCAGGTAGCCTGGCTAGGCTATGCTTGGTGTTCGCCTCCACCCGCTTTGTTAGTGTTTGCTACCTTGTTCCTACCTCCTAGCCGATGTGTGCCACTGGCTGGGTCAAGCCGCCTGCAGGAGCCACCTCGCTGGTCATCTCACCACTAAGTCTCCCTCGCTCGACGCTCGGTTGCCCGGTGACTAGTCTAGGATGACTCTAGGCCCGACTTCACATAGCCTGGACGGACTTGCAGCCAACGTTGGAGGGAAGAGTGGGGTTGGGAGGTGTGTGGGGAATTGAAAATTTTTAATCAATGTAAAACGAAGATTATTTAATATTTGTGTGAAAAAAGTGTAGCATTTCTTAACATAAAGCATGTTAACAAACTTTTTTGTCGACAGTGTTAGAGTTCTTATCAAAATAAATGCTAAGAATTGTATCCTTCAAGGTAATACAAAACAAATATTACTTTTTTAAGGGAAAATATTCCTTGTGAACAAAAGGAGTAGCATTAACACTAACAAAAGCTTATCTAAATAAACATATTTCGCATGCCTATTCACGTAGTATTTTTCTGTACAAAATGCAATCGGTCAAGCATAAATGGTTCAGGTAGCTTTGGAACTTAGGTCTAGATAAGTGATAACTACAATGGCCGCCTGATCACCTGTTAGGCTGTTAGCACATCCGCTAGTTGACAATCATAACTAATTCGACTCAAACTCATTAATGAAGTAAATTCTCTGCTCCCTGCAGGGCGCTAGTAAGATTGAGAACTGTACCCGATGAATCATGATGAATCGCTTTGGAGAAGTCCAGAAACAGAAAGCAACGACAATGGCAGTAAATATAACCCATAGATATAATAGTGGAAGGTTAAATCGTCCAGTTCCTGCACAGCATGATATGTTAATACATCTTCTGGTTGTTCTTTGCGAGAATGTTAATACTTCGAAATTGACAAATCATTACATACACAATTCTTCTGACAGAACAGATTTGTAAAGATGCAGATGGAAGCAAATGCACGGGAAAACAAATTGGCTACCGTTCCAAATAGAAAAACTAAGAAACAGCGTGCTCTCTGAGCTAAAAGATACCGGTAACTAGGAAGCACCGAAGCAGAACATGCAATACCTTCTCTTCGGAGAAGACCAGCTATCAGCGGAAACAGCAGCAAGTCTAACCCACGATCAGCAGTAAGACCAACAATTCCTGGGAAGCACGATATGTTAGTTCTCCGAAATTGTCAAACCACGATGTAATTTTTTCCCCCGTTTTGACAGAACATGCAGATCGAAGCAAATGAAATATTTGCCGTACATCGGTAATTAGTGTTGGAATTCGGCCCATTGTCTAAATGGTCATTCATTTCTAATTCCAAAGAATGATATGGTTTAGTATCACATTACTTGACAAGTGAAAGGAGAGCAATATAAAAGGTGGAGTTTTTGCCGCCTTACTTACAAGCCGCCCTTACGCTGTAGGCACTGGCTTGGCCATGTTTGCTTTCCGTTTCCTAATTAAAGCAAGAATGGATCATATTCTTTGCTTGTATGTGGAGTAAAGACATTGGCACAGTTAAAAGATTAGAGTACTAGTATTTACAGTTGGGATTAAAACATCTTTACCGATTGCCGAGCCAAAGAATAATTGATTCGTAAAGAAAAAGTGGGAAATTAAAGTACAAGACAAGATGATATATCTGTTGCCTTTGAACGTGAAAAAGCAAAGCTTCGCAGCATTTTATGAAATGCATGGAGGAACCAATGGACTTTGGCCCACCAAACCTTTGCTGACAATATAGTGAGACAGTGTCACGACCTAGAGATGGTATCGGGCAAGTGTGGATTATGGGAGGCTTTGGCCCCAACTTCTTCCTAGTGACAGGGCGCACAAAGGGGGTCGGGAGAACAAAACATTATTGCAAGTTCCAACATGAATTACTGAGGATTTACCACTATAAATAGGTGTATTTGAGGATTTACCCCTCGATGTCTCACTAACATGTGAGACATCGAGGGGTAAATCCTCAAATACATCGACCTCGTAATGGTAAATCCTCAAATCCCCTAACTACAAAGACATTCCCAAACACAGTAATGAGCGTATCAAACATTAGTGCAAGGCATGATACATCAATTGGCAGATAAGAGGACCTCACACACTATTTACTAGTGATTTCCCAGTTTCATTATCTACCCAGAGCATTTTCAAGAGGTTGCACGTAACTAAGTTGTTACATGTAAAGTTTAAGTACATTCTTGGTGGATATGTAGCAGAATTTATAACCGTAAGTCCAAAATTAACCTGATAATAATATAAAAAATATGTATAAATGTGAGATCGAACAAATTAGGACAGGCCAGGCCATTTAAGAAGTTTCCTCCACTAGGAAATCACCAAAAGCTTCACAAGATCCTAAACTATCTGAAACCAGAGTGAAATGTCATAACACAGTATAAGAATAGCATAGTTCCGGGTTTCGGATCTAAAGAACAAAGAAGCTGCACATACTCTTTAAGAAATGGCATCAAAGACTTGCCACAAATTAAACACAAGTGGGGCAGCGAGAGCTGCGCCAGATGGCAACATGCATCTTTGGCCACTTCTCCAATTATTCAAATCCTGAAGATCAAATCCAACGTGAATGGCAAACGAGGGGAACAAAAAGCCTGCAGGTGCCAACAAAGACCTGCGAAGAACACTTTGAAGACCAAAGTGAGAGGTGGCCTCCCCTTTACTTTTCGCTACTCTATATCCATAGTTATATACTATGTATTAGTTTAGTCCCCTCTAAACCATCAATGCTCATGTCTAAAGGTTAGTTTTTTAAAATTGATGTTTCACCACCATAGATGCCCTCCCCTTAAATTGTTCTCTAGCTTTGCTATTAGGCCAGCCACCAACAATGCCAACAAGAGGGTGACCAATAACATTTCTAGACCCCATCCCATGAATTCGCATCACTGCACTAACACGATCTTCTATATGTAAACAAGTACATTCTGAACAACCGGCACAGTGTTAAACACCTTGGAAGTGTTGGGAGGCATATACACACATGAATTCTTCTACGGTTTTGAATTTTAATTCTACAAACTGAGAACTCACAGTGATAAAAAAAGAATGGTCATTTACCAATTCATCTGTAGAGATGCTGATGGCAATATTCTCTTTTTGTGAACAGTATTACAGTAATTCAATAAACATACATAACATACTCCTAGTCCAACAGAATTATTTGCAGTATTTAGTTGCAAAATGAAGAAACAAGTACTTGTTGCATTGGCTCTAATAAAGCAATGAAAGCAACGGAAGATAAACTTCACCACTAAAATTGTTAATTACATCATTGATCAACTCCTAATCTACGAAATAGGAGCAAGCACACGCAACAAAAATAATCAATAATAGCTTTTACTTGAAATAGAGACGAACTATAAAGAAAAGCATTATTCCAGGAGCCCCCCGTGCGGACCGATGCAGAATAGAATTAGCACAGAACTTGAAGGGCGGGCGGACGGGCAGTGTGTGTTCAACTGTAAATTTCAGGCCAGGGAATTAAAATATGTTTTTGTCAGGAGACTGAAATCCTCTGTTTGGTGGGAGGAACCACTGGGTTGATCATGACGAGTGGTTATTCAATGGAATGCTTCTTTCCTAAAGAAAAACGTTGGACACCTATTGGACATTCAGTTTGAGGATTGTCATGTATTTTACGTCAATAAGATTTTGTACTTTGTGTATAAGAACTAAAAAGTTACCACTTTACTCCCAAACTTAGATGGTAAATCACATAATCAAAAACTAAAACAGTTGATACTTGATATAAATTTTCTATGTACAAATTGGAACTAGTAACAACTCAAAAAGCATATTCACCCCAAACATTTTTTTTTGTTTCAGTTAAACAACATCCACCGTCTCAGAGGCTGGGCTATAAGGTGAATTTTGTCCACCACTTGCATCCACCGTCTCCCCTAAAATAATGAATCCAACCTGTCTCCCCCAGCTAGTCGCATCAAAATTTAATCAAGGCCGGAAAAAAAAAACAGTAACAAACCAAATGAAGGAGAATTCACTGGCCACCACAATTTGGTGGTAATTTGGGGACCACTTGTCATGAGAGAGAATATGGTTAGTGAAGGCAAATTCAATGGCCACCAAACTTGGTCACCAACTTGGGGACAGATTCTGTTGACCCACCAAAATTAGTTCTGACCTTCAAGAGGCTGCAGAGTTACATGTCACTTTCCCTCTAATTCACATTCTCACTATATTCCTTCCTTTACTTTCTGTAACAGCTCGTTTTTCAGTCCGTGATTAGTAATTTGCAGTTTTTCATTTGAGATCAAAAGCTCTAATTCAAATTTCAAGTTTCAACTTCAAACCTCGATTTCAATTTTGGTGTCTTCTTTTCCTCGGACTCAGCCCACTCCCCTGCCCTTTTTCCTCTGGCCAAGCCCGGCCCAAGCCGGCTCAGCTCCTCTGCCGCTCTGGAGCACGCCCGTGCGCCCAGTCCGCGCTCTGCGCCCGGTGCACGCGCCGCCTGTAGCCCCGACAACGCCCACCCGCCCCCTGCTGCGTCGCCACTCGCCAGATCCGGTGGCGACCTTCTCCCTCCAGATGCCATCCTTTCCGTGCTCCCGACGCCGCTCTGCTTCTTCTCCCCTTCGACGCCGCCTGCAGCCCCGAGCCCCAGACAGCGTCTGCCCGCCCGCTGCTGCGTCGCCAGACCCGGCGGCGACCCTCTCCCTTTCGACGCCGCTCGTCCCTGCGGCCAAGGCCGCCTGCCTCCCCCATTCGACGCCGCTCGGTGAGTATCTGAGTGATACACTCACTTGTTTGATTGTTTCAGACTTTCAGTTGTTTGTGTACATATGAGCTGAGAATGAGATGTAGTGGTGCTGTTAGCCTGTTACTGCTGTACTAGTCCAGCATGGCAGCATCCCCTGTTTCTCCCGACGCCGCTCGGTTGGGTCATAATATGAATAGACTATTTGGGGATTGTGTGGGATAGCAATTTGTTGCTAACTCAGTTTGGTTCTGAATTTTGATTAACAGATGATATTATCAGTTCTCATGTCAACATTAGAGCATTTTGTAAGACGTCAGATCTTGTTGCTTTGCCTACCTTCTAAGTTTCTGCACTTGCTTTCATTCTTACAACGTTACTGATTCGCTTGCATTTTCCAGAAATATCTCCCCATGCCATTCGTTCATGATCTACATAGATGTTAACTCTAGTTTCAGTCTGTTACTGCTGCCATGCTGTACTAGTCCAGAAATGTCTAGTTGTCTACTACTGTAAATCATGTAATGTTATGTTTTTCCCTTCCTGAACCATGGCGCCTTGCTGCAGATTTAGGAATTAGGACTTAGGACTTAGGAAATGGAACCGGGTGGTTCAAATTCAAGTGCCGAGCAGCAAAATGTGAAGACTCTGTTGGGGAATCAAGTTTTTTCTATTCACAGATTAAAGGAATTCTGAATTTCTGGTATTAATATGAAGTTATGGACTTATGATTTATGAAGAACTGAAGACACCAGGAGCCGAGGATCATCTTTGAGATACATATTCCTATTTTACACTTTCTGTTTGACAAACACGTAGAAAGCCTGCACAGTGGGGGGCTCACTGGGGCGGAGAATGGCAGTGGGGTGGCGAAAGAGGAGCTCACCTTCTCATCGGCTCGCTAGGAGAAGAGGAGATGAGGTGGGTGGGGGTCTTGGCTAGGATGCACGGACTCAGACACGACACGTATCGGACATGAGATTAGCCATTTTCTAAAAAGTTGCGACACGGGACACAGTGTCTATATATATATATATATATATATATATATATATATATATATATATATATATATATATATATATATATATATATATATATATATATATATATATCTGTGCAAGACGTCGTGCGGCCTCAAGGACCTCTTATTCGATTCGCCGAGGAGCTCCATCCATGCCGCTTCTCCTCTGCATGGGTCATTCTTGCCCACCACCACAGCCAACCCCAAGATGGCCTGACCTCACCCTCGGCTTCCCCACGTCCCCTTCGCATGTCGAGTGCCTAAAGAGGACTGGTGGAGGAAACATGAGATTCAAATGCAAGTATTGTAAACTTTGAACTTGGCTACTTTTTGTTGATTGTTATCATTTGTCAATTATTTGATGGTTGTTATGATGTTAAGTACTTAGGAGTTTGTTGTTGCTTAATTGCTTTCAATGTAAGAATTAAGTCTACATGTTACATTGTTACTTACATTTACTAATCAAGTTTTTTCTATTCACAGGTTAAAGGAATTCTAAATTTTTGGTATTAATATGAAGTTATGGACTTAAGATTTATGAAGAACTGAAGACACCAGGAGCCGAGGATCATCTTTGAGATACATATTCCTATTTTACACTTTCTGTTTGACAAACACGTAGAAAAACATTACATAATACATATATATACACACGCGCACACACACACACACACATACACACACACACAGCCGTGTCCCTATGTCGCAACTTTTTAGAAAATGGCTAATCTCATGTCCGATACGTGTCGCGTCCGAGTCCGTGCATCCTAGCCTCCCCCCCCCCACCCCCACCCACCTCTTCTCCCTCTTTTCCTAGCACGAGCCAACGAGAAGCCTGAGCTCCCCTTGCGCCACCCCACCGCCATTCTTCGCCCCGATGAGCCCCCCACTGTGCAGGCCCCGAGCATGTGTGCCGGCCCCCAATGGACCTCCCCCCTGGTCTTATTCAATTCGCCACCGAGGAGCTCCATCCCTGCCGCTGCTTCTCCTCCACCGCCCCACCACCACAGCCGCCCCCAAGATGGCCTGACCTCACCCTCGGCTTCCCCACATCCCTGCGCCCCCTTCGCCTCTACACCGTCGCACCGCCGAAGCCACCGCGCACCTCCAAGCCTGTGCCACCACCACCCTGGTGCTTGTCTGGTGCCGCCACCGCCACCAGTGGGACCATCACCCTTGTGGGACCCTATTCCGCCCGCTCGCCGGTGCCGGCGATGCTCCCACACGCCCGTGGCCTCTCCTGCTTGCCCAAGCTCCGAAAAGCTCCTATAGCTGGTTTAATGAGGCGAATCTCGGTCGGGTTTAATTAGCAGGCAATCAATTAGCCGAGTTAATGACCCATTTAATCGCCTTCATTCACTACCCAACGGCCCAAGCGCAGAATGACTATCTTTTAATTCCTTGATTTCCGTGTCTGATACCTAGCCTCCGCTGTTATTGCACGCGGTTTCGCCGCGTCGCTTCGAGCGTGTCTCATTGTAGGGCGGGGCCGGCCGATTAGTGGTGATTTTCTCTCTCCCTTGTCTTTTTATCCCTTTAATTCAAAAGTAAGACTTCAAAAATCCCGTTCTTCCTCATTTTAACTCCGATTTAAGTGAGTTTTGTTTCTAAAAATTTGTAAATTTAAGACCTTACTAATGACAGTGGTCTTGTTTAATTTGGAGTTCATTTATTATTTCTTTAGTATTTATTTGTTCTCTTTGATTATTTGATCTTTTTCTGGTACTTTCGTCCGCGTAGAGTTCAAAGAACCAGGAGATCTCCATCTTGATCAAGCTCAAGATTATCAAGGCTCTCTTGTCTTTAACCCAGGAGAATCAATACTTTGATCATTTTGAGCCTACATTTTATGCAAATTATATTCATTTAAATTACCAAAATTGCATACTTCAATTCTTTAAGCAAATATATGTTAAATCTTAAGGTAGTTAAATACTCATTTGGTGATAATTAATTATTATACCATCCTTTGAAAATTGAATCTATTATTCCATATCACCCTAGTAACTATATGGTAATTACTAGTTATAGGTTGTACTTAAACGACATGCTAGTCTTGCTTAAGTACTGGGGCATTAAATGCCCTACTCATCATCTCTTAAATCATAAAATGATTTTTGGGCAGTCATTGGAGGTACCTGACTGAAATATTTGAGTTAAAGTAGTTTTCACTCCTCAAAACCTAATAACTTGCTATACCACATCTGGGCGGATGGTATGATGGTATGATGAGGGGTGCTTATGCAGCTCAAGGAATGTTGGTTTGTGGTTGGTATGTGGACTTAACCATAAGGACTTAATCATGTGATGACCTCCCAATGTAAAACAGTGCAACCACAAGTCTATAATGGTGTCGGTCTGGCTAAATAATGTATATCCATCAGTACGGGTTGCACCAGGTAGATAACCCGCGACGCCGTAAGCCTTTGTGGCTATGGGTTGGGGTGCACCACTTACACATCTGTGTGGGCGTAAGTCGTGAAGGCGCAAGAGGGGGTCTAGGTAAAGGTTGACGTAGGTGTGGGAGCGTAACCCTTCTCAGGTGAAACCTTAACGGATGTAACTAATACTGAGGGACACATTGTAAAGGCCTTGTGGTGACCTCCCCTTGATTCACATGTCTAAGGAAGGTGTGTACATATCAAGACAATTATCTCTTATGGGTAAAGTGTACAGTCTCTGCAGAGTGTGATAAACTGTTCGAACAGCCGCGCCTACAGTCAAAGGCGGACATGGGAACTTACTAGAGTTAGTTCTATTTCGAAAACCTTTTGTGGGCGGAATAAAAACATGTTGGACTCACCGAGCCCTGAATTTGGATTTTCCTGGGTAGTCGTACCCAGTGATGTCAATAAGGTGGAGGTAACCACAATAAAAATTAAGCATAAGGTGGAGGTAACCTCTGCAGTTATTAATATTGCACACTTACTCTCTTTAATAAAAATGCAAATTTGGTTAAAATGATAAGTGATAGGAATTTCTATTAATAATAACTGGAAATGTTGCTTTTAGCAAATAAAAGAACCTAAACCATCCTTGTTTAGCCTTGCATGTATTTTATTGCATATTGTGTGTTGGCTCGCGAGCACGAAAGTTGTGCTCATCCTCACTCTTTGCCCCCAAACCCTTAGAAGCCGCGAATGAAGGACATTACGCATACTATAGGGTCCATAAGTCGATGGTCAAGATGATGGAGGAGATTAGATAGTCTCTAGTAATCTATGTCTCGTCTTAGTCTAACTGACTATGTCGGTGCTTGCATGAATCCTATATTATCCGAGTCTTTGGGTAATATCAGACGCACACGGGTAACCCCAGTCGTTTGCCTGTGGAGAGATGCTCTCTACCCCTTTTGCTTCCGTTGTAGCTCCCGCTGCTTTTGTGTTGTAATCAATTTGGCCTATTCGGCCCTTATGTAAAACTCGACTCAACGCGGCCTATGTCACTCTGATATTTGTAATATATTGAATGGTTTAGTTTATGTATCTGTGAGTGCTATCTACTAATCCAGGGAATATCACAGTATTTTTACAGAGGATTTGGATTAGTGAAATCTGGGTCCAACACTTTCACCCCTTACATTTATCCATTTTTAGGCTCTCCTTCACCACCAAGTCAGATCTCTTTAATAGTTTATAGTTCATCCCCAAAAAGCAAAAATCATGGACCAACATGCACATTTCACAGATTTGGATGGACGCAGCGGAAGAAAAAGACACAAAAGAAGAAAAACCTCCAAGATAACTAGCAGCAGATAGCACTAGGACGTTGGCCAAACAACAAGGACCAGCATCCCACCCAGCTTGAAGCAACATGATGGTCAGCCCATAAAAGATCTACCTCCTTCTCTCTGACATCCCATCCTCCTCTCGAAGAAAACGAGAAGAAGGAGAAACGAGACCAACTGCATCACAACACTGAAGAGCTTACCTCAACATGTTCTCGGCTCCACCACCATCATGTTGAGGTCATGCTTTGATGCTTCGATAACTTTCAGCTCGATACTCTCTACCATCCGCAACACCTTCTCAACCCCCTTCTTGTCCTTCTTCTTCTTGTTGCTCCCACTCAAATCCATCCCTTCCTGCATATACAATGCATAAAACTCCCTCATCCCAACTCACTCCTCCACCGAGGCGACGAAGAGGATCTGGGAGTAGAGGCGTGTGGTGCTGTGGGTCGGAGGTGATTTAGTGGCGGTGGTACGGAGCGGCAGAGAGATCGGCGGCGGCCGAAAGGGGAGGAAGCCGAGGCGAGGGGAGAAGCGCGAGCCGCGACGGAGGACGCCGGCATAGCGGGATCCGGTGGTGGTGGCCAAAAGGAGAGGCCAAGAGGGCCGAGTGGTGGCGGATCCGGTCTGAGTCCGGATCAATGGCGGGAAGAGCCCATGGCCGGATCGAGGCGGGAACCGGGAGGCGGCTTCGGGAGGCTGGCGGCGGCAGTTCGATCCTCGAGCGAAGCCGGGATCGCATGGAGCGAGATCGCCTGAAGCGGCGGCTCTGCGAGATCCGTGTGCAGTGGCAGCGAAGTCGGTGAGCACGAAGCGATGAAGACATGGCGGCAACCCGTGGTCGAGGAGCGGTACCATTTGACGATAAATCCCACAGAGAAGGAGGCCACCCCCAGGAGTGAAGATCGCTCCTCCCGGGGGCAGCGACAGCAAAGAACGAGCGGAGGTTAGGAGGCGGCGGTCACGGTAAACCCTAACCCTAACCTTGGCTCTGATACCATGTTATGAATATTGTGTGTATGTATTCAGATGCCCAATGAGCAATATATATAGGTACAAGGGGTGCATGCCATATACAAACAAGGCAATACAAAGATATTCCTATCTCTAATATATCTCTAACATATACGTAGGGGTGTTAATGGGTTGGGTTGAAATGGGTTGAACGGGTTAGGTTTAGATGGGTTGAAATGGGTTGTTGTAGTTAACGGGTTGGGTTGGGTTGGGTTTGCAGTAGAAACGAATTGGGTTGGGTTGGTGTGGGTTTAGAAATTTTGGGTTGAAATGGATTCAACCCGTGGGTTTCCTGTGGGTTGCTTTTGGATGGATTTCCAAACAACCTAATCTTACAATTACATAGGAATTCCAACGAAAGAAGTTGATAGCGAGGATGGGCGGTGATTGCTGCTGCTGCCTGCCCCATGATAGCGAGGATGGGCGGGAGGCGGCGGAGATGGTCTCCCATGGGAGGAGGAGGCGACTACGTGGAGGAGTGTCGTGAGTGTCGCGGCGGCATCACGGTTTGGGTTGTGGACGGAGGCAAGTCTTTGGAAGGTGAAAGCGGCAGTCTTTGTTCGAAGACGAAGGAGGGCTGCAGGCGTCCACGACGATGGTCAAGGCGCGGATCGGAAGAAGCAGAATACGCGCCAAGCCTGCAACGCCGGCAATGAAAGCAAGAGGAAGAGCACGGTCACGGCGCAGGAGGCCACCGCGGAGGAGGAGGAGGAGGAGGAGGAGGGGTATGGGTAGCTGGTGCACGTGGTGGCTCCGGTGATCTGGCCATGGCGGGCGATCGGAACTGGGCCGATCCAGTCCACCTCTTAAAGATCCATCCAGTATGATGGAACTGGGCCGGCCTTATCACTTCATCAACCCTCGTTCGCCACCTCCGCGGTGGGCGACACATCGCCCCACCGGCTCCTCCGATTCTCCTCGGTTTCCCCTCTTCTGGCT
The DNA here is from genome assembly GCA_036346405.1 of Phyllostachys edulis. Classification (NCBI taxonomy): domain Eukaryota; kingdom Viridiplantae; phylum Streptophyta; class Magnoliopsida; order Poales; family Poaceae; genus Phyllostachys; species Phyllostachys edulis. The sequence continues at coordinate 78,877,870 of CM070546.1, read as the reverse complement.
AACTACAACGCGTCGCCTCGACTTGTAGCGCCCTCGCCGCAACGACGCACAAGCGGTGAGTTATAGGTTGGCTTTGTGACTCTGGTGTGTCCGCCTCCCCTTGGTCATCTTGCGCTCTTATCATGTCGTTGCATGCAAGGTGCTCGATGATTTGCTTGCCTGGAGCTAGCTTATCTGTGCCTCTGTTTGCTTGTGTGGTGCTCAATCCGAAGAGGAGGAGAAGGGATGGAGCGGAGGGAGGTAGCTACTCTGCTGCCGCGGCGGGGCAGGCTGCGGGTGGGTGGTGTACAGGAGGAGGCGTGTGGTGTGCAAATCTTGGGCTGGATGGATAAGGATGGGTTGAAAATGGGTTAGAAATGGGTTGAACCCATATTGAGGAAATTGGGTTGGGTTGGGTTGGGTTGGGTTAAGTTGGGTTTTGGAGGTGGAGTAGTGGGTTGGTCTGGATTGGGTTGATCTGCTGTATTGAAGTGAGTTGGGGTGGGTTTGGGTTGGGTTCCAACCCATTAACAGGCCTACATATACGCCTCGTCAACATACTTCCGGTACCAAAGGAAATCTATAACTGCATACTACCCATAGATGTGAGGTAGAGTAGATAGTTAAATTGATGATCAGATTTACCTTTGTTCGTATTTATTTTGCTATTAATATAGCCAAATTAAAGCATTCTAAAAGGTAACCTGATATCCATGTGGAAGTAACTTTTCTGCTAAGATCTCTGCATTTTTCATGTATGCATTTTCATCAACCGTCCATGAAAAGGAATCATAGGAATTCCACCCTCTTGGTGGTAACCCAGCAAGTTCATTTGCCTCGGAAGTGCCCCTGAAATGTAAAAGTATGAACGAAGGGAAATCATTTCTCTTTAGCTAAGAATGAGCTTGGTTATACAAGGATCAGATACTGGTGTTCAAATTAAAATTGTTCTCTTGACAGCGCTTAAATTGTACTTTTTCTACATTCACATATAATTTTTATTTTGGAATGGAAGAGAAATGAATAGAGAGAAACGCAGAAAAAAATTACGGAGGAAGCATAGATGGTGAATCCATTTGAATAAAAACTTCCAGAGTCACTCAAAAAAGGAAGGCTGAAGGCAAAATAAATTATGCAATATGTTATAAATAATGTCAAACAATCAACGGCTTAACCAAACAAAAAGTTAAGTTTGATACACACAGACTAATCATCTAGCACCACTGAGTAGTGGATACACAGTATCTTTTACAAAAGGAAAAGCAAAATATTAACAAATTAGAGGTGCAGCCAATGATGGGGTAAACGTTTGGTGGCATATAAGGAAATCACCCTTGCTTCTGCCAAATTAACCCGTATCCTCACACTGAAATTATAGATTTCAAGCAAATACTCTTACAACATTGTCTCGTTAATCAGGTAGGGAAACAAGACAACTGGAATCAATGAATGCTAACCGAAGAACCAGCTGAAACAAACAAACATACTGATCTCTGGAACACCAAACAGTGGCACCATATTTCAGACCTAACCCAAGAAATCTCTGCAACCCAAACAGGAAGCATTCATCTAAAACGTACATTAGGGCGAGTAACACTCCCAGAAGGTGAATTAGTCCGAAGCAAAAAAATCACAAGAAATGGCATCGTTCCCATCCATCGAGGATCGATAGGATCACCAAGCAGACAACTTAACTGAGAAAATATCTTATATCTATCAATCAAAATTTAGCTCTACAAAATCAAGCTGATCGTACACGTTAATGATTTCATTATAATTGAACTTCACAATTTCTTCTCGAAAACAATACCATGAATCTTGCTTAATCATTGCTTCGTTTGAGTGCCTCGCACGGCGTCAGTGCGACGCTTTTTGCCTTTTGGTTGCACAATAACTGTGCTAGAGTGTAACAACCCGCTTTCAGTTTGTGAACAGTATTTCCAGCTTGTCTTTTCAGTTCGAAAGCTTAATTCAAAATTTTCCCAAAAGGTTCAATTTCAAATTTCGGTTTCAAAATTCAATTTCCCCTTTGGGCTTGGCCCCCTGACTCAGCCCACCCCTTCCCTTTCCTTTCCCTCTCTTGGCTGAGCCACCCCTCCCCCTACCAACAAGACGCCAAGCAGCACGCCCTCTGCTGTCTCTGTGCTCTGATCGTCGCTGACACGCCTGGCGCACCCGCCCCCGTCAGCTCCCACATGCTCCGGTCCTCCCGGTCTTCGCTCTAGCGTTAGCACTCTCGCCTTGTCGCGTCCGGCCCAGCCACAGCATCGCCAGCACTTTCACTGCCCTGTGCCCTCTGCCCCTTACTCCGCTGCCCCTCCAAGTCGCGCCGTGATGATGACAAGTCCTCGCCGCCGCCTTGCGCATGCCTGCCGCGCCAGAGCTCCCTCCCTCCCTGTACCGTCGCCTGCTCCGCTCCCCCTTGCTCGCGACGCCCATGCCGCCCCTCGGGACCGTGTGCCGTCGAGCCCAACAGCTCCCTCCCTCTCTTTGCCCTTCCCCGGCTATAAAAGCTCAGCAAAACCTCTCCCCTTGTCTTCCCCACCCCGCTCCCTCTTCCCTGGTAAGCTCCACCCGAAGAAGCACTGAGTTCCAAGTCGGTCGCGTCGCCCCACCAACGTTTTGCCGCCCCGGTGACCCCACCGCCGGGCCACCGCCATCACCAAGCATCCCCAGAGCCAAGGAGCATTTCCCCCCAAGCAGATTTGGTTTTCCACCACCGACGCTGCCGGACTTCGCCTCCAGCCGACACTTTCCTCGCCGCCGTTCTCCGACCACCATCTACCTCCGGTCCTCCTCTTTGTCTCGGTGAGTTCGCCTTGCGATGTGCTAATTGGTGCTCCCTCTCTCTTTTCCTCAGACGCCCCACCTCCGGTTCGCCGCATGCAGTGGCGCCGCCGCCTCCGCCTCACTTGCTGCCTGCTGTAGTCCCCGCCATGTTGCCACCTCCCCTGGGATTGCCTCACCGCCTCGGTGTTGTTCCTGCCCTTGCTCGGCGCCGCCGTTGCCTCCTCCACTGGCGGCGAGCCCGAGCCACAAGCCACTCGGAGCTCCCCTATGTGGTCGGTTTGGACAGCTACTGTTCATCCGTAATTAATCCTCCCCTAAATCTCTATCTTAAGGAATATTTAGTAATCACTGTTGGTTTAAATGCTATCGGTTTCTCTGATGAATGGGACCAGAGGCACTGTAATGAGGTGCTTTAATAACCCGGTTTTCATTGAGTAGCTGACAAGTGGGCCCAATGCACAGTAAAAGCCCCGATGCACCCATGGAGGCGTGGACCATGCACAATACATGTTGACCTCCGGTCCATGCATTGTTCACATGGACTAGGCCACTGACAGTGGGCCCCCCATGTCATTCCCCCATGCCAGAGAGACGTTCTCTCTCTCCTCTTTTTATTTTTTTGATTTATTTCCAAAACCAAACTTTAGAGGTTTTGTTCTCCTCCGTTATAACTCCGAATTAAGTGAAATTTGTTTATAAATTTGTCTAAATTTAAGATCTTTCTAATGGCAGTGGTCTTATTTAATTTGGAGTTAATTTGCTATTTATTGTGTATTTATTTGTTCTTGCTTGCATGTTATTCTTTTTCCGGTGCGTCCGTCCGAGTAGAGTTCGGAGAAGCGGGAGATGTCCAACTTGATCAAGCACAAGACTTCCAAGATCTTTTTTCCTTTAATCAAGGCGAGTCAACACTTTGATCATTTTGAGCCTACATTTTATGCAAATTATATTCTTTTAAAATAGCAAATTGCATGTTTAAGTCACTATACAAATGTATATCAAATCCTTAAGAGTTAGTTATATACCTACTTGGTAATTAAATATTAATATACCATCCTTGACACTTGAATCACCTGATCCTTGTCACCCTAGATAATTATGTGGTAACTTACTAGTTATAGGTTGTACTTAAGCGACATGCTAGTCTTGCTTAAGTACCCAGGCATTAAATATCCTAATCATTATCTTTTAATCATGAAAGTGGTTTTGGGCAGTCATTGTGGCTAAATGATTGGAATGTTGAGATAATGTATTTTGCTCCCAAAAACCTTATTAAATTGCTATTACCACATCTAGGCGGATGGTATGATGGTGGATGCTGATGTAACACGAGAATGTGTGGAATGTGGTATGAACAGCCCAAATAACTCTAAGGACTTAATCTTGTGATGACCTCCCATTGTAAAACAAGTACAACCATAAGTCTGTAAAGTACAACTTGGCTTAGTAAATTTATTGGACCCTAAAAGTCATCTCGCTGGAGGGGGAACGTGGTAGTGTAAGCACTGAATACGTTCCGTCTTGAATGGGACACCGAGGCAAGGTGAAGTTGCCAGCTGCACTAGTCGTTTTGGAAACTGTAGTCCAGCTACGCTAGTTGTTGTGGTGAATAGCACAACTTATGGGGCCCATCGCGTTTGGGAGCAGCCCATATGGGTGAGATGACGGAAGGGGCGATATAATCTGAAAGGTTATTGTGATGTTCTCTCAACTACATGACTAAGGAATCATGTGGAGCAACGAGCTGATTGTCTCTTGTGGGTACAGTGTACAACCTTTGCAGAGTATAAACTATTTAAACAGCCGTGCCTACGATCAAAGGCGGACATGAGAACTTACTAGAGTTAGTTCTATTTATAAAAACTTTATGGGTGGAATGAAAAACTTGTCGGGCTGACATAGCCCTGATATTGGGTTTTCCCTAGGTAGTCGTACCTAGTGTTGTTAATAGGTGGATGTAACCTCAATTAAAATTAAGCATAAGGTGGAGGTAACCTTCGCTGTATTTAATATTGTACAATTACTCTCTTTAATAAAATGCAATTTGGTTAAAATGCTAAGTGATAGGAATTACTAAAAATGATAATTGAAAATATTGCTTTAGCAAATAAAAGAACCAAATCCATTCTTGTTAAGCCTTGTATGTATATCATTGCATCTTGTGTATTCGCTCAGGAGTACGGAAGTTGTACTCATCCTCGCTCTTTCCCCCAAACCTTCAGAACCCGTGGATCCAGGATACTATGCTTACTACGAGGATCCAGATGTCGACGGATAAGGCAATGATGAAGAGTAGTTTAGTTTTTTTAGTCTAGGTTTCGCCTCAGTCTAGCTTGCTCAGTCGGTACTTGCGTACAACCAATATTATCTAAATCCTTAGGTAATATCGGTCGTACATGGACTACCCCAGTCGCTTGCCTGTGGAGAGATGTGTTCTACCCCCTTTTGCTTCCGTCGTCGTTTCCGCTACTTTTGTGTTGTAATCAATTTGGCATGTTCGGTCCTTATTGTAAAACTTGACCTGACGCGGTCTATGTGACTGATGTTTGTAATATAATGAATGGTTTAGTTTGCATCGGGTATGAAATGATTCTGTTATGTATCTGTGAGCACTATCTACTGATCCAGGGAATAGTGCATGTGTCTTCGCAGAGGATTCGGGATTTCGAAATCCAAGTCCGACATATAGTTTTGGTGAGTCCATGAGGTCTTGTTTAGGATGCTCATTCTCCACCGGGATCCACGTGGATGGACCGAAAATTTAAACAAAAATCTTAGCATTTCCATGTGGATGAGCTGGGATTGTGGCCCAACCAACAAGGCCTAAAGGTGGCTAGAAAGGGGATAATTTGGAAGAACGTGAGTAGCTGAATTGTTGTGGTCGTCTTTAATCGGTGTTCTTTCTGTAGTGTAAAATGAAGCTGAAAGATTTTTTTTCTTGGACGATTTGTAAAGATTTAGTTTAGTTATCTTTCTTGAAAGCTTGTCGGTTGAGGGGAGCTCAGAAATACTTAGTAGCTTAGAGCATGTACAATGGATGTCAGCCGTCTATAGTCACTGTCACATAGGATTTTTGCTGACATGGATGAAAGAAAATAAAGAGAGAGAAAGATATTGTCTGCAATCCTGTAGTCGACTGTATCATGAGAAACAAGAAAAACATTAAAAGATTGTATTATATAAAGACAACTAAAAAGACAGCAGCTGTCTATACCATTATATGATCTGTCTGTAGTGCTGTCTACAGATAACATAGAGAGTTGTTATAGACAGCAGCTATCTATACTATTGTACATGCATTTAATAAGTGAACTACTCTATAGTCATTAGGGTTCACTAGCTCCTAAATGTTTTCCGCTGCCTGCGCCCCTTCCCACCGCCCTTGAAGACATAGATCACTTGGAGATTAATGGGCCCATTTATTGGATGCTGATCCAGTGAATAAAAAAATGTAACTTGTGGTTATGAAAATTTCGGTAACCTTACAAATCGACAAGCCAACAAAAATATACATTGAACTTACGGAACACTACCATAATCTGTCTCTGATCAATGCTAATGCTAAACAATAACCACTCTCCTTGTTCTCATTCATACACAAGAAAGAAAAAAACCCCAGAAAACTGAAATTCTGACTAATTAGGCTTCAGCAATGTATCCATCACGATTCATAAATGATATCAAAATGAGTCTAGAACACCCAATGCAATAGTCGGCAAACTTGGCATGCGTGTAAACCGGGCACACTGACATGCATGTTCTGGCAAGCTGCGTCCCTTCACTGACGGCAGAGGTAACAAGCTACAAGTCGGAAAGCAGCTAAACAATCGACACGGCACAAAACCAAAGTGTTCTTCCTAATAGAAACTGCCTTTTTCTTACAGATTTGGGTAATGTGTCACGGAGCTAATATTTTTATGTAGGCCAAGTTAGACCCCTTAATTTGTCAGTTTGTCACCATGCCCTGTCACAAATTCTACGTCACTCAAATAAATTACTGTCCCCCCCCCCCTCTCTACATAAGCCATTGCACTGCACCTCTTGTACCTATCTCATAAGCAGCAATTTACCATCGAATTAAGTGCGCCTGTTCACTTGGTCTAGGCATCTAGCCAAACAGTACTATCGATGGCTATCTGGAGAAGGAAGCAGAGCGCCGAAACCTCGATGAGCTGCGTCCGTGGTGCAGCTGCTGACGGTAGGAGGATCCCGAAAGGTCATGTCCCGATGGTGCTGGTCGGCGACGAGGAAGACGGCGAGGAGAGGAGGGTGCTGGTGCATGTCAGAACGCTGAAGGAGCCCTGCATGGCAGCGTTGCTGGAGATGGCTGAGCAGCGGTTCGGGTACAGCCAGCAGGGTGTCTTGAGGATCCCCTGCGACACGCTGCGGTTCGAGCAGGTGGTTAACACGGCATGCCGGACCGCATAGATAGACCGTGTCAGCACGTAGTTGCATTGGTGCTTCCATTCATTCATTATTTCGGATTTGCTCTCTAGTTTGGGTACTGGACAGGGTAGATCGATGTATGCAGTATGCCAAATTAAATCGATGTACATCTTGCTCGGATTTGAGCTTTCAACGAAGTATCTTGTCATCTCATATGAATTATTAATTATAGTTTCTTTGTGAATAAATTTGAACTAATGTATTGTTTGAGTCTGGATGTTTTCTGCTGTGCACATGTAATGAGCTAGCAAAGCCATCATTTTAATATTATGGGAAATTCATCAAATGGTATAGAGAGCCAAAAAGGAGAAGTTGTCAATACTCCACTACTCATATGCACTGTAAGTACTACTCTCTTTTTTTTTTGTGTTCTTGGCGCCAGGGTGAATTTGATATTGAAAATTTATAAGTTTACATGACATAACTTTATGTGTACTATATCCAAGATTTTGTTTGGAATTTTTGAAACAATGAATCATGCCCTTTTCGCAAAAGCAAAATTAGTTACAGGATATCGCAAATTAGTGGCATTTGCCCCCAAGACACTCCTATTATATATGCGCATTTGCGGAAGGACATTACACTTTTGTGGTTATTTTTCAAAAGACAATTCGGCCAATATAATATCATTTCTGGGCTGAAGAGGAGAGAGAAGGTTAGTGAAAAGTCCATTTTGCCCTTCTGGTTGGACCCGTCTGTAGTTAGCTCGGTCAGACCATATTAGAGCCGCACGCGCGTCCCGCTCGCTCGTGCTCATCCCCTTCACTCCCCTCTGCTCTCACTCAGGGTTGGTGCGGTATGAACAGCTCTGGGCAAGGGCACCAAATGTTATTTCAAAAGTCCTCTCTCCTTTCAGCCTGGAAATAATATTATATTGGCCGAAGTGTCTTCCGAGACAAATGCCACTAATTTGCAATGCTCTGTAGCCAATTTTTCCTTTCTCAAATGGGGACGTGGGAACCCTGGGCACCAAAATCACATTCACCCTCCTTGGCTGCACAGACACTGTGCACAGCTCCAAGATGCCAAGGTCTCCTTTGTGTCCGAGCCGTGCTCTCAGGACACCGCCGTCGTTGATTGAATAGAATGATTCGGCCTTGCGGCATGTGCATGGTGGTGGTGCCCAATCGAGTAGATCTAGGGATATTTTTCAGATTTGATTGAGCATCCCCTAGAAATAAATGTTCGTTGCAAATTCCATCGAACGAGCATTCAGCAACAAGGGATAATATTTTTGTAATACCCAAGTTTTCAATGGAATTTTTAATTTGAGATTTAATTTGAATTTGAATTTGAAGTTTAAATTTAAGATTAAAATCCATAGTTTTGTTTTGAAATCCGAGACAACAGCTGTGTAGAGCTTGTTGAGATGGTCAAAATCAACTATTTATTTGCTCGATTTCGAACTTAGAGTGAGAAGTTGTGGACACTAGAAGTTGAATGGCTGAGATTAATTAGAAATTAAAAAAAAATCCATCCGCAGATCGGACCGAATAGAGGACGACCTAGCCTGGGCCTACGCCGCCCATAAAAGGGGTCGTGAGGTGGCCACCCGAAACTCTAGCAGCATCCGCTCCATGCCTTGCCCTAGCTGCCGTAGCCGAACCCGCTGTGGCAAGGAAAGTCACTGCCGCGACAAGCAATTTGGCTACAGTGGCAAGGGTGTAATGTCCCGTTTAATTAAAGTAGAGAAAAGATTAATTAAGAGAAAAGGATTAGAGGAAAGGTGGGCTTCAGGAGAAAGTGGGCTGCCGGTCCATGGCCCAAGGCAAGTCCACCTTGGACTTAGTGAGGCGAAGGCTGGACTTCCACTTAAAAGGGAAGGGGGAGCAGTCGCACCAAGCCCTAGCAGCCCCTACGCCTCCTGCCTCCCATCTGCAGTAGGCCCTACACCTCCTGCCACATGCTGCCTCTGCCAGCGGCGCAACCCCTTCATACTAGCTTTGCATGTCTGTATTCTGCATGTCCTCTGCTTTCTGCTTGCATGCAAGCTCTGCTGCAAGTCTGAATCTTTGTCATGCCACTGCCTTCCTCTGCATGTGGCATCTTTGCTCTGCCACCGCATGTCCCGTCGTCTTCCTGTAGCTATGCATGATGCCCTGTTTTTCTAGTAGCCAAGAGAGAGAGAGAGAAGAAAGAAGGTAATTATTGCATGCTGCATGTGCCATAGAAGCAAGAAGGAAGCAAGGAAGAAGAAGAAGGACAAAGGAAGAAGGAAAAAAAATAGTGTTTCATGATCCGATCTCATTCGTCGTCCGATTTCAAGGTATAATGATTTGGAAAACCATGCCATATTATTAGACCGTTGTTTGATCGAAGGATACAATAGATTGATCATGGGAATTGGTAGATTGGTGATGCCCTGCTTCGGTTAGTTTTACTGTCACAACTACACAAAGGGTCATCATATACAGTTCTAAAACATCATCACAGACGGTTTCTGAACCGTCTGAATTTATGTGTCTGTGATTACAGATGGTTTGTGAGCCGTATGTGATAAGTCACAACACAGATGGTTTTTGGTCGAAGCTGTCTGTGAAGGCCTACTATCACAGATGGCTTCTACCAAAAACAGTCTTTGTTGTGATGGCTTCTACGTTAGCCATCACAGACGGTAATATGTATCAACCGTTTGTGATTGGAGATATATCATAGACGGATAGTAAAAAGAACTGTATGTGATATCTGATATATCACAGACGGTTGTTCGTGGTAGCCATCTGTGATAGTATGTCTTCACAAATGGTTTATACCACAAAACCGTCTGTGATAGTTCGTTCTATATCTATTTTTTTTCTGTTTTTCAGCTAGCCTCAGGAAATTTGAGTCTGGATGTTTTCTGCTGTGCACATGTAATGAGCTAGCAAAGCCATCATTTTAATATTATGGGAAATTCATCCATGGTATAGAGAGCCAAAAAAGAGAAGTCGTCAATACTCCACTACTCATGCACTGAAAGTACTACTTGTCTTTTTTGTGTTCTCGGCGCCAGGGTGAATTTGATATTGAAAATTTATAAGTTTACATGACATAACTTTATGTGTACTACATCCATGATTTTGTTTGGAATTTTTTAAACAATGCATCATGCTATTTTCGCAAAAGCAAAATTGGTTACAGGATATCGCAAATTGGTGGCATTTGCCCCAGGACACTCTTATTATACATGCGTATCTGTGGAAGGACACTACACTTTTGTGGTTATTTTCCAAAAGATAATCCAGCCAATATAATATCATTTCTGGGCTGAAGAGGAGAGAGAAGGTTAGTGAAAAGTCCATTTTGCCCTTACGGTTAGACCCGTCTGTAGTTGGCTCAGTCAGACTATATTAGAGCCGCACGTGCGTCCCGCTCGCTCGTGCTCATCCCCTTCACTCCCCTCTGCTCTCACTCAGGGTTGGTGCGGTCTGAATGGCTTTGGGCAAGGGCACAAAATGTTATTTCAAAAGTCTTCTCTCTCCATTCAGCCTGGAAATAATATTATATTGGCCGAAGTGTCTTCCGGGACAAATGCCACTAATTTGCAATGCTCTGTAACCAATTTTGCCTTTCTCAAATGGGGACGTGGGAACCCTAGGCACCAAAATCACATTCTTATGACTATCAGATCTTCTGGCCTTCATTACACCCTCCTTGGCTGCACAGACACTGTGCACAGCTTCATGACGCCAAGGTCTCCTTTGTGTCCGAGCCGTGCTCTTGGGACACCACCGCCGTTGATTGAATAGAATGATCTGGCCTTGCAGCATGTGCATGGAGGTGGTGCCCGATCGAGTAGATCCAGGGATATTTTCCGGATTTGATTGAGTATCCCCTAGAAATAAATGTTCGTTGCAAATTCCATCGAATGAGCATTCAGCAACAAGGGATAATATTTTTGTAATACCCCAAGTTTTAATTTGAATTTGAATTTTAAGTTTAAATTGAAATTTAAGATTAAAATCCATAGTTTTGTATTGAAATCCGAGACAACAACTATGTAGAGCTTGTCGAGATGGTCAAAATCAACTATTTATTTGCTCGATTTGGAACTTAGAGTAAAAAGTTGTGGACACTAGAAGTTGAACGGTCGAGATTAATTAGAAATTAAAAAAATATCCTTGTGTGGACTGGACCGAATCGAGGACGACCTAGCCTGGGCCCGTGCCGCCCATAAAAGGGGTCATGAGGTGGCCACCCGAAACCCTAGCAGCATTCGTTCCATGCCTTGCCCTAGCCAGCACCTTTTGCCCTAGCTGCTGCAGCTGAACCCGCTGTGGCAAGGAAAGTCACTGCCGCGACAAGCAATTTGTCTACAGTGGCAAGGGTGTAATGTCTCGTTTAATTAAATTAGAGAAAAGATTAATTAAGAGAAAATGATTAGAGGAAAGGTGGGCTTTAGGACGAAGTGGGCTACTGGTCCATGGCCCAAAGCGAGTCCACCTTGGACTCAGCGAGGCGAAGGTCGGACTGCCACTTTAAACAGAAGGGGGAGAAGCCACACCAAGCCCTAGCAGCCCCTGCGCCTCCTGCCTCCCAACCGCAGTAGCCCCTACGCCTCCTGCCACATGCTGCATCTGCCAGCGGCGCAGCCCCTTCATACCAGCCTGCATGTCTTGCGCTTCTGCATGCCCTCCTGCTCTGTTGCATGCAAGCACGCATCTTTGTCGTGCCTGTTGCCTCTGCATGCCTCATCTTTGCTCTGCCCTTGCATGTCCTGCCACGCTGCAACTCTGCATGCTACCCTGTTTTTCTAGTAGCCAAGAGAGAGAGAGAGAGAGAGAGAGAAGAGAAGGTGATTATTGCATGCTACATGTGCCATGGAAGCAAGAAGGGAGCAAGGAAGAAGAAGAGGGACAGAAGAAGAAGGAAAAAATTAGTGTTTCGCGATCTGATCTCGTTCGTCGTCCGATTTCGAGGGGTAACAATCTGGAAAACCATGCCATATTATTAGATCGCTGTTTGGTCGAAGGATATAGTAGATTGATCATGGGAATTGGTAGATTGGTGATGCCCTACTTCGGTTAGTTTTACTGTCACTACTACACAAAGGGTCATCACATACGGTTCTAAACCGTCATCACAGATGATTTCTGAACCGTCTGAATTTATGTGCCTGTGATAACAGACGATTTGTGAGCCATATGTGATAAGTCACAACACAGACGGTTTTTGGTCGAAGCCGTCTGTGAAGGACTACTATCATAGACAGCTTCTACCAAAAATAGTCTTTGTTGTGACGGCTTCTACGTCAGCCATCATGGATGGTTATATGTATCAATCGTCTGTGATTGGAGACATATCACAGGCGGTTAGTAAAAAAAGAACCGTCTGTGATATCCGACATATCACAGACGGTTGTTCGTGGTAGCCGTATGTGATAGTATGTCTTCACGAACGATTTATACCACAAAACCGTCTGTGATAGTTCGTCCTATATCTAATTTTTTTCTTCTGTTTTTCAGCTAGCCTCAGGAAATGCTAGCTATGCCCTCTGAAAACAAACGAGCAGAAAATAGATAAATCACAGATAAGTGAATTACAACTCAAAGTGATTTACAACTCAAAATCAATTACAAAAGAATGTTCATGTATTGTCGCTAGAGTTATGATTGAATTACAACTCAAAGTGAAGTACAATTGAATCAATTGTTTGAACATGTATTAAGCGGTGTCACTAAAGTGAAACTCTCCTTTTGAGTCAATGATCTCTGTCATGATGAAGGTGGAGAGTCGTCTTCGAACATCTAAGAGTTCGTTCAGATCGAATCTACTTGATTTGATTGCTATGCCCTGTCGTTATCAGGAGTAAAGTAGTAAGTATATATATTTAAATTGATAATTAGGAAATAATTATTGTGAGATTGACAAACCTCTGGATCATTTGTCTTAGCACTCATGATTTCCTGCATATGATGGCAAACATAGAATGCATATAGGTTTCCTTGTAGTTGCTGGTGGCACTGTAAAAATAAAATTACATATATAAGCATAGTCAGTTCGAGAGGCATTATTACTAAGTATGATATAGGATTATTGTGTTGTAGCAGGTACAGGAAATCACGTCCTGTGTTGTAGTGTGACGCTCGATTCCTTGTGTCTCCCTCCCCTAGCAACATAGGCACTGAACGACCTACGTGATTCCAAAAAGTTATCCTTAGCCATTTCAAACGAAGGAAGACTACAATAGAGTTATGTATGGGGGAAATGAGCATACCTATCGAGTATTTCTTGCACAAGGGTGAAGTCCTGGTTGTTGTTGAGTAGGGAATCAAGGTATATTACCTTGTTCCACTTTGGAACAATAACTATAAGGATCCAGTGCCACCTACTCATGTATGTCGCTATAGTCATTAAACCTAAGTTCGTGTTGCGTAGAAAGTACAAATGAAATTTGTATAGCAAGTAGTGAAGCACTTACCTCTGGCTGTAGGACACCAGTATGTAGTCCTTGTTACCCTAAGCAAGCAATCCCGTCGTTATGTAATTCTCGACGTAGGATGCATCTTGGGTGATGTATTGCTTAGAGATCAACTGTGGGTCGAGGAAACCCACAGGTTCTCGTGATCGTTGGGCTTCTTGCATCATGTATCTATATATAAGTAATGAGTTATGATATTTATTGGTATTATGTGAATGTAGAACTTGATTGTACACACTTACAATGTACAGCATCGTAGAAGTGAGGTGTCGAGAGCGTCGAGGTTGAATAGTTCGAATAAGTATTCGAAGCCCACGACAAAGAAGCCCAACTCATGGAGGAAATACCTCCATGTATCTGATGGTGAATCCAGTAGGCCGGTTTGTCCTCCGCACGTTGGTCCTCCGCATGTACCAGGCATGCAAACTCCTGCAACCCATTCCAAGGCGGGGTAATAGTGTGTCGGGGACCAACGCCATTTCGAGGAAGAACGTCTAGGGCTTGTGAGGTGCGTTAATGTTCTTTGATTTGGCCTTAGCGTCTCGCCTGCTGTACGTCTTCCCGGGAGATGACTCGGCACACTTTTCTTGTTTCTTTAGCATCATCTCCACAGGAGCCAATACGGCGACCTTTTGAAGCGGAGGTCAAGGTGGAGTCATCGAGAGTTCTGTTGGAGAGGCATAGTCGTGTAGAGATCACAGCACTACAGGGTCCAAGCCGATGTCCCTCTTGGTCCACTGGACAAAAGTGTGCACGACATCCCCAAGTGTTATGATGTCTTCGTTTGGGGGCTTCCCCAGCGGGATGGCCATGAAAGTGCGATGTACCATGTCCACCTAGACCTTGGTGTAACCCTACGCCAGCTGGACACCGTGTAGCACTATCCTTTCCTGGCATGGAAATGCCATCCCCCGCCCAGCTTCAATAGAAATAGACTCAACCAACCTCACTTGGAGCTTGCAGTGCATGGGCTCCTAGAAAATGATACACAATTAGCTAAGGCATCCTACAGGTCTATCTTTGGAGCATTCCGGAGATGTACATTACCTGGATATCGTCGATAGGTAATTGGACGTCGCTATATTCAGAAAGTGGTGTGGACGTGCAGCTACTCCGATGTTGAGGGGGACTGGTGAAAGCATCTAGGCCCCTAAAAATTATTTTGGTAATTAATGATAATATGTGAATTGGGATTAACATGTTTATTGAGTATTTACAAGATTAAGTCCTGACGAGGATCTAATAAATCCTCATTTTATCTTTTATCTATAATTCTTATTATAAGTAAATATGACGTCATATGGTCCCTGGGTATACCCCTTAATTTTATAAAGGAAAAGCCTACTAGGTGGTCGTAAGTTCTTCTACGACCACCCCCATAGTCGTAAGTCTTGCTACGATTACCTCATAGTCGTAAGTCTTGCTACGACTACCTTATAGTCGTAAGTCTTGCTACGACTACCTTATGGTCGTAAGTTCGTCTACGACCACCTTATGATCAATAAAACCTACAGGCAAGTGGGTCCAATTGATTAAGGAATCTAAACGATCAATATCTTATTGTTATTATGCGAAATAATAACCGCGATACCCATTATCTTTGACTAGTAATCGCGGTGGCGTGAAGGAGGTACCGGCCGATGATTACTACAAGCGTCGCCGATCATTTGGATTTGATGAGGCGTCTTTTAATGAGGAAAGCGGCCATTCCTTCACGACTATATAAAGGCAACGGTCAGAGAGGAAAGGGGAGAGGGCAATCGACGCGTATACACACGCTATCAAGGGCTATCAGGAAGACAAGTACTATCATCTGTAATAGTCTTAGTTTTTTCTCCTGGTTGTTCGGAATACACTCAATACCATACACACACAGGAGTAGGGTTGTTATTCTCTCCGGAGAAGGCCTGAACCTGTATAAAAATACCCGTGTCAATCTCTCTGCGTGATTCTATTCTAGGAGACCCCCCGAATCAAACAATCTTTACGTAAGATCGGTTCTAAAACACCGACAGTTGGCGCCGACTATGGGGATCTTCCGGTAATCTCTTGTCAACATACTCTCTTTTTCCCAAATCTCATGCACTCATGGCAGGAGAATGGAACGAGGAGAACTGGTTTGACTTGGCGGTCTGTGACGTCGACATAGATCTTTGGTTTCGATTCTGAGCCGAGTATTGACTCATCCGATGGTATTGCGCCTCAGGGATCTTCCCGCAAATCCGAGGAGACAATGCGTGATGGAGTTGAGGAGGATCCTTATCCCCCAACAATGCGTCCAAGGGAGGAATCTACCCTCTCAAAGGACAAGGGTCAATCGACCAGGACTACACCAGTGGACTCACAACACGACGAGAGTTTTTCCTCCAAGTGTCAAGGTCCCCTAAAAGCGGTCGATTTGGTGCGACAAGTTCTAGAAGCCACAATTCGAGGACTCCACCAACATCTGGTGATCCTCTCTCTCCGGATGACGCTAGAGAGAGCGGGATCAAGCATGCTTTTCCTGTAAATTCGACCATCTCTCCGCAGATCACACCTGCGGATGGAGATGCTTATAACCCAGAGTTCCCCACCTGGAGGGGATTGCTCCAAGTCGCCAGATGGTGTCTCTCGACTACTCCTTAAGCGGGGAGGCCTCGAGCGCAAGTGAGAATCACCAATGGGAGGTCTTCGTCCTTCCCGCAGATCAAGGTCACTCTCCTAGAGACCGAGCTAGGGACACTCCCCGAAGATCACGAACTGCGCCTCCTCGTGACAATGACAAGGGCACCACCGATGGCGGACAGGACCAACACCTTCATGAACACGAGAGAAATCCTCGACATACTCGCACTTCATTGAGGCAGTATCAAGAGTCTGACATGGAAGATCTTGAGGCTATTCGACGAAAGAAGATTGCAGCCCAGAAGAATTTGCCTGGGCGCATCCAATATCAATCAAAGGAAGCTCAAGATCTCCAGCACATCAATGACTTGCTCGAGAATCCAACTCGAGAACTCGCCGGCGCCGAGATCGATCTCTTCGTCGAGGAGATCGCACAAAACCGGTCCACGATGGCAAGGCGGAAGCACCTCGTGACATCATTCAGAAGTCGTAGTAATCGACTTCTTCACTCTGATCGATCGAACATATCACCACGGAGAAATCGACGCAACGGTAAGTTGCATTGATCTCCCACTCGGAGAAATGTCTTTTGAACGACTGATGATCAACAAACCCCTCGGAGAGGTGATCGCTCACCATTCCGGCATGGAAATCTGCAGCAGCAAATCAACTACGAGGAGTATTCCCCTCGTAGGACCGAGACCTATTACAGTCGAGTCAACTTTATTCTTGGGTATCGTTGAGTACGACCACCTGATGATATCAACCCTTCTTTCCTGCAAAGGAGGCATCAAGAAGTTATTACTGGATGTCGGGCATTTTCGCCTGATCTTCGAGCTGTTCGCTGGCCACCTCGTTTTCGACCCGTGAACATGGAAAAGTTCGATGGATCTCAAAATCCTATCGAATTTCTTCAAATCTATACAACAGCTGTCCGAGCAGCAGGAGGAGGAGAACATGTGATGGCAAATTACCTCCCAACTGTGCTCGAAGGGTCTACTCAATCGTGGTTACTGAACCAACCACTCGAGTCGATTTATTCTTGGCAACACCTCTGCGACCTTCTACTGGCGAATTTTCAAGGCACTTACAATCGCCCTAGGAAGGAGGACGACTTGCACCGGATGAGATAGAACGACAACGAGACCTTGCGCCAATTCATCAAGCGCTTTAGTCAAGTTCGTAATTCAATTCCGGAAGTTTCTGATTCATCTGTCATCAGGGCTTTCAAGCAAGGAGTCCGTAGTAGAAGGATAACAGAAGACATTGCTTTAAATCCGCCTACCACTGTTACCGAACTCTTTGAGATGGCTGATCAATATGCGACTGCCTCTGAGGCGGTCGAGTGGAACAACACAATTGATCGAGAAGACAATACCTCTCGAGAGCAGACGACATTGGTAAGAGGAAAGATAAGAAAGCAAAAAGTCCAAGAACAAAGCGAAGGGTCAAAACTCCAAGCCAGCGGTTCCAAGGAGGTTTTGGTCAGAAATGATAAAAAGCCACGTACCTCCAAGCGCGCTCAGACCAAGGCAAAGGTAAGCGCCCGATCGGAAAAATGATAAGCCTAGGTGGTTTCCTTTCCATAAAAGGAAGGACATGACCTTCAATAATCTATGGGTCTTTCAGCGAAAGTTTGAAGACTACTACAACGACAAAGACCACTTCCCACTCTCGGCGAGTAGGACAAGCGAGTGGTCATAACTCCTCGGATGGCGAGGAGATGCCGTTCGGGATCCGCAACACTGCCGTCGAGCACATCTACGGGGATCATCGGCATATGAATCAAAGCGGCGACTTAAGGCGGTGAGCGTGAGGTAAACTCCATAGATCCTCCTCTCGTCAATAAATTACGAAGTGGTGGAAGTCACCATCTTCTTTGAGAAGGGTGATCGCCGATTCCTTCGACTCGACAGTCGGTATCCGATCGTGGTCGAACCCACCATCAACAATTGTCGGGTCAATCGAGTTTTGGTTGATGGTGGCGACTCGCTAAACATTTTGTTTACGAGTGCCTGGATGACATGCAAGTACCGGGACTAAGGTAAGACCGGTACGATACTCTTTCCATGGGATCATACCGGGATCTTCAGCCAAACCAATTGGCCAAGTCTCTCTTTCTTTAACATTTGGTTCACCAAGTAATTTCAGGACAGAGAAAATCTCCTTTGATGTGGTCGATTTCGATACGGCATATAATGCCATACTCGGACGACCAACTTTGGCAAAATTCTAATGGCTACTCATTACGGATATCAATGTATTAAGATGCGGGTCCCAAAGGAGTAATCACAATTCATTGTGACAAGAAGATGGCGCTTACACACTGATCGTCGATCCTCGAGATGGTTGGACAAATACCAACTCGAGAAGAAAGTCGACCTTCGACTAGCAAGTCGAAGCCTAAAGCTGCACCAAAGCCGAACGACAAGGTCAAAGAGGATCCTCTGGACGCAGGGGAGCCCTCGAAGACTGTTCGCATCGGGGATACTTCCGACCCCAAGTAGGAACACGCCCTCATCACCTTCCTTCGAGCTAACGCAGATGTCTTCCCGTGGCAAGCATCCGACATGCCCGGAGTCCCCAGAGAGGTGATCGAGCACAGGCTAGCTTTACGGCCTAACAAAATACCCGTAAAACAAAAATTACAGAGATTTGCCCCTGATCGACGAGATGCTATCAAATCAGAATTGGATAAGCTACTTAAAGCAGGCTTTATAAGAGAGGTCAACCACCCAGAATTGTTGGCTAATCCTGTAATGGTTAGAAAGTCAAACGGCAAATGGCGTCGTCGTGAGACTTTCTTGATCTTAATAAAGCTTGTCCAAAAGATGATTTTCCTTTACCTCGCATCGATCAGTTGGTTGATTCTACTACAGGTTGTGAAATGTTAAGTTTTTTATATGCATATTCTGGATACCACCAGATCAATATGTGTCTAGACGATGAAGAAAAGACTGCATTTATTACACCATTTGGTATATTTTGCTATGTCAAAATACCATTTGGTCTAAAAAATGCCCGCGCTTCTTTTCAACGCTTGATGCAAGTGACTTTTTCATCTCAACTAGGCCGAAATCTAGAGGCCTATGTTGATGATCTAGTCGTTAAAAGCATGAAGAGACTTAATCATATTACTGACCTATAAGAAACATTCGGCAACCTCAGAAAACATCGCTTAAAACTCAATCCTGAGAAGTGTGTGTTTGGGATCTCTTTAGGAAAATTGCTTGAATTCCTAGTATCCATACGAGGAATCGAAGCAAATCTCGAAAAGATAAAGGCCATTCTCCAAATGCGCCCTCCAACCACAAGGAAAGAAGTCCAGAAACTCACGGGGTGCATGGCGGTTTTAAGTCGTTTCATCGCACAACTAGGAGAAAATGGACTACCTTTCTTTAAGCTTCTATGGAAACACGAAGGTTTTGAGTGGTCGAAAGAGGCAAACACTGCCTTTGAGGATGTCAAGAGGTACCTTCTGAGTGCTCCTATTACGGTCTCTCAGAGGCGGAAAAAACGCTCTTAATTTACCTAGCTGCCACGCCACAGGCGATGGCGCGATACTAGTCGTAGAGCGTGAAAACGCATACAGCGACCGATTTACTACGTAAGTGAAGTTTTACACGGGCCTAAGGCGTTACCCTTAGGTCCAAAAGCTTCTATATGCCCTCCTCATGTCTTGAGAAGCTGCGGTATTATTTTCAAAGCACAAAATAGTCTTGCTGCTGAGTTTCCCTTAGGGAGCGATCCTCCAAAATAGGGAAACAATGGGGCGCATGGCAAAATGGTCGGTCGAACTTGGGGAGTTCGACATCCATTCGTGTCGAACGGCGGTTAAATCGAGATCTTGGCGGACTTTGTCGCCGAATGGACAAATCTGAACTCGTTCAGGATCCCGATCTGATTCCCACGACCGGTGAGCGATGTACTTTGACGAGTCGCTTACTTTAAGTGGCTCGAAATTTGAGTGGTCTGGTATCTCCTAAGGTTTGCTAGGCGGCATACGAGCGTGGCGCTCTCGATTCGCCGACTACGTGAGAGGAGACTCTCAACTAGTCGTGAATCAAGTCGGGAAAAAGTACAAGGTGCTCTAACCCGACAATGTCTTAGCATTTATCGGAAGTCGTAAGCTAGAAAAGCATTTTTAGGTTTGAGGCACAATTCATCCTCGAAAGGATAATTTCCTCATGAACCGACTTGCTCGAATAGCTTCTTCCCGATCTGTAGTACCAAAACGAGTCTTCTTGGAACAACTCTAGAAGCCGTCCCTGGTCGACGAACCAGAGACACCTCCTATTGAGACGGCCTCTCTAGAATACGAGGATACCTGGATGGCGCCCATCTATGAGTATGTTCGAAGGGTTACATGCCAAGGCGATCCCGAGGCGGATCGCTTATCGAAAAGCCAAAATGTATACTTTGGTTGAAGGAGTCCTCTATAAACGAGGTACTTAAGGGGTGCTCATGCGATGCATTCCGCAGTGAAGGATTAACACTCCTTCACGACATACGGTGGCATCTGTGGAAATCATGCTTCCTCTGAGAACTCGGTGGGTAAGGCCTTTCGACAAGGTTTTCTTGTACATGACCCTTCTGATGCTAAAGAGTTGGTTAAAAAGTGTGTCAATGCCAATTTCATAGCGAGCAAATACACCAACCAGCTCAAGCATTACAAAGCGTTACCTCTGTCTTGGCCTTTTTGCGACACAGGGTCTCGATATCCTAGGACCGTTCCCCAAAGCTCCGGGAAGTTTGAGTTCCTTTTGTGGCTATTGATCGTTCACAAAATGGATTGAAGCGAACTCGGTTCGGATAACAACGGAAGTGGCAAAAGCGGTTCATGATGAGATCGTAATTGCTCGATTTGGAGTACCGAGTCGAATAATTACAGATAATGGTAAGCAATTTTCGGCGCAAAATTTCAGAATTTTCTGACGAGTTGGGTACCAAGTTGTGTTATGTACGTGGCCCATCCCCAAAGTAATGGAGCGGTGAGCGTGCAAGCGGCCAAATAATGAGAGGAATTAAGACCCGAGTCTTGATCAACTCATCAAATGCTCGGGGCTTGGGTACAAGAATTACCCTCAGTATTATGGGCGGTTAAATGCGACTACCGATCGAGACTCTGAGTGAAACACCATTTTTACGGTATTGAATGAAGCCATGCTTCCTCTAGAACTAAAGATACGGTCAACACAGTGAAACTTTCAAAGACTCTAACCGGGAATAACCCGAGTGGATGACATTAATCTACTCGAAGAAAGGAAAAACCAGAGCCTTAATTCGTTGACAATTTACCAACAAGCCCTGCGCAGATACTACGATCGTAAGGTCCAACCTCGCAGCCTTGCTATAGGTGACTTGGTATTGAGGCTTTGCCAATCCAAGTCTAATCGGAACAAACTTTCTCCCAAGTGGGAAGGTCCTTACGCAGTGGTCGAAGTTACTCGGCGAGAGTCGATCTGATTAGCAATGGAAGGCGGCGGAGTTCTCTCGAATTCTTGGAACATCGACCAGTTATGCAAGTTTTATGTGTAACTAACCATTCAGACAATAAAGACTCAGGTTCTTTCTACCTCTATTGTCTTGCTTTCGAGTAGTGCTTTCATAATCTTTCGACTACATTCCAAACACCCAGTTTTCTTTACACTGGTCGAAAGGAAGGTAACATCACCTAGTCGAAGTCTCTCCTCTCTGCACGTGGTGCTGCCCACAAGAAGGAACTTCATAGTGTCGACTCGTTACTCACTTTTGCCATCAATACAAAGAGCTCGGGTTCTTTTCTGGTCGAAATATTTTTAAAAGCCAACTTTTTTCACTTTAGATTATTTTTTCAGTTCTTTTGAAAAGTATTCTAAGCGAGTGCACTTTTTAGATTTATTCAAGCGCCTTTGGTGTATTGATTAAATCTCAACTAAGTCGGAGGAAGAAACACATCTAGTCGAAGTCTCCCTCTCTGCATGTGGTCACGCCCACTAGAAGGAACTTCCTAGCATTGTTCGATTTCCTACTTTTGCTACGAGGATAGACTTATCGAGTCCTCCAAAGAAGAAATGAACAATTTTTCAAGTCCTCTGGATGTTTGTTTAACTCAAGTTGCTGTTCTCGATTTAATTAATCTAGTCGGAGATGGTAACATCACCTAGTCGAAGACTTTCCTCTCTGCACGTGGTCCTGCCCACTAGAAGGAACTTCCTAGTGTCGATTCGTTCCCACTTTTTCGACCAGTGCATGACAGTCGTGACCAAAAACTACAAGTTAACCAAACCTCTCTGTTTTCAGAAACCCTTTTTAACACTATTTACTTAGTTTGTCTAAACAAACTAAGCAAATAGGGGGGGGCTAGGATAAAGTTATTAATTTGACTTCAATTCTTAGTCTTTCTTTCGTTAATTATCTTTACAACTGCAGAGTTAGCCTCTTGAAGGTTCTTCAAGAGGTCTCCAACTTTTTCCCCTAGTTTTCTCGACTCCTCTTTTTCATAATCGGCGAGTCGGCTAGGGTCTTTAAATAAGCTATTTAACTTTGTAAAGGTTAAAAGTAGACAAGAACACTATTTAACTAGTCGTAAGTATTTCTACGACTAGCGCCTAGTTGTGAGTTTTTCCACAACAAGTCTTATAAGCACTGTATAAGTAGTCAAACTCTAAAAATGATTACGAATAACAGTGACTTACCACCTCTCTGCCTGTTCGCAGAGTTCTGCTTTTTTCTTTCGTAGCTCTATGAGTTGTCGGTGATATTCACCAACAGTGGCAATTTGTTCCAAAACTTTCTGCAAAAGAAAGACAATGAGAAGCAAGGGAAGACCATATATATATAAGTATCCCTAAATACTTACATTCATGGTCGACTGAGCAAACATTGAGTAAACCAACGATGGACTCTTCAGCTTGTCAATCTTTGCGACTTGATCCCACCAAACCTTCTCAAGACGCTCATTGTCAAAGGTTTCCCCTCTGTTGGGAATATCTTTGGGATGAGGGACTCGTTCGCGAGATCTAAAAGCTGAAGACCCTACGATGGAAGCAGGCTCAAAGAAATCAGCACAGAAGTTGAAATATTCCTCGTCTTCTGATTCTGTAACTGCATTTTCTCTTTGGGTACCAGGAGGAACGTCTTCAACGACGTCCTTTTCAGCACGGTGGTCAAACACATCACCACCTTGGGTAGAGGCTTCTACGGGCTGCCTTTGTTGTTTCCACGATCACCTCAGTGGTCGTAGCTACTACCTCGGTAGTTGTAGCTACTACCTCAGTGGTGGTGGTAACCACTTCAGGAGCCACAACTTCCTCCACTACCCGAGCTGTGGACGATCCTTCGACCACTTCCGCTGTCATCTCTCCAACTGTTGGAGAGGCGAAAACGAGCTTCTCGATAGAAGCGTCTTCGGGGGCTGAAGGAGTCGGGCTAAAATCAACAAAAAGAGAGCAAGTTAGGTTGTGAAAAGCAAGAAGGTAAATGCTGTTCTTACACTCTAGTTCATTTCACATACCTCTACATCCTGGACCTGACCAGGAACTTAGGAGTTATCTTCCCGACGGAAGATTTCTTCGACTTCTTTTCTACGACCACGTCTGGTCGGAGTTCAAGTTGGAGAATAGGCTCAGCCACGACCACGTCTGGTCGTGGATCTTGAACAGGGACCATTTCTCTGGTCTCCTGACTTTTCGGAGATCCGAGATCAGTCTCGACCACTCCAAGAGCAGCGCTGCCCTCAATTGTAGGCTCGGCTGGATCAGCGTTGTCCTTCACAAAAGACATAAAGTCCTTCTAGTTCTCCTTTTCTAGTTGCTTGAAAAAACTAGGAGTGGCAGAAACTGTAAAAGTTTTCTTGTCATAATAAAAAGGTACCTTGGCCTTGCGGGCTTTACGCCTAAGAGGTTCTTCGACCTCCTCAGCCTCCTCAATGCAGTGCCTCGGCCTCGGCCTGCTGCGGTAGTGTCTGGGCCTTGCGGATCTTGCGCGTAAGAGGTTCTTCAGCCTCCTCAGCTTCAGTTGTTTCAACCTCGGCTTCTGTTGCAACCATGCGTGTCGCAGACTTTGCCGAGGACCTGGTCGAAATAAAGGGACTTGAACTTGGTCCTCCCTTGTCGGCAACTTTTGTGAGTCGACACTTTTTAGTCGGAGGAGATGAGCCCTTGTCCATTGTCATCCCTGCGCCGATGGTTATCAGTTCGACCTCTTCGTCGTCCTGACGGTTTTTCATACCTACTTTCTATAAAGAAAAACAGAAAAAGAAGAATCACTGACTAGTTGTAAGATTTTCTACGACCAGTATCCAGTCGTAAGCTTTTCTACGACATCTCCTTGATTGTAAGATTTTCTACGATCACTACCTAGTCGTAAGTTCTTTCTACGACTATGAAGTCCTAAGGATAAAATCAACTTTTGATTACCTTTAGGCGCTCCATCTTTTCCTCTGTGGACAAAACCGCAAGGATTTGAGGAACCGCTACTCCGAGTGGCGGAGACTTCTCTAAGCGAGTTTGACTCGGCGTCAATCTCTGCTGTGAAAGATCTGTGTAAAACAGATAAAGATATTCATTAGACAATTTTGAAGAAGACCAAACTGAGAGTTAAGTCAAAAAAACTACTTACCCTCCTCGTAGTCCCTGGTCGGGTCTTTTGGCCCCGTGTACCTCCACATGGGAGGTACTCGTTTCTTCAAGGGGCTAATTCGACGTGTGATGAAATCCTTCACCACATGCCATCCGGTTAATCCCCCTTCTTTCAAGTCCTTTATGGCTTGAATATAGGGGGCAATTCGGTTGATATCCTAGGGAGTCGAATCCCACGAAGATTTCTTTTCAAAGAACCTTCCTCGAAAGTAAGGTCATCTTACGAGGTGACTTTCGATAAAACCACCTCTTCCTCCATCACGCCACGAAGATCTAGTAAACACTGAATATACTCCTTCGACTTCCCGTCATGGAGCTTGATTGCAACTTCCACTATTCGACTTGTCGAGCCATTCCATAGAAATATTGAAAGAGCTCAAGGTTATTGGAATTCCTGTATATGCCTCACATAGATATACAAATACACTTAGCATTGTGATGGAATTGGGACCGAGATTCACCAATTCCACCCCAAAATGCTTTCAGTATAAGTGTAAGAAAGGGTGAGCAGCAATCGAAGGCCACACTCACAATATGCCTGGAAGATGGGGATTTGCTCATCCTCCCCTGACGGCCAATGCTGCCCATACGCCGCGAACCACTTCACGAGGATCTTCTCTGGAATCTTCCCAGCGTCGACCAGCGCTTGAATCTTCACTGCATCCATCTCTGACTCGGCCTACTCAGAAACTCTCCCAGCCATTTCTCTCAGAAAGGGGAGATTTTCGATTGAGTTGGTGGCGGAGAAGACAAGGACTCGATAAACAGCGGGAGCGATTTGGGGAAAAGTATAAATCTAAGTCTTACCCCCGGTAAGTATATATAACCGTGTACCTTGGGCTGAAGGCGTGGCATTTCAAAGGTTGTCACCGCTTCGGGAACCGCACCAACGGACAGACTGACGGGAGTCGTTTGCAATTCCCTAATTTGTCCGTTCAAGAAAATCAGGTTTGTTTTTACACCTCAAGCGAAATTACTTTCTTGGTCAGATCTTTTTGACCAACGGAAATGTTAATCGGAAAGGTTTTTCTTTCGATCACCATACTACGACCACCTCGTGATCGTAGGAGTGTTCTACGACTATTTGATAGTCGTAAGTAACCTTCTTGACCAAGCATATTTCTGGTCAAAGTAGTACACAAATATCGAAGAGTTTTTCCTTCGACTATCTTTCTACGACCCTCTCGTGGTCGTAAGACCATCTATAACTCCTTTACCAAGTAAGTTGCTTTCACTTGAAGCTAGGGGGCTAGATGACGATGATCTAATAAATCCTCATTTTATCTTTTATCTATAATTCTTATTATAAGTAAATATGACGTCATATGGTCCCTAGGTATACCCCTTAATTTTATAAGGGAAAAGCCTACTAGGTGGTTGTAAGTTCTTCTACGACCACCCCCATAGTCGTAAGTCTTGCTACGATTACCTCATAGTCGTAAGTCTTACTACGACTACCTTATAGTCGTAAGTCTTGCTACGACTACCTTATGGTCGTAAGTTCTTCTACGACCAGGTCAGCTACGACCACCTTATGATCAATAAAACCTACAGGCAAGTGGGTCCAATTGATTAAGGAATCTAAACAATCAATATGCGCTATTATTATGTGAAATAATAACACGTAGTACCCCATTATCTCTGACTAGTAACTGCCAGGCGGCGTGAAGGAGGTACCAGCCTGATGATTACTACAAACGTGCGCCCGTTACCGGATTTGATGAGGCGTCTTTTCAGCAGGGGAAAACAGCCATTCCTTCACGACTATAGAAAGGCAACGGTCAGAGAGGAAAAGGGAGAGGGCAATCGAGGCGTATACACATGCTATCGAGGGCTATCAGGAAGACAAGTACTATCATCTATAATAGTCTTAGTTTTTTTCTCTTGGTTGTTCAGAATACACTCAATACCACACACACAGGAGTAGGGTTGTTATTCTCTCCGGAGAAGGCCTGAACCTGTATAAAAATACCCGTGTCAATCTCTCTGCGTGATTCTATTCTAGGAGACCTCCCGAATCAAACAATCTTTACGTAAGATCGGATCTAAAACACCGACAAGTCCCATTGGTGAACTTGATGATGTAAAGATGCATGCTAAAGGACAATATGAAGATCTACATGGCTTAAAGACATGGTACAAATAGTCTAGGATCCTTTTGTATTTTACCAGTCTTAGGAGATTTGGTTGGAAGACCAGATTATAGGATAAATGTTGTACTATTAAGAGGGATCATGGCTAGTAGCTTGATAGCATGTTCTTGTGCCATATGGATCAATTTAGGATCATGCATGTATTTGAATTTGAACTTGAAATTGAATTTGAAAGTTCTAAGTGCATTTGTCAATATCGGTAATACCGTAGTTTTAATTGCGGTTGTACTGCTTGGTGCGGTACAACCAAGATTTACTTGGCGGTAGTACCGGAATCGCCAACTGAGAGCTAATGCGGTACGACCGGCTCTTTGAGCGGTACTACCGCATTGCGGTCGTTCTGTTTTTTACATGGCGGTTCAATAAAAACAGTACAAGTGCATTTTGGCTCAGAGACTCGTTTTGATAATCGGACATACCACGTTTAAGAAACGGTTGAACCGCACTGCGGTTGTACTGATTTCTATATGGCGGTATGAAATTTCCAGAACACATGTAATTTCAGCGGATTTGGAAACCCTAGGTTAGGTTGTACCGCTGGTCAAATGCGGTATGACCGGGCGATGCGGTTGTACCGCATGTTGAATGGCGGTCGTACCGACTGGAATTTCAACGGCTATGTCAGAGTTATTTTTAGCTCTTGTTCTAGCCGTTACTGCGCTCTGACACAGGTCCGGTCGTACCGCCCATTACACGGCGGTTGTACCGATTTTCGCTGAAGGTTTGGGGATTGCTCTCCAACGGTCATAATTGTTGGTGGGGGTTATAAATACCCCCCCCACCAACTGCTCAAGGATAAGCTGTTAGTGTCCATTTAACATCTATAGAGCCTTGAGTGCTTTGAGCATTCACTCAACACCAAAATTCTCTTGTGTATTCATTGTGAGGTTGTTGAGTTTCATTCAAGTGCATTCATACTCCTAGTTGATCCATTAGCACTTTAGTGCCGTCAAGCGAGGGCCGTTGATCTATTACTCTTGGAGTGTTGCTGCACTTCTAGGCGGCTTGGCGGTGGAGCACGGTGATCTCTTCAAGAAGATTGTGAAGAGGCCCGGCGCAAACTTGTGAGTGGTTCGATGTTCACCACCTCTGGAGCAGAGAAAGAACAACCATAGTGATCGAGGGAAGGATTAATTCGTGGAGCCAGCTTGAGGTGTCAAGCTTCCTCAATATGGACTAGTGAAGACTGGCAAGTCTTCGATACCACGGGAAAAACATCGTTGTGTCATTGTGGTTATTTCTAGTCTTTACCATTTCCTCATTTACATTTCTAGCTTGCTTATTGTGTTGAATTGCTTAGCTTGTTGTGTAACTTGTTTGGACTAAGTTTTTAATTGGCTTAAATTGTTAAATTGTTAAAAAGTTTAAAAACCTCCTATTCACCCCCCCTCTAGTCGGTTATCCTTGATCCTACAAGTGGTATCAGAGCTTGGTCTCTCGTTGATTTAGACTTAACCGTCTAAGAGAGAAAAGGATGGCTAGCGAGGGAATTGCTATAGGAAAGGCTCCTTTGTTCGATGGCTCAAATTATGCTTATTGAAAAATTAAAATATCAATTTATTTAAAGGCCATGAGTCCAAGTGTTTGGAGAATCGTAAATGAGGGTTACACTATGCCTCTTAATCCACTAGTTTCCACGGATCAAGATACGCGTAATGCTCATTTAGATGCTCAAGCCATAAATGCATTTTTTGGCGCTTTGAATGCGAATGAGTTCAATAGAGTGAGCAACTTGGAAAATGCTCATGCTATTTGGAACACTCTCTCAGAAATCCATGAGGGTACATCCACGGTCAAAGAAGCCAAATTGCATAGGCTTCGGATTAAATATGAGACATCTGTAATGTTGCCTCATGAAAACATCAATGAGTTGTATTCAAGACTCAACAACATTGTGAATGAGCTCAAAGGCCTTGGTACTAACCTTCTTGATATTGACATTGTTCGCAAGATTCTTAGGGCTCTTCCGGACAAATATGAACGTTGGTGACATTATTTCTCAACTCTCCCGAGTTGGCAAAGATGACACCAACGGGGCTTTTGGGTAACCTCATCACAAATGAGTTGTTCAAGAAGGACAAAGAAGAGCACTTGGAGACATCCTCCTCAAAGAAGAAAATTACCGCTTTCAAGGCCAAAACGGAATCAAGTGATGATGAGAATAAAGAAGAAGACTCCGACAAGGAGTATGCATTTCTTGTGAGAAGAATGAAGAGGGTCATGAAGAGACACCCCAATAGAAGCTACAACTTTGACAAGTGTAAGAAGGGGCAATCCTTAAGTGACAAGAAGCGTTATAGCAACATTCGATGCTATAATTGTGAAGAGAATAGGCACATTGCTTCCTGTTACCCCGAAAAAAAGGATGACAAGGACAAGCCATTCAAGAAGAAGGAGTATAACGGCAAGAAGAAGCTTTTCAAGAAGCTTCACAAAGATGGCAAGCATGAAGCCCACATTGGAGAGTGGGATTCAAATGATGAGTCAAGCGACTCCGATTCCGATGAGGATGAGTCCCTCAAGAAGAAGGGACTAGTCGGCATTGCCATCAAGAAAGCTTTGTCGCTATTCTCCACTCCTACTTGTCTTATGGCAAAAGGAGATAAGGTAAAATCCATTGATAGTCATGAACCAACTTATGATGAATTAATGGATATGCTTGATGATTTAAATGAATATCTTGGAAAAGAAAAGTCTAAATATAAGGTCTTAAGTAGAGAGCATATTTCTCTAAAAGATTCTTATGAGAGGCTAAAGGAAGCTCATGATTTGCTTACCCAAGAATGTTCAAGTAAGTCTTGTTCTAGCATAGGAATTACATGTGATATTATTGATGATATGCCTAGTGTAGAAATTGCTAAAACTAGTGCATCTATTTCATGTAATAATCCTATTGCTTTGCCATGTTGCTTTAGTAATAATGCTAATCATGATAATGTTGAGTATAATGATGCAAAACTTATTGTTGAGAATAATGAGGAACAAGTGACCAAGCTAAGCAAAAGGTTGGAAATATGCTTCAAGGGAAAAGCCACCCTTGACAAGCTTTTAAGTAAGCAAATGTGCTTATTCAACAAGAAAGGACTTGGGTATATACCCAAGAAAGGTAAGAAGCTAGCAAACAAGCCTAAAAGATTTGTGAGGCAAAATGGTAAGTATTGCCATAAGTACCGGGAAATAGGACATGTGCAACAAAATTGTCCTAAGGGTAAGACACCATCTCTTGGTATATATGATTCATGCTATATGCTTAGAAAGACTAAGGATGGTAAATTTATTGCTCGTTTTTTTGGCACTTCAATTTTAGGCGCTAAAAGGAATGCTATTTGGGTGCCTAAATCCTTGGTTACTAACCTCCAAGGACCCAAACAAATTTGGGTACCTAAAAGGACTTGACTTTTGTTTTGTAGGTGAACTATAGAACCGGTGGAAAACATTGGGTGCTTGATAGTGGATGCACTCAACACATGACTGGTGATGGAAAAATGTTCACCACATTCGAGAATGGTCAAGGAATTGAGAAGATCACGTTTGGTGATAATAGCAAAGGAAAGGTATTAGGATTGGGTAAAATTGCTATCTCAAATGACCTTTCCATTTCCAATGTATCTCTAGTAGAATCATTAAATTTTAATTTGCTATCCGTTGCTCAATTATGTGATCTTGACTTAATTTGCACATTCTCTTGTGAAGGTGTTACAATTTCAAATGCAAAAGATAGCTATTTAGTTTTCAAAGGCTTTAGATTTGGAAATCTCTACTTGATTGATTTTAGTTCAAGTGAATCGTGCTTAACAACTTGTTTAATTGCAAAAACCTCATTGGGTTGGTTTTGGCATAGACGGCTAGCTCATGTTGGAATGATTCAACTTAAAAAGTTTTTCAAACATGATTTAGTTGTTGGCTTGAAAGATGTGAAGTTTGAGAAAAATCGACTTTGTAGTGCTTGTCAAGTCGGTAAACAAGTCGCTAATACTCACCCTTCCAAGAGTATCATGTCAACTTCTAGACCATTGGAACTCTTACATATGGACTTGTTTGGCCCAACAACCTATAAGATTATCGGGGGTAATAGCTATTGTTTAGTCATTGTGGATGATTACTTTAGATATACATGGGTATTCTTCCTAGATGACAAAGGTGAAACCTCCAGCATTTTCAAAAGGTTTGCAAAAAGGGCTCAAAATGAATTTTATTTCAAAATTAAAAAAATCCGTAGTGATAATAGTTCCGAGTTCAAGAATACTAAAGTTGAAGACTTTTGTGATGAACTTGGAATAAAGCACGAACTTTCCACAACTTACACTTCGCAACAAAATAGAGTTGTAGAAAGGAAAAATCGTACATTAATTGAAATAGCTAGGACAATGCTTGATGAGTACAATACTTCTGGTAGTTTTTGGGCGGAAGCTATTAACTTCGCTTGTCACGCCATAAATCGTCTTTATTTGCATCGTCTTTTGAAAAAGACTTCCTATGAGCTTATTGTAGGAAGAAAACCGAACATCTCTTATTTTCGTGTATTTGGTTGCAAGTGTTATATTTCAAAGAAGGGTGTTCGTCTTTCAAAATTTGATAGTCGTTGTGATGTTAGTTTCTTGCTTGATTATTCTTCAAATAGCAAGGCTTATCATGTCTTTAACAAAAACTCCGGTTTAGTTGAAGAAAGGCACGATGTGCAACTTTATAAAACTAACGGCTCTCAAGAAGAGCATGAGAATTTGGATGGTGTAGGTAATGAAGCCTTAGGGAAAGCAATGAAATATATGCAAATAAGCAACATCAAGCCCGAAGACGATCCATCATCTTCCACTCAAGTTGAACCACCTAACTCTTCCACAAATCAAGTACAAATTAGTGAAAAGGACAACAAAGAAGATGATCAACAATCCAATTTACCACCAAAAATTCACAATGCAATTGCAAAGGATCATCCAATGGACCAAACATTGGGTGATGTGAGTAAGGGTGTCCAAACTCGCTCTCGTGTTGCTTCTTTTTGTGAACATTACTCTTTTGTCTCTTCTATTGAGCCAAAGCATGTAGAAGAAGCACTTGAAGATCTGGATTGGGTGAATGCTATGCATGAAGAACTCAATAACTTCACCCGGAATGAAGTTTGGACATTGGTGGATCAACCCAAAGAACACAATGTCATTGGTACAAAATGGGTCGTTAGGAACAAGCAAGATGGGAATGGTTTGGTTGTTCGAAACAAAGCAAGATTGGTCGCTCAAGGTTATTTACAAGTCGAAGGTTTGTATTTTGAGTTTGGTGATATGATGTCTAGGGAATTTGAAATGTCTATGATTGGAGAATTGAGCTATTTCCTTGGACTTCAAATCAAGCAACTCAAGAATGGAACCTTTGTGAGCCAAACCAAGTACGCAAAAGATTTGATCAAGAAGTTTGGCATGGAGGATGCAAAACCTATCAAGACTCCTATAGCAACCAACGGTCATCTTGACTTAAATGAGGGAGGTAAATCGGTAGATTTAAAGCTTTATAGGTCTATGATTGGTAGTTTACTTTATCTTACCGCACTAGGCCCGATATCATGTTTAGTGTTTGCATGTGTGCACATTTTCAAGCAACTCCAAAAAAGTGTCATTTAATGGCCGTTAAAAGAATACTAAGATATTTAAAGCATTCCTCTAGCATTGGCCTATGGTATCCCAAAGGTGCTAAATTTTATTTAATTGGATATTCGGATTCTGATTATGTAGGTTGCAAAGTGCATAGAAAAAACACCTCGGGTAGTTGTCAATTCTTAGGAAGATCTTTAGTACCATGGTCATCCAAGAAACAAAACTCCGTAGCATTATCCACCGTCGAAGCTGAATATGTTTCCGCGGGAAGTTGTTGTGCTCAATTGCTATGGATGGGGCAAACATTGATAGATTATGGAATTAAATTCGATAAAATGCCTCTTTTGTGTGACAATGATAGTGCGGTGAAAATTGCTAATAACCCTGCTCAACACTCAAGAACCAAGCATATAGATATTCGATATCATTTCTTGAGAGATCATGTGAGCAAGGGAGATATTGAAATTAGCCACATAAGAACCGAAAATCAATTAGCGGATATTTTCACCAAGCCATTAGATGAAGGCCTCTTTTCCAAATTGAGGAATAAGTTAAATATCATAGACTATTCAAATGTTATTTGAACTATTGCATCATGTTTTGTGTTTCATTTGATGTTATTTGAGTATTTTATGAAAGTATTTTTCAAATCTTTTATTAAAGATAGCTATGATCATAAAATTTATGTTCTTATATAGACAATAGTCTAGTATATGCATAATGATCCTTAATGATATTTATTTGAGTGCAAAACTAAGGATCATTTGTAAAATTATCTCACTTTTAAATTCCGAAGAAAATCCAGTGCTGTTCCTCGGAGTTCCAGGATAATCGGAACAACCGGCGTTATACGCGCGGTACGGCTGACGTTATAACAGCGGTGTCTGGGCGGTACGACCGCGCCTGTTGGACTTTGAAATGTAACTGCCTTGAAGTTTTACATTTTAGTCCTCTTTTCCACCGAATCGGTCGAACCACATCTCATTTTGTTTGGACTCCTCTCTCCAACCCGAAAACTCCCCAAAACCGCCACTCAAATCTTCAAATCCCTTCGGAATTTCTTCGCTCCCTCCCTGATTATTGCGTCTCTAGGGTTCACCTCCTTCGACTCTCAAAGTAAAACCTCGTTTGATTCACGTTTTACTAGTTTCTTGGAACCCTAGGTCCCCTTTTAGGGTTTGATGAAAATGGGGTTAATATCTGTTGTTCTAATTGGGCAAATGTTCAAATTAATGTCGTGTGATGTTTGTGCATCCAATCCATGGATTCACTCCATGAAAAACCATCAAAAATTCAACATTTTGATTGCCCTAGAACTCGGTCAGGAAAATCGGAACGACCGGTTCTTGAGCGCGGTACAACCGCAGTGCGGTTGTACCAGCCATAGAACGGCGGTTCGACCGATTCTCCTGACAGAAAGTAGAATATTCAACTCCTTTTCACTGAATTCTCTTTCGATTGATTCTTTGAACTTATTGTAACCTATCCTATCTCTGTGAAGATGCCTAGGATGAGAGTGGCAACGAGAAAATCCCATAGACCACCAAGAGAGCAATCTTCACCTCAATCTTCTGTAGCTCCAGCACAACAACCTCAACGAAGATGACCTGCCACTCCTATTCAACAGCCTCGCTCAGTTCGACAGAAAGTAGTGCATGGCAAGGGAAAGAGGCCAGCACCTGAATCAGAAATAGAAGAAAGTGAAGAAGAAGATTCTGCTGATGAGACTCAGTCAGAACCAGACTCTCCAGCTGGTACTTTTGACAATTTGGGAGAGTCCCTAGAGCCTCCGATCGACTTGCGACTCCTTTCGGCTGATGATTATGCTATCAAGCGGCATGTAAATCAGTATCTTTTCAAGTCTGATTCAGTCATTCCAAGATTTCACACTGCCTTCCAAGAACAAGTTTATGAGCAGCTATATGGACATCACAGAAAGTTTGCAGACCACAAATGGATTAAGTGGACTCATATAAATTCATTAGATAATTATAGTGGTGTGTATCAGCTCTTTCATCGAGTAGATCTTCATGACCTTGTGGCACTAAGGCAGAGTTATGACGATGAGCTTATCAGTCAATTTTATGCCACAGTGCATGTCTCTGCAGACCTGACATCTTTTAGATGGATAACAGTTACCAGAAATTTGGAGAGCACTAAAGAGGAATTTGAGCGAGTCTTAAGGGTTCAATCTAGCTCTTGGGAGAAGATCTTTGCCAGCCCTGCTTTACTGGCTCCCGCTTGGGATGAATATTATGATTCCACTATCAGGTGTAAACTTGGAACAATTACTGGACTTAAGCCCTTACCAAGCATGGTTAACAGAATTATTAATCATACCTTTTACCCTAAGAGTGGTAATTTTGATGCAGTCAAAGGACATGCTTGGAACATTATTGATCATATTATGAAGGGGATAAAATTTGATGTTGTGGATGTGATTCTCTAGGGCATAGTTTCTTCCAAGAATGATAGGATTAAGAGGATTTACTATGCTCCATACATCATGGCTTCAATTATGAAGAAAATTGAGTATCGCGGTGGATTGGGATCATTTCATCAGTCTTACAAGCCTCGAGATGGTATTCCTCCTCCCAGTCGTAGTGGTGTTGAGGTCGATACTGATGAGGCTCCTACTGTTGCTGCTACTCCTGCTGATGGTACTCTTGCATAAGTTCTTAAGAATCAGCAGCTAATTCTTAACACTTTGCAAGAAATGAAGGCCGAACAGACCGAATTTCAAAATGAGACTCGCAACAGGCTAGTTGAAATGGAATCAATTCAGAATGATTTCTTTAATGAGACTCATAACAGGATGTCTGCCCTGATAGAAAGTATTAATGACTTAGAGGGGATTTTGAGAACTCCTCAGCGATACACTCGTCATCCTCCTCCTCCCTCAAGGGCATCTTCTTTGACACCTGTTCCTCCTTTAGTCCCAACTATAGTGACAGAGACTCAGGCTACAGCCCCTGCTGCTCCAGTTTTAGCTCCAGCCCCGGTTTCAGCTCCTCCAGCACCAGCTACAGAGTCAGCGGCTCAAGATCTGGCCCCTATTGATTCAGCACCTCAGGATCCGTCACCTGTTCTAGCTCCAGATCAGGCCACAGCTTCTCAAGACTCAGCTCCTCTAGCCCCAGTTCCAGAGTGTAACATCCCAAATCTTGGGTTTGTATTTCAAATGTATAAAAATGAGGAGAATTTAAAACTTTTGAACATGCATTGGTTTTATGGAGTTTTTGCATAATTTGTTGGATTTGATATTGTTGAAAACAAAGAAAACATACAACTCAAATTGAAGTTCCAAAAGAAAGCAAGAGCAAAAACTTGTGATAATCCTCTGGAAATAATTTATTCAAATACTAAGATAATTATCACGAATTAATATAATTTTTCCCAAATTTTTGGAACCTAATTCAACCCCTAGAAAATTCAAACACAAATCGAAGACCTATTCTAAGTTTGAATTTAAATTACACAAATTAAATCTTGAACAGTATGTTTTCAAATTTTATTTGGAAACTAGGTTGTCCCAGGAAGTCCCCTGATTTATTTCATAATTTTTAGAAATTTATTCCTAATTTTAGAGCCCCGGTCAAATCTACTGCTAGTTAGTCAAACTGATTTGAATTTCGGCTCAGCACTGTTGCTCCGGCTTGAACCCAGACTCGAGTTAGACCCGCACCGCACCCACTCAGCTTGTCTCGACCAACTCGAAATTGAGCCGTCCGATTCGCAGTCAGTAGTCCAGATCAGTGCACCGTTCGGACTAGCTGGACTCACCGTGAGATCTAACCGTCCATTCCTGATCGTGCGACCCCAAATCGACC
Source organism: Phyllostachys edulis (assembly GCA_036346405.1). NCBI lineage: Eukaryota > Viridiplantae > Streptophyta > Magnoliopsida > Poales > Poaceae > Phyllostachys > Phyllostachys edulis. Next base: position 78,841,459 of record CM070546.1, on the reverse strand, counting down.
GGGTCCATTTCGCCGCGCCCATTCGTTTGAGTCGCTGACGCCGCAGCCCCACTTGTCATCTCCTTCGTTCACCTCCTGCTGCGACGCACAGAAGTTGTGCGCCACGCACCCGCGCCGCTCTGCCGCGCCTCCGTCTTCGCCTGGTCACGCCATGAGCCACCGCCCTCTTCCACCTATTCGGGTGCATCTCCGCATAACGCCACCTCTTCCTCCATCCCCTTCCCCGCTCAAAACCCCCTCTCCCCCCTCCAATTTGCTTACTTCTCTCGGTGGCTGAGGAGAGGGAAGCTCGGGTGAGCGTTCCTCACAGGTAAAGTTCCCACCGACTGTCCCCCATCGCCTATTTCCCTCGCCGTTTCCATTTTAGCTAACCCCAGCTGTTGCATTGCCGTGTAGCTCTCGGTTCTTCTTGGCATACAGGCGGCGTACTAAGCGCCCCAAGACCCTCCTTGCGCTAACCTCATCTTCGGTGAGTCTTAACCTAAATCTTGCACGTCATCTCCAGTCTCATTGCACAACTAAGAAAACCCTCTATCAGTTTCCTTCTTGCATCACAGGGACGCTCGAATTTGGAAGGTTTTCCATTATCGGCCGCCGCGGCCATTATCGACGTCGAGTCACCTCCGAGTTTCCCCGACCTCTCCAACACTCGGGTGAGCTTCCTAGGACCTTCTTGTAGCTTTAGAACGCCTGATTTGCACGATTGGCACATCGGGGCATCACTTCCACTTTTGCCGTATCACGGCCTCACCGCCCTACTCCGGCTCGCCGACGACCTAGTGTGCCTCTGTCGCCGAAACCCCGACCGTTAGCTGCGCTAGGTTATTAGGGTCCCATCCCGGGCCTTGGACCGCGCGGCCGTGGACCACCACGCCGGCAAGCCGCCATGCAAGCGGGCGGAGCGGGAGCTCCGTTGTTGGATTTCCCCGACAATCACTGTAGCGGCGTTGTTAAGATTTAATGACGATGATTAGGAATTAATGATGTATCTTTGTCGAAAATCAGTTGATTAGCAATTCGTTGAGTCACTTACATGTGGGCCCGAGGCCATTAGTGCACAGTAAACTGCTAGGTGGTCCATAGACCGGTGCACTGTTTCGTAGACCTTCGGTCCACACACTATTTCATGAACCGTGTGTATGACTGATGGACCCCACATGTCGGTGCTTAATTAAAATTGGAAATAAAATGAAAAAGAATACTATTTATTAGGCCCCACTAGTCAGTGACTTTGGCTAGGTTAGCCAGGGTATAAAAAGTATTTTAGGTTTATATGAAATCCGAAATGCTTTATTTATGAACTGAAAATTGGTTACACTTCAAAATTGCATAAGTAAGTCATTTTAGCTCCAAAATTGATGATTCAAATTTTTTTAGTTTCATTTTTAAATGTACTTTAATATAAAAATGGATTGAACCATGCTACTATTACAGAAAACACTTTTGGCAAAATTACTTTGGGTTTAGTAATATTATTGCACTAAAAATTGTTTTAACTTCAAAAATGCATAAGTATTTCTCTGTAACTCCAAATTGAATAAACACAACTTTTTTGGAATCCTCTGTTAGTGTAGTTTATTGTAGAATAGGTTGTGAGCATGATTCTGTTATTGAAAATCTTATTTTACATATAACTTGTGTACTACTTTCATAACTTTGAAAAATCATAGAAAATTCATCGTAGCTCCAAATGAGGTGAATCAAATTCCATTGTTCATCTCATGTGGAGCTCTGCCTACCATAAAAATTTCAAATGCACCACTGCTCTGGAAATTTTCACCAAAATAATTAATTCGGATGAACAGTAACCAGTGGCAATTTAATTGGATTTTCGAGAAAAACCGACTTTCAAACTATCATAACTTTTGCATAGTACATCCAAATCAATTGATTCTTATTTCTAAATTCACCTAAAATAATGATCTACCTTCTGTGAATTTTTCATGATTTTTGGATGACTTTGAATTTTTGGGTCTTTTCGGTATTATTCGTTCTTATTGTGCTTTTGAATTCTTGCGGTAGGTTCCGACGATCCTATTGTTTACGAGAGTGATCCTCTGCAGCAAGATAATCATCCCCAGCAAGGCAAGCAGTTTGATCATAAATGTCCCATTACTTTCAAGTCTAATACTTTGTTTATAAATTGTATGTATGCATGCTTTTGTGTCAAAGTTTATTTTCCCGATTAGAGGTAGCTATTCCTATTGCATGGTTGCCCTTAAATTGTTATCCCCTGCCACAAAACATAATTTATATATATCGCTGGTGAATTAGAGCCCAGTGATTTAATTATGCTCTTTTATTATCTTTACGGCGTCATGCTTAGAAATACTTAGCTACCGGTAGAATTGGGCGGTTATCGACTTAGTCGATAACTTTGATCACACAAATCATTTTATTACACTATGATCAGCACCTTGTGCTATATTGCTTTGAAAACTAAAAGTGCAAATAAAATGATTTAGACTTGGGCAAGTGGTTGGATGGTGTGATATCGGGTGTGTGAATGTCTTGCCTAGGTCAACAAGGACTGAACATCTTATTTCACCAAAACCAAGCATAATTGCGTGCTAACCACATGAGAGGGATATGAGACCCCTCTTGACTTAGTACTTTGGCGTGTGTTAGCTCCGAGTTGCATGGTGGGCTATTGGGTGACCAGTAGTGGAGGTTATCCACTGCAAGGAGCATCGTCCTTTATAAGGAGATGAGCATCTTTGATGACTCTGCATCAACGTATGGGGCTTCCTCCCATATGGGCGACTTGTAGTTAATACACAATACTGGAAATGTTTTGTAGGACTTAGCCTTGCCGGCATACCAAAGGAAGTGTACTTAATCTAGTGGCAAAAGAGGCGGTCTGGCGTGTGGGTACATTGGTACACCCCTGCAGGGTACAAACTATTTGAATAGCCTCGTCCTAGGTTATGGACACGCTTGGGATTGGATTTGCAGGAGTTAGACTCAACATTTTGGAATCTTAATTAAAACTTGTTGTGGGTGGTATGAATGGGGAATTCATGCTATTGTTGTGGTGGCTATTGGGTTAGCCACTTCCAGGATGTCTTGTTATTATTGATACTTGTATCTCGCTGTTTTTGTCAAAAAAAACAGTTTACAAAACTGCTTTAAATCTATTACATTATTGCAAATGAAAACTTGCTTTATGCTGAAAATGAGTCTAGAGCCTCCTCCACTTAAATAAGCTTGCATGTAGCTAAATATATAGGCCTGTTACTCTACACGTCAGTCTTGCGAGTACATTTTGTACTCATTTGCTTTGCTTAATAAATTGTTGCGAGAGGAGGAAGTTGAACCCCAAGGGTTCCACTTTTGCAGATGTCTTGATGGTTTAAACGACTATGTTGGTGGCCCGGTTGGTTGCCTTGTGGGTTAAAGGCACACTAATTGGCTTTTGTTTATCGCTGTCTTACGGCACCTTGCTTCCGCTGTTGTTTAACTCCTTAGTTGTCATTTGGCCGGTCGGCCCCTTTTGTAATAACTCTATTATGTATGTCTTTTGAATTGCTTAGATGTATTTTAGTTCTATGTGTTGAATGGAATTGATGCTTGATTTTTGTATGGGGTATGTGTACTGCATTCTGGGAAGTACATATACGCCGAGAGTCGAGATATTTGATTTGTAATGCTTGAATCATCTTAATGGTTAAGTATTACAAGTTAAATACCCCGGGTTCTCACAAAAGTTGGTATTAGAGCCATGCTAACCGTAGAAACCCCTAGCTTGGTCGTCTTTAGGATATTTTAAAAAACTTAGTTTCAAAATGTCAAATAGTTTATGAAAACCTAAGTAAGTTCTCAAATTTTATTCCTTATCTATCTTAGATTGCTCATCTTACCTTATTCTTGATTGAGATTTGAAAAGTTGTTTCCTCTCATCTTTATTTCAAAAGATAGTTGTTACCGTTTAAATTCGGTTTTGGGATTCATTGAGTGTTGAAAATATGAAGTGTTGGCTGTCTTTTAGTGAAGACCAAAAGCATTTGGAGTTGGAAAATTCAGCTTAGAGCTTAGATATAAAATCGGGACAGCAAGCACCTAGATCTTCGTTAGGGCTAAAAATGAGAGGATAAATCAACTAAAACTTGTGGGAAATAAAAGGGTAAGATGTGATATTAGATAGCTAGTGCTTAACACACCCTAGATGGTTTTTACCATGATCCTTATATGCAAAAAGACTTGAGTTGTGTTCTGAAATTTTCTTCTCAAGCCGATTACTCGTTCATTCAATACGAGTTAGTCATACCGAGAAGTTGAATCTTGTGTCTTATGAGTTTGGCATTGGATCTTATGGCTTTTTGCAAATGTTTGGAGTTCATTCCTTGCTGGTTATATGGTTGTAATTGGGTTAGGGTAATGTCTCATTTCCCTAGTCGATAGCTTTTTTACTGCTACCTTTCGCCTCTAGTTTTCGGGTTTTTATTGCTAACCCGCCTCAATGAAACAGGATGGCAGGAAGAACTCGCAGCAGCCAGGGTCAGCCAGCTAGTCAGGATGAGGAGCTTCCACCTCCTCCGACCATGGCTGAGGTTCTCGCTCAGATCGAGCGAAATCGCATGGATCAGACAAGGATCCTTGAGGCGATTGCGCGGAATACCTCCAACCTTTCCAGTGCCTCCGGATCAGGAGGGGGAGGTGGCCATCATCAGAGGGGAGAACTCTCAGAGTTCCTTCGCACGTAGCTACCCACCTTCTCACGGTCCGAGGATCCACTCAACGTAGACGATTGGTTGCGTCTAGTCTAGCGGAAGCTCGATGTCGCGTAGTGCCAAGAACAAGAGAAGGCACTCTTCGCCTCCCATCGACTGGAGGGGACAGCACTTTCATGGTGGGAGAACTTCCTCGCCATGCAGCCCGCGGGCTGAGCTATCACTTGGGAGGAGTTTCGCACTGCCTTCCGTCGGGCTCATGTTCCCGCCGGCTTGATGAAGCTCAAGAAGAAGGAGTTCTCGGCGCTCAAGCAAGGGCGCAGATCAGTAACTGAGTACCTCCATGACTTCAACCATTTGTCTCGGTACGCCCCTGAGGACGTGCCCACTGATGAGGCCAAGCAGGAGAAGTTCATGGATGACTTGTCTGAGGAGCTTCAGGACAAGCTATCTGTTGTCGACTTTCCCGACTTCCAAACGTTGGTCGACAAGGCTATTGTCACCGAGCACAAGGGAAGGGCGCTAGGCGATTCTCGCAAGCGCAAGTGGGAGGCCCAAAAATCAGCAAGGGCCAGCTTTCCTTGTTCTCACGGCGGGAAAGCCCCGGCACTTCACTCTCAGGCTCCACCACCACCGAGGGCACCAACGTTTGTACCTTGCCCACCGCAGGCCGTGTCTCAACCACGTGCACCTGCGGGATAGCAAGGGGGCCTCCGCAATCCAACTGCTGAGGTCACCTGTTTCTTCTGCAACAACAAGGGGCATTAAGCTAACCATTGCCCTAAGAAGGCTGGAGCGGCCCCTCGTCCTAATGGAGGGCACGGGCAAGGAAATGGACAAGATCAGAAGGCTACTCAGAAGGCCCCGAATGTGGGCAGCGACCGAGTCAACCATATCTCGGCCGAGGAAGCTCAGGAGGCACCCGACGTCGTGTTGGGTACACTTCTTGTCAACTCTCAGCCTGCTACCATTTTATTCGATTCTGGAGCTTCTCATTCTTTTATATCAAAGTCTTTCGCTGCACTTAGTGATCTTCAAATTGTTCCTATGCATGTTCCTTTGATTATTCATTCTCCGGCGGTCGGAAATGAGAGCTAAAAATGAATGTCGGGATGTTTCTATTGAGATTGGAGGGGTGGGATTTTTGGCAAACCTTATCCTCATCGATTTAGCAAGTTTGGATGTAATACTTGGCATGGATTGGCTGTCCCAACACTTGGGGCAAATCAATTTTGCCAGGAAATTCATCTCCCACACAAGTCCATCCGGCGAGCAAGTTGGAATTTCGCCAAAGCTGCAAGAATCACATCTTTATGCACTTGAAGCGAAGCCAACTATGGAGATTCATGAAGTCCCAGTGGTATGCGACTTGACTTCGTTGATGTGTTTCCCGAAGAATTGCCTGGGATGCCTCTAGTCAGAGATATTGAATTCGTCATCGAGTTGCTGCCCGGTACCGCCCCGATTTCAAAGAGGCCGTATCGGATGCCTCCGAATGAACTAGAGGAGTTGAAGAAGCAACTTGGTGAGCTTCAAGAGAAGTGTTTCATTCGCCCAAGCTCATCACCGTGGGGCTGTCCTGCAATCTTTCTAAAGAAGAAATACAAGACTCTGCGTTTGTACGTTGATTACCGTCCATTGAATGCAGTGACGGTGAAGAACAAGTATCCGTTGCCTCGGATTGACGACCTTTTCGATCAATTGACCGGAGCTCGGGTATTCTCCAAGATTGATATGAGATTGGGCTACCATCAAGTCCGAATCAGGCCTGAAGATATCCCGAAGACAGCTTTCTCTACTCGCTACGGATTGTACGAGTGTACAGTCATGTCTTTTGGCTTGACGAATGCTCCTGCTCTTTTCAGGAATATGGTATTCATGGAGTATTTGGACATATTTGTGGTGGTCTTTATTGATGATATCCTCATCTACTCGAAGAATGATGAAGAGCATGCTGAACACCTGAAGCTGGTGTTGGGAAAACTGCGTGAACATCAACTCTATGCGAAGTTTAGCAAGTGCGAGTTTTGGTTGAAGGAAGTGGTATTCTTGAGCCATGTTCTTTCAGCGGAAGGCATAGCCGTGGATCCTAGAAAGGTCAGTGATGTGATCTCATGGGGTCAGCCCAAGTCAGTAACTGACGTGAGGAGTTTTCTCGGTTTAGCGGGATACTATCGTCGCTTTATTGAGAATTTTTCCAAGATTGCGAAGCCAATGGCAGAATTGCTCAAGAAGGATAAGAAGTATGTGTGGTCCATTGATTGTGAGAAGATTTTTCAAGAACTCAAAAAAAGATTAACCATAGCTCCAGTTCTTGTTCTTCCCAATGTCCACCGGAGCTTCGATATATATTGTGATGCTTCTCGTCAAGGGCTCGGTTGTGTTCTTATGCAAGAGGGCAAGGTAGTGGCTTATGCTTCCAGACAATTGAGGCCACATGAACTCAATTATCTAACCCATGACTTGGAATTAGCTGCAGTGGTTCATACACTGAAGATTTGGTGACATTACCTCATCGGTAATCGTTGCGAAGTGTATTCGGATCACAAAAGTTTGAAGTATTTGTTCACCCAACCAAATCTGAACCTTAAGCAAAGAAGATGGTTGGTATTGATCAAAGATTATGATATGGGTCTCCAATACCATCCGGATAAGGCTAATGTTGTTGCCGATGCACTCAGTTGCAAGGTTTATTGCAACACAGTGATGCTCAAGGAGCAGCAGCCCGCCCTTCATGAAGAATTTCAGCGGCTCAACTTGGAGGTGGTTGAGCATGGTTTTCTTGCTTGGAGGACCAGATCAAGGCTGCTCAACAATCAGATAAGGGTGTGAGTCAAATCAAGCAAAATATCAAGAGCGAAACAGCTAAGTGCTTTTCTGAAGATGACCATGGAGTCGTATGGTTCGGATCACGTCTTGTTGTTCCGAAGGTTGTGGAATTGCGGGACTTAATCCTCCGCGAAGCCCATGACTCTCCTTTGTCCATTCATCCCAGGGCCACGAAGATGTATCAAGATCTCCAGCAGAGATTCTAGTGGACCCAAATGAAGAAAGAGATTGCAAAATTCGTTGCCGAGTACGACGTATGTCACCGAGTGAAGGCCGAACATCAGCGACCAGCGGGCATGTTGCAGCCTCTTCCCATTCCTGTGTGGAAGTGGGATTCCATCGGAATAGATTTCATCACCGGTCTACCCCGTACCTCCACGGGAAAAGATGCCATCTGGGTTATCATTGATCGGTTGACTAAAGTAGCCCATTTTCTTCCTATGCGTGCTGATCTCAGTGCGAGTCGTTTGGCGAACCTCTACATATCCCGCATCGTATGCTTGCATGGGGTACCGAAGACCATTATTTCAGATCGCGGTTCCCTCTTCACCGCCCGGTTTTGGAAACACTTGCATGAAGCTATGGGGACTCGCCTTTCTTTCAGCACTGCATACCACCCTCAAACTGATGGCCAAACTGAAATAGTAAATCAAGTTTTGTAAGATATGCTCCGCGCTTGTGTTATCTCCTATAGGAAGAATTGGGAGAAATGTTTGCCTTTTGCCGAATTCTCCTACAACAACAGCTTTCAAGCTAGTCTCGACATGGCACCATTCGAGGCTTTATACGGGAGAAGGTGTAGAACCCCGTTGAATTGGTCTGAGACTGGCGAAAGACTACTCTTTGGCCCGGACTAGATCCAAGAAGCCGAAGATCATGTTCGGTTGATACAAGACCGATTGCACACGGCTCAATCACGACAAAAGAACTATGCAGATCGTCGTCGTCGCGAGTTGAGCTTTGAACAAAATGATTTTGTATATCTCAAAGTCACTCCTTTGAAGGGCACTCGACGATTCGGCGTCAAAGGCAAAGTAGCACCTCGATATGTCGGACCCTTCCGCATCATAGAAAAGAGAGGAGCCGTGGCCTACAAGTTGCACTTACCCGCTGCACTTTCCGGGGTACACAATGTATTCCATGTGTCCCAGCTGAAGAAGTGCCTTCATGTCCCAACCGAACAAGCTCCTTTGGAAGGTCTTGATGTACAAGAGGATCTGACCTACAGTGAGCGTCCTCTTCGCATCCTTGAAGAAGTTGAACGAAGGACAAGGAATCATGCCATTAAGTTCCTTAAAATTCAGTGGGCAAATCATTCCGAGGATGAAGCAACTTGGGAGCATGAAGACCTTATGCGAAAAGAATATCCAGATCTTTTTCCTTCTGCTTAAAGTGCCTTCGAATCAAGAAAGGAAAGGTTAAGCAAAGCAATGGAAAGGAAAATGTATTAACCACTCCTTGTAACCTTGTTAAGGATATCCTAGCACTATCTTTAAAGGAAATCAAAACAACAGATGTTGTATTATCTTTTGGAACCTTCCTGTCTGACTTTCGACCTACCGGATCTCGGGATCGAGATCTTTTTGTGGGGGATTTGTAACATCCCAAATCTTGGGTTTGTATTTCAAATGTAGAAAAATGAGGAGAATTTAAAACTTTTGAACATGCATTGGTTTTATGGAGTTTTTGCATAATTTGTTGGATTTGATATTGTTGAAAACAAAAAAACATACAACTCAAATTGAAGTTCCAAAAGAAAGCAAGAGCAAAAACTTGTGATAATCCTCTGGAAATAATTTATTCAAATACTAAGATAATTATCACGAATTAATATAATTTTTCCCAAATTTTTGGAACCTAATTCAACCCCTAGAAAATTCAAACATAAATCAAAGAACTATTCTAAGTTTGAATTTAAATTACACAAATTAAATCTTGAACAGTAGGTTTTCAAATTTTATTTGGAAACTAGGTTGTCCCAGGAAGTTCCCTGATTTATTTCAGAATTTTTAGAAATTTATTCCTAATTTTAGAGCCCCCGGTCAAATCTACTGCTAGTTAGTCAAACTGATTTGAATTTCGGCTCAGCATTGTTGCTCCGGCTTGAACCCAGACTCGAGTTAGACCCGCACCGCACCCACTCGTCTTGTCTCGACCAACTCAAAATTGAGCCGTCTGATTCGCAGTCAGCAGTCCAGATCAGTGCACCGTTCGGACTGGTTGGACTCACCGCGAGATCTGACCGTCCATTCCTGATCGTGCGACCCCAAATCGACCGAGTCCATTTCGCCGCGCCCGTTCGTTCGAGTCGCTGACGCCACGGCCCCACTTGTCATCTCCTTCGTCCACCTCCTGCTGCGACGCACAGAAGTTGTGTGCTACGCGCCCGCGTCGCTCTGCCGCGCCTCCGTCTTCGCCTGGTCACGCCGTGAGCCACCGCCCTCTTCCACCTTTCCGAGTGCATCTCCGCATAACGCCGCCTCTTCCTCCATCCCCTTCCCCACTCAAAACCCCCTCTTCCCCCCTCCAATTTGCTCACTTCTCCTCTCGGTGGCTGAGGAGAGGGAAGCTCGGGTGAGCGTCCCTCACAGGTAAAGTTCCCACCGACTGTCCCCCAGCACCTATTTCCCTCGCCGTTTCCATTTTAGCTAACCCCAGCTGTTGCATTGCCGTGTAGCTCTCGGTTCTTCTTCGCGCCCTGGGCAGCACTAGAGCGCGCCCCAAAGACCCTCCTTGCACTAACCTCATCTTCGGTGAGTCTTAACCTAAATCTTGCGCGTCATCTCCAATCTCATTGCACAACTAAGAAAACCCCTCTATCAATTTCCTTCTTGCATCACAGGGACGCTCGAATTTGGAAGGTTTTCCATTGTCGGCTGCCGCAGCCATTATCGACGTCGAGTCACTTCCGAGTTTCCCCGACCTCTCCAACACTCGGGTGAGCTTCCTAGGACCTTCTTGTAGCTTTAGAACGCTTGATTTGCACGATTTGCACATCAGGGCATCACTTCCACTTTTGCCGTATCACGGCCTCGCCTCCCCACTCCGGCTCACCGGCGACCTAGTGCGCCTCCGTCGCCGACACCGACTGTTAGCTGCACTAGGTTATTAGGGTCCCATCCTGGGCCTTGGACCACACGGCCGTGGACCGCCGTGCCAGCAAGCCACCGTGCAAGCGGGCAGAGCGGGAGCTCCGTTGTCGGATTTCCCCGACAATCACTGTAGCGGCATTGTTAAGATTTAATGATGATGATTAGGAATTAATGATGTATCTTTGTCGGAAATCAGTTGATTAGCGATTCGTTGAGTCACTTACACGTGGGCCCGAGGCCATTAGTGCACAGTAAACTGCTAGGTGGTCCATAGACCGGTGCACTGTTTCGTAGACCGTCGGTCCACACACTATTTCATGAACCGTGTGTATGACTGATGGACCCCACAAGTCGGTGCTTAATTGAAATTGGAAATAAAATGAAAAAGAACACTATTTATTAGACCCCACTAGTCAGTGACTTTGGCTAGGTTAGCCGGGGTATAAAAAGTATTTTAGGTTTATATGAAATCCGAAATGCTTTATTTATGAACTGAAAATTGGTTAAACTTCAAAATTGCATAAGTAAGTCATTTTAGCTCCAAAATTGATGATTCAAATTTTGTTAGTTTCATTTTTAAATGTACTTTAATATAAAAATGGATTGAACCATGCTACTATTACAGAAAACACTTTTGGCAAAATTACTTTGGGTTTAGTAATATTATTTCACTGAAAATTGTTTTAACTTCAAAAATGCATAAGTATTTCTCTGTAACTCTAAATTGAATAAACGCAACTTTGTTGGAATCCTCTATTAGTGTAGTTTATTGTAGAATAGGTTGTGAGCATGATTCTGTTATTGAAAATCTTATTTTACATATAACTTGTGTACTACTTTCATAACTTTGAAAAATCATAGAAAATTCATCGTAGCTCCAAATGAGGTGAATCAAATTCCATTGTTCATCTCATGTGGAGCTCTGCCTACCATAAAAATTTCAAATGCACCACTGCTCTGGAAATTTTCACCAAAATAATTAATCGGATGAACAGTAACCAGTGGCAATTTAATTGGATTTTCGAGAAAAAACTGACTTTCAAACTATCATAACTTTTGAATAGAACATCCAAATCAATTGATTCTTGTTGCTAAATTCACCTAAAATCATGATCTACCTTCTGTGAATTGTTCATGATTTTTGGATGCGGTATTATTCGTTCTTATTGTGCTTTTGAATTCTTGCGGTAGGTTCCGACGATCCTATTATTTACGAGAGTGATCCTCTGCAGCAAGATAATCATCCCCAGCAAGGCAAGTAGTTTGATCATAAATGTCCCATTACTTTCAAGTCTAATACTTTGTTTCTATGGGCTTATATGTGTTATATGTTGGACTTATGTGCTTGTAATAGCTTATACCTATGTCTTTTATCATGATGAACTTGTTGGATGATGTTTATGCTTTTATTACTATCTTAAAATGCAATTTCAATTATTGTCATATCTTGATATTGCATTTCCTCAAGTTCAAAAATGCTAAAGAAACTCCGCCAAAATTTTACAAAATCTCTTCGTGTGCTTGCAAAAATTTTCTATCCTTTATATGCACTTGTTTAGGGGGAGCTTTCTTTAAATTGGATTTAACAAAAAAAAATAATTCTCAATATTCATTTGTGCTCTTTGCAGGAATTGTTTTATTGTTAGGTCATCAAAAGAATATACACTCATAGTATGTTCAAAACATCTTTCTCACATATTAGTTGTGTTGTCATCAATTACCAAAAAGGGGGAGATTGAAAGCATCTAGGCCCCTAAAAATTGTTTTGGTAATTAATGATAATATATGAATATGGGATTAACATGTTTATTGAGTATTTACAAGGTTAAGTCCCATTGGTGAACTTGATGATGTAAAGATGCATGCTAAAGGACAATATGAAGATTTACATGGCTTAAAGACAAGGTACAAGTAGTCTAGGATCCTTTTGTATTTTACCGGTCTTACGAGATTTGGTTGGAAGACCGGATTATAGGATAAATATCGTACTATTAAGAGGGATCATGGCTAGTAGCTTGATAGCATGCTCTTGTGCCATATATATCAATTTAGGATCATGCATGCATTTGAATTTGAACTTGAAATTGAATTTGAAAGTTCTAAGTGCATTTGTCAATATCGGTAATACCACAGTTTTAATTGCGGTTGTACTGCTTGGTGCGATACGACCGAGATTTACTTGGCGTTAGTACCGAAATCGCCAACTAAGCGCTAATGAGTTACGACCGGCTCTTTGAGCGGTACTACCGCATTGCGGTCGTTCCATTTTTTACATGGCAGTTCAATAAAAACAGTACAAGTGCATTTTGGCTCAGAAACTCGTTTTGATAATCGGACGTACCGCATTAAAGAAACGGTTGAACCGCACTGCGGTTGTACCGATTTCTATATGGCGGTATGAAATTTCCAGAACACATGTAATTTCAGCAAATTTGGAAACCCTAGGTCCAGTTGTACCGCTCGTCAAATGTGGTATGACCGAGCGATGCGGTTGTACCGCACGTTGAATGGCGGTCGTACCGACTGGAATTTCAATGGCTATGTCAGAGTTATTTTTAGCTCCTGTTCTAGCCGTTACTGTGCTCTAACACAGGTCCGGTCGTACCGCCCATTACACGGCGTTTGTACCGATTTTCGCTGAAGGTTTGGGGATTGCTCCCCAACGGTCATAATTGTTGGTGGGGGTTATAAATACCCCCTAACTGCTCAAGGACAGGCTGCTAGTGTCCATTTAACATCTATAGAGCTTTGAGAGCTTTGAGCATTCACTCAACACCAAAATTCTCTTGTGTATTCATTGTGAGGTTGTTGAGTTTCATTCAAGTGCATTCATACTCCTAGTTGATCCATTAGCACTTGAGTGCCGTTAAGCGAGGGCCGTTGATCTATTACTCTTGGAGTGTTGCTACACTTCTAGACGGCTTGGCGGTGGAGCACGGTGATCTCTTCAAGAAGATTGTGAAGAGGCCCGGCACAAGCTTGTGAGTGGTTCGATGTTCACCATCTCCGAAGCAGAGGAAGAACAACCATAGTGATCGAGGGAAGGCTTAATTCGTGGAGCCGACTTGAGGTGTCAAGCTTCCTCAACGTGGACTAGTGAAGGCCGGCAAGTCTTCGATACCACGAGAAAAATATCGTTGTGTCATTGTGGTTATTTCTAGTCTTTACCATTTCCTCATTTACATTTCTAGCTTACTTATTGTGTTGAATTGCTTAGCTAGTAGTGTAACTTGTTTAGACTAAGTTTTTAATTGGCTTAAATTGTTAAATTGTTAAAAAGTTTAAAAACCTCCTATTCACACCCTCTAGTCAATTATCCTTGATCCTACAACTGGCTCCCAAAATAATAGGGGCGGCTTGCGACTGGCTGAGGACTCATTTGTTCCTGCAATGATGTTATCTGTTCTCGAAATTTTGCACCAATCTCCTCTTTCAACCGTTCCTCGCGCTCGGCCTTGGATGTCTTCCTACTCCTATACGCCTTAGAGTTGTGTGGGAATCCCTGCCTTCAAGGTACATAAACCCTATAGCCTCGCGTGCGACCCAGGTGCTCCTTGTTTCTCAAGGTTGTGAATAGTATATCCTTATCTCTGATTGCTTCGAAGGATCCTTGGAAAGATTGAGTACTCAATGTTTGCTACAAGAGGCCATCATGTTATTTTAGACCCTATGAAGTTATAGACTTATTAACAACTTAGTAGTTCGACATATCTTACCAGACGTTGGGACACTCCCTTGTCTGCCTGGTTTATGAAAGAGATGGCGCCCGAAAACGTTGTTGATGACCTCGCTCTTAACCAGTTTCGGGCGCGCTCATCTGTTATCCCGGCAAATGGCGGGGAGGCCTCCCACCGGATTGCCTCCTCGTCCTCCCTCCTCCGTTGCGGGATTTTACCCGCGACCTAGCGGTGCCGAGTCTATGTGTGGATATCATGGGGATATGCCCATGATCTTAGGATGATGAAACAATTGGCAATGTGGCTTTTGGTTTGAAGTTTCATGTGTTTTCGACAAAGTTTCAGTTCTGTCAGGTCAGCGGCGGTCTGATCGGCTTTTGTGCTGAATGTTGATATAAGTGGTGATTTGATTTTGGGATAGGTCATATCCATGTTTGTTAATGCATATGTGTTGCATATTGCATGTTTTGGCTAACGTGGGTCAAGTTGTGAAGAACTTGTTCCCGGATTCGTGTTTGCTTGTCTATTGCTGTGCAGATGGCTTGTAGGTCAATGACGGTCAACGGCGAGGAGGATCGGGACTAAGCTTGGAGAGCTGAGGTCCAGAATGATCAAGGATGCCGGGTGAGGTCAGGTGACTCAAGCATGGCGCAGAATGGACGAGGATGACCGAACGGGCGGTTCGGTGCGACTGGTTGGATCAAGCGGCGCGGGAGTCGTTGCAAGTGCTCAGTGGTGCCGGTGGGATCCGGACGGGAGAGACTTGACGACATGGAGCCGTTGATCAACCTACACGTGGCGAAGCAGGCGATTGCTTCAACTGGAATGGACTCGGTCTTCGGAAAGGATCGAGAAAGGGTATTTTAGTAATTTTACCAAATACCACCTTGGTGACCTTTTGACTAAGCCGCGGCGTGGGTCGGCGCATGGTGAAGCGGTTTAGATCAATCGATGATGAAGACGGCGCTTTGAGATGCGTGCGTGTGTATTCCGTTGATGTTAGGCCTTAACGGAAGCCCATTAGGGTAAATCATTTAGAAGGTTTTTAGGGTTTGAGGTGCTCTATAAAAGAAATAGTGATGGGTTTTCTAGGGCTGCTGCCGCTGGAGATTAGAGGCTGCCCCAAAAAAAGAGAGTTGTGTGGCGGCCGTGAGGCTGCTGTAGTTTTGGGGGCTGTCCAGAAAGAATAGCTGGAGTGGCGGCGGCCTCTTGGTGCCCCAGGAAAGAAAATGAGAGGATATGGCGGCGGCGCCTGTGCCCTAAGAAAAAATGGCGGCGCTCTGTAGACCAGGAAAATGAGGCCGGCGCTGTTCTGCCCCTGAGGAAATTACACCTGCGGCGGCGGCCTGCATCCCCGCTAAAAGCGTAGCGCCCTGTATCCCCGCAAAATCAGAAGGAAGCGGCAGCTGTTTCTATCGCTGTTTTTTGCCTTTTTCTGCATGAGTTTCGGCGCCTGTGGAGAGCTGAGCAGAAAAGAAAAAATCGGAGCTGCAGTGGTTGCATTGATTTGCGTCTGGTAGATTGACTGCTCAAATTGATTGCCAGCGATTCCGGTTTTGTTTAGTTTTTTTTTTCCGCTCGGCTGCCTGGTGTTTTGATGATCTTTTCTTTGACTCTTGCATGTAAGTCTTTGTGTGGGTGTGCTGGTAGAATCCTGTGAGCGCCCAGAAAAACTGCAGAGAAGAAATTGGGGGCGGCTTCACTGGAAAATAGAGGCGCCTGTGGCGGCGATCTTTGATGATCTGCCCTGTAGCCCACAAAATCAGGAGCGGCTTTTCTCGTGTACTGCTTGTATCATTCTCGGTAGATTGAAGAATCTTTGTGTTGGTTAATAGATTGCAGTCTTTTGGCTTTTGCGTGTAATCTCGATCTGGTTTGAATATTTTCTTTATTGGCTGCCATCAATGCTGGACTGCTCTTTGATGCGATCTTTAGGCTGCAGCGTTTGCTCTCTGTGCTGTACGTGTGTAGCGCCCTAAGCGGCTTGCAGCTAAATCGACAGACACATTAAGGCCTGAGGTGTCTGTATTTTTGTGGATTACAGCGGCCACTGTGCCCACTTAAAACCAGTGCTCGGCGGCTGCTGTGCAGCGCCCGAAGAAAAACAGTAGCGGGTGTTGGCGGCCAGTTCCACGGCGAGAAAAACAAAGCCCCTGGTGGCGCCCTGTAGTCCCAGCGACTTACTGTTTTGGCTGCAATGTGTTTTGCCTGCTTGTCAGCTCAGGACGGCAGCTGTTGATGTTAATTTCCATCGGATCAGCTGCTCTGTTTGGGTTTTGTGATTGCCTTGGCAGCGCCCATCAATGACCTCTGCTGTTTTACTTCTTGGATTTAAGAGATGCGGTGGCTGCTCATAATGCTCTTATCTGTAGACTGAAGAAATGGCCAGCTGCTTAATCTAGAGTTTATAGTTTCCTGTTTATTGCTGTTTTGCAATTGCTTATTTCCAGTTCTGGCAGCTTCTTGTGGTTTGTCGCAAGTTCTAATAGATCACTGCTTTGCCTAATGCGTTTGATCGACAATTTTTTATTGCCAGCAGTTCTTGTTTGAGTTTTTAGTGCTTGGGCTGCTGGTTCTTGTGATTGCTTGGTGGCTTGGCACTGTGAGGATTGATGCAGCACTTGTCCTATGTCTGTGAGTGGATTCTTGCTGCGCATGACCTTGACGGCGACTGAATCTTTGTTTTTAATTGCTGTGCAATTTTGCTTGTCGGCTCGGCTCTTTGTGTTCTGTTGTTGGACATCCTGTGTGGGCTTCAGCTGTGTGCGTGTGCGTGCGGTCTTGAGTAGTTTGTAGTCTTTTACTTAGGGGTTTGATCGGATTCAACACAGGTCATCCGCTGTGCCTGTATACAGGTCTTCATAGCTTTTATAGCTATTGGAGTGAAAGTAGTGTTGAGTACGATCAAGGTGAAAAATAGAGAAAGCGTCTATTCACCCCCCTCTAGTCGCCTTTCCGGTCCTACACTATGGGTGTGAGTGTTTTGTGTCTGGATAGCCTTGTGCACCGCACTTTGCTACTAAAATTCGATGGTCGTCTTCATCCGCACAAAGGCGTCTCATGTATCCGGTGACACGAAATGATACTTCGTGAAGAGCATTCGATCCTTGTTCACGTACTTCATGACAAGCGTGCTCTTGAAGGTCTTCCACGCTTTTCCCATCACGAGGAACACCTGCCGTCGCACGAGTCCCTGGACTTCTGTTGGGATCTCGAACGACCTTAAAATTTTATCCCACGACTGCTCTTTCTCTTATTCCGTCAGAGACTTCCAGCTTGGTGTGGTGATAAGGACCCGTTCCCTTCCAACTATGAAGTTCACCGGACAAAAAGAATGGTGGTGGTGGCAATGTGGCTGAAACAGGAGCTTGAGCTTTCTTTGTGCTCAGGCTCAGTGGAACAGAGAGGGAATGAGGGAAATGTATGGCGATGATGAAGAGGACAAAGCATGGGATCTGGTGGCTTCTTATAGTAGAGGGGTAGAGCATGCAAGACGAAAAAGTGCCCGCGGACACTGGCGGCGTTGAGCTCGGGTGCGGTGATGGGAAGCGGGCAGCATGGGTGCGGTCGGGCAGGGTATGGGCGAGGAGCAGAGCATGGGGACGGAGGCGAAACCATCAGTGCGGTCTAAAACCGGGTACAGGCTCTGGTGGCGTGGTATGGGCTCAGCGAAGCTGGCACTAGCACTACGTTGCACGTGCATGGAGGAAAAACCCTGATGGGTGGGGTCCACCCGTCAACAGGAGGGAGAAGAAATTAGGTTTTAAGGTTTTCTGGAAATAGCTGAGGTCTTTGGTGAGTTTTTAAACCTAGATGTTGAGCTCCAAAAATTACGAAAATTTTTGGGGAGGGTTATGACATAGTGTAGATCATTGAGTATATATATATATATATTTTCTCTAAAAATCTTTTAGGTTTTTGTTTGCATGCACTTTTATTATTTGATTTGAGGAATGTTTTCCAAAACATGCTTTAATTATTTCCCATTTTATTGATAGCATAATTACACCATGTTTGGATTTTTAACTATCATCTGTCATTTCAATTTGTTTTAAATTCTTAATGAGTTTTGTATTTTCCAAATTTGATGGTTAAGTATTATAATTTAGACAAAAACCTTGAATGAAAATCCAGTGAAAATTAATGACAAAAGAACGCATCAAAACTTTCAAAACTTTTAAAAGTTCACATTTTCACATATTTGGAAGTAAGCCTAGTTTTTTGGGATGTTACAACCAATCTACCAATTCCCATGATCAATCTACTCTATCCTTCGATCAAACAGCGATCTAATAATATCGCAAGGTTTTCCATATCGTTACCCCTCAAAATTGGATGACGAATGAGATTGGATCGCGAAAAACTAATTTCTTCTTCTTCTTCTTCTTCCATCGCACATGCAGCATGCGATAATCACCTTCTTTCTTCTCTCTCTCTCTTGGCTGCTAGCAAAGCAGGCAAGACATCTTGAGTTGCGAGCAAGCGGCGGGACATGCGATGGCGAGCAACATGCCGCATGCAGAAGCGGCGAGAACGCGATAGCATGCAAACTTGCGGCGAGCTTGCATCTGTGAGCGGGAGGGCATCTTTGCGGCGTAGGACATGCAAGCTTGCAGGGGAGCGACAGGACATGCATACTTGTATAAAGGGGTTGCGCAGCTGGCAGAGGCAGCATGCGGCAGGAGGCGTAGGGCCTACTACGGTTGGGGGCAGGAGGCGCAGGGGCTGTGTAACACCCTAGTCCAACACTGAGCTTGGAATGCTACTAAAATAAAATTAAACAAACCTAAGCTAAGACTATTTACCAAATTTCGGCAGAACCTCGTTTATATAGTTAACTATACAGAGGTTCCAGCAATTAAATATATCATTAACAATATCTCAACATCCAAATTCATTCAAGCATGCAAGATAATCTATTCCGCTAAAGCATTAATAAGCATAAACAAAATTTGCTACTCTCATTATTACAAATAATCCAAAACATTCAACCAAAGCCATAAGTAATTCTCAATCAGTTTGCTTATTATTAGAGTATAAACTAAATGATATTCTTCTTTTAAGATAAGTGGTAGTGAGTGCATCCAAGCAAGACTACTCCCTCCTATGCATGCAGTTCTTGCCAGTGGTACCTAAAAACACAGCAAAGTAAGAGTGAACCCAAAGACTCAGCAAGTATTAATAAAGAAACACTAAGCTCACAGTTGTAGCACCAACATACCATGAGAAACATTACACTAAGACAACTCCCATGTCTATGTAATCCAAACGTGCAATGCATCATTTTTTCTTTTACTTTTTTCGTATTTTATCAGTAATGCAGAGTATACAACCGTCGATGTATACCCTTGCCTGTGCCCTCTGGCACAGGGACCAAGAGCCTATACTCCACAGGTATAGGGACCACAGCCCATCATCTTCATGATGGGGACCTCTACTCAATGCCTACATTCCACGAATGTGGGGACCACAAGCCCGTCATCTACATGGCGGGGACCTCAACTATACATACTTGGTCACCATGTGACCAAGTTTCAGGTATGCTATCAACATGCACATGTACTATGACTCTATCATTCAATTACAAGCGAATCAACAAGTGCATACCAACATTTCAACCTTAAATAACATGTATTGCATCAACAACATACATAAGTAATATTTAGCCATAATTCAAGCACTCACCAATTTTATTCATACACATCACACTATCATTCATGCATAGCTAATATGAATAAACACAAGCACTCATAGTCAAACATTCGTAAATATACTATAACCAGGATACTTGCCTTAACCGTGCGGGAACGGTGGACGCGAAGAGGGCGCTGCCCCCAAGACCAATCCCCCACCTGAGTATAATTGTAAACCACGCTAAGACAATCATACTGGACCAAAAACATAATTAATAGCACAAATGAACTCGCTAAATTCTCAAGCGCCTTCCAAATTCCCAACTTCTAGAGATCGATATGTTCCCTCTGTGGACAGCCATCTTCTAAAATCCATAACTTTTACTACAGGGGTCCAAATAAGGTGTTCTTAGACTTTCTGAAAAGGTAATTAATTTCCCCAACTAAACCTAGTTGAGGGGCCCTTCTGAATCGGCCATCTATTGACTCTACCAAGCTAGTGAACCAAACGTCGAATTCGCGCTGGGTTCTCTGGACAGTACACTAAAAATACCATAACTTTTACTACGAGTGTCCAAATCTCGCATTCTTGAGCTTTATGAAAAGCTGGGACAATAACCTATGAATTTAATTATGCTGAGATTCTCTAATTCTCCCTTTAACTAATCAATTATCTCAGATTACTAAAATCTGTCAGAAAACCAACAAATCTGCAGAACAGTCCCACTAATAAAATCATAACTTCTGCTACGGAGGTCCAAATAATGTGTTTTAGCACTTCACGAAAATATGGCGACATCCTATACATTACTCTAGGAGATGTCCAGAACTAATTCTGCCTTTACACACATCAAAACCTCAATCTACTCTAATCTGTCATGAGCAGCCATAAATATCGACATTGCTAAATTAACCCATAACACATCTAAACAAAGGGGGAATTGTGATTACCCTTGAAGAACCGATTGCTGAGCATGAAGATCACCTGCCTGCGATCTCTCCCCTTCCTTTCACTCTTCTTCCCTTCCTCTTCTTCTTTCTTTTGGCTGGCAAGTCTCCCGGGGGCTCCTTCTTCATCTTCCTCCAAACTGGCAGTGGGGAGCACACCTCTATGGCCGGCAGCAATGGAGGATCAGCAGGGAGGGGCACAGGGAACCAGGGGAGGCGGCCAAGGATGTGGAGGAGAGGGGAGGTGGCGGCCACAAGTGGGAGGAGGGGGAAAAGGGGTGGCGGTTAGGGTTTTGGGGGAGGGTGGCGCCTCCCCTGGCCGGCCACTACAAGGCCAACTGGGCCAAGGCCTAGGCCTAGGTTGTCTAACTTTAGCAGAAAACCCCTCCTCTATTTGCTATTCAATCCATTTTATAATTTGTCCTTCTCCTTTTTCAGTCATTTTCTCCTGGATTATTCTCCCTCGAATCATTCCATCTCGAATTACATTTGGGGTATTACAGGCTGCTAGGGCTTGGTCTGGCTGCTCCCCCTTCCTTTTAAGTGGCAGTCCGGCCTTCCCCTCGTGAGTCCAAGGTGGACTTGCCTTGGGCCATGGACCGGTAGCCCACTTCCTACTCAAGCCCACCTTTCCTCTAATCCTTTTCTCTTAATTAATTTTTTCACTAATTTAATTAAATGGGACATTACACCCCTTGCCATTGGAGCCAAATTGCTCGTCGTGGCAGTGACTTTCCTTGCCACAGCGGGTTCGACTGCAGCAGCTAGGGAAAGAGGTGGTGGCTACGGCAAGGCATGGAGCGGATGATGTTGCCGCCTCCCAATCCCTTTTATGGGCGGCGTAGGCCGAGGCTGGGTCGTCCTCAATTCGGTCCGGTCCGCATAGGGATATTTTTTTCATTTCCAATTAATCTCGGCCGTTCAACTTCTAGTGTCCATAGCTTCTCACTCCGAGTTCCAA
The DNA here is from genome assembly GCA_036346405.1 of Phyllostachys edulis. Taxonomy (NCBI): domain Eukaryota; kingdom Viridiplantae; phylum Streptophyta; class Magnoliopsida; order Poales; family Poaceae; genus Phyllostachys; species Phyllostachys edulis. Next base: position 78,819,649 of record CM070546.1, on the reverse strand, counting down.
ATTGAGCAAATAAATAGTCGATTTTGACCATCTCGACATGCTCTACACAGCTATGCTCTTGGATTTCAGTACTAAACTATGGATTTTAATATTAAATTTAAAATTCAAATTAAATCTCAAAATAAAAATTCCATTGAAAACTTGGGGTATTACAAAAAAATTATCCCTTGTTGCTGAATGCTCATTAGATGGAATTTGCAACGAACATTTATTTCTAGGGGATGCTCAATCAAATCCGGAAAACGTCCCTGGATCTACCCGATCGGGCACCACCGCCACGTCCATGCACATGCCGCAAGGCCGGATCATTCTTCAATCAACGGCGGCGGTGTCCCGACAGCACGGCTCGGACATAAAGGAGACCTTGTCGTCTTTGAAGTCGTAGACGAACCACGTGTCCACCTATTGCAGTGCGCCAATCACTGTCCGGTGGCCCGGCGTCATGGTAAGGCACACGATTTGCTGATGTAGGTAATCCATCATCAGGAACAGCTGCTACCACTGGATGAACAGCATCAACGTCTCCTCCACGAAGTGGAGCGCCAGTGGCTGGAGGTGTCGCATGATAGCCGGGGTCGCCCACACGCAGGGCTCGTAACCAGGCCGCTGCACGCACTCTGCCTTGGCCCTTGTGCTGTCGCAGGTCCTTCCACACAGCGTCCTCCACCACACTACGCATCCTCGACTATCACCGTTGGCGCCGTGCCGGGGTCGATCACGCATCCGCTGGCGCCTTGCCTATTGCCGCAGCAGGCGAACATGTCCGGGCAGATGCCTCTCTGAGCCTATTCACGCCAAGGCTGATGTCGACGAGGCTAACATGGTACGCCAACTCGTGGGTGTTGAGCGCCGGCAGGATCTTGGTTGTCTCGACTCTGGAGGCCCGACCGATGCGACACGTCGGCACCGAAACGGAGGAAGTCATGGTGGTTCGCCTGGCCGGACCCGAAGAGGCAGTACAAGAACAGTGTCTGCCCGTGTGCCGCGACCTGCATGATGAACGAGGTGGGCATCTTGCCAATGGTGGCAACGCCAGCAAACACGCCATGGCTCTGGAAATGCTCAGTCGAGTGCGAGCAGCCGAAGATGAAGTCTTTCGTGGTCTCTGGCCCCATGGCGAAGCTCTCGAGGCTGATGTAGCCGTGCACGGACATGTCGCCCTCACCGGCGAGGTGGAAGGCGCACTACTTCCGGCGGGGTGCATGGGAACTCTCAGCTCGTGCCCGCTACCTGGCGGAAGGTTGACAACTCCTTGGGGTCGAACACGCGGTTGTGCTGTCTAGCCCTCGGCGTGCATGGCTCGTGATCAGAGCCATGTCAAGTCACTGAGGCATCGAGCTTGAGGTTGTACCCTTTCCTGCCAGGTTTCTTGCTGACGCCGACGCCGACGACCACATTGGTGGCCGCACCGGCGGGCGGAGGGTAGTGATTGTTAGTTTTAAACTTGTTATTCACTTTAGCGTGTCAGTTTTAGGATTGTTTTGTTAGCTAACGTTTCTGTTGGAAAGTCAGAACGCAATTGATATAAGTTCTGAACTTCTAGTACGCGTTCGGTCTCGATCAGAAGGCGTTTAGGAGCGAGCGGATGCACCACCTTGTAGCGCGGGTGCACCAGCTCTAGCCGCCGCGCCCCTGGAACCTCCTCTACCATCGTCTTCTCTGTCGGATCCCCATCTGCACAAAGCAGCTGTTGGCGCAGTGGCACAATGAAGGAAGGAAGGGAGCAGGTGCAGCGAAGCTTCGAAGAAGAAAAAAGAACCCAGGAAGATTGGAAGACCAAAGATAGCAAGCAACTCAAGCAAGGTTATTTGGGTCGTTTGGGCTACATTCATTCCATAATCCAATATCATATAACCTATTTTTGCACTTCCCAAATCCCTAATTCCCCACTCCCCAAATCCCCATTCTAGAATTCCCCATCCCTACTCCCAAATCCCTAATTCCATCCCCATTTGGATGCTCACAGGCCACAGCACAACTCACCCCAATACCTCACTGGCGGTGGGCACACGCGGCGCATGCCACACGACAATGACAAAGCAGGGCGAGGCGGCAAGTGAGGGCCGGTGGGTCGCCTGTCGCCTAGTTGCCTAGGCCCTATGTAGTTGGGGGCTTGGGCCGGGTGGGTGAGCGAGGCCGGGCGCTTGAGGTGGTGGCGAGGCGCCTGACAGGCGCCAAGCGCGCATGGCGTGAGGCCGGGCAAGGCTCAGGAGGATGCGGCGCGTGCGTGAGGAAGACTGGAAGAGGAACAGCCAGGCACTAAGGCAGTCGCCAGTCGGGCGTGTCCGTGTGTGAGAAAGAGGATTGAGCAGTTGAGGACAGAGGAGACATAGGAGACTGAGGAAGTGAGGACAGAGGAGACTGAGTTGCTGAGAGTCGAGGACTGAGGTAAGTTAACGAGGTAAACTGGTAATTGGTATTTGGTAAAGTAATATTTTTTGACACTTCCAGTGGTTTGGCACTTTGACTCACAGCTTACTCATTTAAATACTTAGAAACTTAAAATTGGAATGTTGAGATGATGTTACAAACTTGTGTTGTTGTCTACTTGTCTAGTGTTACATATACTTAGTACTCATGGATTATATACAATTTATTGTAGATTTATAAAAGATGGACAAACGAATTTTGCATAGTTATTTCTCCAACAATCCAAATACAAAGTACTCCTCAAACCAATGAGAGCACAACTCAACCAAAGAAGCCTTGGATTTATTTTAATCCGGATGATACTATTGTCGATCCAGCATATCGTATACCAATTGAAGATTATCCCAATAAAATTAGAGACTAGTGAGGAGGGCATATTTGTCGAAGGGTCCAACTCGACCAATCGGCCATGTGTTTTCAAAGAAATTGACGGATAGACATTTGAATTATTATGTTCATTAGTTAAGTACTACTTTAAATTTATTTTACATTCTCGCTTCATTCAGCCACTGGCGACCACCTGGAAGCTGAAGCCTTCCCCTGAGCTAGCGTTAAGCGCTGTTGTGTGGTCGGCAACGGCGGCGACAGTAGGCCGGAGGTGGTTTATGATTACTGCGGCGACGAGGAATGAGATAATTGCACGAGTGTTCGTTAGCTCTATGGCCTTGGGTGTCGTGGATGGCATGCTTACTCGGATGGAGAAGAGTGTGCAGTGGGCACGTATATATTGATCTGTATGCTTCCTTTTGCGTTGCGTTGACGTCATTTCGAGATATGCTGAGGATGCCAAAGAGGACATTGACTTGATGCTTTCGTCAGTACAGCAATTTGCACTGCATTAACGTCACTTGGAGATACGCTGCGGATGGCAAAAGAGGAAATAGACTAGATGCTATGCTCAGTACAGCTTAAAGATTTGCATTGCATAGCATGCATGCATGCGGCACTAGAGTAGTCAAGATTCAATAATTCATTCTTTCGATTTCCAGTACTAGTTGCAACCTTTTTAAGTAACTCTGCGTTTGTGTCGTCATCTTCTCTCTGTTTTTTTTTCCTGTTTACAATGCAGTGCTGATTATCATGTGGCAGCAGAGAAGCAAATTCTAATGAGAGGGACATAGTTCATGTCAGTTTCAGGATTTACCGCTATCACTCCTGTAACCAGTATGCACACACAGACGAAGTGTTCCAGGAGAAGCAAATCAAGGTACATGTTTTTAAAGAAATTCTAGTTCTGAAGCCAGTTTCGAATTTAAAACCAGAATTTATCTGTAGTATGCATTGTTGGAATTTTCCTCGTCTCTGCGCTCGGTTCTTTTTTCCTTCGTGCGACCCACTGGTTCTTACTGGACGTGACTTGCACGAAGTTGCACCTCCCTTGGTCCTAGCTTTCTCCCACGTGACACAACACCTCCAGGGAAAAACAGCAGCACCTCTGCGTTCCTAGCTTCAATGTAACTTTCTGAAGCACGTCTTCACGTGATGACCGGCCTAGTGCTGCCTCAATGTAGCGTCTTCACGTGACGACTTCTTTCCTGCCGTGACAAGCCACCGAGGACAAAGCGAAACATGGAGACACGATTGATCGGGAGCAGTGCTCCTTTTGGGTCTTTTTCATTTTTTTTCTCAACTCTTGCTCACGTTCTGTTACAAGGTGCTAGACCCAGCTTTATACACGCACGGTAAGCCTCCAAAAAGGAAACTAAAGACAAAGATTACCTAACATGCATCATGTCTCCTATAGTTGTTTCTTGAAACTAGCTTCAGAATTGAAACTTTTTTGCAGTTTCCGAGTACTTTCTTAGTTTCAGTTCTCTGTGTTGTTTCGTGCATATGTAGCAGAGAAAGGTGCTTGCTGGACCTTTGATATATTACTAGAATGTTATGCGCGCTACGCTACGCTGCGCTTCGGCTGGCATCGTCATTGGTCTGTTTGGAGGATGTATCAATACTCAAGGATTGGCAAGACAGGGCAGGCAAATGAACGTGTTAAGCATTCTTTACACTTTTTACGGTAGGGCAGGCAAATGAACGTGTTAAGCACTCTTTACATACTGAAACATGGTAATTATGTGTAGTATAGCATTCAAAGTGCGAGGATCAAGATATTAAACCGCGGTTACTATCGAGGCTATGCTTGCTGGTCGTAGCTAAGATGGGAACATTTACATACTAAGGCTAAAAAGGAGTAGTAGTTTCACAGAGACGATAAAGTAACTATAGAGTGTTGGTCGAGAGTACTAATTAAACATGTATACAAAAATTTCTTGTTTTTTTCAGCGAAAGCATCGGTCGCGGTTACCGTCGGTGAAGATGTGTCTAGCAATGGAATAGAATAAGATGTTTGCTAAAAAGAAGCAGCAGAATAAACTGGTAGATATTTCTGATTATAAGAAAGTAGTATGTTATACCTGAAATCGTGTTGTTTTGTATAGAGCTTTTCTAGTGTTTCTTAGACGCTGCGGTCGACCAAGTTTTTTTACTTGGTGGATCGAGAGTAGGATGGCAAGGTGGTGATGTAAGACTTTGTATGAAACAAACGTGAAATAGTATGTTGCATGGAATAAGATGAATCAAATCGATGGAATCTTTTGACACTGCATGTGATATAGTCTGTTAGGATAGTATACCTCTCAGATGGAGGAGTCTGTGAAGGGGTTGCAGTTGGTACGACAGGGTCTTCATGGCGTGATTCCTGAATCTTTTGCTCTGGACATGAGTGATGTGGCATTGGTTGCTAGGGAGGAGAAAAAGTAAAGACTAATCTACGCATGTAAGATGGTCAATGAAAGGTCGATAACATAGCTCATTTAACAAATCGAAAGGAAGACTTCATGAAAAAAAAGTGATACATCTGAACATGCAAGAAAGACTCGAAACGGCTAAGGACCGCAGTAAGCTGACGTAGAACAAAAAAAAAATGAAAACAACTAGATCGAGGAACGAACTGAGATGTACGAAACTTGCTAGAAACGCAGCACGATTAAGAAGAACCGGACAGAAGGCGAACAGCGGGCAAAATAACCTGCGAGAAAATCGAGAAAGACGGTATCTGTGAAAAAAAGAGTGGAAAATGTTAGGAGGAAAATGCAAAAAAAACGGGCATTCTAAAATGGGGATTTCAAAATTTGCTTACCATATGTCTATGACACGTGGGCATTAAGAGACAAATCCTGAAATACATCTATTTACTGTGGTAAATTCTGAATTATTCCTTCTAAAAAAAGTGATTCTACGGGTGATATGAACCTTGCTAGAATCGCAGCACGACTAAGAAGAACCGGACAGAAGGCGAACAGCGGGCGAGACAACCTGCGAGAAAATCGCGAAAGACGGTATCAGTGAAAAAAAGAGCGGAAAATGTTAGGAGGAAAAATAAATAAAAAACGAGCATTCTAAATGAGTGATTCTATGGGTGATGAAGGTGTAGGAACAAATGGAAAAGAAAAGCTTCCGTGCTGGGAAACTCGCTGGAGCAGCAAAACATCAGGCGGTGAGATCACCAAGAAAGCTTAGTAAGCAAATATTGCTATGAAAAAAAGGCTGAGAAAATTTAGGAGTAAAAAGCAAACCACGAACAAAAAAGCAAGGAAAAACGAAACAAAAATGCAAGGAAGAACGAATGCGAGCACAGCAGGCTCACGAATACTCCATCGCACGAGGCACGAAGAAAGCATATAAACAAAGCAGGCAGAGGAAACAGCGACGAAGAAACGAACGCAAGCACGACAGGGCGACGAAGGCTCCAACGCACGAACCAAAGACACTGGTAGGTGAAAAGCGGAAGCGGTGAGAGGTGAACGAACGAACTGCAGCAGCAGAAAGCAGGCATAGGCAGCAGCGGCCAAGAAATGGCTTGGGGCAGGGCCAAGAGGTCTTTAATGTTGTAGGATTCTGAGGAATAATCGTGTGTTTTTTTGATCCCTACGTTCTTTATTTATAATGTCAAATATTACAGTCTAACTCTAACACGATATGGACTCTTAATTAAACTCTGGACTCTTTCCTAATCTCTAATATCTCTAAGACTCCCCCTCAAGATAGGCATGAGATAGCAATCATGTCCATCTTGTTACATAATACAATATCATTACTAGAATCTATTAAAAACTACCATTCATCGACTCCATAACCAATACCACAAAAATAGTTGCTAACCACCAATACTACTAGGGACGTCACCAAATCCATCTCCACCATCTACCAGCTGCCCGACCTTAACCTCATCTTCCTCTACCCTCCAAACCCCGGCCACCCCCGGCCTCCACCACTCTACCCACACACCCCCAGTCTCGGTCTCCACCACCTCTACCTCTATCACAGACCATTACACCTGATTCCAGTCCCAATCCTCCCGAACATCTCCAGCAATACAATCTTCGGCACCCATACCACCACAACCGCACGACACCAATACCATCACCGCCAACTGACATAACCTCCACTGGAGCTACCACCAGCTCCTACTTCATCCTCACCATCGTCGAGCTCATCACCATCATCCAATTCCACCATTAGCACAACCACCAAATCACCACCCGGATAGTCTTCTCCCCCTGTATTCCATACCAGATCCTCAAACCACACCGGAGCACTCTTCTCCCTGAGCATCGACAAATCCTTCAGATCCGAGCACACAACAAACCTTCCTTCTCCCCCTTCTCTCTCTCGAGCCCGAATACCAATCGATTCCATACAAAGAATCTAACCAAACCACAGCACCAGATCACAGCACCAGATCAAACTTCCTCACCAACACCGATTCCACGCAAATCAGCACCAGATCGGACCTCCTCCCTCCTGCTTCTCCCCCTGTTTTGTGCACCTAGCCAAGCGTCCAACACAGCGAGGAGAGTACCACTACCATCCAACACAGTAGCACAACCTTCCTTTCTCCTCATTATCCTCCCTACTGCTGCGCACACACTGGCAGCAGAGCACACACGCACACACTTTTCCTCCCCCAGATCTTCTCTCCACACACCGGTAGCAAAGCACACACGCACACCCTTTTCCTCCCCCAGATCTTCTCTCCGGCTCCCGGCTGAGTCAGCCCCACCGATTCGCCACCTTCTCACCGCCTTCGCCAGCCTTGACGCAGCGCCAAGTCCTCGCCTTAGCCTTCCTCACCCACGGATTCCGCTGCCTCCAGCCAGCCCACTCCTCTTCCTCGCCCCCATGCAAGCCGCTGCTCAGCACCGACCGGCCCCGGCCTCGGTCGCATCTCCTCCCCGGTCCGAGCGTCGGATCCCCTTCTCCTCCGCCGCCAAGCCGACGCCTCAAACCGCTCCACTGCTCCTGCCGCCTCAAGCCGCTCCACTGTTCCTGCTGCCACCACAACTGGATCTCCTCCATCTTCCTCCGACCTAGCCGCTTCGATCCATCGGATCTCGCTCGTCTCGCCGACGCGCCCTCAGCCTCTTGTTGCCTCGAGGCCTCGGCCGCTCTCTTCCTCGCCCGTGACCTACACCGCACCTCCTGCACCACCGGCCCGAGCCGCCTCTGCACGTTGCCTTCCTCTCTCCACCGCCACGCCAGATCGTCTAGATCCGGCTAGTGGCCGCTGGATCTTGCCACCTCCGCCACCTAAGCCGTTGCCTCCCTCTTCAGCGCCGCTCCAGCTGCCCGGATCCGCCGCTGCGTTGCCTCAAGCCTCCGTCGGCCGCCGCACGGCCTTAGCTCCACCACCGCCTCCTTCTCCCCGTCCTCTCCCTCCGACTGGACCGGCCCGGATCCGCCCGCTTGCCGGGTCAGCCGTTGAAGCACCCGATGTGCCGCACAAATCTGTGTGCGCCGCCGCCGCTCGTCCACCACAGCGCACGCCCGCACCTTTTGCCGCCGAAGCGTGTGCCAGCCTCACAATCTGCTTCTCCCTCGGCAACCGCCGCCTTCTCTCACCTTCCTCACCTCCTTCGCCAATCCGTCCCAGGCTGTTTGCCACCACCGCGCCTCCTCCTACAAGGCACGGCGGCGACGACCTGCGCACGCCCACGAGCCGACGGTGGTGTTGCCCTATTGCAGTGGTGACGGCAGTGATGGGCGTATCGAGGGGGGTGGCGGTGGCAGCAGGTGAGTCGTGGCTTAGGGTTTTAGATTTCGGGACAATGGATTAGGATTGGCTCTGATACCATGTAGGATTTTGAGGAATAATTGTGTGTCACTTTTAGGATCCTCACGTCCTTTATTTATAGTACCAAATATTACAGTTCGACTCTAACATAACATGAGCTCTTACTTAAACTCTAGACTCTTTCCTAATCTCTAATATCTCCACCAAATGCCAAGCGTGAGCCACGAGGTTACTACGGCGGAGCGAACACATCCACATAGCGCTCAACAGTAGGGCCGCACGCGGCAGCAAGCGCTGCCTCGACACAAAGGCCTAACCGTGGCGGTACGCTCAGATAAACACGTAGGGGCTACGCACATGATCGAACGCGAGCAGAGCAGATGCATGCACAGCAAAAAGGCGAGGAAGTCACTCGAAACGGGTCCTGGCCAACGTATGGCCTAGCATCAAAGGACGAAACGCCGCTGCGAACGTGTGCATAGATAGCTGGAGTAAGCAACGGGCAACAACAGGGTCCAGTAACATCGCGGCCCTGACCGTGAGAGGACAGGCGCCAGAAATCGGGCGACGTGTCTACGACCGCGAGGGGACAGTGCAGGGCAGCACCGCATCTGAGGAAAAGCAAGCGCACGCACGACGACGGGGCGACGATTCGTCCGGCACGAAAGGGATCTGACAGCACAAAGCGAAGAAAACAACACGATCAAACGGTCAACGACCGCTCGGCGACGCGGATGGACACGAGTGCGTCCGGGTGCGATCGGACGGCCGCCGAATTCCCGCCGACGTAGATAGCCCCAGCGAGCGGCATTTCCACCGTCTTTAATAAATAGAATAGATTCATTCTCCAACCTCACAAGTAGTATAACAAACAAAACTTCTACTTGCGGTATAAATTGTCATGCAAATCAAGTCCATACTCTGCGCCTTCAAAAAAAAGTCCATACACTATCTACTAATCCCTTGTAGGTTATTTTTTTGTATGGGTACTGACTGATTGCTTGAGCAAATTTGCATAAATCGGCCCAGAAAGAGACCATGTTGACTGGAGGCGCAAGGTTGGAGTTTGTGGTGAAACAAATCATTCACATCCATGGATAGTAGTTTAGTCACAGGATTTGTAATGATTGAGTTTATTTTGTAGTCGTCTTTTGATTGTAAGGCTTTGCGCTACTTTTAAAATGTTTGGATATTTTGTTGCCTTTAACTTTATAATAATTTGGGCTATGTGCATCCTTGATACAGAAACTGAGAGAGTTGTTTTAACTCTTCCATTATCAAAAACAAATAAACTAACAACAAAAAACAAAACTGTCCACTAACAATTACATCGGCAGGAAAAAATGACAGAGCTACTATCTGCTCCCAGAGGCTAAGTATATGTTGCTGCATAAGATGAAGTTAGACGGGAATGGGAGCGATTAACAAATTAATTAATTTTGGTAAAGTAAAATGGAAAATAGACACCAGTGTCAAAAACATTGTGAACCTGACCTGAGTGTATCGCTTCTAGAAACTCCAACTTCAGACTCCTGTTGTTGAGACGGACAATAGGATATTTCATTTATCATCTTTGTGGTTTTACACTAGTGAGCATTTGATTCGCATTACCCAAGTGTTGTAGATAATTTTTTGTCAAAATTAACTAAGATATATCAAATAAAACTATACACTGACCTCAACATTTTATTTGCTGTGACCTAAGTAATCGTCTAAAGCACCAAATTGTCTGCAACAATTTTCAAAAAAGAGTTTGTCATGGTTATCCATAGGGCAAAGGCAGAATACCTTCCACACATTTTCGAATGGCTGAGAGAATTAGCTTAATCCTGTTTTTTCCTTTTTTTATATAAATTTGTTGTATACCTTTGTATTTACTTTTTTTTATATATTTTATATATATCCACAGTAGGAACCGTTCCTACTGTTTCACCCTCAAAAAATTGTCAACAATTCATCAAGTTCATGATACACGGAAACAGCATTTGACATCCTCCATGGTGGAGATGGAGAGGATTTTTTTGCAGCGCGTCTGATCAGGGGAAAAGAGGGGCAAATGGGCTCAATGTGCCGGGTATCATCGGTTGAATTACAACACATACTTTAGTTTGTGATATCATAGTTTTTACACTATAGAGATCATGTGCATGATCATAATCTTAATGTGTTGAACAATTAGTATCGGTGTCGAGGTGTTTGAGAGAAACCCTCGGTTTAGCGGAGTGTCGCTGACTGTCAGGTCGTAGGCAGTCTGATCGGCCATGGCCGACAAAGTGGAATTTTGAGAGATGTGATCAAACACTTATGTGGGAGTGTTTGGAGGTGTGTTTGCACCAAATTTTATAGAAAATGGAGACTGGACCGAAATGTTCAGAGAGGGTGTTTTCCCAACTTGGGAAACGATCTAACCGGCCAATGGTCGGTAGTCAGACCGGACAGGGTAGAGGTCAAACCAGCTTGCTGGTTATCAGAACGGTCGAGGGCGGTGATCAGACCGGCCAGGGGCGTGTTCACGCAACTGGAAGGTGGTGAATATTGTGGAATTGGCTAAAGTCATGAGTTTCAATATATAGATATTGTATGATGCATGTTTTGCCTAACGTGGTTCAAGTTGCAATGAACTTGTGCATGGAATCAATTGTTTGGTATATTATTGTGTAGGTGGCTTGTAGTCAACTATGGTCACCGACGAGGAGCATCGAGACTTCGTTAGGAGAACCAAGGTTCGGAATGGTCATAGACGCTGAGTAAGATTGTTGTACTCAAGCAAGGTGCAAGATGGACAAAAACCATGGAAGGTAAAGTTTGAGCAAAGACCTTTTGAGATAGAGTGATGCTGCTAGAAGCGAAGCTTCGAAGGACTTCGAAGCTACGTCATAGTGAGACGGATGGGATCAGGACTAAGATAGGAGAGCTTAGGTACAGAACAATCAAGGTGTCGTCGGAAGATGACCAAGGCTACCTTGGTAGTTACAAGCCGAGAAGACAAGGAATCGGAGTTGGAGCTACCAGTGATGGACATGATGTGTCGAACTCAGGAGCGAAGGATCCCAGATTCTCTGTGTTTTATACACTAGTCCAGGAACAGCTAGTGTATTCAGTCAAACAAAAGTGGATAGCATAACCATACAACGTCATTCATTGATATTAATTAAAGTTGTTACAAAAGGGGGCATAAAGCCAATAAGCAAAATACAGCGGAAGCAAAAGCAGTAAGGTAGACCACACGATTCGCCACAGGTAATCGTCTGGAGGGCGTAGCCTAGTCGTCCAAGTTCTCATTCTCCTCGTAGTACTCTTCTCCTGATCTATTTATTAAGCAAGGTGAGTACAAATGAATGTACTCCATAAGTTACACTCAATAACATATTATAATGAATGCAAGGATTCAATCAAAGGGAGGCTTATATGGCTCAATTTGCATAAAGCAACACTTTTCATTTAAAAATTCATACTAAGTTCTAAAGCAGTTTATTTCTATAACTAAAATTCATTTTCTAAATCTTAAGTTTTATAGTCAGATAACATTCATCAACGAGTGGTGAAGAATACCCTCCTATCACAAGGCTACCCGCCCGATTCCCATTTGGATAGAGATCCAAAATCACTTGATAAAGTCTTTTGAAATCAAAACAAAAAAATCTAACTTGGAGTGGCTTTGCTAGCATGTCCATAACCGTGGACACGGCTATTCGAATAGTTTTACACTCTGCAGAGGTGGTATAACTTTACCCACATGACACGACTTCTCTAGTTTGTTTGGCATCTGTCGATATCACCGCTCACTACCGTAGGCAAGTAGTCTGGAGTACGTGTCAAGGCCTTTACAATGCACCGTCCCATCGTAGTCCCGTCTCGCTAAGGTTTCGTCCCCCTTGGATAGAAACCCGCCAGGTTTATGCCCCCTCTTGCACCAGGTGGGAATACATAAAAGTAGGTCATAAAGAGAACCACGCAACCAGATGGCACGACCACGGTGAGATGTCACAAATTAGTTAGCCAGGTCCTGCCCATTCAGGATATGTGGTAGTACGATGGGGCTTAGCAAAATACGCTCGAAGACTGATTATTAATTAACTTGGGCGACTTTCTATAAAACCCATGGACCTCGATCATAGAAATGACTCGTTCCCGTGCATCAACGTGCACCATCCAAACATCCATTTTGCCCAAGTCCAAACCAATTTTCATTTTATTTATCACATAAAATCATTTCATAAATTTCTATGTTGAAAACAATACCATAGAATCATTTTAAATCATAGTTGAACTTTTGGCTAAATTCCCCAAATTAAATGTTTTTTTTGAGCTAAGCTTTGATTAAGCATAGAGTTTTGCAACATATTCTAGTTCATACTAATATACCAACTAGCTTTTACTATGGTGTCAAGGAGTGGTTAATTTAATAACAAATTTGGATGTACAAAGGAATTAGGAATGACTATGAAGTTAAAACAGGGATTTAAATTACTCGAATTTAAATACTCATGCAATAATAGTTTAAAACAAAATTTAAATAATTTAAAATACTGGGATTCAATACGATCAAAGATGTAACTTGTCTTGCTCAAAAGCTTGAGAATCTACTTCTTCGAAGTATTTGGGTTCCAAAAGCTTGAGGATCTACTTCCTCGAAGTATTTGGGTTCATCGGAGTCGTCGAAATCTACACGCAAAAACAAAGCAAATTCAAAAAAATTCAAATGAACTTCAAATTAAATAATTTTAGTGTAGATAGCTAGATCTTGAATTTAGATGAATTTAAAATTTTGAATTGACGGAATCGGAGTTCGTATGAGAGAGAACAAATTTCCAGATGTTTGGATATCACAATAAAAGATAGAATTCCGAAAATACTGTTCACTTTCTGAGTGCTGGTCATCTTTCGAGTACTGTTCACCGCTTCGACTTTACGTGGTCAGAAGGAGATTTTGACTATCTGGTCGAAAGAAGGTTTCGACTACACTGGTCGAAGGAAGGTTTCGACTACACTGGTCGAGAGGGCTACGGCCACATGGTCGAGAGGTTTACGACCACTTGGTCGAGAAGGTTATGACTACAGGAGGGCACGGGGTCTTCCAAGGTCACCGGCGCTACACACCACGACGAGCTACGTGAAGGTGCACAAAAAGAAGGATAGATGACGCTGAACCTTAAGCATTACCTTGCGGCGGCGGAGCACAACGTAGTGGCCTGCGGCGAGAGGTTTTGCGGCGGCGGTTGACGGAGGCGAGGGCGTTCCAGTGGCTCTCGAGGTGAGTGGGTGCGAGCACGGGGTAGCCCGCAACCGTGCGGTGCCGAAGGTAGGGACGAAGGCGGTGGAGGACCTTCAACGATGGTGCAATCGTCGGTGGAAGGAGCTCTAGCCGGTGCGGTTGAACCTTGAAATACGGTGAAACCACGACGAGTGAGAAGAGAGGGCTGAGGGGGAAAGAGAGAGGAGCTCAAGGGCTCTCTGGGGCTCGCCTTTATAGGCGCTGAGGAGGAGTGGGGAAGGGGTTGCATGGCATGGGCGCACGGCGAAGCTCTGGGCGCAGGGCATGGTGCGGAGCAGGATTCGCGGCGAGAGAGGAGGGCAACGGGACGGGACGGGTGAGGCGCTGACAGGCATTTATGGAGCGTTGACGAGGGCATTTCAGGATTTTTGAGGTCTGGTTGTTGCAGATGTTTTGGGAATTTGTTGTAGTGTGTCTTGTTCTTTGTTGCAGTAGGTATTTTTATTTGTTGCAATATGCCTTCTGATTGTAATATTGCGGAGTTTTTTTTTTTTTGAACTTGGAGGGGATTACAATACATCTCCATGAAATTTTGTAGGGGATTCAATACCATCAAAGAGTAAAATCAATCAACAATGCCATGAGCAAGATTTCACGGCAGCACTGTCTCTGTGCACAACCAAGTCTTTAATCCCCTCTGATTTTGCTACAAGCCTATAATTAGAACATCTCGACATGCTAATGCTTCAGTGCTGTAACCTGGGCAGCTTTGAGGATAGTCTTTACAAATGCTTAAGAGGAATTGGTCCTTAAGCTTCTAGGAACATGTTGCATCATTGAACTCCTTTTCCCTCCAATACAAAAAAAAACATTGACTCCTTTACAAAATGTTTGACGGAGCCAGCTAGTTTCGCAAGTCTTTCTAGGCTCCAAAGCATAGCTAGTGGCTACCGAGGTCTGTTGTCTTCCTCGACACAATATTTAACTCACACTTTTGTCAGGTATGATGATTTTCAGAACTTACTACATATCCCTTGCGTACTAATATCCAAAAAGTTGATAAACTCACACGGAATACAGCTTTAACTTTTTCAAAGAGAACACAATCATTTGTTCTTCACATAAATAACAGAAAATTCTTGTCCTTCAGAAATCAACACCATTAGGTCCTTGTGTACACAATCAGACCTTCTTATTTCAAGTGCATAGCAAACTCAAACCAAGTCGAACATAAAACATAAATGCGGAGTCAAGCAGTAACCGTGAAACACAGAGATTGTGCGCGTGCCGGACATGCACAACACTTTTATTCTCGGTTTTAGCATGTAGCAACTCCCAAGCCACACAATATATATTGTTGGAGGCACATCCAGTGAGAAGTAATTATTTAAATATCGCCGCAACATCAATCTGGTAGGTAGCAGCACAGTAATCGATGTAGTAACCATGCATCTCAGAGATCACCTGAGTATGAACAACAGAAGTTGGAACCGGTAGAGAAATGTGATCAGCAGTTGAAAAGAAACAAATAGAGTATAATTAGAGCCCTAGATGTTCACATAAGTAGGTATGCTCTGTCAAAAGAAATATAGTAAATAGATTTGAACTTATTGTAAACTGATAGGGATTCTGACCTGACAAGAGAACCTCTGGGCATGGCCTTCTCACAGCAAGTCCCAAGCCACACAAACATAAATGCGCAATCACAAACTTATAGCATTGTAAACACACGGTAGTAAGTACTTAAATGGTCGCAGCAACATCCTGTAGGTAGCAGCATATTGGCCCATGTAGTAGTAAGCTTGCATCCTCTAGATTACCTAGATATCAAAAAACAGAGAACCGAACAAGCAAAACCAGTTGATCAGTAGTTGAACAGCAATGAGCAGAACATACTTATCTCACAGGCTGCGATGCAAATGATTCTAGATAGGTATAAAGTGAAATCACATTATACAGCTAGAGATATGTGCATACCTCAGAAGTGATCCTCTGGGCATGGTCTTCTTGTAGTAGCGCGAGTGTCGTGGTCTGAAGAGGTGGCGGCTTGCCTCCAACCCATCCCACTCCAGCTTGTTCCACCAGTCCTTCTCGCAGTCCACCACCGCCGGTAGCTTATCACCTCGACGACCACTGTGAATGGCTGGCAGCCGCCTGAGACTCCAGCAGCCCCTGAGCTTGATGGTCTCCAGTGCAGGAGCCAACATATCGGTTTCACATATATGCTGCAACATGGGGAGATCATGGAGGTGGATGCGTCTGAGGCTTGGGAATTCTATGCGGTTAGCAGATTTTCCTTTGTAAGGTTCCCCCATTGGGAAAATCTCTGTGAGCTCGCCACAGTATGTGATGTGGATGGTTTCCAAGCTGGCCATGGTGGGGAAGGACCAAGGTAGTACAAACTTGAGCCTCGGGCAGGAGTGCAGGTGTATATACCGTAGTTTTTGAAAGGCACGGACAGGTGTTGTCGTGTCTTCATAAAACCAGATCCTGCTCCAAATGCATTTGACCGCTAGTAGGTGAGACGCCCAAAGAGTCTGTATGCTCATGAAAGATTCTACATGCATGGGGTGTTCATCTAGAAGGAACACAGCATGCAGCTTGGGGCACCTGTCAACACGACACCATCTCATATTCTCAAATTGGCCCTTAATGATATCTGTACCAACATTAGCAATAGTGATGGAGGAGTGGTCGTGCACATGCAGGGATTCAGCTGTAAACATCAACCAATCCATATTCAGACGATCCTGTTCGCTTTCCCAATTACATCCTCCTTCAGAAATTTCAATATGACTCTGCAAAGGTTCATGTTCCACGCATGCTTGCATTGAGCAGCCATCTTCACCATCCTTGTCGGCAACCTTGACAGGGACATCCGTATAGGGGAAGGACGACCCAATTGCTTGGGAAACACTCAATTTATCACTGAGGCTAATTTCCTTTTGCTTGTTGGATCCTTTAACTTGTCTATGGTTGATAGTATGCGAGAGATGTAAATGGAATCTTATATTGGGGTTACACAACAGAATGTCAAAATTGCCATCACCTTTAAAACAGAAACCTCGAAGGAACCTGGCATCTGCAACAACTATATGGTCCAGCTGATGAGAGGTATCCTGTTGGACCAGGTAGTTGGAACAAGATCCCTGACAATCATCATCCAATGCCCTTTTTGTCTTGACTCGGGTGTCTATGCGTAGCAACTTCAGTGGTGGATTTCTCGGATCACACCATTTCAACCAGTGAAGATTCTCACAGCCCAACATGAAGAGCAGCTCAAGTTGCTGGGTTTGCATAACGTCGAGGTCAAGTTCTTCGATTGCCGTGTTAGAGAGGTTCAGCTCCATGAGGTTTGGCAATCCACGAAAGAATACACTCTTAAGCTGTGCACAGCCTTGTAGAGAGATCTTAGAAACTCTTGGAAACTCTTGACTAGTACGAGCACTGGGACGCATCTTTTTTTCTGGCATATCTAGTGAATGCTTCCACCCGGATGCTGGTCCAAATCCATCGAAGCTGAATGACTCCAATGATGTAGGGAGGACATCAGGTTCAACATGTTTCAACCCAGCACAACCATCAAGAATAAGCACCTTTAGTCTACTTGCCCCAGATAAATTTGGCAAAACTTCCATGGCACTATTGCCAGATAAGTCGAGAAGCTCCAGCTTTTCCATTTCCACGAGCAACTCCTGTGCCATAGCCTTCAAGTATGTAAAAGATTCAATTACTCTGAACCTGAGAAGATTATGCAGCAATTTTAACTTGGGTGTAGTTATGCACCAGGTCCACCTATTAGCTCCAGCGGACTTGACATTTAACTCCCGGAGTTGAATCATTAGCTCCATCATCTGTGGGGATAAAATCCAAGGCCAATTTGTGTAGCGTATGTCCAACACCCATAGGCTTTGAAGACATGTCCATTTCTCCTCATGCTTCTCAACTGATCCATCGGTTAACTCAATGTCTTCGCAGCTGTCTATCCAGAGAAATCTTAGGTTGTGGCAGCAGAGGAATGGAGGTGATGCAAAGCTGAAGGTACAACAAGAGAGTTTTAGCACACCAAGTTTGCTGGACTGAGGAAACAAGTCTTTTGGCAACGTCATTGGTTTCTGTAATGCCAAGAAATAGGACGTTGTCTCCTGGGGTATGGTCTCCACATCCTTTGATGTGATTGAAATCCATCTGGACTTATTTCCTCGGTGGTTAGAAAACTGGTCGAACCACATTCTCTTGTTTTCTTCAGTAGGAAGATGCTCCGATCGCATCGCTTCACGAAGTCTGCTGCTGGCCTCCCATGCACTCTCTCCTTCTATGATGCCATCACATACCCAGTAGTTAGAAGCATGGGCATCCTGATCATAGCCGCTGAATTTGCCACCACTATCACGCAGTAATACCATATACAACCAACAATCTGTAGCTATAGCTGGGGTGATGTCATGCCTACCGATACAATGACAAAGTTCTGCAGCCTCTTCATGCACTAATGTTGTTACATCTCTGTCAGACAGTCCACCAACTTTGGGCCATGCACCAAGTACAACATGCGTGTTTTTCAAATCCTTAAAGCTGAATGTGGGCTCAATTCGAAACCTCCCCCTAAATGTCCATACTAGTTTGTTTTCTGTCCAATAATCAATTGCAGGAATACCAAATCTTCCTAAATCGATCTCAGCATCACTTCCATTATGAAAGATGACCAGAAATCTGCTGTCCTTCAAGGCTCGAAAGGTGTGGTCAGTGACGTCAGCTATCTCAGCTCTTGAGCTTTTTTCTACTCCACTGAAGTCGTCGTCTTCGTTATGTTTATCGAAAATGGCCATCACAGATTTGTCAAGGTTCAATTCCTCTGCAATTCGCCTCTGCATTGATCTTCTGCTTTGCCACGTTGAGCAATCTATGTGGATAACTTTGTCAAAGTTGAATTCTTTAGACTTCGGTAATTCCGCTAGAGCGGCAAGGACGGCAAGGACGGCTGATGCACCAATTCCATTCCAACCGTCAAAGCAGACAACACTCTCTCCGCGCTCATAATGACTATTGTCGGCACTATTGTCCAAATAATATCGAACTATTAACCCCGCCGCTTCACCAATATTTGACCTATAGAGGGTCTACAGAAGACAAAGTTGGGTGTGGGTCACAACTGTCAATTGAAAAGCATTTACAGCAAGTAAAGCACTGCTACTCCTAGTATTAGACGATTAGGTAGGTGTTCATCGATTTTAACCAGCACGCGTATGTGACCAGGTGTTGTCTGCGGTAATTCCTCTCTTGCATGGTATTAATACACTGCTACTAGTCTGGCTGCATCTACGACGACGTATGTACCAAGAGGTAATCCGTCTGCTAATCAAACCAGCGGATTACCACTCACAGCTAAATGACAAAAGCGTTAATGCTCCCATTCACTGCCCCCACAACCTTGTTCATCACGTGTGTAGGAATTTAATATGAAATTGCTGTGAAAGTTCAATCTTGCTCCCTCTGTTCCGTATTAACAAACTTATTCTATCTAACCTAGGTTGGGACAAGAACTTTAATAAGTTGTACAAAAACCATCTACAGCCCGATTTAAGATGTGTTAGCGCAAGATAAGCAGCAATTATAAGCACAATATTGCAACGGATGCATCTACTTGGGAGTTATAATTAAATTATAAAGTTGTAATTAGGCCTTGTTAACTTTAACTCCGACCCCTCGCGGTCTCTTTCCGTCTTTATTAATATAACGGGCAAACCTCCTGCCGGTTTTTCAAAAAAAAAAAATTAAATTATAAAGTATAGTTACCAACTGTAACTTTCTAGTAATGCAACTTCTTCAAATATCTTTGGCAACATTTCAATTAAACCCCGTACGGCATTTAATTGAAGTGTGGCAACAAGCGCACCGCAAAAAAATAAAAAAAAAATAAAAAAATAAAGAGGAAGCATTTGGAAGCATTTTCCACTCTTTAGCATCAACTAGCAAGGTGGCCTACGCCCCTTGCGGGGCATCATCATCATGGTTTGAACGAAGTGCTTGGCAAAAAAGGTTGTACGAAATTTACATGTAGTCGTAGGGCCCGTTTAGAATGTTGGATTTTTTTTTCCCGGTTTCTACGGGAATTGCACAGTTTCCTACGAAATTAGTTCATTCCAAACAGCTCCTTAATGCTTATACGACTGGACATCATGTCTTAAACCATGGTGATTAGTTGATGTCCTGCGCCCTGCTAGGAAACACAGAAGATACCTACTTCAGTTTTCGAATGAAAGATGTATTCTTTTTGTTTAGGCTGCTCCCAATGCTTCACTTTGGCTAGTATTTTAAGTATGCTATGTAGGCAAATTGATGATATGGCATCATAGTTAATGAAGAGAGATAGCACTCTAGTATCTAATTTGGATACCAGTTTGGGCTCGAAATCTAACGCGTAAAATTTATTGTATACTCATGCATGTAATTAAATGAAACAGCCTAAGATACTATACAATAAGAAACCTTGCATTGAAAAGATAGTATCCTAACACTCCTCATGCACTAAGAAACTGCACTAAGATATTGTCCATTAGGAGCAGCCTTACAATGCCATGGGTAGTGGGTACAGACACCCTCGCTCCCACCACTTGGTTACTGAAAATTATATTCACACTTGTACACTAATTATCATGAGTAACACGTGTGTTTAGTGGGAAAACGTGTACCCCAATCCGTGAGGTCTAGGATTTATCCAAAGCTTAGCAAACCATGGTGTGTATAGTCTGACACACCTGCTTATATGTGTGTATGTGACTTGTATGGGGTTGCACTTATCTCTCTTACTCTAGAAAAAGTATGAATTTATATATTGTAACATTCCAAAATTTTAAAACCAGAGTTATTGTTTTCAAAATCATTATTTTTGCATTTTCGATGTTTTTTGAAATTTTATGCATTTATTTAAAGTTTTTTTTTTAATAATTTCTAGCATATGTTTTTGAATTTTTGAAAATAATCAAAGCTTGATATGAACCTAGAAATAATTTATTTAAGTTCCCAATAATCCAACCAGCCTCCCCAAAAAATTCATATTTTTTGGAGCTCATTTGCTAATTTAAAATGAAATTAAATCAAATCGGAAAAGATTTTAAAATCTGGAAATCATTGTCGGGCCAAATCCTTTTCGCTCGGCCCAGCCTGCTACTGTTTTGGGCTGTGTCCGACTCGCACGCCATCATCATCGAAGTCGCCTTCTTCGTGTCGACTCCCTTCGCCGAAGTCGTATTTTCGCTAAGGTGTTTTCTCCCTCGCTGTGTCCGCTGTTGCCGCTGACCAGTGGGCCCGGGTCCCACTTAGTAGACATCGTGTTCCACCTCCCATGCCAGAGTGTGCGCACACGCCAAGAATGTCACGACCCTGGACACTAACAAAAGCGTGCAACCCATCGCTGTAGCTATGCCATCGCTTTGCTGTCGCCAGCGCCGCACATGTATGCCTAAGCCATCTCATCCCTGCTAGTGACAACGCGATGCCACGACAGTCTCGATCCGTGAATAATCCACGAGGAGAGTGTAACATCCTAATTTTTGGGCCTTTTTGAAAATTTTAAAATAAAAATCACCATTTGAATTTTCCTGAATTGTTAAAGATTAATTTGAAATTTTATAAATTTAAAACAATTTAATGTGATTAAATCAAACTTTAATTAAATAAAAATTGTTTTATTTGAATTTCTGGTTTTATCTTGGATTTCTTTTTTCCAGACCTTATTGTTATTTCCTTAGAGTTATTTCCGTTTCTTTTCATCTTTCTTGTTTTTCGAGTGTTTTTGAAGCTTTAAAAATTAAAATGAATCATTTGCATTTATTGAATTAATTTAAAGCTTAATTTGAATTTTCAGAAAATGAAAAATATTTTAAATGATTAAAATAAACTTCAATTAAATCCAAAATTATTTTATTTGATCTATTCACGTTCCAAGGATTTTTATGGAATTTTCTTGAAATTTCTGAATTTTATTTTATTTTGGATTTTTCTAGATTTCTTTTATTTTTTCATTTTCTTTCTTTTCTTTTTCTCTCCCCTCTTCTTTCTTTTTTCTTCCCTGGTCATCTTCTTCCCCCAACGTGCCTCACGCTTGGAATCCCACCGCTGCCTTCGCATCCGCCGTCTATCCCACCACCGCTTATCCCGGCGTTGCCTGCGCCCTGGATTCCCTCGCACGACCCATGCCCTGGCCCCCTCTGACCCCCGTGCCGCACGCCGGCCCGCCCTGCCCTGGCTGCCTACACCCGACGCGCTACATGTCCATGCTCTTTCGCACTGTCGCCTCGAGCTTCTCTCATCCCCATCTATAAAAGCCAACAGCTCCTCCCCCTTCCTTCCCCTCCCCTCTTCCCCTCTCTTCCCCCCAACCAAAGCTCACCACCGCCGCTCCCTTTCTTCCTCCACGCCGACCACCACCTCCTCCCTCTATCTCCCTCTCTGGCCACCCATTCACCTCCCTGAGTGCGTCACGATGTGCCCCCAAAGGTCCTCCCATCCCCCCGAGTCTCCCTTCCCCTCTCTCCTCCACCTCGCCGGATTTTGAGCTTTACCGCCGTCGACCGAAGCTCCTTCCTCGCGTTATGTTGCCGTTGTTGATCCTTCGGCGACATCCTCACCACCGTTCGATTCGTCGCTCTGCATTCTACGCCGTTCTCTCACTCTCCTCACCAAAATGTCGCCAAAGAACCGCCGCTACCGATCGTGCGCCATCTTGCACGTCGCCGCCGCGCCGGACCTTCGCCGCCGCCACCCTCACCCTTGGCTTCCTCACCCCTTGGGGATTCCATTTTGGCTGTCTCCTGGCACCGACACCCCTCCCCTCGCCGGCGCCACCATCGTGATTGAGCTGCCCCTAGAAGCTCCGACCCCTGCCTTCTTTTTCTTTCTTTCTTTCTTTCTTCTTTTTCCCAAGTGTTTCTTGGGTGCGGGTATCCTAAGCGTTTCTCGAGTACATGTATCTTGAGCGTCCTTGGCACGTATGACCAAGCTGTGAACTTTTATCCTTATGCATTTTTTATGTTTTAATTGATTCACATGTGACCCATGGGCAGGTTTTTATTCCATGCATGCGTGCTGGAATTATTGTTTAATTAAGGTTTAAAGTAGTAGCTAGAGTAGTTAGGTGACATTCTGGAATCAATGTTGGGTCGGGGTGTTACAGCACGCTCCACTGTGCTCCACCGAGAAAATCTCCTGTCCCCGGTGAGCTCTTGCCTCACCACCCGTGTCATCTTGTTCCTCTTTAATCCCTGATCATGTTACCCCTCTCATTTTCAGATTTTTCCGCCGAGGACCATCTTCTTCCTGATTTTCAGCCGCTGCCTCTGCCATCGGCAATTCTTCCTCCCCAGTAAGCCTCTCACCTGAGCGTGAGCATCTTAAGCATCCTTAGAGCACCCTCTTCCTCACTACACCTACCATTTACATCCCAAACTCACCGAGGAGCGCTGTCATCATTGACCCCTCCGTCACCGCCACTGTTCACCATCGTTTGGCCACTACAGAGCTAGATCTGCGTCATCACCAACTGCACCTCATTGTTTGTGGTGAGCTTTTGAAGCTTTTGTGATGTTTGTCTTAGCTTCTCGCCGTCGTTAGCACCGTCCTCGTAGTAGCTAAGGGCTACGCCGTCGCTTTTTCTCGCTATAGTTCCTGTACCGATGACTTTTGGTCCCTGAGCCGGCACCCGTAGCATCATGCTACACTCCTGAAACCTTCCTAGCTCTTAGTGCCGCCTCTTTTGATTTCCTGCGTCGACGTCGTCGCAAACCCGAAAGACTTCGCCGCCTTCCTCCACCGCATCGTCGTCTCCATCCACCTCTTTGGCCGTCGTGACTACCCGAGTGATCGTCGTGGTCTCCCCTATCCATTCCCGAGCTTGTTCATGCCCCTCCAGCACTCTCTCGCCGTCGACAAGCTCACCAAGCTCTCGGCCATGGCACCTGTCCCCTCTCTTTGTTTTCACTCACAAACAAGTGGGCCCCATGAGGTTTAGCACTAATGATGTTGTTACGATTAGATTAGTTTGTTTAATCCTGTCTTAAGCTTAATCAGTCGCTCATGCTTGGGCCCAGTTCATTAAGTTAATTAGAATTCTAATTTAAACCGGTATTAAGGCTTGAGTCACTAATATGTGGGTCCCACAGCCCCGTTCACGCCATGGACTCGGCCCCCACTTGTCAGTCGGATGACACAATAAATCCAGATTTTCCTTTATAAATAAAAATGAAAATCCCTGCACAACATTTTCTCTTTTCTTTTTCTAGACTCCAAATCATGAGCTTTCATATGTTGCATTTGAACTCCAAATTAAGTGAAACTTTTTTCTAAAATTTTGTAAAATCATGATCTTTAATAATATACTAAAATATTTTAATTTTCTATTTGTTTGAAATTATTTGTGTCTCATGGTTTTTATCGATTATATATCGATGTTCTAGAATCGTACGTAGTTGATCCAGAGCAAGAACCGGTGTTCAACGAGAAAGGCAAGCACCCTCCTTTGACAATATTGATCCATATTTCAATGTTATGTATATTGTTTGCTCAAAATATTATGCATGCTTAATTTGAGTAAATTGCTATGTTATTGTTTAGTATTTAGTTATCGCCAATTGTTGCATTGATCCTACCTTGAAAAGTTGATACCCTTAGTGTTGTCACCCTAGGAATATTATCCACTATTGGTAATAATATTTGTGAAATTTTAGAATAGTATAGGAGGCTTGAGCGTAGTCGTTCTTAGGTCAATAATGGTACAAACAGTGGGATTCGGTAAAACAAAGTTTTGGATACTATGGGAAAGTGTTTTTGCAAAATTTGGACAGAGGTCTTACTTCTAGTATTTTGGATAAAAATGTGAAAATAAAATGGTTTCAGACTTGGGTGAGTTGTTTGTTGAGACTGGTGTAGTTTGCACGAGAACTCGGTTTGTGTTGGTCTCACTCTGGTAATGAAGGACCAAATGTTGATGCCATTGACCCAAGCATGTTCAGTGCAACCACATGTTCAGAATGGGTTGGACCTGGCCAAGTAATTTATCGAGTCTAAGCATTAAGTCCACGGGATGTAGTTAGTAGGCATTATCTGGGTTGTGCAGACGATGGTAAAGGACGTCTATGTCTGTAGGGCACTTGCATTGGATGATTGTAAGTGATGTCCATGTCCATGCAAGTGTTACCAAAACAATTGTGAGATCTCTTGATGATTGTAAATGACGTTCATATCTTGAGGAGTTAGATCACAGGGCGGTTTGATGTAAAGGTGACGTATTGTAAAGTCTTTGTTGTGATCTACTTCGTCGCATGCCCAAGGAAGCGTGTCATGGCTAATTGTATAAGTTGACCACATCGTGTGGGTAAAGCTATACATCCTATGCAGAGTGAGATCTTAAATCTATTCAAATAGTTGTGTCTCCGGTCATGGACATCGCTTGGTGATACCACACTTGGTTAGATTTTCTAGTTTTCTCTATAAATAGTTCTATTGGTAATTGGTATGGATGGTGGATAACCATGCTCAAAAGATTTTGACAATGGACCGTCAAAAGTAATGTGATGGCAAAGGATAGTCACAGATCAAAACTACTATATGCTCATATGTTATTTCATATTAAAGACAAATTGCTTTATAAAGTTTCTTTTTAAAGGGTAATATCTTTGTTGCAAATAAAACTCGCTTTAAGGAAAAGAAACTAGATAGGATGGGCATCTTTTGATATAGCTTGCATATATTAATACCTTTGATATAAAGTCTTGCGGATTACATTCTTGTACTCACCATTGCTTGTCGAACAATTGTCAGAGCAAGAAATTGAAGACTCACATTCAACTACTGTTACGCCGTGGGAGTTGGAGATGATGTTAGTACCAAATTCTAGGGTGTTAACCTAGTTGGTTGCCCATGGGTTATGACATACCACGTGGGTTATTTATCCTAAATTATTGTTTATTTCCGATGCAAGTACTCTTAATTGTGATCTATTTGGCCGGTTGGCCCTATTGTGTAAAACTCGGTCTTAATGGCCTTTGTGCAACTGCTTAATATTATGTACTACTCTGTTTTATTTACTTGTGTACGGATGTGATTCAATGTTGTAAAATGTGTGTGCTAGCGAGGGCTAGCACGGTATACACATGGGATTCGGAATTGAATCACTGGGTCTGACATATATTGTAGATGAATAGGATTAAAATATTGTAATCTTTGGGAAATGTAAATATATAGTAGGTAAATAGGATCAAGATATTGTAAATATTGAGATTTCCAATTAATATCATGCTACGAAATAATAGATTAGTATGTCTCTTATCAGGTTACATGTTTGGATCCGTCGTCTCTTTTTTCTGGGCATCATGCATTTTTTTGCTTGTTTAATTTTCTTCATGCATTTCGAGATGATGACGTGGCAGTCAATGTGGCAGCCGACGTGGCAAGAACTGCCCATGATACGAGTCTAGGGATGTGATTTACATAGTTTTGATATTTGAGGGACATATTCTAAATGGTATTGGAGATAAGGGACAAAAATTAGACTCCGAAAAGAGTTGAGGGACCACATATATATGAACTTTTTCCATTTTGTTGAGGGACTACATATGGACTTTTTCCACAAAATTTCATCTATAAATGTAAGTGCTGTAATACATCAACTTCCAATTAGAGAGAATATTATTCGGGAGAGGGAAACTTATTCACTTTCGAATGTATCAAAGTTTAGACTTTGGGCTCTTGGCCCAATGTACAACAGGCCTTTAGTGGGCCGGCCTAAGTGGAAAAGCAAGGAGGAGGGGGCACCCCATAACCCTAGTCGGCCACCAAGACCTCCCTGGCCAAACCCCTCCTGCACTTCTTTCCCTCCGTCGCCACCCACCACTACCTCCCCCAAAACTCCCTTCTCAGATCTCCCCCCATGGCTAGCTCCCACAGGCGCCTACCACCAAGACGGCGCCCCCTGCAGCTTGCCCGGCACCGTTAGCCACCGGTCTCCCCCTCTTGGCGTGGCGCCAACACCACTGACTCGCTTCTCCAACGCTGCCGCCGACGGCCTCCTCCTTGGCCCGCCTGGCTCCCTCCGGCACCTCCCCTCATTGCGCTGCCCCGCTCCTGGCTCGTGCCTTGGTTCCCTGGGCCTCGCCGTCTCTCTCCTTGCTCGCCGGCCGTCATCGACCACCGACCACCTTGCGTCCTCCCGGCTCGTCCCGGCTCCCTATGGCGCCGCTGCTCTCGACAAGCTCACTGGCGCTGCCGCCCATTCTTCGCCCGCCTCCCGATTCGCCCACTGCCGGCTCCTACTCGGCTCACCGCCGTCTCTGGTCTCTCTAGCCCAGCACGGCCTAGGGCCAGCGCCGCCACTCGGCCCGCCTCCCGGCCTCTTCTCCCTGCGCCGCCGCTATGCCTTGGAGGCCTGGGCCACTACTCGCTGCCGCTGGCTCCACCCGAGGCCACCGGCGCCTCTGCCGTGCGCTGCCAAGATGACCCGCCTTGGTTCCCCTTTCTCCTCTAGCTCAAATCTGTTGCTTCTATTATACAAGTTTTGACTTGATTCAATTTACTAGTGTTGCTATGATGCCTGGTTGATGCACAAGGATGGCGAAGGGGTGGTGGGCGAGAGGTTCGAGTGTAGGTGTGCGGTTGTGCTCTCCACGGCGGTGTCCTCACTACTTTCGTTCACGCAGCAGAATGTGACCGGGCCTTCAGGGAAGTTTTCACCTTGCCCTTTCTAGACTTCATCTTTGGATGAAGGATGGTATAGTAATCTCGGAGGCAAATGGGATGCTTGGGCTTCTGATCATTTAGCTTCCTTTGGTTCCAATGTTCATGGGAAATTCTTGCTCTTGCAGTTTATTGTCTTTGCAGAACTTTTGTTCACAAGCATAAAGAGTCTGGATTCCTCTGATTGCCAGAGCGTGTCATGGTGGTGGTGTAGAATATGCATGTTCCAGCAGAACATTTTAGATAAGTTATCATCCTCTTTGTTTAATCAATTACAAGTGTACAAGAATAAGATGTTGGCCCACTTTGGTGAACTTGAAATGGTCTCTAGCTACTGGGGTCCTTTGTTATGTGATGGAGAAGGCTCTTATTTTGTCTCATTTGCTTTCTTAGAAGCTGGTATTGTGGAGTATAAATATGGTCGAGTTGATGCTTCAAGGAGGTGGTGAGCACCGGGGCTAGAGCATTCCGCCTTTTGTCTTCTGTCTCACAGGTGAGGCAAGTGCAAGTAGTATTAATGAGTTGTTATATTTCATACTTGATGAATGCCATAGTTTAACGATGATGCTTACTGCTTGGGAATGTTGATGAGCATGAATGTCGTAGTTCAATGATGATGCTTGCTGCTTGGTAATGTTGATGAGCATTCACATTTTTTCATCATGTGTTGATATTGTGAGTTCAATTTACATTCATCGTGACATGATTTGCACGAGCCAGGTCGGTGAGAAAGTCATATAACTAATTCGGTGAGGTCGGTGAGAAAGTTACATGACTAGTCCGGAGTGCTCTAGATAAAATTAATGAGATGGATTATGTTGACGAATAATTAAAGATGTCGCATCATTTAGATTCATCATGATATGAGTTGCACGAGCCAAGTCGGTGAGAAAGTCATGTAACTAATCCGGTGAGGTCGGTGAGAAAGTTACATGACTAGTCCGGAGTGCTCTAGATAAAATCCTACTTCGGTGGGGACTTCATGGGAGTGAAGGATATAGTGTGTCATCGATGGGTGAACACTCCACTATACCGGTATCAGCCGATGAGATGCATATGAGCATGAGCCTGATGGTGCATTCGCATATATGAGTAAATTGTTAAATTGCACAACTTTACCTATATGAAATATGGCTTGTTTGTTTGAGTATGAGAATGGCATTAAAGAGATAGATGATGATGATAACCTTGATTATGGTTGATAAACTGTTGTTCATGATGGGATTGTTTATTCCATTTGACTACTTATGATGCTATCATAAGAGATGGATTGGTGGTATATAATGTTGTTGTTCATGATGGGATTGTTTATTCCCTTTGGCTGATTATGATGCTATGTTATTTATTGCTATTGCACTTTGCTGAGTCGTGGACTCACACTTGCTGTGTTGTGCTTTCTAGGTACCTCTCGAGGCAGCGACATACATGGGAAGGGGTAGTCTTGGTGCACGTCACATAAACACAAACCACAATGAATAAACTAGTCCCATTATCCACATTTCATATTTTTGATAATTACTTTAGATTCAGTTTTGTGACCATCCTTTGTGGTGGATGTTTTCACTGTGATCATGGATGATCCATTTATGTTCTTATTCATTCGTTGAGTGAGTTCATTTAATTCTAATTGATGGATTAGAATGGTTGTTTGGATTATTCTATCATCCCTATAGATATGCCGATCATTGATGCTTTAGATGGATCTATTTGTTTATTAGCTGTTTTAGGGTAGCAATATTGGTTTGTCTTAGATCAGTAAATGAAAGAGAAGGCTACACGTTTGATTCATATTCAATTGAGAGAGGATGTTCCTATAATTAAATATTTGTAGATTGTGCTAGTTCTTGAATATTAGCATTATGTCATTCATGAATGAATGTTTGGTTGATGGTTTAAATAGATGTTGATGGTTGATATTATCATTCTTCATGATATGGTTGAATTAGTAATGGCTTAATGATCTTCGTATAGACTCCTGACAGCGTTATCATAATTGATTCAGTATGATTGGATGATTGAGATTGATTTGTTGATGAATTCTGATTCAATTCTTATATTCATTCTACTAGATATTGATCTTTTTATGTATGTATTTGAAAGATGGTTGAAATTATTCCGTATTGTTATTGTTTGTTAGTCTTTTAGGTAATATCTTGGCTTCCACATAACCAGGGTGTTACAAGTGCATCTAAAAAGGTTGAAAAGTTTGACCTGAGTTACAAAGGACGGTTACTCTTCCAAACCTTTATACATATTAATGGTTGGAAGCCATATAATCTTATGAGGAAAAAAATAGCTACAAATTCTCTAATTAATCAGACAAAAGTAAAGAGATCTAATTCCTCAACTAATGGACCATCCTATTATAATGGCATAGAAATTAGGCCTACAAGTTTCATAATTCAATTCAAATATATAAAAGCGACAGGCAAAATTGGCTACAAGATACCGTTATTTTGTGGCATTTGCTGTGGTACACTGAAAATTCGGTCTATGCTGAAACACGTTGCAAAAATATGGCTCTTTGCTGTAGGAGACTGTGCCCATCATAATATCATTTTTGGTTGAGTTAGGAGAGAGTACGCTGATGAAATTTGCATTATACCCTTAAGGTCATAGCCATTTCATGTAGCGATCAGCGCCCATCAAACCAGCTTAGTCACCCATTCCCTTTCACCCGCATGGACCATCGAGTCCGTGCTATTCGGTTCAACCAGACCCGGATATGCCGAGGAGCAGCCATTGTCATTTACAGAAATCTCTCTCTCTAACTCAGCCAGAAATGACACTATAATAGACACGGTATTCTACAGCAGAGAGCCACGTTTTTTCGGTGTGTTTCAGCAAATACATGAATTATCACTGTCAAATAGCAAATGCTAGCTAATTTTGCCAAAGTTAAAATGTACTCAAATTTAGTTCTAATTTTTCCAGGATATATATCCATCTAAGTTTCAAAATAACATTGAAATTCAATATGAAATTAAATTAGTAATATATAAATTCATATCCAAAAATGATTATAAAATGGAGTTAGCTTAAATACTGAAACAACATTGATTCATGACTAAACTTAAATTGGACAATTATATACATTAAAAATTAAGAAATACTACTAAATTATGAGTTGCAATTATAGTCCCCCATATTAATCCTAGGAGGGAAAAGTCCTATAGATTTGTATATTAATATGAAGAAAATAATTGCAAATTCTCTAATACATCCACCCAATGGTCTTACCTCGTCATGGCTTAGAAATCTAGACCACAAGTTCATATTCCAATCAAGAACCCACATGTCATGTTTGAAATAAAAATTTGAATTGAACATCAATAAATACAAACTAAAATATAATGATATTCTTGACTAAAATAAATTCATTTTGGAAGTATTTGAACTGAACTTGAATAAGTAAAAACTAAAAATATTAAATTTCTTGATTTTTTTAAAAATATAAAATTTAAAGTCAAATAAGTTTGGAATATATGAACTAAAATTTGTCAAAAAGTTAAATATAATTATTTTTATTTGATGAAAGTTGTAATTATATAAAGTAAAAAACTTCAAGTAATAAATCCAAAACAAAATGTAATTGAAATTAATTTTTGAAACCATATTAATTTATGTTTGTAAAAATAAATTTAATCATAACTATATTAAGTCAAAAATTAAATTAAATCTCCTCATAAAACTTAATCTTTAAACTTATTTATTGAATTCAAAATTGAATTAAATATATATATATATAGGAATAAATTTCTTAAAACTTCACGTGCTCTCTCTAAAGACTCTAAAACCACACGTTTCACAAAAAAAATTCAAGGAACTGCACATAGTTTGCCAAAGTGTATTAGAAAAGCTAATACTTTCTGAGCCAATAGGTTATGACAGCATGGGCCCTCCTACAGTAGAAACAAGACACAACCCGCCAGATGATATGTGTGGTTCATCTGGCAACCAAACTAGATTTGTGGTTTTTGTGACTGGGCACATACTGTCATTACTTGTTGGCTTGGACAAGATTAGCTATAGGACACCATAATATTCTTCCCGATTTTCTGGCGCGGCCTCCGCCATTGGCAATTCTACCTCCCCAGTAAGCCTCTCGCCTAAGCGTGAGCATCTTTAGTATCCTTAGAGCACCCTCTTCCTCACTACACCAACCATTTGCAGCCTAGACTCACCGAGGAGCATTGTCATCATTGACCACTCCGTTACCTCCACTGCTCACCATCGTTCGTCCACAACGGAGCTTCTGCGTCATCACCAACTACACCTCTATGTTCGTGGTGAGCTTTTGAAGCTTTTGC
Source organism: Phyllostachys edulis (assembly GCA_036346405.1). Taxonomy (NCBI): domain Eukaryota; kingdom Viridiplantae; phylum Streptophyta; class Magnoliopsida; order Poales; family Poaceae; genus Phyllostachys; species Phyllostachys edulis. Next base: position 78,787,896 of record CM070546.1, on the reverse strand, counting down.
GCTGCTCGCCTTAGCTTCTTGCCATCGTTAGCATCATCCCCGTAGTAGTTGAGGTTGCATCATCACTTTTTCTTGTCGTAGTTCTTGTACCGATGACTTTTGGTCCCTGAGCCGGCACTCGTAGCATCACACTACACCCCTGAAGCCTTCCCAGCTCTCAGTGCCGCCTCTTTTGCTTTCCCGCACCGATGTCGTCACAAACTCGATAGACTTTGCCGCCTTCCTCCGCCGCGTCGTCATCTTTGTCCACCTCTCCAGCCGTCGTGACTACCTGAGTGATTGTTGTGGTCTCCCCTATCCATTCCCGAGCTTGTTCATGCCCCTCCGGCACTCTCTCGCCACCAACAAGCTCACCAAGCTCTCGGCCATGGCGCCCATCCCCTCTCTCTATTTTCTCTCACCAAATAGTGGGCCCCTGAGGTTTAGCGCTAATGATGTTGTTACGATTAGATTAGATTGTTTAATCCTATCTTAAGCTTAATTAGTAGCTCATGCCTAGGCCTAGATCATTAAGTTAATTAGAATTCTAATTTAAACTGGTATTAAGGCCTGAGTCACTGAGATGTGGGTCCACAGCCCCATTCACGCCTCTGTGAACCCGGCACGCCATGGACCCGGCCCCCACCTGTCAGTCGGATGACACAATAAATCTAGATTTTCCTTTAGAAAGAAAAATGAAAATCCCTGCACAACGTTTTCTCTTTTCTTTTTCTAGTCTCCAAACCATGAGCTTTCATATGTTTCATTTGAACTCCAAATTAAGTAAAAATTGTTTCTAAAATTTTCTAAAACCATGAGCTTTAATAATATACTAATTTTTTTTTAATTTTTTGTCTGTTTGAATTTATTTGTGTCTCATGGTTTTTATCGATTATATATCAATGTTCTGGAATCGTACGTAGTTGATCTAGAGCAAGAACTGGTGGCAAGCACCCTCCTTTGACCATATTGATCCATATTTCAATGTTATGTATATTGTTTGCTCAAAATATTATGCATGCTTAATTTGAGTAAATTGCTATATTATTGTTTAGTATTTAGTTATCGCAAATTGTTGCATTGATCCTGCCTTGAAAAGTTGATACCCTTACTATTGTCACCCTAGGAATCTTATCCACTATTGGTAATAATATTTGTGAAATTTTAGAATAGTATAGGAGGCTTGTGCTTAGTCGTGCTTAGGTCAATAATGGTACAAACGGTGGGATTCGGTAAAACAAAGTTTTGGATACTATGGGAAAGTGTTTTTGCAAAATTTGGACAGAGGGCTTACCTCTGGTATTTTGGATAAAAATGTGAAAATAAAATGGTTTTAGACTTGGGCGAGTTGTTTGTTGAGACCGGTGTTGTTTGCACGAGAACTCGGTTTGTGTTAGTCTCGCCCGGGTAATTAAGGACCGGACTTTGATGCCATTGACCCAAGCATTTTCAGTGCAATCAAATGTTCAGAATGGGTTGGACCTGGCCAAGTAATTTACCGAGTCCGAGTATTAAGCCCGCAGGCTATAGTCTGTAGGCGCTATCTGGGTTGTGCAGACGATGGTAAAGGATGTCTATGTCTCTAGGGCACTTGCATTAGACGATTGCAAGTGACATCCATGTCCATGCAAGTGTTACCAAAACAATTGTGAGCTCTCTTGATGATTGTAAACAACGTTCATATCTTTAGGAGTTAGCTCACAGGGTGGGCTGATGTAAGGGTGAGGTATTGTAAAGACTTGTTGTGATCTACTTCGTCGCACGCCCAAGGAAGCAAGTCATGGCCGACTGTATAAGTTGACCACATCGTGTGGGTAAAGTTGTACATCCTGTGCATAGTAAGATCTTAAATCTATTCAAATAGTTGTGTCCCCGGTCATGGATAGCGCTTGGTGCTACCACAATTGGTTAGATTTTCTAGTTTTCTCTAAAAAATAGTTCTATTGGGAATTGGTATGGATGTTGGATATCCATGCTTGAAGGATTTTGACAAAGGACCGTCAAAAGTAATGTGATGGCAAAGGACAGTCACGGATCACAACTACTATATGCCCATATGTTATTTCATATTAAAGACAAATGGCTTTATAAAGTTGCTCTTTAAAGGGTAATATCTCTGTTGCAAATAAAACTCGCTTCAAGCAAAAGAAACTAGATAGGATGTCCATCCTTTGATATAGCTTGCATATATTCATACCTTTGATATAAAGTCTCGCGGAGTACATTCTTATACTCACCACTGCTTGTTGAACAATTGTGAGAGCAAGAAATTGAATACCCGCATTCAACTATTGTTACGTCGTGGGAGTTGGAGATGATGTTAGTGTCGAATTCTAGGGCATTAACCTAGTCGGTTGCCCATGGGTTATGACATACCACGTGGGTTATTTATCCCGAATTATCGTTTATTTCCGCTGCAAGTACTCTTAATTGTGATCTATTTGGCCGGTCGGCCCTATTGTGTAAAACTCGGTCTTAATGGCCTTTGTTCAACTGCTTAATATTATATGCTACTCTGTTTTATTTACTCGTGTATGGATGTGATTCAGTGTTGCAAAATATGTGTGCTAGCGAGGACTAACAAGGTATACACATAGGATTCGGAATTGAATCTCTGGGTCCGACATATATTGTAGATGAATCGGATTAAGATATTGTAAACATAGAGATTTTCAATTAATATCATGCTCCGAAATAGTAGATGAGTATGTCCTGTCGTCTCTTTTTTCTGGGCATCATGCATTTTTTTGCTTGGTTAATTTTCTTCATGCATTTCGAGATGATGATGTGGCAATCAATGCGGCAACCGACGTGGCAAGAACCGCCAATGATACCAATCTAGGGATGTGATTTGCATAGTTTTGATATTTGAGGGACACATTCTAAACAGTATCGGAGATAAGGGACGAAATTAGACTCCGCAAAGTGTTGAGGGACAACATATGGACTTTTTCCACAAAATTTCATCTATAAATGTAAGTGCATCTAAAACGGTTGAAAAGGTTGACCTGAGTTACAAAGGACTGTTACCCTTCCAAACCTTTATGCAAATATCACCGTCAAACAGTAAATGCCACAATATTATGGTGTCCTATAGCTAATTTTTCCAAAGTTAAAATGTACTCAAATTTAGTTTTAATTTTTTTCAGAATATATATCCATCTAAGTTTCAATATAACATTGAAATTCAATATGAAATTAAATTAGTAATATATAAATTAATATCCGAAAATGATTATAAAATGGAGTTAACTTAAATACTGAAATGACATTAATTAATGACTAAACTTAAATTGGACAATTATATACATTAAAGATTAAGAAATACTACTAAAATATGTGTTGCAATTATAGTCCCCCATATTAATCCTAGGAGGGAAAAGTCCTATAGATTTGTATATTAATATGAAGAAAATAACTGCAAAGTCTCTAATACATCCACCCAATGGTCTTACCTCGTGATGGTTTAGAAATCTAGACTACAAGTTCGATACTCCAATCAAGAACCCAGATGTCATGTTTGAAATAAAAATTTGAATTGAGCAAACTAAAATATAATGATATTCTGGAATAAAATAAATTCATTTTGGAAGTATTTGAACTGAACTTGAATAAGTAAAAACTAAATATATTGAATTTCTCGATTTTTTTTAACAAATAAAATCCGAAGTCAAATAAGTTTGTCATTACTTGTTGGCTTGGAAAATAAACTATATATGCAGTTTCCTGAATGTTTTCTTTTAAAAACAGCACTCAAGATCTATCGATTACTGTGCTTAACGAACTAGTGTAGTTGCTAATGTGAGCAGTTTAGTTTTTATTTTTATTTTTTATCGGATGTCAAGAAAGCACGAAGTGGCATTACAAGTTCTCCACGGAACGGCCTCAGAAACGAAGTCTAGTAAATACCATGTCGTGAATTACCAACTCATATAGAAAAATGCCATATACCATCAAGAGCGTACGTACTGAAATTTGCTAAACAACAGAAGCACGAGCACCCTGATTGGTGAAGAGAAGAGAAAATTAACGAGATAGAGGGTACCTCATCTTTCACCATGATGTCTTTATTGAAAGACAGCCTTGAATGAAAATGACAGTAAATCTAACCCATCAAGTATCAGCCGAAAATTAACCCCTCCAATTCCTGCACGCAGCATGTCATGTTTCTTCGTCGACAATGGCAAACCAACACAAAAATTTTGTCGACAGAACAAAGTCGGCAAAATGCAGATCGAAGCAACAGAATTGTTTCTCGTACCTCGTCAATTAGCAGCCCAACAGCCAGGCGGAAGAGAGAGAGAGTTCCCAGGAGACCACTTGAGATATATCAGACGCTCAGCTAGCAAAAGTGCAGAGCTGTTCAAATGAAATCTCTCGATCTGTGGTATCAATGCCTTGGAATTAAGCTGCCTCTACACTTTTGGCGTTGGTTTGGCCAGTGTTGCTTTACTTTCTCTAAAGCATAACCGTGCACGAATGATTATTTGCTTGTAGCTGGAGTTAAAGATATTTGGTCATGGCTGTCGTGTGAATTAAAGAGTACCGGTCGCTTGTTCACTCAAAAAAGTTGATTCGTTAAGAAGTAGGGACAAGGCAGGAATTCTTTTTAAAAAATAATCTATCTTTTTTTCGGAATTACAGAAATAATACCACTTAAATTTTTTCACAGAAATAATCTCGTGTCGCCGTACGGTTGGGCGACTCAGCCCAAGTCGCCGGACAGTAGCGCGACTCAGCCCAAGTCGCCGTACGGTAGCACCACTTAGACACCTGACGCGGAGACGCTGGAACCTAGTCGCCCAACCGTTGGGCGACTTGGGCTATATATCATCTTTCATGTGTGTGATGAACGATCGCCATTCAGAAGAAGCGATCCAAACCGAGGAGAAGAAAGAAAGAAAGAAAGAAAGAAAGAGAGGAGAGGGAGAGGAAAAGAGAGAAGAGGAAGAGGGAATTTAGGGAAAAATATTTCTTTGTGTCGATGGCGACGACGGTGAGTCTCTAGCATTATTTTGTATGTCTGTATTTTTGAAACCATGGTAGATTAGCAAGCAACATCATGTGTATTGACATATTGTTAGCAAATGAAATAATAGTAGATTAATTTAAAAATCCTAGTTTGGAGATAGCATGATTAATACATTTAGTTTCGAAGTTCGTATGGAAGAAAATGCTAGTTTATAGAATGTTAAATATATGTATTTATTTACACAATAAAGAATTGATTACATTTTATTTACAGTTTTGGTTGGATTAAGAAATTATAAAGTACTAAGACAAAAATCACAGATACATGGTTTTAAACCCTTAGGATTCTAAAACATGTCAAATTTAGTTTTTTTTTCCTGAAAGCTTCACTCATTATAAATATGCATAAATATGATTTATTTGCCATCAGAATATAATTTAAAAGCTCAAGTAACATTAATGCCTTTTAATTTATTTGTTATTTATTTTACAATTGACAAACCTATGTATTACCTTGTTTATTTTATAATTGATAGGGTCCAAGCATATTGTTAATAGTTGTAAATAGCATAGCCTTAGGTTTACATATAAAATCATGGTAGGTTATGATCAAAAAATAAGTAGACTTAAGCAAGAATACCACTTAATTTGCGGAATTTCCAGAGCTACGCTATAAGTAGTTGAACCCACTAATTGTGTCCTAATTGCTAACCGAAAATTGATTTGCAGGTATGGCTCACAACCCTGGTGGTTCGGACTGGCATATCGGCTTGCTGGACTGGTTGGTCGACGCGCAGCACCGCGCGAGCCGTCGGGTCCCGCATCCGGTTTGCGGGGACGACGCAGCTGACTTGGGGGTGGTTCATACGCGGACACCCTAACAGGCTTGGAGACTTGACCCACACTGGGTAGACAGGTTTATTCGCAAGCTGTGCCACTTGTTTTGTGTCATATGCCCGCTATATAGTTACTTCTTCGTGCTTTGCAGGCTGAGCCATGCCGGCCTTCTACCTCTCGTGCGGATGGTGGAGGCCACCGAAGAGGATGGCACTCCGGTCGATGACGACGGGGAGGTCCAAGCTAGTAAGGAGCGGTCACGACGGTTCCCGTTCAACCGATCGCTCCTGACAGCCCTAGTGGACCGGTGGCGGCCCAAGATGCACACCTTCCACCTCCCATTCGGAGAGATGGCCCCTACTCTACAGGATATAGCGATGCTGCTCAGCCTGCCTATCGCGGGAGCCCCTGCATTCCCGCCGGACACGCCTATCGACTAGCGTGACGCCCTGCTGGGCAGGTTTCAAGGGGTTCTTGCGGTAGAGACCGTGCCACCGTCTACGACTTCTCGGAGCGACAGCGGCATGGCCCGCCCTTGCTGTGGCTTTCGCAGTTCTGGGTACGTATGCTACCTATTTTTCTTATTTAGCGATGCACTATCCTAGTCATTTGACGGGCTTACTAATTATTCGTTTGTGAGTAGGTCAAGCGGATGGTCCCGTAGCCCACCGCCAACCAGGTATCGCGGCACCTCGAGGCGTACCTGCTATGGATGTTCAGCTCGGTACTGTTTACTAGCAGCCACGGTGACTCTGTCGACGTCCGCCTCGTGGGGTACGCGAGGGGCATCACCAACGGCGAGGAGCTGCAGATCAACTGGTGATCAGCCGTACTTGCTGCGACGTACCACGACATGTGCGATGCGTGCTATAGGATGAAGCCGACATCTATCCTCACAGGTTGCCCCCTCCTGCTGCAGCTGTGGTCGTTCGAGTGCTTCTTTCTCGGATGGCCCATGCTGGTAGACTCCAGTGCATGGGCGAGGATATGTGCCATGGGGACGCGGTGGACCGACCGATCGTAGGGTCCCTTTGGTGTCGTAGACGGGTACGTACTTCCCTATATCTTTACTTCAGTCATATTACAGATCATCCATTTTAACCACTATTCTGGCTCGCAGGCACAGTATGCACATGTGCAGGTCACACGTGTGTACGAGCACTTCGTGGAGCAGCTGGACCGCTTCACCGCTGACGACGTGTGCTAGGAGCCATACTCTGATCAAGAGATGGTGGGCCGTGTTCTCGGGGGGGCTGTTGTCACTATGCTGGCGCGATGCAGAAGAAGCTCGTCTTCGATGTCTTCGTCGAGGACTACACGGTGCACAGGGTGATGTGCCAGTTCGGCCTCCGCCAGGTTGTTCTAGTTCCCGTCGGGACGAGGGTGCCTGACTCAACCCACACGTGAGTTACACACAACATATGTTCGTATATATTTTTGCCAGTTCTGTTACGACGGATTCTAATTGCAGTGATACGTTTCGTAGGCATAGTAGGAGGGGTGGCACCAGGACGTAGTGGCCGGTGAAGATGGAGTCGTGGGTAGCGCAGTGGGTGAATGCCCATGAGGACTGTGTGCAGGTGGATAGCCCGTACGACTCCAGCGCGTACGGCGAGTACCTTCACTGGTACGCCCCGCAGATACGCACCAGGCTGGTGCATGTCGACGACCCTCCCCCCGCTCGCGTACCAGCACCGACCGACGCGTACCCTGTACACTTCGCGCGGAATGTGCACCTCGCGGTACGTACTATCGTGTTTTCAAATGTCTGAGTGCGGTTACCTCAATTGTTGGATTGACGCTTTTATGTACTCCTTGTAGACGGACATCAACGTCGGGGTTACCTGTCAGACCCGGGAGTAACACCCCAAATCCTCTGTGCATTTCTGAACTAGTCCCATGATCAGTAGCTAGTTCACACAGTAAACAGATATGGTAACATCCATAAATCGTACAACTTTATTAATAATCAACAGAGTTTATTACAAGAAAGGCTTACAAGCCAACAATAAACAAACACAGCGAAAGACGAAGAAGTAGTGGAGTCCAGCTGATCTGCCACAGGCAATCGACTAGGGTAGCGGCCTAGTCGTCGAGATCCACACCGGTGGTGAAGTCCTTCTCCTCTGAAATTTATTTGCATTAAGCAAGGATGAGCACAACTTCCGTGCTCGCAAGTTACACCCAATAACAGATTATAATGCATGCAAGGATATAATAAAGGAAGGCTTAATGGTTGAATTTGTATAAAGCAATGTTTTCTTTAAATATTTGTACTAAGTTCCAAAGCGGTTATTCTATAACTTGGAGCAGCTTTGCTAGCATGTCCATGACTGTAGACACGGCTATTCGAATAGTTTTACACTCTGCAGAGGTTGTACAGCTTTACCCACATCACACGATGTAGTACCGGAAAGGCGACTAGAGGGGGGTGAATAGGAGCTTGCCAAATTTTCACCTCGTTCAGATTCAACACCAAATTCACCCTAATAGCTATAAGAGCTATAAGGATCAACAGCAGAAGACTTGTATTGAACTTGAACCAAAAACCCCAAAACAAGGAACCAACAGCACCAAACCCTAACAGGGCGGTCAGACCGGCGTGTAATGGGTGGTCTGATCGGGGTGCGGTCTGCCCGGCGTGTAAAAATCGGTCTGACCGATCCTGACCAGAACCACTGTTGATAGCCCGAAACCAAAACAAAAATCGGTCTAACTTTTGATCTACACGGCCAAACTTGACCAAATTTGGAACACACCTTCCTAAGGATATTAGAAACCTAAGCAGAGATTGAGTAGATCCACGTCAAAGTTTCGACCTTTTTTAGTTTTACTGAAGGAGGGTTCAAAACCGGGCAAAAACGAAAAACTTGATCCAAACCTTGCTCGTGGGAGATTGATGATCTAGATGATCCTAGATGTATTCCCACTCATCACAGCAAGGTAAAAGAGGGCACAAAACAAACCAAAAACTACAGGATCAAGGAAGCACCCAAAATCATCAAAAGAGAAGGGAAAACACAAGAAGACTCATCTTTGAACAATCACCCATAAATTGATTCACGATTGGTTGCTGGTTACAGCCACTCCATTCATGAAGGACAAAGCTCAATCCATGAGCACTCAACTAAACACATCTCCCTAGAACCCTAAGCCTCTCCTCTTTCTCCCTAAGCCCTAAGACAAACTAGGGTTTACAAATGAAGTGCTTAGTTGGCTACTGAGAACAGCCCCCTCTCTATTTATACTAGAGGCTTAGCTTCTAGAAGAGTTAACCCTAATGGGGTCCCGTTAAGGCCCAATATAAACGGGTCACACACGCACACATCTCAAAGCATCGTCTTCACTTCTTTTGACCTAATCCACTTCTTGATGCACCGTCTTGCGCCGCGGGTTGGCATTAGGTCACCAAGGCAGTATTTGATGAAATTACCAAAATACCCCTTCTCGATCTTTTCCGAAGACCGAGTCCAAACTGCGCGAAACACATCCATGCTTCACCACGTGTAGGTTGATCCAGCGGCTCTCATCGTGTCGGCAAGTCTCTCCCAACTGGTTCCCACCGGACCACCTTGGCACTTGCACTGACCCCCGCATCGCTTGATCCAACCAGTCGCACCGAACTGCCCGTTTGGTCATCTTCATCCATTCTACGCCATGCTTGAGTCACTTGACCTCACCCGGCATCCTTGATCGTTCTGGACCTCAGCTCTCCAAGCTTAGTCTCGATCCTACTCTCCGATTGACCGTCGTTGACCTCCAAGCCACCTGACAATAGACAAGCAAACACGAATCCGGGAACAAGTTCTTCACAACTTGACCCACGTTAGCCAAAACATGCAATATGCAACACATATGCATTAACAAACAAGGATATGACCTATCCCAAAGTCAGTTCACAACTACCATCACCAATCAGCACAAAAACAGGTCAGACCACCGTTCTAGCCGGTCTGACCACCCCTGGGACTAAACCAGAAATTCACTTAAGACAAGGCCGGTCTGACCGCCGGATTGGCTGGTCTGACCGCCAATGACCTGACAGATTCAGAAATTTTGTCAAAAACGCTTGAAACTTCAAACCAAAAGCAACATTGCCAATTGTTTCATCATTCTAAGATCATGGGCATATCCCCATGATATCCACACATGATTTCTGTAGTTTGTTTGGTATCCATCGATACCACTACTCACTACCTTAGGTAAGTAGTCTAGAGCACGTGATAAGGCCTTTACAAAGCTCCATTCCACCGTAGTGCCACCTCGCTAAGGATTCACCCCCTTTGGATAGAAACCCTCCGGGTTCAGGCCCCCTCTTGCGCTAAGTGGGAGTACATAAAAGTAGGTCATTCTGACACCCACACATCAACATGGCACAACCACGATGGAATGTTGCAAATTAATTAGCCAGGTCCGCTCCACTCTAGACATGTGGTAGTACAGTAAGACGTAGCAAAATACACTCGAAGACCGGTCCTTAACTGACTTGGGCGACTTCCAAAAACGCTGGGTCTCAATCCATTCCCGGATTTGAGCCCGTGCATAAACCTGCACCCACCAACCATCCATTTCGCCCAAGTACAAACCAGCTTTTCCTTTATTTTAATTTTTAAATCATTTGCAAACTTCCATGACACACCAATGCCATGGATGTCCTTTAAACAACACTTGATTTTTGGCTAAAAATTCCCAAATTGAATAATTTTGGGTCTAAGCATCGCTAAGAAGAATTCTTCTCAAAATGATCCTAGTTCATACTATCGTATCAACTAGGTTTTATCTAGGGTGACAATATATTCGATTCAAATATCAACATTGGCCATACAAAAGATTTAGGCATATCTGTAAATTTAATACAGGAATTTAAATCACATTGAATAGAAATACGCATGCAATAATAATTTAAAATAGAATTTAAATAATTTGAAATAATGGGCTCAAATATGATCAAAGGTATAACTTGCCTTGCTTGCTTAATTGATGTTCTCAAACGGTGTCTAAATCCAGTTGTCCGAAGTCGTCGAAATCTATAGGCGTAAATAATCCAAATTCAAATAACATTTAAATAAAATCCAAAGAATATAAAATAAATACTGGAGGGAAGATATTGACCTTATATGAATTTAGGAAGTTGAATCGATGAAATCGGAGTTCGTAAGAGGGAGAACGAATTTCCGGAAGGTTGAGAATCACATGAAATAATAGAATTCCGAATTTGAACTATTCACTGGAAATTGTGGTTTCAGATTGACTAGGAACAAGGAAAGAGCTTTATGGCCATGGCGATGGCGATGGAAGCACGACGTGTCGTGGTAAACTCAACGGTGTAGACAGCTCGGTTAGATGACCTTCGATGGCGACGCAGTCTGCGGAGAAGACCTTCGGCGGGCGGCGGGCGAATGTCGGCGTTTCGGGGAAACGGAGAGGAGTTGGTGGGTGAGGTTTACGACAAAACAAAGAAGGAACCGCGATGAGCACAATGCTCACCTTGGTGGTGGTGGAACGCGTATGGTCGGCTGGCTGCAACGATGCGCACAATGGACCGAATAAATGACAGAAATTAAATAAAATGTAAAAATTATGAAATAAATACTGGAAATTAGTGGATGAATTTAGGATTAAGAATCAACGGATTTGGAACTTGCATGAGAGAGAACGAATTTTTGGAAGGAATACAAAGTTTATGTACAAAGGGTGGCTCCATGACTAGATAAATTGCACTATTTATCATCTTCTTCAGCCGAACACAACACAGAGAAAGAAAAATGGTGGCCGGTGATGAAGGAAAAGTGAGGGGTGGCCAACGAATGACAAAAATGGATTGCTCACCTTGAGACGAGGCCTTAGGAGGTGGCGGCGCGACGAGGGGCGGTCGGTGGTGGCGGCGGCGTCAACAGTGCATGGTGGTGGCGGTCATGGAGGAAGGCGGTGCTCCGGTGACGACGACGGCGAGGGGAGGAGGGCACCACGTAGAGCATGACGTTGTGATGCTGGTGGTGGTGATGAGGGCGGCGGGGACCCACCGGAGGCGGCGCTAGAGGCAGTGGAGGTGAGTTCGGCCGGTCGACGAAGAATGGCGATTCCGGTCAGTAGGGAGCTAGAGAGGAGGGGTGGGTGATAGGGACGGGATGAGTGAAAGGAGGGGCACCCCGTGCTCCTTCTTATAGGGTCGGAGGTGGCCGGGAGAGAGATAATGACATGCAAGATCATCAACAGACGGGAGCGCGATTTGCGGAATTGGATTGTTTTTGGGAAGAATTGATGGCCGGATTGGAGAAGGAGTGATGAGGGGAGTTGAATGCAATTGATTTCGGGAGGAATGGTGGAGAAAATTACTGGTTTTGATGAGCTTCATTTTGGGCAACAATGGTGGACTACTTGCTGCGCGTGCTTGGCGCCGGCGAAGAAAGGGGGCAAGGGGAGGGGAGGAGAGGGGCGGCGCGGTGGTGGAGGTGGTCGACGGTGAGGGCGGCGCGGTGGTGAGGGCTGGCGTCAATAGCCAGGTCTAGTAGTGGACGCCATACCTGAAATAGTGTGAAACATAAAAGACAGTGATTACATTATTATTAATAAAAAACATCAACAACGACATAAGCTCATTTTTGTAATTACATTGAATGTGCATTTATTTCGGTAATTCTATTAAAAAAGTAATATTAAAATAGAAACATTACCAACATATCTACAACTAAACTACACACACCTAAAAATATTTACTAGACTACAAAACAATATGTCTCAAACTATCTAATCCATTCAATTACTATGCCATAAAAAGTATCTACATGATTAACAACACATCTAAAACTAAACTACATAGACCTAAAAATATTTGTTACAAAGAACTACGCTACATAACCATACATCTAAAACTATCTAAACCATTCAATTACTATACCATAAATAAATTCTTTAAGACTAACCACATTTCTATAACTAAACTACACATGCCTAATAAAGATGTACTACACCGAACTACACTACAAAACCATACATCTAAAACTATCTAATCTATTAAATTATGGACCTACTAGTTCCAGTTGCTAACCTACTAGGGTTTTGAATTTAAATGTATAGTTGCAAAAAAATTACTTGCAATGTGGGTGACTGAATCTGCACCTCCCTCTCTCCCCTCCAAGGCTACGGATGGACAAGGCTTCGCTACATCTTCTCATCCCCTCTCCTCCTCTCCCTCCTCCCCCTCTTTTCTTTTTTTTTCAGATTAAAACTGAATTTAGGATGGATTTTTGGATCTTTTATAGCCTAGCCTCTGTCACCATATCAAATGGCGACAATGACATTTGCACTGTATTACTTGCGACAGAGCTCCTGTCGCCGATCCAAATGACGATAGGGGTCTGTCGCTATTTGGAATGGTGACGTAAGGTCATTTTTGTAATTTTATTAAACAAAAATTTATTTCTGTAATTCTATTAAAAATGTATTATTTAAAAATATATTCTAGAGGCTGTGGGCCCCTAACCTACCGACCGTTGAATCCATGTTCATCATCCATATTCCTAGAAACTCATCAATGCAAACAAGATGATGAGAACTTTGATTTTGAAAGATAGCTCATCCTTTTTTCATCCTGTTGGGCAGTGGTTGTGTTATGCATCGCCTAAAAGAGCGAGAAGAGCTGCACTTAATAAACATTCTAAAGTTTGATTATCAATATATTTAAAACTATCTAGATTAACTATCCTGAAACTATATCATTTATTTTTAAATTAAAAATAATTTCATAACATTATAATTTTATTAGTATATCTTAATATAAAGTTATAAAAAGCAATGGTCAAAATCCCATCTCGGAGACCTTAAAAAGTCAGAAACGGCAAATATAAAAATAACAGGTTGAGTTTCAGCTATACACTCATTGGCTTACAGCTTTTTATAACCCATTCTAATCTTCTTATTTTTCTTACGGGTCTCTTACTGGTTGACCTTCTACTTTTTGTACTTTTCTTTTTTTAGATATCTCTTGTTTTTTTATGTGCTTGTGCATTGACTTTTTTTCCCAATGTACCTAATCAAAGAATACAAGAGTTACTCTTATGTATTGTTATGTTTTAGATATCCTGTTGATGAAGGAAAGTTCAAGACTTAATGCACTGCTTATGTGGTTAGTCCAGTTGGTCATGATAGTGGTAACCAATAGACTCTTGGTGGGGTGGTGGAGTTTGTTGGAAGTTATGTGGTTTTAGCAAATATTCAAACATAATTCCATATTTCTAGCAGCATATAATTGACAGAAGCAACACATAAGAATTGAATTTAGCATGTAAACTTCTCATGACAATTAAACATGAAAATATGCTCAAAAGATAGAACAAGTGGGCAACTAAAATCAGCATATTGCTCAGATTTAATTAGTTACTTATTGCTCTCAGATATCGGGCTGCTCAAGTATTAATACTTGGCCTCCTCGCTACTTAGGTCAAGTTTCAATCAAAAATTAATTATGATAATTTCTCTAAAATAAATTAGGCCTTGAGCTCAAATAAAATCTTGCTAAACTAACCGGTCATATAAAGCAATTAACAATTCAATGTTCACTAGACAACAAGCAATTGAGCCAACAAGATAAGGTAAAAAGATACCAATTCCCAATGATATATCAGAGACCAAAAAGGATAACTCATAGTGAATAGACAAGCATGTAAATATATGACAAAACAGTAAACAACAAGTAATCTACAAGTTGAAGACCAAATTTATAACCAAATTATCGTATTTAATCTCATAGTGACCTTATATCCTCATCGAGCAATTCACAAGCCCTCAATATTACCATGCAAAGTCACCCTGTGCTAGAGATAAATCAAAGACAAAATAATTTCAAAAGTACTTGCACGACACACTTATGCACAGTAACAGTAAAGAAACGAAAGGTGCAAACTCATTGAACAGATGACACTCAAAGCCACCAAATCGACCAGTATGGCACGCCAAGACGATGTCTCAGAAATCCAATTGCCCTGCTGTGCCATGGAGTATGGACATGGTCGTCAGAGATATAATGCTGCTCTTCACAATTCAAGACACACCAATTGTGAAGTCGAGGTATAGGGGAAAATGCCGCACAAGAATCACCATAGGATGCACTGGCTGAGAGCACTAGTGAGCAAACCCATTAACACCTACACCTTTCTTCTCACCCAAAACACGTACAGAGCCGACTGGAGCCAACCACAACGGCGTGCCGTCCCAGCTTCCTTAGCAACCTTGACAAGGAGGTGGCTCAAGGAGACGGTTACGGAGTGCTCAAGGAGGATGAGACCAGACCTCACCACCTGTGGCACCGTGCTCAAATCAGAGAAGAAAAAAAGATGGGGAAAATTGGAAGGGAGTGATTGTACAGTGCGGGCAAAAAGAAGGAGAAGGCACCCTTAAGAAGAGGAGGAGGATCCCCCGAGCCACCCATGCCTACACCGCCTTGGACCGAAGAGAGGGGATCGATCCCCTCCCGTGCGCACCCTCTGGTCGGAGACCAAGTTTCCAACCTTATCTCTTCCCCTTCTTCCTATGACAGGTGGGCCCCACCTTTTCTTTTACTTTCCATTTTCTTCTTTTCTCAAATTGAAAAATTACAAAAAGGCCCCTTACATACAATAATCCCCACCAAGTTATCAGTTTAATAATAGATGCTCAAATTCTTGTTTGATATACAACTGTTCAATGATGGGTACCTTGCGGGTTTGAACCCAAAGCCTAGCACCAAGGACTATGACTCTACACAGATAAAGGAGGACTTTGCCTTGATCTAATGCCTTGGTGTGATAGTTTTTGCCCATGTTACATTCTGTAGTAGGCGGCTCGCCCTTTTCCCTCTCGGGTTGGGACGTTACAGTCATATCCTCGTATCTAGCTTATGAGTACTTAAGAAAGTATACCCTTATCTTCCTTTGATCACGACTTCACGATCATACTCACATAGGTGAATTCTCCAGGGAATCATGTAGGACGATTCCCGTTGCCATATAGGTATCGAATTTATTAAGAGCTATTGCTCAACCTGTCATATAGATGGAGCACTGCAGCTAATGGAACCCTTAGATATGCTCTCTAATCCCACACAGCATTTTGTCCTACAACCTAGTTCATGGGATCTCCGATCTCCTAGGATAGGTTACCACCAATGTGGGCCCTTACAAGGATATGAGCCCCATTCCCTTCGATGCTACAAAGATGGCCTTCCGGGCCATTCCTTGAGTAAAAGGATCTGCCAAGTTTCTTTCAGACCAGATGTATTTCATGATAATAACACCCGTCCCTCTAGCATGCCTTACCGACTTAAGTCATCTCTTTATATGTTTTGAGGACTTCACATTGTCCTTCCTACTCTTCACCTTAACCAAAATGGTTTGATTATTGCAGTAGGTTACTATAGCTGGAATTGGCTTTTCTAGCATCGGTAGGTCAGATAGAAGTTATCTAGCTAGAATTGGCTTTTCTAGCACCGATAGGTTAGATAGAAGTTCTCTAATCCATTCTACCTCTACCGTCACTGAGTCAAGCGCTACTAATTCAACCTCCAGGGTGGATCGTGTAAGGATAGTCTGTTTTGAAGACTTCCACGAAATGGCCCCACCTGCTAGAGTGAAAATATAGCAACTTGTAGCCTTCATAGCATCCGAGTCACTGATCCAGTTAGAATCACTGAATCCTTCCAAGACAGCCGGATGGCCTTCCCAAATTTATGGTCCCCTTTAGGTACTAAAGTACCCTCTCTAGTGCTATCTAGTGATCATCTCAGGATTAGCTGCATAAACGACTCAATCCGCTTACAACATATGAGATGTCAGGTCTCGTTGCACTAGTAAGATACATTAAGGACCCAATTATTTGAGAATATTTAAGCTGGTCTTTTCCATGTCAAGTGTTTTTATGTAGCTTAATATTTGGATCATAGGGTGTGGCTACTGATTTACAGTCCATGAACCCAAATATGGTTAGGACCTTATCCACATAATGGGATTGTGATAGAGTAATCGTATTATCACACTTTAACAGCTTGATGTTTAAGATAACATCAGCTTCACCCAGGTCTTTCATATCAAAGTTCTGGAAGAGAAAAGACTTAGTTTCGGCGTCAAGAACAAAGCGCACGTTCCCGCGAAACCAAGGAGTGATAACCTCTGGTTTGCGTGAAAAAGGAATGGAGGCAAGCGGAGGAAGATGATGACGCCGTTGTACGGCTTGTGTACCATTGAAAATGGTGTGATATGGTGGCGAGATAGCAGCAGGCGTGTAAGAAAATCGGTGGCAGTGGTGGCGCCCTGGCGATGCGACAGAAGTTAGCACAGGCGATGTGATACCAAGCACAATGCGGAGGCAAAAGGGGTAGTTGAGCTCCAAAACGGTAGGCGGCAGTCGTTTACCATGGACGAGCGGCAGAGTGGGGGCGAGGGCGCTGCCACGCAAGCGTGTCGTGAGGGGGGCGAAGGCACCTAACGCGTGGGCCTGGCGTGTCAGCGAGAGGGATGCGGGGGAGTGGGCGCGGGCTGGCTGGGCCGTGGTGGCATGCGAGTGAGTTGGGCCGCAGCGTATTCGGCCTAAAAGGCAAGTGGGAAAATGGAATTTGGTTTGAATTTTTGAAATAGGTTGGAAACTTGACGAATTTTTAAACACAACAGAGAAGCTCCAAAAATTGTGAACGTTTTTTGTGGAGCCTCCTGACACAGTAAAGTTTATTAAGTAATTGTTCCAGAATTTTACCTGTTTTATATTGTTCTCAAAAATTCTTTTAAGGCTACTGTTCATATGCGAAGCATTAATTCCAAAACATGCTCAAAATACTTTCCACATTTATTATCAGTACAATTATCTCAAGTTTACATTTTTAGGATGTTACACCTTAAGAAGAGGAGGAGTGCCACGACGCTGCCAACGGCCGGCCCTAAGCCACCCATGCAAGTGCCTGCGCTACCATGGAGGGGATCGATCCCCTTCCCGGGTGCTGCTCTGGATGGAGACCATGTCTTCAACCTTATCTCTTCCCCTTCTTCTTATCCATTTTCTTCTTTTATCTAATTGAGAACTTACAAAAGGGCCCTTTGTGTACAATAGCGGCTCCCAGGCAGCCTGGCTAGGCTATGCTCGTTGCTCGCCTCCACCCGCTTTGTTAGTGTTTGCTACCTTGTTCCTACCTTCTAGCCGATGTGTGCCTCCGCTGGGGTCAAGCCGCTGCCTGGGATCCACTCTCGCATGGTCGTCTCACCACTAAGTCGCCCTCGCTCGGCGCTCAGTTGCCCGATGACTAGTCTAGGATGACTCTAGGCCCAACTTCACATAGGCTTGACGGACTTTCAGCCAACGTTGGAGGGAAGAGTGGGGTTGGGAGGTGTGTGGGGAATTGAAATTTTTTAATCAATGTAAAACAAATATTATTTAATATTTGTGTGAAAAAAGTGTAGCATTTCTTAAC
Organism: Phyllostachys edulis; assembly: GCA_036346405.1. Lineage (NCBI taxonomy): Eukaryota > Viridiplantae > Streptophyta > Magnoliopsida > Poales > Poaceae > Phyllostachys > Phyllostachys edulis. The sequence goes on along the minus strand of CM070546.1, from coordinate 78,769,679 downwards.
ATAAAGCATGTTAACAAAAATTTTTGTCGACAGTGTTATCGTTCTTATCAAAATAAATGCTAAGAGTTGTATCCTTCAAGGTAATACAAAACAAATATTACTTTTTTAAGGGAAAATATTCCTTCTGTGCAAAATTCAATCGGTCAAGCGTAAATGGTTAAGGTAGCTTTGGAACTTAGGTCTAGATAAGTGATAACCACAATGGCCGCCTGATCACCCTATTAGCACATCCGCTAGTTGACAATCATAACTAATTCGACTCAAACTCATTAATGAAGTAAATTCTCTGCTCCCTGCAGGGCGCTAGTAAGATTGAGAACCGTACCCGATGAATCATGGTGAATCGCTCTGGAGAAGTCCAGAAACAGAAAGCAACGACAATGGCAGTAAATCTAACCCATAGATATATCAGTGGAAGGTTAAATCGTCCAGTTCCTGCACAGCATGATATGTTAATACATCTTCTTGTTCTTTGCTAGAATGTTAATACTTCGAAATTGACAAATCATTACATACACAATTCTTCTGACAGAACACATTTGTAAAGATGCAGATGGAAGCAAATGCACAGGAAAACAAATTGCCTACCGTTCCAAATAGAAAAACTAAGAAACACCGTGCTCTCTGAGCTAAAAGATACCGGTAACTAGGAAGCACCGAAGCAGAACATGCAATACCTTCTATTCAGAGAAGACCAGCTATCAGCGGGAAACAGCAGCAAGTATAACCCACGATCAGCAGTAAGACCAACAATTCCTTGGAAGCACGATATGTTAGTTCTCCGAAATTGTCAAACCACTATGTAATTTTTTCCCCGTTTTGACAGAACATGCAGATCGAAGCAAATGAAATATTTGTCGTACATCGGTAATTAGTGTTGGAATTGGGCCCATTGTCTAAATGGTCATTCATTCCTAATTCCAAAGAATGATATGGTTTAGTCTCACATTACTTGAACAAGTGAAAGAAGAGCAATATAAAAGGTTGAGTTTTTGCCACCTTACTTACAAGCCGCCCTTACACTTTAGGCACTGGCTTGGCCATGTTTGCTTTCCGTTTCCTAATTAAGGCAAGAAAAACCTAAAAATTCAAAGTTTGTCACGCTAGGTTCTGTCACGCCACATATAATGGCGTCACAAGCAAGTTTGTCACGCCATAGGATCTGGTGTGACAGCTGCCACGCAAGCTCTCCACGCTGGCACGACACGCGGCTGAGGGCTTGCATGGCATGTTTCGTCACGCCGAGATCTATAACGTGACAGTACATGTTGGCATTGCTTTCTATTTTCTGCACCGCATCGAGCCTGCACTGCTTTCTATTCTTCATCAAGCCTGACAATGTGTTACATGCTGTTAGTATCGCTTTATACATCTCTAGTTATCTATAATATATGCATCATAATAAAATCTGGAATTAAAATATTACACATATTTCTAACAATTAGCAGCCCAACAAGCACGGAGAATTTCCAGAAGACCAACGATATGGAACGAACAGCTAACAATGTACAGAATACATCTTCAAATGAAATTGATCGCTTTGTCTGTATGCCTTACAAGCCGCCCTTGCGCTTGGCCATGTTTGCTTTCCGTTTCCTAATTAAAGCAAGAATGGATCATACTCTTTGCTTGTATGTGGAGTAAAGACCTTGGCACAGGTAAAATATTAAAGTACTAGTATTTACAGTGGGGATCTATCTGTTGCCTTTGAACGTGAAAAAGCAAAGCTTCGCAGCAGTTTATGAAATGCATGGAGGAATCAATTAACCAATAGACTTTGGCCCACCAAACTTTTGCAGACAATATCGACCTAGATCTTATCGGGTAAGTGACGGAGAATTATCTAGTAAGACATAATCCTTCGGCTTGCGGCTGCCGAAGGATCTGCTGCAGCCGAATGGCCCTTGGGGCGCCTACTGTACGTGCGCCCCCACATAACATACTGACGAATTTGGATAGAGGTTGGAACTTGGAACCAATTCATAATGCATTTCATCCTTCCACAGTGTTGACAAGGTCCATGGTTACAAATACACGCTGAATAAAGAGTTAGACTCATAATGCATTTCAATTGTAACTGGACTTCTATATATAACCCACCTCCATAATCTTTGTCGTAGAAAGCGTCTTGGAACTAGACATCAAAAGATTTGTTCTCCGGTCCAACTGACGATTCAAGTGCATCATTTTAGATAGACCGTTAAATGCATCAAGATGTTCAGTTAATGACATACAAACGATTCCGGGAAAAAAAAAAGACGTTCAAACGAAACGGTGACTATCTTGTAGCCAAATTTCATTAAAAGAGGAATCTGCAAAGCATGCTGACGACCAACATGCTGATGGAAAGTTGGAAACTTCTTCATTGAACAACATTAGGATCGCAGAGCTTCAAAATCGTAATTGTCCTCTACTCTGATAAACACACCTTTTGAACAAAATGAAGGAACCAGGATATACGGCCATTGAACACACAAAATTCCGGCCATTTTACTACACTTGACGAGTTCAATGTCATCACTGTTGCGTGCATGAAAACTTAATAAAGTTACAATATTCAACAGGTTAGAGAAGAAAAAAAACTGAAAATTTGACCCAGATTATTGCATAGGTAGAATATTTACCAACAGAACAAAACATGTTCAAAACATCATGTGTAAAACCATTATTGCAAGCTCTAACATGAATTACTGAGGATTTACCACTAGAAATAGATGCATTTGAGGATTTACCCCTCGACGTCTCACTAACATGTGAGATATTGAGGGGGTAAATCCTCAAATACATCGACCTCATAATGGTAAATCCTCAAATCCCCTAACTACAAAGACATTCCCAAACACAGTAATAAGCGTATCGAACATTAGTGCAAGGCATAATACATGAATTGGCAGATAAGAGGACCTCACACACTATTTACTAGTGATTTCCCAGTTTCATTATCTACCCAGAGCATTTTCAAGAGGCTGCACGTAACTAAGTTGTTATATGTCAAGTTTAAGTACATTCTTGGTGGATGTAGCAGAATTTATAACCGTTAGTCCAAAATTAACCTGATAATAATATAAAAAAATATGTATAAATGCAAGATTGTACAAATTAGGACAGGCCAGGCCACTTAAATAAGTTTCATCCACTAGGAAATCACCAAAGGCTTCACAAGAGCCTAAACTATCTGAAACCAGAGTGAAATGTCATAACACAGTATAAGAATAGCATAGTTCCGGGTTTGGGATCTAAAGAACAAAGAAGCTGCACATACGCTTTAAGAAATGGCATCAAAGACTTGCCACAAATTAAACACAAGTGGGGCAGCGTGAGCTGCGCCAGATGGCAACATGCATCTTTGGCCACTTCTCCAATTATTCAAATCCTGAAGATCAAATCCAATGTGAATGGCAAACGAGGTGCATCCCCATTCCCCAGGGGAACAAAAAGCCTGCAGGTGCCAACAAAGACCTGCGAAGAACTCTTTGAAGACCAAAGTGAGAGGTGGCTTCCCCTTTACTTTTCGCTACTCTATATCCATAGTTATATACTATGTATTAGTTTAGTCCCCTCTAAACCATCAATTCTCATGTCTAAAGGTTACTTTTTTAAAAAATTGATGTTTCACCACCATAGATGCCCTCCCCTTAAATTGTTCTCTAGCTTTGCTATTAGACCAGCCACCAACAATGCCAACAAGAGGGTGACCAATAACATTTCTTGACCCCATCCCATGAATTCGTATCACTGCACTCACACGATCTTCCATATGTAAACAAGTACATTCTGAACAACCGGCACAGTGTTAAACACCTTGGAAGTGTTGGGAGGCATATACACACATGAATTCTTCTACGGTTTTGAATTTTAATTCTACAAACTGAGAACTCACAGTCTGTAGAGATGCTGATGGCAATATTCTCTTTTTGTGAACAGTATTACAGTAATTCAATAAACATACATAACATACTCCTAGTCCAACAGAACTATTTGCAGTATTTAGTTGCAAAATGAAGAAACAAGTACTTGTTGCATTGGCTCTAATAAAGCAATGAAAGCAACGGAAGATAAACTTCACCACTAAAATTGTTAATTACATCATTGATCAACTCCTAATCTACGAAATAGGAGCAAGCACACACAACAAAAATAATCAATAATAGCTTTTATTTGAAATAGAGACGAACTATAAAGAAAAACATTATTCCAGGAGACCCCCGCGCGGACCGATGCAGAATAGAATTAGCACAGAACTTGAAGGGTGGGCGTACGGGCAGTGTGTGCTCAACCGTAAATTTCAGGCCAGCGAATTTTAAAATATGTTTTTGTCAGGAGACTGAAATCCTCTGTTTGGTGGGAGGAGCCACTGGGTTGATCATGACGAGTGGTTATTCAATGGAAATATTCTTTCCTAAAGAAAAACGTTGGACACCTATTGGACATTCAGTTTGAGGATTGTCATGTATTTTACGTCAATAAGATTTTGTACTTTGTGTATAAGAACTAAAAAGTTACCACGTTACTCCCAAACTTAGATGGTAAATCACATAATCAAAAACTAAAATAGTTGATACTTGATATAAATTTTCTATGTACAAATTGGAACTAGTAACAACTCAAAAAGCATATTCACCCCAAACATTTTTTTTTGTTTAAGTTAAACAACATAGAGGGTTCACGTATCAGAGGCTGGGCTATAAGGTGAATTTTGCCCACCACTTGCATCCACCCTGTCTCCCCTAAAATAATGAATCCAACCTGTCTCCCCCAGCTAGTCGCATCAAAATTTAATCAAGGCCTGAAAAAAAACAGTGACAAACCAAATGAAGGAGAATTCACTGGCCACCACAATTTGGTGGTAATTTGGGGACCACTTGTCATGAGAGAGAATATGGTTAGTGAAGGCAAATTCAATGGCCACCAAACTTGGTCACCAACTTCGGGACAAAGATTCTGTTGACCAACTAAAATTAGTTCTGACCTTCAAGAGGCTCCAGAGTTACATGTCACTTTCCCTCTAATATTTCCCTCTTCTTTCATTCACATTCTCACTATGTTCCTTCCTTTACTTTCTGTAACAACTCGTTTTTCAGTCCGTGATTAGTAATTTGCAGTTTTTCATTTGAGATCAAAAGCTCTAATTCAAATTTCAAGTTTCAACTTCAAACCTCGATTTCAATTTTGGTGTCTTATTTTCCCCGGACTCAGCCCACTCCCCTGCCCTTTTCCTCTGGCCAAGCCCGGCCCAAGCCGGCTCAGCTCCTTTGCCGTTCTGGAGCACGCCTGTGCGCCTAGTCCGCGCTCTGTGCCCAGTGCACGCGCCAGCTCCTACCTACCCGTCCTTGCCGCCGCGTCAGCCGGTCACTTCAGCGTCGCTCCACCGCCTGCCCTGGCCTCAAAGTTGCGCCTTGATGCCAGCCTTGCCACCTAGCGCGTGCCCCGCCCACGCCCTGGGCGTGCCCATGCCGTGCCGTGCCGCTCTAGCCACGCCCCATGCCACCCCCGTCAGCACGCTGCGCTTTGCACACGCACACCTACGCCTGCTCCCACCTGCCTCGGCCCCCCAAGTCGCCGCGCCAGAGCCGCCCATCCCGCCGGCCGTCAGCGCCTCAACGGCTCCATCCTCCTCCGGTGCTATAAAGAGAACCCCCTGCCATCCCCCCCCCCCTCCTTGCCCACCCACCTCATCTCCCTCTTCTCCTAGCGCGAGCCGACGAGAAGCTACATTTTATGCAAATTATATTCTTTTTAAATTACCAAAATTGCATGCTTTAATTCTTTAAGCAAATGTATGTTAAATCTTAAGGTAGTTAAATACTCATTTGGTGATTAATTAATTATTATACCATCATTTGACAATTGAATCCATTATTCCATGTTACCTAGTAACTATGTGGTAATTACTAGTTATAAGTTGTACTTAAGCGATATGCTAGTCTTGCTTAAGTACTAGGGCATTAAATGTCCTAATCATCATCTTTTAAATCATAAAATGATTTTTGGGCAGTCATTGGAGGTACATGACTGAAAAATATGAGTTAAATTAGTTTTCACTCCTCAAAACCCTAATAACTTGTTATACCATATCTGGGCGGATGGTATGATGATAGGTGCTAATACAGCCCAATGTATGTTGGTTTGTGGTTGGTATGTGGACTGAACCGCCTAGATAACCCTAAAGACTTAATTCTGTGATGACCTCCCAATGTAAAATAGTGCAACTATAAGTTTATAATGGTGTCGACCTGGCTAAATAATTTGTATCCATCAATACGGGTTGCACCAGGTAGATGACCCGCAACGCTGTAAGCCTTTGTGGCTACGAGTTGGGGTGCACCGCTTCCGCATCTGTGTGGGCGTAAGTCGTGAAGGCGCAAGAGGGGGTCTGGGTAAGGGTTGACGCAGGTGTGGGAGTGTAACCCTTCTCAGGTGAAACCTTAGCGAGTGTAATTAATACTGAGGGACGCATTGTAAAGGCCTTGTGGTGACCGCCTCTTTATTCAATGTCTAAGGAAGTGTGTGTGCATATCAAAACGTTTATCTCTTGTGGGTAAAGTGTACAGTCTTTGTAGAGTGTGATAAACTGTTCGAACAGCCGCGCCTACGGTCAAAGGCGGACATAGAAACTTACTAGAGTTAGTTCTATTTCAAAAATCTTTTGTGGGCGGAATAAAAACATGTTGGGCTCATGGTTATTAAAGCGTCCATAAGGCGTTGCCTAGGCGGTAAGGCGCCGCCAGGGTCCAAGGCGTCGCGCCGCCTTGCCGTGCATGCGTATGGCGTCCGCCTCAAGTGCAAGGCGTCTCTAAGGCGTCGCTCAGGCAGAGAAAGGCGTAAGGAAGGCCTGATGCGACGCCTTAGACTACTGGACCCGACACGAGCCCATGAGAGAGAAGGGGAAAGAGGAGAGGGTGAAAACCGAAGAGCCAAAGACTCACCCTGAACCCTAGGCGGCGGCGGCGGCACCTCCATCTCGGCGGCGCGGCGCATCATCTCATCGCCTCTTGATCCATCCCGTCTGCCTCCCTCCGCCGCCGAGCCGCAGCGGAGAGGGAGGGAAGCGAGGAGGGAGGGAGGAGGGCCGGGTTGCCGCCGGGAGGGTTGGGGAGGAGCCCGAGCCGGGGAGGAGAAGTCGGGTCGCCACGGGAGGGAGGGAGCCCGAGCCGGTTGGGGAGGGTTGTCGGCAAGGTCAGTCTGAAGGTCTGTTGATAAGCACAAGTGAGGCGTGAGCAATGGGTCACCGGCACCAGCACGGGCAATGGGCAACAGGCGCGGTCGGGATCCTCCGTTGCCAGAAATGCCCGTGGGCAGCCGGGATCCTCAGCGGCCAAAAAATCAAAGATGCCTTCTGCTATCGAGATCTTCTGCGGCCGCTCTGCACTGTCGCCTTAGAATGCGTAAGGCGTCGCCTCACCTTGCGCCTTACCGCTTCAAAGGTGTGAGGGGGGTGGGTCGCCTTGCCTCGCCTTACCGCCTTAATAACCATGGTTGGGCTCAATGAGCCCTAAATTTGGATGGATTTTCCTGGGTAGTTGTACTCGTACCCAGTGATGTCAATAAGGTGGAGGTAACCACAATCAATATTAAGCATAAAGTGGAAGCAACTTCTGTTGTTATTAATATTGCACACTTACTCTCTTTAATAAAATACAAATTTGGTTAAAATGCTAAGTGATAGGAATTTCTATTAATAATAACCGCAAATGTTGCTTTTAGCAAATAAAAGAACCCGAGCCATCCTTATTTAGCCTTGTATGTATTTTATTGTATATTGTGTGTTGGCCCGCGAGCACGGAAGTTGTGCTCATCCTCGCTCTTTTCCCCCAAACCCTCAGAAGCCGCAAATGAAGGACATTACGCATACTACAAGGGTCCAGAAGTCGATGGTCAAGACGACGGAGGAGATTACATAGTCTCTAGTAGTCTATGTCTCGCCTCAGTCTAGCTGACTACGTCGGTGGTTGCGTGTATCCTATATTATCCGAGTCTCTGGGTAATATCGGACGCACACGGGTAACCCCAGTCGTTTGCCTATGGAGAGATGTGCTCTACCCCTTTTGCTTTCGTTGTAACTCCCGCTACTTTTGTGTTGTAATCAATTTGGCCTGTTCGGACCTTAAGTAAAACTCGATCCGACGCGGTCTATGTCACTCTAATATTTGTAATACTAGTAGGATGCCCGTGCGTTGCAACGGAACCCCAAAACTTACAGAAATAATATTCCCCTTTAACACGAAAAGTGAATCAAGCAATTACAAGATAGTGATATATACGAGCATCACATTAGTGCAATATAGTAGAACAAGAACTTTGTGCGACAATTCTGGAAATAAACAGAGAAATGACAAAAATGAGAGAGAATTGCTTTAATTTAACAGTTTCAGTGAAACAAAAAAATTGATGGTCGCTCAAATAAAGTAAGAGCAATGCAAATGATAGATCTTTTGATAGAACATAGTAAGATAACTATATAATCATTGGAGCACATACACAATTAGGAGCAAGCAATTTTTGATAGAACACCACAAGGAAGCGCACCCAAATTAAAAAAAAATTACCTCAGACATGCACATGTATATTAAATAGAATTACCTAAAAGATTATCTCAATCACAAACAATTTCCAAAGAAAATCTGCTATTCAACGTTGCGACTAGACAGATAAGCAATCAAAGCGAGCATCGAACAAATTCAATTTGGAAAAACAACCTTTACATGACATCTCATGCTATCCTTACAAAAGAATTTCATTTTTTTAAATGAACATGCATCTAAGAGTCTAGGTAAAAGAATTCCTTTACACCCGACCAAAGACATCCATCACAACAAAATTTCAAAACTAAAAGTATAGGATTGCGATGATACAATTTTCGAACTTGAAGCTAAAATATAGTCAAGTGCTTGTACAACTTACAAAGATCAATTTCTAACATTTGCAACGATGGTACGCTTCCTCAATATCTGTAATCCCAATATAAAATAATTCAACACAACACTATAAAACAACATGAATGTCCGATTTGCTGGTACTGTAGATTACTAAACAATGATATGATACAAGGAACTCACTACTTTGCAAAAACTTGTCCAATTTTGTAACTAAGAATGAAGTGATCAAAGGAGCTCACTACTTTGTAAAAACACGTCATTTCTTCAATAGTTTCCTCAACACATCCTTAGCATTATGCATCATCTTTGGTAAAGCCCAGTCATGCTGGATGATATCCAAGCTGTCTTTCTCCGCGCCCAAACTCTGGAAATGGCAAATTGAAATAAAAAGAAAGAACTTCTGTATTAATCAAGTTCTTACAGAGAAATCACTGAAACATGCATGCATATAGGCACTCAGTGAAATCAATAATGTAAAAACAACCAAAACACTACAAAACATAAAGAAGATTGTTATACTTTTGGCAAAGAAATGACAACAAACAAATGAAGAATTAAAACAACCATGTGTTTTGCTGAATTGATAATATGCCTATATGAAAGGGCAAAAGGAAGATATGCCTGCTTTGCATTGGAACTGTAGCACCCCAGCAGTACCATATGTTTGACAACAAACCAAGAGAAAGCAGGTACAATTTGCATTGCACAACATGATTCCTGAAAAACAACTGAAATCCTAAAGTATTATTTAAAACTTAACAAAGCCAAGCATGTGGAACAACCGTCCATAGGAGGTCGCCAATTAACAGTAATCACCCAAATCATCACTATCGTCATTACAATAAATGCAACGCCAGACGCAATTCAAACATCATTTACACAAGCTCCATCAAGCTTATACAACTTTTGTTTAAACTACAATCTGATTTATGAGGTCGAACTAAATGTAGTACATAAAAAACAAAAATGCTAAGGGGCCTCAAACGCTACACAGAGTTGTTGTTTTTATATTACGCATGTGAAATTACGAGTATTGTTCGGTACATGTATATATGTATCAACTGGGGGTAAGCATAAGGAATTTCATTAAAAGATGGAGTGCTTCATACCATTTTTGGATTAAAGCCAAATCCGCCACCCATCTGCATCATCTTTTGTGCATCATCGGTAGCTGCACATCATGAACAAATCATAAAACTCCGAGACAACAAACAACAATTAAGACAACCCATAAATATTATAAAGTATTGTCTAGAAGTGGACTAAAGTCAAGTGTGTATCTAACCATTTTCTTCGCCGAGGATCAGACTGAAAAGACCCCTCAAGCCGAATAAATTGAGGAAGTACCTAATAATAACAGCAAACCATTAGGACACTTTAGACCTTGCAAGTTGCTATGTAATTAACCTAGATCATTCCTTACTTGACAAAAAGGTCACAATTTTATACACACCATGAACGGCTGCTAACATAGCTCACATCAATAGTACTGAGATCTATCCCGTTTTGCAGCATTCCCCTGAATCGTTGAGTCAATGGAAAAGGAATTTTGGCTGAAAAAAGATTGGCAGATATGTGAGTCCAAGGCTGCAAGCAGATATCACTGAAGTGCACACATGATCACAAAAACAACAGAAGCAGATAATGCATATGGCTATATATCAGCTACCAGTACGCTGAATCCCACCAACCATTTCGATCTTATAAGAAATTTCTAGATCTTAAAAAGTCAAGTTCCTTTTAGAATTCTATTGTCAAAAAACATATTTTTTGTAAAATCCAACTTCATTATTGGTACTCACCAGTTACCACCTAGGCACCTACAAATGGGAATACTAAGATGCCCAAACAGACTTGATTGTCAACCCTTCATTCTCCCCAGTCCCCACAGGAAAGAATGATTATGAGTACATGAAAATGAGGAAAAATACAACTTGAAAATTACCAAGTTGGTTAAGAGAATTTACTACAGTTGGCTAAAGAAAGCAGTGGTTATTTGTTTTACTGTTACCTCATACAAGTGATTGTTGCACCGTGGGACCTGTAATTTTCCACCAATTCAACTTCTGGCCAACCAAGCCTCAATCTTTTGGCTACTGGACCCTGGATAGAAGAAACTGCATGCCATATGTTGCTTTGCACAAAACTAAGCTTTTGATACTACGGCAATCTGCTCTTTGCACTGGTACTTAACCAAAAGAGCAAACCTACTCAATGAAAGAAGAACTAAATCTTGGTGTATTGTTACTTACCTGAGAGAACCAAATACAATTCCTATCGAGCATCAGATGGCTTGGTGCTAGTTCTGCAGAATTTGGATAATAAATAGCCGATAGGGGATCATCGAATTTCATTTGATGTACTTTAGTGTGCCTCTGAATGTACAGTTCTTTAAGCCCCAAAGCTCCATGAGGTACTTGTTGAAATGGCCATTGCTCCCTGAATGTGTAAATAATCATGACAGAACAAATAAGTAGGCAATCATACACGTCATTTTTCAAAGACTCAAAATATTCTATGGTTTGAGACTCTGAAACATTCAGATGATTTCTGTGAGTTCAAAACAAGATTTATATGCCTTCAAGCTACTCATAGCAAACCGTGAAAGTCACTGCAAAAGCATCAGCAAGGACAAATGAGCATCATTTAAAGTGGCAATTGTGAACCAGAAACATTTGTTGCTTGTCACTTTCAAATTTCGTGCATCTCAACATAACAAAATTTGTATGGCACGGGTAAACCCATTCGCGAAATCGCCGACATGGAATCGAACAAAATAAAACCAATTGGTCCATACCTGAACAGTGGTTATTTGTTTTACTGTTACCTCATACAAGTGATCCTTGCACCATGGGACCTGTAATTTTCCACCAATTCAACTTCTGGCCAACCAAGCCTCAATCTTTTGGCTACTGGACCCTGCATAGAAGAAATTGCATGCCATATGTTGCTTTGCACAAAACTAAGCTTTTGATACTGCAGCAATCTGCTCTTTGCACTGGTACTTAACCAAAAGAGCAAACCTGCTCAATGAAAGAAGAACTACGAAAATAATAGTCAAAGTTGGATATTAGAGACCGTGCGATATCCAAAATGTCATACATTCTTGAACTAAGAGAGTATTCAAATTTGTTCAGCACAGTTCATCACCCTTCAGAAATCAGAATATATGCACAGCAGAAAGGAAAAACATTTGTTCCAGAGTCCACACTAATAGATGCACCGTATAGTAACCAAAAAAAAGATTGCAAAGTTATGTGGTACTCTTGTTATCTCTTTGTGTCTACAAAAGAATGGATCGATATAATAACAGTTTGGCAGATTGACAAAAATCTGTTCTCCAAGACCCAGGGGCTAATGAGGCTAAGAAACTCTGAAAAAGGGGTGAAGAGCTAAAGGAAACATACAGAAAGCACAATAGATTACATCGAGGGCATTGTCATTGCTATAAATATCGCCGCAGCCCAACCCAGGGACTAAACTACAAGCCGTCACAATTGCTGCAGCGACAACCCGTCTCTCAAGGTCCAGATCTGTGTTACGAAGCTAAGTATTGATTGATTTCACAATTTACATAAAGAGAAAAACTGCTTGTGGAGTTGAGACTATATGCTGAGGGCAAAGAATCAGGTTGAAGTCAAATAGATGTGTAACTGGTGAATATCTTCAGTAGGTTGTCAAGAGCTTCGGGATAAAATTTTCTAGCAAAAAGGTAGCATGGTCTCTTCGATCCGTTCCACAAACATGGCTTCTGCGTCAAAAGTTTCTGCAAGTAGAAGGAAACCACACATCAGCATTTGACAGTTCTTAAGGCATGACCTTTTTTTACCAAAAAATGGTGCGGCTGTTCATTGGAATTTTCATTGTTTTGAGTATTCACAGCACCAATTACGAGCTTGCATTGAACAGGAAAGTGTCACAAAAAAACATTTTAAATATGAAGCAGAATAGCAGATAATCCACAACAAAGTAAATGAGCAAGATCTAACATGAAATTTTTACTTGTTGTTCCTTGATAGTCTATATTGATGGCAGGTTGCTGTACTTACCTTGTCATTACTTGTTACATGGAAGTTCTCATCAACGGCCTGCACAACAGTAACGTACATCAGAATATGAATGTAAAGATCACGCAATAAATGAAAAACACACGTAAAGCTTATCTCAAAATAAAAACATGTCAAGCAAGGCAAAAACATACTGTTATATTCTTTAAGAGATCATAGGTGACATCTGCAGCTCTATATGACCTTGGATGCCATTTCCCCTCAGATCAATCAACATGTGTAACTGACCAATTAGCTATTCCACCAGGATCTACCATCTGAAGTTTAAATAAAAGGATTTAGCAAGCAACTCAAAGAAACAAGAGCTAAATGCCACTACAATAGATTGTAAATACTGACATTGAATAGGGTTGGCAAATAATGCTCGTCAGCAATGCAGTTGCGCCCATCTGCTGGCTGCAAATCACGGGAAAAAGGTGATGCATTTTCAAAAATCGGCTTACCAGAAAAATTGTTAAATGTCTAAGCTAGAAAAGTGAAGATCATGAGCATTGGCTCAGACTTCAGAAATGATGACTACAGCACAATCACAATTGCTCAGATGCTTGCAGCATCTTAGGAGGTTACTTACACCATAAGGAATGTATGCAGTGCCATCCCAAGCCTATTAAGTTCATTTAGTATGTTTTACAAAATCAAAACTGTTCTTCAGTTCCTCATGGATTATTTTGTGTAAGTTGGAGGGGATTGGTTAAAGACCCTTTTGCATATTTACCAATTAGAGGTAATTGCTAAATTTCTGTACTAAAGTTTCACTATAACAGCTATGAATTTTATATTGAAAAGATATATGTACAGATATCACCATCAACCTTATAGTGAAACAAAAATATAAATTCATTTTTCATTGTATGCATATTTTCTATTGAGATACCCGGTATCTAGTTCCATTCTATTAACCAAAGATAGTAACTTTAAAAAGGCAACACACCTTGCAATGTAGCTTGAACTTCTTGTAGTAAAGGCTGTCCGCTAGAATCAGTAAAGATGTCTCCGTGTAATTGCAAACCACTACAACATGAACACAATTTACACAAGAAAGCACGTAAGATTAGAATTTGATACTCAATTACCGACTTTTGAACATTTCAGTTATATGATGAAAAAATTGCAAATAATATACCTCTAAAAAAATAAACTTTGTAGGGGCAAGTATCCTATAACCTAGCAAAGTATTGTAGCAAAAAAAAAAACTGTACCTGGGCACCCTTTCTGAAGTCTCTCTCCTCTATTTCAGGAAGCATCTCTACAGAATACCTTCCATTCCCATGTGGACCAGGATCCTGGAAGCTGACAAAATGAAAATAAAGACAGACAAAAATCAAAATACATGGACATGGACATCTTCAGTGATAACACAAAAGTTAAAACTAACCAACATCCTTGTGGAATTAACTATTGATCACATGCCAACACCACTTGTTTCACCAGTTCCCCTTTACTTCCCTTCTTTTTCAAAATAACAATGAAATATGAGTTCCAATGTTCTTACCAATAAATGAAGCTAATGTTCATTCCCATCAGATAATTATAGACAAAATCAAATGAATGCAGTGGAACACAGCTGCGACACAAAGGAAAGATGATTTCATTACAGTGAATGAAATTATCAAAAAGGTAAGTCATCCATAATCAGGAGTCAGAACCTGTCATAAAGCAACACAAAAAAATGGTTATCAACATCTTCTAGTGCATTCGCTAATAGTCTCTTCTCTGCATCAACCATTGAAATCTTTCCCCATACTACCTGCATAGCAATTACATACTCGGTTCAAATCTAACAACCAGACTTGCAACACAAATCAACAGAATAATCTGTTAGAAGATAAGCCTACAAAAAATCTGCAATATAAGAAGCCCTTCAATTTGTAGAAGTTAGTGGATTAAGCAATTAACATTTTTTTGTGTGTGTGGGTGGGGGCATCTCAGTCCGAAATGCTAGTAGTGGCCTTCTTAGAAGAGATGGACCTTCACGATACAAGTAATACCCTTTAAACTATAAATAATGCAACACACTTCTTGTGGAAGAAACCTTATGTTGGCATATAACCTACTAACGCATGGCCTATCTCTAACATCATGGGAAATTCTTTCTGGCAGAAGTGCTTTCACTCATAAAGCTACAGGTAGTTTTGAGGCATTCTAGAAATAAGGATGTATGAAGAAGATGGTTTCATTAACATAGGTCCGTGGAAGGAACCAAACAAATGAATAAGAGAGAAGGCACTACCACTTCTCTGAAATCTACAATAGCACATTAAAACAAGTCCAAGGTGGAAGCTGCATCCAAAAGATAGTAAAGTTAAAGATAACTTGGTGTCACTGTATGTGGAGTTAAATAATATAATTCAGAGATATTTCCCTTACCTCTGCATGAACTTGTGAGCAGCATCCAGGATCTATTAGTAGAGCATCTCTAGAAGCAAAGTAATCAGAACGTTTCGATCCACCACCAGCATTGGTTGCTTGTACTACCATAAGATTAGTTGTACGGAAAGGCTACAACGTCCTACTCTTCATTGGCACAAGTGTTATTCCAGGAGGGTACTCCTATCAAATAAAAAATTCAGGAATGAAAGGGAAACAGTCTTGGCACGAATGCACGATAGTTATCTCTATACGAGAATTTGATGCAAGCAAAAATGTAGAGACCTGGGAGGGCAATGCAGAGGCAGCTATCCAGTTTGAAGATAGCCCTGACTTCAGAAGTCCAACATACACATACGACCCTATGCGGGTAGTACCGGGCTACGCTTCAGAAAGCAACTCCTTAGCACATTCCTTGGACATCCATTTACACGACTCTGCGATGAAGAACATAGGATGGTCAAGCGAATTCATAGAGACAAACACTTAAGAAATCAATCATTTGACCTTGTGCCGCCTCCGGTTTTGACTAAAACAGCAGCAGATCAGAAAATTTAATCAAGGTGCGGATAACCTACCTGATCGAGGGCGGCGGACACGTCGAGGCGGGAGAGGTCGAGGCATCCGGCGAGGGAGTCCGAGCCGCCGATGGCCACATCCGAGCGTTGCTCGCCCGCGAGAGGCCACAGAGGCACCGATGGGAGGTCGTAGAGGTCGCTGTCGACGTAGCACCGGTACTCCTCCCAGCGTCCACCCACACCTCAGCGTCGGCATACATCACCCCTCTGGCCGCGAGCTGTATGGATCCGGGGCACGCGGCGGCGCAGCTGAGCAGATGGCCACTGTAGGAGATGGCGGCGGAGACCGCTCGGTGGCGGATAGGGAGGAGACCGGGGTTGTGGAGGAGGAGGCAGAGCGCGAGGTGGAGGTTGAACACGGGGAAGGGGGCGAGTTGACGAGGAAGCGATCGAGGCAGAGGTCGGCGACGCGGGCGGCGGGCGCGAAGGGGTAGAGGAGGAAGATGAGGAGCGCGAGGAGGATCAGGAGCAGGCGGGCGTAGATGCGGCGGAGGCAAGAGATGTGGCGCGGGTGGCCGCAGAGGCGGACGAGGATGAACAGCGGGGGAGGCAGCGGCGGGGGTGAGGCGTAGGCGGCGGCTGGGTGCGGGGTAGAGGGAGGACGGCGGCATCAGGCGGGGGGAAGAGGAAGGACGGCGGCGTCGGGCGCGGGGAAGAGGGAGGACGGCGGCGTCGGGCGTGGGGAAGAGGGAGGCCGGCGATGGAGACCGGCGGCGTCTGGCCCGGGGAAGAGGGAGGGCGGTAGCATCGGCCGCGGGGAAGAGGGAGAGAGGGCGCTGTAGCTGGCGGCGGAGGCGGCGAGGCGAGAGAGAAGTGGGTGGGCGGTTGCTCGGCAGGGAGGTTTTGGTCGCGAGTGGGGTGTGGAAACGACGGTTTTTTTTCCCGTGCGTGCGCTCTCGGTGGTGGGACGATTCGGGGGATTGGAGTTTCGGTGGACGATTTCCGTGAGCGGACTAAACTCGAAAGTATAGTTGTAGAGATATTGAATGGTTTAGTTTATGTCATGTATGAAATGATTCAATGATATATCTGTAAGTGTTATCTACTGATCCAGAGAATAGCACAGTGTTTTCACAGAGAATTTAGATTAATGAAATCCGGATCCGACACTTTCACCCCTTACATTTATCCATTTTTTAGGCTCTCCTTCACCACCAAGTCAGATCTCTTCAATAGTTTATAGTTCATCCCCAAAAAGCAAAAATCATGGACCAACATGCACATTAAACTCTGACAGGCTCATTTCAAAACCCGATCAACAAACTAAAATTTGGCCTCAAAGTCCCAAAACCAATGTCAGCCTCATACATTAACCGACCAAGTGTGCTAAATCTCTCTGATGGCATGTACCTTTCATTGAATACCAACACAGAGCAGCATATCAAACAGCAGAAACTTCCATTACTGGAGGACTAATCTTCCATTACTACAAAATAAAAAGGTTAGGCTGCCTACTTGCAATAATTTAATAGAATGAATTAAATATCTAGACAAATGGTGTGTATATATGAATATTAGCAACACCAGCAAACCTAGATAGGATACAAAGAATCAACTTTGTTTAAAAATCAGAAGAGCTGACATGGGGTCCTACAGTAGCCTTCTAAATGTCTTAATAGATATAATACAGATACATTTTGCCCAAAAGAAATGAGACAATTCCTCAGGCCAATTAGCACTGAAATCAGACTGAACATTAGATATCATTGTATATTTGTATTACAATATTTCTGTCGCTGTCCATATCAAAGCAAATTTAAAATGGGAGCTTGCCTTTAAATACATGGATAAGCTAAGATCGAGATTCGAGAATTCCGTATCAGTTTGTAATTCTGGATTTTGCCATAAGGGCATGACTAAATGACCATTGTAAAGAGCTCAGTAGCATGAAAGAATATCACCCAAAAAAAAGTAATGAACAAACTAAAATGAGCTAACTGATTTAGCAGAGGGCAGAGGCCTGTCATGGTTGAGTTAGTTGTTTGACGACATTATTCATCCTGTTTCTGGGACCTTGACAGTGATAGACAGGATGTAGTTATGTATGCTGTGCCAGCCAATGTTGAAGAGTTTTGACTAGTGCTAATTGCAGTTGCAGATAGTAACAGAACTCCGAGCAGCATAGCTAAAAATATTGGGAGTTTTTGAAGCCCTTGTCAACAAACTATGCCTTGTACTCCCATATTGTGTTAGAAATTTTCCTTCTCTTCAATTCAACTCCTTAAACTCTTGACCCTGTTACAAGACTCAAGGGTGCCTTTTAAAGGCTGAGTTATACGACTGGTACTCGAACTAGGACATCCTTACCGGACTCGGCTTCTAAGACCTTATACGATACAAGCTCTACTACTTCTATAGTCTTTCCTAACCAAAAACTAACTAAGAAACAAGATTAATCTTAACAATCACCCCCCTTAATCTTGTTTCTTCATCTTGATCATACCAATCATCTTTTTCGTCTTCTGAACTTTCAAGTCTTCCTCTTTTACCTGCACTCCTGTGCGCCGTTCCTTCCTGAGCCAATACCGCCCTACCGCCTGTGCTTGCTCCATCCCGAGCCATGCACAAACCAATGCTTGCCGCGTCACGCACCTGGACTGAACTCGTCCTTCCTTGCACGCCCGTCTGGGCCAGAGCACCTGCTCCCACGACCGCTTGGGCTTCGTCATTACCTGAGCCTCCCACTCTTCTCTCTTGGACCAAGTCTGTCCACTTCCCCGCATACATCTCAGCTGAGGCTACACCGCCTCTTCCTCCTACGTCAACTTTGTGTACACTGCGCCCTTTATGCGCATGGGACTCACCACCCTGCTGCAGCCTCAGACGCCTTTGCTGCAAGCACGCCTCTGGATCTCCTCCGAGACTCAACTTGCTGCGCCTCCTGCGCCAACCGTGCACGCCGCACCCTTCATCTCGTGGGACTCGCTGTCCCCCTGCATACCTGTCGCTTCTTTGGCTGCCCGTCACAAGACTCCTTGAAGAATCTAGACCTACCATTATTTGTTAATGGGGTTTTGGTGATTAATGACAAATCTAATTGTGAGACTAACACTTTCATTGATATACATATTGTGTAGTCTTATTTGGATATAAAAGGTAATAATCATGAAGGCATGCATGTGATTAATGACAAATCCAATTCATTGGATAAACAAAAGGAAAATCCAAACAGTATGCATTCATAATGATGAATCTATTTGTGAGACTAACATTTCTATTTGTTATATCATGTTTAGTCTCGTTTGGATATAAAGATCAAAAGAGGTATGCATTCTACTTTGTATTCATATATCTTGTTGCATTCCTCGGATCCAAAATATAGGTTGAACTCCACCAAAAGTCTAACTTGAATATGTGCATATGTTTCCACTACACATTTGTGTATGCACACATTTAGGGGAGCTCAATATATGTTTTGTGGTTTCATTAGTATTGATCCATATTTCCTTGTCCATATATAATTGGGATCTTTACTTTGAAACATGTCCTTTGAATATATTTAACTTGCATAGTTAATTTATTCATATGAGTATATATATAACTTGTGTAGTTCAGTATATACTCATATCCTTGAATATATTTAACTTGTGTAGTTAATATATTCATGTGAGTATATATAACTTGTGTAGTTTATATATGCTCATATTCTTGAATATATATAACTTATGTAGTTAGTATATTCAAGTGTGTATATATGACTTGTGTAGTCTATATACACTTATATGTGAGTATAACATAACTTGTGTAGTTTATGTGTGCTCACATATTCTTGAATATGTTTAACTTATGTAGTTAATCTATTCATAAGAGTGTATAAGACTTGTGTAGTCTATATATACTTATATGTGAGTAGAACATAACTTGTGTAGTTCATGTGTACTCACATATCTTTGAATATGTTTAACTTGTGTAGTTAATATATTCATATGAGTATATGAGACTTATGTAGTTAATATATGCTCATGTATTCTTGAGTTAATACGACTTGTGTAGTTCAGTATACACTCATGTTGAGTATATATAACTTATGAAGTACTTATATACTCATACCAAACTCTATTCAATTATTTGCTATTGAAGTGGTTATCATCAATTACCAATGAGGAAAGATTGTGGTATCTTGTCCCGCCATTATGAGTTAATGGTATGTTGTGGTAATTAATGATAATCATATTGTGGAACTAACATTTTCCATGAGTTGGATGAATAGGTTATGTTCGGTGGTTGATGACTTGGGATGACATCATGTGTTGATAGTCATCAAGTCAAGAAGAGATGATCATGTGTTGATCATCAAGTCAAGTGAAGACCCATCATGAGTTGATGGATGTCAAGTGAAGAGTGCATCATGTGTTGATGCATATCAAGACTCGGGATGGAAGATGTCATCATGTGTTGATGAGCATCAAGTCAAGATCCAGTAAAGCTTCATCATGTGTTGATGAAGGTCAAGTAGGATGCATCATGAGTTGATGCATATCAAGTCAAGAACCGGAGTTGAAGCAAGGATGTGCGTCATCAAGCTTCAAGTGTTTGCGCAAGGCAAAGGTATGACTAGTTAGGGCTAAGGATGTGTTCCTAGTCTTTTACCGGTCTTGGTGTTTGGTTGGATGACCGGATTGCTAGTATAGGTTGCCGTACTATTAAGAGGGGTCTTTGACTAGTAGCTTGAGTTTGTCATGTGTTGATAGCTCATTGTGTTTGCTCTAGCTCACTTTAACATGTTGCCAATATTTGTGAATGTGTTTTACAAATAGTTGTGGCTCATGGTTAATCCTTGTAGCATTTGACTTAAGTTTGCGAATCGTTTTTGCAAATGGTGTAAGTCCATGTACCTTATTCCTTGTGGTGTGATTCTAAAAGTGTGCAAATGTGTTTTGCAACTTGTTGAGAATCTCACTTGAATCCTTGTTTGCATCGCGCGTCAATTTCGCAAATGTGTTTTGCAAATTGAGTTGAAGCGAAGTGCAATTGGTGGGATGATTCTAAAAGTGTGCAAATGTGTTTTGCAACTTGTTGAGAATCTTACCTTTGAACCCTTGTTTGCATTACGCATCAAATTGGCAAATGTGTTTTGCAATTTGAGTTGAAGCGAATGCAATCTGTGTTTTTCAGAAAATCGGATGAACCGAGCGTGTTATGAGCGATGCACGACCGGATGCGGTCATCTGCGGCGCATGTCTGTGTCTGACGCAATCTATTGAGCATGCGTTGCTCTGGTTGAGGAGCGGTAGTACCGGCGTGTACTGAGCGGTACGACCACAGTCCGGTCGTTCCGATTATTTGTTGGCGGTTCAAGTTTTCCAGAGAAGATGCATTTGTTGCATATCTTTGTTTTGAGAAAACCCTTGGAGCGGTACGACCGCAGGTGTTTTGGCGGTACGACCGCGCTGCGGTTCAACCGCTTTGTGGCGGTTGTAAATTTCGAAACAGTGTTCGTGGGACTTAGCCGCATTTGGCGCTCCTTTGTGGAGCGATGCGACCGCAGTGTTTGTGCGGTTGTACTGATTGTTGCGATACGACCGGCCTTAGTTGGCGGTCGTTCGATTTGGTGACCAACGGCTAGTTTTATAGCCGTTGGGGAAAGCGATGACCGCCCCATAACGGCGGTCGTTCGATTTCCTAACTTTTTCAGACAGACTTTGTCCCAACGGCTAGTTTGTGTGTGTGGGCTATAAATACCCACCTTGGCGGGTGTGAGGCAAGCAGTGGTGCTCCTTTGAGTTCTATTGAGCTAGTGCAAGCCTCTCATACTCTTTTGTGCATGTGTTGCACTTAGTGAGGTTAGAGAGCAAACCCTAAGTGCATGTGTTGCCTTAGGTTGTGGATTTCGTATCCATAGAGCTTTGACACTTGATTAGTTCAAGTGAGAGTTAGAGTCTGTTACTCTTGGTGTTTGCCGACACCTAGACAGCGTGGAGGCGTCGTCTTGCGCCGTGAGCTTCTCAAAGAAGATTGTGAGAAGACCAGGCGGTTTGTGAGTGGCGTGGTGCTCGCCATCTCCTGAGTGGAGGAAAGAGCAACCCAAGTGGGCGAGGTGTTTGATCCTCGGAGGAAGGCTTAATTAGTGGAGCCGGCCCAATTAGTTTGGGTTTCCTCAACGTGGATTAGGGAGACCGCAAGTCTCCGATTCACCACAGTAAAACATAACCGTGTCCATTGTGGTTTGCATCCTTGTGCCTTACTATTGCATTTACATTCATTGTGTATGAATGCTTGCTTTACATTGTGCAATTTATATACCTTGTATTAAATTGCTTATTCATTGTGTATGATTGCAATTGTTCGTTGTGCTATTCATCATTGCTAGAATTGATTAGCTTACAAGTCATTTGCTTAATTGATATACTTATTAATAGACTTGTATTGTTGGTGCTTTTAGGAGAACCTAGTTGATTTAGGCTTTAATTGTGCAAAACCGTATTTGTATTAGCTTCCGCATTAGAAATCGGTTTTAGAGCCTAAAGGAATTTAAAACGCCTATTCACCCCCCCTCTAGTCGGCCACCTCGATCTTACAAGTGGTATCAGAGCTTGGTCTCTCATTTATTAGACTTAACCGTCTAGAGAGTAAAGGATGGCGACTAGTAAAATTGTGCACCTAGGTGAAGCACCTAAATTTGATGGCACAAATTATGCTCATTGGAAAATTCGCATGTCATGTTATTTTAAGGCCATGGGCCTAAATATATGGCGGATTGTAGATGTTGGCTTTTCTCCTCTATTGGATCAACTAGCTCCAACAATTGAGGAAGAGAAATGCTTACATCTCGACGCTCAAGCAATTAACGCCTTATTTAGTGCTTTGAGTGTAGGTGTGTTTGATGCCATATGCGACCTCAAGAACGTTCATGAGATGTGGACTTATCTTCAAGAATATTATGAACGGTCCATTTCAACTAATGAGGATTGCATACAAAAGTGGACGTCGGAGAAGAATGCTCAATCTCTAACTCCGACGATGAAGAGTCCACAAGTCCTCCACATCAACTTCTAGCTCCGACGATGATGACACATCAACTCCATCTACATCGCCTCATTGCTTTATGGCAAAAGGTAAAAAGAAGGTATATAATGATGATGATAATGATGAACCTTCATATGATGAGTTGATAGATATGCTAGAAGAACAAAATGTTTTTATGGGAAAGGAGGTTTCAAAATTCAAAGTTTTGAAGAAAGAATTTAACTTGCTTCAAGAAAATTATGATGTTTTAAAAATGAACATGAAACCCTCCTTCTTAAAAGTTATACTAACTCTAAAGTGGATATAGGAATTACATGTGATCTATTAGATGATTTGCCTTGTATTGCTCCTACTCCTTGCAATTCATCTAAAATTAATGTATCCACTTCTTGTGATGATTTAATTGATATGCCTTGTTGCTCAAAATTAGATGTACCTATTTCCTCTATACTTGTTGAGACTAACCTTGTAGAGGAAAACAAAAGCTCAAGGCCCAAGTCTCAAGTTTGAAGAATGACTTGGATAGAAGCTATAAAGGAAGGCTACTCTCGATGAAATATTGAGCAAGCAAATATGCTTACAAGATAAGAGTGGCATTGGATTTACTCCCAAGAAGAAAAAGGAAAATAGCAAAATGAGGCACAATGCAAGACACATGAAGAATATTAAGTGCCTTAATTGTCATGAGAAGGGTCACATTGCCTCCGTATGCCCTAACAAGAAGAATGACAAAGGAGGACTTGGTCTCACCGCCAAGAAGAAGGTGAAGAGCATTCCAAAGCAAGATAGAAAACAAGTCAACAATATCAAGTGCTTTGGATGCAAGAAGAATGGTCACATTGCCTCGGTGTGTCCAAATCAAAAGGATGTCAAGTCAAGACATTCAAAGAAGAGGCAAGCGGAATTGAGCAAGATAAGAAGACATCAAGGGAAGCAAAAGCCCTACTTGCTACAATTGTTGGGAGAAAGGACATTTTAGTAAAGAATGTCCCAAAGGTATCACTCCTAAGCCTATCATCTATAATGATCATTATTTGCTTAGGAAGGATAGAAATGGCAATGTGTTTGCTAGGAATGTTAACTCACATAAAACTATTGTTATGGCCATTTGGGTGCCCAAATCTATTGTGACTAACATTCAAGGACCCAACCGAGTGTGGGTACCAAAAGATGCTTAAATGATTAATAGGTACTTGGAGAAGTATTGGAGGTTTGGCTCACTCATGGAGAGGTGGATTCCACCATATACAAATTGGAGCCAAGCTTGAGGAAGATAAATTAGTATCATAAACCAATGCTATCTCGGTAACAAGTATTTACATTGAAGTATCTAGCCCTTATACCTTGTGTAGGTTGCATTCATGTAAAATCTTAAAAGGGTTGTTCTTGCTCTTGTGCTAATTCGTTGTTATTAATTTCTTGAGCAAGAAAGAAGTGGCACATTAAGGAGAGTGCTAAATCATGACCATGTATATCACATCCCAAAGTGTGCCCAAATTAATTAAGTGCTAGTAATGTTTTTCAAAAATAAGCCATTTAGCCAAAAGTCAAAATTCTTGAAATTATTAGTATATACTTTGAAAAACTAGTTGCAAAATGTATACAAATGATTTCCAAATGTTTTCAAAGGTTTTGGTTCAAAAAAAAAGAAAAAAAACTATTTCAAATGAAAATGAGTTTCTAGCCAAAATTGTAGATCATAGTATCTTGTTTTTGACCAAAACTAGATTTTTGTGTAAAATCTATTCTAAAAGGAATTTGACTTTTGTCCCAAAATGAAAATGATAGAATTGGCTATTCTAAACAATTTTGGTATTCAAAATATTTCCAAAAGGCCAACCTATCAAAAGTTATTCGATTTTGAAACTCATCCAAAATTCAAGGTTGACCTAAGTGGTCACTTTCTAGCACTTAAGTGAGTTTTGCCATATGAACCAAAACTATTCACATGAAAAGGTCCATAATGGTATTTATAACTCATACATGAAATTTGATGCCTTAATTTCTTCATTTGCTCAAATTTGGTTCTTTTGGAGAAGTTTCTCAAAAATGAGCTTTATTGCGAAAATCAAAAGACTAATTCATAAAAACTATATTCATTGAAGTTTACTATCTCCAATCTAATGCATAAGGATCCTAAGTAACATTTATTTGAATATTAAAACAAAGGATCATTTGCAAAATTTCCTATTCCTTGATCTATTCGAAGCTCGGAAAATCGGACGATAGGAGTTATTCAGCGGTACAACCGATTTTGATGACGACCGCCTTTACTGCAATGATGCGACCAAGAACGGTATGACCGAAATTGAACTGCGGTTGTACCGATTTTCTTGTTTTTGCGATCAATTGATTCCATTTCAATTCTATTCAATTCTAAATCTTTTTGATCGCCTCCTTATGTCAAGATTGATCCTTGTTATCCTTGCAAGCTACTCACTACTAATTGTCCTTGATTGCAAGTGCAATTACTCAAGTGGTATCCTTTCCAAGAGTAGCTTCTCAAAATCATCTTGACATCGAATAGATTCAAATCTAAATCTTTTGGCTATCCTCTCAAGTCGTGTTGATCCTTGCAATCCTTGCAAGCTACCCACTCATGCTTTGTTGACTCCAAATACCATTTTGATCCTTGTAATATGTTTATCATTCAAGTGGTATTCCTTTAAGTGGTAGCACCTTTTGATCATCTTGATCTAGGCATGGAATTCATATTACTTATGTTTACAAGTGGTATTCTTCAAATGATATCATCTTGTCTTTATAAGTGGTATTCTTTCTAGTGATATCCTTCAAGTGGTATACTTCTTATACCCACCTACAAGTGATATCTATTTCAATCCTTGCCAATCAATTCTTTTCAAACCAAGCTCTCTCCGATACCTCCAATTCATGATATATCTTTTTCATGTGGTATCTCTCCGATCGTTCATTTCATGATATATCTTTTCAAGTGGTATCTATCTAAGTCTTATCTCTCCAAATGGTACCAAGTATCTACAAGTGGAATTAATTATTAGTTGGTATCATCTTTGCTTTCAAGCCTTGTCGACGATGTTTTCTTCAAGTGGTATCAACATGTGGATTTACAAGTGATATCTACAAGTATTATTTACAAGTGGTATCTACATGTATTACCAACAAGTGGTATTGTCGACTCATGGTATCTACAAGTGATGTTCAAGGATTATTTTACAAGTGGATACACATAAAGACATTGGGGAGAATGCTTTTGTGCCTAATGTCAAAAGAGAGTTTTGGATGCAAATCAAAGATCAAGTGGAAGAAGTAGAAGTCATCTTAAGTGTTGGATGGACATATTTCAAAAGGATGACAAAGAGGAGATAATTGGATAAAGGGAGCTTTTGTGCGTCAAAAGCAAATATATGGATTGGACGAAGAAAACCTTTGTGTGTCAAAGGAGAAGAATGTCGACGAGTATCGTCAAGAAGAAAACCTTTGTGTGTCAAAGGAGAAGAATGTCTATCTTCAAGAGGAACCTTTGTGTAAGGGAAGTTTTCCTAAAAGTTTTGAAAAAGTATTATTGAAAAATGTTTTGATTTTTAAAATGGGCAATCTATTATATGGGAAAACCAATTTAAAAGACTCCTTATGGCTTTGTTTTACTTTGGATTTTTGTTGTTTTATGCCAAAAGGGGGAGTATGCTTATTTGCTCAAAATAAAATGAGGTTTATTTCCTAGCTCATAAGTTTTGCAAAGACTCTCCTTTTGCTTAAGATTTGTTTCGGTTTTTGGTGCTTAATGCCAAAAGGGGGAGAATTTGTATGAGCTACATTTGGATGTTAATTTGTATGAGCTTTATTTGTTATTCTCTTGATCTCTTGAGTTGCCTAAAAGGGGGAGAATCTTGTGGTGCCAAAAGTGGGAGTTTACCAAGATTCTCTTGTCATTATTCTCTTGTCATTTCAATGCATGCATATAGTCAAACAGCCTAATTGATTATCCTATGTTGACTTATATCCAAATGTTGTCATTTATAAAGGATTTGTCATCAATCACCAAAAAGGGGGAGATTGAAGAATCTAGACCTACCATTATTTGTTAATGGGGTTTTGGTGATTAATGACAAATCTAATTGTGAGACTAACACTTTCATTGATATACATATTGTGTAGTCTTATTTGGATATAAAAGGTAATAATCATGAAGGCATGCATGTGATTAATGACAAATCCAATTCATTGGATAAACAAAAGGAAAATCCAAACAGGTATGCATTCATAATGATGAATCTATTTGTGAGACTAACATTTCTATTTGTTATATCATGTTTAGTCTCGTTTGGATATAAAGATCAAAAGAGGTATGCATTCTACTTTGTATTCATATATCTTGTTGCATTCCTCGGATCCAAAATATAGGTTGAACTCCACCAAAAGTCTAACTTGAATATGTGCATATGTTTCCACTACACATTTGTGTATGCACACATTTAGGGGGAGCTCAATATATGTTTTGTGGTTTCATTAGTATTGATCCATATTTCCTTGTCCATATATAATTGGGATCTTTACTTTGAAACATGTCCTTTGAATATATTTAACTTGCATAGTTAATTTATTCATATGAGTATATATATAACTTGTGTAGTTAAGTATATACTCATATCCTTGAATATATTTAACTTGTGTAGTTAATATATTCATGTGAGTATATATAACTTGTGTAGTTTATATATGCTCATATTCTTGAATATATATAACTTATGTAGTTAGTATATTCAAGTGTGTATATATGACTTGTGTAGTCTATATACACTTATATGTGAGTATAACATAACTTGTGTAGTTTATGTGTGCTCACATATTCTTGAATATGTTTAACTTATGTAGTTAATCTATTCATAAGAGTGTATAAGACTTGTGTAGTCTATATATACTTATATGTGAGTAGAACATAACTTGTGTAGTTCATGTGTACTCACATATCTTTGAATATGTTTAACTTGTGTAGTTAATATATTCATATGAGTATATGAGACTTATGTAGTTAATATATGCTCATGTATTCTTGAGTTATCGACTTGTGTAGTTCAGTATACACTCATGTTGAGTATATATAACTTATGAAGTACTTATATACTCATACCAAACTCTATTCAATTATTTGCTATTGAAGTGGTTATCATCAATTACCAATGAGGAAAGATTGTGGTATCTTGTCCCGCCATTATGAGTTAATGGTATGTTGTGGTAATTAATGATAATCATATTGTGGAACTAACATTTTCCATGAGTTGGATGAATAGGTTATGTTCGGTGGTTGATGACTTGGGATGACATCATGTGTTGATAGTCATCAAGTCAAGAAGAGATGATCATGTGTTGATCATCAAGTCAAGTGAAGACCCATCATGAGTTGATGGATGTCAAGTGAAGAGTGCATCATGTGTTGATGCATATCAAGACTCGGGATGGAAGATGTCATCATGTGTTGATGAGCATCAAGTCAAGATCCTCAGTAAAGCTTCATCATGTGTTGATGAAGGTCAAGTAAGATGCATCATGAGTTGATGCATATCAAGTCAAGAACCGGAGTTGAAGCAAGGATGTGCGTCATCAAGCTTCAAGTGTTTGCGCAAGGCAAAGGTATGACTAGCTAGGGCTAAGGATGTGTTCCTAGTCTTTTACCGGTCTTGGTGTTTGGTTGGATGACCGGATTGCTAGTATAGGTTGCCGTACTATTAAGAGGGGTCTTTGACTAGTAGCTTGAGTTTGTCATGTGTTGATAGCTCATTGTGTTTGCTCTAGCTCACTTTAACATGTTGCCAATATTTGTGAATGTGTTTTACAAATAGTTGTGGCTCATGGTTAATCCTTGTAGCATTTGACTTAAGTTTGCGAATCGTTTTGCAAATGGTGTAAGTCCATGTACCTTATTCCTTGTGGTGTGATTCTAAAAGTGTGCAAATGTGTTTTGCAACTTGTTGAGAATCTCACTTGAATCCTTGTTTGCATCGCGTCAATTTCGCAAATGTGTTTTGCAAATTGAGTTGAAGCGAAGTGCAATTGGTGGGATGATTCTAAAAGTGTGCAAATGTGTTTTGCAACTTGTTGAGAATCTTACCTTTGAACCCTTGTTTGCATTACGCATCAAATTGGCAAATGTGTTTTGCAATTTGAGTTGAAGCGAATGTAATCTGTGTTTTCTCAGAAAATCGGATGAACCGACGCGTGTTATGGCGATGCGGCCATATGCGGTCATCTGCGGCGCATGTCTGTGATCAAGAATCGCTGAGCATGCGTTGCTCGGTTGAGGAGCGGTAGTACCGGCGTGTCTTGGCGATGCGACCACGATCCGGCCGTTCGATTATTTGTTGGCGGTTCAAGTTTTCGAAGAAGATGCATTTGTTGCATATCTTTGTTTTGAGAAACCCTTGGAAGCGATGCGACCGCAGTGTTTTAATGATACGACCGCTGCTGCGGTTCAACCGTTTCTTTGTGGCGGTTGTAAATTTCGAAACAGTGTTCGTGGGACTTAGCCGCATTTGGCGCTCCTTTGTGGAGCGATGCGACCGCAGTGTTTGTGCGGTTGTACTGATTGTTCTTGATCTGACCGGCCTTAGTTGGCGGTCGTTCGATTTGGTGACCAACGGCTAGTTTTATAGCCGTTGGAGGAAAAGCGATACGACCGCCCCATAACGGCGATCGTTCGATTTCCTAACTTTTTCAAACAGACTTTGTCCCAGCGGCTAGTTTGTGTGTGTGGGCTATAAATACCCACCTTGGCAGTGTGAGGGCAAGCAACCGGTGCTCCTTTGAGTTCTATTGAGCTAGTGCAAGCCTCTCATACTCTTTTGTGCATGTGTTGCACTTAGTGAGGTTAGAGAGCAAACCCTAAGTGCATGTGTTGCCTTAGGTTGTGGATTTCGTATCCATAGAGCTTTGACACTTGATTAGTTCAAGTGAGAGTTAGAGTCTGTTACTCTTGGTGTTTGCCGACACCTAGGCGGCGTGGAGGCGTCGTCTTGGGTGAGCTTCTCAAAGAAGATTGTGAGAAGACCCAGGCGGTTTGTGAGTGGCGTGGTGCTCGCCATCTCCGGAGTGGAGGAAAGAGCAACCCAAGTGGAGCGAGGTGTTTGATCCTCGGAGGAAGGCTTAATTCGTGGAGCCGCCCAATTAGTTTGGGTTTCCCTCAACGTGGATTAGGGAGACCAAGCAAGTCTCCGATTCACCACAGTAAAACATAACCGTGTCCATTGTGGTTTGCATCCTTGTGCCTTACTATTGCATTTACATTCATTGTGTATGAATGCTTGCTTTACATTGTGCAATTTATATACCTTGTATTAAATTGCTTATTCATTGTGTATGATTGCAATTGTTAGTTGTGCTATTCATCATTGCTAGAATTGATTAGCTTACAAGTCATTTGCTTAATTGATATACTTATTAATAGACTTGTATTGTTGGTGCTTTTAGGGAACCTAGTTGATTTAGGCTTTAATTGTGCAAAACCAGTATTTGTATTAGCTTCGCATTAGAAATCGGTTTTAGAGCCTAAAGGAATTTAAAACGCCTATTCACCCCCTCTAGTCGGCCACCTCGATCTTACACTCTGCCGTGCGCTTCGGAGCCCACCGCTCGTCAGTGCAAAGACTGGCTCTGCGTCGTCAGAAAGCAAACGCCACGCCGCTCCATTAGCCCTTACTTCTTGCCGCAATGCCACCAAACTACTTCAGGGTCAACCATCCTTTAACATGACTCTGATACCACTTTCCTTCTCTTCAATTCAACTCCTCAAACTCTTGACCCTGTTACAAGACTCAAGGGTGCCTTTTAAAGGCTGAGTTATACGACTGGTACTCGAACTAGGACATCCTTACCGGACTCGGCTTCTAAGACCTTATACGATACAAGCTCTACTACTTCTATAGTCTTTCCTAACCAAAAACTAACTAAGAAACAAGATTAATCTTAACATATTGCTTTTGAATCTTGAATTTGGAAGCACTTAGCTAATGAATGTATGCTGGAGCAATGGGTCAAGAAACTTTCTTGTCGAAACAATAACCAACAGATCGAAGAAATAGCACTAAGATGCATGTCAAAGAAGGGTTTCACTAAATCGCATGGCTACCAGGACTTAAACTCCTTGGAGAACATGAAAGAAGAAGTTTGCACTTGCATTATGTCCAACAGTCAAACAGAAAAGGAAATTTTATGAGTATCATCTTGGGTTAGGAACAAAACTTAACCAGTAACTATGTCGGTGTCTTGAATGATAGTGCTTAATTATAACTCGAACAGCTTTTCTAGCATAGCTTCCATCATTTAAAAATGCTTCAATGAAATGTACAACTTAGGATGACTCGAATGAAGCATTATGCCACATATAAGCTTACTTTCCTTTTGAACAAACACTAATAGATCTAGTTATTCCTACTTACATAGAGATATTTGCATCCATATTCGAGGAACCGAATTTGAACTTGCTCGGTTAGAACGCACTAGAGCACAAGTCAAGAAAATAACCTCTTCAACACCGCCATGTTGCCCGACAAAGAGCTCAATGCCCGCTCAACAACATGACCAAACCACCAACGGCTCTCCTCCGCGTCCAACCCAGACACTCGTGGCGGCCTTGTCCACGACTATCCACCGCCGCATTGCCAAGAAGCGAAAAAGGCAGTGGAGATCCCCGAGGCGCCCACCGTGGGAGGGATCGTGAGTCGAGGTGTACGTGTCGGATCGAAAGTTTGAAACACGAAGGTCGAAATCTGGGTGATATTCAGAGAAGGAGGGAGCACGAGTGGGGAAAGTACATTAGAGTGCTAGAGACTAATATGAGGTCTTTTTCATACTTCTCATTTCTCTCACAGCTGGTTATATAAACCCAGTTTTAACCGAAGCTATTACAGCATGGTGAAAGTAATAAACGAGTTCAGAGTAACAAGTTCTGAAGGGAAAACGAAACACGACAATAGTGCTGACTCACAGTAACTACTCAAATCCTCCAGGACCGTTGGATCTTCCTTCACAAAGTTTCCAAGCATCCTTGCCCTTCCGCTGCCACTTAAGTGGAATCGACGAAGGGTTATATCAGCCGCCGACTACCACACAACAGAGTCTTCGACTGAAGCCAACGAAAATTTTCCAGACAGAACAGGATGTCCTGTTACTGACATTCCCTCCCCCTTGAAACCATCCTTGTCCTCAAGGTGTGAAGTTTGGAAAAGTACTCTGGATGAACGTAGTGTCTTCCCAGGTAGCATCATCTGGTCCCAGATTCAGCCAATGTATTAGCCATTGTGCAACCGGCTCATTATGGCGAGGAATCACTCTCCTGTCCAAAACAGCCACAGGCTTGGTTTTTATCTTGCCATTTTCACCAACTAGTGGTAGTCCACGAATGGGTACAGCATGAGACCCTAAATGTTTCTTCAATTGGCTCACGTGGAAAACAGGATGGATGGCTGCTTGCTCTGGCAATTGTAATTTGTATGCCACCGGTCCAATCTTTTCCAATACTCGGAATGGACCATAAAATTTAGATCTCAGCTTTAGTGATCCCCTTATACTGAAAGCATTTTGCCTATATGGCTGCATTTTGATATACACCATATCCCCTAGTTGGAGTTTCCTCTCTGTTCTGGACCGGTCAGCGAAAAATTTCATTCTCTCATGAGATTTGTGCAGATTTAGCTTGAGCTACTCTAACATCTTTGTTTTCTGCTCCAAGGTAACTCTAGCTTCCTTAGATACACCCCCGGGAAGAGTGAATTCCCCAACTTGTGGAGGAGGGTAACCGTATAAGGCTTGGAATGGAGTGATCTTCAAAGAAGTGTGATAGGTCGTGTTATACCACCACTCCACAAAAGTTAACCAATTCATCCATTCTCTAGGTTCCTGGAAGGTCATACTCCTCAAATAAGACTCTACATATTGATTTACTCTCTCCGTTTGCCCGTCCGTTTGCGGATGATATGCACTACTCAACCGTAGAGATACCTTCATCAGCTTAAAAATTTCTTGAAACAGGTTGCTAGTGAATATTCGGTCCCGATCAGTCACAATAGCAATCAGCATTCCATGCAATTTAAATATATTTTCCATGAAGGTTTGTACTACTTGTTGCACAGAGTATGGGTGAGCCAAAGGCAAGAAATGTGCATATTTAGTGAATGTATCAACCACCACCAAGATTACCCCTTTACCTCTGGACTTTGGTAACCCCTTAATGAAATCCATACTGATATGAGCCCATGCCATGTCCGGAACCTCCAGTGGATTCAACAATCTTGGGATGTGGATGTGTTCGGCCTTGGTGATTTGGCAAACCGGACACTCCATAATTAGCTTTTCCACCTCCTTTTTTTGCTTAGGCCAATAAAACAATTTTTTTTAACTCGGTGGTATGTAGCTCTTCTTCCTGAGTGACCTCCTATCGGAGAAGAATGAAATGACTCTAAAATCTTGGCCCTGCTATCATTTCCAATTCCCACATAAATTCTGCCCTTGTATCTAACCACCCCCGACTCCACCGTGTATTGGTTGTCAGGCCCTGTTTGGAATTGGTTGTCCACCCACATTTTCCCATACAAAGGGTCATTAATATAGCTAGCCTTAATCTCCTCCACCCAATCTGGTATAACCGTAACAATAGCTTGGCAACTCCTATCACTCTCCATAGGATCATTATCTCTCCTAGATAAAGCATCCGCAGCCAAATTTTCTTTTCCTTTCTTATATTCCACCTTGTAATCAAATGAGAAGCAGTTTGTGTTGTATTCCCTCTACTAACCTCTGGGTGGTAATGAATTTAAGACTCTTCTGATCTGTCTTTATCACCAATGAATTGCCCAACAAATAGTGTCTCCATTTCCTTAAAGCCTCTAATATGGCCATGGCTTCCTTTTCATAAATAGACCGAGCTGCTGCTCTTACCCCCAACGTTTTGCTATAATAAGCAATAGGTTTGCTCCCTTGCATCAAAACTGCCCCCAATCCCGTACCACAAGCATCGGTTTCTAAGACGAATGGCTTGGAGAAATCTGGCAATGTAAGGACTGGACAAGTAGTCATAGCTTTTTTCAGGGTATCAAAAGCAATGGCCTAAGCTTCACCCCATTTGAAAGAGTCCTTTTTTAAGATGTCAAAGAGTGGTTGACAAATCTTACCATATCCTTTTACAAATCTTCTATAATACCCAGTCAACCCCAAGAATCCCTTCAGCTTGGTAACTGAATTTGGGACTGGCCAATTCATCACATCTGCTATTTTTCTTGGATCGGTAGCCACCCCAGACCCACTGATAACCTAACCCAAGTATCCAATTTCGGTCAAAGCGAAACAACACTTACTTCTTCTAGCACTTAGCTGATTCTGTCTCAATATTTGCAAGGTTTGATGCAGGTGGTCCAAATGGTCTGATAAGCTCTTACTGTAGACCAATATATCATCAAAGAATACCAGTATGTACTTCCTCAGCTGCTTACTGAATATCTGGTTCATCAGAGACTGGAATGTGGCTGGGGCGTTAGTGAGCCCAAAAGGCATAACTGTATACTCATAATGCCCTAGATGAGTCATGAAGGCGGTCTTATGGATATCTGTGGATATCATGGGGATATGCCTGAGATCTTAGGATGATGTTACAATTGGCAATGTCGTTGACGGTTTGTCGAATCATGTGTTTTCGGCAAAGTTTCAGTTCTGTCAGGCCTCTGGCGGTTTGACCGGCCATGGTGGCGGTCAGACCGGTCATGCCTTGTGTTGATTTTCTGAAATGGTCACTGGTGGTCAGACCGGCCAAAGTGGCGGTCAGACCGGCCAGTGGAGCGGTCTGACCGGCTTTGCCATAGCGGTCAGACCGGCCATTGCAATTTCTTGGATTCTGGAGCTGGGCCAAAAATAGAGGGTGTAGGCAAGTGAGAAGGTTCTACTACACTTAGTCTCATAATTTTTGGAGCCTCCAGGTAAAAGTTCTATTGGTTTGAAAATTCCAGTAGGTTTCAGATTTCCAAGTTGGAAATTTGGTTAAGTCATGGACTGGCGGTCAGACCGACCTTTGGCTGGCGGTCTGACCGGCAGGGAAGCGATCAGACCGGCCAAGGTGGCGGTCTAACCGGTTGTGATTTGTTTCGTCGTCCTTCGTGGCGGCAATGTTTGCATGATAGGTCAAGTTCATGGGTTTCATGGCATATGTGTTGTATGATGCATGTTTTGACTAACGTGGGTCAAGTTGTGAAGAACTTGTTCCCGGATTCGTTTGCTTGTCTATTGCTGTGCAGGTTGCTTGGTGGTCAACGACGGTCAACGGCGAGGATGATCGGGACTAGGCTTGGAGAGCTGAGGTCCAGAACGATCGATGATGCCGGGTGAGGTCAATGAACTCAAGCGTGGTGCAGAATGGACAAGGGTAACCGAACGGGCAGTTCGGTGCGACTGGTTTGATCAAGCGGCGTGGGGGTCGGTGCAAGTGCCATGGTGGTTTCGGTGGGAACTGGATGGGAGAGACTTGCCGACATGAAGAGAGCCGTAGGATCAATCGACACCTGGTGAAGCATGGATGTGTTTCACGCAGTTGGGACTCGGTCTTTGCAAAAAGATCGAGGAGGGGTATTTTGGTAATTTTACCAAATACCGCCTTGGTGACCTTTTGCCAAATCACGACGCAAGATGGCGCAAGGTGAAGTGGATTAGGTCAAGAGATGAAGACGGCGCTTTAAAACGCGTGCGTATGTGACCCGTTTGTGTGTGAGCCTTAACGGGAGCCCATTAAGGTTCAATCTTCTAGAAGGTCTAAGCCTCCACAATAAATAGAGAAGGGAGGTGGCTGCACCCCCTTCAACCCTTTCATTGTTTTTTGAAACCCTATTTGCTTAGGGAGAAGATTAGTGGAGGTTATGGTTCTAGAGGGTTGGATTGGATTTCGTGCTCATGTATTGAGTCTTTGTCCTCCATTGGTGGAGTGGCTGTAAACCAATATTCAATCAAATCAATCCAAAGAGATTTCTCTCAAGATGAATCTATTCTCTCTTTGTCTCTCTATTTGATGATTTGGTGTCTTTCTTTGATTCTCGAGTTTTTGCTTGGTTTCATGGCTTGATCTAACTTGCTGTGACTTGTAGGAATCCATCTAGGATCATCTTGATCATCAATATCTCACGAGCAAGTCTCTACATCATATTTTGAGTTTTACTCGGTTTTTTACCTAGCTTTGCTCAAACTGCAAAAGATAGGAACCTTGGCTTGGATTTCTGCGATCCTTGACTGGAATAGGTTCACAATATCTTTGAGAAGGTGTGTGTCAAGTTTCGTGGAGTTTGGTCGCATAGATCAAAAGTTAGATCAATTTGAGTTTCGGTTTTGGTTTTTTTTTGGATCATGTCTGTTGTTCATCATCGAGGAAGCGGTCGGACCGCCCAATGGAACCGCTTTCATAACGCCGGTCAGACCGCCAAGAGGATTTTGAGTTCTGTGTTTTTGGTCTTTTGCTTTGGGGTAGTTTGGATT
The DNA here is from genome assembly GCA_036346405.1 of Phyllostachys edulis. Taxonomy (NCBI): domain Eukaryota; kingdom Viridiplantae; phylum Streptophyta; class Magnoliopsida; order Poales; family Poaceae; genus Phyllostachys; species Phyllostachys edulis. The sequence continues at coordinate 78,733,346 of CM070546.1, read as the reverse complement.
CAATACAAGTCTTCCGCTGTACTTGTTTATTGATCTTCATAGCTTCGTAGCTATTGGAGTGAGATTAGTATTGAATCTAATATTTGTGAAAAAGTGAGCATGCTCCTATTCACCCCCCCTCTAGTCGCCTTTTCGGTCCAACAAGTGGTATCAGAGCCCGGTTAGTTCAATCTTGATCTTAACCGGTCACTGAACTTGGCGATGGATAAGTACTCGACCAAGCCGCATGTTTTCGATGTGCTCGACTATGCCTATTGGAAGAATCGCATGCGAGTCTTCCTTGAGAGCGAAGGACAAGCTATATGGGAGGTTGTTCGAGCCCATTGCGTTTTGCTGAAGTTGCTCTGGCCCAAACCCTCTTGGCTAACAACAACAAGGCAAAGAACCTTTTATATCTTTGGGCTTGGTAGGAAGAGTACGATAGGATTTGCAATCTTGCGATCAAGACATGAGATTTGGCACACCCTCGAAACTTACCATGAGGGATCGTCCCAGATCAAGCAAGTACGTCAGAATCTCTACAAGCGAGAGTACAACAAATTCGAGATGCGTCCTGGTGAGAGCATTGATAACGTCTTTACTCGCTTTAACAAGGTGATCAATCAGATGAGAGTCATTGACATTGAGTACTCTCAATCGAGAATGCCACCCACCTCTTGGCCGCAATCAACACCAAGGAGTGGGAGATAAAGGCAAGCGCCACGAGGAGAACGAGAACTCTCTAATCTCACTTTGGAGCTGCTTTATAGCAAGCTAAAAACTCATGAGATCAAGAGAGCGGTAATCCTAAGAAGGATAACATGGCTTTGGTGGTGATCCTCTCAAAGGACTCTGATGGTTCTTCTAAGTTTTCTTCTAGTTTTTCTCTTGCGTGTTTATCGCTATTCAAGAAGAAGAGTTTGAGAGTCTTCACGAGGCTGATTTAGCTCTTTTAGCCAAGAAAGTCACACGGGCATATAACAATGTCGAAATGCGAAAGAGAGGTGGCCTGTGACATGCTATGAGTGTGGAGAGCTATATCACATCGAGCCAAGCGCCCCAAGCCGAAAGGTAAGGGCAAGCTGCAAGGATGAGAAGCTTTGCTGGAAGAAGCCTAAAGGGGCAAGCCCAAGTATGATGCTACCAAGCTCATGAAGGCTGCTCACCGAGTCCTTGCCGCTTTTGGAGATCAATCCATGGGCGATGTGGACTCCGGGAGCGAGGAGGACAAGGAGGAGAAGATTCCTCAAGACAAGAAGGGGAAGGCCAAGGATTTCACCGGCATGTGCTTCATGGCTGACTCCGTCGACGCCGATGACGATGATGAGGTACCTCTCTCCTATGATGTTCTTTCTGCTAGATGCGATAACATGTATGAGCAATTGCTTAGTCAAGATAAGGCTTTAGAGTTCACCATGGCTAGGACACAAAGATCTAGAGTCACAAGTCGAGAATTTGACATTAGAGCTTGTGAATGCTAAGAGTCTAGATGTTGATGAATGTTCATCCTGCCATGCTTTGCACTCCGAATTGTCTAAACTACAATCTGCTCATGATGTTGCTTTGCATCAACTTGAAAATGCTAGAACTGAGTTAATTAATGTTAAATCTGCTCCATGTGAAAAATGCTTAGAGTCTAGCAAGTTGGATGCTTCTGGCAATGTGAAATCTAGCTTTTGCTCTTTCTGCTTAGAACGCGAACATGAAGTTAAGGACATTCTAGAAGCAGTTAGAGCTAAATATGCCAAGCTTAAGGACACAATTGAGTCTACACCTTGTGCCTCTTGTGCTGCCTATAAGCTTGAAGTTGCTCATCTTAAGGAGAAACATGCTAGAGCCATTAAGGGCAAGACTTGTGAATCATGTGCTAATGTTGAAAAAGGGAATGTCTATCTCAAAGATACTTTAGAATGATTCTCTAATAGTGAAAAACAGTTAAACATGATTCTAGATAAATCTAAAACTCCTTTTAAGAAGCAAGGTTTAGGATACAACTCTGCCCAGGACATGTCCAAGCCTAATGTCATTCAGGTCTTGGAAAACGGCTTAGTTGAATTCAAAACCCAACCTGCAAAAACTGTTTTTAAATCTGCAGGGTTTGTCCAACCTTCTTTTAAGGCAAAAGGTGCTTCTCCCAGTGGTACAAAATACCATTGCACATATTGCAAGAAGAGTGGACATTTGGTTGAGTTCTGTTGGCGTAGGTTGAAGAACGCTAAGAAAAATGTTGCTAGAATGTCATCTAATCAACCTAGAGCTTTTATGAGACATGGTCACGTACAAAAGAAGAACTCCAGTCTAGGATTTGCTGCACATGCTCATCACCATGTTCCTAGACAGGATACATCTCATGTTTCTGTTACCATTGCTCATAATAGAACTGTTAATAAAGTCAAGGATAGCACATCTGCTTTGCATACTACTCGTAGATGAGTGTCTCAGTACTGGGTTCCCAAGTCGCTTTTAACTAACCCCAGTATTGAGACACATCGTTCTTTTGTTCCTTGATTTTCAGGTTTGCTGCGGAAGGGGGAAGAACACATGGTTCGTTGACTCCGGGTGTTCACGCCACATGACCGGAGACACAAGATGGTTCACCTCTTTCACGCGGTCAACCGGTGATGACTTCATCACCTTTGGAGATGATACACAAGGGCGCATTGAAGGAACTGGAGTAATCAGGGTGAACGACAAGTTCATTCTCAAGGACGTCACGCTTGTGTCCAAGCTAAGGTATAATCTCCTTTCTATCTCACAGCTTCTCGATGATGGCTATGAGACTCGTTTTAAGAAGAATGCCTGTCGTGTGCTTGATTATTTTGGTGAGCTCGTTTTTGGGATTTCTAGAGTTGGTAGAATTTTTGGGTGACTTTTACAGATAAACTTGGGATCCTTAAGTGCTTAATTGCTTCTTCTTCTGATATCTGGCTTTGGCACCGATGTTTGGGGCACATTGGTTTTGATCATCTGACACGAGTTAGCGGCCTTGATCTCATGAGAGGTTTGCCTAAACTCAAAGCTGTCAATGATGCTGTATGTGCGCCCTGTAGGCATGGCAAGCAAGTTTCCGCCTCACACCCGTCATTGACTATGGTCATGACTAATGGACCGGGACAGTTGCTTCATATGGATACTGTTGGTCCTGCTAGGGTTCGGTCAGTCGGTGGCAAATAGTACATTCCTATCATAGTCGATGATTTTTCGAGATACTCTTGGGTGTTCTTTCTTGCTTCGAAGGATGAGGCTTTTGATCATTATCATGACCTTGTTCTTCGTTTGGCTTCTGAACTTCCTGGTGCCTTGAGAGCGATCCGCAGTGACAATGGCACGGAGTTCAAGAATGCTTCTTTTGCCTTTTTTTTGTGCTGAGCGAGGTATTGAGCATCAGTTCTCTTCTCCACACGTCCCTCAACAAAATGGCGTTGTAGAAAGGAAGAACAGAACTCTAGTCGAGATGGCTAGAACGATGCTGGATGAGTATAGCACACCGAGGAGGTTTTGGGCCGAAGCTATTGCTACAGCTTGCCATATTTCAAACCGTGTCTTTTTGAGACCGTCTTTGGGCAAGACTTCTTATGAGCTTCGTTTTGGCAGAAAACCCTCTGTCTCTCACTTTCGAGTCTTTGGATCAAAGTGTTTTATTCTCATGACAGGAAACCTAGATAAATTTGAATCAAGGACTTGTGATGGTTTATTTACGGGTTATCCCGCTCATTCGAGGGTTTTCGGGTTTTAATGTTGAAACTAACATTGTCCAGAGACATGAAATGTCACTTTTGATGAGACTAGCCCTGGAGCTAGATCCGATGTTTCAGGTGACTTACAGGTGACAGAGAGCATTTTTGTTGAAGGAGATGAGGATGAACTTGATACTGCTCCTCCACTTGTTGCTGATGTTCCTGTCCAAACCGCCCAAGCTCCTGAACCCGTGACAACTGCTTCACCTCCAATTGAGGCTCCTGCTGCGACTTCTTCTTCAGCAGTACCTGCGGAGGTCGAGGAGACGCTATCTCCCCCAGGCGCTCCTTTGCACATTCAGAAGCAACACCCTCCGGATCAAATGATTGGAGTCACTCGCTTCAGGTATCATGATCCGAGTCTTTTCTCTCACTCTGCATTTGTAGCTTCTTTTGAACCCAAAGATATATCACATGCTTTATCTGATGCTAGTTGGGTCAATGCCATGCATGAGGAGTTAGAGAATTTTGAAAGAAATAAAGCTTGGAACCTTGTAGAACCTCCTAGTGGTCATAATGTTATAAGAACCCGTTGGGTGTTCAAAAATAAACAAAATGAGGATGGTTCTGTGGTTAGAAACAAGGCTAGGTTGGTAGCTCGGGGTTTTAGCTAGGTTGAGGGTTAGATTTTGATGAAACATTACGCTCTGTTGCTAGATTAGAAGCCATTGATTCGCTTGCATTTGTCGCTTCTAAAGGCTTTCGATTGTATCAAATGGATGTCAAAAGTGCCTTTTTGAATGGTTTTATAGAGGAGGAAGTTTATGTTAGACAACCCCCTAGCTTTGAGAATCCCAAGCACCCTGATCGTGTCTTTAAGCTATCCAAAGCCTTGTATGGTCTTAAGCAAGCCCCTAGAGCCTGGTATGATAGATTTAAGACCTTCTTGCTTAAGAATGATTTTGTAATGGGAAAAGTAGATAAGATTCTTTTCATTCTTAGGCATGGCAGTGACTTCCTGCTTGTTCAGATTTATGTTGATGATATTATCTTTGGTGGTTCCTCTAATGCTCTTGTTTCTAGTTTTTCTGAGACCATGTCTAGGGAATTTGAGATGAGCATGATGGACGAGCTCAATTATTTTCTGGGGCTACAAATCAAGCAATGCAAGGAAGGGATCTTCATCCATCAAACAAAGTACACCAAAGATTTGCTCAAGCGTTTTGAGATGGGTGACTGCAAGCCGATCGCCACTCCCATGGCGCCTTCAACTGCTCTAGATCCAGATGAGAAAGGAGAAGCCGTGGATCAACACGAGTACCGCAGCATGATCGGCTCCCTTCTGTACCTGACGGCCTCAAGACCGGACATCCACTCTGCGGTCTGCCTCTGTGCGAGGTTTCAGGCGTCACCGAGGACTTCACATCGCCAAGCCGTTAAGCGCATTTTCAGGTACTTACACTCTACCCTTAAGTATGGCATTTGATATTCTTGTTCATCTTCGTTGTCCATCCGGGGGTTTTCATATTCTGATTTTGCGGGCTGTAGGCTAGATAGGAAGAGCACATCTGGCACATGTCATTTCTTAGGCACTTCTCTTGTCTCTTGGTCTTCTAGGAAGCAGTCTTCTGTTGCACAATCCACTCTTGAAAGTGAATATGTAGTTGCTAGTTCTTTGTAGTCGATTTTGTGGATGGTCTCCACTCTTAAGGATTTTGGGTTAACCTTTGCTAGTGTTCCTCTTTTCTGTGATAACACTTCTGCTATTAACATTGCTAAGAACCCAGTGCAACATTCTAGGACAAAGCACATAGACATTCGCTATCACTTCCTTAGAGATCACGTTGAGAAGGGTGATATTGTGCTGCATTTTGTGGAGTCCGAGGCTCAGTTAGCCGATATCCTCACCAAGCCTTTAGACCCAACAAGTTTGCCACCTTGAGGAGTGAGTTAGGGGTAATTTATCCCTATGGGTTGGTTTGAGGGGGAGTTGGATCTTTTCTGATCTTTTCTTGTTCTTTTGATCTTTTATTGATCTTCTTTTGAACTTGTTGATCTTTTTGATCTTTTTAGGCTTTTTAGGCTTTTTGAGCTTTTCTTACATCTCATTGTATCATATTGCATTCATATGAAAAATCCAAAAAGATGCATTGTAATATAAGCTTTTAAACTTATCTTTTAAAATTGATGAAGCTTTGCTTATTACCCTTTGGAGCTTTAGTGTTTCAATTCTTGCTCAATGCCATGTCTAGTTCTTTGACTTGCTAGAATTATCATGCTTTCACATGTGTAGCTATGTCTTTCTTTGTATGAGCTAGAACTTGAAAAACAACTTGAACTAAGAAATTAGCAATTTGTTAATTGTTTAGTCGATTCTTAATTAGTGCTCCTTTTGTGACATTGGCCTGTCAAAATTGCTTTGTTAGCTCTTGAATCTAGCTTTGATCATTACTTGAGCTTCTTGTGTTCTTGAGAATCTAAAAGCTGGTCTTGTGAAAATGAAAAATCAATCTTCAAGATTGTCTTATGCTTAAATTGTGCCAAACTACTCTTACGAGACGCATGTCAAAGACATGAACTTGGAGATAGTTTGATGATCGAACGATCTCATGGGGACCGCTTGTCTGGCCGACATGAACCTCAAGATTTGTCGCCTACAGTAGAAGCTTAGGAAGAGTTTGTGGATGGCTCCTAGTCCAAGATCTTCTTCACTAAGATATACCTTTAATCAACTTTTGGTCAAAGCTTAGGATGAGTTTGTGGATGGCTCCTAGTCTAGGATCTTGTCACTAAGTTAGACCATTAGTCAACTTCAATATTCATTGCAAATGAAAAACAGTTGAAAAATGTGCGTTTAAAAAAATTTGAGCAAAATGATTCAATTCAGGACCTATTTGTCTCTTAATGTGGTCATTGTTAGCTTTTGGTTCTCACGTTAACATTTTGACATGGCCAGTATCATTTTAGGATCCCTGTTGATGAACTTGCTAGATTTGAAGCTTTGCTTAAAATGCTAAAACTTATTGCTTTATATTGAGCCTTCTTGCTTAGCTTTGTTATATATGTCTTATCATGATCTTGCTAGCGCTGTTAGGTTTGATATGTTGTTTGTGCAACTTTAGAAATGCTAGCTTGTTCTTTTGGGTAATCTCCAAAGCTTCTTGTACTCAACAATTGAAAAATACAAAAAAAAAAATTGAAGCCACTCCATTGCATTTCATGCATGCTCCATCTTATGCTTTTTCCTCATTCTGCATTTGTCATCTTTGGACGAGAGGAAGGCGTGATTTCTTGATGACTCCATTGTCAAAGGGGGAGAAGATGTAAAAATATGTAAAGGGGAGAAGATGTTTGGGGAGAAGATGTTTGTAAAAGGGGAGTTCTGAAAAAGGGGGAGCTACTTGGAAATTTGAGGATCATAGTGAGGGGGAGTTTCTTATTTGCATTCTTACGGTATTATTGTCTTTTCTGAACTTGAATTGCAATTCTTGATCCTCACAATGATCAAAGGTCATATCGAACAATTGTTCTTTCATATGGACCTTAAGTGAGAATTTGACTCCTTTCTGGAATTTGAAACTTTCATGCCTTCTTTTGCCGTATCTCACTTGCTGATACTATTCTGGAGCCAGCTTGGTCATTTCCTTTGCTTTTTCTTGTATTTGGACCAAGTTGTGCCTTTAAACGAAAACGACATGTTTTTTTCTTTTCAAACCTCTAAATTTGCATTTGTGGAAAATTGCCAATGTGTTCATCAAGGGGGAGATTGTGGATATCATGGGGATATGCCTGAGATCTTAGAATGATGTTACAATTAGCAATGTCGTTGACGGTTTGTCGAATCACGTGTTTTCGGCAAAGTTTCAGTTCTGTCAGGCCTCTAGCGGTCTGACCGGCCGTGGTGGCGGTCAGACCGGCCATGCCTTGTGTTGATTTTCTGAAATGGTCACTGGCAGTCAGACCGGCCAAAGTGGCGGTCAAACCGGCCAGTGGAGCGGTCTGACCGGCTTTGCCATAGCGATCAGACCGGCCATTGCAATTTCTTGGATTCTGGAGCTGGGCCAAAAATAGAGGGTGTAGGCAAGTGAGAAGGTTCTACTACACTTGGTCTCATAATTTTTGGAGCCTCTAGGTAAAAGTTCTATTGGTTTGAAAATTCCAGTAGGTTTCAGATTTCCAGGTTGGAAATTTGGTTAAGTCATGAACTGGCGGTCAGACCGGCCTTTGGCTGGCGGTCGGCCCGCGGAAGCGATCGAGCCGGCCAAGGTGGCGGTCGACCGGTTGTGATTTGTTTAAATCGTCGCCGTGGCGGCGATGTTTATGATAGGTCAAGTTCATGGGTTTCATGGCATATGTGTTGCATGATGCATGTTTTGATTAACGTGGGTCAAGTTGTGAAGAACTTGTTCCCAGATTCGTTTGTTTGTCTATTGCTGTGCAGGTTGCTTGGTGGTCAACGACGGTCAACGGCGAGGATGATCGGGACTAGGCTTAGAGAGCTGAGGTCCAGAACGATCGATGATGTCGGGTGAGGTCAATGAACTCAAGCGTGGTGCAGAATGGACAAGGGTAACCGAACGGGCAGTTCGGTGCGACTGGTTTGATCAAGCGGCGCGGGGGTTGGTGCAAGTGCCATGGTGGTTTCGGTGGGAGCCGGATGGGAGAGACTTGCCGACATGAATAGAGCCGCAGGATCAACCTACACGTGGTGAAGCATGGATGTGTTTCACGCAGTTGGGACTCGGTCTTTGCAAAAAGATCGAGGAGGGGTATTTTGGTAATTTTACCAAATACCGCCTTGGTGACCTTTTGCCAAATCACGACGCAAGATGGCGCAAGGTGAAGTAGATTAGGTCAAGAGATGAAGACGGCGCTTTAAAACGCGTGCGTATGTGACCCATTTGTGTGTGGGCCTTAACGGGAGCCCATTAGGGTTCAATCTTCTAGAAGGTCTAAGCCTCCACTATAAACAGAGGAGGGACGTGGCTGCACCCCCTTCAACCCTTTCATTGTTTTTTGAAACCCTATTTGCTTAGGGAGAAGATTAGTGGAGGTTAGGGTTGTAGAGAGTTGGATTGGATTTCGTGCTCATGTATTGAGTCTTTGTCCTCCATTGTTGGAGTGGTTGTAAACCAATACTCAATCAAATCAATCCAAAGAGATTTCTCTCAAGATGAATCTATTCTCTCTTTGTCTCTCTATTTGATGATTTGGTGTCTTTCTTTGATTCTCGAGTTTTTTCTTGGTTTCTTGGCTTGATCTAACTTGCTGTGACTTGTGGGAATCCATCTAGGATCATCTTGATCATCAATCTCCCACGAGCAAGTCTCTAGATCATATTTTGAGTTTTACTCGGTTTTTGACCTAGCTTTGCTCAAACTGCAAAAGATAGGAACCTTGGCTTGGATTTCTGCGATCCTTGATTGGAATAGGTTCACAATATCTTTGAGAAGGTTTGTGTCAAGTTTAAGTGGAGTTTGGCGCATAGATCAAAAGTTAGATCAATTTGAGTTTGGTTTTGATTTGTTTTTTCGATGTCTTGTTGTTCATCATCGAGCGGTCGATCGCCCTTAGCCATGGTCGGACCGCCCACGGCCGACCCGCTTATAACGCCAATGACCGCCAAGAGGATTTTGAGTTCTGTGTTTTTGGTCTTTTGCTTTGGGGTAGTTTGGATTCAATACAAGTCTTCCGCTGTACTTGTTTATTGATCTTCATAGCTTCGTAGCTATTGGAGTGAGATTAGTATTGAATCTAATATTTGTGAAAAAGTGAGCATGCTCCTATTCACCCCCCCTCTAGTCGCCTTTTCGGTCCAACAATATCCTCATCCCTCATTCTGATTTGATGGTACCCCGATCTTAGATCCAACTTGGAGAAAACACTTGCCCCATGTAATTCATCCAATAGATCCTCAATGATCGGCATTGGGAATTTGTTCTTAACAGTCATCGAATGGAGCTGTCGATAGTCTACACAATCTCCAAGACCAATCTTTTTTTCTAACCATTATAGCCGGAGATGAGTATGGACTCACACTCGTTCTGATTTCTTCTGACTGTAGTAACTGACTGATAATACTCTCCATGGCATCCTTCTGATGGTGAGGGATTCGGTATGGTCTGATATTAGGTGGGTTCATATTTCCTTGTAGTGGTATCATGTGGTCACATTCTCTTTTGGGAGGCAGTCCCTTCGGTTCAGAGAATACATCAGCATACTGTTGTAGCAGATTCTGTATTTCAACTGGCAGTTCTTCGGGCCCTAGGTTCTTAGCTTCTTGAACCCAGTTTATGTGGATCATGCAGCTCAGTACTTCTCTTTTAACTAGCTTCTCCAACTTGGTGGCTCCCACTAGGCAGTGTTTCACCGGAATGGTATAATCCTTGAAGATCATAGTTCGGCCTTCTTTGGATAATGATAATTCTCTAGTCTTTAGGTTCAGACCTATAGGACTATGGTCATATATCCAGTCGGCCCGAAGTATCGCGTCATAGTTTCTAAGATTCAATAACTGGAACGCTGTATTGAAAGAACACCCCTGTACCTTGTAAGTAATCTTTTCAGTTATAGCTTCTGTGTGCAACTCCCCTCCTCCAGCCACTGTCACCTTTTGTTTGATGCATCTGCATGACTTACAATCACTCTTATTCATGAATTCATAGTCCATGAATGTACTAGAGCTACCGCTATCAACCAACATCACTGCAGGCTTACCTCCAATCACAGTCTTCAAAGAGGAAGTCGGCGGGCCTGAAGATCCTCCGATAGCTTGACTGGAAATAACCAAAAGCTGCTCATTTTTTTGCTTCTCTTCGGTCACCTCTGGACTTCTTGGAGCAATGATAAATCCCTGCTCTTTTGTCATCTCAGGGTCTTCATAATCCTCATCCAACCCTTCCTCACCTTGCATAAGAATAGAATGAAGAGCCTTCTTGATCTTGCAAGTCAGATTGTGTCCAGGGACCCACGGCTCATTGCAATGCCAACAGGTTCTTCTACTACTCTCCTGCAGCGGTTTCTTTCCCTTATCCATTCCTTCCATACTCGTTCCTTTACCAGGACCACTTCTGAAATTAATGGAATTACTCCTGTTCTTGTTGAGGCCCCAGATACTACTAGATCTTCTAGCCTGAATAGCCTTCTCTTCTAACTTAGCAAACCAATAAGCGTCCAACAAACCTCTCAGTTGATGCATACTCACCCCATACTTAATCTCTCCTTTCAACCCATCGATAAAACAACTCAAAAGGAATGCTTCTTGGAGATATGGGTGATCTCTCCTCACTAACTCCACACTTTTTTCGAAGTAGTCAATATACTTACTGATGTTGCCGACATGCCTCATTGTTTGCAGCCTCTCTACCGCTTCATGCGCACTTGCCTCCGAAAAATGGTCTGACAGCATCGAGCACATCTGTTGCCAGTCCAGTACTTGCCAAGCAATCCCGAGTCCTTTAAACCAAGTGTTGGCCCTTCCAGTGAAGTGTCCCGTCGCGATGTTTACCCACTGCTCTCTCGGCGTACCCGCCATTTCGAAGAATTTTTCACATTGTTCCAGCCACCCTCCAGGCTCATCCCTGGAAAACAAAGGTATTTCAAGTTTAGGCCCTCTAATCACTGCATCTACGTATTGATGTCCACTGATGTTAAAGTTCTGGTTCATATCTCCATTAGAGCAGACCACATTTACTCCAGAGTTGTTTGTATTCATCACCGGATGATAATACATCTGGGCTGCATTCACCTGTTGGCCTCCTTGCCAATTCCACAGTGCTACCGCTGAACCCCCTTGTCCCTGATTACCCCATTGGTTATCCTTTATCAGATAAGGTGCTGAGGTTTGCTGCACTCTCTTACCGAAGTTTCCGGACCTTTCTCCCAGATCCACACATGAAGTGGTTCGAATCGCAGGCGAAAAGACAGTTGAAAGATTCATTCTTACTGTGTTGGGTTCCAGGAAGAAGGTTGTCTGAGCTCCCGACCTCCTGTTCTGCTTGAGGTTCCAGGCCATGTTCATCCCTGGCCCTGGCGATACTGGTCTTTCCTCTCCAAGCTATGCCGTCACCGCTGCAGTATCAACTCTTGACGCTTGGGAGAACTGCGCGAACAATAAGCTCTTAATCTCGGCCACATCTAACTTCAATGAATCCAACTCAAGCAGCTTCTCTTGGATCTTGAGGATTTCCGCCCTATTCTCCATTTCGATTGCTTCTTCTTCAACAGATCCGTGCGAACGTGTCCTTGCGACCATTACTTCCAGATCCGACCAGGTTAGGGGATTTTACAGCAGCCAATCTCTCGATTGCGCCAACCCTACCTTGTGTCGCTCCCTTCACCGAAGATCTGACTGGTGCTCTGATACCAAATGTCAGGACTGAAAGTTTCAGAATACCTGAAGGTCGGAAATCTGGGTGATATTCAGAAAAGGAGAGAGCACGAGTGGGGAAAGTACATTAGGGTTCTAACAAACTAAAACTAGAGACTAATATGAGGTCTTTTTCATACTTCTCATTTCTCTCACAGCTGGTTATATAAACCCAGTTTTAACCGAAGCTATTACATCATGGTGAAAGTAATAAACGAGTTCAGAGTAACAAGTTCTGAAGGGAAAACGAAACACGACAATAGTGCTGACGCACAGTAACTACTCAAATCCTCCTGGACCGTTGGATCTTCCTTCACAAAGTCTCCAAGCATCCTTGGCCTTCCGCTGCCACTTAAGTGGAATCGACGAAGGGTTATATCAGCCGCCGACTACCACACAACAGAGTCTTCGACTGAAGCCAACGAAAATTTTCGAGCATGCAGGATGTCTGTTATAAAGACGAAGGACACCAGCGCTGTGGTGGCAAAGAACGAGGTGTAATCGCCTCTTGAGGAGGAGCGTGGGACGACAACGGCGAGGAGGTAGGAACTGGCGAGGAGTGGCGGGAGGCAGAGGAGCGAGGCGGTGCAGGGAGAGGACGGCGTGGAAGGCCCGGGAGCGAAGGAGGCGACGGAGGGTGCGGGAGACGGCGGCGATGGGGAGGAGCGCGGTGAGCGGGAGGAGGGAGAGGATGCGCTCCTGGAGGTGCACTGGGAGGGCATCCCACGGGCAGGAGCCGGCGGCTGGAGCGGCGGAGGCCATTGCTGGGGATGGATCGCGGTGGTGGACTGGTGGAAGGAAATGGAAATGGCTCGGCTCGACTCGGTAAAGAAAACGAGCTTGGCTCAGTTCGGCTCGCTAAGCTAACGAGTGGAATACCAAACTTGGCTTGTTAAAAAGCTTGAACTCGGTTCGTTAGGCTCGTTAAGAAAGTCAAGAGATTACAGTTTAGGGCTCGTTAGACTCGCTAAAAAAAGGAAAATCAGTCTAATAAAAATTTTAGAAAATCAAGAGATCACAGCTTGGAGCTTGGGCCTCCTTGGACCATCTAAGGGTTGCTGGGTTGAGCTGGTTTGGTACTACTGCTTAACTGTGCTGATTTTTCAACGAGCAACTCGCGAGCCAGCTCGAACTCGACTCGTTAAGAAAACGAGCTAAATTACCGGCTCAGCTCGGCTCGTTAAGGGACCGAGTTCGAACCGAGTCTTTAACGAGCCAAGCTGGTTTACGAGTTTTGAGCTTTTCTTCCACCTTTAGTGTCACGGAAGGAAATTTGCGTGAGGCATTCCCCATCAGCCGTCCATTTTCCTGAATCAACTCGGATGGATGGCTAATGGGTAGGCCTCGCCCAAGCCCTCCTCCATCGAATTTTCTTTGGTGTATCGTGTGGACGTGCGTTGCTTGTATGTGGACCTTGGAGGGTTAGGTGATGGGGCCTACTGTCAGAGAATAATGAGGTGACGGAGCAAGGAACCTCTTTTACACCACTAAGAAAGATGAAAGACAAGTTCGAAATTCTGCCGGCCATCGCTCTTGTTCTTCTCCCAGTGAGCGCGGTCAGCGATTACGTAATTGTTCTTAAATTTACTGAACGAGTTGATGATTTTCGAGGTGAATATTGTTTTTTAACCCACTGAAGCAAAATGTTGGCGATTTTGTTTATTGACTGTTTTATAGGGAGACTGTAACTTGAAAGTCATATGTGATGGCAATTAGCTCTACAGACTAAGCACGGCCAGGAAGACTAAATCTAAACCTCACCAAAAAAGAAGGTAAGACCCGTAAAGATTAGAAAAGGTCCACAAAGGTAGGAAGACTTCAGTTTTTTCCCACTTAGGGTTTATTTGGATAGAGAGGGATTAGAACCAATCCCTTCGAATTGAAAGAGATTTTAGTTCAAATTTCTAGTTAATCCGAAGAAATTGAGTCGGATCACAATGTATCCAAACAAGTTCTTAGGGTTTGTTTGAAAAGTCTATTTCCGACCGGAATCCATGTAGATAGGCCAAGAATTTGAACTAAAATATCGGTATATCCATGTGGATGAATAGGGATTTGGTCTCAACCAAACAAGACCTCATAAAGATAAATAGAGAGACCGTCCATTTTGCTAGCTATCAAACAACCACGCCACTCCTACTCGGCTTGACAAAGATCACCAAAACATATTGTCAAACAAAGCCAGACAATCTTACATATGGTAGGTTCAGCTGCCCTTTTATCGAAATTCTCTTAAGTGAATCCGTACTCTGATTTGTGATGCATCTCATGTGCAATCTGCATATTCTATATTACCTGGTTTGGTCTTTCCTTCTTTGCAAATTCTACCCCCTACTCCTTTGGGTTTATGGGATACAGAGTGATACGACTCAATCCCTTCGGACTGATATGAAATTTGAACTAAAATCTCTTCCAATCAGAAGGAATTGTGTCCAACCCCTCCCTATCCAATCAAGCCCCTAGTAATCTCTCATGCAATCTGCAAAACAGCTACTTCTTGTTTGATTACATATACAAATTAATTGGCCATGCAGCCGTTCCATGTGTTGATTACCAACCTCTTCTTCCTTGTTTACTCCTTCCACACCATTCCTTCTGCCTACGCGTTATCCAGCTCCACCGCGAAAAACTCAAATATCAACTTGAGCGGGAGCTCCAGCGCTCGCATATTGCTCCAGAACAGAAGCCTTGACACCCTTGCTAGTTTTGGCCTGTATAACAGATGGTTCTGTGTTTATCCTTTGCATCATGATGGCATACTACAATTAATGGCTATATGCGGATCTTCTTATCGGCCAGCCCCAGGTTATCTGGTCTGTGAACCGACACTTCCCAGTAGGCAGCAAGGCCATCCTTTCTTTCACAGGGGAAGGGGAGTTACTTCTTCAGAACATTGATGGACAGCAGCAGCGATGACATGCAATTTCACAGCGCGGAGATTAGGGTAATGATGGATCTTGCAATGTGATGCTTAGGTTGATAGTAGCTAGAATTGTCCAAATGGGTCGTGCTTCGTGGGTCGGCCCAAAGCATAGCACTGTTGGCCCAGCCAGGCACGGTTTGGGTCATGACCTCAGTCCAGCGGACCGGCCTAGCAAGACATACATAGTACCATGCCTAGCACGGCACGACAAGCATAGTACCGTGTCTAGCACGGCACGACATGTATAGTACCATGTCTGACATGATACGGCATGCATAGTACCATGTCTAGCACGACATGGCCTGTTTAGTCACGTTTAGCACCGGTCGCCCCGTTAGGCACAGCATGGAACGGTCTGTTAGGCACGATTAGACCCGTTTAACAATAGTCGGCCCGTTAGGCACGACATGGCCCATTAGGCATGATTCTAAAATGTATTTTTGAATTCTATGCATTTTCTGATTTTTTTTTTGCAATTTTCAAATTTTATGCCTGAGATGGGCTAAAACGGGTCAGCCCTAGCCCGTCAGGCTAATTGTGCCCGGGCTAGCACGACACGGCCCATGAGCTTAGCGTGTCGTGCTTAGGTCAGCGACTGAGCCCATGAACTAACATGACACGACTTGTTTAACTAATCGAGCCATCCGAGTCGTGCCTAAACGGGGTTGTGCCATGTCGCCTGCTTGGGCAGTCTAATAGCGACAAAATTCCTCTAATGTTCAGCCGGACCGGATTACGAGAATCCAAATCCTCTGTGAATCACCGTGCTATTCCTGGATCAAGAGCTAGCACTTCACAAAGTACACATTCTTGAATCATTCATACAAGGCGTGAATGAAACAAATATATTACAACACAGGTAACATAGACCTCATCGGGTCGAGTTTTACAAAAGGGCCGCACAAGGCCAAATATATTACATTACAAAAGAACGACCAAGTCTACAAATGGAAGCAAAAGGGAAGGTAGGGCTCATCCCACACGAACAGCGATCGGGTGACTCAGGTCTGACGGATATTAACCAAGGGTTTGGATAATATCGGTTGTATGCGTACCAACGAGTCTACTTAGATGGGCGAGATCTAAACTACTGAAATTATTCTACTCTCGTCATATCCTTGTCCATCATCTTACGGTCCATCGTAGTAGGCGTAGTCTCCGTCGTCTTCATTATCTGAAGGGTTGGGGGAGAAGCGAGAATGAGCACTACTACCGTGCTCGCGAGCCAACACACAATGCAATTATATACATGCAAGGCTTAACAAGGATGGCTCGGGTTCTTTTATTTGCGAAATCAACTTTTCAAATATCATAATTACAAAGTCCTATCACTTAGCATTTTTAACAAATTGTATTTTTATAAAGAGAGCATGTGCAATAATTATATTAGTAGAGAATCCATCCGGCGGAAACTCTACCAATGCATCCTTTTAATTGGAGCGGCCTCCAATAATCACACCCACTGAGCTCGACGACTCAGGCAAAATCCAAAACAGGGCTAGGTGAGCCCTTCCACCATTTTTCCATTCCACCCACAAAGCTTTTTGAAATAGAACTAACTCAAGTTATGATTTCCATGTCCGCCTTTGACCGTAAACACACTGCTTTAAACAGTTTTAGACTCTGCAGAGGTTTGTACACTTTACCCACAAGAGATAGTCATACCGTTACCCCACATGATTCCGTAGTCATGTAGTTGGGCGCAAATCGCGATAACTTTTCAAACTACCTTGCCCTTACCGTAATCTCACCCATCCGGGTTGCGCCCATCGTTCGCGAGGATGTTGTATCCGCAGCGTGTGGCATAGTTGGACTACCCACGACGTTGGTAACTTCACGAGTATCGGTGTCCCGTCAAAATTGGATGTACCGCAGCTTGCGCGTGCCATTACTCCACCAGTGAGACACATTCAGGGTTTAATAATTTTACTAAGCCAAGTTGCACTTTGCAGACTTGTGGTTGCACATGTTTAACACGGAGGTCGTGACAAGATTAAGTCCTTAGGGGTATCTGGGCGGTTCATTCCACAAGCCAACCAACCATGTGCTCCCTGAGCACCCACCACCTCACCATCCGCCCAGATAGAGCTAGCATTAGGGTTTTGAGGAGGAAAACCAATTTATTTCCCACACCTTTTTAGCCAATGGACCACCAATGACTACCCAAACCATTTTATGTTTTGAGAAAATGATGATTGGGATATTTTAATATCCCGGTACTTAAGCAAGACTAGCATGTCGCTTAAGTACAACCTATAACTAGTATTACCATATAGTTACTAGGGTGACAAGGATTAATGGATTCAAGTTGTCAAGGATGGCATATTAATTTAATTAATCAACAAGTGGGAAATTAACTACCTTAAGCTTTAACATACATTTGATAAAGAAATAAAGCATGCAATTTTGCTAATTTAAATGAATATAATTTGCATAAAATGTAGGATCAATATGGTCAAAGTATTGACTCGCCTTGGTTAAAGGCTAGGGGATCTTGATAATCTTGGTCTTGATCAACTCGAGGGTCGCCGGCGTTTTCAAATCCTAATCGGGCGTCAATACCGGAAAAAGACACAACGACAAAGAGAGCAAATAAATACATAAGGAACAATAAATAAACTCCAAATTAATCAAGTCCTATGCCATTAGCAAGATCTTGATTTAACGAATTTTTAGAAATTTATTTTACAATTTTTGGAGCTATAACGGAGGAGATATGAATTATTGAAGATTTAATAGGAAAAGAAAAAGAGAGAGAGAGAGGGCTTTGGTCCACAGAACAGGGCATGGACCGGGTCTGCGTGAACAGTGGCGGCTCTGGTCCACGGGCACAGGCGCGAGGCCCACCGCCGATGAGGAGGGGGTTGGTTTGGTGCTCTCGCTCACGGGGCCCACGGTCGATGAAGGTCAGGGGGCTTAGGGCGTCATCAAGGCGCTTTAATGACCGTCATTAGGACATCATTAACCGCCCTAATGACGGCACTGTGCAGGTCCGAACCAGACACGCATGGCTCAGACGGGTGCTTGTGGCGTGGCTCAATGGCAACACCAGCTGCCTGAACGGCGGGCAAGGCGAAAGCACACCGACGGGAGCCGGTGGAGAGGCGAAGGTGGTGACGGGTGGCGGCGCGGAAAGGAACGACGGCAGCGCGGTGGTGGTGGCGGCGAGGCGGCATCAAGCTACTGGCGGCGAGGGGCTCGATGGCGCTGGGGCGGGAAGGAGCACGGTAGAGCTTGACGAGGCGAAGCTCGTGGGCTAGGCGGGGAGGCCGGGGAGTGGATGTAGGTGGCGGCGGGTGCGGTTAAAGGTTGCGGCCGGAGATGGAGAAGACGGCGAAATCCGGCGGCTACAGGGGGCAATAGCCGAGGGGATCTTGGGGGAAATGCTCCTGGGAGGCCGAGGCTCACGGTGACAGTGGTGGCGGCGCCGGGAAGTGACCGGAGGCGAGGAAGAACGGTGGAGGTGGCGGCGACCGAAGCGGAGCGGGGCGAATTTGCTTGTGGTTCTTACCGTGCTTCAATGGGGGCGACGTGGGGGAGCTCCTGGGAGAGGAAGGGGGCTTTATAGGGGGAAGAAGCCAACGGGAGGTCAAGGCGAGGACGAGGGGCGGTTGCACGGCGTCAGAAGCGGCGGCATGGGCGCGCGCAGAGCGAGGACGAGCAGGGCATGGGCGAGCGAGGACACTGCGGGTGACGGGCGATGACGCTGGCACGCAGCGTCTTAGGCTGCTTGTGGCAACTCGATCCACGCCGATGACGCGGCGGTGACGAGCGAGCTTGCACGGTCCGAGGCGACGGGCGAGGAGTGGTGGCGACAGGCAGCACTTCTGTGAAGAGAAGCGAGGGAGCGAGTGATAAGCGGGGTGGTGGTAGCTGCAAGCTGAAGCGGTGGCGGTTCTTTGTGTGGTCTTGGCGCCACCAAGAAGAAGAACCGTGCGCTTCTTCTTTGCTCTACTTTGTTGACCAGGGAGAGAAGGGAGGAGAGGATGACCAGTGTGGGAATTGCTGCTGCAGAGCTCTTTGCTGCGCAGGGAAGGCAAAGACAGAGCGAGGGACAGGGAGTAGGCGCACACTGCTGCCTGCCACTCGGCTTTGACCAAGGGGGAGAAAGCAGGGGAGCGGAGAGGATGACCCACACGGGCTGGGCAGGGTGAGAAGGGCCGGGCTGGGCTGGCCTGGGGAGGGCTTGGCCCGGAGGAAGAAAGGGGCTAAGCCCGAGAAGGAAGGAAGATCCAAGTCAGATTTGGCCCGGAGAAGACAAAACGGAGGAGAAAAACTCCGAACTGCTAAATTGAATTTCAAACGTTTCAAATGTTACATTTGAAACACAGACCGAGAAAGAACGGAAGTTTTCGAAAATAGTCGTTAGCTGAATTACGGCGAAGAACGAAACGAAATTTATTTACTATTCGTCCGTCCGAAAAACGGATGTTACATGTTCACAGTCGCCAAGGTGCTGGAAGGTGCAACGAGTTTAGAGGCCACACCACACTACAATCTTGTTGCTAATTTTGAACCAAATCATAGCAATGTTGTGGGCCATGTTTGCTTTCTTGGGTTCCTATGGTCACCCATCGTGGCTTTATATGGTGTCCCTAGTTCTCCTCCAATACTAAAGAGAAGTAGGAATCCTAATTCTATTAGAATTCAAGTAGATTTCCTCGTAGCACATCTCACCAAGTCCTAGTAGATTAGAATGAGTCACTATACCTAAAATCTCCACATTGACTCTTATCCATTAATTTTACTGTGCTCCTTGAAGTCGCTCCAAGTCGGCTCCTTCTTTTTTTTGTATTTTTCCTAATGAGTAATATTGCACCATTCACTGTTGAGTTCACTGATTTGGAGGCTATGTCGCAAGAAAACACAAAAGCTGTCAATTTGGTGATATGTATAGCATTTGCTGTCTGGCAAAAAGCTTGGTGTAGTTTTAGGGTTCATTTGGGACTCCATTTCATTTTGGTTTTAAAATCGGCTGGGATCTCTGTTTTCTTTTTCGGTTCAGAATATGGTTGATTTTTTGCGAGTGAATGGGTGTGTCTTCGCGACAGAGGTTGGGAATTTGTGAAGTTAGCTGTACTTATGGTGATACCATGCAAATCTAATAGGTGCTTCTCTATCTACTGTTGGGATTGTCAGTGGATTTGATGTTCATTTAGTATGTGCATTCTTTAGTGCCAAAGGAAATATTTTTTAGCCAATATAGATATTAGAGAGGTATGCATGTTTCAATGTGCTATTTTATTTTCTTGTGATGGGCTCTCGATAGATCTTTTCTACAAATTAGATTCAGGTTATGTAACTATTGGGAATTACAAGGTATTTGCTTCCTAATATGATATCTTTTTTTCTTGAGGATGACTTTGTGTTAATTTGAGAACTAGAAGTTTGACGCTTTGCTTTAAGAGTTGGACTTCAAACTTGTTGAATTTTGGAAGCTTGGATAGGATATATCAAGAGAAGGTACAATGCTGTCATCTAGATGCAATTTTGATGTATTCGGCAACATGAGAGGACTGTAATTTTCATATTCAGTCAAATTGTTGGACTGCAACCTAAGCTTCATGACATATTTAGATCTTGTAGTATTTCTGGAAATTTGCAACCCTTGATGAACAACTAATAACAGGTGGATAGATGCTAATATGCTATGCAAATACATTTGTTTTCTTTTTTTTCTTAGGAACTACGATGCTAATATGCTATGCAATGAATATTTCATATTGCAAAGTAAATGTATTTTTACTGCAATCTTAGCTTCATGACATATTTAGATCTTGTAGTATTTCTAGAAATAAGCAACGTAGGCTAGGTGGAGGAGTGATAGGCAACGGCGGAGCAGGGTACAAAAACACTTTGATTTGGCTGGATTAATTTGTATATGTATGATCTTGGGGTTGTTATTATGTACTAACTACTCACGCATCCCAATTAACTATACAACCTATCTTTAATTTAATTGGAGTTATAATGAGCTAGGTTAGGTTTATTTCGAATCATGCTGCGTTCTTGCGGGTTTGGAAGAGTGTCACTTTTAGCCATCAGTTTTTTCCATATTTAATTATGCTGCTTAAATATGCTTAAATTGATATCTGCATTAAATTTTAGCGTCGGGCCTAATTTTGATGATATAACGCCATATCGGTGCTATTTGCAACCTTGTTAACAAGGCATCCCGATTACTCATGTTTTCACGAAGAAAGCAGACTGTTGTTTCACCAATAAAAGCAACCTCTTATTGCTTAATGAGTCATGACATAGTAGAGTAGGATTAAGAAATTTGGGGGCTATATCTAGATTCTAAAAGCAAGATGGTGTGCCATTTAATGATATGACATAGGCTGCTTGACTGTAAATAGATCATAGTGTGGCTAAATCTCTATAGAACATGCCCCCCTATTTGCCACTGCCGCTGAATTGTAAAAGGATACTTTAATAGCTTAAGTGTCTCTTTTCATTTCCTCAGCTTTTCCCTCGTAGCAATTGTACTTCTTGGCTTCATATTATTTTTGAAGTATTATCTCATTGGTGATGTCGATCATGTTGTCTCTGTACCATTTCCCTCATATACTTTCCATAAATTTTATGCAGTTCAAGGAAAATTCATAGCTATTTCATGGATTGATAATGTAGACTGATGCGCACAAGTTTAGGCAGCCAACTAGTAAGTAAAGAGTAATATTTTAATATACTTCTTTCACAAAGAGAAATCCACGAGAAGGCCTTTGTGGTTAAGTGCGCACTGACATGCATGCACTCCATATCCCTGTTTGATCTATTACAAAAGAACACCAATTTTGCCTCTTCAGAAAAATTGCTATTGTTTCTACTTAGTATTTGATCATATCACATTGAATGACTAAAAAATTAACACCAGATTTGTTTCGTGCATTCTTAAGTAGGATGATCCAAACTATAATGATGATAGAAGCTACCAATTTTCTTCACCGAGAGGACTGTAACAGGCCTAAAGTTTTGTATATGCAGGTTGTTTTTTGTCTCTGTGTATATATTATGCTTTTACCAAGTTTTAGATACAACTTCAATTTTGGTTCCTAGCTTCGTGGTTACCTTGGGCCTGTCCTTTGTGACATGGTATCCTTTTGCGTATGCAGATTTAGGCCAGTAAACCTTGCATGTTTGTAGGTGCGCTCATGAGCTCTCCACTTTCTATGGATGGATTGAATGTACATTCAAGTGAATATCTGTGTGATTCCAAGCGTTTGCTCCTTAGTATATGTATTTTATGAGACATTAACGCTTGTTTGAGCGGCCCTATTATACTGTTCCTTTGCTTTATATGCTCCTGGTCCCTGTCGGCTATCGAACTAATACATCAATGCCTTCCATACCGAATTAATTTGCATTCCTCAATTGTATTGTATCTATGTTGTCCATAATCCAGTAGGGATGTAATCGGGTTGCTACATTTCAATATGTTGTTTTGTTCTGTATTGTTTGGACTACATTCAGTGATGGGATGTTTGCTGAATTTTTATCAGGATGTAAAGGACTCTAAGTCCATCTTATTTAGTCATGTTTTTCCCCTTCATTTGTGTTATCAAAATGAACAGCCAGTCACAGCCTTATATCTGACTGACTGACGCTTATGACGTTGGTGTTGTTGAGGTTTATAATATTTGACAAAAAAAATTGGGGTTTTATCATGGTGTTGTACAAGAAGATATACTTGGCTACCTACCCTTACGGTGCTATAATGTCACCCTCCTCAAAATACGATACAAATAGTTATAAAAAATGATACGTGGGTGAGCTCTGCGCGTGGAGGTGACAGGGCGGGAAGTTGGT
Organism: Phyllostachys edulis; assembly: GCA_036346405.1. Lineage (NCBI taxonomy): Eukaryota > Viridiplantae > Streptophyta > Magnoliopsida > Poales > Poaceae > Phyllostachys > Phyllostachys edulis. The sequence goes on along the minus strand of CM070546.1, from coordinate 78,710,590 downwards.
GAGCGCAGCAGGGAGGGGCAGCGAAGAGGCGACGACTTGGGGTGCCAAAGCTGACGCGGTGGCGGAGACGGGTGACGCGGGCGCGCGGCGCTGAGGGGACGAGCGTAGATGGGACTTGACGAGGACGAGGGCGCCAAAGTCTCGGGCGGTCAAAGCAGTGGGTGCGGTGCGCAGAGAGCAAGTGGGAGCCGGTGGCCTGAGAGGAGCACAAGGTCAAGCAGTGAAGTGGCGTCTTGCGAGGAGAGAGAGGGCGGCTCGGGCTGTTTTGGCTGGGGGTAGAAGAAGGCGCCAGGTGGGTTGCTGGGCCAGAGGTGGTGGGGCCAAGTGGGCCAGAAGGAAAGGCCTAGGGCGCTAGGCCGGATGGGCCAAGAAAGAAAGTGGGGGAAACGGGCCGGGGAAGTTGGGCTGGCCCAAGAAGGAAAGGAGGCCAAAAGAGAAAGAAGGCCCGAAATTCAAAAGAGAGAAAATTCAAACTTGAATTTGAATTTCAGGATTCAAGGATATTTGAAACACAAACCCGAGCTTAAAGAAGCAAGAAAATTTTCGAAAATAGTTGCTAATTTGAAATACGGCGGAAAAATGAACCGAAATAGTAGACACTATTTATCGTTCGAAAACGGGATGTTACACATGCTCACTAATGTTCTCAGCTAATGCTGGGGTCACTTCAGTTCCTGGTGAGATGGACAGGACGATTGGGCGGTCAAGCTCTTGCAGGAGCTGCAATATACAAATTAGCTGATTGCCTGATTCTGAAAGTGCATTAGTTGTAAAGGAACTTGTGCGACTAATTCTATGATGTCGGGCAATTTACCTCTGACATAGTAATGATTTCTTTTGGGCTATAATCTGTGCCGAAGATACAATCAACCTTCACTGCAAACAAAACAATGGTACATATGAAACCATCTGTAAAATTTAAGTTTTAGCATCACATGAAAAGGGTCAACTACTTCCTAATTTGGGAGGTTTCTACGCTATCCTGAGAATCATGTACCTAAAATAAAGTACAGAATTACAATCAGCATACCAAAATCAACACCCCAATCAGCATACTGTCGGTAAAGAGATCTTAAGAATCCATGTGGCATCCATGCACATGTTCTTTGGGTAAGACCTATATCGCAAGCTGTCCAGTGCCGGCCATTCTCTATGTACGGTTTTCCCTGAAAAGGATCACATGATAACACACTAAGAATAATAAACTGAAGTTCATGACTTCCATTGCAGTTCAGTTATTGTTTTAGTATTGCAACTCCCAGATTTCAAAGTTCATTTGTTAAATTTTAGATAAAAGTTCTAACTTTGCAAGAAAACACAGCAGCTAAATTCTTCGAAGCATCAGATGATAAAATACAGAAAATGTTGTATGAACAATGAAAGACTATGATAAGGACAACATCATTTTACACACTGATAATTTATAATGGAGCAGATTAGTAATTTTCCTGTAATGACAAAATGTTTGTCTGTAAGATTATTGTAGGACATTCTCAGTCAGTCCATCTGAGATCGGTGATGTAACTTTTAAACTCTATTCCTCTCTGAAATGAATGGGCAGAACTCCTGCCATCTGTTTCAAAAAAAAAAGATTATGGTACAACATTGAAAAACCATTAAGGTTATCTGTACTGCTCCCCCTCCCCCTCCCAGATCCCATGAGATTATTCTACATAAAAATCAATTTAAAAATGGCATTGGAGCGTCTTCTGTTATACAACATAATATTAACAAGGACTGACAACAAAGTTGAGGCACTCTGAAAAAGGAAGGAAAAAAATAACCAACACTCTCATTGTAAGTACTAAATACAATAATGAGGAGATAATTATGAAACAGTAGTAGTTGTCATCTAATATCATTTCAAAGGAGGAACAGTACCGTTTCAATGTCCAAGATGGGCGTGTTTGCATTAACAGCCTGTGTACTTATTCCTTTCATTAAATGGATGCCGAATTTCAAGCTCATCTCATGAACCTTACTGGCAATCTGACTGAACCCTTTATCACCTCTAGATGATGGAAATCTTTGAAGATCAGGAAATGGTCGACCCCATTCATCAATGTTGTCAAATCCATATGAATCTGTATACGCCCCGTCAACATACTTCCGGGACCAGAGAAATCTATAACTGCATACTACCCATAGATATGAGATAGACTAGATAGTTAAATTGATGATCAGATTTACCTTTGTTCGTATTTATTTTGCTATTAATACAGCCAAATTAAAGCATTCTAAAAGGTAACCTGATATCGATGCGGAAGTAACTTTTCTGCTAAGATCTCTGCATTTTTCATGTATGCATTTTCATCAACCGTCCATGAAAAGGAATCATAGGAATTCCACCCTCTTGGTGGTAACCCAGCAAGTTCATTTGCCACGGAAGTGCCCCTGAAATGTAAAAGTATGAACGAATGGAAATCATTTCTCTTTAGCTAAGAATGAGCTTGGTTATACAAGCATCAGATACTGGTGTTCAAATTAAAATTGTTCTCTTGACAGCGCTTAAATTGTACTTTTTTTTACATTCACATATAATTTTTATTTTGGAATGAAAGAGAAATGAATAGAGAGAAACGCAGAAAAAGATTTACAGAGGAAGCATAGATGGTGAATCCATTTGAATAAAAACTTCCAGAGTCACTCAAAAAAGGAAGGCTGAAGGCAAAAAAAATTATGCAATATGTTATAAATAATGTCAAACAATCAACGGCTTAACCAAACAAAAAGTTAAGTTTGATACACACAAACTAATCATCTAGCACAACTGAGTAGTGGATACACAATATCTTTTACAAAAGGAAAAGCAAAATATTAACAAATTAGAGGTGCAGCCAATGATGGGGTAAACGTTTGGTGGCATATAAGGAAATCACCCCTGCTTCTGCCAAATTAACCCGTATCCTCACACTGAAATTATAGATTTCAAGCAAATACTCTTACAACGTTGTCTCGTTAATCAGGTAGGGAAACAAGACAACTCGAATCAATGAATGCTAACCGAAGAACCAGCTGAAACAAACAAACGTACTGATCTCTGGAACACCAAACAGTGGCACCATATTTCAGACCTAACCCAAGAAATCTCTGCAACCCGAACAGGAAGCATTCATCTAAAACGTACACTAGGGCGAGTAACACTCCCAGAAGGTGAATTAGTCCGAAGCAAAAAAATCACAAGAAATGGCATCGTTCCCATCCATCGAGGATAGATAGGAAAGAAGCACTGACCGGAGGAATAGGAAGAAGAGAAGGGCGGAGCAGAGGAGGTGACGACGCCGTGGCAGCAGAGGAGGAAAGGCTGGATGACAGGACCCCAAATTGCAGAGAAGAATCAAGGCTGTCGTTTTTGGGGGGTTTGGATGAGAGAAGGGGAAAGTGCTTAGGGCTCTAAACAAGCTAACAACTAGACACTAGAATATACTGTTTTTCGATACCTTCTCATGCCAGAGCCGCTGGTTAAATAACCAGGGAACAGCAAGCAAGTTCTTTACAGCAAATAAAGTTCACAGTCTTCAGACCCAATTCAAAATGAAATGACAAAACAGATGATGACGCCAGTAACTACGAAACGGACTAAGAGCCGTCCAATTGAACTTTAGATCATCAAAATGAATCCTAGCCCTCGTCCTAGCCTTAAGGGAAATCGCCGAAGGGGTATCTTCAACGCCGACTTCACATTGTTTGCCTTCCTACTAATTCTTTCCTCCGTTTCAGTCTGTTCGCCAGAGCCTGAACCTGACATTCCTTCCCTCTTGACTTCGAACTTGTCCTCAAGGAGAAAAATTTGGAAAAGTCTTCTGAATGAAGGTGGTATCTTCCCAGGTAGCATCCTCAGGACTCAAGTTTAGCCATTGTGCAACAGGTTCGTTCTTGTGAGGGACAATTCTTCGGTTCAACACAGCCAATAGTTTAGTTTTAATCTTCCCATTCTCCCCCACTAGTGGCAGTCCCTGAATAGGCACCACATGTGACCCAAGATGCTTCTTTAGCTGGCTTACATGAAAGACCGGGTGGATAACCGTTTGTTCAGGCAATTGTATTCGGTATGCAACTGAACCGATTCTCTGCAAAACTCTAAATGGGTCATAAAATTTTGATCTGAGCTTCAAAGAACCCTTCAGTCCAAACACTATTTATCTATATGGTTGCATCTTAAGATACACCATATCACCACCTTGGAGTTGCCTCTCGGATCGGTTTCTGTCCGTGAAATGCTTCATCCTTTCTTGAGCTATGTGCAGATTTGCTTTCAGCCTTTCCAGCATTAGCTCTTTCTGCTCAACTGAAACTCTTGCTTCTTCTGACACATTACAAGGGATGGTAAACTCCCCTACTTGAGGTGGAGGATAGCCATATAGAGCCTGAAATGGTGTAATTTTCAGAGAGGTATGGTAAGACGTGTTGTACCACCATTCCGCAAGTGTTAACCAATCCATCCACTCTCTTGGTTATTGGAATGGCATGCTCCTCAAGTACGATTCCAAGCATTGGTTCACTCTCTCTGTTTGACCGTCAGTTTGAGGATGATATGCGCTACTCAATCTTAAAGACACCTTCATCATTCTAAAAATCTCCTGAAATAGATGGCTAGTGAAAATTCTATCATGATCAGTCACTATAGCAATAGGCATTCCATGCAGTTTGAAGATGTTATCCATGAATACTTGCACCACTTGTTGGACAGAATATGTGTGTGACAAGGACAAGAAATGAGCATATTTAGTGAATCTATCCACCACCACCAAAATAACTTCCTTACTTCTTGATTTAGGTAAACCTTCTATGAAGTCCATGCTGATATGAGTCCAAGCCATGTCAGGTATTTCCAAGGGGTTCAACAGTCCCGGTATGTGAATGTGTTCAGATTTTGTGATCTGACAAATAGGGCATTCAGCCACTAGTGTTTCTACACCCCTTTTTAGCTTAGGATAGAGAAATAGCTTTTTGAGTCTATGATATGTAGCTCTCCTTCCTGAATGTCCTCCAATTGCAGATGAATGGAATGATTCCAGAATTATGGTTCTACTGTCGTTACCTGTTCCCACATAAATTCTCCCTTTATATCTCAATAAACTTGCTTCCAGAGTATAACTGATGTCCACTCCAGCTGATATCTGGTTGTTAGTCACCAATTTCTCATAATGAAGATCATTTACATAGCTCCCCTTTACATCTCCCACCCAATCAGGTATAACTGTAACAATAGCATGACAATCCTTATCACTTCCCAGGTCATTGACATCCCTTCTGGGTAATGCATCAGCAGCCAGATTTTCCTTTCCTCTTTTATATTCCACCTTATAATCAAATTCCAATAGCTTGAGTAATAATTTGTGTTGTACTCCCTCCACTAATCTCTGAGTGGTTATGAATTTCAAACTCCTTTGATCTGTTTTGATTACCAATTGATTCCCTAACAGATAATGTCTCCACTTCTTTAGCGCTACTAAAATAGCCATTGCCTCCTTTTCATATATGGATTGAGCTGCTATTCTCACCCCCAACGTTTTGCTAAAATAAGCAATAGGCCGGTTCTCCTGCATTAGTACGGCTCCCAAGCCAGTTCCACAAGCATTGGTCTCAAGGATAAATGGTTTAGAGAGATCCGGTAGTGCTAAGATTGGACATGTTGTCATAGCTCTTTTCAATGTTTCAAAAGCTATTGATTGAGGTTCTCCCTAGACAAAGGAGTCTTTCTTCAAGATATCAAAAAGTGGTTTGCAAATCTTACCATATCCCCTCACAAAGCTTCTATAATAACCAGTGAGACCAAGGAATCCCCTCAACTTGGTTACAATATTTGGAGTAGGCCACTTCACCACATCAGCTATCTTCCTAGGGTTTGTAGCCACTCCAGATCCACTGATGATATGACCCAAATATCCTATTTCTGTCATAGCAAAGCAACATTTAGTTCTTCTAGCAGATAACTAATTTTGTCTCAGTATTTGTAATGCCTGCTGTAAATGCCCAACATGGTCAATCAGATTCTTGCTGTATACCAATATGTCATCAAAGAATACCAAAATAAACGTCATCAGCTGATCACAAAAAATATGGCTCATGAGAGCTTGGAAGGTAGCTGGTGCATTGGTTAACCCAAAAGGCATGACAATATACTCATAATGGCCTAGATGGGTTCTAAAGGCTGTCTTCAGAATATCTTCATCCACCATCCTGATCTGGTGATAGCCTGACCTGAGATCTAACTTAGAGAAGATGGTTGCCCTATGTAACTCATCCAACAAATCTTCTATGATTGGCATGGGAAATTTGTTCTTGATTGTCATTGAGTTGAGTTATCTATAGTCCACACACAATATCCAAGAACCATCTTTCTTTCTCACCATTATAGCTGGGGACGAATATGGGCTCATGCTTACTCTGATTTCTTCATAATCCAATAACTATTTGATGATGCTCTCCATGGCATCCCTTTGGTGGTGTGGTGTTCTATAAGGTCTGATGTTGGGAGGTTCTGCATCCCCTTTTAATGGTATTCCATGATCACACTCTCTTTTAGGAGGCAGCCCATTTGGTTCCTTGAAAACCTCAGCATATTGTTGTAACAGATCTTGCACTACTCTTGGTATGTCTTTGGGATCTTGGGGATCAGCTTCTTGGACCCCATTAATTTGGATCATACAACCAAGTACTTCTTTTCTCAACATCTTCTCCAACTTAGTAGCACCTTCTAAGTAGTGCTTTTCAGGTACGGTGTAATCACTGAAGTTCACCAATCTGCCCTCTTTACATAAAGTCAACTCCCTAGTTTTCAAATTCAGTCCAATTGGGCTGTGCTCATATATCCAATCTGCCCCGAGGATAACATCATAACTTTTGAGTTTCAAGAGCTAGAATGCGGTATTAAATGAGCAACCTTGTATTACGTATGAAATCCCCTTAGTTTTAGCCTTGGTGCATAATTCTCCACCCCCGGCCACAGTTACCTTCTTCACCGGTTGATAGAGCAGTTTACATTCGCTCCTAATGGCAAATTCATAGTCCATAAATGAGTTGGTACTCCCACTGTCCACCAACATTACAGTCGGTTTTCCCCAAATTAAGGTTCTCAATGAAAACGTTGCAGGTCCTGTGCTTCCTTTCATTGCATGACTCAAAATTACCAATAGCTTTTCAGTCTATGGAGTCTCATCAGTAGCTTCCGGACTTCCCGAAGCAGTGGTAAATCCTGATTCCTTTACTAATTCCTTGTCCTCCGTATGTTCATCCGTTTCTTCTTCCCCTTGCATTAAGATAGTGTGTAAGGCTTTCTTAACCTTGCATTTCAGATTATATCCCGGAACCCAAGGTTCATTACAATGCCAACAGGTTCTTTTGTTCCCTTCCAATGCTTGATTCTTTCCCCTTTCATTTCCCTTTGTAGTGTTTCCCTTGATTTGCCCTGTCTTGTAAGGAGTAGTGTTGATTTTGTTTCAGCCTAAACCTCCAGAATGACTAGTTTTCTTAGCTTGAGTTGCCTTCTTTTCCAGCTTTGCAAACCAATAGGCCTCCAGCAAACCCTTTAGTTGATGTATACTCACTCCAAATTTGATTTCCTCCTTCAAACCTCCTATAAAACAACTCAATAAGAATGCCTCCTACAAGTATGGATGATCTCTCCTCACTAACTCCACACTCTTTTCAAAGTAATCGATATACTTGCTAACATGACCCATCTGCTTCATGGTTTGTAGTCTTTCAACTACCTCATGGGCACTGGCCTCAGAGAACCGATCAGATAACATCGCGCACAGCTGTTGCCAGTTTAACACTTGCCATGCTACTCCCATTCCCTTAAACCATGTATTAGCTCTTCCTGTGAAGTGTCCCGTGGCCAGGTTCACCCACTGCTCCCTAGGGGTTCCTGCCATTTCAAAGAACTTCTCACACTGTTCTAGCCAGCCAATCGGTCCATCCCCTAAGAATAAAGGAAGTTCTAGCTTTGGTCCTCTTAACACTACATCTGCAAAGTGATGGCCACCACTGTTAAGATTCTGGTTCATACTACCCATTGCACCGATCAGATTTACTCCTGGGAGATTTGAGGGATATGTCCATCCTTGGTGTGGTACTTGTGTATCAATATGAGAGTTAACATTCATTTCGGGATGATAATAAGTCTGCATAGCTGCCATTGAATTGGTGTTTTGCTATGGCCATGGTGGTGCCGCTGGTATTTCCTGACCATGATTGAACCCTTGGTTCCACCTCGCTGGCATCGTGACAGAAGGTTCTGTGTGTATCACCGTACCTCTCCTCGAAATTGACTTGTGATGTAGTTCTGACAGCAGGGGAGAAAATAGGAGGATGGTTTGGTATTACCGTGTTCGGTTCCAAGAAGAAGTTCGTAGCTGCTTCAGTCCTCCTGTTCTGCTCAACACTCCAAGCCAAATCTCCCCTCATTGCTGCTGGGATTGGTCCTTCCTCTCTGGACTCAATCGCCTCCTCTTCCACACCCGCTCTTGAAGGTTGTGAAAACTTGGAGAGCAAAAGGTTCTTGATTTTTGCCACATCAGTCTTCAGGGCATCTAACTCCCTCAACTTCTCTTGAATCTTGATAATCTCCGCTTGGTTTTCCATCTCCATTCCTTCTTCTTCGATCGAACCTTGAGATCTGGTCTTCACCACCATCAACCACCCAGATCTGGCGATGCTCAGGGATTTCACGGTAGCAACTTGCCCGGTTGCTCCAACGTTTGCTCGCGCCGCTCTCAGGCCCAAAAGCTGCGAGTGCTCTGATACCAAAATGATAGGACCCCGAATTTCAGAGAAGAATCAAGGCTGTCGTTTTTGGGGGTTTGGACGAGAGAAGGAGAAAGTGCTTAGGGTTCTAAACGAGCTAACAACTAGACACTAGAATATACTGTTTTTCGATGCCTTCTCATTCCAGAGCCGTTGGTTAAATAACCAGGGAACAGCAAGCAAGTTCGGAACAGCAAATAAAGTTCAGCGTCTTCAGACCCAGTTCAAAACGAAACGACAAAACAGATGATGAAGCCAGTAACTACGAAACGGACTAAGAGCCATCCGATCAAACTTTAGATCATCAAAATGAATCCTAGCCCTCCTCCCAGGCTTAAGGGAAATCGCGGAAGGGGTATCTTCAACGCCGACTTCACATTGTTCTTTCCTCCGTTTCAGTCTGTTCGCCAGAGCCTGAACCTGACACTGGAGCCCCCAGTCCCATCCCCACCGAGAAGAGCAGAGCTGAGCCGAGGAGAGGTGATGTCAGAGGTGAGGACTGAGGAGGGAGGAGAGAGGAGGCACGCCAAGCCGGGAGGCGGCAGCACCGATGATGAGCGATGAAGTGGGAGTGGGTTGTCTGTGGTTTGGGACCCGTGGTGGGGATGTCGTGTCGTGTTTTGTGATGGGTCGACTCGCGAGGAAGCTATCAGCAGTGCAGCACGTCCCTTGTGTTGGGTTGCACGCGAGAATTTTGTCTCCGCGTGTGGCTGTGGAGACGATGAGACTGGCACGTTTTGGTTGGGTCGGCGTACGGTGCAACATTGGCCGCTTGGGAAGAGCGATGGCAGCGCATTTTAGTGTGGCGGCTGAGCCAGAAAATTTGTGGAGGTTCACGAAGACTAACTAAAACGGCTAATGGTGCAACATTGGCCGCTGGAGATAGCGATGGCAGCATATTTTGATGTGGCGACCGAGTAAGAAAATTTGTGGAGGTTCGGCAAAGACTAATTAAAACAGCTAACTAAAATGAGCTCTTGCCGGAGGAAACACTATCCTTAACCTCTTCGGCGGTAGAAAAGCCCCACTACTCCTAAATGGAGGTTCACCAGCGAGTCTAGGCGGCTGCCTAGGGTCATCGAGATGTGGCTCCGCCATTAGTCCTGGTCACTTGCTGGAGCAAGAAAAACTTGAAATTTTGGAAATTGAATCGTGAAATTCTCACATTTCAATCAGGCTTCAAAAATTAGTTTGAATGATTGGTATGCTGCCGTAAACTTCCAAATGGAACACACTATGCGGATCGATGTAACCTCAATAGATAACTATGAGTATGACGATAACTGCTCTACGGTCTAATTTAGGATCATGACTCTTAAGTATAACTATCACATGTAACAAATTATTAATGAGCTGGGTCTTCACCAGATCGCTAATGTGAAGTAAAATGCACAGTTTCTAGGCTTTTAGGCCTTGAGTGTATTACTTCGACATGGCACTTCTTTCCATCGTAGAAAGCCTCCTTTTAACCCTAGTGATTTCAAGGGCATCCAACAATTTGTAGTGTCAAAAAGGGGTGGGTCTGCATCCATTATAGAACTGAGTTCATTAGCTATTTTGCGCTGCTGACACAGTAGTCGAAGCAGCGGCTCACAGGTGCAGAGATGAGGTTACTACAACATAGCTAAGGGACAAGAGGAATGACACGAGGACAGGACCCAATGCACGCTACATTGGAAAAGAGTGGGCTTGAGGCTATTTCGGGCCAGCACGTCATGTATTGTGCGTTATCGTTAGAGTAGCGATGTGGGTGTGGGTAACTTGTAAACGGGATCGTAGCAGAGAAGGCATAGAATGAGATGAACCTTAGAACGGTGGCCTAATTCCTATACCCCAATTCAATGTTATCCCTATCCAAGCTTCTAATTCTCCCCTAAATTCTCTTGATTTGTGTTGGTTGTTGATAGTAGGGTACAATCAAAGGTTGACCATAGACCAACCTTCAATGAATCTTTATATATAAACGGAGGCATCATTGTGGCTCATTCAGGTGGCCATGTAGCCCCCTTTTTTTTTTTTACCGTCGGATTGCTGCTACTCCCGTTCCAGCCGCCCGATCGGATATGTGGCTTCGTCCGATTTTGCTCTCTATTTCTTCTCTTTTTTCTTCCGAAAAAAGAGATATCTTTCTTTTTTGGCCTATCGGTGCAGAGGTGAGGTGACTACAACATAGCTAAGGAACAGAAGGATGGCGTGACGAGAGGACCAGGCGGCCCAATGCATGCTACATTGGAAAAGAGTGGGTTGAGGCTATTTCAGCCCAACACGTCGTGTGTTGTTCGTTAGCGTTAGAGTAGTGGTGTGGGTGTGGGTAAATTGTAAACGGGATAGTAGCAGAGAAGGCATTGAATGAGATGAACCTTACAGCGATGGCCTTTCCTATTCCCCAATTCGATGTTATCCCTATCCATGCTTCTAATCCCCCAATTCTCTTGATATCTGTTGGTTGTTAACAGTAGGCTGTAGGCATGACCGTTTGTGTTAAACCAACAAATCCTATAATGCATGATAGGATGGATGAAAACCAGTAAAAACACGAAGTGTATCACGTGACAATGTCACAATGTCACCATCCTGATCAGCAGCATTTTCCTCGACCAGATTGAGCTACACGCTTCGCTCATCAATCAGCACCAACATGACTCTTCTCACCGCTGCAATTCTTGGCTGTTGCAGCCTTGCATAGTGGCATTGCATGCCGTCGTTGGATCGCCGCTCATGGGACCTTCAACATTTGATTGGTCAACAAAAGTAGTGGCATTGCATGCCGGCCGTAGTACACCTAGAAACTCATCGAGTTTTTTTGACGCTTATAGCACTTTTGGCGGAGGGATTAACAAAAATGGGTAGCTCTCGGCCGTAATGTAAAAAATAGCACAACAGACAAACCGACGCGCGACACGTGCCCAAATCTGACCACTAGGGGGCGAACTTGCCCTCCATCGTGCCTGGGGCCGGACTCCCCCTGTTGCGCCACGTGTGCAAAACTGTGTCCTAGGAGGTCGGATTTCGCCCTACCGCACCTCTAGGGCTGGAAATGCCTACACCGTGCCCTAAGGCTAGGACACGGTTTTGCTCCTATTCACGCCACGTGTAAATCCGGTGCCCTCGGGCCGGATCCCCTCTTTGGAGATTTTTACTGTTTTGACCCTATAGCAATTTTTTTTTCAAAAGTAGCCTCCGTTCGCCATCATTTACAAGTTTGGCCCCAAAAGCGATTGCGCATCGCGTCCACGGGGGGCGGGGAGGGACTCGCCGCCCAGCGCGCGCAGGACTCGCCGGCCCAGCGCGGCAGTGCTGCCGCCCGTCGGCGCCAGTGCCTGCCTCCCCGCGCGATTTTTCCTCCTCGCTCGCCACGCCCGCGCAATTTTAAATTTGTCCTCGATCGCCGCTACTGCCTTTGCACCGAAAGAATTTTTGACGATATCGTTTTTCCTATTTGCTTTTCTTTACATCGCGTCGCGTCTTTCACCGCCTTCACAACCAGCCCTATATAAACGCGTCGAATCGACGAGCTCGAAACGCAGCTGCTTTTGATTAGTGAGGTAAGTTCGTGTTTAATTTTTGCTTATTGCATTTTGTACCATTAAGCACGTACTTAGATTTTGCTAATCGTTAGTTTTGTCTATTTGCAAGAATGGTACGTTACTACGCATTATACCACCCCTACTTGAAGCGATATGGGATGGCAAGCATCGCCGCCACGCTTGGATCGATGGCGATGGGCCGCCAAGTCCGTGACACGGGACCGAGGAGACCTGGCACCGGACGAGCGGTATGTTCCGAGACTTCGTCAATGCGGGTGATTATGTTCGCCGCATGTGAACACGGGCAAAACTTCTAATTGATGCCTCTTTCTTTCCGCCTTGGTTGATCGTTGGCGGAGACCCACACGCCCACTTCCGGGGGGGAGATGACGATGACACCGCAAGATGTCGGCTTTATTATCGGCCTTCCGCTTGCAGGCCGCGCGCTTGTTCCTCCGAGGTCGCCGGATCGAAGGCGCGTCTCCATCATCGCTTTCGCCAGCCTATCCCCGAGAGGTCAAAGGGCATTCCACACGGTTGGTCATGCGATAATTCATGCATTGCCCAATTGACGCAATGGAGGAGGTGGTTCGATGCCACCTTATTGCATATTTGTTGTTTATATTCGGTGGATCATGTTCCCTAGTACGCAGGGGACATGGTGTACCCGAAGTTATATTCACCTTGCGAGTCTATCGTGGACGCCGACGATGAGGACGTGCCGCTTGATCTGATTGGGGTTCACCAGATCGGCGTGACGTATCATGCTTTGGCGACGCTTCGCAGCTGCGGGCACGAGAACGGAGCCCGTGTTTCTCGGGTTGCCACACGTTATTACTGTTGTGGTCGTGGGAGCACTTCGCGGTCGGACGGTTGTTGTTCACGCCTGATCCACCCTTACCCGCACACACAACATTTCTATGGTGAGGCGGAGGCGACGAGGAGGATCCGTGGAAGGCCCGACCATGGGATCCCGATGGACTGTGGGCAAGATCGGGGTGGTCTAGGAGAGAGTCGTCGATATACCCCGAGTTCCACAATGAATTCGAGACCGCACGAACGCGACATAGTATGGGCTCCTTGACGGATCGCGACGCAGAGAACACGGCGCCCGACGGCTGAGCTTGCTATGCCACCGAGATGCGGCGATCGAGGACAACTTGTCATCCGGTGTTCGCCCACATGGTTGAGCCGCATAACCCACAACGGGTGATGAGGCGCTTCGAGCCGCACCAGAGATCCCCGCTCTAGGGCGCACCTTGCAAGGCGTAGTCATTTGTAAGTACATTGCATTACTTAATAATGTTGTAGATCCTTTAGACATACGTTATGCCGGTACCATAAGTTATTTATTTTGTTCCACTCCGCAGTGCATTTAGAAGGGTCGCAAGAGTGATGATCGGCTTCAGACGCAGCAGTCGTGGGTAGATGCATGGCAGACGGCCACTGATTCTATTTTGCAGGAGGCACAACCTTACGATGCAGGGACTTACGACACATACTTGGAGTGGTACGTACGGAACACGCGGACGAGATTGACAGGCGCCCCCCGCCCCGACATGCAGATCCTAGCCACGCCGAACGCTTGACTTAGGGATGGACCTGCACTGCAAAGACGCCATGACGATTCGGTACGTTGAGCATGTAGTAGATTAACCACCTGTAACATCCCAAATGTATAATTAGGGTTAATCAAGTATAATTATATGTGTAGAAATTAAAACTTTTTCTCACATCCTGAAAAACCCTAAAATCTCATGTGATTTTTGTCCAAGAGTTGTGTAATCCAAAACACAAAGCTCTTGTTGACCAAAAATCAAACTCATTCTCCAATTATCTTAAATCTTGTGCCAAACATTTGAATATATTTTCCTTGGTCCCAAAAACTGATATGGGACCCCTCTCAAAAATATCATGAGTTATAACACTTGTTGATAATTTTTGGAGGCAAAACAATCCTTTAAACAACCTTCATGAATTCCTGAGAAAAATGCATTGCATAATAACCTCTGGAAATTTTATGCAAAGTTGGTCTCATTGTCGACAAGCTCCAGTTAAAATTCCATCAAATTTGGAGTTCATTTGCTATCTCAAATAATTCTCGTAAGTTTCAATTGTTAAAAACTAAAATTTTAAAGCCTACACTGCTCCTTGGCTAGCTATATTCAAAGTTGGTCCAGCCCAACCTTGTCTCGCACCTCACAGACCTCATCTCCATTTGATCGGTCGCACTGCTGGATTTACATCCAACAGCCACGACCTCCTCCGCGGTCAACACCGCGAGGACCTCCCCACCTCGTGAGGTCATTGCCGTTGGATCAAAGATCCACGGTCATGACCTCCCCTGTGTGTTAAACCTCAAAGACCTCCTCGAGCTGTTAAACCATCGCAGCGAGGTCATCCCATTTTGTTGAGGTCGTGGCCGCTGGATCAAATCCAACACCACGACCTCCTCCTCAACATACTCAACAGTCATCCCATTTCACGTGAGGTCATAGCCCTTGGATCCAAGATCCATGGCCCCGACCTCCTCCTCTCAACCTAAACTAAATAAACCTCCCACCTAACCAAGGTCGAGCTATTGGATCAAATCCAACACTCACGACCTCCCGTGTTATCAAGCACTCACAACCTCCCCATCTTTTGTTGTGCATCGTTAGATTAAAATCTACGGTCCACGACCTCCTTTTTGTCTCATGCGCACTGACCTCCCTCAACAAGACGTGAGATCGTAGCCCTTAGATCTAAATCTAAAGGCCATGACCTCCCTTGTGCGTTATGCGAGCTCAGACCTCCACCTCTTTGATCGAACCCTTAGATCTAAATCTAACGGTCCCGACCTCCTTGCTCGCTATGCATCATATCGATTCTTCCCATCGTCAAGGTTCCCTTGGATTTAAATCCAAAGGCCATGACCTCCCTCATGTCTTTTGATCGCGTGCGTTAAGTCCTCATTGGAGGTCCGCGACCGCTGGATGGAGATCCAACGCTTTGGACCTCTGTCCCTTTTCCTCACGTGCGTGCTGCGATTAAATGAAATCGGAGGGCCACGACCTCCCCATCTCTGATCGTGTGGCTGGGACCTCCTCCCACCACTTAAAACATAACGGTTCAAAATGTGATCCGATGGTTAGGACCTCCCGTGTCTTATCCAACGGTCATAAGGACCTCCCTCGTTCTTCTCCTTCCTCTGGCGCATGCATGCGTTCTCGAAGGGAGTTTATGTCCACTGTCCCATCAGTCCTTTCAATGACTCTTTTGTCGACCGCATTTAATGCGTGTCGACTTTTCCGCCTATCAGTCAAGCAAGACACCGCCTTTTGTCAACTTTAGGTCATGTCCATCCCATGGACCAACCCGTGGGCTAAGCTCACCATGGAGCTTAGCCCCAGTTCATAACCTTCACTCAGGCTATATGTCACCCTGGGGATCCTCCCTTGGCTTCCTTTGCACACAACCGATCTCAGCCTTGCATCTTGTGCGTGGCTGAGCTCCTCCCTCACTCACTTCCTCACTGGTGGCTGCCATTGTTGAGTCCTTGGAGCTCCTCAGTGGCACAAGAAGATCCAGTGGCTTCATTTTCAAACCCTTGTTCGCTTTTGCTCCCAACACCTCTTGGAAGTTATCCCTGACTTAGTTGTTTGGGCACTTTTCAGAGGAGGACAAAGTGGAGCCGGCCGGTGCCGTGAGTCATGGCTTCGTTGTCTTCCCCAACTCCGGCCCTCCTTCCTCGACCTCCCAAAGACCTTAGGACCTCCGGTACCTCCTGTTAGTCCTTTAGATGCCGCACCCGATGAATGATTTTATGCGGAGCTTTTCTTGGCACAAGCTTGAATGTTGCGCTGAGTCGCTTTTTGCATTTTCGTGTTTGGTCAGTCTTTGGTCATCTTTTGCCCTCTCGGCTCGCGGCGTTCAAAGCCGCCGTCGCCGAGAGAGAGGTCCACCGGTGCGCAACGTTATTGTGCACTCGGTGGTATCATTGACCTCACCGGCGAGCTCTACCTCGCCGGCGAGATCACTTCTTCACGCCGGATTTTGTCTGACGTCCCGAGCGTGTCATTGTCGTTTTAGGACATAAATTCACCGCTTTAAATGCCCAATCATCGCAATCATTGGTGTCTTAACGCCTTTAATCCACCCTTTAATGTGCGATTTAAGACCTCCGCGCGACCTCCTTGATGTCCAGCCACGATTTATTCATGTCCAAGCGCGCGCGCGAGTTAAAGCGCTGGTCTGCAGGGCGCCCGCACCTCCTCCGAGGAGATCTGAGCGCCCAAGACCTCCCTTGCGCAATCGCGGGCCGCCGAGACCTCCCCGGAGGTCTGTGACGTTAGGACCTCCCTTAGACCTCCCTAGGTTGTCTCACCTGCTCATGACCTCCCGGGTAGATCTTGACCGTCAAGGTCCTCCCTCGACGATCTCGAACCATCGAGGACCTCCTTGGAACATCTGGACCGCCCAGACCTCCTCTGTGAGGTCTTGACTATGCAGATCTTCCTTGGGGAGATCTTGATAGTTTAGATCTTCCTTGGAAGATCTCACCGCTGAGGACCTCCCTTTAGATCTGGTCCGCTCCGACCTCCTCTCTATGTTGTGGTCCGTTGATTTCCCATCTACTGCCACGACCTCCCCTCACCTCGCGCATGTGAGTTGCTAAGAGGTCCAGACCTCTGGACTTCACGCGCATGTGATGTTCTCCGGGAGGTCTGAGCCGCTGGATTTATGATCTGTGGCTCACGCCCTCCCATGCCTTTGTGATGTTTAGAAATTCCAAGATGGTCTTAGTTAAACCGAAATAAGGTATAGACTTTAGAATTTCATATCTTCTTCGTTTTGAATCCTTTTGAGGTCATTCAAATTGTGTTAGCTCTGTCTTGAACTTGACTTTAATCCAAAAATGATGGTAAGTTGAGTTCAGCTCCAGAGCACAGTTTGCCATTAGATTTTAAAACCAACTTTAAAATGTGCACTTAAATCAATGCTTAACTTGTAAAATACATAACTAATGCTCTATAGATTATTTTTGAGTGAGACCAACTTTGTTGGTTTCCTCCATTAATGGTCTTACTGTGAAAATTGATTTTGAGCATGTTGCTGTTAGGAAAATGAGGACTTGTGCATTATAATTTTGTTCAAGTTCTTGTTTTTGAAAATTTGTAGAGAGTGCAATATGGCTCCAAATGAGATGAACTCAATTGTGTTATTCATCTCATGAGGTACTGGTTTTACAGTAAAAATTTCAGCTTCACTTCTTTTCTAGAAAATGTTGCCTCATAATTAAATTAGTGAATAGTGCAGTTTGGTATTTAATAGGCTGAGCAGAATTGATTTCATCATATCTTTTGCATTGAGAATACAAATCAATTGGTTCTTATTGCTAAATTCATGATAAATCATTGTCTTGCTGCTGTAAAATTTTCATGGCATTTGGAGTTCGTTTGTTGTGCTGTCTTTGTTGTGTTTCATCGTTCTTATCGGTTCTTTCTCGCTTTTCCGTTAGGCTTCGACATTTGTGGTGATCCCGAGAGCGACCCTCTGCCACAATTTGACCACCAGCAACAAGGCAAGCAGTTTGACCATTTCCATCATTGTCCCATTACTTTAAAGCTTAATACCTTGTTTTACTTCTATGTATGCATGCTACTTTGTGTTAAATGTCGCTAGCGAGCCTATAGTTGCATGATCTGTAGGAATTGTTTATCCTCTACTACCATGAGCCTAGGTTATTTGCTGTGGTGGGAGCTCGTTGGATGAGCTCTTATCACTTAGTAGTTTCGATTTAAATTGCTTAGACATGCTTAGTTATCGGTAGAATGGGCGATCATCGACTTAGTCGATGGTCTTGATCACTCAAAATGATTATTACTCCTATATGTCCAGCACTTGTGCTTTGTTTAATTTGTAAAATCAAAAACTGAAAATAAAAGATTGATTTAGACTTGGGCATATTGGATGGATGGTGCGGTTTTTGGATGTGGTGGTATGCCTGGTCCCTAAGGACCGAGTACTTGGGTCACTAAGCTGCGATTTCATGAACTAACCACGCGAGGGCATATGGAACCCTCTTGACTAAGTACTCTAGGAGGTGTTAATTATGAGCGAGCTCGGTTGGTGTGTTTTCAAAAACAAATGTATATGTATAGTGTGGGAGGGAGCATTAGCTTCCTGAAGGTTGTGATGTCTCCTTCTCCCGTGGGTTGTGCAGCTCGTAATTAGCATTCATCCTTTGGAAAGGTCTCAGAGGACTTAGCCGTGCAAAGACACCTTCTAAGTGTGCGTAAAGGAAAGGCGGTCTGACGTGTGGGTACAAAGGTACACCCCGCAGGATAAAACTATTCAATAGCCTCGCCCTAGGTTATGGACATGCTTGGTAAGGTCGTTCAAGACTAGACTACAACCTTTAATTAAAACTTGACATGGTTGGTATGAACGGGGAGTTCATGCTATTGTTGTGGTGACTTGGGTTAGTCACTTCCAGGATTGTTCTTGTTGTTGTTATTATGTTATTATCGCGTTGTTACTTCAACATTTAAAAATGCTTTGTCAAATTGCTTTCAATCTATTATGTTATTGCAAATAAATGTTGCTTTATGCTAAAATGAGTCCAAAGCCTCATCCACTTAAATAAAGCTTGCATGTAGCTATTTATAGTTCTGTTATCTCACACGTAAGTCTTATGGAGTACTTTATGTACTCATCTCGCCCGTGGTTGTGGCAATTTTGTGGCTTTTGTGCAGAGGAAGAAGGAGAGCTCCAAGAGCCTCTCTTTTGTGCTACGTGTTGCGCTTTCTTGACGACTAGCTTGGCGGTCCCGTCGGATGCCTAGGGTTAAGGCACACCGATTGGCTTTTTGTTATAGCCATCTTTATGGCACTTTTGCTTCATTGTTATCTTTGTAGAATTCTTGTTATTTGGCCTAAGGGCCTCTCTTTTGTAATATCTATTCCATATTATTGTTAACTTCGGTTTGTTGCTTATGTTCTATGTGTTGTATGGAATTGGTACATTCTTTTGTTGTGAGGTATGTATACCGCATTCGAAGTATACATCTCTCGAGACCGGGTTTATTTGGTTGATAATACTAGGGTCAATCGGATGACTAAGTATTATGAGCCTAATAAACGCCGAGTCTCACAAAAGTTGGTATCGAGCCGCTCGACCGTAGTAACGCAAGCTTGGTCGTTTTAGGATATTTTGAAAACCTAATTTCAAAGTGTCAAATGAGTTTTGAAAGCTTAAGAAAATTCTCAGATTTTACTCCTCATCTATCTTAGCTTTCTCTTCTCATCTCACTCTAATTTGAGTTTTAAAAGTTGTTTTCCTCTCTTCCCTTCTACAAAATAGTCGTTATCGATTAATTGGGTTTTGGATAACATATGAGAGTTCTAAATTGATGTCTTGGCTACCTTTTTGGTGAAGAATAGAAGTATTTGAAGGTGAAACTCAAATCTGAAAATTCTGGACAGCAAGCAAGCATTTTAGGACAGCAATGCTTAAGTTAGTAAATGAGGTAGAAAATGAGAGGTTAATCAACTAAAACTTGTGGGAATAAAAGGGTAAGATGTGATACTAGTTAGCTAAGTATCTAGCACTTATCTCGCTGTTTTAACCTTGCTCTTTAGTAGCATTAGATCTCATCTTACAATCTGATTTTTAATCTTCTCGATCAATTACTCGTTCATTCAATACGGGTTAGTTGAGTTGAGAAGTTGAGCCTTGCTTTTGGTGTTTCTTGGCTGTTTTGAGAGTCTTTTAGAAGCTTCTAAAGTTGAATTACTCGCTGTTTTGGCTTTCGCTTAGGGTGATATTCCATTCCCTAGTCGATCGCTTTTGCCTTCTTTAAAGGCTTTGTTTTTCGAGTCTAGTTGCTAACCAAAATTTCTTGTAACAGATGGCGGGACGCACTCAGAGCGGCCAAGGCTGGCCACTGGTCCGGACGAGGAGCTTCCTCCTCCTCCGACCATGGCCGAGGTTCTTCTTCAGATCGAGCGAACCGCTGGATGACCGGAGAGTTCTATCGACGCCATCGCGCAACACCACCGCACTTACGGAGCTTCGTGATCCGGGCGAGGAATGCCCATCACCGCGTGGAGGACTCGCGGAGTTTCTTCGTACTCAGCCCCTACTTTTTCCCTTGCCCGAGGACCCTTTGGATGCGACGATTGGCTTGTCTCGGTGGAGCGTAAGCTCAGATCGCGCAGCTGATGCCAGAGCACGAGAAGGCGCTGCTCGCATCGCACCACCGGAGGGTGCAGCCTTGTCATGGTGGGAGAGCTTTCTCGCCATGCAGCCCGTGGATCACACCGCCTCTTGGGAGGAGTTTCAGATCGCCTTCCGACGGGCTCATATCCTGCCGCTTGATGGAGATCAAGAAGGGAGTTTCTTGCGCTCAAGCAAGGGCGTGGCTCACCATGGAGTATGTCTACGAGTTCAACCATCTAGCTCGTTATGCTCCCGAGGATGTGGCCACCGATATGGCTAAGGTGCCAAGTTCAGCGTGGCTTGTCCGAGGAGTCAAGGACAAGCTATCCATTGTCGACTTTCCTGATTTTCAGACCTTGGTCCACAAGGCCATCGTCGCTGAGCATGCGGCTCGAGAGCTTATGGACTCCAAGCGCAAGTGGAGGCCCATAAGTCATCCAGGCGCTTCTTCCGTCCCCGCCGGCGGCCTCGGGGTACCACTCTCACTCTTGGCGCCCGAGGTCACTCCGCCTCGTTTCGCCCTTCGCAGCCGTGTCTCGATCACGCACTGCGAAGTCGTGAGCGCCCCGCAACCAGCCGCCGGGTCACATGTTTCTCATGCAACCGTAGGGGCATTATGCGAACCAATGCCCTAAGAAGACAGGAGCAGCCCCTCGTCCTAATGGAGGACGCGGGCCAGGAGGTGGTGCAGCTCAGGACCAGAAGATCGTCCCGTCTACCCAAGGCGTGGGTAGTGGTCGCGTCAACGCCATCACCACAGAGGAGGCTCATGAGGCACCCGACGTCGTGCTAGGTACACTTTCTGTTAACTCTCATCCCGCTACTGTTTTGTTTGATTCAGGAGCATCTCATTCCTTTGTTTCTAAGTCTTTTGCTGCTATCGGAGAGCTTCTTTTCTCTCCATTGTCGGTCCCGCTTCTCATTCGCTCCCCGTTCGGAGTTGAGAGCCGAATCTGAGTGTAGGATGTCCCTATCGAGATCGGCGAGGGTTTCTTAGCAAACCTTATCCTTCTCCATTCAGCGAGTCTTGATGTGATTCTTGGCATGGATTGGTTGTCCCAAAGACATGGGGCAAATCGATTGCGCCAGAAGCTTATCTCTATCTAGTCCTCCGGCGAAAGGTTAAGTTTTACACCGTCGCTAGATCCGCATCTCTTCGCTTGAAGCGAAGCCCGCTCTAGATATTAGCGAAGTCCCAACAGTTTGTGACTTTGTTGATGTCTTTCCCGCAGATCTTCCTGAATGCCACCCGCTCGAGACCTCGAGTTTGTCATTGAGTTGGCTCCTGCATCGCCCTATCTCAAAGAGGCCTTATCGGATGCCACCGAACGAGTTGGTAGAATTGAAGAAGCGCTAAGTGAGCTGCAAGAGAAGGGTTTCATTCGCCTAGCTCATCTCCGTGGGGTTGTCCAATCTTCGTAAAGAAGAAGGATGGTACTTTGCGATATGTCGGCGATTATCGCCCACTTAATGAAGTGACGGTAAAGAACAAGTATCCATTGCCCGCATCGACGATCTCTTCGATCAATTGATCGGAGCTCGAGTTTTCTCCAAGATTGATTTGAGAGTGGGATATCATCGAGTTCGATTCGCCCGAGGATATTCCAAAGACGGCGTTCTCTACTCGCTACGGCTTGTACGAGTACCTTTGTCATGTCGTTCGCTTAACCAATGCTCTGCCTTTGTTCATGAACCTCATGAATTCGGTATTCATGGAGTATTTGGATAAGTTTGTCGTGGTCTTCATCGATGATATTCTTATCTATTCCAAGAACGATGAGGATCATGCCGAGCATCTGAAGCTTGTGTTAGGCAAGCTACGTGAGCACCACCAGACGCCAAGTTCAGCAAGTGTGCGTTCGGTTGAAGGAAGTGGCTTTCTTAGGCCATATTCTTTCAGCGGAGGCGAGTATTGATCCTAGCAAGGTCACCGATGTTCTCATGGAGTCCGCCCACTTCGGTCACCGGCGCGGAGTTTTCTTGGTTTAGCGGGATATTATCGCCGCTTATCGAGAACTTCTCCAAGATCGCGGGCCGATGACGGAGTTGCTCAAGAAGGACAAGAAGTTCTTGTGGTCCGATGCTTGCATGGCAAGTTTCCATATACTCAAGAAGCGCTTGACCACCGCTCCCGTTCTTGTTCTTCCCGATATCCATCGCAGCTTCGATATCTTTTGCGATGCTTCTCGTCGAGGCCTCGGTTGTGTCCTTATGCAAGAAGGCAAGGTAGTGGCCTATGCATCAAGGCAATTGAGACCTCATGAACTCAACTACCCTACTCATGATTTGGAGTTGGTCTGCTGTGATTCATGCACTTAAGATTTGGCGACATTACCTAATCGTGTCGTCGTGAAGTGTATTCGGATCACAAGAGCCTCAAGTACTTGTTCACCCAACCCGACCTAAACCTCGTGCAAAGGAGATGGTTGGAGTTGATCAAGGATTATGATATGGGTATTCACTACCATCCGGCAAGGCTAATGTCGCTGCCGATGCGCTTTAGTCGCAAGCGCATTGTAATGCCTTAGTGCTCAAGGAGCATTCGCCTCTCTTCTCGAGGCATTCTAGCGCCTCAACTTGGAGATAGTTGAGCATGGATCTCTCATTGCCATGGTTGTGCGACCAACCTTGGTGGATCGGATCAAGTCCGCCGTGATGGATTTGGGAGTGAGCCACATCAAGGCAAATGTCAAGAACGGAACGACCAAGTGCTTCTCGAGGATGAGCATGGCATCGTGAGGTTCGCAACGCCTTGTGGTTCCAAAGGACATGGAGTTGCGGAATTTAATCCTCCGAAGCCCATGATTCGCTTTTATCCATTCATCCCGGCCACAAAGATGTATCAAGATCTCCGCCAGAGATTTTGGTGGACCCGAATGAAGAGGGAGATCGCGGTTCGTTGTCGAGTCGCGACGTGTGTCGTCGTGTCAAGGCCGAGCATCGCCGTCTGCTGGATCGCTTCACCTTTGCCAATTCTCGAGTGGAAGTGGGATTCGATCGAATGGATTTCATCACCGGTCTACCCACGACCCGAAGAAGAATGATGCCATTTGGGTCGCCATCGATCGATTGACTAAGGTGGCACATTTCCTTCCGCCAAGACCGAACTTCGTAGGTCTTTTGGCGGAACTCTATATCGCCCGCATCGTGAGTTTGCACGGTGTGCCAAAGACGATCGTGTCGGATCGTGGATCCTTTTCACGCCTCGCTTTTGGCATAGCTTGCAAGAGGCTATGGGCACTGTTTGCTTTCAAAGACGGCATATCACCCTCAAACCGATGGTCGACCGAGAGGGTCAACCAAGTTTTGGAGGACATGCTTCGTGCTTGTGTCCTTTCATATGGGAAGCATTGGGAGAAATGCTTGCCATTCGCCGAAGTTTTCTTATAACAACGACTTTCAAGCCGCCTCGGCATGGCACCATTTGAGGCCTTGTACGGAGAAAGTGTAGAACCCGTTGAACTGGTCGAGACCGGTGAGAGACCTCTCTTTGGCCCGGACTCAATCAATGAGGCCGAGCGCCAAGTCCAAATTTTATTCGTGGCGCTTGCGCCTGAGCTCAATCGAGCAAAAGAGCTATGCGGATCGCCGTCGACGTGAGTTACGTTTTGAGCCTAATGACTTTGTTTATCTCAAAGTCTCTCCTTTGAAGGGCCATCAACGCTTGGCGTCAAGGGCAGTTGGCTCCTCGATATGTCGGTCCCTACCGCGTTATCGAGAAGAAGGGAGCTGTTGCCTATAAGTTGGAGTTGCCACCTGCACTTGAGGGGGTACATGATGTTTTCCATGTGTCCCACTTAAGAAGTGCCTCCGTGTTCCAACCGAGGAAGCTCCGTTGAAACTCTCGATGTCCGTGAAGATTTGACCTATCGCGAGCACCTGTTCTCACAGACTCGATGAGTCTGAACGAAGGACAAGGAATAAGACCATCAAGTTCCTTAAAGTTCAAGTGGTCAAACCATTCTCGAGGATGAGGCTACTTGGGAAAGAGAAGATCGCCTCGCTTGCGGACTATCCATCTTTCTTTATCGAGTGAGCCAAATCTCGGACGAGATTTCGTAAGGGAGAGATTTTGTAACATCCCAAATGTATAATTAGGGTTAATCAAGTATAATTATATGTGTAGAAATTAAAACTTTTTCTCACATCCTGAAAAACCCTAAAATCTCATGTGATTTTTGTCCAAGAGTTGTGTAATCCAAAACACAAAGCTCTTGTTGACCAAAAATCAAACTCATTCTCCAATTATCTTAAATCTTGTGCCAAACATTTGGAATATATTTTCCTTGGTCCCAAAACTGATATGGGACCCCTCTAAAAAATATCATGAGTTATAACACTTGTTGATAATTTTGGAGGCAAAACAATCCTTTAAACAACCTTCATGAATTCCCTGAGAAAAATGCATTGCATAATAACCTCTGGAAATTTTATGCAAGGTTGGTCTCATTGTCAGCAAGCTCCAGTTAAAATTCCATCAAATTTGGAGTTCATTTGCTATCTCAAATAATTCTGGTAAATTTCAGTTGTTAAAAACTAAATTTTTAAAGCCTACACTGCTCCTTGGGCTAGCTATATTCAAAGTTGGTCCAGCCTCAACCTTGTCTCAGACCTCGTGAGACCTCATCTCCATTTGATCAAATCGCACTGCTGGATTTACATCCAACACCACGACCTCCTCATGATCAACACCGCGAGACCTCCCACCTCGTGAGGTCATTGCCGTTGGATCAAAGATCCACGGTCATGACCTCCCCTGTGTGTTAAACCTCAAAGACCTCCTCGAGCTGTTAAACCATCGCAGTGAGGTCATCCCACCTTGTTGAGGTCGTAGCCGTTGGATCAAATCCAACAGCCACGACCTCCTCCTCAACATACTCAACAGTCATCCCACCTCGTGAGGTCATAGCCCTTGGATCCAAGATCCATGGCCCTGACCTCCTCCTCTCAACCTAAACTAAACAAACCTCCCACCTAACCAAGGTCGTAGCCATTGGATCAAATCCAACAGCTCACGACCTCCCTGCGTTATCAAGCACTCACAACCTCCCCCATCTTTTGTTGTGCACCGTTAGATTAAAATCTACGGTCACGACCTCCTTTTTGTCTCATGCGCACTGACCTCCCAGCAAGACGTGAGATCGTGAGCCCTTAGATCTAAATCTAAAGGCCATGACCTCCCTTGTGCGTTGCGAGCTCAGACCTCCACCTCTTTTGATCGGAACCCTTAGATCTAAATCTAACGGTCCCGACCTCCCTTGCTCGCTATGCATCATATCGATCCTCCCCATCGTGTCGGTGCCCTTGGATTTAAATCCAAAGGCCATGACCTCCCCTCATGTCTTTTGATCGCGTGCGGTTAAGTCCTCACCGGAGGTCCGCGACTGCTGGATGGAGATCCAACGCTTTGGACCTCTGTCCCTTTTCCTCACGTGCGTTTTGACATGAAATCGGAGGGCCACGACCTCCCCATCCTTGATCGTGTGGCTGGGACCTCCTCCCAGCCACTTAAAACATAACGGTTTGAAAATGTGATCCGATGGTTAGGACCTCCCCAGGTCTTATCCAACGGTCATAAGGACCTCCCCTGTTCTTCTCCTTCCTCTGGCGCACATGCGTGCTCTGAGCGGGGAGTTAATGTCCAGCCTATCCACTGTGTCCTTTCAACATTTTCTCTTTCTTGACCGCATTTAATGCAGTCGACTTTTCCGCTCTCAGTCAAGACACCACCTTGTTTGTCAACTTTAGGTCATGTCCATCCCATGGACCAACCTGTGGGCTAAGCTCACCATGGAGCTTAGCCCCAGCTCATAACCTTCACTCAAAGCTATAAGTCACCCCAGGGATCCTCCTTGGCTTCCTTTGCACACAACCGATCTCACCTTGCATCTTGTGCGTGGTGAGCTCCTCCTCACTCACTTCCTCACTTGGTGGCTGCCATTGTTGAGTCCTTGAGCTCCTCGGTGGCACAAGAAGATCCAAAGGCTTCCTTTTCAAACCCTTGTTCGCTTTTGCTCCCAACACCTCTTGGAAGTTATCCCCGACTTAGTTGTTTGGGCACTTTTCAGAGGAGGACAAAGTGGAGCTGAAGCCGGTGCCGTGAGTCAAGCTTCGTTGTCTTCCCCAACTCCGGTCCTCCTTCTCGACCTCCCGGCACCTTAGGACCTCCGGTACCTCCTGTTAGTCCTTTAGATGCCGCACCCGCATGAATGATTTTATGGAGCTTTTCTTGGCACAAGCTTGAATGTTGCGCTGAGTCGCTTTTTGCATTTTCGTGTTTGGTCAGTCTTTGGTCATCTTTGCCCTCTCGGCTCGCCACGGCGTTCAAAGCCGCCGTCGCCGCCGAGAGGAGGTCCACCGGTGCGCAACGTTATTGTGCACTCGGTGGTATCATTGACCTCACCGGCGAGCTCTACCTCGCCGGCGAGATCACTTCTTCACGCCGGGATTTTGTCGGACATCCCGAGCGTGTCATTGTCGTTTTAGGACATAAATTCACCGCTTTAAATGCCCAATCATCGCAATCATTGGTGTCTTAACCGCCTTTAATCCACCCTTTAATGTGCGATTTAAGACCTCCGCAGCGCGACCTCCTTGATGTCCAGCCAGCGCATTTATTCATGTCCAGCGTGCGGCGCGAAGTTAAGGCGCTGGTGCAGGGCCCGCACCTCCTCCGAGGAGATCTGGAGCGCCCAAGACCTCCCCTTGCGCAATCGTGGCCGCCCAGACCTCCCCGGAGGTCTCAGGGCGTTAGGACCTCCCTTAGACCTCCCTAGGTTGTCTCACCGCTCATGACCTCCCGGTAGATCTTGACCGTCAAGGTCCTCCCTCGACGATCTCGAACCATCGAGGACCTCCTTGGAACATCTGGACTGTCCAGGACCTCCTCTGTGAGGTCTTGACTATGCAGATCTTCCTTGGGGAGATCTTGATAGTTTAGATCTTCTTTTGGAAGATCTCACCGTTGAGGACCTCCCCTTTATATCGGGTCCGTTCCGGACCTCCTCTCTATGTTGTGGTCCGTTGGATTTCCCATCTACGGCCACGACCTCCCCCTCACCTCGCGCATGTGAGTTGCTAAGAGGTCCAGGACCTCTGGACTTCACGTGCGCATGTGATGTTCTCCTGGGAGGTCTGAGCCGTTGGATTTATGATCTGTGGCTCACGTCCTCCCATGCCTTTGTGATGTTTAGAAATTCCAGTATGGTCTTAGTTAAACTGAAATAAGGTATAGACTTTAGAATTTCATATCTTCTTCGTTTTGAATCCTTTTGAGGTCATTCAAATTGTGTTAGCTCTGTCTTGAACTTGACTTTAATCCAAAAATGATGGTAAGTTGAGTTCAGCTCCAGAGCACAGTTTGCCATTAGATTTTAAAACCAACTTTAAAATGTGCACTTAAATCAATGCTTAACTTGTAAAATACATAACTAATGCTCTATAGATTATTTTTGAGTGAGACCAACTTTGTTGGTTTCCTCCATTAATGGTCTTACTGTGAAAATTGATTTTGAGCATGTTGCTGTTAGGAAAATGAGGACTTGTGCATTATAATTTTGTTCAAGTTCTTGTTTTTGAAAATTTGTAGAGAGTGCAATATGGCTCCAAATGAGATGAACTCAATTGTGTTATTCATCTCATGAGGTGCTGGTTTTACAGTAAAAATTTCAGCTTCACTTCTTTTCTAGAAAATGTTGCCTCATAATTAAATTAGTGAATAGTGCAGTTTGGTATTTAATAGGCTGAGCAGAATTGATTTCATCATATCTTTTGCATTGAGAATCCAAATCAATTGGTTCTTGTTGCTAAATTCATGATAAATCATTGTCTTGCTGCTGTAAAATTTTCATGGCATTTGGAGTTCGTTTGTTGTGCTGTCTTTGTTGTGTTTCGTCGTTCTTATCGGTTCTTTCTCGCTTTTCCGTTAGGCTTCGACATTTGTGGTGATCCCGAGAGCGACCCTCTGCCACAATTTGACCACCAGCAACAAGGCAAGCAGTTTGACCATTTCCATCATTGTCCCATTACTTTAAAGCTTAATACCTTGTTTTACTTCTATGTATGCATGCTACTTTGTGTTAAATGTCGCTAGCGAGCCTATAGTTGCATGATCTGTAGGAATTGTTTATCCTCTACTACCATGAGCCTAGGTTATTTGCTGTGGTGGGAGCTCGTTGGATGAGCTCTTATCACTTAGTAGTTTCGATTTAAATTGCTTAGACATGCTTAGTTATCGGTAGAAATTGGGCGATCATCGACTTAGTCGATGGTCTTGATCACTCAAAAATGATTATTACTCCTATATGTCCAGCACTTGTGCTTTGTTTAATTTGTAAAATCAAAACTGAAAATAAAAGATTGATTTAGACTTGGGCATATTGGATGGATGGTGCGGTTTTTGGATGTGGTGGTATGCCCGGGTCCCTAAGGACCGAGTACTTGGGTCACTAAGCCAAGCGATTTCGCGAACTAACCACGCGAGGGCATATGGAACCCTCTTGACTAAGTACTCTAGGAGGTGTTAATTATGAGCGAGCTCGGTTGGTGTGTTTTCAAAAACAAATGTATATGTATAGTGTGGGAGGGAGCATTAGCTTCCGAAGGTTGTGATGTCTCCTTCTCCCGTGGGTTGTGCAGCTCGTAATTAGCATTCATCCTTTGGAAAGGTCTCGAGGACTTAGCTGTGCCAAAGACACCTTCGGAGTGTGCGTAAGGAAAGGCGGTCGGCGTGTGGGTACAGTGGTACACCTGCAGGATAAAACTATTCAATAGCCTCGCCCTAGGTTATGGACATGCTTGGTAAGGTCGTTCAAGACTAGACTACAACCTTTAATTAAAACTTGACATGGTTGGTATGAACGGGAGTTCATGCTATTGTTGTGGTGACTTGGGTTAGTCACTTCGTGATTGTTCTTGTTGTTGTTATTATGTTATTATCGCGTTGTTACTTCAACATTTAAAAATGCTTTGTCAAATTGCTTTCAATCTATTATGTTATTGCAAATAAATGTTGCTTTATGCTAAAATGAGTCCAAAGCCTCATCCACTTAAATAAAGCTTGCATGTAGCTATTTATAGTTCTGTTATCTCACACGTAAGTCTTATGGAGTACTTTATGTACTCATCGCCTGTGGTTGTGGCAATTTTGTGGCTTTTGTGCAGAGGAAGAAGGAGAGCTCCAAGAGCCTCTCTTTTGTGCTACGTGTTGCGCTTTCTTGACGACTAGCTTGGCGGTCGGTCGATGCCTAGGGTTAAGGCACACCGATTGGCTTTGTGTTATAGCCATCTTTATGGCACTTTTGCTTCCGCTGTTATCTTTGTAGAATTCTTGTTATTTGGCCTAAGGGCCTCTCTTTTGTAATATCTATTCCATATTATTGTTAACTTCTGGTTTGTTGCTTATGTTCTATGTGTTGTATGGAATTGGTACATTCTTTTGTTGTGAGGTATGTATACTGCATTCTGGGAAGTATACATCTCTCGAGACCGGGGTTTATTTGGTTGATAATACTAGGGTCAATCGGATGACTAAGTATTATGAGCCTAATAAACGCCGAATCTCTAAAAGTTGGTATCGAGCCGCTTCGACCGTAGTAACGCAAGCTTGGTCGTCTTTAGGATATTTTGAAAACCTAATTTCAAAGTGTCAAATGAGTTTTGAAAGCTTAAGAAAATTCTCAGATTTTACTCCTCATCTATCTTAGCTTTCTCTTCTCATCTCACTCTAATTTGAGTTTTAAAAGTTGTTTTCCTCTCTTCCCTTCTACAAAATAGTCGTTATCGATTAATTGGGTTTTGGATAACATATGAGAGTTCTAAATTGATGTCTTGGCTACCTTTTTGGTGAAGAATAGAAGTATTTGAAGGTGAAACTCAAATCTGAAAATTCTGGACAGCAAGCAAGCATTTTAGGACAGCAATGCTTAAGTTAGTAAATGAGGTAGAAAATGAGAGGTTAATCAACTAAAACTTGTGGGAATAAAAGGGTAAGATGTGATACTAGTTAGCTAAGTATCTAGCACTTATCTCGCTGTTTTAACCTTGCTCTTTAGTAGCATTAGATCTCATCTTACAATCTGATTTTTAATCTTCTCGATCAATTACTCGCTCATTCAATACGGGTTAGTTGAGTTGAGAAGTTGAGCCTTCTTTTGGTGTTTCTTGGCTGTTTTGAGAGTCTTTTAGAAGCTTCTAAAGTTGAATTACTCGCTGTTTTGGCTTTCGTTTAGGGTGATATTCCATTCCCTAGTCGATCGCTTTTGCCTTCTTTAAAGGCTTTGTTTTTCGAGTCTAGTTGCTAACCAAAATTTCTTGTAACAGATGGCGGGACGACTCAGTAGCGGCCAAGGCGATCCACCGTCCGGACGAGGAGCTTCCTCCTCCTCCGACCATGGCCGAGGTTCTTCTTGGATCGGCGCAACTGCGCGGATGACCGGAGAGTTCTCTCGGGCGTCATCGCGCGCAACACCACCGCACTTACGGAGCTTGTGATCTGGGCGAGGAATGCCCATCACCGCGTGGAGGACTCGCGGAGTTTCTTCGTACTCAGCCCCTACTTTTTCCCGGTCGAGGACCCTTTGGATGCGGACGATTGGCCGTCTGGTGGAGCGTAAGCTCGCATCGCGATGCGAGAGCACGAGAAGGCGCTGTTCGCATCGCACCACCGGTGGAGGTGCAGCCTTGTCATGGTGGGAGAGCTTTCTCGCCATGCAGCCCGTGGATCACACCGTCTCTTGGGAGGAGTTTCAGATTGCCTTCCGACGGGCTCATATCCTGCGCCGCTTGATGGAGATCAAGAAGGTGGAGTTTCTTCTTGCTCAAGCAAGGGCGTGGCTCGATCATGGAGTATGTCTCTGAGTTCAACCATCTAGCTCGTTATGCTCCCGAGGATGTGGCCACCGATATGGCTAAGGTGCCAAGTTCAGCGTGGCTTGTCCGAGGAGTCAAGGACAAGCTATCCATTGTCGACTTTCTGATTTTCAGACCTTGGTCCACAAGGCCATCGTCGTGAGCATGCGGCTCGAGAGCTTATGGACTCCATAGCGCAAGTGGGAGGCCCATAAGTCATCGAGGCGCTTCTTCCGTCCCCTTGCTTCGGTCTCGGGGTACCACTCTCACTCTTGGCGCCCGAGGTCACCTCGCCTGTTCCGCGTCCTTCGCAGCCGTGTCTCGATCACGCACTGCGAAGTCGTGAGCGGCCCCGCAACCGGCCGCCGGGTCACATGTTTCTCATGCAACCAGAAGGGGCATTATGCGAACCAATGCCCTAAGAAGACAGGAGCAACCCCTCGTCCTAATGGAGGACGCGGGCCAGGAGGTGGTGCATCTCAGGACCAGAAGATCGTCCCGGCTACCCAAGGCGTGGGTAGTGGTCGCGTCAATGCCATCACCACAGAGGAGGCTCAGGAGGCACCCGACGTCGTGCTAGGTACACTTTCTGTTAACTCTCATCCCGCTACCGTTTTGTTTGATTCAGAGCATCTCATTCCTTTGTTTACGAGTCTTTTCTTTGCTATCGGAGAGCTTCTTTTCTCTCCATTGTCGGTCCCGCTTCTCATTCGCCTCCCCTGGTTCGGAGTTGAGAGCGAATCTGAGTGTAGGATGTCCTATCGAGATCGGCGTGGGTTTCTTAGCAAACCTTATCCTTCTCCATTCAAATGAGTCTTGATGTGATTCTTGGCATGGATTGGTTGTCCCAACATGGGGCAAATCGATTGCGCCAGAAGCTTATCTCTATCTAGTCCCTCCGTGAAAGGGTTAAGCTTTTTTTGAGTCGCTAGATCCGCATCTCTTCGCTTGAAGCGAAGCCCGCTCTAGATATTAGCGAAGTCCCAACAGTTTGTGACTTTGTTGATGTCTTTCCCGAGATCTTCCGGAATGCCACCCGCTCGAGACCTCGAGTTTGTCATTGAGTTGGCTCCGTGCATCGCCCTATCTCAAAGAGGCCTTATCGGATGCCACCGAACGAGTTGGTAGAATTGAAGAAGCAGTTAAGTGAGCTGCAAGAGAAGGGTTTCATTCGCCCTAGCTCATCTCCGTGGGGTTGTCCAGCAATCTTCGTAAAGAAGAAGGATGGTACTTTGCGCATGTGCGTCGATTATCGTCCACTTAATGAAGTGACGGTAAAGAACAAGTATCCATTGCCCCGCATCGACGATCTCTTCGATCAATTGACTGGAGCTCGAGTTTTCTCCAAGATTGATTTGAGAGTGGGATATCATCAGGTTCGGATTCGGCCTGAGGATATTCCAAAGACGGCGTTCTCTACTCGCTACGGCTTGTACGAGTACACTGTCATGTCGTCGCTTAACCAATGCTCTGCTTTGTTCATGAACCTCATGAATTCGGTATTCATGGAGTATTTGGATAAGTTTGTCGTGGTCTTCATCGATGATATTCTTATCTATTCCAAGAACGATGAGGATCATGCCGAGCATCCGAAGCTTGTGTTAGGCAAGCTCGTGAGCACCATTTGTCTGTGAAGTTCAGCAAGTGTGCGTTCGGTTGAAGGAAGTGGCTTTCTTAGGCCATATTCTTTCAGCGGAGGCGTAGTATTGATCCTAGCAAGGTCACCGATGTTCTCATGGAGTCCGCCCGCTTCGTCACCGGCGCGGAGTTTTCTTGGTTTAGCGGGATATTATCGCCGCTTTATCGAGAACTTCTCCAAGATCGCTGGCCGATGACGGAGTTGCTCAAGAAGGACAAGAAGTTCTTGTGGTGCGATGCTTGCATGGCAAGTTTCCATATACTCAAGAAGCGTTTGACCACGCTCCGTTCTTGTTCTTCCCGATATCCATCGCAGACTTCGATATCTTTTGCGATGCTTCTCGTCGAGGCCTCGGTTGTGTCCTTATGCAAGAAGGCAAGGTAGTGGCCTATGCATCAAGGCAATTGAGACCTCATGAACTCAACTACCCTACTCATGATTTGGAGTTGGCTGCTGTGATTCATGCACTTAAGATTTGGCGACATTACCTAATCGGTAATCGTTGTGAAGTGTATTCGGATCACAAGAGCCTCAAGTACTTGTTCACCCAACCTGACCTAAACCTCAGGCAAAGGAGATGGTTGGAGTTGATCAAGGATTATGATATGGGTATTCACTACCATCCGGGCAAGGCTAATGTCGTTGCCGATGCGCTTAGTCGCAAAGCGCATTGTAATGCCTTAGTGCTCAAGGAGCATTCGCCCTCTCTTCTCGAGGCATTCTAGCGTCTCAACTTGGAGATAGTTGAGCATGGATCTCTCGCTGCCATGGTTGTGCGACCAACCTTGGTGGATCGGATCAAGTCCGCTCAGCAGTCGGATTTGGGAGTGAGCCACATCAAGGCAAATGTCAAGAACGGAACGACCAAGTGCTTCTCTGAGGATGAGCATGGCATCGTGAGGTTCGGGCAACGCCTTGTGGTTCCAAAGGACATGGAGTTGCGGAATTTAATCCTCCGCGAAGCCCATGATTCGCCTTTATCCATTCATCCCGGGGCCACAAAGATGTATCAAGATCTCCGCCAGAGATTTTGGTGGACCCGAATGAAGAGGGAGATCGCGAAGTTCGTTGCTGGAAGTCGACGTGTGTCGTCGTGTCAAGGCCGAGCATCAGCGTCTCTTTGGATCGCTTGACCTTTGCCAATTCCTGAGTGGAAGTGGGATTCGATCGGAATGGATTTCATCACCGGTCTACCCACGACCCCGAAGAAGAATGATGCCATTTGGGTCGTCATCGATCGATTGACTAAGGTGGCACATTTCCTTCCCGTCAAGACTGAACTTCGGGTAGGTCTTTTGGCGGAACTCTATATCGCCCGCATCGTGAGTTTGCACGGTGTGCCGAAGACGATCGTGTCGGATCGTGGATCCCTTTTCACGTCTCGTTTTTGGCATAGCTTGCAAGAGGCTATGGGCACTCGTCTTGCTTTCAGCACGGCATATCACCCTCAAACTGATGGTCAGACCGAGAGGGTCAACCAAGTTTTGGAGGACATGCTTCGTGCTTGTGTCCTTTCATATGGGAAGCATTGGGAGAAATGCTTGCCATTCGCCGAGTTTTCTTATAACAACGACTTTCAAGCCGGTCTCAAAGATGGCACCATTTGAGGCCTTGTACGGAGAAAGTGTAGAACCCGTTGAACTGGTCGAGACGGTGAGAGACCTCTCTTTGGCGGACTCAATCAATGAGGCCGAGCGCCAAGTCCAAATTTTATTCGTGGCGTTTGCGCAGCTCAATCCAGCAAAAGAGCTATGCGGATCGCCGTCGACGTGAGTTACGTTTTGAGCCTAATGACTTTGTTTATCTCAAAGTCTCTCCTTTGAAGGGCCATCAACGTTTGGCGTCAAGGGCAAGTTGGCTCCTCGATATGTCGGTCCCTACCGCGTTATCGAGAAGAAGGAGCTGTTGCCTATAAGTTGGAGTTGCCAACTGCACTTGAGGGGTACATGATGTTTTCCATGTGTCCCAGCTTAAGAAGTGCCTCCGTGTTCCAACCGAGGAAGCTCGTTGGAAACTCTCGATGTCCGTGAAGATTTGACCTATCGCGAGCACCTGCTCGGCGTGCTCGATGAGTCTGAACGAAGAACAAGGAATAAGACCATCAAGTTCCTTAAAGTTCAAGAGTCAAACCATTCGAGGATGAGGCTACTTGGGAAAGAGAAGATCGCCTGCGCTATGCGGACTATCCATCTTTCTTTCTGAGTGAGCCAAATCTCGGACGAGATTTACGTAAGGGGAGAGATTTTGTAACATCCCAAATTTATAATTAGGGTTAATCAAGTATAATTATATGTGTAGAAATTAAAACTTTTTCTCACATCCTGAAAAACCCTAAAATCTCATGTGATTTTTGTCCAAGAGTTGTGTAATCCAAAAACACAAAGCTCTTGTTGACCAAAAATCAAACTCATTCTCCAATTATCTTAAATCTTGTGCCAAACATTTGGAATATATTTTCCTTGGTCCCAAAAACTGATATGGGACCCCCTCTGAAAAATATCATGAGTTATAACACTTGTTGATAATTTTTGGAGGCAAAACAATCCTTTAAACAACCTTCATGAATTCCCTGAGAAAAATGCATTGCATAATAACCTCTGGAAATTTTATGCAAGGTTGGTCTCATTGTCAGCAAGCTCCAGTTAAAATTCCATCAAATTTGGAGTTCATTTGCTATCTCAATGAAGGACCGGAAAGGCGACTAGAGGGGGGGGGTGAATAGGAGCACCTAATCTTTTCCCAAAGAATGGATTCAACTTGTAAATCACTCCAATAGCTATGAGAGCTATGAAGATCAAAGATTAAGCAGAGAGAAGTCTTATGTTGAATCCACTCTCACCCCCACATTTCGACAAACAAAAAGCAGAAGTTCGAACAAATCGGACAATCGGTACAACCGCGAGTAAGCGGCGGTTGTACGCATGATCGGCTACAACCGCATAGAGCAAGCGGCGGTTGTACCGCAGTCGTAACCGCAGATGTTAAGCCGGTTCATCCGATTGTCCCGAACAGCAAAATCCGCTTCGGGTTTCAAAACGAAAATCAACGTAACTTTTGATCTACGCGGCCAAACTTGACCAAAATTGAACCACACCTTCCTGAAGATATTTGGAACCTATTCCAAG
This sequence comes from Phyllostachys edulis, assembly GCA_036346405.1. Lineage (NCBI taxonomy): Eukaryota > Viridiplantae > Streptophyta > Magnoliopsida > Poales > Poaceae > Phyllostachys > Phyllostachys edulis. The sequence continues at coordinate 78,674,498 of CM070546.1, read as the reverse complement.
CAACGATTTCAGAGATCCATGCCAAAGTTCCTATCCTTTTGTATTTGAACGAAGGTGGGTTCAAAACCGCAAAAAAAAAAACAAAACTTGATCTAACGACTTGCTCGTGGGTGGATGATGATCTAGATGACCTTAGATAGGTTCTCACATGTTCCAGCAAGCAAGATCAAGAGGAAGAACCAAGCAAAAACTCCCGAATTGACGAAAGCCCCAAAAAAATCACAAAAAGGGAGAACGAAGAACAGAGAGCACGAATAGAAGAAAACTTCAGATTTCCATTCATTGAATCAAGAGCGAAATACAAAGAGATACATCCCCATACGCATGGACATTAAAACAAGAGGAATGATTACAAGTTCATCAATCCATCCTCTCCCTCTCCCTAAGCCTCAAGAACACACACTCATCCATTCTTGAGGAGGGAAGCAACAAAGGGGACAAGCAGGGAGCACCCACTGCCTCCACCAACACTCTCAACCACTAAAGCCTAAAGCAAAAACAGCCACTAAAGACTCTTTTGACTCTAGCAAAACCCTAATTCCTTTTCAAGTGCTCAAGAGGGCATGCAGCCCCTCCAATCCTTTATATAGCCTTGGCTAACGGGTCTCCTCCCCGTTCGCCCGCTAAGTCCAACGGAGCCCGCCCCGCTTGTGCGACCTTGCGAATTTCCGATTCGCCCCTTACGCACCTTCCGGAAGCTTCAAGGCCTTGTCTCAAGACGCCTCGCAACCACCTCGAGTCCACGCTGCCTTGACACATCCCGACCGTTCGACCTCGGCGCCACTGCGCTTAGTCCATCCACCGTGTCTCGCCACGACTCCGCCGACGTCCCGCAGCCCACACGCACAAGAAACACGAAACCGGAACAAGTTCTTCACAACTTGACCTAACGTTAGCTCAAACATGCAATATGCAACACATATGCATGAACACACTGGATATGACCTATCCCAAAACTCAAATCACCAAAATGGCGAACCTCACAATACAATCGGTACAACCGCCATGTTACCAGCGGATCAACCGCGCTCGGCCGTCTCGGCTCCAATACTGCGGTCGTTCGATTTCCAATGAAGACCGAACTCGAAAAACAACTTCTCTGAATTCTTCAACCGCCATTTACCAATCGGTACAACCGCCTCGCGGCCGTACATCGCCCTATAACACGCCGGTCGTTCGATTATCCCGACACGATTGACTTCACGAAAACGCGTGAACTGCGCAAGAACGACATGGTCCGACCACACAAACCAAACTCGATCGACCTAAAACCTTTGTCAATTACTCATCACTCACACGGACGACCTCCACATGGTCTCTCAATCTCCCCTTGATGAGTATATTGACAAACTCCAAAAAGAGCAAAGTTGAGTTTGAGTTTGAAGAATCCAACATGGTCCAAAGAGGAAGAGTGAAACTAATGACCATGTCGATGTAAGAACACTAGAGCAACAACCGAAAGAGCAAATTGATCTCCAAAGCTCTAAACTGCTCCCAACAGACTTTTTTCTTCTTTATTCTCCCCTTTTGGCAATAAACGATCAAGATGCAATAGAGAGAATATGACATGTTAATGGATGAAAATGGTCAAGTTTGTTTATTTAAGCATTTTGAGCCATGAGAATTATCCATAATGACCAACATGTAATACACCAAGCCATAACTTAATAAAAAGGCTATCTAGATCATGACAAGATATGTATAAGCTAGCTAGAACACATAGATGACAATCTGAAAATGAGGTACATTATGTGAGCAAGTCAAGTCATCAATGAGCAAAGTCTCGCTAGAGATATCCAAGGATGATGCAGCCATGTCAATAAGCTAAGCGGAACTAAGAAGCTTAAATTGAGACCAAATAGAGTGCTATGCTCAAGATTGAAACATTGGTTAAAGTACATGATACTTTTGTGGCTTTAAGCACATTGAACACATGAAACATATTTTCTTTTGAAATTCATGGTGGTTTCCAACCAGATTTTTGTTTTATCATGTGCTAGGTCTCAAGCCTTATGCGACTACTCCAAGCGAGAAGCTTAAGAAGATAGTCTAGGTCACCCAAAACTCCCCTAAGTTCATGCCAAGTGCAATGGCAAGCCGTCTCATAGGAGAGAATTGGTGAGATCGGTTTTTTCGACAAAAGAGATCTTTTGCCTTTTAACAAGTTGTACTAACTCATGCATCATCAAGAGACTCAAACAGCTCAATCTAAGGCTCAATATAGATTCATCACTCTACCCAAATTTATTTGACATGGCATGAATCATAAAAGGATAGCTCAAGAAGGACTAATCTCGAAAAGTGCTAACATGACAAGTTTTAGTTTAAGTTGAGCAATTTTAATTAACTTATCATGGCAAAAGCTAGGCTACACATATGAAGTCATGATAAATCTAGCAAATAAGCACAAGTCATGGCAAGGTGTAAAGCATTGTAAACATGTCATAGCAGGATAATAATCAAGGCTCAATGTAGTTATATTACAATGCGTAATGCTAAAAATGCAAAAGATCCAGCTCCCCTCAACAAAGATGCAATTTTTAGTTCAAGTTGAGTTATGTCAAAATTAAGCTCCGAAGCTCCCAAATGAACTCCCTTGAACCAAAACAATAAATCGAGAAGTCGCAAAGAAAACATAAAACAATGGATCCTTAAAGCATAGATAAGATATAGAGAATACTATGGCTCAGATCGACTCTCATCTACCCCATATGACTCTAGGACTATCAAGCGCCCACTTAACACACCTAGGAGCAAACACGCACCTGTCTGCCCGAGGGTGGCCCAACCTCGCTAGAACCTACAAGAGGTGAGTGAGCTCAACCTAGTGAGATAAGTAACGACTAATAAGCAAGATCCTAGAATCACAAGATAAGAGCAAAATCTAAACAACTAGACAAAAGAAGCACTCTAATCTATGCTAGGAGGACTAATCCCAAATGCACCTAAAATGCAATGCAACAAAGAAGAAGCAAGAGCATAAATAATATAGAAGAACAAGAAACCCAAAGCTCCCTCACTACAGTCCATAAGGACAAACCACCCCAAGCTCTCCCAGAGTGAAAACCTCGAACTATCCAATGGCTTGGTGAAAATGTCACCAACCGGTGGTCACTCTCCACAAACCGAGCACTATATCGCCCTTCTCTACATGGTCTCTAAGGAAGTGGAAACGAATATCGATGTGCTTGGTCCGAATGTTTGACTTTGGGTTCTTGGCAATGTTAATCGCAGAAGTGTTATCACAAAAGAGTGGAACAACATCGATAACTAACCCAAAGTCCCGCAGGTCGGCCATCGAGCACTTGACTACAAAGAATCGGTCTGCAAAGAATATACTCGGCCTCTGCGGTGGATCAGCAACACCGCATCGCTTCCTTGAAGACCAGAAACAAGAGAAGTGCCAAGAAATTGGCAAAAGCTGAAGTGCTCTTCCTATCTATCCTCTGACCAAATAAGTCTCGCATCCGAGAAGGCTCTCAAGGAAAGACAGATGAGGAAGAGTACCAGATACCATAGTCAATGGTAGCTCGCAGTATCGAAGATGCGCTTCACCGCTTTGGCGGAGAAACGCGAGGAGAAGCTCAAAACGAGCGCACAAACACACGTAAAAATGTATGTCCGGTCTCGAGGCAAGGAGGTACAAGAGGGAGCCAATCATGTTCGCGAAACTCCTTTTGATCAACTGGCTCGCCATCCTCATCTGGGTCAAGATAGGTTTGTAGAAGCCATGGAGTCGACACAAAGCTTACCATCACTCATGTCGAAGCGCTTGAGGTCACGAGTGTACTTTCCTTGATGAAGAAATGTACCTCCCGAGTCCGCTTGATTTGGAAGCCAAGGAAGAAGGTCAACTCACCCATCATACTCATCTCAAACTCGGTGCTCATGACATCCGAGAACCGGGAAACCAGAGTATGGGAAGAGCCGCCAAAGATAATGTCATCGACATAGATCTGACGAAAGCGAAGGTCGATGCCATGCTTGGCGGATGAACAAGGTCTTGTCAACTTTACCCATCTCAAAACCATGACTTATCAAGTAGGACTTAAGCCTCTCATACCAAGCTCGGGAGCCTGCTTAGTCCATACAACATGGAAAGCTTGAAAACATGGTTAGGTATTTGGGGTTCTCGAACTGAGGTCAGTCGGACGAGACTTCCTCCCCAATAAGGCCATTGAGGAAGGCACTCTTCACGTCCATCTGGTAAAGCTTGAAACCCTTAGAAGCTGCAAAGGCAAGCGAGATTCTAATGGCTTCAAGTCGAGCTCTGAGGGCAAAGGTCTCCTCAAAGTCTAGACCTCAACACAGGAAAACCCTGAGCTACCAATCTAGCCTTGTTTGGGATGACAACCCCATCCTCACTCTGCTTGTTCTTGAACACCCACTTGGTTCCAATGATATTGTGACCTCGTGGGGGCTCAACAAGCGACTGCACCTTGTTCCTCTCGAAATTTTCTAACTCCTCATGCATGGCATTGACCCATGACTCATCGATAAAGCATGAGAAACATCTTTGGGCTCAAAAGAGGCAATGAAGGCGAGAATGGAGACAGAATTGAGATAAGCGATTTTGAGCGGTAACACGCTCAAAAGATCTCCAATGATCTCGCTCAAGGATGGACTTTCTGGATGTGTCTAGGAGGTCCCGGGAGAGATGAAGAAGTGGCCTCTACCTCATGAGCCGACGAGGTAGGAACAGAGCCACTAGCTCCAGAGGAAGCGAAGGCAAGGTCGATCACCTCGAGGTGCGGTGGAAGACGGCACCTCAAGGAGTGGATGAGGGACAGGATCGTAGACAACCGTCATCTCCATCGCCCTCATCATCCACAAAGATGGTCTCGGACTGCTCTAAAGAACTCGAGATATCTGGCCTAGTTCCTGACCGCCTCGTCAAAGGTCACCTCACGTGTTTCTACCATTTTGCTAGACTCAGCCTGCACTTCAGAAGTAAGCGCCAAGAAGTCGAGTAGCCTAGAAAGATACCGCCACAGAACGTGACTCGAACTTATCTAGGTTCCCGGACTTCAAAATAAAGCACTTGCAACCAAACACACGAAAATGAGAGATCTTTGGGCTTTCGCAGATCTCGACTCATAAGAAGTGCGGTGTAGGAGTGCCCAAGAAAAACTCGATTCAAACATGGCACGCGGTCGCAATGGCTTCACCCAAAACTTCCTCGGTGTAGAGTACTCATCAAGCATCGCCTGGCCATCTCAACTAAGGTACGGTTCTTCCTCTCCACAACGCCATTTTGCTGAGGAACGATGGAGAAGAGAACTGGTGCTCTACACTGCCTCACCGCAGAAACTCTCAAAGTAGGAATTCTTGAACTCCGTGCCATTGTCATCATGGATCGCTCAGAAGGCACCCGGAGCTCAACAGACACCTACTAAAAGACCTCGGAAATGTGTAAAAGTCTCGCCCTTCGAGGCTAAGAAAAACACCCAAGAGTACCTCGAGAAGTCATCGACCACAACAAGAACATACCACTTCCCTCCTGCTTGTTATCAAGACTCGAGCCGGGTCCAACTGTGTCCATGTGGAGCAATTGTCGGTGCATCGGTCATAGTAATCGTGGACCGAGGATGAGAAGCGGCAACCATCTTGCCGCGTCTTGGCATGGAGTGCAAACAAGATCTTTGACCATCTTGAGTTTCGCGGACCACTTAATGAGATCATGGTCGCTAACTCGGGTCAAATGGTCAAATCCAATATGACCAAGTCTCCTATGCCAGAAAGAGAGATCGCGGGACTCAGAAGCAACTAAACACCTGAGAGGATCGCCAGAAGACTCAGAAAAATCAGCACGAAAGATCCTCCCATAACGAGAAATCCCGCAAACCAGACTACCCGAAGAGTCAAGAATTTTGCAAGCGTTTTTCTTGAAGCTCACCTCGAAACCGTCATCGGTAAGCTGAGAAACGGAAAGCAAATTGTACTGCAGCTTACTAACCAAGGCAACATCCTTAAGAATAAAAGAAGCATTAATACGCACAGTACCTTTGGCGATGACGCGCCCAGACGAAGCGTCTCCGAAGGTGATCGTCTCATCACCTGGAGCGCGGGCTAGGGAAGAGAACCAACGGGAGTCTCCGGTCATATGACGAGAACAACCGGAGTCTACAAGCCAAACCTTCTCCTTCCCTACCCGGCGAACCTCGTCCGAGTCGGAGTACAGCTCGCTGTCGCTGAGTTCGCCCTCGAGGGCCATGAAGCACATGCCGGAGAAGTCGTCGCCGCCATCCTTGGGCTCTTGGTCACCCGTCCCGTCATCGTCGCTCCATCCCTCCACCTCGCTGAGGTCGAGGTCGTCGAAGGCGGTGAGGACGCGGTGGAAGAGCTTCTTGGCTTTGCCAAAGTTGCGGAACTTCTTCTTGCTGGGCGTCTGAGCTGGAGGCTTCTTGTTGCGGTACTTGTCGGTGTAGTCGTTCTTGCCCGAACCGCCGTAGTCGTTCTTGCCCTTCTCCAAGGGCGGTTGTCAAATGTGGTTGGGGCCACCACACTCGAAGCAAATCACAGGTCCTCCCCTCTTTCTGTCTCTCCTCCTCTTGTAAGCATGAGAAAACTTCCGAGCTAGGAGGGCCAGCTGCTCATCCTCGAGCTGCTCTAACGATCATCGATTCGTCCACGAGAGCGACAAGGAGAAACCACACAACGAATCGAGCAAGAGAACCAAGCCGGCTGGGATTGGTGACTAGGGCCATCGATCGTGACTTCGACTTTCGAGAGACAATGTCAATCTCGTGAGTCTTGAGACGCGAGTACTGGCGCATCAAGAGTCAAGGTCGAGAGGTCCGTGGTGTCCTTGATGGTAGTCACTTTCATTTCCCAAACACGAAGATCAAGTGCCGTGAGCATCCGACGAGCGTTGTCCGAAGTCGGGTATGTGAGACCGACCGCTCGGAGGTTGCTCAAGATCTTGTGAAAACGCGTCTGAAGCACTCATCTAGGGACTCACCGAAGAAGCATCTCAAATTTGTTGTATTCTCGTTTGAACCGGGTCTGTCGTCACCGTCTTGATCTGGGTGGTGCCCTCATGGTATCGTCCGAGGTCACCCGGATGTCGAGGCGACGACGGTGAGATATCTTGGTCAAACTCGCTCTGACTCAAACCACGGATGATGATGTTCCTTGCCTTTGCATTCGCCTCAACATCAACCATGTTCCGGCATTGATGTTCTCATCGGCGAGAACAATGAATCGAACCTTGACCTTTCGCCGGATGGCATACCCCAGGCTCGATGTATGTCTCCATTCGGCTCTTCCGAAGGGTAATCGATGCCATCAAAACAAAGCGCTTGGTCGAGTACTTGTCCATCGCCACGGCTCTTGAGACCGCTTAAGATCTATTGAAAAGAGCTAACCGGCTCGATACCAATTGAAGGACCTGAAAGGCGACTAGAGGGGGTGAATAGGAGCACCTAATCTTTTTCCCAAAGAATGGATTCAACTTGTAAATCACTCCAATAGCTATGAGAGCTATGAAGATCAAAGATTAAGCACGAGAGGAAGTCTTATGTTGAATCCACTCCTCACCCCCACAACAAAAACAAACAAAAAGCAGAAGTTCTGAACAAATCGGGACAATCGGTACAACCATGAGTAAGCGGCGGTTGTACATGATCGGACAAACCAAGAGCAAGCGGCGGTTGTACCGCGATCCCAAGACAACCGCAGTGTTAAGCCCGGTTCATCCGATTGTCCTGGAACAGGCAAAATCCGCTCGGGTTTCAAAACGAAAATCAACGTAACTTTTGATCTACGCGGCCAAACTTGACCAAAATTGAACCACACCTTCCTGAAGATATTTGGAACCTATTCCAAGCAACGATTTCAGAGATCCATGCCAAAGTTCCTATCCTTTTGTATTTGAACGAAGGTGGGTTCAAAAGCAAGCAAAAAAAACAAAACTTGATCTAACGACTTGCTCGTGGGTGGATGATGATCTAGATGACCTTAGATAGGTTCTCACATGTTCCAAAGAAGCAAGATCAAGAGGAAGAACCAAGCAAAAACTCCCGAATTGACGAAAGCCCCAAAAAAATCACAAAAAGGGAGAACGAAGAACAGAGAGCACGAATAGAAGAAAACTTGATTTCCATTCATTGAATCAAGAGCGAAATACAAAGAGATACATCCCCATACGCATGGACATTAAAACAAGAGGAATGATTACAAGTTCATCAATCCATCCTCTCCCTCTCCTAAGCCTCAAGAACACACACTCATCCATTCTTGAGGAGGGAAGCAACAAAGGGACAAGCAGGAGCACCCACCGCCTCCACCAACACTCTCAACCACTAAAGCCTAAAGCAAAAACAGCCACTAAAGACTCTTTTGACTCTAGCAAAACCTAATTCCTTTTCAAGTGCTCAAGAGGGCATGCAGCCCTCCAATCCTTTATATAGCCTTGGCTAACGGGTCTCCTCCCGTTCGCCCGCTAAGTCCAACGGAGCCCGCCCCGCTTGTGCGGCCTTGCAATTTCCGATTCGCCTTCTTCGCACCTTCCGGAAGCTTCAAGCTCCTTGTCTCGCCGCCTCGCAACCACCTCGAGTCCACGTCGTCTTGACACATCCCGACCGTTCGACCTCGGCGCCACTGCGCCTAGTCCATCCACCGTGTCTCGCCACGACTCCGCTCGGCGTCCTGCAGACCACACGAGACAAGAAACACGAAACCAGGAACAAGTTCTTCACAACTTGACCTAACGTTAGCTCAAACATGCAATATGCAACACATATGCATGAACACACTGGATATGACCTATCCCAAAACTCAAATCACCAAAATGGCCGAACCTCACAATACAATCGGTACAACCGCCATGTTACCAGCGGATCAACCGCACTCCGGTCGTACCGCTCCAATACCTGCGGTCGTTCCGATTTCCAATGAAGACCAGAACTCGAAAAACAACTTCTCTGGAATTCTTCAACCGCCATTTACCAATCGGTACAACCGCCCTGCGGTCGTACCGCCCATAACACGCCGGTCGTTCGATTATCTGGACAATACGATTGACTTCACGCAAACGTGAACCGCAAGAACGACATGGTCCGACCACACAAACCAAACTCGATGACCTAAAACCTTTGTCAATTACTCATCACTCACACGGACGACCTCCACATGGTCTCTCAATCTCCCCTTGATGAGTATATTGACAAACTCAAAAAAGCAAAGTTGAGTTTGAGTTTGACGAATCCAACATGGTCCAAAGAGGAAGAGTGAAACTAATGACCATGTCGACAGAAGGAACACTAGAGCAACAACTGAAAGAGCAAATTGATCTCCAAAGCTCTAAACTGTTCCCAACAGACTTTTTCTTCTTTATTCTCCCCCTTTTGGCAATAAACGCATCAAGATGCAATAGAGAGAATATGACATGTTAATGGATGAAAAATGGCTGAAGTTTGTTTATTTAAGCATTTTGAGCCATGAGAATTATCCATAATGACCAACATGTAATACACCAAGCCATAACTTAATAAAAAAGGCTATCTAGATCATGACAAGATATGTATAAGCTAGCTAGAACACATAGATGACAATCTGAAAATGAGGTACATTATGTGAGCAAGTCAAGTCATCAATGAGCAAAGTCTCGCTAGAGATATCCAAGGATGATCACAGCCATGTCAATAAGCTAAGCGGAACTAAGAAGCTTAAATTGAGACCAAATAGAGTGCTATGCTCAAGATTGAAACATTGGTTAAAGTACATGATACTTTTTGTGGCTTTAAGCACATTGAACACATGAAACATATTTTCTTTTGAAATTCATGGTGGTTTCCAACCAGATTTTTGTTTTATCATGTGCTAGGTCTCAAGCCTTATGCGACTACTCCAAGCGAGAAGCTTAAGAAGATAGTCTAGGTCACCCAAAACTCCCCCTAAGTTCATGCCAAGTGCAATGGCAAGCCGTCTCATAGGAGAGAATTGGTGAGATCAGTTTTTTCGCACAAAAGAGATCTTTTTGCCTTTTAACAAGTTGTACTAACTCATGCATCATCAAGAGACTCAAACAGCTCAATCTAAGGCTCAATATAGATTCATCACTCTACCCAGCCTATTTGACATGGCATGAATCATAAAAGGATAGCTCAAGAAGGACTAATCTCGAGTGCTAACAAGACAAGTTTTAGTTTAAGTTGAGCAATTTTAATTAACTTATCATGGCAAAAGCTAGGCTACACATATGAAGTCATGATAAATCTAGCAAATAAGCACAAGTCATGGCAAGGTGTAAAGCATTGTAAACATGTCATAGCAGGATAGTAATCAAGGCTCAATGTAGTTATATTACAATGCAGAATGCTAAAAATGCAAAAGAGGTCCTAGGGGAGGTCCTGAGGGGGGTCCTGAGGGGGGTCCTGGAGGAGGTCCTGAGGGAGGTCCTGAGGGAGGTCGTGGAAGAGGTCCAAAGGTCCTGGAGGAGGTGCTGAGGAGGTCGTGGAGGAGGTCTTAAGGGAGGTCGTGAGGAGGTCCTAAGGTCCCGGAGGAGGTCTTGGAGGAGGTTCCGGAGGTCTTGGAAGAGGTTGTAAGGAGGTCTGCGCAGGAGGTCTGAGGAGGTCTGGAGGAGGTCCTCGAAGAGGTCCTAGGGAGGTCTGGGCGTGGTCTGAGGAGGTTCTGGAGGTCTTGGAAGAGGTCGTGAGGAGGTCTGCACGAGGTCTGAGGAGGTCCTACAGGCGCAGCTTTGCCCAAAGATAAGACCAAAAGGAGACAGCGACTTTCATGATGACAAGACCAAAGGAGACACTTTGCAAATGACAACACCACACGGGTAGCTTTATGCTTATAAGACCAAAAACAGCTTTATGCAATGACAAGACCACACGGGTAGCTTTGCTTGTGATGATAAGACCAAAAGGAGACAGCTTTGCGCAGTGACAAGACCACACGGGCAAGCTTTGCGCAGTGATAAGACCAAAAGGAGACAGCTTTCCGCAGTGATAAGACCAAAGGAGACAGCTTTGCGCAGTGACAAGACCACACGGGGCAGCTTTGCCCAGTGATAAGACCAAAGCAGACAAAGGAGACAGCTTTGCGCAGTGAAGAGACCACACGGGCCAGCTTTGCCCAGTGATAAGACCAGCGGCACAAAGTAGACGACTTTGCGCGGACAAGACCACAGGGCGGCTTTGCCCGATGATTAGACCAAAGGAACAAAGGAGACAACTTTATGCGATGACAAGAAATTAACCACACCATGCCAACCATAGGGCTTATAAAAGGGGGTTAAACCAAACCGAACACTACACAACACTACACAATAGATACCCAGCTATGGACTCTTCGGCAAACTTCTCGCGAGGTCATTGAAGAAGCAAAATTGGCTTAAGCGAAGAGGAAACGGCTACAATACCCAGATAAATCAATGAAAGATGCTCGGTACCACCACGTTTTCGATCCGCAATGTGTGTGTGGCGAACCAACGAGATCATTGATCCACACCCGACCACCGTGGCAGGCGTACTACGTCGCGGGCACCACCTCGTAAGCATTTCTTTCGCCCGCATTGATTTTCGTCAACGTTGACTTCCGTAAAGTTTTAACTTCATCCCCATGAAATGGCAGCCAGAGATGCGTTGCCACTTCTTCCAGTGGATCGACGGCCCGGAGATGTACGACAAGGCATTCATCGGAAGTATATATCTTTGAACTACTCGGTCTTGGGCGAGAACCGTCGCGGTGGAAACCTTACGCATGCGGACCTGTTGAGGACGCACCGAAGGAGCCCAGTAGTCGCCCAGGCGTAATCCATGTAGACGACGTGAGTTATGAAGAATTTACATCCTTTTTACGTTTTTCACTTACATCATACAATCACAGGACATGGACGACTTGACATACCGCCCCGTGGGCGATCCGCGACAAGGGCAAGGAAAGGCTCATCTTGGTGAGCCCGGCCGCCACAGCGTTCCGATCGCCGGGCGTACTCAGTATCCACGACGTGAGTTCTGAAGAATTTACATCATTCTTCGATTTTCACTATAGGGCGCACTAACATCATGGAATCGCGGGACATGGGCGACTTGACATACCGGCCCGGCGTGGGCGATCCGCGACAAGGGCAAGGGAAAGGCTCATCTTGGTGAGCCCGGCCGCAAGATGTATCCGGTCGTCCGGCGTAATCCGTACGACGGCGTGAGTTATGAAGAATTTACATCATTCTTCCGATTTCCACTATCGATGAACTTACATCGTGAAATCGCAGGACATGGACGACTTCGACATACCGGCCGACGTGGACACTCCGCGACAAGGGAAGGGAAGGGGAAGGGAAGGCCAGCGAGGAGTTCAATACCGAGCTAGCAAGGAAGGAAAATGGCCCCGTCCACGCGATGAGGTCGATCATTACGTAGTAGTCTCCGTCCTACCCCATGTATTTTACTATCCCTAAAGGCATGTGTACTTATATGGTCCGGATGCTTGTGTCGCAGTGTATCGTAGTAGTAGCGAGGATGACTAAAGCAATTAGCCGGACCATCATGCCATGTCACTACGTGAAACGTGCTTCAGTGTCCGCATACTCTAATGTAGTTCTTGTTCCGTGTCTCCGCTAAGCATATATTGCAAGTATGTCTTCATCGAGGAGACACTCCGTATTTTCGGACATCTTCATCATCACAACGACCGTTCCCAACCCCTCCAATCACATTCTGTATAAGCTTCATAAAGTACCTCATCGACTGTCTGTCTATATACATGTATACGCTCAGACGATTTCATCGTGGAGACACTCCAATAGTCCTGATACCTTTTTATATATATATTATTTGAAACTATGACGAAACCCTGATTTCGGATAAAAAAAACCCTACTCCTTGCCCTTATTTCTTAATGAAATTTTTTTATAAATCTCAGTGCCGATATTCATTTTCAATCAAATATAATGGAATTTCGTTTTTTTACAAAATATAATGAAATAATATTTTAACGGACGACGAGAAAAAAATGAAGAAATGCGGGGGGGCACCTCTTCCGCCATTGAAGGCGGGGACAGACTGCTGCATACCGGGGCAGGCGGAGTCCCTACCGCCCGATGGGCCGCGACGTGCAATCGCTTTTGAGGCCAAACTTGTAAATTATGGTGAACGGAGGCTACTTTTGAAAAAATTTTTTGCTACAGGGCTAAAACAGTAAAAAATCCCCTCTTTGTCGTGGCCTAGTCGCATGCAACTACTACTGATCCGATTCTGTAGCTAGTACTGGTAGTTGTAGATAGCCTAGCCGTCCTTGCCTACGACTTGGAACGCCGTAATTTTTCTCCATTGCTGCATTTCCAAAGGGGGGAATCTGATTCTGCTTCACCGGCTAATGATCCACCCACTCTGATCCACTCCATGCACACTAGGCTGGAGTCGAGTACATACTCTAGCTAGTGATAGCATGCATGATCATTTTATGCACGTAATCCATAGTATATGCTGCTAGCTAGTATTAAATTTAATTCGTACTTAATTACTTGCTATATCTGTACATACTAATTAAGCCAGATAGCTAACTAGCTATAAACACTGTAATGCAACGACACAATCAATGGCGCCAGGACATTGATGTTGACCTGCTTTGCCTTGGTAGATTTTCTTTGATCGATGTAGCAGCCGAGCCTCCAGAGCATATCTAGGCTAGCTACGACGACTAGTATAGCTACGGAATCAAATCAGTAGTAGCTGCATGCGACCGGGCCACCCGTAGGGTAAAAACGGATCGAATAGTTTCCTATCGATTCGAACGGAAACGGATTCGGATTATCTCGGATCGGATTTTTCTCTCATAGTTTTCGGATCGGAAACGAATTCGGATTTTTTGTCGGAAATGGAAACGAATACGGTAGGCATGCTATTCGGTGGATACGTATATGAATACGGATTATCCGGATAAGACAAAGTCCGGATATCCGGATTTTGACCCAAAAGAGAAAATAAGATTTTAATTGATTTCCAAATTTTAGAAAATGCAACAAATCAAATAGCCTTTTAGAAAATAGCAAATAGAGTTAAAAAATTTCTAGAAAAAATCACAAAAATTCCTTGAATTATTTTGAACTTAATAAAATTAATTCCAACTTAAAGTTGGTTTTATTTCTTTCACATAAATTATTTTAATTTCTGAAAAATAGGAAAAACCTTTTAAAATCCAAAAATTCAAGAAATTAATTAAAATTTCCTTTTTCATTTTAAATCCAATAAAATCCAAGAAAACTTAACATTTCACAATCTGCAGTAGAATCAACCAACTGATCGATGCGAGTTAAAGGAAAAGCATCTTTTGGACAAGCTTTATTAAGATCAGTGAAGTCTACGCACATACGCCATTTGCCGTTTGACTTTCTAACCATTACAGGATTAGCCAACCACTCTGGGTGGTTGACTTCTCTTATAAAGCCTGCTTTAAGTAGCTTATCCAATTTTGATTTAATAGCATCTCGTCGATCAGAGGCAAATCTCCGTAATTTTTGTTTTACAGGTACTTTGTCAGGCCGTAAAGCTAGCCTATGCTCGATCATCTCCCTGGGGACTCCGGGCATATCGGATGTTTGCCACGCGAAGACATCTGCGTTAGCTCGGAGGAAGGTGATGAGGCGTCTTCCTACTTGGGGTCGGAAGTATCCCGTCTGATGCGAATCTTGAGGGCTCCCCACGTCCGAGAGGAATCTCTTTGACCTTATCGTTCGGCTTTGGTGCGGCTTTGAAGCCGACTTGTCGGTCGGGTGACTTTCTTCTCGAGTTGGTATCATCCAACCATCTTGAGGATCGGCGATCGCGGTATCGCCATCTTCTTGTCACAATGAATTGTGATTACTCATTTGGGACTGGCATCTTAATACATTGATACCGTAATGAGTAGCCATTAAGAATTTTGCCAAAGTTGGTCGTCCGAGTATGGCGTTATATCTTGATCGAAATCGACTACATCAAAGGAGATTTTCTCGTCTGAAATTACTTGGTGAACCAAATGTTAAAGGAAGAGAAACTTGGCCAATAGATTTGGCTGAAGACCCCGGTACGATCCCATGAAAAGAGTATCGTACCGGTCTTACCTTAGTCCTGGGTACTTGCATTTCGTCCAAGGCACTCGTAAACAAGATATTTAACAAGCTGCCACCATCAACCAAAACTCGATTGACCCGACAATTGTTGATGGTGGGTTCGACCACGATCGAATATTGACCTGGTCGAGTCGAAGGAATCGAACAGTCACCCCTCTCAAAGGAGATGGTGACTTCCGACCACTTCGGTAATTTATTGACGAGAGGAGGATCTATGGAGTTTACCTCACGTTCGGCAGCTTTAAGCTGTCGCTTTGATTCGTATGCCGATGATCCCCCGTAGATGTGCTCGACGGTATGTTGCAGATTCTGGAACGACATCTCCTCATCGTCGTCTGACGACTCATGACCACTCGTTTGTCCTACCTGCTCGAGAGTGAGAAGTGGTCCTTTGCCGTTGTAGTAGTCCTCGAGCTTTCGTTGGAAGACCCGGTAGTTGCGAAGGTCATGTCCTTCCTTTTTATGGAAAGGACACCACCTAGGCTTATCGTTTTTCCGATCGGGGCGCTTACCTTTGCCTCGGTCGGAGTGCGGCTTGGAGGTGCGTGGCTCTTTATCATTTACAGATAAGACCTCCTTGGAACCGCTGGCTTGGAGTTTTTGACCCTTCGCCCCTTGTTCTTGGACTTTTTTGCTTTCTTATCCTTCTTCTTACCAACTTCGCCTGGCTCTCGAGAGGTATTGTCTTCTCGATCGATTGTGTTGTTCCACTCGACCGCCTCAGAGGCAGTCGCATACCGATCGGCCATCTCAAAGAGTTCGGCGACGGTAGTAGGAGGATTCAAAGCGATATCTTCTGTTATCCTTCTACTACGGACTCCTTGCTTGAAAGCCCTGATGACAGATGAGTCAGAAACTTCCAGAATTGAATTACGAACTTGACTAAAGCGCTTTATGAATTGGCGCAAGGTCTCGTTATCATTCTGTCTCATCTGGTGCAAGTCGTCCTCCTTCCCAGGGCGATTGTAGGTGCCTTGGAAGTTCGCCAGTAGAAGGTCGCAGAGCTATTGCCAAGAATAGATCGACTCGAGTGGTTGGTTCAATAACCACGATTGAGCAGACCCTTCGAGCACAGTTGGAAGGTAATTCGCCATTACATGCTCTCCTCCTCCTGCTGCTCGGACAGCTGTTGTATAGATTTGAAGGAATTCGATGGGGTTTTGGGATCCATCGAATTTCTCCATTTTCACTGGTCAAAAACGAGGTGGCCAGCGAATAGCTCGGAGGTCAGGCGAAAATGCCCGACACCTAGTAATAACTTCTTGACGCTTCTTTTGCTGGAAAGAAGGGTTGACATCACCAAGTGGTCGTATTCGACGATACCTAGTAATAGGTTGACCCGACCTGTAATAGGTCTCGGTCCTACGAGAGGAATACTCCTCGTAGTCCATCTGCTGCTACAAATTTCCATGTCGGAATGGTGAGCGATCACCTCTCCGAGGGGTTTGTTGATCATCAGTCATTCGAAAGACATTTCTCCGAGTAGGAGATCGATCACGACTTCTTTATTGCGCCCGATCTCTCCGCGGTGATATGTTTGATCGACTAGTAACTGAAGAAGTCGTATTGCTATGACTTCCTGAATGATGTCAGCGAGGTGCTTCCAGTCTTGCCATCGTGATCCGAAGCCTTTGTGCGATCTCTTCGACGAAGAGATCGTAGCCTGGCGCTCGGGCGAGTTCTCGAGTAAGTCGTTGATATGCTGGAGTTCTTGAGCTTCCTCTGATTGATATTGGATGCGCCCAGGCAGATTCTTCTGGGCTGCAATCTTCTTTCGCCGAATAGCCTCAAGATCTTCCATATCAGATTCCTGAAATTGTCTCAATGGAGTGCAAGTATGTCAAGGATTTCCTTCACACTCATCAAGGTGTTGGTCCTGACCGCTATTGGTGGTTCCCTTGCCACTGTCACGAGGGGGCGCAGTACGTGATCTTCAGGGAGTGTCCCTAGCTCGGTCTCTAGAAGAGTGACCTTGATCTGAGGGAAGGACAAAGACCTCTCGTTGATGATTCTCACTTGCGCTCGAGGCCTCCCTGCTTGAGGAATAGTCGAGAGACATCATCTGGCAACTTGGAGTAATCCCTCCAGGTAGGGGAACTCTGGGTTATAACCGTCTCCATCCGCAGGTGTGATCTGCGGAGAGATGGTCGAATTTGCAGGAAAAGCATGCTTGATCCGGCTCTCTCTGGGGTCATCCGGAGAGAGAGGATCACCAGATACTGGTGAAGTCCTGGAATTGTGGCTTCCAGAACTTGTCTCACCAAGTCGGACCGCCTTAGGGGGACTTAGACACTTGGAGGAAAAACTCTCGTCGTGTTGTGAGTCCACCCGGGTGTAGTCCTGGTCGGATTGACCCTTGTCCTTTGAGAGGATTGATTCCTCTGTTAGACGTACTGTTGTGGGGGATAGGGATCCCTCCTGAACTCCATCAGCGGCATTGTCTCCTGGATCTGCGGAAAGATCCCCGGAGGCAGCAACACCATCGGATGAGTCGATACTCGGCTCGTAATCGAAACCGGCATCCATGTCGACGTCTGCGTAATCTGCCAAGTCAAACTAGTTCTCCTCGTTCCATTCTCCTGACATGAGTGCATGAGATTTGGAAAAAAGAGAGTATGTTGACAAGAGATTACCGGAAGATCCCCACGGACGGCACCAACTGTCAGTGTTTTAGAACCGATCTTACGTAAAGATTGTTTGATTCGGGGGGTCTCTTGGAATGGAATCACGTAGAGAGATTGACATGGGTATTTTTATACAAGTTCAGGCCTTCTCCAGAGAGAATAACAACCCTACTCCTGTGTGTGTATGGTATTGAGTGTATTCTGAATAATCAGGAGAAAAACTAAGACTATTACAGATGATAGCACTTGTCTTCCTGATAGCCCTCGATAGCGTGTGTGTACGCCTCGATTGCTCTGTCCCCTTTCCCTCTCTGACCGTTGCCTTTATATAGTCGTGAAAGAATAGTCGTTTTCCCTTGCTGAAGAGACGCCTCATCAAATCCAGTAACGGGCGCACGTTTGCAGTAATCATCGGGATGGTAACTCCTTCACGTTGCCTGACAGTTACTTGTCAGAAATAATGGGGTATTCACTACAACATGAACACCCCTTTAGCAACGCATATATGCGTTGGTAGAAGTCCAAATAAATGTTGTTAGGGTCTATACCAACGCATTTAGCATGCGTTGCCATTGAGGCCGTTGCCAAGGTCTGTGACAACACATATACAAGCGTTGGTAATATGTAAATAAAAGCGTTGTAAGGTTGCAACACATATTTTGATATAGTGGCAACATATATATATATATATGCGTTGGCATTGGACACTAGCAAATCGCTTCTAGGATTGTTTACAACGCATCTAATCATTGCAAAAGGTGTCGTTTTCATGTTCAGACTGGACTTATCAATTGGGCCCACGGGTTCAATAAAACACACATATCAAAGTGTATGATAAATTTTTGTCATTGACATCAACAAAAAATTGTTTCATTACAAAGAATTTTCAACTGGCTTCACAAGTCTAGACTCGAGGCATGCACAGTTGGTACTATCATGATCTAATAACATAATACGCCATAAAACATAAATGTAAGTACATGTCTATACTTTTAGTGGAAAGTCTTCGTTCTCTATGTCCCTGTGGTTCTATAAAAAAATTCTTCATTCCCTAGCATCCTCCATTCTACACACAAGTTTGCCGAGCAGTCCAAACCATCAACATATCTTCTCAATCTGAAAAGAGATAAAGTTCTTTTAGTGCATTATTAAAGTAAAATATAACATTCCAACTCTTCCAAACAGATACAGGTGTTGATGCAGGTGTTGACGTGCATCCAAGGAAAGTACCTGATTTTGATTATTTCTTCTGGAAGTGTTTTAGAACACATATCAATTTCAGATGAATTTGTATGGTCATCATCAGCTTCTGAAGTATCCACTGAAGTTGCTTCTTCAGGAGGGCTTTCTTTGCTATAAACTAAGTCGCCTTCTACAACTGTGGAATGCATGTCAAGTCACCAGTTAGCATATGAAAAAACGAGAAGAGTTATATCCATCAAACCCCAGTATTTCCATGAGCACCAAGCGACAACAGATTCCCAAAATCCTGGCTTCTACTTATCGAGGTAATATATGAGATAGTGCCGGTTACATTGTTCACCAACTAATTGTGACACTAACACCGAACCAAATTATGTTGTTACGAAGGAGAAGTTCATCATTTCTCTGGGGCCTAAAAGATTTGATCACCACAACCGCAACATGCTAAACAGAACGATAAAACGTGCGCCTCGGTCCAATATCATATCTCGGGCCCAACCGGACTCGAAAGCCACTATCACCATTACAAGGACACCGCATAGTATCCGGTAATATTTTCAAGATTTTGACCGATGCGGTAATAAGGTAAAGGAACTCACACATATAGGGAGCACAACCGCATCGCCATCCCGAATGCCATCACACACAATCCATACAAGGAGATCGAATAATTGGGCGTTCACGGACCTTGACGGCGATGGTGCCGGGCGAAAAGGCCGAGGTCCACGAGCGGCTTTGCCGATCGCACCTCGTTCTGTGGGTCCCTGTAGTGCTCCGGAGGATGTCGTCGGCGCGAACTTGTAGACGATCTTGATCTGGCTCTGCGGGTGTCTTGGTGAGCAGCTCCGTCTGCGCGGCGTTGCCCCCGGCGGTGGCCCCCGTCCATCATCCGCCGAAGATGCTGGATCGCGCCTCCACAATAGCGTTGATCAAGGCGAGTGGTACATCCGAACCACAGCTCGGCGATTTCAGCCGACCTCCCGCGTCGATCGTCCGCCCGCCCGCCCGCCGACGCGACCTTCCCTCGCCTCCAACATACCACGACTTCGCCTCGACACCGCCTCGCCCGCCGTGGCGGCGGCGTGGTCCTCCTCCACGGAGAGCGCCACCGCCACCGGATCCGCCGCCGCCACGGTCCCTCGCGAGCCAAGACAAAGAAGGGAATTTTAGAGGAAGATAAGCGGAAGGACAAATGGGTTTAGATATCGCAATGAGCGCTTTTTTTGACGTGGGAGGTAGTGGGCCGACAGGCTTCATGCGTGTGGTGAATAAGTTGCCTGCAACGCATTTGTTTCCGTTGTGAGTTATATGTTGTTATAGGTATGTTCTTCTTGTAGTGATTGCGTGTCATTATTTTGCATAATAACAGCGTATGTTGACTGTTTGGATTCCTTAATCAATTGGACCCACTCGCTTGTAGGTTTTATTGATCATAAGGTAGTCGTAGCTGACCTGGTCGTAGAAGAACTTACGACCATAAGGTAGTCGTAGCAAGACTTACGGTTATGAGGTAGTCATAGAATAGCTTACGACTGGGTAGTGATCGTAGAAGAACTTACGACCATAAAGTAGTCGTAGCAAGACTTACGACTATAGGGGTGGTCGTAGAAGAACTTACGACCACCTAGTAGGCTTCTCCCTTGTAAATTTAAGGGGTATACCCAGGGACCACATGACATCATATTTACTTATAATAAGAATTATAGATAAAAGATAAAATGAGGATTATTAGATCCTCGTCAGATAGGTTGGGTCAAGCATTGCATTTGTGATTCCGCTAACTTATATTGTTACTGAGAAATACTGTGAGATGTTGGTTATATGTTGATTATGTGATCTTTTAATTATGTCGAATAGCTATGCCAAGCTGTAGAGATTGTTGTCGTGGTTGTGGCCAAGGGCGTGGCCAGGTTGTGCCACTGCTCGAGGCACGGATTTAGTGATGAGCCTTTATTGATTTTTTTTTGTTGCAGATATTGGTGATGAGTTTTCATTGATTATTTTTGCTCTATGAAGAAATTATTGACTTTTGTGTGTTTATCTTTTTTTCCCTCACTTAAAAGAAGTTTCTTGAAGTTCTGGTGCAGGGTTTGATTTATGAGGGCATAATTACCTGTTTTGCGAGAGATGGCTCCTTAACTACTTGGTCTTTCCTTTCATGAAATTATCCTTGTAACTATAATTTTCACGGGAGTTTAAGTTCTGAAATTGCCGGAGATTTTTTTTGTGCGTGTTGATATTTGAGTTCCTCTGTTTTATGAATAAGAGTCAAGTTCCCTTGTGAAGTGTTGTTGGGTTTTAGAGAAAACTCTTTATAAGAGATACTATTTAAAATGGCACTGGATATATAGTTATGTGACATGCGGAGTGAACTATTTATGTAGTATTGTTGGAGTAGAGTCGGTTAAATGTAATTGTTATCATTAGAGCAATACCGATTAAATTGTTTTTAAAGGAGAAATAGTAGGAAAGGATCCATAGTAGATTTTTATATATATTGAAAAGAAAAAATTACATATTTACAAGAAGGTTAATATGATGTCACTCAACCATTGTTCTATGTTTGGGAAGTGTTTTTTCTTTGCCCTATGGATAACCATGGCAAATTCTAACTGGTTTGTATTTACAATCTGCAAGTGTTGGTTCAATTGATTGGAAAAACTTCTTGTTACTTGTGATCCAAATGCTCCTAGTCATTAAGATGAATACTTCCTTGAAAAAAAGTTGTTGTAAGCTGTTCTTGAAATCATGAATAGCTTCCTGAACTGAAAGGTTCAGAGTTCTTGTGGGGCAAACTGTCGGACCCGGATTTCGCAATCCAGAATCCTCTGTGAAACCACTGCACTATTCCCTGAATTAGTAAGTAGTGCTCACAGATACATCATTGAATCATTTAATACATGATGTAAACCGTACCATTCATTAATACATAACATCAGAGTTCAATTAGACCGCATTGGGTTGAGTTTTACAATAGGGCCGAACAGGCCAAATGGATTACATTACAGAATAGCGGAAACGATAGCGGAAGCAAAAGGGGTGGAGCACATCTCGCCACAGGCACGCGACTGGGGAAACTTATGTACAACCGATATTATCCAAAGACTTTAGTAATATTGGTGTACATGAGCAACGACTGAGTCAGCTAGACTGGGGCGAGACCTAGACTAATAGAAACTAATCTAATCTCCACCATCTTCTTGACCATCAACTTGTGGATCCTCGTAGTATGCATAGTGTCCTTGATCCACGGCTTCTAAGAGTTGGGGGAAAGAGCGAGGGTGAGCATAAACAACCGTGCTCATGAGCCAACACACAAAGGATGCAATAATATACATGTAAGGCTTAACAAGGATGGCTCGGGTTCTTTCATTTGCAAAAAGCAACATTTTCAATTACCATAATTAGAAATTCCTATCACTTAGCATTTTAACTAAATCACATTTTTTTAAAGAGAGTAAATGTGTAATATTAATAATGGCGAATTTTACCTCCACCTTATGCTTAATTTGATTAGGGTCACACCCTCCTTATTAACCACATAGGGGCATACCCAGGAAAAATCCAAATTTAGCATCACATTGGCCCGACGAGTTTTCATCCCACCCACAAAGGTTTTTGAAATAGAACTAACTGTAGTTAGTTCCCATGCCCACCTTTGACCGTAGGCACAGCTATTTGAACAATTCATACTCTGTGGAGACTGTACACTTTACCCACAAGAGATAATCGTCTTAGTATGTACACACGTTTCCTTAGACATGCGAATCAAGGGAAATTACCACAAGACATTTAAAATGCATCCCTCAGTATTAGTTACACCTGCTAAGGTTTCACCTGAGAAGGGTTACGTTCACACAAACGCGTCAACCATTACCCAGACCCCCTCTTGCGCCACACAACGACATTCGACATGCACCCCAACCCGTAACCACGAAGGTTTACGGCACAGCGGGTCCTCCAATGGTGCAACCCGTACTGATGGATACAAATTATTTAGCCAGGTCGACACCATTATAGACTTGTGGTTGCACTGTTTTATATTGGGAGGTCATCACATAATTAAGTCCTTAGCGTTATCTGGGTGGTTCATACCACATTCCAATATTCCAACATTACATGGCTACATCAGCACCCACCATCACACCATCCGCCCAGATGTGGTAACAACAAGTTATTAGGGTTTTGAGAAGTAAAAACTAGATTACCTCAAATATTTCAGTCATGTACCCCCAATGACTGCCCAAAATAATTTCATATTTAAAAGATGATGATCAGGGCATTTAATGCCCCAATACTTAAGCAAGACTAGCATGTTGCTTAAGTATGACATATAACTAGTAAAGTTACCACTTAATTATCTAGGGTGACAAGGTGAAGAATCTAGACCCGCCATTATGTGTTAATGGAGTATTTTGGTGATTAATGACAAATCTATTTGTGAGACTAACACTTTCATTTATATACTTATTGCTTAGTCTCGGTTGGATAAAAAGGTGAAAATCAAAGAGGTATGCTTTCGACATCATATATAATCTTATATCTTATTGCATTCCTCAAATCCAAAATATAGGTTGAACTCCACAAATAGTCGAACTTGAATATGTGCATATGTTCTCATTATAAATTCATGTATGCACACCTCTAGGGGGAGTTCACTCTATGTTTTGTGGTTTCATTAGTATTGATCCATATTCCTTTATCCACATATATTAAGGATCTTTACTTTGAAACATATCATATGAGTATACAAAACTTATGTAGTTTATACATACTCATGTTTATCTACATTCAATTACTTGCAATTGTGATGGTTGTCATCAATTACCAAAAAGGGGAAAGATTGGAATATCTTGTCCCACCATTATGAGATAATGACATGTTGTGGTAATAAATGCCAATCATGTTGTGGGACTAATGTTTTCCATGAGTTGGATAAATAGGTTATGTCACAGGATAAAAGAGACTTTGGATAACATCATGAGTTGATTGTCATCAAGTCAAGGTTCAAAGAGTAAAGGATGCATCATGTGTTGATGCACATCAAGAACTTAAAGAAAAGGAAATCATCGTGGGTCGATGATGTTCAAGAAAAGGAGATAATCATGAGTTGATCATCAAGTCAAAAGAGTGCATTATGAGATGATGCATATTCAAGTCAAGAACCCGGACTTGAAGTAATGATGTGCGTTTTCAAGCTTCAAGTATTTGTGCAAGGCAAAGGTATGACTAGGTAGGGCTAAGGATTTGTTCCTAGTCTTTTACCGGTCTTGGTGTTTGGTTGGAAGACCGGATTGCTAGTATAGGTTGCCATACTATTAAGAGGGGTCTTGATTAGAAGCTTGAGTTAATCATGTGTTGATAGCTCATTGTGTTTGCTCTAGCTCTCGTTAGCATGGTGACAATATTTGCGAATGTGTTTTGCAAATAGTTGAGGCTCATGCATAATCCTTGTAGCATGTGACTTTAGTTTGCGAATGTGTTTTGCAAACGGGTTTAGTCCATGTACCTTAATTTCTTGTGGCGTTGATTCTAAAAGTCGGTAAATGTGTTTTGAGACTTGTTGAGAATCTAGCCTTCATCCCTTGTGTGCATCTTGCATCAATTGGCAAATGTGTTTTGCAAATTGAGTTGAAGCAATGTACAAAATCAGTTTTCAGCTTTGATGGCAGTGGGCGGTCTGACCGCCCATATCACCGGTCTGACCGGTTGTGTAGGGAATAAAGGTATATTACCTTGTTCCTCTTTAGTACAATGACTAAAAGGATCCAATGGAACATACTCATGTATGTCGCTATAGTCATTAAACCTAAGTTTGTGCTGCGTATAAAGTACAAATGAAATTTGTATAGCAAGTAGTGAAACACTTACTTTTGGTTGTAGGGCACCATTATGTAGTCCTTGTCGCCCTGAGCAAGCAATCCCGTCGTTATGTATTTCACGACGTAGGATGCGTCTTCGGTGATGCATTGCTCAGAGATCAAGTGTGGGTCAAGGAAACCCACCAGTTCTCGCCATCGTCGGATATTTTTCATCATGTATCTATATATAAGCAATGAGTTGTGATATTTATCGGTATTACGTGAATGTAGAACTTGATTGTACATACTTACAGTGTCTAGCATCGTAGAAAAGAGGCGTCGAGGGCATTGAGATTGAATAGGTCGAATAAGTCGTCGAAGCCCACGACGAAGTGGCCCGGCTCATCGAAGAAATGCTCCTTCGTGTATCTGATGGTGATTCCAGTATCGCACCCCTTCTCTTTGGTCTTCCGCATGTACCAGACATGCAAAGACTGACAACCTACTCCAGCGTAGGCTAATAGTGAGTTAGGGGCCAACGGACTTCCGAGGGAGTATGTCCCAGGCTTGGGAGGTGACTTAATGTTCTTCGATTTTGATTTGGCCTTAACGACTGGCCCGCTACACATCTTCCTGTGAGATGACTCGGGAAACGATTCGGCAACACGCTTTTCTTTTTTCCTTCAGCATCTTCTCCACGGGAACTGATGAGGCGACCTTCTAAAGCGAAGGTTGAGGTGGAGTCATCGAGGGTCCTATTGGCGAGGTATGGTCGTGTCGAGATCACAGCACTGCAGGGTCCAGGGTGATGTCCTTCTTGGGCCACTGGATAAAAGTGTACCTAGCACCCCTTAGTGTCCTGATGCCTTTGATTGGGCGAATCTCCAGCGGGACGGCTATGAAATTATCATGTACCATATCCACTGACCTGGCGTAACCTCAAGAAGCTAGGCACCGTCTTTGCCTTCGTCCCTTCCTAGCGTGGATACGCCATCCCCCGCCCAGCCTCAATAGAAATGGACCCAACTAGCCTCACTTGGAGCTTACAGGGTGTCGGCTCCTACAAAACGATACATAATTAGCTAAGGTGTCCTATAGGTCAATCTTTGGAGCATTCCAAAGAAGTACATTACCTTAATGTCATCGATAGGTAATTGGACGTCGACATGTTCAGAATTTTGCGTGGACGCGACGCTACTCCGATGTTGAGGAGGACTGGCTCCCAAAATAACAAGGTAGCTTGCGACTGGTTGAGGAGTTGATTCATTTGATCCTGCAATCTTGTTATCTGTCCTTGAAATTTTGCAGTAAACCTCGCATTAATCTCCTCTACCAACTGGTCCTCACACTCGCCCTTGGATCTCTTCCTACTCCTATACATGCAGGAGTCGTCTGGGAATCTGTCCCTCCAAGGTACGTAAACCCCAACGCCTCGCGTGTGACCCAGGTGCTCCTTGTTTCCCAGGGTCGTGGATAGTATATCATTCTCCCTGACTGCTTCAAAGGAGCTTTGGGAAGATTCGGTAGTCAATGCTTGTTGCAAGAGGCCATCATGTTATTTTAGACACTATGAAGTTGTCGACTTATTAACAACTAGGTAGTTCGACATATTTGCTAAACGTCGGGACATTTCCTCGTCTGCTGGGTTTGTGAAAGAGACGTCGCCCGAAGATGTGGCTAATGCCCTCGCTCTTAACTAGCTTCGAGCGCGCTTGTCTGTGATCCCAGCAAATGACCAGGTTGCGTTCTCGTCCTTTATCATTCATTGCGTGGTTTTACCCGCGTACCCAGCGGTGCCGAGTTTGTAGGGGTGAGTGTTTTGTGTCTAGAGAGCCTTGTGCGTCGCACTTTGCTCCTGAAATTCGGCCGTCGTCTTCATCCACACAAAAGCGTCCCATATATCCTGCGATAAGAATTAATACTTCGTGAAGGGCGTCCGACCTGTGTTCACGTACTTCGTGACAAGCGTGCTCTTGAAGGTCATCCATGCGTGTCCCATCGTGAGTAACGCCTGCCGTTTCACACGTGCCTGGTCTGCTTTTGGGATAGTGAATGAGCTTAAAATTTCAGTCCATAGCTGGCCTCTCTTTACGTCCGTCAGAGACTTCCAGCTTGGTGTGGTGATGGGGACCCGTTCTCTTTCAAGTATCCCGTAGATGGTCCAGAATCTCGCCGCTGCTTTCTTGGGACTCAGAGGGACCCCAACGGCACTGACCTCCGTGATGGTCATTCGGCCCTCAGGCAATTTCGATATTCCTCTACCGTCTTGCTTACGTACCACTTTCCTCGGAGATCCAGACGTATTCGGTGACGTCGATGACGGCGGCGAAGACGGTGCGGACGCCATCTTGTTTACTTGCTATCTATATAAGTTATATACACAATGAACTAAAATTTCAGAATTCAAAACGCTAAGAGGTTAAATAAAATGGATTGCAAGTTGATATCCACTAGGTATTTTCGAAGATAATTTCTCTTAGAAACATATTTTATATAGAAAAAAATAGAAGTTACCCAACCAATTAACTATATAAACAAATAGTATCTATTACTCAAATAGTATCAAAGGATACATTCACATCAATAGACAATACATTCACAACAAATGAAAGCATATATAGTACGTACTACTCAAGGAAGTCTCCAATATATCCAACACATATGTATCAAGCATGTACTACACAAGAACGCTAGACATTGAAGAAATCATTCATGATCTAACGCATGTTTACTAAGGCTAAGAAGTTTTAGGACTATCTAAAGAATATATCTTTTCTTCCCATCTCTAGCAAACTCAATTCACAGAAACTGGTAAACAAATGTGCATGTTACAAGCCTACAACATTAGGCATATCAAATGGTATCAAGCATATCACACGTTTCGGTCGAAGCATATACTGCACAAATCATACCCTAGGGCTCCAAACATCTACTGGTCCACAAAACAATCACAACATTAGGGCTCCAAACATCTACTGGTCCAGAAAACAATCACAACATTAGGCATTGGGGCTGGAGTCTTGAGAGGAGGATTAGGCCGTACCGGTGATGAGTTGTCGGGCTGGACAAGAGGACAGCGCCAGCGACGGGATGCAGAGGAAGCTGCACTTCAAGGGGAGGAGGCAACGAGTTGGAGAGGACAACGAGGCCGGTGATGAGCTGGAGAGGAAGAGGACGCTGACGACGAGTGGAGGAATCGGGGCTAGCGACGATGCGACGTAGCAGGGGGTGGTTGGGCGTTGTCGGGGACTCGGGGCTAGAAGTAGGGGCGGCGTCGAAGGTGAGTCGCTCCTGAGGAGCAGCAGAGGCGTCGTCGATGGCGGCGGCGGTGTCAAGGTCGGGTGCGCTCGGGTGGGGAGGCGAACGGGTGAGTGAGGAGTAAGACGTTGGGGAGGGGAAGTGATGAGTAAGGGTACAAACCCTAATGGTACCCTACTAATAAAGGGATATCACAGACGGTTCTATTATGGAACCGTCTGTGATAAGTAATCACAGATGGTTCCATAATAGAACCGTCTGTGATATGGTCGCATATCACATCACAGACGGTTCTATTATGGAACTGTCTGTGATTACTTATCATAGATGGTTCTAGATATGCGACCATATCTACTATGTGATAGTTCATTCTATAGCTACTATGTTTTTCAGCTAGCACGGGGCCAAATTTTAAAAAAATTCAGAGATATGTGCAACAAGTATTCTATAGCGTACTAGTTCATAACAATAGAAATCCATGATTTGGTATGAAAGCACATGAACCTTTATAAGCCATACAAGAGCAGGGAGACATTAAGTCCATCATATTTGACATATTAGAACATGAGAGAAATAGATTGTACAAGTGCATAATATTACCATTCCACATTACAATGAAGTCCACATTGACAACAAAATCAGAGATGATAAGTCCATAACACGTTTACACATGACAATTCCACATTGATATCAAAATAAGATATTACAAGTCCATAACACATGGCAAGTCCACATTGACAGCAAAATAATAACCAAGAGTAGAAAACACAGATCATGTATCATGTTATGGAATAAATTCTTAATTAAAATATAGCCCTTCATGATGATTGACGTGCATACAGCTAACTTCCTCACTAGGTTCTTCCTCGAGCCTGATGCCATCTCCGAAAGGAGGCAACTCATCAAATTGATTGTACTCTTCCTCATCCACGACATTCTCAACTCCGACAATCCTTCTTTTTCCATGAAGAACTACGTGGCGGTTCTTATTTGATGGGTCTGTTACATAAAAAACTTGAACAACTTGCTTAGCGAGTACGAATGGTTCGTCCTTGTATCCGACACATTTGAGGTCCACAGTAGTGATGTCGTACTTGTCGACCTTGACACCCTGTGGAAGTTTAACCCAATGGCATCGAAACAAGGAAATCTTGAAAAGTACGTAGTCGAGCTCCCAAATCTCCTCTACGAACCCATAGTAGGAGTTCAACCCACGTGGCCCGGTGGTTTTGAACTGTTCATGAAACACATCTATGCGGACACCGCTGTTCTGGACTGTGCTCTTCCTATCTTGAGCTATCGTACAAAATGTATACCCATTTATGCCATATCCTTGCCATGTCACAATTGTAAATTTTGGTCCTTTTGCTAACCATAGCAGCGTATCATCACTTGATGACCTCTTAGTGAATCGCACCTTTAACCATTCGTTGAACCGACGGTTGTACTCTCTCGTGATCCAAACCATCGACCGGTCTGAATTCTGTTGGCATACCATGTCTTTGTTCTTCTGTTGGCATACCATGTCTTTGTTCTCGTCGATGTACGGGGACACTTGGGTCATGTGTTGCAAGACCGTGAAATGGGCTTGACCGTACGTATCCAGATTGGGAGTGATTGCTTTCCTTCCGATGGTCCTCATACCCTCCAGTCTCCCCTCCTGACGAGATAGAAGCACACTTATCGGTTTCACCTGAGCCATGTAGTCGACGCAGAACTCAATGACCTCTTCAGTTGCATAACGTTCGATGATGCTGCCCTCCGACCAAGATCGATTTCGTACGTAGGACTTGAGAATTCCCATGCACTTCTCTAACGGGTACATATGATGTAGGAACACATGGCCACATATCTTTATCTCTTTCACAAGGTGAACAATGAGATGGACCATGATATCGAAAAATAACGGAGGGAAATACATCTCAAGATGATATTGAGTCTTCACCACCTCGACCTGCAGAGCATCTAGTCCTTCGGGATCGATGACCTTCTAAGCAATTCAGTTAAAGAAATAACACAGCCTCAAGATTGCCACTCGGACATTGTTCGGCAAGATACTCCTAATTGCAACAGGAAGCATTTATATCATCAGCACACGTCAATCATGAGACTTCATACCAATTAATTTCAAATCTTCCATAGAAACAAGTTTCTTAATGCTAGCGGAGTAACTGGACATAACTTTCACACCATACAAGCTCTAGCGCATAGTTCATTTCTCTTGGCCTTAGACAGAGTGTGGCAAGCTGGGGGAAGGTACGTTTGTCCTTTATTGGTCTCTTTTGGTGCTAACTCGGTCCTTATGTTCATATCAACCAAGTCATACCGTGCGTTAACACCATCCTTTGTTTTGCCACTAATGTTCAATAAGAGACCAATCAAGCTATCACATATATTGTTCTCCACGTGCATGACATTGATGCAGTGGCGAACTTCTAAGTGCTCCCAACAAGGCAAGTCCCAAAAAATTGACCGCTTCTTCCATATGTTTTTCTAACGAGTCCTTAATTTACGTCCCTTCCCAAGCAAAACATTGATATCCTTAATCATATCATAGACCTCTTTCCCTCTAAAAGCCCTTGGAGCTGAACCATCATCCTGATTTCCATTGAATTGTTTCTTCATCTTGCGGTATGGGTGAATCCTTGGAAGGAACCTACGGTGACGCATATACACAGTTTTGTGCGAGTCGTTCTGCCATACACTCTTAGTACCATCTAAGCAGTGCGGACAGGGTTTGGCTCCTTTTGTACTGAACCCCGACAGGTTACCAAGGGTAGAAAAATCATTGATAGTATAGAACAACATGGCACGTAAAGTGAAGTTCTCTCGTTTGTACGCATCCCATACTTGTACCCCTTCGTTCCACAATATCACAAGATCTTCCAGCAATGGTGCTAGGTACACATCAATATCGTTCCTAGGTTGCTTCGGCCCTTGAATAAGTAGTGACATCAAAATATACTTCCGCTTCATACACAACCAAGGAGGAAGGTTGTACATACATAGATTCACGGGCCAGGTGCTATGTCAGTTGCTTATGGTACCGAAAGGATTCATTCCATCTGTACTCAACCCTAACCTTATGTTCCTCGGTTCCATACCAAACTCTTCGAAGCTTCGATCGAAGTTTCTCCACTAGGCAGAATCAGTAGGGTGTCTTAGCTTTCCATCTTTCTTACGCTCCTCCGAGTGCCAACGCAGCAATCTTGCCTTATTTCGGTTCGCAAATAAATGCTTCAAACGTGGGATTACGGGCAGATGCCATAATATCTTAGTAGGATGTCTTTACTTTACCTTAGCAGTATTCTTATGCTCGTAACGGGATGCTTTGCACAAGGGACATACATGCATGTCTGTATACTCTTTACGGTAGAGGATACAATCATTCGAACATTCATGTATTCTTTTTTACTTCCATTTCTAATGGAGAAAGAACTTTCTTGGCTTGATAGGTGGTGCTAGGCAACACGTTTTCCTCCGGAAGGATGTCTGCTAGGAGACCTAACAATGCTGTGAAACTCTTGTCGGACCAACCATTGCTTGCCTTCAATTTTAGCAGTTCAAGCACGAATGACAACCTTGTGTATTCCGGCTTGCAGCCAGGGAACAAAGGTTTCCCCGAGTCCTCTATTAAGCCCTTGAATTTACTAAACTCTCTCTCACTGTAGTTCCCTTCTGCATCGCGTAGCATCTGATCCGGATTGTCATCGTGCGACCTATCCTCATCAAAAGCACAGTCCGCATCCAGCATATCGTCGACTTCCTCAGCGATGTCGTTATTATTAACTTCTTGTATAATCTGCTCTTCACCATGACTAGTCCAACATGTATACCCCTTTTTGAAACCCCTTCGAATCAAATGCGCTTCGATCTGCGCTAGGTTATTAAACATCTTCATATTACCACAATCAATGCATGGACAGTACATAAATTTTATCCCCTTCTTGAACATATCCTGCTCGGTGGCTCTTCTAAAAGCAAACATGCCATTAATTTACTCTTCACTCACACAGTTCGCACCGTACATCCAGTTTCGGTCCATCTACACTACGCACATAACAAATTAGTGTTAAATTAGATTAATAAACTGCAAGTACTCTTCCTATTGACCAAATATACTAAAATTGATTAGCGATTAATCTAGAGCAAATATAAAGGGTTACAAATCGTTACCCTTGAAGCTCACGACGAAACGTCCAAATATCCCACGAGATCCTCCTCCCTTTTTTCCTCCTCTCCTTCTCCTCCCTTCCTCCTCTCTTTAGCTTCCTCCTTTCCTTCTACTCCCTGCCTCCTTCCTTCCCTTCCTTCTCCTCTCTATGGTATTGGGGGAGGAGGCAGCAGGGGTGGCAGCTCAAACGGGAAGGGGGTGGAGGCGCTAGGGCAGGGTGGGTCTGTCGGGACGGCCGAGTACATATTTACAATACTTGCATACCACAGACGGTTCTTATTAAGAACCGTCTGTGACGTTGCACTATCACAAACGGTTTATAAATAGAACCATTTGTGATAATTCACATACGGTTCTTAACAATAACCGTCTGTGATGTATGCGATTATCACAGACGGTTATTCTTAAGAACCATCTGTGAATTATCACAGACGGTTCTATTTAGAGACCGTTTGCGATAGTTACGTATCACAGACAGTTCCAAAGGAACCGTCTGTGATGAGGCGTCCAGTATAACCTGTTTTGTAGTAGTGGAAAGATATGAAATTTGCAAGTTTGTTGACTGGGGAACCATCACGATTGCAGATCACTGTGGTAATTTACAGATTAAAATTACTAGTTAACCGAATTAGGGTTTCTGTATAACATGGAAAGATGTAGAGAATTGTTTGGGCCTTCTGTAGACCGCTAACTCATTGAATTTGGTTGGGTGGGTTAAAAGTTATGTCTCTTGGAAGTTTATTGTTTAATAGTCGATTTACAATAGCCGCAGTAGTTTTGTTTTGCAAATTAAGCCCAATTGATGGTCGAATTACATTATGATGATAACTAGAAGGATCGAGATAATTTTATGTAGTTTCTAGGGGTGGTATTATTTGCTTTGCTTTGTATCGTAGTAAAATAGTTATGAAACTATGAAGCGTCTTCTCCAGGTTTGCAACAGACTAACCTTCAGGGCTGAAAACAAGGGTCGGGATGATTTAATCATGATATTAGTGTAAATAGAGAATTGTGTGGAATTTCGTGCATTTTCCTGAAAGTATATTATTTAGTATGTTTGGGTTCCTGTGTTGTGAGTTATACTTGTTTGTATGCTGATACAGTGTTATCAGTAAATTGGGGGAAAGGGAGAGAAGCGTGTTTAAGCATAGCAATGCGTGATCATTTTTGCTTGCTATGGCTGGGTATTGAGATGTTGTACCATGATTGTCATCAGATTACAACACTGCTTCTCGGTGGTTGATCGTCGGCCGCTAGGTCTTTCTACACAGTTAAGGCAAGTACATAGTAGAATAGTAAATTGAGATGTTTATTGAATTTGATGCATTATTTACCATGCTAAATGAGATGATTATTGCAATATGATGATTTTATAATATGGTTACTTGATGGTTACATGATTATGGATAATGGTTACTGATGAATGCTTAAATAAGAAATGTTGCATTATGTGCATTCATATCATGGAAAGAGATGGCCTTTGTGGGCAACTATGGTCTACTTTGTGTGGACATCCTACAGGAGTGAGAAGAGTAAGACCTACTTCGGTAGGCACTCCACGGAAGTGGAGGATTGATGTCCCTGTATAAAAGAGGACGGACTTTTGAAGTATCCATATGAAATAGGGCGAGTTTGAGTGGACACTGATGGATGTTGCACTCTGCTATATCGGTATAAGCTAAGGAGATGATGAGACTTGTGCATGAGCAAATGCATTGCATTGATAAAAAGAAAGAGATATACATATGTGACTAATGTTGATAAGTTAATAATATGGATGGTATGGGAGAGTTTATTGTTTTATTATATAATTATTGAGTTGTGGGCTCACTCTTGCTTTGTTGATGTTTTTAGTTCATCGTTGGTAGCAACATGCATGAGATAGAAGTAGCACATTTGCATCATGCGCAAACAATTATTAATTCATCACCTTTAGTTATCTCATTTATATCTTAGCAGTGTACCTAGCTCATTTATTTGGAACTTAGTTAATGGAACCCTTGGAGTTGGATGGTGGTTGTGTGGATAGTTCCAAGTGCTTATGGGTAATATTGAATTATAGAAGCTTTTATGGTGATGGTTAATTTATTAGTATTGTTTCTAGTTGCAAGTTCACGATAGGTGCTCCTAGGCATTCTCAGGCAGAAGGTCCCGAGCGGTCTTGGGCACAAAGTCCCAAGTCTTGTGCAAGTATATTTGTTCTTGTTTATGATATCTTGTTACACTTAGTGTAGGTTGACTTGTGCAAAGTCTTAATTAGGAAAAGTAGTGTTGAAAATGTAGGTAATAATGGTTTAAATTTAGAGTGTATAGTGTTGTGGTGATATTCCAAGCTCTTTGTTGGGCTAGGGTGCTACAGATGGTATCAGAACATCAACCTTACTTGCACGGGCATGTCTGGGACAGGGGTGAAGGCATATGGTGCATGGCGCTTGTGGGTCCGGTGTTGACACATGACATAACATATGTGCCGGCACTAGATACACAAACATATACCGAGGGATGGTTCTAGGCATTTGCCGTGTATACGATGTGCTACCGAGAGCGTCATCCTTAAAGGGGTGAATGTAACATCTTGGTTTGCTCGTAGTGCGGCCCATGTGGGTGCAGCCCATGTGGCTCGTGTGAAGTTGTGTGGTGAGATTAGTTCCACATTACTGGTCTAAAGTGAGTTGTAGTAGTATATAATGCATGTTAGGTACAAAAATAACACCTCTGGGTTAACCTTTTTATATGAAGCTTGGACAAAAGTATAAGTGAAGTGCGATCTGTACACAGGTCTGTCCTATAGTGAGCTAGACATTTAACAGATTTTGGGTGAGGATGTTACACATGTCGGTTAAACCCGGAGCCTTTCAGTGACTGTAGTCATAGTTAATCAGCAGCTACAAGTCAGGGAGGCGACCGATCGACTGACACGGCACAAAACCTTTCACTGTGTTGATTTCTTCTTCCTGATAGAAAATTAGAAACCTTGCATGCGCTAATTAATTAAAGAGCTCTCTGACTCGCTATCCCGACCCAGCCAATAATATTTTACACCAAATTAGACCCCCTCTTCGGTCTCCACGGCTCAACATCACCATACCTTCTCAAACACCCCAGCTGCAGCTGCACGAAGCTTCTTCCTATCTCCTCCGATCCTTTGTCCCCTCAGTTTGATCTCTCGCACTATCTAAGCAGCAGTTGCATTGCAATATATCATCCATCAGATTACATATACACCTATCAGTTCATTCTTGCACTAGCCAGCGCATACCTCGTACATATACACACGCAGCTCATACATATAGCACTAGCGATGGCCATTTGGAGGAAGAAGGAGAGCGCCACCGCCGCCGTCGACCTGGCTTGCTATGTCCGTTCCGTCGGCAAAGGCCTCGGGAGGATCCCGAAAGGGTATGTTCCGATGGTGCTGGTCGGCGACAGGGAAGGTGGAGAGGAGAGGGTCCTGGTGCACATCGAAACGCTCAAGGAGCCGCACGTTCTGGCGCTGCTGGAGTTGTCCGCGCAACGGTTTGGGTACGGCCAGTGCGGTGTCCTGAGGCTTGCAGCGGTTCGAGCAGATGGTCCGCGGTCGACGGGAGATGCAAGATCAAGCGTGCACGGCACACTAACCAGGGGAGATGGTGTTCATCGTTAATTTTGTCGGGTGCTTGTTGCATTGGATCTTTTGTTTGTTATTGATTCAATTTGTTTCTTGTATATATTAATTCTTTTCGATTCCCCTCTCTTGTTTGATAAGAGGAAATGCGTACAGATACAGTGCTGCAAACGGTGAATTTGTATTATTGGTCACGGTTACTAATTTTTAGTTGCCTAGCATTTTCTTCTCTCTTTCACCTAAAATTGCGGTGCTAACTAATACACAATTTTATCATATGGTTTCATTGATCAATTTGCTCGACAGATTTATTGCCAATTGGGCATATGTTTTCTTTTGCCTTCTGGTCAGTTTCACGGAGATGGAACGGATTTTTTTAATTAATTAACCTTTTTTTGAATTTTATTTTAAAGTTAACCTCCGATGCACTTTATTTCTAATTCTGACCCCTTTGGTTACGCCACCACCTGTGGCGTGACAAAATAACACTGTCACGCCAGCCTATTTCTTGTCAAACTCTTGTCACGCCACTAGAAGTGGCGTGATAGTGTTATTTGGTCACGCCACGACCAGTGGTGTGACAAAAAGTGCTATTTTGGGGATTTATCCTGGCACGTGACAGTGTTGTTTTGTCACGCCACCGTCCGTGGCGTGACCAAAAGGGTCAGAATTGGAAATAAAGTGCGTCGGGGGTTAACTTTAAAATAAAATTCAAAAAAAGGTTAATTAATAAAAAAAGTTCAGATGGAACCAGCTAGCAAACCAATGGTAGTTGAGATAAACGGGCACAATCTTGTTTTTAAGATGGAAATCAGTTTTTATTACCTAAGCGCTCGCTCGCTTGTGGTATCGCTGAGCACTCTGTTAGAAATAATAAAAGCCCGGTACTTGATGCGTGATGGTACTGATAATCAAATCTATATATCTACAAATAACTGGTGATATTCAAGATATCTATATTGATTGAAAGATATAGAAAATCCTACAATAATCCTTCAAACAGAAAAAACCAAAATTCTTAAAACCATCTGTTATTCCAAATAAAAAGAGAAGATCTACACCACTTATTTCGGTGGAACCAAATTATAACGGTGCAGATTAAATGTGTATAGAAATTACAACAGTTACATGGCAAATACAACTATATTTTCCAAGGGCACTAGAGTTACATAACAAATATAATATGTTGTAATATCAAACCGCACAATTGCGTAAGAAATTTCGCTAGGTACAACCAAATTTATAGAAGCTTTTTTTTTGAGAGACCGAATTTAACATCTACTTGAGCTACTTTACTCAGTATATAATGGGAGATTCTATTATTTGCCATTGTCAAACATACGTAATTGATTATTTGCTACTGATATGAGTATGACATGTGGTCCCAAGACCACATGTCATACTCATATATAGTGATAAATCATAAAATTCATCCTTTTGTAGTGACAAATAATCAACTATTCCCTATATAATTCACGAGGACAAAGCCTCAACCTACGTGGCAACCATAGCGTCAGCTATCTATCTGATGAGCGCATACCATTTTGGAAAATTGGACTGCACCCACATGGTAATTTGAAGTTTTTGCGAAGCAAACACATTTGGTCTGCGCACTATACCTGACATGATCTTTTTTGTTATTCGAGGGAACACATATAGCCATATCGGGATGATGTATACATAATGTAATGCCCTGTACATCATTAAGAAAAAAACAGAGATGCACCTTTTATACCCACAAATTTATACAAAAAATAGTGCTAAAAGGAATATAGACCGGATTTCAAAGCATTCAGTAAGCATTGCATTGCTCAAAGATGTACTACAATTGTGTACATTACAAGTGTTCTGTACTCATTCGCCATGTTTCGCGAGAAGTCAAAGCCGTGTTCAGAGGTTTGTGCCCAGTCTCAGTTGAATTCGCTGGAATATTTTCCTAAAGATAAACTTGGGCATGGCTTTATCCGAAGCCAATCGCACTGGAGCTTGGCGATTCTGCGTTAGGGATCAGCATGGCCATCTCCAAGGAGCAGGAATGGACAAGTTGGTGGTATGGTTTTGTATGGTATGGCTCCTGACTTTGTTAGAATCATCAAACCATACAGGTGGATCTTCAGCAATTTATTTTACCACACCACTCAGTGCCGAGTGTGTACTGCATTAGTGGCAAGCATGGCAACCTACCCACTCACGTTGATCGCTTGCTCTGCTAAGTCGAGATGCGAGTGGCAGACGAGCCATAATAGTTTGTTGTTAGACTAGGAGAACATTTAACCAAAAAATGTTTATTGTTAATAGCAAAAATGATATATGGTCTGTATGCGTTGCTACAGTCATGTGCAGTTTATGCAACTTATGTACGACCGTTTTTAATTACCGTAAAATTTACATCCAATAATTTGTGCAGGTAACTTCTAGGGATTACCTTGCTCAGGAAGTGCGGTAGTGAGGCGGCGGTAACACCGCGTTCACAGGGTAGAACCGCAAGCCACAGGCCTGGAGGAGAAAATAAAAAAGTTAATCAATGTTCGTAAGTGTCTAAGAGGATACCTCCTAAAATTGTATTCATTCCTCCTTATTCTCTTCTAAGAGTATAAAATGGGATATGAACATTCCAACAAATTCATCACGTGAGCAAGCATATATTAGTCTAGAGTAAATTTTGTAAAATTGCAACTTTACTGGCAAAACTATCAGTTTACTACAACTTTAGGGAAAGGAGAAGATCCCCTAGGTCGCAAAGCCTCAACATGCAGCGCTAAAGTGCAGAGGTAAGGCGTTAATGCGAAGCAGAGTGCGTGTTGTCCTG
Source organism: Phyllostachys edulis (assembly GCA_036346405.1). NCBI lineage: Eukaryota > Viridiplantae > Streptophyta > Magnoliopsida > Poales > Poaceae > Phyllostachys > Phyllostachys edulis. Next base: position 78,635,967 of record CM070546.1, on the reverse strand, counting down.
AGGACGTGCACGATGACGGGATCACAAGGTGAGCACAACGAGAATCCAGTAGGACTTCACGATCTAAACTATCAAGTAACTATAACTTTTGTGCCGCTTGTGTGGCGTCTCGGTTGGTGCTTGCGTGTCACCCTGTAAAGGCCTAAACACCGCGCGTGTATGACACGTGGGCTCAGCTTGTCAAGACAGCCCGTTCGTGACGGAGTTGTAGTTTTCTTTGAAAAATTGGTTTCTTAAAGGTGCAGCTACCGGACATCCTTGCTTAAAGTTACAGGTGTAGTCCAGAAACACTTGACAAAATAATAGACATGTGTGTGAATTAAGCAGGCACACTGACTTGTCTAGTAAGCCGGAGCCTTTCAGTGACTACAATCATAGTTAACCAGCAGCTACAAGTCACCTTTCGACTGACACCGCACAAAACCTTCCACATGTGTTGATTTCTTCTTCCTGATAGAAACCTTCTGTCAATTAACTAAAGAGCTCCCTGACTAGCTATTCTGACCCAGCCCATAATATTTTACACCAAATTAGACCCCTTCTTGAGTCTCCACAGGTCAACATGACAACATCACCATACCTTCTCAAACACCCCAGCTGCAGGCTGCAGCTGCGTGAAGCTTCTTCCCATATCCTGTCCCCTCTCAGTTTGATCTATCACTACCAGAATCAGGATTGTTCCCGAGTGCCAAAAACACTCGGGAAAATGGGTGAAACACTCGGGAAATATATTTCCCGAGTGTCACACTCGGGAAACAACACTCGGGATAGATTAGTCGGGACAAAAACAGTTTCCCGAGTGTAACACTCGGGAAATATAACTTTCCCGAGTGTATATTTATATACTCGGGAAACTAATACACTCGGGAGAAAACCCTGCAGAACGGCTTCGGACCCGTAACGGGAATCTTTACCGAGTGTCGACACTCGGGAAGAACCTTAAAAAACACTCGGGAAAGTTTCCAACTTTTGTCCGACGAAACCGAGGAAATTGACACGTGGGTCTTTTTCCCGAGTGCATTACAAAAAATGACACTCGGGAAATGTTTGTCCAACGAAACCGAGGAAATTGACACGTGGCATTTTTCCCGAGTGTCGACACTCGGGAAATGTTTGGTCTCTTTCCCGAGTGTCGACACTCAGGAAAATGCACTCGGGATAACGACAAAACAGCAGAACCCATTTTTCACAAATTCAATAAAAATCCATTCCACAGCAATTCAACAGCAATCAAATAATCCATTCCACAACAATTCAATAGCAATCAAATAATCCATTCCACAGCAATTCAATAGCAATCAAATAATCCATCCATCCATCCATTCCATAGCAATCAAATAATCCATCCATCCATCCATCCATCCATTCCACAAACAAAAGACATGATAGATATAACAGTTCCCGAGCTCGCAACATTCAAGTTTAAGTTCAAAATGTAAGCATATGGCATGATACATATAACGATTCAAATAGTAAATTCATAGTCTTATATACATCAAACAAAAGCAAGTATCATCAAGAACCATTTGCATGCATGCAAATTTCCTTCAATCTTCGTGCACAAAAGCATCATTCTCATGAAGTTACGCAAATAGAGCAAAACTTAATATTAGTGCCATCTTACAACAAAAGTTAGGAATTGATATTACATGAAAAGATAATTAACCAAACTATTGAGAAAGCAAAAAATTCCTTTAAATCATGATGAGCAACCTAATAACATGGCAAATCAGTTAAGGGCATGCACGGGTGTGGGCCACTAGCTTGTGGCCTAATTGATCATTTACTTATGTCATCTACAACACATGCAAGAGAAATTTTAGTATAATGATGTACTACATCAGTAAAAGGAATGAGTGAAACTATATATGGACTTAATTAAGAGGTGCGAGGAGTGATATTTTGTTAGATATATAATTACATGCATGGAATCCACTTGTATGATGTACCTTTTAAAAGCTCGCAAATTCATATGTTGACGTGCTTATTAGCACCTAACAATATAGAACATAAAAAGCACAAAAGCTAAAAATGTTAAACTCAACTCTTAATATGTTGTCATTGTGAACTCTCGATCAACATTTATGTCTCAAGCACTTATCATCAAATTCATAGAAAGGAGTGTACATACAAATTATTATATGTTGACACATTTCAAAAGATATAGTGAATTAGTTATATATGTAGCCATTTTTATCCATTTTTTAGCAAGCACCTGATTGTGAATGTTTTGTAATATTGGTATCCTTTAGTAGATCATGAAAATACTAAGCACCTGGTGGTGGCCTCTCGGCGACATGATCTTCAACATTAGCACCAGCAGCTTCAACATTAGCAGTAGAAGCAACTGATCCCGCCGTTCCCTACATTTTCATAAGAAATCGCATTATAAGGAATTTGCAGTAGCGACCAATAATTACATTGCATGTCATTTCAATGTCTTCTGAATCAAGCACTCATAAGATACTAACAATATAATAATCAGTATGCAGTTACTAACCGGAGGAGATAAGTTAGGCAGTGGTTCCCCTAGCGGAGGGCCATTAAGTGGAGTCCTAGTCCCGAGTGCCATATGCTTTTTTGTTTGCACATTGCCATACATTAGCCAAGTACGAATATATATATATATATATATATATATATATATATATTGCATATTACTTTGTTATTGTACTACCACGCCCAACTAACTCGCAGGAGTATTTGCTCCAACATTGCCTAGCCTCAATTTCCTATCGCAATGCTACCAAGCTCGTAAAATCGAGATCGGGAAACATGTGATGTTTGCTGTCGACTTTGAAGGTGTACTTCATTCGTTGATGCAACACTCGTGGATCGGACCTCCGAGATGGTTGTCGGTGTGCTAATGTACCCGGCACCTATGAAGAAACGACCATGTTTCTTCCCTTTCGACCTTTTGTACACAAGACGCTGTTTAGTGGTGAATTCATGACGTCGTAGTCCGGGCCATGAATCTCCTTAGCAGCATCAGTATATGCAGCCTGTTGGACAAAATCATCAGGGAGCAAAAATCATCAGGGACAAAATGATCAGAAATCGTACCAAGTTATCTGTCACAAGACCGGCCGCACAAGGTGCCCTCCGATCACCCCTCCTAGTTGCTAGATATGCCTCCATATCAGAGACAGACCTCTGCTCCTTCTTTTCCTGCACCCAAAAAAACCACGGCGGTCAATAAATATGTATCTGCAACATACAATCAATATGAACATGTTGACCTACCAGGTTCCTCTTGTAACGTGCCATGGAGGAGCTGCCTTGACGATGTGCTGTCCCGTCCATCATCAATCTCCGCTCCCTAGCAGCACGAGAGTCCTGTAACCATCGTTCGTTGCACCACCTATCTCGGAGAATCTGCCGCCATGCATTTTCACACTTAAGGGCCTACCAAGGTATTGCCTACATTAACCAAGTGTTAAATATGAATAAACTAGAATTGATTGTAATCAAGGACATCATTTGTTCGGTTGGTTACCGCATGTACTCGCCCAAAGTGATATGCGTTTGTAGCGTCGGCCCTCTGAATTTCTTTGTCGTCAAGGACTTGTGTGTGGTAACAGATCACCGCTTGGATGCGTGCTTTCAGAGAACATCTGTGGGATAAGCTTCTTAACACAATTACGCAAAGACTCTCCTAGAATCGACTTCGTCCCTCAAATTTCATCGAAACCACCACTACAATCCAGAATAAAGAATTGATAAAGAATAAGATGATTAAGTTAGTTGATGAAAGCGAAAAGGAATTGATAAAGAATAAGATGATTAAGTTAGTTGACATTTTTACTTAGCTACTAAACATCCAAAAGAGGTAAATTAAACATGTCGACTACTTTAATATCAACACTTCTATGAGCAAAAGGTTAGTGTGTTGGAAGTCGAATTTAGATAGGTGATTGAACATTGGGGCCATTATTTTACCCAAACATTTATGCCTCATCTAGTCATCTAGTCACAAAGTAGAAAATATATTTCAATTGTAGAAGTACATATTATTTGGGATTCGTGTGGTAAGTTAGTATAGTAACTAAATTGAGACTCGAGAGTTGTGACCTAATCAACCATAACATGCATAGGAACACATAGAAGCAGATTTGAATATTCAATACTTACCCAAAACTTTCCTCCACCAGTACAAACAGTTGTCAAATGGAACCTCTCCTTCAAGAATGGCAGTATCTTCAAGACCTTGTAGTGGCACCATGTCCATGCAGGCTCCCGCCTTCCTCTGTAGGTGACCAAGCCAGGGAAGTGCCATCGAATCAACACACCAATTATGCCATTCGGAAGTCTACATTTGTCACCCCCGCCTTCTTCTCGCCATTGCCTGCATATTAGTTTTTTTGAGGTATGCAACTAAGTGGGCTAAATTAGTGAAAGTGTAAACAGTTTCTTACGTGTCGCCAACAGGAATAATGACAGTCTTCTCCTTCTCTCGGGTTGGTCATCGTGGCAGGTTCGCAGGTCCTCGCATCCAAAATTCTTGCGCCTCAGGATGCTCATCCTCCTCACCCTCCGCCGCCTCAGGGTGCTCTTCCTCCTCACCCTCCGCCTCACGGTGCTCATACTCCACATCATCAGCACGCGAGGGCTGCGGGGTACAGGAGCCTGACCTGCTAGACCCCCCGCTGCCTCCTCGAGGGGCCGCGGCTGCCCCTCTGCCTCCTCGAGGGGCCATGGCTGCCCCTGTGCCTCCCGGAGGGGCCGAGGCTGCCCTGTGCCTCTGGAGGGGCCGTGGCTGCCCTCAGGCCTCTGGAGGGGCGAGGCTGCCCCTCTCGCCTCTGGAGGGGCCGTGGCTGTCCCTCTGCCTCCTGGTGGGGCCGTGGCTGCCCCTCTGCCTCCTCGAGTGGCCGCGGCTGCCCCTCTGCCTCCTCGAGTGGAAAACAAGCGTCTGCCTCGACTAGAGTATGCTGCCTCGCCACTCATATTTTGGTGTCCTGAAATGAAATGAAATGAAATAAATCAATTAATATAGCGTAATCAAGTAAGCTCATAGAAAAATGTAATATAACGTAATCAAGTAAACTCATACAAAAAATTTAAAACATGCAGCAAATAAGTGGAAGACATACAAGATCATGCTCAGAAGTAGTCATCTACAATGGGATCCTCCGCGGATGGGCCCTCCAAAATGTCATTGTCAGTACCATGAGGTGTTGACTCAACCTCATCCCCTTCGGTGCCATCAATGTCTAAGCGATTAAGTAGTTTTAAGTCCTCTTGGTTTACAACCTCATCGGCATCGATTTGAATATCATCTATGTGATTGTCCTCTTCCCCAATTATTATTTCAAAAGTCCCTGGTAGCCCATCTTCTTGAAAGAATAGGTCAACACCATTGTTGGTCTCCATGTTGTAGTCCTGCTCACTAGGGGTAGGTAGTTTACCATATGGTTGCACCTTATGTACTACCCACCAATCCACTAGACTACTCATAGTTTTGCATGGGTGCGGATGTAGTATACTTGGGTGGCTTGTCGAGCCACAATGAATGGGTCATTGCTGGTAGGATTGATTGATGTGCAACTTCAACCAGCCCAAGTGATGTATCCCGTCTGACTCCCCTAAACGGATGGAACCAATGACATTTGAATAACATAAGTTTGAGAGGTTTGCTACCATGGAAATATAGTTCAATTATTTCTTCAATTACTCCATAGTATTCAACAGGTGTATCGCTCTCATCTTGTCCTATAGTCACCAATCCACTGTTAATTGTTGTTGCATTAGGCCGTTCCCTCTCATGTGTGGATGTTCGGAAGCGGTACCCATTCACATCGTAGGTACTATAGGACAACACTCGAGTGTGGCATCCTTGAGCAACTTGCTTCAATTCGCTGCTCATAGACTTGTCCTTCAAACTCTACAGCATAAATAGAATGGGTTTCATGTATTAGTTCCTCTTTACTTAGTAAATATTACGTGCAAGGGGGAGTAGCTAATAGAGAAGTTACTTTCTGATAGAACCAAGTCGGGAAATTCGGTTTACAATTCCCAGCACCCTTCCTAAGAAGGGACTCAACTTGTTTTTCGGATGGGTCTCGACGTTGCTTCCACTCGCTCCTAACAAATTCCCTATAGACAACAAGACAAGTAGATTAAAACACTCATGCATCAATTATTGGGAAAAAAAATTGTTGCATACCTAATGTAATCATCCGCTTCGGAGAGGTTGGTAAAGACATACAACATCGCAGTCAACCACTCCTCCCGCGATAAAACTTTAGGAGTACCACCGCTTGAAGTGTCACCACTTCCGGTGAAGAGGCTAAGTTGGCAATTATTTTGAGGGATGCCAATATTGTATCGTGACGTTTGATTGTGCAATCGTCACGAACATTGTCGAGAAAGTATATTGATGTGAAATGGGAAATTTCCTCAATTATGTACGCCTCCGCTATGGATGCTTCAACACGCGATCGATTTTTTGCTTTGCCTCGTAGTTCCTTTTGTTCCCTCTCAATTGGATACATCCACCGGTTTTGCACTGGTCCCCCCATCCTAGCTTCATAGGGTAGATGGAGAATCAAATGTTGCATTGGATTGAAGAAGCCAGGTGGAAAGATCTTTTCTAACTTACAAAGCAACACAGGTACTTCACGCTCCATAGTTGACATTACCATGGGATCTATCTCTTTCGCACATAGTCAGTCGATAAAAGAAGCTCAACTCCGCCATCACTTGCCAAACACACTCGGGGCGAGCCACGGATCATCACAGGTAAAAGGCGTTCCATGAATATGTGGTAGTCATGGCTCTTTAGGCCATTGATGCGCATGGTAGCTAAATTCACTCCTCTCCTTAGATTTGCTGGCATACCCATCAGAAACTTTAGGGTCTGAAACCATTCCAAAATCTCCTTCCTCTGAACCCTAGTTAGGCAATAACTAGCTCTTGGCTTCTCCCACTTGCCAGTAGCTGGCTTATGGATCATATTCAGCGAGGGCCTGTTGCAAAGCTCCTCCTGATCAAGGCGAGCCTTCACATTGTCCTTCGTATTGTCTGGAATGTCAAAGAATGTGCTAAATATGGCCTCTGCAACATTCTTCTCATTATGCATTACATCTATGTTATGGGGAAGAATGAGCTTATGGAAGTATGGCAGCCGCCACAAACTTGAAATGTGAGTCCAATTGTGCTCCTCACCATATTTCTCGAACCCATCACCATCATCAAGAGGCTTCAAAGCATCTAGCCGCACACGAACCTCCTCACCGCCAGACAACGTGGTGGTCCATCATGACAGACAGCAATATTGGCCCTAAATCCAGTTGTGTCACTTCTGAATTCGTGGTCAATTGGAAGGAATTGACGATGACAATCGAAGAAGGAGTGCTTGCGACCATGCTTTAGCCAACAGCCACGCAACGTCTCCCTACAGATTGGGCATGGCATCTTCCCATGTACAGACCACCCACAGAATATCCCGTATGCCGGGAAGTCATGCATGGATGTGTGGTACGCGACCCGCATGGTGAAGTTCTGTTTCAATGCCCGATCATATGTCACTATGCCTTGTTCCCAAGCATGTAACAATTCATCCACCACCGGCTCCATGAATACACTCATATTCTTCCCTGGGTACTCGGGACCGTGGATTATTAAGAAAGGAATATGTACTTTATACGCATGCAAACGCCGGGTGGGAGGTTAAGGGAATGACAAACACAGCCAATAGCAAATGTATGGCGCAGCCCCATACCAAATGGGTTAAACCCATCGCTTGCAATTGCAATTGAGCGCTCCGAGGCTCATGACAAACTCTACATAGTCTCGGTCAAATTGCTTCCATGCTTCACCATCGATGGGTGGACCATCTTGTCATTATGGTACCGACGACCATACTTGTGCCATACCATTTGTTTGGCGTAAACCTCGACATGTATAACCGCTGGATTCGTGGCACAAATGGTAGATAGCGAAGTATTTTTCTGCCAATAGGAAGTTGCCTCTTCTGACCATCACCGGAGTCAACCTCAACAAACCTAGACTCACCACACTTATCACAATGATCTTTGTCCACATTCTCATTCCTAAATAGCATGCAATGATTTGGACAAACATCTATCTTCTCATATGGCATATTTAGTGCGGTTATCAATTTCTTCGCCTCATACAAGTTAGCGGGCAGTTTGACCATCTCGGGAGAAGGGTGCTAAACACGCTTAAGAATGCATCAAAGCAAGCAATGCTTGTGCTTTGAATCGAGACTTGACAACAAGTAGTCGTGTGATGGCATCTAGTTGGGACACTGTGTGTGCCCATGAAGTGGTTGACTTGTCATGACAACATATCAAAGAAAGCCCTTGTTGCGAGCTCCGGTTCTTCCTCGCCAGGTGGCCCATATGCATGACGATATCATCTAGCATGTCTTCTATCCTACTCTCATTATGGCCGCCATCGTCTGCTTTCTTCCCTTAGCACATCCGATCGCTATCTTGTGACTCACCGTGATACACCCACACGGTATAGTCTCGCCTAAATCCGTGCTTTCTGCAGTGTGTGCGATCATTGTGGCCCTCATTTGTGGCTGTGTGTTCGAACAACGAGAACAAGGGCACAACACACCCCGTCCATTACGCCTAGCAAATGCTCGATCCACAAAATCTATCGACTTTTCCATCCATTCTTGGGTACAGTCACCCATCGCTCTACGCCCAGTGTACATCCAACTACGATCCTCAGCCATTCTAGTGTGCAAAACATAACGCATATTTTAATGCAAAACAAAAATTACAACTATAGAGCTAGCTAGAAGCTACCCTAGGATGCATGTCCTATATATGTACACTACAACAGATTGACATGAAATGAAGACAATATACATGACAGCATATCAATCCACTTATCCACTACCTTACAACACTTCTTGAGCCGAGGAGCCGAGGAGCTACAATGGGGAAGATGGCTGCAATGTGTGTCGATCGAGGCGATCGCGAGGAAGCGCCAAGTGAATTGAGATCTCTGGCGACGGCTCTGCCGAGGAGGCGGCAAAGATCAGAGGCAAGTACCGAAAAACAATCAAGCTTAATCGTAGTATGTAATTGACTAGGGACTGTATTGAAAACAAAGTAAGCAACAATATCCATAGAGGATAGCAACTTAAATGTCATGGCAACATGCCAACAAATGGTACATATATCCATGAAATCAGAGAAGCATGCAAGACAAGTTCATTTAATGTAATGGTAATACATATATGTATGAAAAGTAATAACAGATAAGTGCACAAAGTATGAAACCAAATTAAATGAAGCCATGAAAGACAACAATATCCTTGTTTTGTAAGGATAAAAATTTGTTTCTCGTGTTTCTAGATACGAGTTTTCATTACTGACTTAGATATTTCTTTACCACAAGCATTAGGTTCTAACATAGTAAAATGCGTGGGATGAAAGTGCAATAGCTCGCTTCGAGAATACATGAAGGATTTGTATTTATATATATTGGAGACATTTCATTCTTTTGAGGATTAGTTAGGACCGGAGGAGAGATACCGTGTGTTTTATCTAAAAGAAGCGGCAAGTATTCTATTTGATCGCACTGCACTAGTCGATTGTTTCAAATAGATGCTCTAAAAACAAGAATGTGTATCATCTAATAAATACTACCTCCGTTTTTATATAGTTGTCATTGGACAACTATTATTTACTCATCACGGCCAAGTAATCGAATATGGAGGAGTATCTTATGATTGGGCATTGCAAAGATAGAATCACAATGATATAGTCAGAGAAATGTTATGTTCTTCTCAATTCAATTGTGTGTTCTTGACATAAAGTGAAGACGGAACCAATTTTCAAGTAAAGAATTGCATATTACGTAAATTTGTTCATGAAATAAATTTAAACTAGATATGATGGGTATCAAAGTATAAAACCGCATGTTTTAAAGTTTCTCAAGGTTTAATATATGAAAACTCAATTTTATGTTACTTTTGAGGAGCAATAATCAGTATTTATCCTTTGCATCTACAGCTTCTTTATAAATCATATATTGATTGGTCGCAACTTTATTTGATCTTTTCCACTCGATACATGTAGAAATTGATCTTTGCATGAAAGGTCATATTCCTAGTAAAACTTTCTCGACGTGCATAAATATAATTAATGATTTTTTTAGCAATGGAACTTATCTAACAATCATGTACAAGCACAACAGATATCATATAAACTTCAAGATCTTAGTTTCTACTATGCAATTGATACTTTTTAGCAACTATATGAACATGCTAAATGATTTTCATATTCAATGCAAAGGGAAGCAATTAGTTCAGCATACATTAAAGAACTAAAATGGCGTGATGAAGATTATGTGCGAAAACAATGAGCGAACATCTCAAGTTTCAATGAGAAGTGTTGCGACCTTCTTCCTAGCATGTCGTCCATTTGTTGGAATGGATGACATAAAAAGCGTGGAGACTTTCAAGTGGGTTTTGGGCTATCCCCAACTTCTCAAGTCTTTTGGTATATTTGTAAGGCTCTCCAATGATATTGTATCAACCAAGGTATTTCTATATCCTCACACATGTAGATACATATGACTTTCCAGTACAATATTTTGCATCTTGGCAAAGCAATGAAGCAATGGACACAAAGAATTATAAATATCTATTTTCAAAACAAAGAATTATAAAGAACACATCACAACTACACTAAGTAATATTCATTTGGGCACATATCATATTATTCTCGTATGAGTTTATTGTGACAATGACAACCACCTTTTTATTGTATAGCTTGCCAACGTAAACTTCAAGATATAACTTTAATTTGATGCAAAAACTATAAATTTGAAGCCATTTCAACCTCTATAACTAATGAATGCATGTACGTATTGGATTCTACTCAGAGATTCATCAACACTATCACACTTGTAGTGAAGCTAGATTAATATAACTCCAAGTATAACACTTTTAATCCGAAATAGAAAGTTAAGAAGGATAAATTAACTAGCTATGTATTAACCACACCTCATGTGTTTGTAGAAAGTTGAGTTTATAGGATTTCATTATATTGGTCAACACTTACTTTGAGCTGCTTAAATAAATGAACTACAAATCCCCCTTGAACTGCATCCGGTTTATATCAAGGTTTTTGCACATTAACAGCACACTCATTTGGGAGCTGAAAGCCCCTGAGGATTAACTGAAGTCCCTAGTTCTTGTCCATATTTTCCAGTTTATATTCACATGTTCGAACTCTAGACAAGCATCCTATATATCTAAAAAAAGAGTCAAACATCATAACATGTCAAATTTCGCCCTTTTTTTTCTTTCTTAAGGCGATATGAAAAAAGATTAATTTATCTGCTTCAACATGCATGAACTATCAGAGATGATGTACTCCTTTATGTCTTTTCAACGTTGATGGAATTGCCATGATTTTACATAGGCCGAAGCAGATTTAAACTTGCACTTGCAGTTCACAGTACAATGCCCCATGCTTCCGAGCTCAATTATGGTATATATCCATTTTTTCGAGCTTATTTGTTCAAACGAGATCAATAAGTCTAACTACTCTGATCATATGTATCAAATATATGGAAAATGCATATTTTAATCTCAAGCAAGGACTACAATGGATGCTCACCGGAGGGGGCGGCGCCGGTCGGAGGAGGGAGCCGGGGGAGGCGGAGCCGGGGGCGGCGCCGGCGGAGGAGGGAGCCGGGAGGTGGAGTCGGGCGGCGCGGAGGAGGGAGCCGGGAGGCGGAGTCCCGCGGCGCCATGGAGGAGGGAGCCGGGAGGCGGAGTGGGGCGGCGCCAATGAGGAGGAGCCAGCCGGAGGCAGATTCGAGGCGGCAGGCGGGCGTGGCAGACACGGGTGACGGCGGGCGGAGGAGGGAGCCGGGAGGCGGAGTCGAGGCGGCGGCGGAGGCGGCAGAGGCGGCGGAGGACGAGGAGGAGAGCAGCATGGGGGATTGGGGAGACGAAACGCGGGGGATTGGGGAGAGGAAACGGCATGAGAACGGGTTACAAGCGCTGGTGCGGGAAATGGCGCTGCTCAGTGCGTTTAGCTCCAGTGTCGACACTCGGGAGATCATTTTCCCGTCAAAGTGTCCCGAGTGTCAGATCGGACACTCGGGAAATTCACCTTTCCTGAGTGTTTTATTGTATCCCCGAGTGTGTAATGAGGCACTCGGGAAGTTCCCGAGTGTATTATTCAAAACACTCGAGAAACTTATGAGCACTCGGAAAATTAGACGATTGTGGTAGTGTATCACGTACTATATAAGCAGCCGTTGCATTTCAATTCTCACACATGCCCAGCTAGCTCATCGCAATATATATATCGTCCATCAGATTATACACTTAGCAGTTCCTTCTTGCACTAGCTAGAGCATACCTCACATACACAGCTCATATAGCACTAACAATGGCCATTCAGATGAAGAAGGAGAGCGCCGCCGCTGCTGCCGACCCGGTTTTCTATGTTCGTTCCGTCGGCAAATGCCTTGCGAGGATCCCAAAAGGGTACGTTCCGATGGTGCTGGTCGGCGACAAGGAAGATGGCGAGGAGAGGGTCCTGGTGCACGTCGAAATGCTGAAGGAACCGCGTGTTCTGGTGCTGCTGGAGATGACTGCGCAGCAGTTTGGGTACGGCCTGCGCGGTGCCCTGAGGATCCCCTGCGGCGTGCAGCGGTTCGATCAGATGGTACGTCACGGCCGGCGGGAGATGCAAGATCATGCATGCACATGCAGCACAGCAGACGGTTTTCATAGTTAATTTTGTGGGTGGCTTATTGCATTGGATTTGGATCCTATCTTATTGATTCAATTTGTGTGCTGTGTATATTAATTTTTTTGGTAAGAGACTATAGCACGGTATACTGTTGGGAACGTACTTGATTTTCAAGCAAGTTTCATAATGGTTTCACAAGTTTTGGAAGTTTCGAGCAAGTTTCATAATGGTTTCACAGAAGTCCCAAAGTTTCCAAGAAGTTTAAGAGAGTTTCATGTCAATTTCAGTATGTTTCACAGAAGTTTTCACAAGTTTCAAAGAAGTCCCACCGGTTTTAAACAAAATTTGAGCACATTTCAATAAAAAAACCAATAAGTCAGTATAAATTTCAAAGCAAAATGCTAAATTTTGAGTTTCAAACATGTAGACGATACATCTGAACCCCGAGCTATGGAGGATTAGCTCAATGGTGGACCTCCGTGTCATCATGGTGGCGGAGCGTGCGCTGGCCGCTGAAACTCCCCCTGCCCACCGTGCCATCTTGCACCAGCCCGCGCCCCGCGCCTTCTTGCAGCATCTCGCGCACCATGACTCGGCCGTGTGCGCCAGTGCCGCACGCCCGCTGTTCCCTGCCTCCACGCAAGCTGACTCACTTGCAGAGGCTCGCTGTTGCACGCTAGTTCGATTCAACGCGTCTGCTGACTGCTATTGTGACCTTCGCTACCACTGTGCCTTGCCTCCATGCATGACCGCGCCTGCCGCAGTGTCCTGAAGGCCTTTTTGGCGTTGGATCTGCAATTCTGCATGGAAAAGATCAACCGGGGCCTAAGAGGAGGGAGCGTGGCTGCCCAGAACCCGATGCTACCGATTTGGGGATTTTAGTTCCAAATATATATATATATATATATATACACTACTTAAATATTGGAGTTGGTGATGGTGTGTCCTCCCACCCACTTTGTTGTCTGTCCGATCAACATTCATCAGACAACACCAACGGTTCGGATGATTTTGCGCGAACAGCAGCAGCCCTAGCGCACTCTCATCTCGCGCCGCACTCACTCTCTCACGCTCCTCCCGACTATCGCGCCGCCCTCACCCACGTCGCCCGCTCTCGCGCCGCCCTCACCACCCGCGTCGCCCGCTCTCGCACCGCCCTCACCACCCGCGCCGCCCTCCCTCCCTCACCTCGCCGACACCGCCCCGCCGGATCAACCTGCGCTGCCCACCTCTCCCCACCCGCGCTGGATCTGGGACGCGGAGGAGGAGGAAGAAGCTGCGTGAGGGGCTCAGGTGCGCACCCGCGCCGGATCTGGCTGTGCCGGGGACACCGAGGAGGTGGAGGAAGGAGCAGTTCGCTCGAGGGAGGGAGTCGGGAATGGAAGGGACGAGGACGTGGCGGCGGCACAAGGGTACGAGGACGCGGCGGCGGCGCACTCGAGCGGCTGGTGGCGCCCACCCAGCCCACGACGTTGCGTGCTAGCCAACCGCCGTCAGCTCACTCGGCAACCGTCCAGCTTTGCCAACCGCCAAGAAGACAGAGCCATGTGCCCCCCGACCCACGATGTTGAATGCACGATGGTTGCCTCCTTCCAACATCTCATGCGGTTGCAAATTACACACTACAAAAGGTACACATCTCTTCTCCTCCTCCTTTTTCGTCCAGTTCTCCTCCTCCTTTTTCGTCCAGTTCTCCACCTCACATCTCCTGCTTATTATCTCTCTTTCTCTGCTGCTCTCTGCTGCACTAACAATCATAGGTGAACGTTTATCTTAATTTCTCTAATTATCCCCCTTTCATACCACTTTACTTAAATATGCTTGCACAAATGCCTGCAATATTGTTCTTGTGCCAATGTGTTATAGTTTCATTCCTGTCACGGTTGAAATTTCAATTGTTTGATCTTGGCTAATGGATAACATGGTCACTTTTACAAATTGTTGTTCATTTAATTTGAGTGCACTGGATATTTGCAATATGATGTTTTGCTACATTTAGAGCTGGGCACAATTGTTTATGTGATATTGATTACATCCAGCTGCAATTCGCTTTCGGCATTGGATATTTGCTTGTTGTTTTCCTTCCTCCTCTTTTTGTTCTGAATGCAAATATGATTATAGTGGGGTTGTAGCTCGTAGCTAGGAGCTGGAAGCATTCGTGTAACGTTTTGCTTTGGTTGAATCTTGTACTGATCAAACAATGTAGATCTTCCATTCTCATTTTGCTTTGACTGAATGGAGTGCTATTGTTAGGATTGATCTTAGATTGTAATTGCTCTCTGTATTTGAGATTCTCTGTAATTTGGAATTGTCGCTGCTAGGTAGGAATTTATTTTGCAATTGCCTGATTGGAGTAGCTTCCATTGTAACTTATAGGAAGAAGGTTAGAAGGAAGAGATATCAAGGGGAGAGAAGCCCAGAGTATTCTACTGTCTTGTCATTCCTTTGTCAGAGTTCCAGTCTGTTCACTCACCAGGTAATATACATCCGTAATTATCATCTAGCTTTTGCAATTATCATTAGTGTCATATTCGAGGTAGCTTTTCATAGATGCAAAACTGGATCCTCAAGGTATATATGTTTGGTCTGCCTCTGAAATAGCTTCTTCAATAGACATGATTTATTTATTATTTCCCTTGAGGATCCTTGCTATGTGCTACATTAGTATTTTGTTTGGCTGAGAAAGGACTGAAATAGACACAACCCTGTCTGTATTAATAGATGCCTTAGCCCTTGCTATTGCTATCAACTAGATCCTCAAGGTATATATGTTTGGTCTGTCTCTGAATTTGAAACTTCTAAATTTAAGCAGCTGAATTGGCTTATGTTGATCAATTATGTCTGTATCATTAACATTAAAGTCTCTTTTGCTTCTAATTTTGCTTATTTTTGCCCTTGCATCAATTATGCGGATCAAGTCGATTTGAGTGTGACTCGAGATCAGGTCGTGAGGTACAAAAGGACTACATCCAATCAAGCCAACAACAAGGTCAGACCTTTATCTATTGATGACATGGTCTAGCACTGTACTATTTCCCACTTCCTTGTTTTCTTAAAGATTGATCATTAATGGTTCGGTGATTAGCAAGATTGTCTTTTCTGTCACCAATTTAATTGCTTGATTGTCTAGGTCGCTATTCTTACTCTCTAAACCAAAGGCGCTTTGCCCTTTCTAATAAAAGAACCAAATTTCTACAAGAAGTTACACTTGAAAAAAAATATAGGAATACAAACTACAACAATCCCGAGACTTGGCTTACGTGCACAAACCTATAAAAACATGGTAAAGTGAAGTGCAAAAGGAAGATTGACATCATAAGCGGAGATAAATGCTACAAGGAAGTAAATACCCTAGCAAGTCTTTCCGGGGCTGAGTGTTTTAGTGTATCGAGCCCATGTTGTCAAATTGCCAAAATGAGCTAGGCTTATCGGGACAAGAAAACTGCTTATCAATTTTTGACTTGTGTCTTTGAACTCCGTAAATTAAGTTTCTAACTTCCATGTGGATCACAACCGAGCTAGGCTTTACAAAGTGATGATCAAGTCGAGAATTTAGTTTTTCATTGCCCGCCTTGTTGCCATGTTGCTCGCTAATCTAACACCGAGCTCGCCATCGGGACAAGAAAACTGTTTATCAATTTTTGACTTGTGCTAAACTCCGTAAATTAAGTTTCTAACTTCCATGTGGATCACAACTAAGCTAGGTTTTACAAAGTGATGATCAAGTCGAGAATTTAGTTTTTCATTGTTCCGCCTTGTTGCCATGTTGCTCGCTAATCTAGCACCAAAGATCACTCCTTAATGATATGTCATCACCTCGCTTAGTAATTTGATGGTGCATTTAGTTGTTCAGGCTTCAGTTAATAAATGTTCTAGCACTCAGCATTTGCATTCATCTTTGTGTCACCGGGGCATGAATTGCATAATTGAGGATCACAGGTTCAGGCTGCTATCTTTGCTTTGCTTTGCTTTATGAAAATACTAGTTCAATGCCCGTGCTTTGCTACGGATTAAAAAAACCATAGTCCCATCATGTCGGATTGTCAACCATTATTATGCTTAATAACGTGATCAGGCTGTCGATGTCCCGCTCGCTGATCCAACGGACACCGAAAATGAAATCCTTAACACAACATTTTTTTTTGTTCAAGTCAACTTGTCAAACCCCAATTTTTCTGGTGCACAAAGCAGCTCGTTCGTGAGGTGCAAGATGATGAAATGTTAAATCGACGTATAAATGAAAAACATCCGAAGTTTAGAGCTGCCCCAAGTCATTGCCACCAAGTGACATGAATCGCTCACCCGAAAGTCATGACAGCAGCAGCTCTTGCTGTCGGTAAATACAAAATTACAAAAGCAGTAAAGCAGCCAAACCGAGCAAGTAACAAGGGCGAAATTTTGAAAGAACCAAACATCACTTGGAAAGAGAATCACTCAGAGAATTAACACACATGATATACCTAGAAGAATTAACATCTTGAAAGAATCTCTTATCAAAACTCACATGCACTGATGCACAGCACTCAATCTAGTATTAGAATGGATTAGGATTGGTGTTGTAAAGCAACGAAACTCAAGCTAACATTATTACTCCAGAAAAATGCAAGAACATCAGCCTGCCAAACACGAGGTGTGGGTGTGGTGTCGGCTCGGATTATAGTGGCGAGGAAAGGGGTTAAAATGTATGGTTTAGAAAATCTACATCTCAAACAAAGCAGTTTGTAGAGTTTCTCGTCAAGAAGTGAGAATACGGTTCTACAGATTTTACCATCACAAGTTGATGACCATGTCTCCAAGGTGGTAGTCCAGACAAGAATGAGTTACACAAACCATTGGAAAACTATACAAAATTACGGCCCCAGTATCACACTTTCATAGACTTTTATTGTCAAAGTTGCATTAGGGCAAGGCCATCACCGCACCAAAAATGAAAACATAACCAAAGACCGACCGAAGGGCACTCGCTTTACGCTTCTTTTCGCCGTTAGCCTCCACCGCTGGTTTTCCTCTAACTTTTCTTCAAAGGAATCATCACTCACAATATTGAAGTAGTACTTGTATCTGCTGGGAGCATGCTTGCCTGGAACGTCACTTGTGGTAATATGGGTATCACTATTTTGGCTTTGGCTATTCAGCTGTGGTGAACTCCTGATGTAGACCTTTGCAACTGATTTATTTGAAACAACAATGCGGTCAACTAACCAAGGTTCTAGTAACTTGTTCTTGAATTCTTGGAAGCTTATCTGCAGATGTTAGAAGCACAAGGTCTTTTAATGAACCATTAAACTAAAGAATATGCACGTCCACGCATTTAAAGAGAATAGATATGATGTCAAATTAATCAATTACTCAAAAACTAAGGAATTTTCAAGATTGCATTCACATTCAAAGGCACCAATATAAGACTACAAGTACAAAGCACATGGTAACAATTCTCCACATCGGATCTGCTGGGAGCATGCTTGCTTGGAACAAATACGTCTTTATTGTGAACAGCAAGCAGAAATATTCATGGACAGACAGTCTGCATAAACCACAACTATCATTCCAAATATCCCCCATGAAGATAAATGTATTTTACAGGAGAGGAAAATCAGTGTAATCCCAAAATACCACATAACTGCTAGAGTGCTAATTCACCCCAAGTTTGAAATAGGAAAACCGGATATCAGATGAAAACTAAAAAAATTATATACTGAAAGGCACTTAATCATTTTATTGCACTATGAATGTGTTCAGATTGCACACTTTGCGGTGACACGCTAAGAATTTTAGTTCACTATGGTCAAATTCTGCTATGAGAGCCTATGATAAAGAATTTGATGTTGCTAAGAAGTTAATCGATAAAGATGTAAATTGACCTTGGCACAAGTTTGATGGAGCATTTTTTGAGGGTAAATTGACCTTGCAACGAAAAATCAATTTTTGCATAAAATATGTTGTTGCGGCTCACCAATCACCCACTCCAAACCTAAACAAAGAAAATTCAATTAAAAAAATCAGTACAGGAATTATGTAATTAGCAACCATAAAATTACAATTGAGTGATCAATACCTCGTCTATGCAGTTAGAACTTCTCTGTAGACGATGTTTTTTGTGAAGGTCCCACGAGTCTTCCTAGACTTGCGCCGCTTATTCTTCTCCTTATCCACGACGGCGAGGATCTTGATGTTGCTTCTGGCGGTGGCTCTAGACAACGCAACGTACAGCTGTCCGTGAGAGAACACCGGATCAGGGAGGTAGACACCGACGTTCGGGATGGTCTGCCCCTGTGCCTTGTTGATCGTCATCGTGAAGCTGAGCCTGACGGGAAATTGCTTTCTCTTGAATCGAAACGGGAACATATCGTCGTCGAAAGGGCATAGAGGTATCCGAGGCAGAACACCCTCTTCCCGCGTGCGGCCGCCCAACACGATCTCGGTGTCACCGCATTCTTCTAGAACTCGCAGACCACCAAATTCGCCCGCTGCATAGTCCATTAGCGGGTCAATGTTCCGCAAGAGTATCACGACGCTTAATCTTGAGTTTGAGTGCATGCGAGGTAGCCCGTTAGGGTCGTTGTTTAGGAATTCGGGGTAGTAGCTGGGAATCGCCCTCCGCCGATCGGCTATGGTACACCATCTCCTCCCCGCAAACAAAGTTAATCATCTTCATATTGATCCCGCGATGTACTCATTCCGGTCGACAGATGGCTCGAGATGTGATATAGTTTGGGTCCGAAAGGTTCTTATCCAAAGATAGGGAACACACTCAGATGAGTTTATCGAGGTCGATGTCCTTCCCAAGATCGCGACACGCAGATCTCGCCCGAAGCCGTAAGCGACCATCCTCATTGGTCTCCTCGGTGCCGTTCCCGACCAAGTAGGAACTCTGCGAACTCGGGATCGCCTGGGCCCTCATGTTACGGACGAGCCTGAGCTGACGCATGCATTCCCATAGGTATGAGTTACGCAACGTCGCACCGGTTATCTGTGGCCTCGTCCCCTTGCGAACAACTGGAAGAACCTACTGAAAGTCTCCACCGAACACGACTGTCTTCCCCCCGAATGGTACATCGCATCGGCCCATGATGTCACGCATGCTACTGTCTAGGGCCTCGACCGCCTGCCGCTTTGTCATTGAGGCTTTGTCCCATATGATCAGCGACGCTCGCTGAAGCAGTTTAGCGGTCCTGCTTTGCTTCGTGAAGCTGCAAACCGCCCCATCATCAATGTTGAGTGGGATCTTAAACCTCGAGTGTGCTATCCTGCCTCCAGGCATGATGGAGGCGGCAACGCCAGACGTCGCGGTTGCCACTACTATCTTGCCCTCGACTCGGACCTTTGCGAGCAATGCTTTATACAGGAATTTCTTTCCAGTGCCACCTAGGCCATCTACGAAGAAGACGCCTCCGTCGCCGCTATCAACCGCAGATAATATCTCGTCATACGCAACCCTCTGCTCGGGGTTGAGGGAGGATGATAGAGATGCATGCTCAGGGTCTAACTCGATCGTTGACTCCTCAAAGATCTCCCTGGCCTCTCCTCCGACGTTGTTGTGCGACTCATCGATAGCGGGGAGAGGGAACGATGTTATGTCCTTCCCCATAGACTGCAGCATATTTCGGATATCCAAAAGCACCATTTGCTCGACCATGCGCGGGCATGCGTGGGATCGGCGGTAGTCGTCTGACATTCCCTCGAGGTGCCTGTCCCAGAGCCCACACACATCGCTTGGCTCGCAGAAGACCAATATAGTCGCGAACAGCCTTCGGAGCGAGGATGGCATCTGGAACAGCTCGGCCTCGTTAAGGCACTCTTCCAGGGTGTTGTTGGCCTCGATAAGTCCCCTCTTTTCGGCGGCTTCACGGAAGAATGGGTAGACTACACCGTTCACCGTCCTGAGGTCTTCAAAGGAAGTGGCTCCAGGCACGTGGTTTAGGAGCACCCTGAGATAGTACTGCTCCCCCTCATTCGGATGGGCCGACACGATTCTGCCAACCTGTGTGTGTTCTGTCCTCGTCTTCCATTTCTTCTAACCTGGCTGCCACACAAATGCCACCAGAAAATCCCTATATAGGACACATCGAGCCTTCTCATTTGTCCAGTTCAGCTCTAAATACTCCGTAAGCATGGACCTTTCAACGCCGTGCCTGGTGACAACATCTTGAAGATCCTGTCCCACGCGGAATGAGACCATGTGCATGTTCGGGAGATGCAGTTGCATCTGCAACACGGGTGGGGAGACCTTGCTGAGGTCGAAGCTATAGATCCTCCACAGAGCTTCCGGTGGCGTAACCCACCTCGCGTCCCTGAACTGCTTAATCTCATCAATGTCGCCGTTGCTATCGGGCTCATCAAGAGAAACAGATGCGCGGTCATGCCCCTTGTAAATGTACTTGAAAAGGTACTTCACGGCCTTTATGCTCGAGCAGGCCTCCACGTTGATGTGGCAATTGTATTTCCTCAGGAGGTAAGGATTGTACGGCACAACCCACCTATTGTCAAGCATCCACCCTCGAACCTTTGCACGACGGCCGTCGTCCCGTCTCCTGTACACGGGGTACGAGTCCTTGCCCTGTAGGGTAGCTGCATTGAAAGGGCGCGGGTAGTAGTTTTTGCAAGCACCATCTTGCATGCACACGTTCTTGGGATTTAAGACTCCGCAAGGGCCATGCATCATATGCTTGATGACCATCTCATATAGTTCTGGGTACTGGTTCTTGTCCGGGAGCTCGGCGGAGATGAGGTAGTCGTACTACTCGGGACACGTGAGCTTGTACCCTCCTTTCATGATCAAAAGGAAGTGAACGTGCGGGAGACCCCTCTTCTGGAACTCGATGACATAGACATAGGCAGCTACCGTGCCAAGGATGTGCCTCTTGAGTACCTGTTCCTTGAGGTCCTCCAGCTTGGATCTAAATACCCGAACGATGAGATCAGGGCGGTCCTGTGGAGTCTGTCCAGGCTCTAGCTCGCGCGTTATCTCTTCCCAGTTGGGATTGCAGGTCATTGTTAGGAAGATGTCCGGCTTCCCATACTTCTGCACCAAGGCCTTAGCGTCCATGAATCTTCGCTTCCCATACTTGCTCCGATTACAGCTTCCATGGGCATGCCATATTTTGGGATCTCTGGATGCTAGCCGAGCTCCCCTCCCGGGAAGAAGAGTGGATACGACAAGGGGTCATAGCATCCGTAGTATGGCTTGATATTGTATTTTGCGTTATTGTTACCGTAGCGATTACACCGATTGAATTCTCTGCGCGCAATTGCCTCGACCCACACGGCGGCCACCTCCGATGTTATTGGCCTGTTGTAGACCCGTTGGTCCATCTTTAGGTCAGTGTTCAGCGAGACGCGGAATTCCTCGAGATCTTCGACCTGGCCCAGGCTACGGAAAGTTTGAGAGTACGGGTTGTCTCGAAGGATGCCGACCAGCCTCCTCACGACTTCCTGGTCCAGGCTAGGAGAGTGGCGGAACCGATGATTTAGACTTGGGTCGTCGTCATAGAAATAGAGCTCCAAATGATTCGGACCAGAGTCACTTGGACCAAACGAATGTACGTTGTGGTAAATCTGGCCGTGAGCCCGGAACGTGTACACTCCTGACCTCATGTTGGTGTAGTTCTCGTCGAGGCTCACACCGAGGGTGGTGAAGGAGAAGTGACCGTTGAAGAATCTAATGTTGTCCCGAAAATTCCTAGCGTCAGAATCTGCACTCGACCAGAGCCTCCGGAGTTCGGGGTGGCTCCGGGTCAGACAGCTGATTTGACCGTTCCGACAACAGAACCCCTTCGTCTCGTACTGGAACCTCTTCACGCCACATTTGTCACAGTCCACCATATGCTTTAGCACATGCGTGCTATCTGGTATGTTGCTATACACACGGTCGTCAGGATCTTGGACGTTAGAGCCTACGACGGAGGCATCTGCGGGCTCATCAAAGTTTGTGTCCTCCATTGTGTCGTCACCTGGACGGGCTTAGAGTGAATGGGTTACAATAGGTGTTGTATGGCGTGGATAGAATAGACAAATGGCGTTGGAAATACCTCTACCAGTGAACATGTAATACTCGTCATCTATGTCCTCTTCAAGGATGGTTTGCAGACCACCTAACATTTGCATGAGTACGGGTTAATCACAGTTTTTTTCTTCTTCGGGAAAAAAGTTGGATATAAGTGTAGACGTTACCATCATCCGTAATAAATGATTGTGTTGGGGGATCCGCAGTAGCGAAGGCGAGCGAAGTCAATGATGAATCTGTCACCGATGAATGTGAGTTCGATGATAGATTGACCTCCGTTGAAGCACCCGGCTCTAGGCATTGCATTGCAATTGATTCGGCGCATGGGGTGTCTCTCCTAGCTGTGTAGCTTGCATTACGTTCATTTAGCTGCGCTTGCCTCTCCTCAGGTGTTGTGCTTCGCCTGGCTGCTTTTTGGCGGGCATTTATCTCACCCCTCTCCTCGGCTGTTATGCTTTGCCTGGCTGCTCTTCGGCGGGCATTAATCTCTTGCCTTTGTTCAGTTGTTAAACTTTGACGACGTGCCCTAACACGTTCTCGCCTTGCTAGCCTTTTCTATGGTGTCAGAGCTGCATACCTAGCATTATGTCGATCACACCTTTATTGTATTTGTTCTTGTGTAAGGGTTCCATGCCTCGTATTCTGTCCAGCACATCTTGCCGCACTTTGCTCTGGTGTAATGCGAACCTCTGCTTGACCATGACTTGGTTGTGTTTGCTCCAGTGTCATGGTAGCAAAACTTGCCGCCACATTACGGTCATGCTTCCTACCTAAAGGGTATAGCGCATGTATAATAATTAACTAATAATAACATGTGTGTATCATTAGCACATACGTGCAAACAAATGTTTGTACCATTTGAGCAATCGCCTTGTAGCAATACGCCTGTTGTGAAGGTACTTTCAGATGGAAATGTATATGGCGTAGGCGTTTGATTAGGCTCATCTCTGTCGTCTGACGAAGAAGAACTTTGGTATGAAGCGTTGGATACCTCACGTATAAACAACCTAGTAGGGGCTAGTGGCACATTACTGGTGCGCGGTCTCTTTGGAGCGTGATGTGCATCCACCACTGTTAAAATGATTGATAAAAAATAAAGCACACATATTTTCATGTATAGTATCACGCGAATGGAATAATATATGCAATATTAAAAGGGTGGGTAACATAGCAACCTTCTTTTCCTTTCTGTGATGATTGGTTTGGATGATCATTCGGCATCTTTGCAGCCCTAAAAAAAGGATCATGGTTTAGATCCATATGCAATGTTCTTAAGTTATGTTTTCTTCGTTTGTTACCGCTGTGAATAATTTGCAATTGTAATAGCATTAGTTTTAGGAAGAATCTATCGCTAAACGTGCTTTGATTGACCAAAGATTCGATTAATAAGGCCGCATCAATGAGAAATTGTAATGAAATAATTGAAGGTCTCGAGTCAATCTTATATATGTGTAATGACAATATAGTCGATGACCCAAGAAATTTGAGATAAAATAGACAAAGAAACTCAAATCACCCAAAGGAATAATCAGAATCATTTGTACCAAGTATTACATAATAATTTTAGCCTTTCACCGATTTAGTGTTTTGCATTGCATAAAAGTATAAGACATCCAGAAAACATACAGGGACTTCATCGTGGTAATTTGAGAATATAGGATACACAGAAAATACAATAGGGAATTATAACATAGGGACTAAATTTATAATAGTCTACAACCAAATGTTGTTACGAAAACATTCACAAACATGCCAATAATATCCAATTACATCACTAATCATCTCAGCAACATCTCTACTAATACTAATCCCAAAGGCGTCGAGGAGTAGCGCTCGTAACCACAACAAATGTTGCTTACACCACACGAGTTAAGTATTCCCTCCTCCTTTCGATAAATCTTCTAATAAATGTGAGATCAAAAGCTCCTGCCACCAAGGGGCGTCGAAAGTCTACAATAATAATTTAGCGGTGTGTATTAGAAAAACCAAATTGAAGTTGTTTTTATGGAGTCATTTCTTACTACAACGATCACTTACTTTGAAGTGCATGTGTTGTGGGAAGATCCAGGGCGAATGCAAGTTTAGTGTACTGGGTAGTCTCCACACGCCCTATTATCAAGTTCAACATGTTAGGAGTACAATTTAAGTAGTAGACATATTGCCTCTAGCATGTAATATTTGGTAGGGAAATGAATTTAATACCGTGTTTGTTATCCTTTTTCAACATTGTTGCAAGAATGACATGGTGAGAAGCCTCAGCAGCCGACCAACTGAGCACATGTTGGGTTAAATGCTCATCCCAAACTTGAACAACTATCAGATTAAAGCTACAATTTGGACATAGAAAACATATTATTATGCGCCAATCTTAGTACTAATATTAATAGATTGATAATAAACCGTACTTCGATGAAAATATAAATACCTTGTGTCTACGAGTGTATACTCTCTATTGGCTATACGGCGTGGAAAGGATTGTTGGTGTTTAAGATCACCAACATGCACAACCACTCCAACTATATCTGCACGAATTATTGTAAGTTAATTTGTTGCTACCAAAATATCATTTATTATCCTTTAGTACATATTATGAAGTTTAAATTACCATACCTACAAAACTTTTATTTGGTCGTGCATACACATCTTGAAATGGCATGTAACTCTTTGGGTAGATGGGTGTGTGTTTCAAATGTAAGAAAATGTATAGAAATTAAAACTTTTTCTCATATCTTGAAACTCTGGAACTTACCTATAATTCTTATCCAAGAGTTATGGAATCCAAAAACACAAAGCTCTTGTTGACTAAAGTCAAACCATTTTCCACTTGTCACAAATCTTGTGCCAAACTTGGGGAAACATTTTCCCTTGGTTCTAGAGGTGTTGTGTGACCTCTCTGAAAAATATCATAAGTTCTAAAACTGGTTTGATAATTTTTGGAGGTAAATCAAATCCTAAAACAGCCTTGATGAATTTCCTGAGAAAAATGTAGTACACAAAAACCTCTGGAAATTTTATGAAAGGTTAATCCTAAAGTCAGCAAGCTCCAGTTAAAATTTCATAAATTTTGGAGTTGATTTGCTATCTCAATTAAATCCGCAAAGTCTTAGCTTTTAAATTCAAACTCAATGGGCTGGCACTATTCCTTGGGCCGACCACTTTCCAAAACTGGTTGAGCCCAACAAGATCCCGGCTCATTGCGCTTCTTTTCCCACTGCTGAGGTCGAGCCGCTGGATCGATCCAACACCATGACCTCCCTCGTTATCTAGCGATCGGACCTCCCACTTCATGAGGTCGTGGCCGTTAGATGGAGATCTCACTACCACGACCTCCTTTCTCATCTCGTAGCCGTTGGATAAAGATCCAACCGCTACGACCTCCTTTCTCTTTTCCGCGTCGTGCGCAACCACCACGACCTCCCCTAAATGTTATACGCCCCTGGATTAAGATCTAATGGCCATGACCTCCTTCTCTC
Source organism: Phyllostachys edulis (assembly GCA_036346405.1). Classification (NCBI taxonomy): domain Eukaryota; kingdom Viridiplantae; phylum Streptophyta; class Magnoliopsida; order Poales; family Poaceae; genus Phyllostachys; species Phyllostachys edulis. The sequence goes on along the minus strand of CM070546.1, from coordinate 78,609,793 downwards.
GTCAGGCGCACCACCAAGACCTCCCTCCATGTTGTGCGCCTTGATTGAAATCCAAAGGCCACGACCTCCTCGCTCCATTATGTGCCATTGGATGTAGATCCAAAGGCCATGACCTCCACATCCCCTTGGCGATGATCGCGTATGGTTAGGTCCTCCCCATCGTCCACGCCTTTGATTCAGATCCAACGGCCAGACCTCCTATCCCCTTCAACAAGATGACCTCCTTTTCCTTTTCAAGAATCAGGCGATGAAGATCGTATTGTTGTGATCTTCCTTCCTTTCCTTGCGCTCACAAGAAGGATGATCTAATGGTCACGACCTCCCCAGTCCATATCCTATGGCTGTGACCTCCTCCCTTTCCACTTAAATCCTACCGTTTCAGATCTGAGGGCCATGACCTCCTCGTAGGCTTATCCAACGGTTGGGGGCAGGTCCTGTTCTTCTCCTAGCTTGGGTGCGCGCATGCGCCATGGCAAGGAGGAGGTCAGTGACCTGTCACTTCCCCAACGGCTCTGTGCCTGCGTGCATTTAATGCATGTCAGTGCTTTCCGCCCCTAGGCCATGGCCTGGCCTACCCTCCTTGTCACCTCCACGTCCTGTCCAAGCCATGGACCGAGCCATGGGCTAAGCTCACCATGAGCTTAACCCTAGCTCATGACCCTTTCTCCTCGGGCTATAATACCTCCCCATTGTTTTCCTTGGCTTCTTTTACACACTTCACCTCTTACTCTCGGTTCTGTGGAGCTCTAAACACTCAGACCTCCTTGGCCGCCATTGAAGCACCTTGGAGCTCCTCGGTGCATTGAGTACTCCAGTGGCTCCCTCCCTCGACCTCTGCTCCATTTTTGCTCCTCTAACTTCCTGGAAGTTTTAAACCCTAACTTAAGTTTGGGTTGACCTCTTCAGAGCGGCTGTTGGAGTTGGAGCTGGGCCGGGAGCTCATCGCTTCACCATCGCCGGTCCTCCTCTCCTCCGACCTCCTCAAAGACCTCCATGACATCCGTAACCTCCTGGTAGTCCTCTAGATGCTAGGCACCATGTCAGATGAATCACTTTGAGAGCTTTTTGCTTTTTTCGGATTTTGGGTCAGAGGTAAAATCCACTCCTCTCCGGCTCGCTGGCGTTCTAGGCCACCGCCGCCGTCGAGAGTGGACCCATTGGTGCGCAAGGCTATTGCATACTCAGTGGTGTCCTTGGATGTCACCGGCGAGGTATGTATCGCCGGCGATGACCACTTCTTTGCATCGGGATTTTGTCGGACGAGTTCGTCCCACGCGTTGTCGTTAGGACATAGATTTGGTCAGTAAATGCTCAATCATTGGGAGCAATTACTACTATCTTAGCGCGCCAGGATCTCCTCGTTGTCCCGCGCATTAACTCCTCGCCCGCGCGCGCGTGCGCTAGGCTTGCAAGTGGGACTATTTGCGGCTAGCCGCAATCTGCCAAGAACGACCACCAAACATTTCGCGGACATATGCGGCAGCCCACCAAGCAGCCCACGAAGTATGCGGAGCCGCTAGCCCACAACTTAAGCTATTTATGCACAAGAAAAACTGCATCTACTGAGTTCCTATCATATATCTTTTACAGTAAAGATCGATCAAATGAAACATTCTCGTTACTCGTTATCACCACCACCATCTGATTACAAACATTGTAAAAGCTTCACTTCCTCAAAACATTCTCCACAACAGAAACATGAATACAAACATCATACCATCCAAAGGCCAAGTGCACAGATGACTAGTTAAGTAGTTATACCTTGTACATACAAGTTGACCAAAATCAGAACCTCACAAACTGCTAATGTGAACAAATATAACAGCCAACAGATAAAGGGAATATCTCAATCATGTAAAAGCTTCACTTCCTCAAAACATTCTCCACACCGGCCCTCTGTGAATCTGATAGGCTCTGCAAAGGATAATTTGGTACAACATGAATCTTGAAAAAAATGAACACCCGTGACACATTCTATTTCCATTGATAATGGCAAAGAGGTCTATCACTCTCCCATAGGTTGACAAAGATGTCCGACAGTTTCACCTGCAAAAGAAAGGGAAGTACTTTACTTGATTGAGTTAATATCATCTTTGTTTAAATGATTGAACTTTGCAGCGAAAGCAAACCTCATTACGAGAGTCAGTTTTTGCCAGATCATCATCATCATCCTATTGTTCAGTGTGTGTGTGGAGGTAAATATATAGAAATAAATATAACAAAATTTGCATACTAGCAAGGTTAGTTACTGACATACCTCATCAAAAAATTTTGCTGTTGCATTTAGATGCTCAACTGACGGACTAGCAGGTATATCGAGATATTTCATCAATCAAGCGTGAAGTGAAGTGAATTTTGTCAAGATGTCAATTTAGGGAGTATTAGCTATCTATGAAAAGAAACTAGCAGCAGAAAGCAATGATCCAAAAGGAGGCACACACAGAATTGATCATGATACAAATGACAACAGTTCCTGAGAATTTTAAGTTACAAATGCACTTCATCACTCATCACCTTCATCCTCCGTCAGTGTTCTCACAGGTGAGAAGAGGTCAAATATTGGAAAGTCATATATTTACGTATGATTATTTAGTAAAGTAAACTGACAAGTTTTAAAAAAAATTGAAGAACTTACTATCTGCCTTAAGCCAATTTTGAAGACAAATCAATGCCTCAACGGTGTCGCTAGAGAGCCTGCTCCTATAATCGCTAATAACTCTTCCTCCAGTGCTAAAAGCGGACTCAGATGCAACAGTGGAAGCAGGGACAACCAATACGTCACGTGCCATACAAGAAAGGATGGGATATTTTGGAGATTGTACCGCCCACCACTGTAAAATATCAAGAGCTTCTTTGCGAGGTAACAAATCTTCCTTCAAATATCTGTCAAGCTCATTGCTTGCTTGACTTTTTTTTGCACTTAAATGTTGATCCCAATCGGCAAGAGGATCATTTTCAACCTCTACATCATCACCATTTGCTCCTTGCAATGAATGCTCAAGAGAGTCTCTCACTTTAACAATATATTCATCGAAAAGGACTCTGATAGCTTCATGAACCTCATCGAGATACTTTTCAGCATGACCTCCAAACGCTGTCTTCAAGCGAAACTCAATGTAGTCGTACTTGTACCTCGGGTCAAGTATGACAGGTAAGCAGTTTGTCAAATACGACTCTTTCCAGTACTTGTCAAATTTCTCTTGCATTTCTTTCACCATAGCCACAATGGTAGGGTTTCTATTTCCAGCTTCATTTTCCAAGGTTTTTTTTAACTAACCACACCTCATGGAAGTAACGGTTGGATGTTGGATATTTTGAACCCGAAACAACTTTAGTGGCGTTGTAGAAAACCTTTAACAAATTGACAACATCTTCAGCCCTTTTCCATTCTAAAGATGTGGGAGCATATTTGTAATTTGAGTCTTGCTTTCCTAGGGCATGAAATGCTGCCTTGAAAGGCAACGCCGACTTAAGCATAAGAAAAGTTGAATTCCATCTTGTGGCTACATCAAGTGAAGGGTGTTTCTCAGATACTCCCACCTGTGCAATGATCTCTTCAAACTTCTCTTTCCTTGATTGCGAACTCTTGACATACTTGACACTATTTCTAATGTTATCAATCATAGTATCCATTGCCTTTAAACCATCTTGGACGATAATATTGAATACATGAGAAGCACAACGAATGTGAAACAATTTACCTTGGCAATGTAGAAGACACTTCCCTAGTAAATTTTCTTTTAAGAAGTTGATCATTGCAGTGTTAACCGATGCATTGTCTAATGTAAAGCTGAAGATTTTATCCTCAATGTGCCAATCCTGAATGCTCTTCAATATTACATTATACATATTCAATGCATCGTGTGGAGTCTCCATAAGACAAAATCTTATGATTCTTTTTTGAACATTCCATTCATTGTTGATAAAATGGCATGTAATGCATAAGTATCCTAGATTCTAGTTTGAGGTCCACATGTCGGCAGTCAATGATACTCTAGCATTGCAGTTCTTAAAAAAATCTCACAAAACTAACCTATGCTCCTTATAAGATGTAATACAATCAGCTTGAGCAGTTGTTCTAGAAACCATTTTGAACAGTGGGTTTAAACTAGCCACAAAAGATCTAAAGCCATCATACTCCACTAAAGAAAAGGGCAGCTCATGGAGGACAACCATTCGCACAAGTTCTCTCCGCGAGACATCAGGATCAAATTTCCAATCTTTCAAGACAACTCCTTCAGTGAAGTCAAAGAATGCATTTTATCTACCATATCGTGCATTTTAATTCTCATTTCACACACCTTCAAATGTCTACCAATTTGGCTAGTTCCCGAGTCCCGAGATGCTGGAAAGGTTTGGTGGCAATGTGTGCACCTTCCTTCTACAAGTTTTCCATCACGGTATATTGGCTCAACCTCCTTTCATATAATAGATGTCAACTTACGTGGCTTACGTTTAGAGCCTATATCATGAAAAAAATACTAATTTCAACTAGATGAAATAACTACAGATTTGAAGTAAAAATAACATGGAAGTAAATCTCACCAAATGAAGTCCTTGTCGGGGTCAGAGACCTCATCGATGATGGAAAATGTACAATACAACATGGTGTCGATGGGGATGGAGACCTCATCTCTTGTTTCAATGCTGCCGCTCTCGCCAATGCCCCAAGCGGAGACATCAACAAGTTTATCCCTGGCGACCTCACCAATGTCGCAGTTGGAGACCGAATTTGTAAACTCCGTAGAGTAGCCGACGATGGTGAACACCCTCTCTGGGAAACAAAGAGAACAAGTGAATTAAGATGCATAAAGATGCATACAGTAGGACTCCTACTGTAGGAGACAGACTTGTAAATATTATGAGTACCAACCAAAATCTTATGATTCTTTTTTGAACATTCCATTCATTGTCGATAAAATGACATGTCATACATAAGTATCCTAGATTCTGGTTCAAGGATAAGCAGCAAATCAACATGTGAGTACCAACCAAGAAGCGAGTGCAGTTTGAAACCATGTGGTAAAATAAGATTATAATTTGGCAATCTTCTGCTTCTTATATACACGTGTAAAACTTCGTGTGAAATAGATTAAAGGGACACTGAAATGTTGTGATCATCAATACATGTTGGCTGTTGGGTCATGGTTTCAAACTATGCAAAGTTTGACAAATGTAATCTCAACTGCTACAAATGTAATCTGGGCACAACAAGCTTCACCGGGATGTGTTCTGCATAAATGGTCTAGTGTGATACAAGACTTCTTATCTAGATGTGCCCATCATGATTGTAACTCTTTTATGGATGAATAAAATCTAAGCTCCTGCTTGATCCTCCAAACGAAAAAAAAAACAGTGGACCTTCTTCCTTCTTCAGCCATCCTCCAAATCAACATATCATCATTACCAGTTTACCACAGGGTGAATGTTTAATTTTTCAAAAATAAAAATATGAAAACACTTCCATACTTCATGTTACTTGAAAAATCAGTGATTCAATGGTATGGTGGAGACAAAATGTATTCTAGAAACTGAGGCATGCAAGGAACTTATATTGCTACATTACATATCTAAAAGCTCAAGATGAAGAAACTGGTATTTATTGTCCTGTCATATCTCAAAACTAGTGTGTGCATTCACATGTTTATATGGGATGGAAGCACAATAGTTAGGCTCTAAATCCACAATGTTCACTTGTTTGGATAAAGTAGGATAGCAATTATAAAAAAAAAATCCATATGGAGCTAAACCAAGGGGATCGACAAAGGTAATTGAAAGGTCAAAACAAGACATGTATAGCAGTTTTTCTAAGACACCAGAAATTGCCCCAAATTTCCTACGAGGTTCGGTTCCTTGGAAGAACATTTTCCAATCCCAAACCAAATAGAATCATGTTTGCAGCGAATCTGTCATATAGAATCATGTTTAGATCGGAATCTGTGTGAGAGACTCACCTTGTTCGTCTTCATCTCCTTGGGTCGGCTATCCTCCTCCACCCTCTTCCTCTTCTCCAGCTTCTTTCTCTTGTGTTCTTTTCTAGATCTGCAGCGAGCAAGCACACGCAACAACAAATCAGAACTGCACACGCAACAAAAAACTAGCAAATGATGAATCAAGAACTACAAGAGGGAAGAGGAGGATACAAACCTCTTGGATAGTGGCAGCTCCTCGCGGTCGCGGACCTCACCGTCGCATAGATGTCGTTGCTCATCGCCGCCAACCGCTAGTGACTCTTCCCCGCTGCCTGCGGAGAGCCCTACCATATTCTCCGCACCAGACGTTGAGCGCTCGCCGTCCGCCATACCATCAGCACACCAAGAGCCTCGCGGATCGCCTCCCTATGCACCCCGCCGCGCCCTCCGATCTGCCATCCGTGCGCCGCGGCTCCCCTCCGGATCTACCGTGCCGTGCGCCCTGCCGCAGCTCCCCTCCGGATTTGACGCGAGGCCACGAGGGGCACCACCGACCACCGTGGCCGCAAGGCATGGAGGGTGGCGGACCACACGGTGCTAAGCGCTAAGCAGGTATGCAGAGTTGCGGACACTGAGCGGCGTCCGTGAGTTCACCGCTTATTTTTTCCCAAGACGCCGTGGGTGTCCGCTTAGATTTTTTTCGGGATGGGCTAAGTGGGCTGGCGGCAAGCCTAGTCCCACTTGCAAGCCTAGCGTGCGCAAGCGTTATGACTTAGGATCTGGACCGTCCAGGACCACCCCCAGGTGGATCTGAACCGTCTAGGACCTCTTCGTTTTTGTCTAGACAGTCCAGGACCTCCCTTGAGTAATCTGGACCGTCCAAGACCTCCCTCTTAGGATCTGAGCCATTTAGGACCACCCCCGTGGGAGTCGTGAATAGTTCAGGACCTCCTCTGTTGGACTTAAGGTGCCCAGACCACCCCCTCCGCGTGATCTGGACCACTCAAGACCACTCCGTGAGTGCATCTGGACCGTTCAGGACCTCCCTTGCACCCTGAACAACCCAGGACATCCTCTCTTTTGTTGGGAAGGTCCAGGACCTCCCCGAGAGCGCATCAAAACCATTCAGGACCTCCTCGAGGTCATCTTAGCCATTTAGGACCTCCCTGTGTCGATCTTGACCGTTAAGGTCCTCCCTCGCTAGATCTGGACCGTCCCGGTCCTCCCTCGATGGTTTTGGTCCGTTGGATGCAGCATCAACAGCCACGACCTCCTTCCCCGTTAGCGCGCGTTGCCAGGAGGACATGGACTGTTGGATCCAAGATCAACGACCCATGTTCTCTGGACCTGTGCAGGCGCGAGTGCGCGATTTCATCGGGAGGTCTTGGGCCGTCCGATCCAGGATCAACAGCTCATGTCCTCCCGCTCTATTATGGTTTTTAGGAATTTCTGATGGCATTTATTTGCAAACTAAAAAAGGTATTGAACTTTGAAAATGCATAACTATTTCATTTTAAATCCAAATGAGTTGATTCAAATTTCTACAGCTCTGGTTTGAGCTAAACTTTAATCTAAAAATGGTTGTAAGTTGAGTTCAGCTCCAGAAAAATTATTTGATAAATAGGTTTTAAAATTAACTTTTAATGTTGCTCTAAAAATTCATTTAACTTGTAAAATGCATAAGTAATTCTCTATAGATCATTTTTGAGTGAATCCAACTTTGTTGGCTTCCTCTGATAATGCACTAAATGGTAGATTAGGATTTAGGCATGTCACTATTTTTAAAAAAGAATTGTGGGTGCATTTTAGTTGTGCTCATTTTCATGTCTTTGAAAAATTATAGAAAGTGCATAATAGCTCCAAATGAGATGAATCCAATTGGGTTGTTCATCTTATGAGGTGCTTGTTTTACTGTAAAATTTTCAATTGCACCACCTTTCTAGAAATTTTTGCTAAACAATTTAATTATGTGAATAGTAGCAGTTTGCATTTTTAGAGGCTGAGCAGAATTGTTTTGCTCATATCTTTTGCATTGAGAATCCAAATCCATTGGTTCTTGTTGCTAAATTCTCTAAAAATCATGCTCTAGATGCTGTAGAAATTTCAGAGCATTTGGAGCAAGTTTGCTGTGCTGTCTTCTTAGTTTTCGTCGTTCTTATCGATTCTTTTCGCCTTTTCGATTAGGTGTCGACGAGTGTGTTGATCCCGTGAGTGATACTCTGTAGCAAACTGAGCATAACCAGCAAGGCAAGCAGTTTGATCATATCCCATTGTGTCCTATTACTTTAAAGTCTAATACTTTGTTTAACTTGTATGTATGCATTGCTATTTTGTTGTTAAATGATATCGTTTAGTGATCCTACAGATGCATATCTTGTAGGTAAATGTTCATTCTCTACTATTAAGCCTAGGACTACCTTGCTGTGATGTAGAGTTCGTTGGATGAGCTCTCATCACTTAGTAGATCACGTGTTGGTATGCTTAGAAATGCTTAGAACGGTAGAAATGGGCGGTTGTCGACATTATGTCGATGACTTTGGTCACACAAAAATTATTATTCCATTATATCCATCTCTTGTGCTTGTTAATTTGTAAAGTCAAAACAAAAATAAAAATGAAAACTATTTGGACTTGGGCACAATGGATGATGGTGTGATTGTTGGGTTGTGGAATGGTGCCTAAGTCAACAAGGACCGAACATCTTGTTACACCAAACCAAGCATTTTTGTGTGCTAACCACACGAGGGGGATATGGGACCTCTCTTGGCTAAGTACTTTGGCGGGTGTTAGCTTCAAGTTGTATGGTGGGCTATTGGGCGAGTAGTAGTGGGGTTATCCACTGCAAGGAGCACTACCCGTATAAGGGGGTGAGCATCTTTGATGACTCCGCATCAACGTATGGGGCGGTTGTATCCCCATATGGGCAACTCGTGGTTGACACTCAATATTGGAAAGGTCTCGTTGGACTTAGCTGTGCCGGCACACCAAAGGAAGTGTGCTGATAGCTTGGCGAAAAGGCGGTCTAACGTGTGGGTACATTGGTACACCCCTGCAGGGTTAAAACTATTCGAATAGCCTCATCCTAGGTTATGGACACCCTTGGGGAAGTCTTTCGAGAGTTAGACTACAACCTTTAATTAAAACTTGACATGGGTGGTATGAATGGGTAATTCATGCTATTGTTGTGGTGGCTATTGGGTTAGTCACCTCCAGGATTGTTGTTGTCATCTATCTATTGTTATTATGTTACTTGTCTCGTTGTTACTTGCAAATTAAAAATGAATTGCAAAACTGCTTTGAATCTATTTAAATATTGCAAATGAAAACTTGCTTTATGCTAAAATAAGTCCAAAGCCTCATCCACTTAAATAAAGCTTGCATGTAGCTAACTATAGTTCTGTTATACTACACGTCAGTCTTGCGAGTACATTTTTGTACTCATTTGCTTTGCTTAATAACTTTGTTGCAGAGGAGGTAGAGCCCAAAGGGCTTTACTTTTGTGAGATGTTCTGCGGTTGGGAGTCTAGCTAGGCGGCTTGGTTGGTTGCCTTGTGGGCTAAAGGCAAACTTTGTGGCTCTCTTTTGTTTATCGCCATCTTATGGCTTTTGCTTCTGCTGTTGTTTATTTCCCTTAGTTGTATTTGGCCGGTCGGCCCCTTTTGTAATAACTCTCTCTATATTATGTATGTCGTTGTTTTATTCTAGTTCGTGCTTTGGTTCTATGTCTTGTATGATATTGATGCATGATTTTGTAAAGAGGTGTGTATACTGCATTTCTGGGAAGTATACATATCTCGAAGACACGGGTTATTTTGTTTGTGATGTTAGGGTCAATGGATGACTAAACATTACAAACTAAATAAACCGGGGTCCTCACAGAAGCCGTCTGTGAAGGACTACTATCATAGACGGCTTCTACCAAAAATAGTTTTTGTTGTGACGGCTTCTACGTCGGCCATCATAGATGGTTATATGTATCAACCGTCTGTGATTGGAGACATATCACATGCGGTTGGTAAAAAAGAACCGTCTCTGATATTCGACATATCACAAACGGTTGTTCGTGGTAGCTGTCTGTGATAGTATGTCTTTACGGACGATTTATACCATAAAACCGTCTGTGATAGTTCGTCCTATATCTAATTTTTTTCTTCTGTTTTTCGGCTAGCCTTAGGAAATGCTAGCTATGCCCTCTAAAAACAAGCAAGCAGAAAAATAGATAAATCACAGATAAGTGAATTACAACTCAAAGTGATTTACAACTCAAAATCAATTACAAAAGAATGCTCATGTATTGTCGCTAGAGTTACGATTGAATTACAACTCAAAGTGAATTACAATTGAATCAATTGTTTGAACATGTATTAAGAGGTGTCACTAAAGTGAAACTCTCCTTTTGAGTCAATGATCTTTGTCATTATGAAGGTGGAGAGTCGTCTTCGAACATCTGAGAGTTCGTTCAGATCGAATCTACTTGATTTGATTGCTATGCCTTGTCGCTATCAGGAGTAAAGTAGTAAGTATATATATTTAAATTGATAATTAGGAAATAATTATTGCGATATTGACAAACCTCTGGATCATTTGTCTTAGCACTCATGATTTCCTGCATATGATGGCAAACGTAGAATGCACATAGGTTGCCTTGTAGTTGCTGGTGGCACTGTAAAAATAGAATTACATATATAAGTATGGTCAGTTCGAGAGGCATTATTACTAAGTGTGATATAGGATTATTGTGTTGTAGCAGGTACAGAAAATCACGTCCTGTGTTGTAGTGTGACGCTCGATTCCTTGTGTCTCCCTCCCCTAGCAACATAGGCACTGAACGACCTACGTAATTCCAAAAAGTTATCCTCAGCCATTTCAAACGAAGGAAGACTACAATAGAGTTATGTATGGGGGAAATGAGCATACCTATCGAGTATTTCTTGTACAAAGGTGAAGTCATGGTTGTTGTTGAGTAGGGAATCAAGGTATATTATCTTGTTCCACTTTGGTACAATAACTATAAGGATCCAGTGCCACCTACTCATGTATGTCACTATAGTCATTAAACCTAAGTTCGTGTTGCGTATAAAGTACAAATGAAATTTGTATAGCAAGTAGTGAAGCACTTACCTCTGGTTGTAGGACACCAGTATGTAGTCCTTGTTGCCCTGAGCAAGCAATCTCATCGTTATGTAATTCTCGACGTAGGATGCATCTTGGGTGATGTATTGCTTAGAGATCAACCGTGGGTCGAGGAAACCCACCGGTTCTCGTGATCATTGGGCTTCTTGCATCATGTATCTATACATAAGTAATGAGTTATGATATTTATCGGTATTATGTGAATGTAGAACTTGATTGTACACGCTTACAATGTCCAGCATCGTAGAAGTGAGGCGTCGAGAGCGTCGAGGTTGAATAGTTTGAATAAGTATTCGAAGCCCACGACAAAGAAGCTCAGCTCGTGGAGGAAATACCTCCATGTATCTGATGGTGAATCCAGTAGGCCGATTTGTCCTCCGCACGTTGGTCCTCCGCATGTATTAGGCATGCAAACTCCTGCAACCCATTCCAAGGCAGGGTAATAGTGTGTTGGGGACCAATGCCATTTCGAGGAAGAACGTCCAGGGCTTGTGAGGCACATTAATGTTCTTTGATTTGGCCTTAGCATCTCGCCTACTATACGTCTTCCCGGGAGATGACTCGGCACACTTTTCTTGTTTCTTCAGCATCATCTCCACAGGAGCCGATACGGCGACCTTTTGAAGCAGAGGTTGAGGTGGAGTCATCGAGAGTTCTGTTGGAGAGGCATAGTCGTGTAGAGATCACAGCACTGCAGGTCCAAGCCGATGTCCCTTTTGGGCCACTGAACAAAAGTGTGCATGACATCCCCAAGTGTTATGATGTCTTCGTTCAGGGGCTTCCCCAGCGGGATGGCCATGAAAGTCCGATGTACCATGTCCACCTAGACCTTGGTGTAACCCTACACCAGCTGGACACCATGTAGCACTGTCCTTTCCTAGGATGGAAACGCCATCCCCCGCCCAGCTTCAATAGAAATAGACTCAACCAACCTCACTTGGAGCTTGCAGGGCATGGGCTCCTAGAAAATGATACACAATTAGCTAAGGCATCCTACAGGTCTATCTTTGGAGCATTCCGGAGATGCACATTACCTGGATGTCGTCGATAGGTAATTGGACGTCGCTATATTCAGAAAGTGGTGTGGACGTGCAACTACTCCGATGTTGAGGGGGACTGGCTCCCAAAATAATAGGGGCGGCTTGCGACTGGTTGAGGACTTATTTGTTCCTGCAATGATGTTATCTATCCTCGAAATTTTGCACGAATCTCCTCTTTCAACCGTTCCTCGCGCTCGGCCTTGGATCTCTTCCTACTCCTATACGCCTTAGAGTTGTGTGGGAATCCCTGCCTTCAAGGTACATAAACCCTATAGCCTCGCGTGTGACTCGGGTGCTGCTTGTTTCTCAGGGCTATGAATAGTATATCCTTTTCCCTGATTGCTTCGAAGGATCCTTGGAAAGATTGAGTACTCAATGTTTGCTACAAGAGGCCATCATGTTATTTTAGACCCTATGAAGTTATAGACTTATTAACAACTTGGTAGTTCAACATATTTTACCAGACGTTGGGACACTCCCTTGTCTGCCTAGTTTATGAAAGAGATGGCGCCCGAAGACGTGGTTGATGACCTCGCTCTTAACCAGTTTCGGGCGCACTCATCTGTTATCCTGGCAAATGGCGGGGAGGCCTCCCACCGGATTGCCTCCTCATCCTCCCTCCTCCATTGCGGGATTTTACCCGCGACCTAGCGGTGCCGAGTCTGTGGGTGTGAGTGTTTTGTGTCTGGATAGCCTTGTGCGCCGCACTTTGCTACTAAAATTCAACGGTCGTCTTCATCCGCACAAAGGTGTCCCATGTATCCGGTGACACGAAATGATACTTCGTGAAGAGCGTTCGATCCTTGTTCACATACTTCATGACAAGCGTGCTCTTGAAGGTCTTCCACGCTTTTCCCATCACGAGGAACACATGCCGTCGCACGAGTCCCTGGATTTCTGTTGGGATCTCGAACGACATTAAAATTTTATCCCCCGACTGCTCTTTCTCTTATCCCGTCAGAGACTTCTAGCTTGGTGTGGTGATAGGGACCTGTTCCCTTCCAAATGTGAAGTTCACCGGACAACAAGAATGGTGGTGGTGGCGCTGTGGCTGAAACGGGAGCTTGAGCTTTCTATGTGCTCAGGCTCAATGGAACTGAGAGGGAATGAGGGAAATGTATGGCGATGATGAAGAGGACAAAGCATGGGATCTGGTGGCTTCTTATAGTAGAGGGGCAGAGCATGTAAGATGGAAAAGTGCCCGCGGACACCGGGCGGCGTTGAGCTCTAAAAGGTGATGGGAAGCGGGCAAGATGGGTGCGGCTCGAGGCGGGTATGGGCGAGGAGCGAGCATGGGGACGGAGGCGAAATTGTCGTATGATCTAAAATCGGTCTGAGCTCTGGTGGCGTGGTATGGGCTCAGCGGAGCTGGCACTAGCACTATGCTGCACGTGCATGGAGGAAGAACCTTGATGGGTGGGGTCCACCCGTCTGCAGGAGGGAGAAGAAATTAGGTTTTAAGGTTTTTTGGAAATAGCTGAGGTCTTTGGTGAGTTTTTAAACCTAGATGTTGAGCTCCAAAAATTACAAAAAATTTTGGCTAGGGTTATGACATAGTGTAGATCATTGAGTATATATATATTTTTCTCTAAAAATCTTTTAGGTTTTTGTTTGCATGCACTTTTATTATTTGATTTGAGGAATGTTTTCCAAAACATGCTTTAATTATTTCCCATTTTATTGATAGCCTAATTACACCATGTTTGGATTCTTAACTATCATCTTTCATTTCAATTTGTTTTAAACTCTTAATGAGTTTTGTATTTTCCAAATTTGATGGTTAAGTATTATAATTTAGACAAAAACCTTGAATGAAAAGGGAAAATTAATGACAAAAGAACGCATCAAAACTTTCAAAACTTTTAAAAGTTCACATTTTTCACATATTTGGAAGTAAGCCCAGTTTTTTGGGATGTTACAACCAATCTACCAATTCCCATGATCAATCTACTCTATCCTTCGATCAAACAGCAATCTAATAATATCGCAAGGTTTTCCATATCGTTACCCCTCAAAATTGGATGACAAACGAGATTGGATCGCGAAAAACTAATTTCTTCTTCTTCTTCTTCTTCCATCGCACATGCAGCATGCGATAATCACCTTCTTTCTTCTCTCTCTCTCTCTTGGCTGCTAGCAAAGCAGGGTAGCATGCAGAGTTGCAGGCAGACGGCAGGACATGCAGTGGCAGAGCAGCATGCCGCATGCAGGAAGCAGGCAGGAACGACAACATGCAAACTTGCAGGCAGGCTTGCATGCAACAGAGCAGGAGGGCATGCAGCAACGCAGGACATGCAAGCTTGCAGGGGTGTGACAGGACATGCAGACTTGTATGAAGGGTCACAGCTTGGGCAGAGGCGACATCTTGGCAGAGGCGTGGGGCTAAATGCGGTTGGGGCGTGGAGCGCAGGGGCTGCTAGGGCTTGGTGTGGCTGCTCCCCCTTCCTTTTAAGTGGTAGTCCAGCCTTCCCCTCACGAGTCCAAGGTGGACTTGCCTTGGGCCATGGACCGGTAGCCCACTTCCTACTCAAGCCCACCTTTCCTCTAATCCTTTTCTCTTAATTAATTTTTCACTAATTTAATTAAATGGGACATTACACCCCTTGCCACTGGAGCCAAATTGCTTGTCGTGGCAGGGACTTTCCTTGCCACAGCGGGTTCAGCTGCAGCAGCTAGGGAAAGAGGTGGTGGCTACGGCAGGGCATGGAGCGGATGATGCTGCTAAGGTTTTGGTTGGCCGCCTCCCAATCCCTTTTATGGGCGACGTAGGCCGAGGCTGGGTCATCCTCAATTCTGTCTTGTCCGCATAGGGATATTTTTTTTCATTTCCAATTAATCTCCGTCCTTCAACTTCTAGTGTCCATAGCTTCTCACTCCGAGTTCCAAATTGAGCAAATAAATAGTCGATTTCGACCATCTTGACAAGCTCTACACAGCTATGCTCTCGGATTTCAGTACTAAACTATGGATTTTAATATTAAATTTAAAATTCAAATTTGAATTCAAATTAAATCTCAAAATAAAAATTCCATTGAAAACTTGGGGTAATACAAAAAAATTATCCCTTGTTGCTGAATGCTCATTAGATGGAATTTGCAACGAACATTTATTTCTAGGGGATGCTCAATCAAATATGGAAAACATCCCTGGATCTACCCGATCGGGCACCACCGCCACGTCCATGCACATGCCGCAAGGCCGGATCATTCTTCAATCAACGGCGGCGGTGTCCCGACAGCACGGCTCGGACATAAAGGAGACCTTGTCGTCTTTGAGGTCGTAGACGAACCATGTGTCCACCTATTGCAGTGCGCCAATCACTGTCCGGCGGCCCGGTGTCATGGTGAGGCCCACAGTTTGCTAATGTAGGTAATCCATCATCAGGAACAGCTGCTACTGCTAGATGAATAGCATCAACGTCTCCTCCGCGAAGTGGAGCGATAGTGGCTGGAGGTGTCGCATGATAGCCGGGGCCGCCCACACGCAGGGCCCGTAACCAGGCCGCTGCACGCGCTCCACCTTGTGCTGTCGTAGGTCCTTCCACACAGCGTCCTCCACCACACTACGCATCCTCGACTATCACCGTCGGCGCCGTGCCGGGGTCGATCACGCATCCGCCGGCGCCTTGCCCGTTGCCGCAGCGGGTGAACATGTCCGGCCGGATGCCTCTCTGAGCCTATTCGCGCCAAGGCTGATGCCGACGAGGCTAACATGGTACGCCAACTCGTGGGTGTCGAGCGCCGGCAGGATCTTGGTTGCCTCGACTCTGGAGGCCCGACCGATGCGACACGTCGGCACCGAAACGGAGGAAGTCGTGGCGGTTCACTGGCCGACCAAGAGGCGATAAGAAAAAGGTTCCGCCTGTGTGCCGCGACCGCACGATGAACGAGGTGGGCATCTTGCCAATGGCGGCAACGCCAGCGAACACGCCATGGCTCTGGAAATGCTAAGTCGAGTGCGACCAGCCGAAGATGAAGTCTTTCGTGGTCTTTGGCCCCATGGCGAAGCTCTCTAGGCCGACGTAGCCGTGCACGAACATGTCGGCCTCACCGGCGAGGTGGAAGGCGCACTGCTTCCCGGCGGGGTGCATGGGAACTCTCACATCGCTCGTGCCCGCTACCTGGCAGAAGGTTGACAACTCCTTGGGGTCGAACACGGGGTTGCGCTGTCTAGCCCTCGGCGTGCATGGCTCGCACTGTAGCCATGTCAAGCTGCCTGAGGCATCGAGCTTGAGGTTGTACTCTTTCCGGTCGTGGCCCGCGCCGACGACCACATTGGTGGCGGCACCGGCGGGCGAAGGGTAGTGATTGTTAGTTTTAAACTTGTTATTCCATTTAGCGTGTCAGTTTTAGGATTGTTTTGTTAGCTAACGTTTCTGTTGGAAAGTCAGAACGCAATTGGTATAAATTCTGAACTTCTAGTACGTTTCGGTCTCGATCTTGAAGCGTTAAGGAGCAATCTTGCCAGCTCTAGCCGCCATACTGGAACCCCTGTACCATCGTCTTCTCCGCCGGGTCCCCATCTGCACAAAGCAGCGGCTAGCGTAGTGGCACCATGAAGGAAGGAAGGGAGCAGTCTGTGAAGCTTCAAGAAGAAAAAGAACCAGAAGACGGAAGACCAAAGATAGCAAGCAACTCAAGCAAGGTTATTTGGGCCATTTGGACTACATTCATTCCATAATCCAATATCATATGACCTATTTTTGCACTTCCCAAATCCCTAATTCCCCACTCCCCAAATCCCCATTCTAGAATTCCCCATTCCTACTCCCAAATCCCTAATTCCATCCCCATTTGGATGCTCACAGGCCACAACACAACTCACCCCAATACCTCACAGGCGGTGGCACACACACCTGTGACCGACGGGCGACAGCAGGGCGAGGCGACAAGTGAGGGCCGGCCAGGCGCCCGCCGCCTAGTTGCCTAGGCCCTAGGTAGTTGGGGGCTTGGGGCTGGCTGGGCGAAGCGAGCAGAGGCGCGAGCGCCGGGCGCTGAGGTCAAGCCGGCAGAGGCGCCAACGGAGGCGCAGCGCGGCGACGTGAGGCCGGGTGGCGGTCTCATGGGATGGGCGCGCGTGAGGAAGATGGAAGAGGAATAGCCAGCACTAAGAGGCTGCTTGGTTGGAGACTGCGCCGATTTGCTCGGCCGCGTGACTGCCGGTTGTCTTCTGGCGCTTGCTTGCTCAAGCCTGGCTCCTGGAGTAGGAAACGAGCGCTGGGAGCCATTTCTTGGGGTGAGCTGCTGGGTTTGATCCCATTGATTGTTTGATCCAACGGTCTATTTTTTATTTATCAATTCCAGGCACATACTTCCAACCAAATAACTCATCTCCAGGTTTGCCTGGCCAGGCAAAAACCATCTACTTTTCAGGCTACATCCAGGCACCACTTTTTCCCAGGCATGAAGTCCAGGGCATCAACCAAACAGGCCCTAAGGTAGTCGCCAGTCGGGCGTGTCCGTGCGTGAGAAAGAGGATTGAGCAGTTGAGGACAGAGGAGACTGAGGAGACTGAGGAAGTGAGGACAGAGGAGACTTGAGTTGCTGAGAGTCGAGGACTGAGGTAAGTTAACGAGGTAAACTGGTAAACTGGTCATTGGTATTTGGTAAAGTAATATTTTTTGACCCTTACAGTGGTTTGGCACTTTGGCTCACGGCTTACTCATTTAAATACTTAGAAGCTTAAAATTGGAATATTGAGATGATGTTACAAACTTGTGTTGTTGTCTACTTGTCTAGTCTAGTTACATGTACTTAGTACTCATGGATTATATACAATTTATTGTAGATTTATAAAAGATGGACAAACGAAATTTGTATAGTTATTTCTCCAACAATCCAAATACAAGTACTCCTCAAACCAATGAGAGCACAACTCAACCAAAGAAGCCTTGGATTGATTTTAATCCGGATGATACTATTGTCGATCCAGCATGTCGCATACCAATTGAAGATTATCCTAATGAAATTAGAGATCAAGTGAGGAGGGCATATTTGTTGAAGGGTCCAACTCGACCAATCGGCCATGTTTTTTCAAAGAAATTGACGGATAGATATTTGGATTGTTATGTTCATTAGTCAGGTACTACCTTAAGTTTATTTTACATTCTCACTTCATTCAGCCACTGGCGATCACCTGGAAGCTGAAGCCTTCCCCTGAGCTAGCGTTAAGCGCTGTTGTGTGGTCGGCAACGGCGGCGACAGTAGGCCGGAGGTGGTTTATGATTACTGCGGCGACGAGGAATGAGATAATTGCACGAGTGTTCGTTAGCTCCATGGCCTTGGGTGTCGTGGATGGCATGCTTACTCGGATGGAGAAGTGTGTGTGCAATGGGCACGTATATATAGATCTGTATGCTTCCTTTTGCGTTGCGTTGACGCCATTTCGAGATATGCTGAGGATGCCAAATAGGACATTGACTCGATGCTTTCGTCAGTACAGCTATTTGCACTGCATTGACGTCACTTGGAGTCTTGGAGATATGCTGCCGATGGCAAAGAGGAAATAGACTAGATGCTTTGCTCAGTACAGCTTAAAGATTTGCATTGCATAGCATGCATGCATGCGGCACTAGAGTAGTCAAGATTCAAAAATTCATCCTTTCGATTTCCAGTACTAGTTGCAATCTTTTTAAGTAACTCTGCGTTTGTGTCGTCATCTTCTCTCTTTTTTTTTTCCTGTTTACATTAATGCAGTGCTGATTATCATGTGGTAGCAGAGAAGCAAATTCTAATGAGAGGAACATAGTTCATGTCAGTTTCAGGATTTACCGCTATCACTCCTGTAACCAGTATGCACACAGAGACGAAGTGTTCCAGGAGAAGCAAATCAAGGTACATGTTTTTAAAGAAATTCTAGTTCTGAAGCCAGTTTCGAATTTAAAACCATAATTTATCTGTAGTATGCATTGTTGGAATTTTCCTTGTCTCTGCGCTCGGTTCTTTTTCCTTCGTGCGACCCTCTGGTTCTTACTGGACGTGACTTGCACGAAGTTGCACCTCCCTTGGTCCTAGCTTTCTCCCACGTGACACAACACCTCCAGGGAAAAACAGCAGCACCTCTGCGTTCCTAGCTTCAATGTAACTTTCTGAAGCACGTTCTGAAGCACGTCTTCACGTGAGACAACTTGGTCCTTGTACCACGACGTGACCGGCCTAGTGCTGCGTCAATGTAGCGTCTTCACGTGACGACTTCTTTCCTGCCGTGACAAGCCACCGAGGACAAAGCGAAACATGGAGACACGATTGATCGGGTGCAGTGCTCCTTTTGGGTCTTTTTCATTTTTTTTCTCAACTCTTGCTCACGTTCTGTTACAAGGTGCTAGGGTCAGCTTTATACACGCACAACTCCATGACATCAAAGGACTCACTCCATCTAAGAAACGAAAACAGCACGTACAACTTTGACTTGATTTCTATTAGAACCGGACTCGAACACGCTAAGCCTCCAAAAAGGAAACTAAAAACAAAGATTACCTAACATGCATCATGTCTCCTATAGTTGTTTCTTGAAACTAGCTTCAGAATTGAAACTTTTTTGCAGTTTCCGAGTACTTTCTTAGTTTCAGTTCTCTGTGTTGTTTCCTGCATATGTAGCAGAGAAAGGTGCTTGCTGGACCGTTTAATATATTATTCATTCTCCAACCTCGCAAGTAGTATAGCAAACAAAACTTCTAGTTGCGGTATAAATTGTCATGCAAATCAAGTCCATACTCTGCGCCTTCAAAAAAAAGTCCATACTCTGTCCACTAACAATGACATCTACTATCCGCTCCCAGAGGCTAAGTATATGTTGCTGCATAAGATGAAGTTAGACGGGAACAAGAACGATTAACAAATTAATTAATTTTGGTAAAGTAAAATGGAAAATAGACACCTGTGTCAAAAACATTCTGAACCTGATCCGAGTGTATCGCTTCTAGAAACTCCATCTTCAGACTCCTGTTGTTGAGACGGACAATAGGGTATTTCATTTTTTATCTTTGTGGTTTTACACTAGTGAGCATTTGATTCGCATTACCCAAGTGTTGTAGATAATTTTTTGTCAAAATTAACTGAGATATATCAAATAAAACTATAGTTGACAACCTAGTTCACTGATCTCAACATTTTATTTACTGTGACCTAAGTAATCGTCTAAAGCACCAAATTGTCTGGAACTACTTTCAAATAAGAGTCTGTCATGGTTATCCACCATAGGGCAAAGGCAAAATACCTTCCACACATTTTCGAATGGCTGAGAGAATTAGCTTAATCCTGTTTTTTCCTTTTTTTTGTAAATTTGTTGTATACCTTTGTATTTACTTTATATATATTTTATATATATATCCACAGTAGGAACCGTTCCTACTGTTTCACCCTCAAAAAATTGTCAACAATTCATCAAGCTCATGATACACCGAAACAGCATTTGATATCCTCCATGGTGGAGATGGAGAGGATTTTTTGCAGCGCGTCTGATCAGGGGAAAAGAGGGGCAAATGGGCTCAATGTGCCGGGTATCATCGGTTGAATTACAACATATATTTTAGTATGTGATATCATAGTTTTTACACTATAGAGATCATGTGCATGATCATAATCTTAGTGTGTTGAACAATTGGTATCAGTGTCGAGGTGTTTGGGAAAAACCCTCGGTTTAGCGGAGTGTCGCTAACTGTCAGGTCGTAGGCGGTCTGACCGGCCGTGGCCGACAAAGTGGAATTTTGAGAGATGTGATCAAACACTTATGTGGGAGTGTTTGGAGGTGTGTTTGCACTAGATTTTATAGAAAATGGAGACTGGACCGAAATGTTCAGAGAGGGTGTTTTCCCAACTTGGGAAGCGGTCTAACCGGCCAATGGTCGGTAGTCAGACCAGACAGGGTAGAGGTCAAACCAGCCTGCTGGTTATCAGAACGGTCGAGGGCGGCGATCAGACCGGCCAGGGGCGCGTTCACGCAACTGGAAGGTGGTGAATGTTGTGGAATTGGCTAAAGTCATGAGTTTCAGTACATAGATGTTGTATGATGCATGTTTTGCCTAACGTGGTTCAAGTTGCGATGAACTTGTGCCTGGAATCAATTGTTTGGTCTATTATTGTGTAGGTGGCTTGGAGTCAACTATGGTCAGCGACGAGGAGCACCGAGACTTCGTTAGGAGAACCAAGGTCCAGAATGGTCATAGATGCCGAGTAAGATTGTTGCACTCAAGCAAGGTGCAAGATGGACAAGAACCATGGAAGGCAAAGTTTGAGCAAAGACCTTTTGAGATAGAGTGATGCTTCCAGAAGCGAAGCTTCGAAGGACTCCGGAGCTACGTCATGGTGAGACGGACGGGATCAGGACTAAGATAGGAGAGCTTAGGTCTAGAACAATCAAGGTGTCGTCGGAAGATGACCGAGACTACCTTGGTGGTTACAAGCCGAGAAGACAAGGAATCGGAGTTGGAGCTACCAATGATGGACATGATGTATCGAACTTAGGCACGAAGGATCCCAGATTCTCTGTGTTTCATACACTAGTTCAGGAACAACTAGTGTACACAGTCAAACAAAAGTGGATAGCATAACAATACAACATCATTCATTGATATTAATTAAAGTTGTTACAAAAGGGGCATAAAGCCAATAAGCAAAATACAGCGGAAGCAAAAGCAATAAGGTAGACCACACGATTTGCCACAGGTAATCGTCTAGAGGGCGTAGCCTAGTCATCCAAGTTCTCATTCTCCTCGTAGTACTCTTCTCCTGATCAACAATTTATTAAGCAAGATGAGTACAAATGAATGTACTCCACAAGTTACACCCAATAATAGATTATAATGAATACAAGGATTCAATCAAAAGGAGGCTTATATGGCTCAATTTACATAAAGCGACACTTTTCATTTAAAAATTCATGCTAAGTTCTAAAGCAGTTTACTTCTATAACTAAAATTCATTTTCTAAATCTTAAGTTTTATAGTCAGATAACATTCATCAACGAGTGGTGAAGGATACCCTCCTATCACAAGGCTACCCGCCCAATTTCCATTTGGATAGAGATCCAAAATCATTTTATAAAGTCTTTTGAAATCAAAACAAAAAATCTAACTTGGAGTGGCTTTGCTAGCATGTCCATAACCGTGGACACGGCTATTCGAATAGTTTTTACACTCTGTAGAGGTGGTACAACTTTACCCATGTGACACGACTTCTCTAGTTTGTTTGGCATTCGTCGATACCACCACTCACTACCGTAGGCAAGCAGTCTGGAGCATGTGTCAAAGCCTTTACAATGCGCCGTTCCATCGTAGTCCCGCCTCGCTAAGGTTTCGCCCCCTTTGGATAGAAACCCGCCAGGTTCAGGCCCCCTCTTGCGCCAGGTGGGAATACATAAAAAGAGGTCATAAAGAGAACCACGCAACCGGATGGCACGACCACGGTGAGATGTCGCAAATTATTTAGCTAGGTCCTGCCCATTCAGGATATGTGGTAGTACGATAGGGCTTAGCAAAATGCGCTCGAAAACCGATTCTTAATTAACTTAGGCGACTTTCCATAAAACCTATGGGCCTCGATCGTAGAAATGACTCGATCCTGTGCATCAACGTGCACCATCCAAACATCTATTTTGCCCAAGTCCAAACCAATTTTCATTTTATTTATCACATCAAATCATTTCATAAATTTCTATGGTGAAAATAATACCATAGAATCATTTTAAATCATAGTTGAACTTTTGGCTAAATTCCCCAAATTAATTTTTTTTTTAGCTAAGCTTTGACTAAGCATAGAGTTTTGCAACATATTCTAGTTCATACTAATGTACCAACTAGCTTTTACTATGGTGTCAAGGAGTGGTTAATTTAATAACAAATTTGGATATACAAAGGAATTAGGAATAACTATGAAGTTAAAACAGGGATTTAAATTACTCGAATTTAAATACACATGCAATAATAGTTTAAAACAAAATTTAAATAATTTGAAATACCGGGATTCAATACGATCAAAGATGTAACTTGTCTTGCTCAAAAGCTTGAGGATCTACTTCTTCGAAGTATTCGGGTTCCCCGGAGTCATTGAAATCTATACGCAAAAACGAAGCAAATTCAAAAAAATTCAAATGAACTTCAAATTAAATAATTTTAGTGTAGATAGCTAGATCTTGAATTTAGATGAATTTAAAATTTTGAATCAACGGAATCGGAGTTCGTATAAGGGAGAACAAATTTCCGGATGTTTGGATATCACAATAAAAGATAGAATTCCGAAAATACTGTTCACTTGTTGAGTGCTGGTCATCTTTCGAGTACTGTTCGCCGCTTCGACTTCACGTAATCGGAAGGAGATTTTGACTATCTGGTCGAAAGAAGGTTTCGACTACACTGGTCGAGAGGGCTATGACCACATGGTCGAGAGGTTTACGACCACTTGGCTGAGAAGGTTACAACTACAGGAGGGCACAGGGTCCTCCAAGGTCATCGGTGTTACGCGCCACGACGAGCTACGCGAAGGTGCACAAAAAGAAGGATAGGTGACGCTGAACCTTAAGCGTTACCTTTCGGCGGCGGAGCACAACGTAGTGGCTGGCGGCGGGAGGTTTTGCGGCGGCGGAGCTAGGTCGACGGAGGCGAGGGCGTTCCGGTGGCTCTCAAGGTGAGTGGGTGCGAGCACGGGGTAGCCCGCAACCGTGCGGTGCCGAAGGTAGGGACGAAGGCAGTGGAGGACCTTCAACGATGGCGCAATCGTCAGTGGAAGGAGCTCTAGCCGGCGCGGTTGAACCTTGAAATACGGTGAAACCACGACAAGGGAGAAGAGAGGGTTGAGGGGGAAAGAGAGAGGAGCTCAAGGGCTCTCTGGGGCTCGCCTTTATAGGCGCCGAGGAGGAGTGGGGAAGGGGTTGCATGGCATGGGCGCACGGCGAAGCTCCGAGCGCAGGGCATGGCGCGGAGCGGGATTCGCGATGAGAGAGGAGGGCGACGGGACGGGACGAGACGAGCGAGGCGCTGATAGGCATTTTAAGGCGCGTTGATGAGGGCATTTCAGGATTTCAAGGTCTGGTTGTTGCAGATGTTTTGGGAATTTGTTGTAGTGTGTCTTGTTATTTGTTGCAGTAGGTATTTTTATTTGTTGCAATATGCCTTCTGATTGTAATATTGCGTTTTTTTTTTGGCTTTTGAACTTGGAGGGGATTACAATACATCTTCATGAAATTTTGTAGGGGATTCAATACGATCAAAAAGTAAAATCAATCAACAATGGCATGAGCAAGATTTCACGGCAGCACTGTCTCTGTGCACAACCAAGTCTTTAATCCCCTCTGATTTTGCTACAAGCCTATAATTAGAACATCTCGACATGCTAATGCTTCAGTAGCTGTAACCTGGGCAGCTTTGAGGATAGTCTTTACAAATGCTTAAGAGGAATTGGTCCTTAAGCTTCTAGGAACATGTTGCATCATTGAACTCCTTTTCCCACCAATACAAAAAAAAAAACATTGACTCCTTTACAAAATGTTTGACGGAGCCAGCTAGTTTCGCAAGTCTTTCTAGGCTCCCGGTGATCTTTAAGATCCTATCATGTTAAACAAATAGAGTATAATTAGAACCCAAAGCATAGCTAGTGGCTACCGAGGTCTGTTGTCTTCCTAGACACAATATTTAACTCACACTTTTGTCAGGTATGATGATTTTCAGAACTTACTACATATCCCTTGCGTACTAATATCCAAAAAGTTGATAAACTCACACGGAATAC
The DNA here is from genome assembly GCA_036346405.1 of Phyllostachys edulis. Taxonomy (NCBI): domain Eukaryota; kingdom Viridiplantae; phylum Streptophyta; class Magnoliopsida; order Poales; family Poaceae; genus Phyllostachys; species Phyllostachys edulis. Next base: position 78,584,989 of record CM070546.1, on the reverse strand, counting down.
AGCTTTAACTTTTTCAAAGAGAACACAATCATTTGTTCTTCACATAAATAACAGAAAAGTCTTGTCCTTCAGAAATCAACACCATTAGGTCCTTGTGTACACAATCAGACCTTCTTATTTCAAGTGCATAGCAAACTCAAACCAAGTCGAACATAAAACATAAATGCGGAGTCAAGCAGTAACCGTGAAACACAGAGATTGTGCGCGTGCCGGACATGCACAACACTTTTATTCTAGGTTTTAGCATGTAGCAACTCCCAAGCCACACAATATATATTGTTGGAGGCACATCCAGTGAGAAGTAATTATTTAAATATCGCCGCAACATCAATCTGGTTGGTAGCAGCACAGTCATCGATGTAGTAACCATGTATCTCAGAGATACCTGAGTATGAACAATAGAAGTTAGAACCAGTAGAGAAATGTGATCAGCAGTTGAAAAGAAACAAATAGAGTATAATTAGAGCCCTAGATGTTCACATAAGTAGGTATGCTCTGTCAAAAGAAATATCGTAAATAGATTTGCACTTATTGTAAACTGATAGGGATTCTGACCTGACAAGGGAACCTCTGGGCATGGCCTTCTCACAGCAAGTCCCAAGCCACACAAACATAAATGCGCAATCACAAACTTATAGCATTGTAAACACACGGTAGTAAGTACTTAAATGGTCGCAGCAACATCCTGTAGGTAGCAGCATATTGGCCCATGTAGTGGTAAGCTTGCATCCGCTAAATTACCTAGATATCAAAAAACAGAGAACCGAACAAGCAAAAGCAGTCGATCAGTAGTTGAACAGCAATGAGCAGAACATACTTATCTCACAGGCTATGATGCAAATGATTCTAGATAGGTATAAAGTGAAATCACATTATACAACTATAGATATGTGCATACCTCAGAAGTGATCCTCTCGGCATGGTCTTCTTGTAGTAGCGCGAGTGTCGTGGTCTGAAGAGGTGGCGGCTTGCCTCCAACCCATCCCACTCCAGCTTGTTCCACCAGTCCTTCTCGCAGTCCACCACCGCCGGTAGCTTATCACCTCGACGACCACTGTGAATGGCTGGCAGCCGCCTGAGACTCCAGCAGCCCCTGAGCTTGATGGTCTCCAGCGCAGGAGCCAACATATCGGTTTCACATATATGCTGCAACATGGGGAGATCATGGAGATGGATGTGTCTGAGCCTTGGGAATTCTATGCGGTTAGCAGATTTTCCTTTGTAAGGTTCCCCCTTTGGGAAAATCTCTGTGAGCTCGCCACAGTATGTGATGTGGATGGTTTCCAAGCTAGCCATGGTGGGGAAGGACCAGGGGAGTATAAAAGTGAGCCTGGGGCAGGAGTGCAGGTGTATATACCGTAGCTTTTGAAAGGCAGGAACATGTGTTGTATCGTCTTCATAAAACCTGATCTTCCTGCTCCAAATGCATTTGACCGCTAGTAGGTGAGACGCCCAAAGGGTCTCCATGCTCATGAAAGATTCTACTTTCATGGGACCTTCATCGAGAAGGAACACAGCATGCAGCTTGGGGCACCTGTCAACACGACACCATCTCATATTATAAAATTGTTCTCTAAAGGCTTTTGTACCAACATTAGCAATAGTGATGGAGGAGTGGTCGTGCACATGCAAGGATTCAGCTGTAAGCATCAACAAATCCATATTCCGACGATCCTTTATGCTTTCCCAATTGCATCCTCCTTCAGAAATTTCAATATGACTCTGCAAAGGTTCATGTTGCACGCATGCTTGCACTGAGCAGCCATCTTCACCATCCTTGTCGACAACCTTGACAGGGACATCCGTATAGGGGAATGACGACCCAATTGCTTGAGAAACGCTCAATTTATCACTGAGGCTTATTTCCTTTTGCTTGTTGGTTCCTTTAACTTGTGTATGGTTGATCGTATGAGAGAAATGTAAATGGAATCTTATATTGGGGTTACGCAACACACTGTCAACATTGTCATCATCTCGAAAACAGAAACCTCGAAGGAACCTGGCATCTGCAGCAACTATATGGGCCAGCCGATGAGAGGTATCCTGTTGGACCAGGTAGTAGGAACAAGATCCCTGACAATCATCATCCAATGCCCTTTTTCTCTTGACTCGGGTGTCTATGCGTAGCAACATCAGTGGTGGATTTCTCGCATCACGCCATTTCAACCAGTGAAGATTCTCACAGCCCAACATGAAGAGCAGCTCAAGTTGTTGGGTTTGCATAACGTCGAGGTCAAGTTCTTCGATTGCTGTGTTAGAGAGGTTCAGCTCCATGAGGTTTGGCAATCCACGAAAGAATACACTCTTAAGCTGTGCACAACCTTGTAGAGAGATCTTAGAAACTCTTGGAAACTCTTGACTAGTACGAGCACTCGGACGCATCTTTTTTTCTGGCATATCTAGTGAATGCTTCCACCCGGATGCTGGTCCAAATCCATCGAAGCTGAATGAATCCAATGATGTAGGGAGGACATCAGGTTCAACATGTTTCAACCCAGCACAACCATCAAGAATAAGCACCTTTAGTCTACTTGCCCCAGATAAATTTGGCAAAGCTTCCATGGCACTGTTGCCAGATAAGTCGAGAAGCTCCAGCTTTTCCATTTCCACGAGCAACTCCTGTGCTATAACCTTCAAGTAAGTAGAAGATTCAATTACTCTGAACCTGAGAAGATTATGCAGCAAGTTTAACTTGGGTGTAGTTATGCACCAGGTCCACCTATTAGCTCCAGCGGACTTGACATTTAACTCCCGGAGTTCAATCATTAGCTCCATCATCTGTGGGTATAAAATCCAAGGCCAATTTGTGTAGCGTATGTCCAACACCCATAGGCTTTGAAGACATGTCCATTTCTCCTCATGCTTCTCAACTGATCCATCGGTTAACTCAATGTCTTTGCAGCTGTCTATCCAGAGAAATCTTAGGTTGTGGCAGCAGAGGAATGGAGGTGATGCAAAGCTGAAGGTACAACAAGAGAGTTTTAGCACACCAAGTTTGCTGGACTGAGGAAACAAGTCTTTTGGCAACGTCATTGGTTTCTGCAATGCTAAGAAATAGGACGTTGTCTCCTGGGGTATGGTCTGGATATTTTGTATCTCCACATCCTTTGATGTGATTGAAATCCATCTGGACTTATTTCCTCGGTGGTTAGAAAACTGGTCGAACCACATTCTCTTGATTTTTTTAGTAGGATGATGCTCCGATCGCATCGCTTCACAAAGTCTGCTGCTGGCCTCCCATGCACTCTCTCCTTCTATGATGCCATCACATACCCAGTAGTTAGAAGCATGGGCATCCTGATCATAGCCGCTGAATTTGCCACGACTATCACGCAGTAATACCATATACAACCAACAATCTGTAGCTGTAGCTGGGGTGATGTCATGCCTACCGATACTATGACAAAGTTCTGCAGCCTCTTCATGCACTAATGTTGTTACATCTCTGACAGACAGTCCACCAACTCTGGGCCATGCATCAAGTGCAACATGCGTGTTTTTCAAATCCTTATAGCTGAATGTGGGCTCAATTCGAAACCTCCCCCTAAATGTCCATACTAGTTTGTTTTCTGTCCAAAAATCAAATGTCGGAATACCAAATCTTCCTAAATCGATCTCAGCATCACTTCCATTATGAAAGATGACCAGAATTCTGCGGTCCTTCAAGGCTCGAAAGATGTGGTCAGAGACGTCAGCTATCTCAGCTCTTGAGCTTTTCTCTACTCCACTGAAGTCGTCGTCCTCGTCATGTTTATCAAAAATGGCCATCACAGATTTGTCAAGCTTCAATGCCTCTGCAATTCGCCTCTGCATTGATCTTCTGCTTTGCCACGTTGAGCAATCTATGTGGATAACTTTGTCAAAGTTGAATTCTTTAGACTTCGGTAATTCCGCTAGAGCGGCAAGGACGGCTGATGCGCCAATTCCATACCAACCGTCAAAGCAGACAACATTATCTCCGCGCCTATAATCACGATTGTCCGCACCATTGTCCAAATATACTCGAACTATCCGGCCCACCGCTTCACCAATATTTGACTGGCGGAGGATCTACAGAAGACAAAGTTCGGTTAGGTGTTGTCTGCGGTAATTCCTCTCTTGCATGGTAGAGCGGATTACCACTCACAGCTAAATGACAAAAGCGTTAATGATCCCATTCACTGCCCCCACAGCCTTGTTCATCACGTGCTAGTAATTTAAGTGTAGGAATTTAATATGAAATTGTTGTGAAAGTTCAATCTTGCTCCCTCTGTTCCGTATTATCAAACTTATTCTATCTAACCTAGGTTGGGACAAGAACTTGAATAAGTTGTACAAAAACCATCTACAGCCCGATTTAAGATGTGTTAGCGCAAGATAAGCAGCAATTATAAGCACAATATTGCAACGGATGCATCTACTTGGGAATTATAATTAAATTATAAAGTATAGTTACCATACTGTAACTTCCTAGTAACGCAACTTCTTCAAATACTGTAACTTCCCCGTACGGCATTTAATTGAAGTGTGGCAACAAGCGCACCACAATTTTTTTTATTTAAAAAAAAAGCATTTTCCATTCTTTAGAATCAACTAGCAAGGGACATCATCATTATAGTTTGAATGAAGTGTTTGGCAAAAAGGTTTTATGAAATTTACATCTAGTCGTAGGGCCCGTTTAGAATAATGGATTTTTTTTTCTCAGTTTGTACGGAAATTGCAGAGTTTCCTACGAAATTAGGTCGTTCCAAACAACTCAATGCTTATACGATTGGACGTCATGTCTTAAACCGTGGTGATTAGTAGGTATCTTTTGTCTTAAACACAGAAGATACCTACTTCAGTTTTCGAATGCCCTGGGCAGTGGGTATAAACACCCTCGCTCCCACCACGAGGCCACTGAAAATTATATTCACACTTTTACACTAATTATTATGAGTAACACGTGTGTGTTCAGTAGGAAAATGTGTGCCCCTCCACTCCATGAGGTCTTGGATTTATCCAAAACTTAGCAAACCATGGTGTGTATAGTCTGACACCCCAGCTTATATGTGTGTATGTGACTTGTGAGTGGTTGCACTCTTCTCTCTTACTCTAGAAAAAGTATGAATTTATATACCGTAACATCCTAAAATTTTAAAACCAGAGTTATTGTTTTCAAAACCACCATTTCTGCATTTTTGAGGTTTTTCAAAATTTTATGCATTTATGTAAAGTTTTCTTTTCTAATTTCTAGCATATGTTTTTGAATTTTCGAAAATAATCAAAGCTTGATCAGAATCTATAAATAACTTATTTAAGTTCCCAATAATCCAACTAGCCTCCCCAAAAAAATTCATATTTTTTTGGAGCTCATTTGTTAATTTAAAAAAAACGAAACTTCATTTCTGAAATTAAATCAAATCAGAAAGATTTTAAAATCTAGAAATCCTCATCAGGCCAAATCCTTTTCACTCGGCCCAGCCTACTACTATTTTGTCCCATGTCCGGCCCGTGTGCCGTCGTCGTCGAAGACGCATTCTTCGTGTCATCTCCCTTCGCCGAAGGCGTATTTTTGCTAAGGTGTTTTCTCTCTCGCTATGTCTGCAGCTGCCACTAACCAGTGGGCCCAGGTCCCACCTGGCAGACATCGTGTTCCACCTCCCATGCTAGAGTGTGCACGCATGCCAAGAATGTCACGACACTAGGCACTAACAAAGTCGCGCTACCCATCGCTGCAGCTGTGCCCTCGCTTCGCCATCACCAGCACCGCACAGGTCTGCCTAAGCCATCTCATCCCCGCCAGTGACAACGCAACACCGCAATGGTCTGGACCCGTGAAGAATCCACGAGGAGAACACCCTCATATCGCCAGTAAAGCTAGAGCCGCGCTTGCCAGCTTCCTTCCCAATCCTCGTTGTCTCCATTTTTCCTGTCTGTAGCCTCTCTCTCCCTCTGGTTCACACAGAATGCCCCATCATTCTCAGCTCCAGTACATGTGTAATATCCCATTTTTAATTAAGAAAATTGGGCTAAGAGAATTGGGTTTCAGATTTTGGAATTTGAAACTAGGCCCATTAGATGGATGAGGGGGAGATAGTGGTAGGCCAAGGTCCCCTCCCTGCCGAGCCTGATCCCTCTCTATGCCCTAGCTGCCCCTGCGCCCCTCCTTGCCCTAGCCGCCTCCCACTGACGTCCCTAGTGCTGTTGGTGCTGGCGACATCAAGGAGAGGAGGACGAGGTTCAGCAAGGAAGGAGGGAGAAAGAAGAAGGAAGGAGGAAGAAAGAAGAAGGAAGGAGAGAAAGACAGAAGAAGAAGGAGGAAATTAGGACTTGGTGTTCGTCATCCAAATTTCATGGGTAAAGATCTGGCTAACCTTGCTATGATCTTAGATTGACTTTTATTCAAGGCTTGGATTAGTTTGGTCACAGGAATCGTTCATTTTGGGATGCTTTAGTTCGGTTAATTGTACTACAGAGCCTTACGGGAGGATTTTGCGGGTATCTCTGTCTAGAATCATGGTTTTGCCTAGTTATAAAATTTGTAGATAATTTCCTTATATTTCCATAGAGTATAAGATCATTAAATTTGGATAAGCGAGTAAAACGTTATGGCCTCGGGAGCTGTGAAGATTGCACAAATACGTGTATTAGATGTGGAAATTAAATTATGGTCATAACTAGGTTTAGCTAGATAATTATTTGTATTTTCCAGAAATATTATGGTATGCTATTTTTCATGTTGTAGAAAAATAGTTACGAAATTCTAAAGTATACTGTTTTGTTAAATTCTAGTATAACCTTCAGGATTGGAAATGGAACCTAGACAGAAAAACAAGAGGATTTACATAACTAAGATATTGTGGGAAATTTTGTGTAGATTCCATAAAACATAAAGTTTGATATATTTGGAGTCTATCCGCAAACACTATTAACGTTTGATCATCAGGACAACGGGTAGGTTGTCTAGTGAAGCTAAGTTAAGTGCATCGAGATTGCGTGTATGTGTGATAGTGTATTGGTTGTTGATTGTGTACTGGTGTGGCATGTTTTGAGATATATTATTGATGTTTGTTCAGGGAGTGTTGCTTCGAGTTCGGTGCCGCCTTGGCATCGTCCCGTCTTTCATGGCTAAGAGGCAAGTGCATAGTAGAGCGGTAGACAATAGTTTGTTGGCCCTTGTTTTTACAATTGAATTAATATGATAACTATTTATGATTTATTATGCTTATTTTAAATGGAAAAATAATGATGATATGATATGATGATGACATGACCATGGGATGACATGGTAATGATAATGGATAACATTGATGATTAATGAACATTGTTGCATCATTTGCATTGCATCGAGCCAAGGCGGTGAGTACTGCCATGTATATGGCTAGTCTAGTGTGCTCTTGATAAAATCCTACAGAGATACAGGGACCCTATCCTAAACAAGATGGGGGAAGAGTGGTTTATCGACGGGTGATCACTCCGCTATACCGGTATCAGCCGATGAGTTGCATTTGCATACATGAGAACTTAATGGTGTTTCAATTGAAAGATGAACTATTTGTTTATGGTTTTATTTTGTATTTGTTGAGTCATGGACTCAACCTTGCTTTGTTGTTGATTTTTTTAGGTGACCTTTGATGGCGACATGCATGGGCTGGTGTCACGACCAGAACTCCCAAGGCCAGCAGGATGTCCACCAAGACCACCCGGGGGGGTCCTTCAGGACCACCCGAAGGTCTGGAACGACCACCCAAGAGGTCTTCCAGAACCACCCGGAGGTCTAGTAGTGGTCGTGAGGCTCGGGATTATCTCAAGTGCCATGACCCGACTCGGGGGTGGTCGCGAGACCAAACCCGAGGTGGTTGTGAAGCCTGGGATGATCCCAAGACCTCTGTGCAAACTAAGCTAGTCCCAAGATCAACTGCTAGCTCACACAGTAAACAAGAGTGGTAACATCCATCAATGTAAGCTTTATTAATTAACAACGGAGTTGATTACAAAGGGCGGCTTAAGAGCCAACAGAATAAAATACAGCGGGAGATAGGAACAGCAGACCACCGGATTCACCACAGGCAATCGGCTAGAGGTCGCAGCCTAGACGTCCTGGACCTCATCCTTCCTGAAGACATCCTCACCTACTCAAATATGAATCAACAAGAGTGAGCACAACAACCATGCTCGCAAGTTACACCCGTCAAATAACAGAATGATATACATACAAGGATATCTCAAAGGAGGTCTTATATGGTTGATTTGCATAAAGCCAAGTTTCCTTCAAATACTTGTACTAAGTTCAAAGGCAACTATACAATAGATAAAATTCATTTTCTAAAACTCAGTTTTATAGTTGGATAATATTCATCAACAAGTCGTGAAGGATACCCTCCTATCACAAGGCTCCCCACCCAAAACCCATTTGGATAGAGATCCAAAACAGTTGAACAAAGTCTTTCAAAAACCAAAATCAACATCTAACTTTGAGTGGCTTTACCAGCAAGTCCATGATCACGGACACAGCTATTCGAATAGTTTTACGCTCTACAGAGGTGTACAGCTTTACCCACATGAGATAATCAACTTATACTGTCCGCCCACACACTTCTGAAGGTGTGCACCTAAGAGATTATCACAAGGCCTTTACAATGCGCCATTCCACCGCAGTCCTGCCTCGTTAAGGTTTCGCTTCCATTGGATAGAAACCCGCCGAAAAAGGCCCCTCTTGCGCCAGGTGGGACTAACATAGGTCATAACATGACTACCCACCGCATCAACAGGAATGATCGCGATGGAACATTGCAAATTAGTCAGCCAGGTCCCCTCCCCATTCTCAGGACATGTGGTTGTACGGTGGGGCATATCAAAGAAACGCTCAAAGGCCGGTCCTCAACTGACTTGGGCGACTCATCCACAAAACCCTGGGCATCGGTCATAGAAATGACACGACCCCGTGCATAGACATGCACCAACCGAACAACCAATTCGCCCAAGTCCAAACCAGTTTTCCTTTTTCTTTGCTTTTCAAAAACATTTACAAATCTCCATGACAACCCAATGCCATGGTTAAAATATTTTTGACAACATTGGTCTTTTGGTAGTAAGATCTCCCAAATCAAGATTTTTGGTCTAAGCACGACTAAGCATCAAGTTTTGCAACACCTGCTAGCTCATACTAATGTACTAGCTAGCTTTTACTAGGGTGACAAAGGGTGATCAATACAATAATCAAGTCTGGTTGTACAAAGGAATTAGAATAACTACAAAGTTAAAACAGAGATTTGAATTACTTGAATTGAAATAAGCATGTAGTAATAATTTGAAACAGAACATAAATAATTTGAAGTACTGGGTTTTAATATGATCAAGGGTTTAACTTGCCTTGCTTGAAGGCTTGAGGAACTACTCCTTCACAAAGCTCGGGCTCCCCGGAGACGTCGAAATCTACACGAGAGAACGAGGCAAACCAAACAACGACCAAATAAGATTCAAAAGAACTCCAAACAAACCGAACTAGAAACAAACAACAAAGAACAGAATTAGACAACTAAGAACGGGCTCACAGGAGGAGGTCCAGCGGGTTGGGAGGAGGTCCAGCGACCTGGTTGAACGAGGTCCGACGGGTCAGGTCGAGGTCCAATTGAGAGGGGGGTCCTGAGGAGGTCAAGGGACGTCCTGAGAAGGATGTCCCGAGGAGATCTTGAGAGGTCAAGGGAGGTATTTGAGGAGGTCCCAAGGGAGAGGTCCTGAGGAGGACCTAAGAGGGTCGTCTTTGCAAAAAGATCAGGAGGGTCATCTTTGCAAAGAAAGGCCCTCAGGAGATCCAAAGGAGGAGGTCCAACAGAGGCTACGACTACGCAATGAAGTCGCAGGAAGAAAACAATCACGCAATGTGATCGTAAAAAGGAATACGATCACACCAGGTGGTCGTAGGGACATGGGAAAAGATCGGGCACGGAGAGACTCACCAAAGCCGAGGGAGATTGAAGGAGGAGGGGAGGTCGAGGGACGGCGGCGATAGTTGAAGGCGACGTGGGTGTCCCGGCGAGTTCTTCGACAGCAAGGTTGTTGACGGTGGCGTTGGCTGCAGTGGTCTCCTTGGCGATGAAGGGCGACGACGCAGCTTCAACGGACTCCCTGGCGAAGCTTTAAGCACAGAGAAAACTGGACGAGGGCTAAAGAGCTGAGTGCGGCAAAAGGTGATGAAAGGAGGGCTACTCAGGCTATTCATAGCCAAGGAAGAGAGAGAGAAAGAGAGTCACTGAGAAACTCAGAGACACACGACTTAAAGGTAGGTGAGGGACAAGACAAGGTATGGCCGATTGGGTGAAAAGAAAAAGACAGGATAAGGTATGGCCAACATGTGAAAGAGGAGAAATAGGACAAGGTATGCTGTGAGGGAAGGAGGCATGGAGAGAAAACGAGGTGCCACGCAAGTGTCCATGCAAGTGACCGCATTTAATGCGACACAACCGGCATTAAATGCACAAAAGACTTATGTGGCAGAGAAAGAAGAAAGAGAGAAGGACTGACACGTGGGGCTAGTCAACCACACGGGAAGGTTGGTCAAACTAATGGGGTGGTCGCAACTAGAGAGGGAGTTGTGACCAAAGAGAGTCGTCCTTGCGAAAGACCGCAGAGGGTGGTCTTTACAAAAAGACCACAGGAGGGTGGTTCATGACCAACGAGAAGATCGTGGTCAACAAGGAGGTCCTGAGGACAAGGAGGTCTAGACTGAGAGGGAGGTCTAGACGAGAGGGAGAGCTCCAAATGGCAAAGAAGTCTGAACTCAAGGAGAGGTCCAAAGGGAGGTCCAAATACAAGGGAGGTTTGGACACGAGGGGAGGTCCAAAGGGAGGTCCAAACACAAGGGAGGTCTGGACACGAGGGGAGGTCCAAACACAAGGGAGGTCTGGAAACGAGGGGAGGTCCAAAGGACAGGGAGGTCCTGACGGTCAAGATGAAATCGAAGGAGGTCCTGACGGTCAAGATGAACTCAAAGGACATCCTGACGGTCAAGATAAAATCAAAGGAGGTCCTGACGGTCAAGATGAACTCAAAGGAGATCCTGACGATCAAGATGAAATCAAAGGAGGTCCTGAGCCCGAGAGGGAAAGAGGGTTAAACAAGAGGAAGGTCCAGAAAGGAGAAATTCAACCCGGACTTTGAATTCCAGAAATCAAGAATGTTTGAAACACAAACCCGAGCTTGGAGCACCTCGAGGGTGATTGTGACCCAAGGGGGAGGTCAAAACTGAAGGGGGTGGTCTGGACTGGGAGGGAGATCCGAACCGGAAGGGAGGTCTGTTGAGCCTAGGAGGTCATGGCACGAATTAGGAAAAGGAGGTCTAAACCAAAGGGGAGGTCTAAACCATAGAGGAGGTCTAAACCAAAGAGGTCTAGACGCAAAGGAGGTCTGGACATAAGGAAATGCCCAAACAAGAGGGAGGTCTGAAGAAGATGGAACTGGGCCGAGGGAAGGACAGAACGAGTTGAGAAGGGGAGAGACAGCACCAGAGCTCAAACAACTCCAAATAAACCAAACTTTTGATTAGTTGAAGTTTGTTTTAGTCATGTTAAACACTTTTAATTCCAAAATCTCAGGTTAAGCTTCAGATCTTCAACAAAACCAAATTGTTTTCTTTATTTTGAAAATTTTCAAATAGGCTCAGAAAATCAAGATGTTACAAACCTACCCCCCTTAAGGGAATCTCAACCCCGAGATTCGAAGAAGCTAGAGAGAGGAGGGTGGGCAACAAAGGGCTTCAACTGGAACTGGCGGTTGACAGCTGGATTCTTTGCCTGACGTTTCTTCGGACATTTATTGACGTAATGTCCCAACTCTTGGCCGTAGAAGCACGTGATACCCACGGCATGAGATGGCTTCTTCCTTCACTGGCCTTGAATAGGTGACTTGGAGATGCAAGAGCTGGATGGGTGATTTACTGCCACATCTTGGGGCATTGGCAAGCCCAAACTTCTGTATTTTTGCAATTGTGATATAATCCTTCTATTGTTCTTACTTCTTGCTGCTGATGTTATTGTTGCGATTAGGGTAGCTTTTAGAATGCTGTCCAAGACGAGTGCTAACCGCCTTTCTAGGCATCAATTGGCATAATGCCCCATATCCCAACAATTGAAGCACTGTATGCTGGCCCTTGACGTCTTGTTTTGGAGAGGTCGTTCAACAATCCCATGAGCTTTGGAGTTTCTCACCTTAGTTTGCACTTGTTATACCATCTTCCTCTTGTGACCACTGTCCTGTTGACGACAAGTAACTTCTAAATTGAGTGCCTTGGGATTGGTTCTGTCGAACTTCAGTTCTTTTGATTCTTGGATTAACTTGGTAGATGAATCGATGGTCCTTTCTTTCTCGGGCTGATTGGAAGTGGCTTGATTCCTTGCATACTGCGGCTGGGTTGTAGGGTCAATGATGTCTTCAAATAATCCTTGCCTTCATGACTTGAGCGGTTGATTGCTGCTTGGTGTGGTGTCTCAGGTCCTTCTGAACTGGCATCCAATGCTGAAGTTGCTTGTGGTGCCAAGTTTGCTTGCAAGGGGCATCGTTTGACAAAGTGCCCTTCCTTGCCACGGCAGTAGCAGACTTGATGCTGAATTTCCTTTCACATGGAATACTTGCTGAAACGGTGTCCAATGTGATTGCAGCTAGCACAAAGAATTTCTTGTTCTGGCTTTCCTTTTTGGGAGCATCCATACGCAAAGTGTCCTGTTTCCCCACAGTTGCAACAGTGAACATACTTCCATGGGTGGCGGCCTTCAGGAAGAAATTGGCTTACATCTTCACTATGAGAGACTTTTGGTGGCTTGTCCTTGGGTAGCTCATCGCAGGGATGCTCTTCAGGTGTTGCAAAGGCTGTGGCTGGGGAGACATTGTTGGTATCCATTTGTTGTATTATCTGTTGCATCAGCTGGGTCTGGGTAATCAAGAACTGATTCAAATTCTGGAGTGTTACTGCTATCAGTCGTTGGTTCTCTTCAGTACTGACATTCTCGGAGACATCGCTGCTCGCATTGCTTCCATCCTTAGAGTGACGAGAAAATACCATTTGCCGGGTGCTCCAGAGGGTTAGGGAAGAAGACCAAGGATAGGGAAGAGACAAAGAAGACCAAGAGGGGATAGAGCAAAACAACATCCCAGTAAAGAACCATCTCAAAAGCTTGCCAGAAGAACTAACAACTTACAACGTTCTATCGATCAGCACTCTCAAACTAGCGAAGCGACTCAATACAAAGAATGAGTCTTAGCAACAAAAGCTATATGGCTGGGCTGACGAGACGATCTTCAATTCACAGTCTTCAAAAGTCCTGCGTGTTGTCCTTGAAGGATAGAGATGATGTTGCTTCTTTTCTTCTTCCGACTCTCTTCATGAGCAACTTGTCTCAACCATGTGCTGGAGTGCCAGCTAGAAGCCATGAATCAAACTCCTCGTCCTTGCTAGATCCACAACTTATTGTTAATGAAATCCACCAATCCACAGGTCTTAGAGTCACCCAATTAAAAGATCCAATCCTTCAATCAATCCCACATTCCACTGGAAAGACAACATCATCCACAAGTCTTCATCATAGAATCTCCCAAAAGACTTCTCACAATCCATCAGTTCAAATTTAATCCACCAACTCATTTTATCACCATCTATCCAGCAAATAATTTGACCAACTCCAATATCAGAAAGGTATCCTTCAAACATACCTTCCAACCTCCAACAATCATCCCATTCCATAATCCGATCAAGATATATCTCCATAATCCGACTAAGATTCCTTTTACATCCAATTCCTCTATTCAATCATATCCAATTAATTCCAGAATGACCATCAAGTTCAAGTAATCCCAAATTTCCAACCAACAATACAATCTATTCCAGATATGAGGAACACCCAGTTTATCTTAATAATTGAATCAATACTTCATATTATTATTTCCTTCATGATCAATCACAACTTTCTTTTGAGATCATCTTCTTCTTGCACAATCTGTATAATCCACCATTCTGCTCCTCCTTAATCCATTCACAATCAAGGCATATCCACCAACATACTCCAGTATTCACAAGACTTCTTATAATCATCAGCGAACCTCAAAATATTTAGTCCCCAAAATCAGTATTATCAATAATCCTTCAAAGCTATCTAGCTTGGCATCCAAACGCACTGGTTATATCACAAGCGTAGCTTCTGAGAGACCGGCGTGGCTGAACCATCTGCACCAATCTTCCCGGGGCATCCAGCGCTTGATCACGAAGGCTCGGTCCTATAGAGATTTCAAGGGAAAGATGATCCATTTGACATTGTAAAATGGTGAGGAGAGAATAAGGTAAGGATGAATACCAGGAAGAAGGTAAGAATAGGAAGACGACTGAGATGAGGAGCAAACAAATTATCTTTCTTGTTATATATAAAATAAGTTTTGAGATTCCAAACTAATGGCCATTCTACTAGGTTACGACATGTGGTCGAGATGCTCTGATACCACTTCTTTTCACGACCAGAACTCCCAAGGCCACCTGGTGTCCACCAAGACCACCCGGGGGGTCCTCCAGGACCACCCAAAGGTCTGGAAAGACCACCCGAGAGATCTGGAGAGACCACCCAAGAGGTCCTCCAGGACCACCCAGAGGTCTAGGAGTGGTCGTGAGGCTCGGGATTATCCCAAGTGCCATGACCTGACTCGGGGGTGGTCGCGAAACCAAACCGGAGGTGGTCGTGAAGCCTAGGATGATCCCAAGACCACTGTACAAACTGAGCTAGTCCCAAGATCAACTGCTAGCTCACACAGTAAACAAGAGTGGTAACATCCATCAACGTAACCTTTATTAATTAACAACGGAGTTGACTACAAAGGGCGGCTTAAGAGCCAACAGAATAAAATACAACGGAAGATAGGAACAGCAGACCACCCGATTCACCACAGGCAATCAGCTGGAGGTCGCAACCTAGACGTCCTGGACCTCATCCTTCCTGAAGACATCCTCACCTGCTCAAATATGAATCAAGCAAGAGTGAGCACAACAACCATGCTCGCAAATT
The DNA here is from genome assembly GCA_036346405.1 of Phyllostachys edulis. Taxonomy (NCBI): domain Eukaryota; kingdom Viridiplantae; phylum Streptophyta; class Magnoliopsida; order Poales; family Poaceae; genus Phyllostachys; species Phyllostachys edulis. The sequence continues at coordinate 78,569,987 of CM070546.1, read as the reverse complement.
ACACCCATCAAATAACAGAATGTCATGCATACAAGGATATCTCAAAGGAGGTCATATATGGTTGATTTGCATAAAGCCAAGTTTCCTTCAAATACTTATACTAAGTTCAAAGGCAGCTATACAATAGCTAAAATTCATTTTCTAAAACTCAGTTTTATAGTTGGATAACATTCATCAATAAGTGGTGAAGGATACCCTCCTATCACAAGGCTCCCCGCCCAAAACCCATTTGGATAGAGATCCAAAACAGTTGAACAAAGTCTTTTAGAAACCAAAACCAACATCTAACTTTGAGTGGCTTTGCCAACATGTCCATGACCACGGACACAGCTATTCGAATAGTTTTACGCTCTGCAGAGGTATACAGCTTTACCCACATGAGATAATCAACTTATAATGTTCGCCCACACACTTCCGAAGGTGTGCGACTAAGAGATTATCACAAGGCCTTTACAATACGCCATTCGACCGCAGTCTTGCCTCGCTAAGGTTTCGCTTCCATGGGATAGAAACCAGCTGGAAAAGCCCCCTCTTGCGCCAAGTGGGACTAACATAGGTCATAACAAGACTACCCACCGCATCAACAGGAACGACCGCGATGGAACATTGCAAATTAGTCAGCCAGGTCCCGTCCCCATTCTCAGGACATGTGGTTGTACGGTGGGGCATAGCAAAGGAACGCTCAAAGGCCGGGCCTCAACTGACTTGGGCGACTCATCCACAAAACTCTGGGCATCGGTCATAGAAATGACACGACCCCGTGCATAGACATGCACCAACCGAACAACCAATTCGCCCAAGTCCAAACCAGTTTTCCTTTCTCTTTGCTTTTCAAAAACATTTACAAATCTCCATGACAACCCAATGCCATGGTTAAAACATTTTTGACAACATTGGTCTTTTGGCAGTAAGATCTCCCAAATCAAGATTTTTGGTCTAAGCACGACTAAGCATCAAGTTTTGCAACACCTGCTAGCTCATACTAATGTACTAGCTAGCTTTTAGTAGGGTGACAAGGGGTTATCAATTCAATAATCAAGTCTGGTTGTACAAAGGAATTAGAATAACTACAAAGTTAAAACAGGGATTTGAATTACTTGAATTGAAATAAGCATGTAGTAATAATTTGAAATAGAACATAAATAATTTAAAGTACTGGGTTTCAATATGATCAAGGGTGTAACTTGCCTTGCTCGAAGGCTTGAGGAACTACTCCTTCACAAAGCTCGGGCTCCCCGAAGACGTCGAAATCTACATGAGAGAACGAGGCAAACCGAACAACGACCAAAGAAGATCCAAAAGAACTCCAAACAAACCAAACTAGAAACAAACAACAAAGAACAAAATTAGACAACTAAGAATGGGCTCACAGGAGGAGGTCCAGCGGGTTGGGAGGAGGTCCAGCGACCTGGTCGGACGAGGTCCGACGGGTCAGGTGGAGGTCCAACTGAGAGGGTGATCTTCGCAAAAGACCAAGGAAGGTGGTCTTTGCAAAAGGGAGGTCAAGGGACGTCTTGAGGAGGATGTCCCGTGGCGGTCTTGAGAGGTCAAGGGAGGTCTTTGAGGAGGTCCCAAGGGAGAGGTCCTGAGGAGGACCCAAGAGGGTCGTCTTTGCAAAAAGACCAGGAGGGTCGGCCCTCAGGAGATCCAAAGTAGGAGGTCCAACATATGCTACGACTACACAATGAAGTCGTAGGAAGAAAACAATCACGCAATGTGATCGTAAAAAGGAATACGATCACACCAGGTGGTCGTAGGGACATGGGAAGAGATCGTGGCATAGATAGACTCACCAAAGTCGAGGGAGATTGAAGGTGGAGGGGAGGTCGAGGGACGGCGGCGACAGTTGAAGGCGGCACGGGCGTCCTGGCGAGTTCTTTGTCGGTAAGGTTGTTGAAGGTGGCGTAGGCTACAATGGTGTCCTTGGCGATAGCGCAACTTCAACGAACTCCCTGGCGAAGCTTCAAGTACGGAGAAAACTGGACGAGGGCTAAAGAGCTGAGTGCGGCAAAAGGTGATGAAAGGAGGGCTACTCGGGCTATTCATAGCCAAGGAAGAGAGACACACACACACACAGAGAGAGAGAGAGAGAGAGAGAGAGAGAGAGTCACTGAGAAACTCAGAGGCACACGGGTCAAAGGTAGGTGAGGGACAAGACAAGGTATAGCCGATTGGGTGAAAAAAAAGACAGGATAAGGTACGGCCAACAAGTGAAAGAGGAGAAATAGGACAAGGTATGATGTGAGGGAAGGATACAAGGAGAGAAAACGAGGTGCCACGCAAGTGTCCACGCAAGTGACCGCATTTAATGCGACACAACCAGCATTAAATGCACAAAAGACTTATGTGGCGGAGAAAGAAGAAAGAGAGCAGGGCTGACACGTGGGGCCAGTCAACCACACGGGAAGGTTGGTCAAACTAATGGGGTGGTCGCGACCAGAGAGGGAGTTGTGACCAAAGAGAGTCGTCCTTGTGAAAGACCGCAGAGGATGGTCTTTGCATAGAGGAGGTCTAAACCAAAGAGGTCTAGACGCAAAGGAGGTTTGGACATAAGGGAATGGCCAAACAAGAGGGAGGTCTGAAGAAGAAGGAACTAGGCCGAGGGAAGGACAGAATGAGCTGAGAAGGGGAGAGACAGCACCAGAGCTCAAACAACTTGAAATAATCGAAACTTTTGATTAGTTGAAGTTTGTTTTAGTCATGTTAAACACTTTTAATTCCAAAATCTCAGGTTAAGCTTCAGATCTTCAACAAAACCAAATGGTTTTCTTTATTTTGAAAATTTTCAAATAGGCTCAGAAAATCTGGATGTTACAGCTGGAGAAAAAGCTTGCTATGGGCTTGAATCAAATTTGATTTGATTACAGTAGTTAATAGGTTAAAATTGAAATGGGTCAATTTGGAATGAAAAGAGGTTAATGAGGCTCGGCTCGATATTGGCTCGTTAGCTCGCTTTAAAATAACCACTTAAACAATAAATAAATTGATTTTAAGTCGAACTATATCAATTTCGAATGGAGCTCGATAATAGCTAGTTAAGCTCGATAGCTAGCCCTAGATGGAGTAGCACATGTGCATCACATGCACTGATCACACAAACATTATCTATTTAGAGTGATTTCATTTTAATCTGGTGACATTGATTATTCTCCTTTACATTTATTCACAGACTTGGTTATTAATTAGTTTATATGCTTGAGACTTTACTTGTTTTATTACTAATTTATTTATTATTCTTGTTGCCATCCTATATACCGGGAGGGTGCGGATATCCCAAGTATTTCACGGGTGCGGGTATTTGCAACATCCCATTTTTGGGGTGGTTTAATTTGGTTTAAAGTTCGTTTTGGAGTTTCAAAAGTTAATTTAAGTTAAGTGTGTAATTCAAAAGCTCAATTCCAAATTCCCCAAAAGGATTTCAACTCCTCAAAAATCTCTCAAAACTTCAACCCTCAGTTCAAATTCTTTCAAAGTCTCTTGGACTGGCTCATCTTTCCTCTCGGCCCTCTCCTCTCTTTCCCCCCTCTAGCCCGGCCCAGCTACCCCTCTGCTAGCCTTGTGCCCAGGAGACACGCTGGAGCTCGCCCGCACGTACTATTGCCATGTCCCCGACACGGCCCCATCCTCACCGCCTATGCAGCATCGCCTCTGCATGCCCTTGCCCAGGCGCCCCCCTTCCTCCCTTCCTCCCCGCCGCGTGCCTTGGCCCGCGCCCTTCACTCCCGCTGCGCTGGACACTCACGCCCCGTGCTCAGGACGCGCTCCCAGCAAGACCCGCGTCCGCCGCACCGAGCGCCGAAGCCACGCCGCCTCCGGTCTTCACGGTGCCTTCAAGAGCCCCAAGGGCCACCTCCCTTCCCCTTTGGCTATAAAATCCCTCTTGCCCTTGCTCCCCTCCCTCACCATTCTTCTCCTCTCCCCCTCCTTCACCGAGCAGAGAGCTGAAAGGAAACTGAGCGCTGTTTCCACCCGTGCACCGCTGTCGTCGAGATCGCTGCTCCGGTAAGATTTTCACCAAGCCCACCGCATCATGGTGTGTTTCGGCCCCCAAGGGACCTTTCCCCTATCAATTTGTTCGATTCGTCGCCGAGGAGCTCCACCACCGCTACTCCTTCTCCACCCCCAGCTGCCGCCACCCCGGCCTCCCTCAAGCCTCCTCGACCTCCCCTAAGGCTTCCCCACCCTCAGGCGTAGCCCATGCTCCCCCCATCTCCCTGCCCGTGCCGGCACCACCCCATCGCCAACGCCGCATGCTCCCGTGTGCCCGTCGTCGCCTTGGGCTGCACCCCCGCCACCTTGGGCCTTCTCTGGTGAGCTCCTCACCACACCAACCCCGTCACCGTGTGTTCTCGAGGACGAGGAAGCCATCCCCTAGCTTGATTTGACTTTGGTCCACCGACATCGTCAGAATCACGTTTCTTCTTCACCTCCGGCTGCAACCTTCTTCCCCGCCGTTTGCCATCCTCTGTCCACCTCTAGCCTCCCTCCTTGTCCTAGTGAGATCCCTGTACCTCATTTTTGCTTGTGCTCCCTTTCTCCATCTCAAAGCTCCGCCGGTGCGTCTCTTCCGCCGTAGCTCCGTGCGCCGCCGCTGCCATGGGCTGTCCCAGTCATCAACGCTGGCACCGTCGAGTGTGCAAGACCAAGGGGATCCCATTTTGGGCCTTGGTAGTCTCCATTGTGGCCGACCTCGCTGGCGATGAGCTCGAGAAGAAACCACCCGGGAGCTTCCTTTGTTCTGTCCTAACCAGACAACGACTGTGCATGTGTCATTAACTACCATAATCTCTGCCTTAAGGGTTAGCTAATGATTACTGCTGTCTTATTTGATGTTGGGTTACACTAGCAAATGGGCCCTGGCAAGCAGTAATGAAGTCAATTAACTTCTAGTTCCCGTGACTCTATGACACGTGGGACCGAAGGACAGTAAAGCCCCCGTGGACCAGTGAACCACGCAAGTGGACTTGGTTCGTGCGCTGTGACTGTGAGCCAAGTCACAATGCACTGGGCCCCACATGTCAAAGAGAGTCCCTCTCTCTCCCTTTTTCTTTTCTCCGAGTTATTCCAAAAGCAAACTTTGGAAGATCTGTTCTCCCTCGTTTTAACTCCGATTTAAGTAAAATTTATTTCTAAATTTGTCTAAATTCAATATCTTGCTAATGGTAGAGGTTTTGTTTATTTTGGAGTTCATTTGATATTTCTCTTGTACTTATTTGTTTTTTTTTGTCTGTTGTTTCTTTTTCCGGCGCGATCATCCGAGTAGAGTTCGAGAACGCAGAAGAGCTCCAATTTGATCAAGCTCAAGACTATCAAGACCCTCTCTTGCCTTAGACCTAGGTGAGTCAATACTTTGATCATATTGAACCTATATTTTATGCAAATTATATTCTTTTAAAATATCAAATTGCATGCTTTAATTCCTTATGCAAATGTATGTTAAATCTTAAGGTAATTAAACACCAATTTGATAATTAATTAATTATTATACCATCCTTTGATAATTGAATCCATTAATCCTTGTCACTCTAGTAATTATATGGTAACAATACTAGCTATAGGTTGTACCTAAGCGACATGCTAGTCTTGCTCAAGTATCGGGGTATTTATTTACCCCAATCATCATATTTAAGATCACGAACTTGTTTTGGACAATCATTGTGGGTAAATGACTGGAATGTTGAGACAATCTACTTTATGTTTCTCAAAAACCCTAATAACTTACTGTTACAACATCTAGGCAGATGGTATGATGGTGGTGGGTGCCGATGTAGCCCAAGGAATGTTGGTATGTGGAATGTTGGAATGTGGTATGAACCGTCCAGATGACTTTAAGGACTTAATCCTGTGATGACCTCCCAATATAAAACAATACAACCACAAGTCTATAATGGTGTCGACCTGGCTAAATAATTTGTATCCACCAATGCAAGTTGCACCACTAGAGGGACCCACAAGTCATGTCGCCGGCTCGTGGACACGGGACGGGATGTTGGCGTAAGCCGCCGTGTGGCGCAAGAGGGGGTTTGGGGGCATGGTTGATGTAGGTGCGAGAGCGTAACTACTCTAAGATGAAACCTTAGCGGGTGTAACTAACACTGAGGGATGCATTGTAAAGGCCTTGTGATAGTCTCTCCTTGATTCACATGTCTAAGGAAACATATGTACATATCAGGATGATTATCTCTTGTAGGTAAAGTGTACAACCTCTACAGAGAATAAACTGTTTGAACAGCCGTGTCTACGGTCAAAGGTAGACATTGGAACTTACTAGAGTTAGTTCTTTTTATAAACACTTTGTGGGTGGGATGAAAAACTCGTGGGGCTGATGTGACCCTGAATATGAATTTCCCTGGGTAGTCATACCCAGTGTTGTTAATAGGTAGATGTAACTCCAATAAAAAATAAGCATAAGGTGGAGGTAACCTCTGCTGTTATAAATATTGCACAATTAATCTCTTTAATAAAATGTGATTTGGTCAAAGAGCTAAGTGACAAGAATTTCTACCTATGATAATTGAAAATGTTGCTTTAGCAAATAAAACAACCCGAGCCATCCTTGTTAAGCCTTGCATATGCATTTATTGCATTTGTGTGTTGGCTCGCGAGCACGGTTGTTTGTGCTCACTCTCGCTCTCCCCCAAAACCCTTCAGAGCCTATTGATCATGGTCATTATGCATACTACGAGGATCCAGACGTTGAAGGCCAAGTAGATGATTAAGCATAGTTTAGTCTGTAGTTGTTCTAGTCTTGCCCTAGTCTGGCTAACTCAGTCAATGCTCGTGTACATAAATATTGTCCAAGTCTTTGGGTAATATCGGTCGTACATCAGTTTCCCCAGTCGCTTGCATATGGCAAGATATGCCTTCCCCTCTTTTGCTTCCGCTATCGCTTCCGTAGTTTATGTATTGTAATCATTTGGCCTTGTTCGGCCCTATTGTAAGCTTGACCCGATGCGGTCTATGTAAACTCTGGTGTGTTGAACTAATGTATGGTTTGGTTTACGTCATGTATGAAATGATTCAGTGATGTATTCTGTGAGCGCTATCTACTGATTTAGGGAATAACGTAGTGCTTTCACAGAGAATTCTAGATTGTGAAATCCGGGTCAGACAGTATCTATGGTGTTTCTCGAGTACGTGTATCTTGAGCGTCCTTGGCGTGTGTGACCAAGCTATGAACTTTTATCCTTATGCATTTATTATGTTTTAATTGATTCACTTGTGACCCGTGGACAACCATGCATGAGTGCTGGAATTATTGTCTAATTAAAGTTTAAATTAGTAGCTGGAGTAGTTAGGTGACATTCTGGAATCAATGTTGGGTCTGGGTGTTAAAGCACGCTCCACTGTGCTCCACCAAGAAAATCTCTTGTCCCTGGTGAGCTCTTGCCTCGCCACCCGCGTCATCTTGTTCCTCTTTACTGATTTTCGGCCACCCTGATCATGTTACCCCTCTCATTTTTAGATTTTTTCACCGAGGACCATCTTCTTCGTGATTTTCAGTCGTTGCCTTCGCCATCGACAATTCTTCCTCCCCTATGAGCCTCTCGCCTGAGCGTGAGCATCTTAAGTATCATTAGAGTACCCTCTTCCTAACTACATCTTCCATTTGCAGCCGAGACTCACCGAGGAGCACTGTCATCGTCGACCCCTCTGTCACCGCCACTGCTCACCATTATTCGGCCACCATAGAGCTAGATCTGTGTCGTCACTAACTGCACCTCTGTGTTTGTGGTGAGCTTTTGAAGCTTTTGTGTTGTTCGCTTTAGTTTCTCGCCATCATCAGCACCGTCCCCATAGTAGCTAAGGCTGCACCGTCACTTTTTCTCGCCGTAGTTCCTATACTGATGAATTTTGGTCCTTGAGCTGGCACCCAAGCATTCTCAGTGCAATCACATGTTCAGAATGGGTTGGACCTAGCCAAGTAATTTACCGAGTTCGACCATTAAGCCTGTAGGCAATAGTCGGTAGGCATTATCTGGGTTGTGTAGACGATGGTAAATGACGTCTATGTCTGTAGGGAACTTGATTTAGACGATTGTAAGTGACGTCCATGTCCATGCAAGTGTTACCAAAACAATTGTGAGCTCTCTTGATGATTGTAAACAACACTCATATCTTGAGGAGTTAGCTCACAGGGTGGGCTGATGTAAGGGTGAGGTATTGTAAAGACTTTATTGTGATCTACTTCATCGCACGCCCAAGGAAGCATGTTAGGGTCGACTGTATAAATTGACCACATCGTGTAGGTAAAGTTGTACATCCTCTACAGAGTGAGATCTTAAATCTATTCAAATAGTTGTGTCCCTGGTCATGAACATCGCTTGGTGATGCCACACTTTATTAGTTTTTTTGGTTTTCTCTAAAGATAGTTCTATTGGGAATTGGTATGGATGGTGGATATCCATGCTCGAAAGATTTTGATAAAGGACGGTCAAAAGTAATGTGATGGCAAAGGATAGTTACAGATCACAACTACTATATGCACATACGTTATTTCATATTAAAGACATGGCTTTGTAAAGTTGCTCTTTAAAGGGTAATATCTCTATTGCAAATAAAAATCGCTTTCAGCAAAAGAAACTAGATAGGATGGCCATCCTTTGATATAGCTTTCATATATTCATACCTTTGATATAAATTCTTGCGGAATACATTCTTGTACTCACCATTACTTGTTGAACAATTGTCAGAGCAAGAAATTGAAGACTCGCGTTCAACTACTGTTACGCCACGAGAGTTGGAGATGATGTTAGTGCCGAATTCTAAGGCGTTAACCCAGTCGGTTGCCCATGGGTTATGACATACCACGTGGGTTATTTATCCCGAATTATCATTTATTTCCGCTGCAAGTACTCTTAATTGTGATCTATTTGGCTGGTCGGCCCTTGTCCAACTGCTTAATATTATGTGCTACTCTATTTTATTTACTCGTGTATGGATGTGATTCAATGTTGTAAAATATGTGTGCTAGTAGGGACTAGCACGGTATACACATAGGATTCGAATTGAATCTCTGGGTCCAACATATATTGTAGATGAATAGGATTAAGATATTGTAATCTTTGGGAAATGTAAATATATAGTAGGTAAATAGGATTAAGATATTGTAAACATTGAGATTTCTAATTAATATCATGCTAGGAAATAATAGATTAGTATGTCTCTTATCAAGTTACATGTTTGGACCCGTCGTCTCTTTTTTCTGGGCATCATGCATTTTTTTTGCTTGTTTAATTTTCTTCATGCATTTCGAGATGATGACGTGGCAGTCAATTTGGCAGCTGACGTGGCGAGAACCGCCCATGATACCAGTCTAGGGATGTGATTTGCATAGTTTTGATATTTGGGGGACATATTCTAAACGGAATTGGAGATAAGGGATGAAAATTAGGCTCCGAAAAGAGATGAGGGACCACATATATATGAACTTTTTCCATTTTGTTGAGGGACTACATATGGACTTTTTTCACAAAATTTCATCTGTAAATGTAAGTGAATCTAAAAAGATTGAAAAGTTTGACTTGAGTTACAAAGGACGCTTACCCTTCCAAACCTTTATACATATTAATTGTTGGAAGCCATATAATCCTGTGAGGAAAAAAATAGCTACAAATTCTCTAATTAATCAGACAAAAGTAAAGAGATCTAATTCCTCAACTAATGGACCATCCTATTATAATGGTGTAGAAATCAGGCCTACAAGTTTGACAATTCAATTAAAATATATAAAAGTGAAAGGCAAAATTGGCTACAAGATACCGTTATTTTGTGGCATTTGCTGTAATACACTGAAAATTCGGTCTATGTTGAAAACATTGCAAAAATATGGCTCTTTGCTGTAGGAGACCGTGCCCATCATAATATCATTTTCGGGTGAGTCAGGAGAGAGTACACTGATGAAATTTGCATTATACCCTTCAGGTCAGAGCCATTTCACGTAGTGGTCGCGCCCATCAAACCACCTTAGTCACCTGTGCCCTCTCACCCGCATGGACCATCGAGTCCGTGCTATTTGGTTCAACCAGATCGGGATATGCCGAGGAGCTGCCATTGTCATTTACAGAAATCTCTCTCTCTCTCTAACTTAGCCAGAAATGATGCTATAATAGACAGGGTGTTCTACAGCAAAGAGCCATGTTTTTTCGGTGTGTTTCAGCAAATACATGAATTATCACTGTCAAATAGCAAATGCCACAATATTATGGTGTCCTATAGCTAATTTTGCCAAAGTTAAAATGTACTCAAATTTAGTTCTAATTTTTCCAGGATATATATCCATCTAAGTTTCAAAATAACATTGAAATTCAATATGAAATTAAATTAGTAATATATAAATTCATATCCAAAAATGATTATAAAATGGAGTTAGCTTAAATCTGAAACGACATTGATTCAGGACTAAACTTAAATTGGACAATTACATACATTAAAATTAAGAAATACTACTAAATTATGAGTTGCAATTATAGTCCCCATATTAATCCTAGGAGGAAAAGTCCTATAGATTTTTATATTAATATGAATAAAATAACTGCAAATTCTCTAATACATCCACCCAATGGTCTTACCTCGTAATGGCTTAGAAATCTAGACTACAAGTTCATATTCCAATCAAGAACCCACATGTCATGTTTGAAATAAAAATTTGAATTGAACATCAATAAGTACAAACTAAAATATAATGATATTCGGACTAAAATAAATTCATTTAGGAAGTATTTGAACTGAACTTCAATAAGTAAAAACTAAATATATTGAATTTCTCAATTTTTTTTAAAATATAAAATTCAAGTCAAATAAGTTTGGAATATATGAACTAAAATTTGTCAAAAATTTAAATACAATTATTTTTATTTGAAGAAAGTTGTAATTATATAAAGTAAAAACTTCAAGTAATAAATCCAAAACAAAATGGAATTCGGAATTAATTTTTGAAACCACATTACTTTATGTTTGTAAAGATAAATTTAATCATAATTATATTAAGTCAAAAATTAAATTAAATCTCCTCATAAAATTAATCTTTAAGCTAATTTATTGAATTCAAAATTGAAATAAAATTGAATTAAATAAATAAATAAATAAATAAATATATATATATATATATATATATATATATATATATATATATATATATATATATATATATATATATATATATATATATATATATATATATAAGAATAAATTTCTTAAAACTTCACGTGCTCTCTCTAAAGACTCGAAAAACCACACGTTTCACACAAAAAAAAAATCAAGGAACTGCACACAGTTTGCCAAAATGTATTAGAAAATCTAATACTTTGTGAGCCAACAGGTTATGACAGCATGGGCCCTCCTACAATAGAAACAAGACAGCCCGCCAGATGATATGTGTGGTTCATCTGGCAACCAAACTAGATTTGTGGCTTTTGTGACTGGGCGCATACATACTGCATTACCTGTTGGCTTGGACAAGATTCTGATTTCTGAAACATTTCTGCAAACTATATATGCAGTTTCCTGAGTGTTTTCCTTTAAAAACAGCACTCAAGATCAACCGATTACTGTGCTTAACGAACTAGTGTAGTTGCTAATGTGAGCAGTTTTTTTTTTTAATCGGATGTCTAGAAAGCACGAAATGGCATTACAAGTTCTCCACGGAACGGCCTCAGAAACGACTACGCTTACGTCGGATGGCCTGAAGGCCGGGCACTTGGCAGGCTAGTACCTTGCATGATTCCGTCTGACGAAGTCTAGTAAATACCATGTCGTGAATTACCAACTCATATAGAAAAAATGTCATATACCATCAAGACTGTACGTACTGAAATTTGCTAAACAACAGAAGCACGAGCACCCTGATTGGTGAAGAGAAGAGAAAATGCACGAGATAAGAGGGTACCAATTCTTGCACCATGATGCCTTTATTGAAAGACGGCCTTGAACGAAAATGGCAGTAAATCTAACCCATCAAGTGTCAGCCGAAAATGGCAGTAATTCCTGCACACAGCATATCATGTTTGTTCGTCGACAATGGCAAACCAACACAAAAATTTTGTCGACAGAACAAAGTCGGCAAAATGCAGATCGAAGCAACTGAATTTGTTTCTCGTACCTCGTCAATTAGCAGCCCAACAGCCAGGCGGAAGAGAGAGAGAGAGTTCCCAGGAGACCACTTGAGATATATCAGACGCTCAGCTAGCAAAAGCGCAGAGCTGTTCAAATGAAATCTCTGTGTGGTATCAAGGCCTTGGAATTAAGCTGCCTCTACACTTTTGGCGTTAGTTTCGCCAGTGTTGCTTTACTTTCTCTAAAGCATAACCGTGCACGAATGATTATTTGCTTGTAGCTGGAGTTAAAGATATTTCGCCATGGCTGCCGTGTGAATTAAAGAATACCGGTCGCTTGTTCACTCAAAAAAGTTGATTCGTTAGGGACAACCTTGTGTTGCCAGTAGTCGTTGCGCGCGCGAGGTGAGATTGCGGAAACAACCTTGTTTCGAGTGTTGCTGTTACACATTGCGTATGGACTACCTATCATTCTACCACTGATCTTTAATTAGAAGCAAGACTTATCTACAAACAACCAGTGAGATTAAATATACCTCCTTCTTTTAAGAGGACTAAAAAATCCCACAATAATCGTTAAATAAAAAGAAAACAAAACTCCTAGAAATTCTCTCATTAATCGAGACAAGAAAAAAAACATCGCACAAGATGAGGACATAACCCTATGGATACGACCATATTTGTTGTGCTTGCTGTTCCAAGTACAAGAGCCCGCACACTTCACTTAAATTATCAGGTGAGCTTGTTTTTAGGAGTGTCTTTATATTATATGAACTATATGATGCTACCTAATGATAAAAATATATATATGTGCAGCACCATGTCACTTTTGGTCCAAGACAAGCAAGCAGTTCGAGCTGGACCTATTTTGGAATCCAAATTGGCATCCGAAGATAGCACCGACTTCAAACGTGCATAACTTTCACATACGGAGTCTGTTTGAGGTCCATGAGTACTTGATGGAAAGATTATCTTGTCCTCTTTCCAACAGATCCAACCTCATGTCCAGATTCCTTCTGTGTGTATCGTAATCATCAAAAGAAGATACTGCATCACCTGTTTAGGCCAAATTGGGCCTTGTAATGCTTGGGCCTAAGGGAAGGAGCCACCCTAGGCGGCCCATACTGTTCATGTGCCACTGATTAGGGGTGAAAACGGATCGGATAGTTTCCGACCGATCTGGACGAAAACGGATTCGGAGTATCTCGGATCGGATTTTTCTCGGATATTTTTCGGATCGGAAACGAATTCGGATTTTTTTCCCGGAAACGGAAACGAATACGGTAATGATGATATCCGGCGGAAACGAATACGGAAACGGATTATCCGAATAAGGCTTACCCGGATATCCGGAGTTTTGGCCCAAGTGCCCAGCCGGCCCACACCGTATACTATACCCTAACCCTAGTCCTCCTTAGTCCTTACTCCCTTTGCCTTTTCCCCTAAATCCCTAGCAGACCGCAATTCGGCCACACCCGCACTCCCGCACGATACCTCCAGTCCACGCGTCGCCCTCGCCTCCGCGCCGCCATCTCACCTCGCCGCCCTTGTGCCTCCGCCGCCACGCCTCCCTCGCCGCCGCCCTCGCCTCACGCCGCCGCCCTCGCCTCCTCGCCGCCCCCTCGCCTCCCGCCGCCGCCCTTGCCTCCCGTCGCGCCGCCTTGCCTCGCTTAACTTTTGCCTGCTTTGCGCTGCCTCGCCCGGCCTCCCCGCCGTCCACCTCAGTGCTGCCTCGTCAGGTGGCCATCTCCCTGCTGGCTGCCTGCTTTTGGCTTGCCTCGCCTGCCTCCCCACCGCCCCACCTGCTTGCTCGCTTTGCCTCCGCCAGCCATCCAGCTCCAGCCCTCTCCCGCTTCTCTGTAAGTCTACACTTCAAGCTCTTGGATACATTGAGTTTACTTTTGAGGACTTCTTCTCTGTAAGTCTATGCAATGTCAAATCATGCTAATTAGCTAACATTCACTAGTTTTATATCACTTATCTTGGAAAGAGATGCTTTGATCCATGATGTGTGTCGTGAGTGTTAAGCAAAGATTTGCAATGTGCACCACCGCATAATGAGATCTATGACATCGAACTACATAGCTATAAGCCATTGATGTTGATACTTTTAAATAAATTTGTTATTTAACGTATGAAGTCTTGTCCTGAAACCAGGGGATTGTGATGTTTGCAAGCTAATCTGCTGTTTGTTTGAGAACTCTTTTGACTTAGAATCTGTTAAAACTTGGTTGATATTTCGTAATGTTGTGTTTTTATCGTGCGGCAATATCTCATCAGTTATTTACTTCTAGTAGTCTTCAATCATGTTGGAGCTTGGTTGGCTGCCACTCTGAGTTACCCTGTACATTATGCATATATGTGTTTTGTACTCTTGGTAGTTGGTACTTCTGGCATAATATTGAGATTAATTAGTGAGCCATGTTAATATATTTATGAGTAAATACATTCCTTTTTGTGTCCTGTTAATCTGTTATGATGTTATGATTCTTCTATGATTAACAATCTATTATGATGTTATCATTCTTATTTTCCTTTTATGAATATACATGCCTCATTGATATCATTCTTATTTTCCTTTTATGAATATGCACGCCTCATTGATATCTTAATTTAACGTCACCTTGATAAATGATACTCATTGAACTACAACTTGTAGTTGCAGGAGCACGAGGATATGGATGATTTGGAGGAGGACGTGTTGGAGGATATGGATGAATGACCTGCCAAAGTGAATGACCTTTTGGATTCTTAGCATTATTGAACTGTGATGACCTAAGTGTGAACTACGTTTTATGTGATGAACTAAGTTTTATTCATGTTATGTATGTTGACTTGTGAGTTATGACTTATGAGTTAAATGTGGTACACTAAGTGTTATGTTTGTGATGAACTAATTAATGCACCTTGCTAGTGCCAATGTTATGTGTGGTTGCTGAATATATGAACAATTCATGAATATTTGCATCAAACAAATTAGTTATATGTTTTTGTTAATTTCTGGCATGCAATTTAAGGGGTTTTTATGTTCCGAAAAAATATCCGCGACCGTATTCGTTTAGATTCGTATTCGCTCCGTATTCGTATTCGATATTATTTGCATCCGTATTCATATCCGGGGTATCCGTATTCGTATCCGGATCCGGGAAAAAATGTGAAAACAAATATGGCAGAGTCATTATCCGTCCGTTTCCGATCCGTTTTCACCCCTACCACTGATCATGTGTGAATAGTACCATAAATAGTACCATACCGTATTTCTTAGATATGTGCGGCTCTCCCTTCCGTATTTAAAGAACCCGCACCGATTTCGTTTATATTTTAGTTTGCCTTTGTTACAACTTGTATCTTCTACATGTGTCAACTAGACCACCCAGTCAAGATCCTTATTCGGAATCCCAACTCAATTCAAACATTTCAATCCTATTTGCAATTTCAGATTGCTTATTATCTTGTTCTTGCGTGTTCTTCGATTGCATGCAAAAATAGACCTTCGTGGTCAGGTCAACCGTGTCCTTGGCACGGTTGATAATGACTCGGAGTGTGGTTTAGCGATTGCTTAGTGTTCTGGTCGTGACCGGTTAGAACCCTGCATCGTCAAAGTCGTTCTCCTCCAAATCGATGTTATCATCCTATCGGAAGATCAGGACAACCGTTGTCTCATCAGGTGGTATCAGAGTTGACGGGTAGGAATTCTTGTATCCCTAGTTAGTAGATTGGTTTTTATTTTCCATAGTGCAGAAAAATTGCCCTACAAAAAGAGTTAATTATCCGCTGTCCAAAACACTGTTGTGCCTTTCAATCTATTAGTTTTGGTTTGCAAAATTGAATTTGTGTCCGTTTTAGCTTTGTCTAGTTGCTGATCATATCTTTGGTCCTATACAATCCAAAAAAAAAATTAAAATCCTAGCCCATCCATCACGTCCTAAACCAAAAAATAAGCTCCAAAAGAAATTCCCCACATCCAAATCCATCTAGAACACCCTAAACCCAAATTTCCAATTTCGGCCAAAAGACCCCCTTTTCTGCCGCTGCCACGAAAATCATCATAACTTTTGATTCCTTCATCCTTTTTCAGTGAAACCACCGCCATTAGATCAATAATTTGATTATCCATCTGCCTGTAAAATTTCACCTTAATAAAGCAAGGCAATCAAATTTTATATGCGGTGAAAGTTGACCTAGTTTTCTGTTTAAATCTGAAACTGTCTGCACTTGTGATTTTTGTGCGATTTTTTTCGGTTGGTTTTTAGAAAGTGGCCCCAAAAGAAAAATTATGGAAAAAAGACATCAGGAAACAGAGAAAAAAAATAATCATTGAAAAAGAGGTATCTGACAAAAAGTTACGGGCTAAATACCGATGTACTGTCTAGTGGACAGAAAACCACAGTTTTCAGTGTTGGGTCAAGACTTGTGCTATTCACTCCAAATTGCATTCTATTGAATTATCCTATGTCTACCACTCCTATACATTGTTATACACTTGTTTTAGCCTTCATCCATCCTTGGTTGATCAGCAACATAGGGTAAGTGCTAGATACGAACAATAAATTCAATTATGTGCAATTTCTGAAATTAACTGGTTGTTCCCTTTACTACCTAATATTAAGCCTGCCCAAGCTCCACTTTCTACTAACCGAGCAGATCATGTCGAACCGACCCTTGCAATCGCTCTATTCATCACTTGAGTCAAGTTTATCACGAACCAGCCATCGGTTGCACCACCTGTTTGCATTGGTAAGTACTTGCAAGAGCTTGGTAAGAGCTTGAGCGTGTGTGACTTGATAAACTCCACATCCTAGTAGTTGATAGAAACATATACTTGTGTATTATTTCCTTATTTTCTACTAACTATGGCAGGTTCACGGGATGATTACAAGATAGATCCACATCTTTTTCGAGCCATTGGACGGAAGTGCAAGAAAGTCAACGAGGAAGATGCATGCTTGAGACAAGTTTCTCCACCACGGGAGGTATATGATCGTGATAGTACGTCTGGTAAAACTAAACTCACTGTGCCTTCTTTTGCTGGGAATTATGATCCTGATGCTTATATCACATGGGAATTAGCTGTACAACAATTATTTGCATGCCATAAATTTCCTGATCATCTAAAAGTTAGGGATGTTACCCGTGAGTTTCATGATTTTGCATCTATTTGGCGGAGTGAATACTGTCGTACTAATTAGAACATACCTAGAATATGGGATGCTTTGAAGAGAGCAATGAGACATAGATTTGTACCTTCATATTATTCTCGTGAATTGCTTAATAAATTGCAATGCTTAAGACATGGTAGTAATTCTGTAGAGGATTATTATCAAGAATTGCAAATTGGTTTGTTGCGTTGTGGTTTAGATGAAACTGAAGATGCTAAGATGAATAGATTTGTAGGAGGATTAAACCGTCAAATTCAAGATAAACTTATTTATAAACCTCTAACTGTCACTCGCTTGTTTCGTCTTGCTTGCAAAGTTGAAAAGGAAGTACAAGGACGACAATCCAAGGCTAGTCGTGCACTTTCGTTGACTTCCACTACACCTTCACGTGTACATGAAACAAATAAGTGTATAGTACACACCTCCGCATCAAGATCATCTTCGGTTGTTTCTTCGGCTGCTGCTGCACCGACCATGATTGCCGCCCCTGCTACTGTGAGCATCACTCTGTCATGCTGTCTCGTATCCTTGGCTCGCTCCTTGGCAATTGAGCTGGAGCAAGAAAAAGAAGGGAAAGCTTGTGACTATTCACCACCTCTAGTACCAACATCATCTGAGTCAAGCCTACAAGGTAATACCAAAGGTACAGATTTAAACACTCAACCTGACAACAATAACCATGATTTCATGCCTAGTACCATTGAACAAAGGGAAAATCAGTCTGTAGTAGAAACCATTGCATCACATGAGGTGGAAGAACCTAGTGTTGAGAAGGTAGAAATTAATTTCCTAGCTACAGAATCTGATATTATTAAGAATTTGCATGACTCTTGTGATAATTTGATTGATTTGCCTGCTGAGTTGAGTGCACCATGTGACAAACTTGTTGTTGATTTACCTGTTGACTTGAGTGCACCATGTGATGGCATAATTGAATTGCCTGCTGTTTTGAGTGATTCATATGATGAATTAATCGCATACAATGATCATGTGGAATTGGTTAGACATAAAGATGTTTTGACTAGAATTTCTCCTGCTGACTCTTTATGTTACATTATGTTGGATCCACCTATGAACTTGTCACATACTATGGAGAAAGTTTCTAAAATCGCATGTTTGAAATCCTTGTCTAGTGCCTACGCCCCTGGATATAAGTTTAATTTGATTGGATATTATGGTGTAGACAATCAATTTCTTGTTTATCGAATATGCATAACTTGTGATCATATGGAAGAATTGAAGCTTGCTATTTTAAACAACAATTATTGTGTGCCGAATCTTGTTCATTATGAGAGAAAATTAAAATTTAGTGATCATCCAATGCCTATGTGTTCATCTCTTATTGCACCATCTAGTATTGACAATCTGCATGATGATGTTGAAGTATGGAAGAACTTACACATCTTTTCACCCTTGCTAGATGAATTTGCTATTGCTCGATTGAAATCTGATTATATGGATGAACTTTGTTTGATTCCAAAAATTGTAGATTTGCCCATATGTGCTACCACTGCAAGTTTACAACTTCAGATATTTGAATGGCACAAATGCTTCACTTACATTTGCAAAACTAGTTGCAATAATTGCTGTGTGAGAAAAAATTTTGCTCACTAACATATATGATTATTCTTGGGGTGATAATACAATGAGCTTTTATGATCGCTGCTGTTTTATAACATTAATTGTGCAACAACGAAGAACCGTTAAAACGGATGACATATACATATACCCTGCGTACACCTTGGCTTCTTTGTTACCCTATTTTCCGCTTACCAAAAGCCGATGACGGCTTTGTTTTCAAGAAGGGGGGATGATGAGGACATGACCCCTATGGATACGACCATATTTGCTATGCTTGATGTTCCAAGTACAAGAGCTCGTACGCTTCACTTAAATTATCAGGTGAGCTTGTTTTTAGGAGTGCCTTTATAGTATATGAACTATATGATGCTACCTAATGATGAAAATATATATATGTGTAGCACCATGTCAGTTTGGTCCAAGACAAGCAAGCAGTTCGAGCTGGACCCGTTTTGGAATCCAAATCGGCCTCCGAAGACAGCACCGACTTCGAACATGCATAACTTTCACATACGGAGTCCGTTTGAGGTCCACGAGTACTTGATGGAAAGATTATCTCGTCCTCTTTCCAACGGATCTAGCCTCATCTCCAGATTCCTTCTGTGCGTACCACAATCATCAAAAGAAGATACTGCGTCACATGTTTGGGCTAAATTGGGCCTTGTAATGCTTGGGCCCAAGGAAAGGAGCCACCCTAGGCGGCCCGTACTGTTCACGCGCCACTGATCATGTGTGAACAGTACCATGAATAGTAACATACCGTATTTCTTAGATATGTGTGGCTCTCCCTTCCCTATTTAAGGAACCCGCACCCCTCTAGTTTTCTTGGATTTCGTTTATGTTTTAGTTTGCCTTCGTTGCAACTTGTATCTTCTGCATGTGTTGACTAGACTACCCAGTCAAGATCCTTATTCGGAATCCTAACTTAATTCAAATATTTCAATTTCAGATTGCTTATTATCTTGTTCTTGCGTGTTCTTCGATTGCAAGCAGGAATAGACCTTCGTGGTCAGGTCAACCGTGTTCTTGGCACGATTGATAACGACTCGGAGTGTGGTTTAGAAATTGCTTGGTGTTCTGGTCGTGGCCGGTTAGAAGCCTGCATCGTCAAAGTCGTTCTCCTCCAAATTGAAGTTATCATCGTATCGGAAGATCGGGACAACTGTTGTCTCATCAGCACACATCTATGAGATGCCCACGTATAATCATAATGGTGAGGATGTCTCGTACCTAGTGCTATATGTACCTATCACGTTAGTAGAAACCAAGCTATCATTACCAAAATCAAAGTTCCAAACAGTCACCAAACTCTCCTAATTAGCGATCAACCGAGTCTGACTCTTGTAATGGAGCTATTGATATATCCGATTCCAACAATAATCACACTGTTGTTGTATCCGAATAAAAAAAAAGAAAAGAAAAACATAAAACCTCTATACTCTGTTTGCCAACAAAGCATGACTTGCACAAGTACATCCCACCAATTCAAATCCCAGCTGAAAAATAGCTTTTACCATCAAATTGATTTCAGTTGATCAGATTTGATGTCAATTACTTTCTACATCAACTCGATCAGTGGATCAAACTTTATATCAAGAACAAGGTATGCTTATAATCTATGTTTAATGTGCTTATGCTTCCTTATAATCTTACGTTTAGTCATCTCATAAGCATCTCGCCACTCCAATTTTTGTAATGTGCAGTTACCAGCAGAATCGGGTTTCCATCGTCTGTATCGAAAAGACTTCTTATACTTCTAATCTTCCTGTGAATTAATCCACCCCGTAAGATATACTATACAATATATGAATAGAATACTTGACAATGTAGAACATATAACATCAATAGGTATTTAGGGAGGAGTCGTTATAAGTATTAGATGTAATTTTTTTAAGAGTTAGCGCAATTAACTTTTTACGATTTTTCAGAGTAATTAGCATAGAGTTTACGATGGACTAAAGTGAGCTTAATTAGCACTAATTTGGTGATAAATTAACTAATTTGATAAACTACTAGAATTCGGAACAATACATAATTGTATATATACGGCTTATTAGTCTCATTAGGAAATGAGATTAGGGACTATGCATACCATACTCCCCCTGTAACACCCTGGCTATGCAGAAGCCAAGATACAACCTAATTTAGTAACAACAATCAAAATTATAAATTTTTCTCAACAAATCAATATCTAATGACGACTAAACTTCATCACAAAACAATTCTGATAAATTAATTAACATAATTTCAGCAAGGATTTAAGTACTAAATTCTAATTTATAACAATTCATTCAAGTGGAACGCTATCAAGAATACATCTGGATATTTTAAACCATCAACTAGCATGAAATAACTTTAAGGACAAACAATAGAGATACCAAGAATTCAATTATTACATTCAATAATTTCAAATGAAAGGTAGCAACGGAAATATTATTTAAATGGTGAAGAATGTGATAATATGGATTTCTCCGTGTGATCTACTCCCTCCCAGGACATGTCGTCCTCAACGATCACCTAAAAACAAAATTTGCAAGAGTGAGTCCAAGACTCAACAAGTACAAAAGAATGACATAAGAAACATTGAATCGAATGCCAAACAGAAACATTGAATTGGATGCAAATCATTCTTAAATTATCCCATACATATGAACATACTATGAATGCGATGCAATATGCATATGACTCTACTTCTCTTCTGCATATACTAGTATAGCCAGTGTAACACACGTTGGTGTTCACTCATGCCCGCATTATCAAAATACGGGGATCCAAGGCCCGTATGAAGAATCTTTCATACGGGGATCTAGTTGCCCACATTGAAAATATGGGGATCTCAACACCCACTCCCGTGGGTTAAGCATGAATGCTTGAAATGAATGTAATGAAATGAATTGAAAGGAATACTTCCATACTTTCAAATTGATATCAACAATAAACGGAAGTATGTAACAATAGAAAATACTCATACTTCATAAGATTAACCATATCATAATTATTTAATCAATTTTTACAATCAAACATCCAATATGACTCTAACTTTACTTGCCTTTCGCGTTGCGACAAGTTGGAAGGTAAAGTAGGCGAAACCAATCCCAAAGTCACTCCGTCTACAATAAATAATTTACTCAAAACAAGTTTTGACAAGATGAAACAACATTATTCGCAGCGCTCTAATCCGCACTCCCAAAAACCCATACTTCAAATAATTATTTTACTCAAGAGGAACGACAAACTAGCAGTAACTCAAATCTGGACAGCGACCTTCTAAAATACATATCTCCCATTTTGCTTATCATAAAAATTCATTTTTAGTCTTTCTGGAAATTTTACGAATTTGTCTATAAAAGTTAAGTTGGCGGGGTCTCCTAATTCTGCCTTTAACTAATTTTAACAACTAGATGAAAACCACTATTAGAAACTGACAGACAAACTGGACTGCAGCAATAAAATAGCTATAGCTTCCATTTGGCTGATCCAAAAATTGTGTTCTTTAACATTCTGGAAAGCTAAGAGAATTTCCTACAAAACTTATGTTGGTCAACATCCCTGATTCGGCCATTATACAATTTTAGTGTATTAATTAATGACAGCTATAGCTTGACAGATATTCTGGACAGCAGCAATGCAAAATTCATATCTGGAGATCTATACATCCAAATAATATGATCAAAGACTCTATGGAGAGCTACGGATATTACCTACAAAACTCTAGTTTGTGACCAAACAAGATTTCTCCAATACATGGACCAAATCTACAGTGCACTACAAACTGTCTACACCCGATCTGCTACCTGCAATCAAACGTATAGACAAGAATTACTCTAAATAATGGAAAAACGAAAACATCCATGAATACCTCGTTGAACCCTGCTGAATTCCCCATGAGGACCTCTCCCCTTCCTTCTACCTCTTCCCCTTCCTTTCTCCTCTTGATCCCTTGGCAGCAGCACCACCACCAGTAGGGCAGTAGCAAGGAGGAAAGGTCGCCGGTCTTGGGGCAGCAACAGGGAGGAGCGGCGGTGCTATAGTAGATGCCAGGGTTCCCCCTGCCTCTCCCTTTGTTTACTTGGCCGACCCCCCATCTCCTCCTCTTGGGCTTCATGGACAAAGGCCCAAGGCTCAAGTTCTCGCACAACTACGAAAAACCCCTTTTCTCCTTCTAATGTTCTCTTTTAAGCAATTTCCTTCCTTAGAACAATTCAGAGTATTACATTCTACCCCCCCTTAGACAGGATTCGATCCCGAATCCTCACACCAATCTACACGAAAGAATAACCACAACTGGAAATTAACAACGGTAAACACGTACCTGCTGTGAACAAATCTGGATACTGCTCGCGCATACGAGACTCCAGCTCCCAAGTGGCCTCCCTTTCGGACTAATGAGACCAAAGCACCTTGACATACTTCAGCGTCTTTTTTCGCAAAATTCGTTCTGACTCTTCCAAAATTTGCACTGGTCGGGATTTGAATGAAAGATCTTTTTCAATGACCAAAGGTTCTAGTGGAATCACATGATCTCGGTCTCTCAAATACTTTCTCAACATGGAAATATGGAATACATTATGCATGCCACGCATGGACTCTGGGAGGTTCAAGCGATCGGGAAATGTCTAGACCGGATTTCTGAATCCGAACCCTCTGTGTATTTCTACACCAGTCCTAGATTAGTAGCTAGTGCACACAGTGGAAACATTGTTGATAACCAGTTCGAATCACGAAATAACATTAATAAATAACTAAGTACCGATCTTATGGCCACTTATTACAAAAGAGGTCCAAAGACCTTAAGTCTCACAGCAGCGGAAATAAAAGTAAACTCCATGGTTGACCCATCGAATCGCCCACTGGCATTCAACTGGGGAAACACGGCCTAATATTTCGGGAAGCCTTCATCGAAGCCGCAGGCGAAGTAGTCGTACTCGTTCTCGCCATCTTCACAGACTTCTGAGATTTGTTGAGTGTAGCATGTGAGTACATAAAGTACTCCGTGAGTCTTAGAAAATGATGCATATGCATAGCTTTAACAATTGGGCATATAGGGTTCATTTGCACAAAGCAACATTTTAAGTTTAAACATATTTTATAAAGCCCATTTGACAAAAGATGAATAAATTAGATAGATTAAATTAAATTAATCTCTAGCGCAGGTTCCAACTACCAAAATCTAGTAAAGAGGCTCTGTACGCCAAGTTTGCAAGAATTGAGCTCTAGCTGCTCAACTGGCTCCAACTGCTAGAACCACAATCCAAGAGTTCTAACTACTCCTAGATTCCCAAAATATTTCTTTTAAAACCAAAACTGAAATCTACCAAGTGTATACGCACCTTGCCCGCCCTTAACCGTGGGCACAACTATTCGAATAGTTTTTGACACTCTACAGAGTTTGTATAGCTTGACCCACACGAGATAATCAGTTTATAATGTCCGTTTAACACACTTCCAAAGGTGTGCGACTAAACGATTATCACAAGGCTTTTACAAAACTTTATCCTAACTTTAGCCCGCCCGATGAGCTTTACCCCAAGTCATGGACGTCATTTACCATCGACCTGGAGCTCACCGTTGTGGGGGATAACCTGCCCGAACTTGGACGTCTATTACCAACGCCCAGCGCAAGTCCCGACAGACATGGACATCAATTACCATCGTTTGCACTACCCAAGTAACACCTACCATCTACAGCATGCGGGCGTAAAGCTAGAACAAAATAAATTATTCAGCCAGGTCCTTCCCATTTGGGACATGTGGTTGTTTGGTATTGCTTGGTTTGAATAAACACAAGAGTCGGTCCTTAATCATCCAGAGTGAGACAAACCAGACTCATGCCACTCACCTTAGTCTAAAATATTTTCCACCATTTTTATTTTATTTCCAAATATTGACATTACCTAATGTCAAATATTTTCCAGACTTTTAAGCATACCAATATTAAAGGTTTTTCTCCCCCAAAGGTTAAACATGAACATACAGCACGTCTAAGCAATTCTATCGTATCAAACTATTCTGCAAAATTATATTCAATAATGCAGACTTTCCTATGCTAGGGTTACAAATGTGCAGGATATCAAATATCAAGCACTACAAGAAGAACATACATACAACAATACATAGCTCACAACGGAAAATGTATGCGTTAGCGTTCCCACCGCACCCACGTTTTCTCCTCCCTTTTTCTGCGCTCCGCAGTTTCTCTTGCAGCAACCTCCGCTCGCCCCCTCCCCTCCAATCCTCACCTCGCCCGCGTCGCCCACCTCTTCCCCTTCGCCCGCGCCACCGCCGTCGCCGCGGGGAACCATGCCTCCTTCCCTCCCCTCCTCTTTCATACTCTCCTCTACCCACAAACGCAAACCAAAAATCACCAAATCCCCCGCCCGATCCCACCCCGAACCCCTCAATTCCCCCGATCACCTCTGCCGCCGCCTGGACACGGAAGAGGACGAGGATGCTCAATTCGGGTCGAAGGCATCGTCGGCGTCCAGTTCTTGCATGTCGATCGCCGACTCCACGACGTCCACGGCTGCGGCCACGGCGGCGGCTGTGGGGAGGGGACGCAAGCACGACCGCCCCCCCCCCTTTCCTTCCCCCCTCCTCGAGCCCCTCCCCATCCCATCTTGTCACCAACCTTCCCAATCCATCCCCCAATCCCCAGTTCTCCACCCTCGTGATCCGCAAGCGACGCAAGCACTAAGAGGCTAAGGTAACTGCGAATCTACACCCTATGCTGGTTCTAATTACATGAATTCGATTTCTAGGGTTTCCACTTTTCCTCTATTCTTGTTTAACTGAATTGACCATTTATTTGCTGAACTTGGGCGTGGATGGGAATACACCCTGTAGGTTAGAAGAAGGATGGGGTTTATAAGGTCTACAAGAAGCGTGGGTGAGATGGATTTGGGCAGATCTTGCTCTCTGTAGATATGAGTTTTGGTTTTTTGTTATTGCTTTGGGAATATTGGTGCCTGTTGCTGTGAAACACCAAGCTACTCAATGAGCTTTCGATCAAAGAAACCCATTGATTTGTGCTAAAGATCGAATCTGGTGTTGCGGGACAAGCTTTAGGAATTGATTCTGCACGCATACATCTGAGGCATCGGACTACTGTGAGCAATTGATTCTCGCTTACATTGGCATGCAAGGCATCAGGTATGCTGGTTCAACAATTACAAATTTGTTCCTGGACCTTTTGTGTTCGTCTCAACAATTACAGATGTTGTTATCATGCTTCACAGTGGATATCTTCACATTTAGTACGTAAATTTTAAGACAATATCCATTTTGTTAAAACTTAAACAAAATGTTCAATTATAATTTTTATGTTTTGGTCTCTATAGATGGCCTTCCCTTTGGATTTTGTGTGTGTTGCATGTGGTCCAACTGTTATTTGTCAAATTTACCCAATACTTCTAATTGCTGTAGTCTAATGGAATCTGGATTAATAGATGATTAGAAGGTGCCTTTGTTAGTTCAATTTAAATTATTGCCACGAGCTACTTGATGTATGCCCGAGATTCCAACTTTTCATCATAAGGAAACATGCCGAAGCTAATTAGTGAGGAATTTCTGTTTTTCTGCTGTTCTATTAGCGTTATCGGTGCTTGAAGCATATGAGGTTGATCTTAGTCTTGAGCTTTGAGCAAAACACATTGAAAGCTGCTAGTGAAGAGGTTGCATCCAAAATTAGAACAATTGCTCGAAGGAGGCAAAGTTTGGTTGTAAGTACTTCCATACTTTTGTTTTCTTTCAATATGTATGCCTAGTTCTTATTATGCTTTGTTTTGTCAAGAAAAGGATTTGTGATATATACTGAAGAGTTGAGAGTTTATGTTAGGAGGCACATCATATAATTCTAACATAGTTTTTGAGCTTTGGGTGTGAAAGAAGTAACAATTACTAGTTGCACAATTGTGCTGCCCATGTCTCCTTTTTTTTAAAAAAAATTGTGAGCATAAAAATGTGGATGCTCTTATGCTCTTACTAAGACTTAACAATATTTGTGATCGCTACCAAATAAAAGCCCATTGAACTAATTGTTTTGCTAGTATACAACCAGTCCCTTTAATTACTTACTGGCTCCTCCCCAGAACCCTCATAAGCTCCCTGTCAAGATTAATCTTTCTTACCAAGTAATGCTCAAGTTATTAGTTATGTTCTTGTACATTTGTCGTCTTGCTCTGGGAAGGTGTGCCCAGCTGCCTGTTCTCCATGATATATGTTGACAGATGGGGCTTTGATGTTGCTTTGGTAAATTAATTTGATCTGAAGGTAGCAAAAATTATGTATTGGTCGACAATACTTTGTTATAGTACTAATGCAAGTTTTTCCAGTTAATAAGACACTCTAGTTACTAAAGACACAAGGGGTTGAAACTTGAAAGAAATATGTATTCAGAGATTTAGTAGAGCTGGGAGAATAAAGAGTGCATGGGTGGGCTTTGTCTTCTCTCTCATATTTTTTCATGATATGTGCAGGGAACTCTTTACCAGATTTTCATATCTTATTTCAATTTCCTCATGACTATGAAATGCAATTTATTATGACTTATTAAATCATGATCATATCTCTTAATTATCTAACTGAACAGTATATGCTAATGTGCAACTTTGTTGACAAAATCTCCAGTACATCAACTTATCAAGTAATTTTTTGAGTGCAGATTGAATACTTCCAACCAGTGGATGCTAATGCAGTGGATCGCTGTCAGCAGTTTGATGCCCTTATGCACTATTTATCCTTAGGAGAACAGAGAATTTCTCTTGTGCAGATTGACCGTCCAACCTCAGGCTATGTAGGATGACGCTATGTATGACATGTTCAATACAAGGTGGAGAATGGTGACATAGGCAGATGATCTTCATTATGTTTAGATTTCATTCTGTTAGGAAATGATGTTCAAGTAAAATATTTATATCATGTCTTATGTGGATGGTTCTTTGTGTAATGAAACAATTTGTTTTTAATATATGAGTTTTTTTAACCATGCTACGACCGATAATGATTTTTTTTTACTTTGACTTCTACACACTTATAATTGTTGCAGCAACCTAGTTATATCCGTTGCCAAAATAGCAAAAGTCATCGTATGGCAAGTACCAACGCTTCTATGTGTTGTGACAATATAATTATATCGATTGTCAAAATAGTAAAATTCATCCATGCATGGTAAGTACCAACGTATACAAGTGTAGTTACAACATGACTATATCCATTGCTACTTCGCAACGCCTTTTCATATCTATTACCAACACTTGCTTATCTGTTGTAATAGACTCTCGCAACGGCCTCAATGGCAACGCATAGTAAATGCGTTGGTATAGACCGTACCAACACTTATTTAAATTTTTACCAACGCATATATGCGTTGTTAAAGGGGTGTTTATCTTGTAGTGAAGGATGATAATAGCAACTTTAGGTTTTTAACTAACAACCTATAGTTTAACTTATCATTTAAATAGCAATTTATAACTTTTAAAACTGAAAACATCATTAACAAATCATAAGTTCAAAGTGGTCAAAGGAGACTCGCCTTCAGTGACGTTGGAGGTGAGCGCTTCCTGTTGATCCAAACTTGCATCGGCGACGTCGGACTCTACACACACGCAACGGACCAAATAAATAACGAAAAATAAAATAAAATCCAAAAATTACAAAATAAATACTGGAAGTAGAGAATGAATTTAGATGAATTTAGGAGAAAGAATCATTGGATTTGGAGTTCGTATGGGAATGAACGAAATTGTGGAAAATAAAATCTCAAAAATAAGTACTGTTCATCTTCTTTCTATGTGCGAACAGAAAGCAAGCTAGCTACGCTGCAGCCGAATGAAGAAGCTCAAGCAGTCGAACTAAGAAGAAGCTCAAAGTGAAGACTAGATATTAGTGCACTGTACAAAGGGCCAGCATGAGCTACTAATTGCATGGCACTGTTCATCTTTCATGCTACAAGAACAGAAGTGGAAACAGCCTGCATGCAAAAGTGAAAACAGAAGCACAAAAGCATGCAGCCGAAGTAGAAGCTCATGGTGTTGGCATTACATGGTGGCAAAGGGCTGGCCGGCGGTGACTAGGCTAGGTGGAGCTCGACTGGGAGGTGACTTACAAGGCACCAGCGGTAAGCAATGGAGGATGATATGAAAGAAGATACTAGTAGTGGAGTTCTAAAACTTGGAGAGAGTGCAAAGGAATCGATGCAGAGATATCATGCCCATTATATAGCTGCAACCGGGAGCCGAAACGTTGGGTAGAGCAAAGTCGGTTCAGTTTGGAAATAAATGAAACGGTAGTGGTTACACTTGATGGGCTGCGCAATTGAAAGCATGGTATCGTGGGAAAGGTTAATGCATCTGTTTCCCTTCAAATGAAATCAAAATTAAATCTTTAAATGGAAAGAACTGAGAGTGGAGAAGGTGGCCACCATTAATGGTGATTGAAGCTCTACGGTCTCGACAGGAGCAAGGGGTGTAAAGAACGAGAGGATTGGAGTAATCACCGCACTTGCCAAACGTGGGCAGGGGTGGCTTCTATATAGCTGACCAATGCCAGGTTTAGAAGGTTACAAGATCCACAATTAGTGGAGTTAAACAAGGTAAGTTACAACGGTGCAAATCTATACAATCATATCGCTAATACCCGCCCGCAGTCACATCCGAAGGATTCTGGACGCAAAGACTAGACCAAAATTTGGAGAACAACTGTACCGGCAGGCCTTTAGTCATGATGTCGGCGAATTGATGTGAAGAAGGCACGTGAAGGACTCGAACATGCCCAAGACCTTTTCACGGACGAAGTGTATATCGATCTCGATGTGTTTGGTACGCCGATGTTGGACTGGATTGGTCGACAGGTAGACAGCACTGACATTGTCACAGTACACAACGATCGCGGAAGCAAGCGAGACATCCAACTCCTGAAGCAATTGGCGCAGCCAACAGCACTCGACTACGGCATGGGTGACGGCTCGGTACTCGGCTTCTGCGCTAGAGCGAGAGACTGTGGTCTGGCGCTTGGAGGACCAGGACACGAGATTGTCGTCGAGGTAGATGCAATAGCTCGAGGTGGAGCGTCGAGAGTCGGGGCAGCCCGCCCAATCTGCATCGGAGTAGGCTGTGAGGGAAGTCACCGGAAAGGTTCTGATGTGCTGGCCAACGTTGAGTGTTCCTTTCACATATCTCAGAATGCGTTTGATCAACGCAAGATGAGGTTCCCACGGATCATTCATGAAGAGACAAGCTTGTTGAACTGCATATGCCAGATCAGGACGAGTAAGGGTCAAATCATCGGAGTGCTCGGCGAGGTGCGGTAGGCGATTTGATCTGCAACAGGGGGACCCTCGTAGGCCGAGAGCTTGGCATGGGTGTCCACTGGTGTCGAGGTGGAGTGACAATCAGCCATGCCGGCACGTTGAAGTAACTCCATAGCATACTGACGTTGTGAGAGGAACAGGCCGGTAGCAGAGCGCTTGACGGAGATGCCGAGGAAAAAAGTGAAGGTCACCGAGATCAGTCATCACAAATTCGGAGTGAAGATGCTGAGTGAGCCGTCGAAGGAGTGCACCCAAGGAGGTAGTGAGGATGATGTCATCAACGTAGAGGAGCAAGTAGGCAAGCTGGTCTCCCTCTTTGAGAACGAAGAGAGTGGTGTCTGATGATGAAGCAATAAAGCCCAGTCGATGAATGTAGGTGGCGAAGCGATGGTACCACGCGTGAGGTGCCTGCTTGAGACCATACAGGGATTTGTGGAGCAAACAGCCAGAATCTGGTGATGAAGGGTCGACAAAGCCAGACGGCTGTTGGCAGTAGACAGACTCCTCAAGATGTCCATGAAGAAATGCATTCTTCACATCGAGCTGATGGATAGGCCAGGAGCGGCAAGCAGCGATGCTGAGAACAACTCGAATCGTGGACAGCTTCACCACCAGGCTGAAAGTCTCATCATAGTTGATGCCATGCTGCTGTGAGTAGCCACGGACGACCCACCTCGCTTTGTGGCGGGCAAGCGTGCCATTGGAATGAAACTTATGCTTGAAAATCCACTTGCCTGTCATAATGTTGGCGCCAGCAGGGCGAGGAACAAGGTGCCAAGTGTTGTTGTCGACGAGAGCTTTGAATTCTTTGGCCATGGCTGCACGCTAGTTGGGATCGGCAAGAGCACTTCTGTAATTCGTCGGTATTGGCGAGACCGACAAGTGAGCAACAGACAAGTTGAGGTGATCAACAGGCTTAACGAGACCCGACTTTGCGCGCGTCAACATGTGATGAGGTCCTGGGGCCGGGCGCGGAACGGACCTGGCAACGCCGACCGAAGCTGGAGGCACGTCGGGTGCCTGTGAAGTCGTGTGATCTGCTGCTGTAGGAGGTGGTGTTGCGGAGGCCACGGGAGGGAGCATCGAAGGAGGGGTGATCGGTGATGTAGGGCACGGTTGCTCGACACCACATGGCGATGGAGCATCTGCACTGGAGGGAGCAGCACCAGATGTGTGCCGTGCATAGGAATAAGAGTCCGCCGCTACAGCAGTGCGTGGCACCGGTACGCATGGTCACTCGACACCGCTTGGCGATGGAGCATCTCAGATGGAGGGAGCGAGCACCGGATGTGTGCGTCGCGAGAGGAATAGGAGTCGCCGCTTCTGATGGTCACGGGGAACCAACATGACAAAAGGTGAGGTGGCGTCGTTGAGGAAGTTGAGTGTGGTGCTGGGAGAGGAGGACGAGCCACGAGTCACGAAGGGGAAGGAGGTTTCATCAAAGATGACATGTCGAGAGATGATGACCCGTTGTGTAGCAAGGTCTAGACAGCGGTATCCTTTGTGTGAGCTGGGATAACCGAGGACGACGCAAGCGACAGAGCGGGGAGAAAGTTTGTTGGGAGTGGTGGCGGAGAGGTTCGGATAACAGAGGCAGCCGAACACTCGGAGATGATTATATGTCGGACGTTTGTTGTAAAGTTTTTCAAACGGTGTGGAATTTTGGATAGAGGAGGAGGGACGACGGTTGAGAAGATGAGTGGAGGTGGCGAGAGCTTCAGCCCAGTATGGTGGTGGCATGTGGGCATGAAAGAGGAGGGTGCGGACCGTATTGTTGAGAGTACGAAGAATGCGTTCTGCTTTGCCATTTTGCTGCGAGTTGTATGGGCATGAAAGCCGAAGGAGGATGCCGTGGTCAGTAAGGAATTTGGTGGATATGTTGTTAACAAATTTGGTGCCATTGTCCGCCTGAATTGATTTTATAGGCAACCTGAATTGTGTCGCAACATATTTGTGGAAGTGCACGAGGTGATGATGGACCTCTGATTTCTTAGTGAGGGGAAATGTCCAGCAAAAATGAGAGAAATCATCTAGAACAACCAAGTAATATTTGAGACCCGAATTACTAAGAATTGGGGAGGTCCATACATCGTAATGGATTAATTCAAAGGGCATCGTAGTGCAAGAACTAGAGTCCTCAAACGGGAGACGCACATGTTTACCAAGCTGACATGCGTGGCAAAGTGTGCGATCAACTTTAGGACAAGAAATAAATGAACACTTGTGAAGATTATTGAGAACAGTAGGGTTGGGGTGTCCAAGTCGCTGATGCCAAAAGTGGACGGAACGACGAGATGCGCATGTGCTGCAACAGTTGGAGTGGACAGCAACAAGGAGTAGTGATCGCCGGAGCTATTGCAGCGAAGAGTCACGCGCTTGGAATGGAGGTCCTTGACAGAAAAGCCAAAAGCATCAAACTCAATGGAACAATTGTTGTCACGAGTAAATTGGCGAACGGAAAGAAGATTGCGAACAATAGTTGGGACAACAAGAACATTGTTCAGTAAGAAACGAGATGATTTTGTGTGTAAAATGGAGTGACCACGTTTAGATATAGGTATTTGGGAGCCATCGCCTACTGTGACTGCAGACGATGGAGGAAGGGGGGTGGGAAAGGAAGATTATACTGTCATCCGATGTCATATGAGAAGTGGCACCGGTATCCATGATCCAGTTGCCTTGGTTCTGTAGGGTGAGCTGGTTCATTGCCGCGAGTAAGCCGGCTTGATCCCAAGCAGGTGCGGTCGGCAGAGAATCCTGTGTCGGCGCAAAGGAGGTGTGCAACGCCTGTGGTGCCTGAGGAGGCGCACCAAGGATTCCTGGGCCAGCAGTGGAACGCCACTGCGGCGCGCCGCCAGGAGCGACCCAAGGGTTGAAGCAGATCCATGGCCCGTGGGGTGTGAAGTTAGGCGTCTGGTTGGGAAAGCCGCCGGACGAGGAAGAGTGGTCTTTGTAGATGCGTCGCCCTTTATTACGCTTGTTGTTGCCACCACCCGAGGGGTGGCGGGCACCAGAAGAGTTGGAGCCCGACTGGTGGCACCCGCTAGGGGGGCAACGGGAGACCAGCGCGTTGGATAGCAGGGCCGTGGCAAGCTGCGGTGAGGAACCGGCATTCGGCTGGCGCAGTTCCTGAAGCTAGAGTAGGTTGTGCGCCTCGGCGAAGGAGGGAAGGACCCCCTTGAATGTGATGATGTCCGCGGCGTTGGAGAACCACGGACTGAGACCGCGCAGCATGTTGAGGACGAGGGCGGTGTCGTTGATGGGCTGGCCGACGTCACGAAGAGCATCGGCAGTGGTCTTGAGGCGTTGACAATAGTCGGCCACTGAGAGGTCACCTTGAACCAGCGAGTGAAATTGCAGGCTGAGGTACACCGCCCGGGTCTCCTGATTGTTGTTGAAGAGCGCCTCGATGCGAGTCCATAGATCGTAAGCAGTCTGATCTGGTTCCATCACAACATCGAGGATGTCTTCGGCAATGGAGCCGTAGAGCCAGGACAGGAAGGTGTAGTCGGTCTACGCCCAAGCAGCGTCGGTGGGGTTGGCAGCGATGGTGCCATCGATGTGGGAGAGTATGGCAAATTTGCCGCACATGGCCTTGAAGAAGCTCTGCCATTTGTTGTAGTTGGACGCCTTCAAGTCAAGGACCACGGGCACATGCGCCTTGACAGAAGCCATGTTTGTGGCAGTCGTCACGACGGCCATCGTGGACGCTGGGGTCATGGTTGGGGCGGCGGCGGCGGCCGGGGAGGTGTCCGCCATGACAAAGATTGGGTAGAAGCAGCGGAAGGCTCAGGAAGGAAGAAAGTCTGATACCATGTAAAGAACGAGAGGATTGGAGAGGATTGGAGTAATCACCGCACTTGCCAAACGTGGGCAGGGGTGGCTTTTTATATAACTGACCAATGCCAGGTTTAGAAGGTTACAAGATCCACAATTAGTGGAGTTAAACAAGGTAAGTTACAACGGTGCAAATTTATACAATCATATTGCTAATAAGGGGAAAGGGAGGAGAGGCGGCGCGGTGGTGGCCGGCTGGCCGGCGGCAAGGTGGTGGGGAGGCGCAGCCAAGGGAAGGTAGTCGGCCATGGGACTCGGTTAGAGAAAATAAACAACAGAGAAGTGACGTTGGGAGGAAGAAGATGAGTTAGGAGAGAGAGAAGAAATAAGGTATATAAGAATAGGAGGGACTATACAATCAAATGAAGCCAAGAGGCTTACTGGCCAGCGCATGCATGCAAAGACTTTGGATGTTAAGTGAGGTTTGCATGGGAGACATTCTTGGATGGGTCACCGCTCGGGAATATAAAAAAATATTTTTTTTAGAAAAATAGAGAAGGGCAAAAATAAATAAATTGGATCAAGAGATTGGAACGAATATTTTCCTGGAGATTTGAATTTGAATTTGTGGAATAAGGAATTTGAATTTGGAAATGGAGATTTCCTTCCAGTATTACACATAAAATACAGATAAAATCCAAACAATTTTAAATAATTAATTTGAAATTAAATTTTAAAGAAAGTGAATTTTGGGATGTTACAAACCTAACCCCCTTAGAAGGAATCTCGACCCCGAGATTCGAAAGGGTTGGGAAAAAGGGTGGGGTACTCTGCTCTTAAATCTTCTTCGTGTTCCCATGTTGCTTCTTT
This sequence comes from Phyllostachys edulis, assembly GCA_036346405.1. Lineage (NCBI taxonomy): Eukaryota > Viridiplantae > Streptophyta > Magnoliopsida > Poales > Poaceae > Phyllostachys > Phyllostachys edulis. The sequence continues at coordinate 78,535,242 of CM070546.1, read as the reverse complement.
CTCGGAATGATTGCTCCACTGCACCTTGCAAAATTTGATAGTCTTGCTTCTGGTCTGACGTTCTGCTTCTTCGAGAATTCTAACAGGGTACTGCTGATAGGTGAGATCATCCTTCAACTCGACTTCCTCTAGAGGCATCTGATCTTCCAGAACTCTGAGGCATTTCTTCAACTGAGACACGTGAAAGACATCATGCACATGTGATAGCTGAGGTGGAAGCTTTAACTTGTAAGTGGCTTCTCCCCTTCTGACTAGTACTGGAAAAGGTCCAACGTATCTCGGTGTAAGTTTTCCACTCACTCTGAAACAACACATTCCCTTGAGAGGTGAAACCTTCAGATACACATAATCTCCTAGTGCAAAAGCTAGATCTCGTCGGCGATTATCAGCATAACTCTTCTGCCTAGTTTGAGCTATTTTCAAATTCTCACGAACCTTTCGAACCTGTTCTTCGGCATCCTTCAGAACATCAGGCCCGAACACTTGTCGCTCTCCGGTTTCATTCCAATACAAAGGAGTTCTGCACTTTCTTCCATAGAGTGCTTCAAAAGGTGACATTTGTAAACTTGACTGATAACTGTTGTTATAAGAAAATTCTGCATACGACAAACTTACTTTCCAACTTTTACTATTGGTTAAAGCACGAGCTCTTAACATATCTTTGAGAACTCGATTAACCCTCTCAGTCTGTCCATCTGTCTGCGGATGGTATGATGTACTGAAGTTCAAGTTGGTGCCCAAAATTCCCTACAACTTTTGCCAAAATCTGGAGGTGAACTGAGATGCTCAATCTGATACAATCTTCTTAGGTACCCCATGCAGACATACTATTCTGGACATATACAACTCTGCGAGTCGGTCTCCCGAGTAGGTAGTCTTCACTGGAATAAAATGTGCAACCTTTGATAATCGATCCACAATAACCCAGATCAAATCATACCCAGATTTTGTTCTTGGCAGACCAGTGATAAAGTCCATTCTAATTTCTTCCCATTTCCATTCAGATACCTTTAGAGGTTGAAGCAATCCAACAGGCCTCTGATGTTTAGCTTTAATCCGCTGACACACATCACAAAATGATACATACTCAGCAATTTCTCTTCTCATGCTTGACCACCATTATCTCTCACGAAGATCTTGGTACATCTTCGTGCTTCCTGGATGAATCGAATATTCAGATTCATGGGCTTCCTTTAGAATCAAATTTTTGATTTCCTTATGATTTGGTACAAAGATTCTCTTTCCAAACCAAACAATGCCTCTCTCATCTCATCTTCTGAAAATCCAGGTGCTTTGCCTTTTCTCATATTAACCTTGATTTCCTTACATCTGGGTCTTCCTTCTGAGCCTCTATGATCTGATCTTCCAGAATTGGTTGGACCTCAACAGTGTTCACACAACCCTCCTCAACTAATTCCAGGTTGAGTCGTTGAAATTCCTCGCACAGAGCAGGCTGACTTTCTTTTATCAACATATTATTGCAATAGCTTTTCCTGCTCAAAGCATCAGCTACTACATTAGCTTTGTCTGGATGATAGTGCATTCCAACATCATAATCCTTGATTAGCTCTAACCATCTTCTTTGCCTTAAGTTGAGATCTGACTAAGTGAAAATATACTTGAGACTCTTATGGTCGGTATATATTTCACAACGACTACCGATTAGGTAATGCCTTCAAATCTTTAGAGCATGCACCACTGCGGCTAACTCTAAATCATGGGTTGGATAATTCTGCTCATGCGGACGCAATTGCCTTGAAGCATAGGCCACAACCTTGCCTTCCTGTATTAACACACAACCAAGACCTTGTTTCGATGCATCACAGAATATCTCAAAGTATTTCCGAATGTCAGGCAAAATCAGCACTGGCGTAGTAGTTAACCTCTTCTTCAGCTCTTGAAAACTCTTCTCATAGGCAAAGGTCCATTCAAACTTCTTTTCTTTCTTGAGAAATTCGGTGAGGGGTTTTGCAATCTTCGAAAAGCCTTCAATAAAATGACGATAGTAACTAGCTAAACCAAGAAAACTTCTGATTTCCGAAACTGACTTAAGTTGTCTCCAGTTAAGAACATCCCTAACTTTTCCTGGATCCACTGCTACTCCTCCAGCAGAAATTACATGCCCCAGGAAAGCAACTTCCTTTAACCAAAACTCACACTTACTGAATTTAGCATACAATTGATGCTCTCTGAGTTTGTCTAGAACTAACCTCAGATGTTCCTCATGCTCATTCTTATTTTTAGAGTAAATAAGAATGTCATCTATGAATACCACTACAAAATTATCCAGGTATTCCATAAACACCTTGTTCATCAGGTTCATGAAGTATGCTGGTGCATTTGTTAGACCAAATGACATCACAGTGCATTCATATAAACCATAACGAGTGGTGAACGATGTCTTTGGGATATCTGATGGTCTTATCTTCAGCTGATGATATCCAGAGCGTAGATCAATCTTGGAGAAGACACTTGCTCCCTCTAACTGATCAAACAAGTCATCAATTCGTGGCAAAGGATACTTGTTCTTGATTGTGACTTCATTCAAAGCCCTATAATCCACGCACATCCTTAAGTTGGCATCCTTCTTCTTCACAAAGATTACTGGTGCTCCCCAAGGTGATGAACTGGGTCGAATATAACCTTTTTCAAGTAACTCTTCAATCTGTTTCTTCATCTCAGCTAGCTCATTTGCTGGAAGTCGGTAAGGTCTCTTAGATATAGGAGCTGTACCAGGTACCAAGTCAATGATGAACTCAATCTCTCGGTCTGGTGGCATTCCAGGTAGTTCATCAAGAAATACATCTGGGTATTCCCACACTACCGGCACACTTTCCAAATGTATGCCCTTCAGGCGGTTTCGAACACAACTCTTCTTTGATGATTTATTGGACACAAACTCCACTCGAATGCCTTCGTCATTGGTAAGAGTAATGGCTCTGTTGGCACAATCAATCTGTCCCTTAAAATTGGTTAACCAATCCATTCCAAGGATTAGATCAATGCCTCTGGAATCTAATAAGATAAGGTTCGCTAGGAACCTAACCCCATTTATATCTATAGCCACTCCTGGGCATACTGTATTAGTCCTCATTTCCTTTCCAAGTGTTTGGACTACCATAGGGTTCTTAAGTTCAAAAACATCCCAACAATGTTTTTTAGCAAAATTCTTCGAGATAAAAGAATGCGAAGTTCCAGAGTCAAATAATGCTGATGCAGGTACTGAATTAACAAGGAACTTACCCAGAACTACATCTGGTGATTCCTAGGCTTCCTCTGCAGTCACATGGTTAACACGTCCTCTCCCAAAAGTTTGCAAAGTCCTTGGAGTCTGAGGGGCGCCACGTCCTTGACCTGGAGCTGGTGCACGGGCAGGTGTAGTCCCCAAGTTGAAGCGCACTAGAGTCAAGTTCTGATGCTTCTGAGGGCAATTGCTAGCATAATGCCCCATCCCATGACAGCAAAAGCATTGAACTCCAGCTGTGGATGTCTTGTTTTGTCATGGTCAACACCGTTGTTGTTATGAATCCTTACATGATCAGGCGAGATCCGGACATTGGAGTCTTGGGTGCATTGGACATCGGCTGCCTGTTGAATTGCGGCTAGTTCATACGAGACCTGGAACTATTGGCTCCATGTTCCGCCTGAAAAGCCATTTTTCTCTTACAGGACTCATACAACTAACGTTGAGCATCCTCCTGTATGAGAGCCTTGTTGACCATCTGCTGAAAGTTGGGGTAGTCAACAGACACCAATTGCACCTTAAGGCTAGGGTCAAGACCTTCCATGAAGCGCCAAATCTTCGCTCCCTCATTAGCAACATCCTCTGGTGGATATATTGACAGCTGTGTGAACCTGTTAAGATACTCAGACACACTGAGATTGGCCTGTTGCAGCTTATGGAACTCTCTCTTCTTCATCTCCATCATTCCCATAGGAATGTGAGCTGTGCGAAAAGCTGCAAAAAAAAACTCCTGCCAAGAAATGGCCTGGACATTCTGATGAGCTACGCAATAGTTTTTTCACCAAGTTTCTGTAGTTGCTTTCAGTTGGTGAGTAGCAAAGAGGACTTTCTCTTGGTCATTACATTGAGCCAAAATCAGTTTCTTCTCGACATCCTTTAACCAGTTATCAGCTTCAAGAGGATCAACTGAACTGGCAAAGGTAGGCGGCCTAGTTCTCATAAATTCCCCCAATCTGGACGGAGGTGGTAAGACTAGAGCAGGGGCTGGTGCAGGTTGATTGATTTGATTATGAGCAAGCGCCTATAGTAACTGCAATTGCATTGCCATCATCTGCTCCATATTCATCATCGGAGGCTGACCAGAAGGTGGTGGCGGTAAAGGTTCTTCTTCAAATATCTATTCCGGATGAACTTGAGGTTCTTGTGGTGCTTGAGGCAAAACTGGCTCGTCAGGAAACGGTTCACCGCGACCCCTTCCAAGTCCACGGCCTCGGCCAGCTGCATGGCCTCCTCCACGAGCTCCTCCATGGGCTGCTGCGCGACCTCTTCCACGTCCTCTTCCAAGGTTCTCCATCTGAACGGTCCAAGGATAGCAAGGACGAAAGAGGGAAAAGCAAAGATAAGAGAACAGGGGTAAAACTAGCATCCCAAACAACAACCAACACAGGCTCAACAAGAAAGAACTCCAATTGAAAATATTAAAACAGGAAATAGTTTTTAGATTGGCTGTATCACAAGTGCTTAAGGCTTGATACAGTCCAATCTACAAGGGCAAACAAAATAATTGTCTAAATTCGCAAGACCTTTATTGGACACTACAGACTCAGCTCACGACCAAAGACTACTCCTCAAACTCAACCTCGTCAGGGTCCTCCTCATAGTCATTCTCAGCGTCATCCTCGGCGTTGTCCTCAACGTCGACCTCGATGTCACGCACCATAGGCTCGGGCTCCTCAGGCTGGTCCACCAAGTCACTAGCACCTCCAACGATGAGAGCATCAGAGGAGGCGGCAGCGACAGCTGTACCAGAAAACTCTCCTTGAGTGGCAGGGGTGAACAAGCTGCGATACACCGCTGTAGTCATGTGGTCATCAGGACGGCACACCCTCTTGCGTGCAGTCATACGGATGCAGGAAGGACGGGATGGCTCCTTCAGCTGGGCGAGCTCTTTCTCTGTAGCATCTAGCCTCTCATAAACATGCTCCAACTCGTTGGCCATAAACACATAGGCCTCATCTTGCGCCTTGATCAGAGACGTCATGTGTGAGATGGTGGTGTCCTCCTCACTCTCAGTGGCTTTGAACCCGCTGTAGACTTCCCCCTTCTTGCGATAGGGAAAGTAACGATAAGCAGTGCGTCTCAGGGCGGTGCGGTAGTAGAACCCTAGACGGATGATCGCTTCTCTGGCAGCATCTTGCATTCCAAGCTTGGCAGTCCCTCTCTCTCTACCGTGAAGCGGTAGGGTCGAACTCCTCGTAGGTGACTCTTGGCGTAAATGGTGACCTTAACACGCCACATCTCCTTGTTGTACTTGTTGATGGTGATACCGTGGTACTCTGGGCGATGGATGTAACCTAATCCCTGAAGAATGAACCACAGCTCAGCATAGAATCATCCTTCCTTCTCAGCGCAAAAGTTGATAAAACGCATCTACAAAATTTTAAAAAACAAGAGAAGATCAGTAATTAATTTTAAATAATGAATACAAAGGCAAGAAAAGGATACTAAGACAAAAAAGAAAGTAGCAAAGAGACTTAAAAGTTTATAAATTAATTTTTAGGAAAATATAAATCCTTAAGGCTTGCCATTTCTAACTATGTCACGTCCTACAGTCGACTCGGCTCTGATACCATCTCTGTCGGGACCGGATTTATGAATCCAAACCCTCTGTGTATTTCTACACCAGTCCCAGATCAGTAGCTAGTGCACACAATGGAAACATCGTTGATAACCAGCTCGAATCACGAAATAATATTAATAAATAACTGAGTACCGGCCTTATGGCCACTTATTACAAAAGAGGTCCAAAGACCTTAAGTCTCACAACAGCAGAAATAAAACTAAACTCCGTGGTTGACCCATCGAATCGCTCACTGACATTCAACTGGGGAAACACAGCCTAGTATTACGAGAAGCCTTCGTCGAAGCCGTAGGCGAAGTAGTCGTAGTCGTTCTCGGCATCTTCATAGACTTCTGAGATTTGTTGAGTGTTGCATGTGAGTACATAAAGTACTCCGCGAGTCTTGAGAAATGATGCATATGCATAGCTTTAACAATTGGCATATAGGGTTTATTTGCACAAAACAACATTTTAAGTTTAAACATCTTTTATAAAGCTCATTTGACAAAAAGATGAATAAATTAGATAGATTAAATTAAATTAATCTCTAGCGCAGGTTCCAACTACCAAAGACTAGTAAAGAGGCTCTATCCGCCAAGTTTTCAAGAATTGAGCTCTAGCTGCTCAACTGGCTCTAACTGCCAGAACCACAATCCAAGAGTTCCAACTACTCCCAGATTCCCAAAATATTTCTTTTAAAACCAAAACTAAAATCTACCATGTACATCTGCACCTTGCCCGCCCTTGACCGTGGGCACAGCTATTCGAATAGTTTTTGACACTTTACAGAGTTTGTACAACTTGACCCACACGAGATAATCAGTTTATAATGTCCGTTTAACACACTTCTGAAGGTGTGCGACTAAACGATTATCACAAGGCTTTTACAATACTTTATCCTAACTTTAGCCCACCCGATGAGCTTTACCCCAAGTCATGGACATCATTTACCATCGACCTGGAGCTCACTGTTGTGGGGGATAACCTGCCCGGACTTGGACGTCTATTACCAACGCCTGCGCGCAAGAAGCCCCGGCTGCATATGGACATCAATTACCATCGTCAGACTACCCAAGTAACACCTACCATCTACAAACAGCGCGAAAGCTAGAACAAAATAAATTATTTAGCCAGGTCCTTCCCATTTGGGACATGTGGTTGTACGGTATTGCTTGGTTTGAATAAACACAAGAGTCGGTCCTTAATCAACCTGGGTGAGACAAACCATACTCATGCCACTCACCCTAGTCTAAAATATTTTTCAATATTTTTATTTTATTTCCAAATATTGACATTACCTGATGTCAGATATTTTTTAAACTTTTAAGCATACCAATATTAAAGGTTTTTCTACCCCAAAGGTTAAACATGAACATACAACACGTCTAAGCAATTCTACCGTATCAAACTATCCTACAAAATTCTATTCAATAATGCAGACTTTCCTATGCTAGGGTTATAAAAGTGCGGGATATCAAATATCAAGGATGATAATAGCAACTTTAGGTTTTTAACTAACAACCTATAGTTTAACGTATTATTTAAATAGCAATGCATAATTTTAAAAACTGAAAACATCATTAACAAATCATAGGTTCAAAGTGGTCAAAGGAGACACGCCTTTGGTGATGTTGGAGGTGAGCTCTTCCTGTTGATCCAAACTTGCGTCGGCGACGTCGGACTCTACACACACGCAACGGACCAAATAAATAATGAAAAATAAAATAAAATCCAAAAATTACAAAATAAATTTGTGAAGTAAAGAATGAATTGAGATGAATTTTGGAGGAAGAATCGTTAGATTTGGAGTTTGTATGAGAACGAACGAAATTGTGGAAAATAAAATCTCAAAAATGAGATGCATGTAGAAAGCATCCAGCATGATTAACTGGTAGCAGCATTGTTCATCTTCTTTCTACATGCGAACAGAAAGCAAGCTAGCTATGCTGCAACCGAATGAAGAAGCTGAAGCAACCGAACCAAGAAGAAGCTCAAAGTGAAGACTAGATATTAGTGCACTATACAAAGGACCAGCATGAGCTACTAATTGCATGGCATTGTTCATCTTCCATGCTACAAGAACAGAAGTGGAAATAGCCTGCATGAAGAAGTGAAAACAGAAGCACAAAAGCATGCAACCGAAGAAGAAGCGCATGGTGTTGGCATTACATGGTGGCAGACGGCTGGCCGGCGATGACTAGGCTAGGTGGAGCTCGACTGGGAGGATACTTAACAAGCACCAGCGGTCGACAATGGAGGATGATATGAAAGAAGATACTGGTAGTGGAGTTCTAAAACTTGGAGAGAGTGCAAAGGAATCGATGCAGAGATATCATGCCCATTATATAGCTGCAACCGGGAGCCGAAACGTTGGATAGACAAAGGGCTACGGGCGACAGCAAAGTCGATTTAGTTTGGAAATGAATGAAACGATAGTGGGTACACTTGATGGGCTGCGCAATTGAAAGCATGGTATCGTGAGAAAGGTTAATGCATCTGTTTCCCTTCAAATGAAATCGAAATTAAATCTTTAAATGGAAAGGACTGAGAGAGGAGAAGGTGGCCACCATTAATGGTGATTGAAGCTCTACGGTCTCGGCAGGAGCAAGGGGAAAGGGAGGAGAGGCGCGGTGGTGGCCGGGACCGGCGGTGAGGGCGACACCACAGGTGGTGGCCACCGGTCGTCGGCAAGAGGTGGTGGGGAGGCGCGGCCAAGGGATGGCAGTCGGCCATGGGACTCGATTAGAGAAAATAAGCAACAGAGAATTGACGCTGGGAGGAACAAGATGAGTTAGGAGAGAGAGAGAGAAGAAATAAGGTATATAAGAATAGGAGGAAGTATACAATCAAATGAAGCCAAGAGGCTTACTGGCCAGCGCATGCATGCAAAGACAATGGAGGTTAAGTGAGGTTTGCATTTGTGAAATTCTTGGATGGGTGACCGCTTGGGAATAAAAATATATATTTTTTTTAGAAAAAGAGAGAAGGGCAAAAATAAATAAATTGGATCAAGAGATTGGGAATATTTTTCTGGAGATTTGGATTTGGATTTGAATTTGAATTTGCGGAATAAGGAATTTGAATTTGGAAATGGAGTTTTGGAATTTGAGATTTTCTTCCAGTATTACACATAAAATCCAAATAAAATCTAGACAATTTTAAATAATTAATTTGAAATTAAATTTTAAAGAAAGCGAATTTTGGGATGTTACAGAAAAAGTTCAACATACATCGGGCTAAGCTTCCCTTTGGTACCAAAACACATTTATAATGTTGATTATTATTAGTAAATTAGGTTGCATCTTGGCTTCCGCATAGCTAGGGTGTTACAGTGTGGCGCTACAGTAGATGCTAGGGTCCCCCCTCTCCCTTTGCTTACTTGGCCTCCCTCCCCCCCCCCATCTCCTCCTCTTGGGCTTCGTGGACCAAAGGCCCAAGGCCCAGGTTCTTGCGCAACTACGAAAAACCCCTTTTTCTCCTTCTAATTTTCTCTTTTAAGCGATTTCCTTCCTTAGAACAATTCGGAGTATTATACCCTCCATCTGCACATAGACTAAGGAGACATTAAAAGGATTAGACTACCCCTAAATATTATGCCTAAATACTATTTTCCAATGCATGTATGTAGGGAATACAAAAGAAAGGTGGATATTTATTAAGGGTACAGAGGGAACAACACACTTATTTTGTATTGTAATATGAAATACGCACTATATTTGTGAATAAGACCATTCAAAAAAGGGGCAATTTGCTCAGTAGCACTACTTAGATATCACAAGTTGCAAAATAACATTAATGTGAGTATGACATGTGGGCCCATGGCTCACTTGTCATCCACACATCGGATGTTATTTTCCAATTTGCACATGAATGCAATGTTACTGAACAAATTAATCCTTCAAAAAATACACCCTATATTTTTTAACGGAGGTAGTAATAGAAAAAAGCAAATGTACATTGAACCTTTGAAAGGCTAAAGTGAGCTTAATTAGCATAGGGTTTACGACAGACTAAAGAGAGCTTAATTAGTACTAATTTGATGATAAATTAACTAACTTGATGAACTATCAGAATTTGGAGCAATACATAGTTATATATGTGTGGCATATTAGTCCCATTAGTTAATGAGATTAGGGACTATGTATACAATAATAGAAAGAAGCAAATCTAAGTTGAACCTTTGAAAGGCAAAGCAAGAGATATGATTGAAGCTACAAAAGGAAGTTGAACAAGAAGAGAGAAGTAAACATGTTATGAACATTGTTTCAATCAGATCATGGATGTGACGACTAAAATCCGAAAGACTTGCAGTAGATTAACGCGGCATCTACATTCTAGCACCAGGAAGTACCTTTAATGTTAACAGTTACTTACATGGATGAAAATTAGGAATTATATAGGAAACAAAAGTCCAATAACTAACTAAAAAGAAGCAATAGGACTAGATAGACGCGCAATTAGGCGAGCTATTTTGCTAGATATATATAGCAAAGACTTAGTGTCCTGATTGCATAACACCAAACAGCTGCCGTGAGCCAAAGATATCACCCCACTTGTGAGGTCGTGAAGGGATTCTAGAGGTGATTTTTTTTTAAAAAAAAATAATACATTTTTAAAATAGAATTACATAAATAAATGCCCATTTAATAAAATTACAAAAAATGGTCTTCTATCACCAATCCAAATGGCATCAGGAGCCCTGTCGCCAGCAAAACAATGTCAAAGGTCCCTATCGCCATTCCAAATGGCAGCGGAGACTTATGTCACCATTTGAAATAGCGACAAGTTCCTGTCGCCAATTCAAATGGCGATACGAGCTGGTTTTTTTTTTGCGGAGAATGCAGAGCTGGCCTTCAATTCTGTTGGCGCTAACGTACGTGTCATTTCTGTGGGGTCTACTCGTTTGTTTGGTCTACACAATGTGCGAGGTGTCACGATGCGGAGTCCCACACAAGGTTAGTCATACGCACACCAACAACAAATGAGATCAAAAATCAACACAAGCATAATCTTAGTTGTACAAAAATTAATATTTACATAATATAAGTCGTACATCTACTCACTGGCCCTCTTCGGGCATACTCCACGGGTGGCCCCTCCCCTTGTCCGGTGGTCTCGTGGCTCGTGCGGGTACGTCAAGGGGTCCAACGCTTGAACTACCCTAGAGGGGCGACCAATCTCCACAGGTGTGGCCAACCCCGGCTATGTTGGCTGGGATGGTGGAGGCGCATCAAGGAGTTGTGAAGCCCCAACAAAGACCTATCTGGGACCGCCCTCCGGTTGTGAAGGCGCACCGTCGTCAGGAGGAAACAAGACCTCATTGACGTCGTAGTCCGAGTGTTGTATCCCCTACTGCGTGGCTTGATATCCCTCCCCCCAACCGTGATGACGCCCTGTTAAATAGTAAGACATGCATTTAAATGTAATGCAAATGAAAATTGGAAAACACGACGAGGGAGTAGTAACTAACCTAGTTGTTGCATCAGAAGGGATGTCCCCCCATGCTGCAGCCCCGCGTACACATGGAACTAAGGTCATGTTCCAACAAATTGGCGTTAGTAGCAAAATCAGTTAGAAATCAACATGCACATGTGAGTGGAGAGTTGTAGAGCTATATCTGCGAACTCGTTAGGTGTACACCTGGCATGGTGCCATGACGACCCGCCTGTGACGTCCTAGTGCGGAGCCATTGTCGTGCGCATTGAGCCTAACGCACTGTGGCTCACCCTCCGTCCACGTACTGTGTCGCCGCGTGACGGTGCGTCTACCATGCCTCTCGCCATCTGATAGGACGTGAGCTCGACGACACGCCTCTTGTAGTCCATGAGCCGGAGCATGGTCTCTCTCAGCTCCTCCAGCGTCATGTCGAGGCGGTTCCTGATCCGGCTATGAACAGACCTCGCCTCGGTGTGCACCTCCCATCCGAGATCGCTCTATCAGGCATGAAGATCTAGTTAGAACGCAATAACATGACAAGTAAAGAAATACTATGGAGTGCTCACTACGTACCACGCGGTGGTACAAAGAGTATGGCCATGGGTCATCCACGAACCGAATGCAACACACTCTCATCTGAGTGTTGTACCACTCGATGTAGTCGTAGTACATTCGGTGGTTGTACGAGGCAGCCTCCTAGACCACATCGTCCAATGCATGTACCCACTGCTGCACCCACGACTTCGTGCGAACTGCCCAACATGTGGTACCTGGGACATCCTTCCTAGTGTGCTTGGAGAGAGAAACATGATAAAAATGTTAGTACACAGGAAAAACGATTATGATACTATATTCAAGATGAACTTGCCTGTGGACATTCGGTGGCACTGGCTCTCCCCAGGGGACCGGGACCTCTGGCCGTAGACTGAACAACCCCTTCACCCTGTGGACGGAGTATGCCTCCATGTACACGTCATGCACCAATCAACTATGCGTGAGCCAGAAGATGGAGTCTCACGTGCACTAGCCAGGCAACCCATTGGGTGCGCGGGCGAATAGCCTCTCGACAGCGTACGGTGGCCAGATGATGTGGTTATCTGTCAGCTGGTTGAACATCGCCACATAGTCCGAGTACGAGGCATGCGTAGTGACCGGTGTGAATGTGACCTGTTCAAGAAAACAATACACACCTCAGCACGTAGTGTCGAAACAAGTACAAAACAGACGAACGATACGAGAAACTTACTCGTCGGCGACACCACACCATAGCCATGGTTTTGCTGTCAACGTTGTCATTGACATAGAGACTGAGGGGATACTCCCTCAAGTCAATATGTGGCCATCCGATCTGGAATCGTTCGAACGAGCACTTCTACAGCAGGAGTGGGCATCTGAATAGCACAGAGCTATCTCAGACACTCTGGTAGGCGTCACAGAGGCCTCGGTACATCGCACACAGCACTACCGACCCCTAGGAGTATTGCTGGATCTCCTCTAGCTCTGTGCCCACCAACTCCTGTGCATACTAGATGTAGATCTTGTCAACATTGTCGCCGTGGGATCCACAAAATAAGACCCACCTAAAGAGCCATAGCAAGTAGGCCTCGAAGTGTCTGTTGACCGTGTAGTCGGGGGCATCAGGGGCTATACCTTGTGGCTGCAAAATGACAAGGACCCGTTAGTAAGTTCGGTGAACAGAAAGTAAGCGCGAATACCTAAGAGGGGGGAACTTACGTAGAACCAGTAGAGCCACTTCAGTGAAGTCCCGTGCATACCCTCGGACACACCGCTATGCTTTAGCACCCCCTGCGAACCTGGTGAGGAAGTCCACGTGCAACGTCAGTGCGACGCCATGCCTTTCCATAGGAGAGCCCGCACGAGGGACACCTGTGAGGTACGCAATGTCCTGCAACGTAGGAGCCATCTCCCCGCACGGAAGGTAGAACATGTGCGTCTCTGGCCTCCAACAGTCCACCAATGCCGCCAACAGGCATCGGTCTCTCGAAAAACGGGTGGACAAACGGATGTCCCAGTCATCCTCCCACGTAGCCTCCACCATCCTCGCAAGTGGAAGCAAGCCGGACGCTCTTAGCCTATGTCAAAACGATGTCGGAACCCACTATGGATCGATCCTCCATGCCCTCATTGGCATGTGCAAATGCAACGTGCCAAGCTCCATGGGTAAGTCGCTAGGCTAGGGCTAGATGGTACTAAGGCAGCTACAGTGGCTGGCGTCAACGGCCAGGTCTAGTAGCTCAAAGGGTCATTGCGTAGAAGCTCTTGCAGACACCAGACCTGAAATAGTGTGAAACATAAAAGATAGTGATTACATTATTATTAATAAAAAAACATCAACAACGACATAGGCTCATTTTTGTAATTTCATTAAACATGCATTTATTTCGGTAATTCTATTAAAAAGTAATATTAAAATAGAAACATTACCAACCAACATATCAACAACTAAACTACACACACCTAAAAATATTTACTAGACTACAAAACAATATGTCTCAAACTATCTAATCCATTCAATTACTACGCCATAAAAAGTATCTACATGATTAACAACACATCTAAAACTAAACTACATAGACCTAAAAATATTTGCTACAAAGAATTACCCTACATAACCATACATCTAAAACTATCTAAACCATTCAATTACTATACCATAAATAAATTCTTTAAGACTAACCACATTTCTATAACTAAACTACGCATGCCTAATAAAGATGTACTACACGGAACTACACTACAAAACCATACATCTAAAACTATCTAATCCATTAAATTATGGACCTGCTAGTTTCGGTTGCTAACCTACTAGGGTTTTGAATTTAAATGTAAAGTTGCAAAAAAAATTACCTGCAATGTGGGTGACTGAATCTGCACCTCCCTCTCTCCCCTCCACGGCTACGGATGGACAAGGCTTCGCTACATCTTCTCATCCCCTCTCCTCCTCTCCCTCCTCCCCCTCTTTTCTTTTTTTCATATTAAAACTGAATTTAGGATGGATTTTTGGACCTTTTATAGCCTAGCTTCTATCACCATTTCAAATGGCGACAAGGACCTTTGCCACTGTATTGCTAGTGACAGAGCTCTTGTCGCCAATCCAAATGACGATAGGGGTCTGTCGACATTTGGAATGGTGACGTAAGGTCATTTTTGTAATTTTATTAAACGGATATTTATTTCTGTAATTCTATTAAAAATATATTATTTTAAAAAATATATTCTAGAGGTAGTGGGCCCCTAACCTACCGACCGTTGAATCCATGTTCATCATCCATATTCCTAGAAACTCATCAATGCAAACAAGATGATGAGAACTTTGATTTTGAAAGATAGCTCATCCTTTTTTCATCCTATTGGGCAGTGCTTGTGTTATGCATCGCCTAAAAGAGCAAGAAGAGTTGTACCTAATAAACATTCTAAGTTTGATTATCAATATATTTAAAACTATCTAGATTAACTATCCTGATACTATATCATTTATTTTTAAATTAAAAATACTTTCATAACATTATAATTTTATTAGTATATATTAATATAAAGTTATAAAAAAACAATGGTCAAAATCGCATCTCGAAGACCTTAAAAAGTCAAAAACGGCAAATATAAAAATAACGGGTTGAGTTTCAGCTATACACTCATCGGCTTACAGCTTTTTATAACCCATTCTAATGTTCTTATTTTTCTTATGGGTCTCTTACTGGTTGACCTTGTACTTTTGTACTTTTCTTTTTTAGATATCTCTTGTTTTTTATGTGCTTGTGCATTGACCCTTTTCCCAATCTACCTAATCAAAGAATACAAGAGTTACTCTTATGTATTGTTATGTTTTAGATATCCTGTTGTTGAAGGAAAGTTCAAGACTTAATGCACTGCTTATGTGGTTAGTCCAGTTGGTCATGATAGTGGTAACCAATAGACTCTTGGTGGGGTAGTGGAGTTTGTTGGAAGTTATGCGGTTTTAGCAAATATTCAAACATATTTCCATATTTCCAGTAGCATATAATTGACAGAAGCAACATATAAGAATTGAATTTAGCATGTAAACTTCTCATGACAATTAAACAGGAAAATATGCTCAAAAGATAGAACAAGTGGGCAACTAAAATCAGTATATTGCTCAGATTTAATTAGTTACTTATTGCTCTCAGATGTTGGGCTGCTCAAGTATTAATACTTGGCCTCCTCGCCACTTAGGTCAAGTTTCGATCACAAATTAATTATGATAATTTCTCTTAAATAAATTAGGCCTTGAGCTCAAATAAAATCTTGCTAAACTAACTGATCATAAAAAGCAATTAACAATTCAATGTTCACTGGACAGCAAGCAATTGAGCCAACAAGACAAGGTAACAAGATACCAATTCCCAATGATATTATCAGAGACCAAAAATGATAACTCATAGTGAATAGACAAGCATGTAAATATATGACAAAATAGTAAACAACAAGTAATCTACAAGCTGAAGACCGAATTTATAACCAAATTGCCGTATTTAATCTCACAATGACCTTATATCCTCATCGAGCAATTCACAAGCCCTCAATATTACCATGCAAAGTCACCCTATGCTAGAGATAAATCAAAGACAAAATAATTTCAAAAGTACTAGCATGACACACTTATGCATAGTAATAGTAAAGAAACAAAAGGTGCAAACTCATTGAGCAGATTGCACTCAAAGCCACCAAATCGACCGGCAAGGCATGCCAAGACGATGTCTGAGAAAACTAATCGCCCCTCTATGCCACAGTGTACGAACAGGGTCGTCGGAGATACAATGCCGCTCTTCACAATTTGGGACACACTAAATGTGAAGTTGAGGTACAGGGAAAAATGTCGCACAAGAATCACCACAGGATGCACCAGCTGAGAGCACCAGTGAGCAAACCCACTAACACCAACACCTTTCTTCTCACCCAAAACATGTACAGAACCGACTGGAGCCAACCACAACGGCGTGTTGTCCTAGCTTCCTTAGCAACCTTGACAAGGAGGTGGTGCAAGGAGGCGGTTAGGGAGTGCTCAAGGAGGATGCGACCAGACCTCACCACCAGCGGTGCCGTGCTCAAATCGGAGAAGGAAAAAGATGGGGAAAATTGGAAGGGAGTGATTGTACGGTGTGGGCAAAAATAAGAAGGAGAAGGTGCCCTTAAGAAGAGGAGAAGGATCCCCCGAGCCACGCATGCTTACACCGCCATGGAACGAAGAGAGGGGATCGATCCCCTCCCGTGTGCAGCCTCTGGTTGGAGATAGGTGGTTCCCACCTTTTATTTTACTTTCCATTTTCTTCTTTTCTCAAATTGAAAAATTACAAAAAGGCCCCTTACATATAATAATCCCCACCAATTTATCAATTTGATAATAGATGCTCAAATTCTTGTTTGATATATAGCTGTTCGATGATGTGTAACTTGCGGGTTTGAACCCAAAGCCTAGCACCAAGGACCATGACTCTGCACAGACAAATGAGGACTTTGCCTTGATCTAATGCCTTGGTGTGACAGTTTTTGCCCATGTTACATTCTGTAGTAGGCGACTCGCCCTTTTCCCTCTTGGGTTGGGATGTTACGATCATATCTCCGTATCTAGCTCATGAGTACTTAAGAAAGTATACCCTTATCTTCATTTGATCACAACCTCATGATCATACTCACGTAGGTGAATTCTCTAGGGAATCATGTAGGACGATTTCCATTGCCATATAGGTATCGAATTTATTAAGAGCTATTGCTCAACATGTCATATAGATGGAGCACTGCAGCTAATGGGACCCTTAGATATGCTCTCTAATCCCACACAGCCTTTTGTCCTAGAGCCTAGTTCATTGGATCTCTGATCTCCTAGGATAGGTTACCACCAATGTAGGCCCTTACAAGGATATGAGCCCCATTCCCTTCGACGCTGCAAAGATGGCCTTCCGCGCCATTCCTTGAGTAAAAGAATCTGCCAAGTTTCTTTCAAACTAGATGTATTTCATGGTAATAACATCCATCCCTCTAGCATGCCTTACTGACTTAAGTCGTCTCTTTATATGTTTTGAGGACTTCATATTGTCCTTCCTACTCTTCACCTTAACCAAAATGGTTTGATTATCGTAGTAGGTTACTATAGCTGGAATTGGCTTTTCTAGCACCTGTAGATCAGATAGAAGTTCTCTAGCTAGAATTGGCTTTTCTAGCACCGATAGGTCAGATAGAAGTTCTCTAATCCATTCTACCTCTACCGACACTGAGTCAAGCGCTACTAATTCAGCCTCCAGGGTGGATCATGTAAGGATAGTCTGTTTAGAAGACTTACACGAAATGGCCCCACCTGCTAGAGTGAAAACATAGCAACTCGTAGCCTTCAACTCATCCAATTCACTGATCTATCTAGAATCACTGAATCCTTCCAAGACAGCTGGATGGCCTTCCCAAATTTATGGTCCCCTTTAGGTACCTAAGTACCTTCTCTAGTGCTATCTAGTGATCAACTCCAGGATTAGCTATACAACGACTCAATCCGCTTGAAACATATGAGATGTTAGGTCTCGTTGCACTAGTAAGATACATTAAGGACCTAATTATTTGAGAATATTTAAGCTGGTCTTTTCCATATCCAGTATTTTTATGTAGCTTAATATTTGGATCATAGGGTGTAGCTACTGATTTACAGTCCATGAACCCAAATATGGTTAGAACCTTGTCCACATAATAGGATTGTGATAGAGTAATCCTATTATCACCCTTTAAAAGCTTGATGTTTAAGATAACATCAACTTCACCCAGGTCTTTTATATCAAAGTTCTGGAAGAGAAAAGACTTAGTTCCGACGTCGAAAACAAAGCGCACGTTCCTACGAAACCAAGGAGTGATAACCTCTAGTTTGCGTGAAAATGGAATGGAGGCAAGCGGAGGAAGATGATGACGCCGTTGTACGGCTTGTGTACTTTTGAAAATGGCGTGATATGGTGGCAAGATAGCGACGGGCGCACAAGAAAATCGGTGGCAGTGAAGGCACCCTGGCGATGCGACAGAAGTTAGCACGGGCAATGTGATACCGAGCACAATGCGGAGGCGACAAGGGTAGTTGAGCTCCAAAACGGTGGGCGGTGGTCGTTTACCGTGGACGAGCGACAGAGCGGGCGCAAGGGCGCTGCCGCACAGGCACGTCGCGAGGGGGACAAAGGCACCTAACGTGTGGGCTCGGCGTGTCAACGAGAGGGATGCGGGGGAGCGGGCGCAGGTTGGCTAGGCCGTGGTGGCATGCGAGTGAGTTGGGCCGCAGCGTATTCGACCCAAAAGGCGAGGGGGAAAATGAAATTTGGTTTGAATTTTTTAAATAGGTTGGAAACTTGACGAATTTTTAAATACAACAGAGGAGCTCCAAAAATTGTGAACATTTTTGTGGAGCCTCCTGACACAACGAAGTTTATTGTGTAATTATTCTAGAATTTTATCTATTTTATATTGTTCTCGAAAATTCTTTTAAGGCTACTGTTCATATGCAACGCATTACTTCCAAAACATGCTCAAAATACTTTCCACATTTATTATCAGTACAATTATCCCAAGTTTGCATTTTTGGGATGTTACACCTTAAGAAGAGGAGGGGCACCATGACGCTGCCAACGACTGGCCCTGAGCCACCCTTGCAAGTGCCTGAGCTGCCATGGAGGGGATCTATCCCCTTCCTGTGCGCTGCTCTAGATGGAGAGCCAGTCTTCAACCTTATCTCTCCCTGTTCTTCTTATGACAGGCGGGCCCTGTCTTTTCTTTTACGTTCCATTTTCTTCTTTTATCTAATTGAGAACTTACAAAAGGGCCCCTTGTGTACAACAGCGGCTCCCAGGCAGCCTGGCTAGGCTATGCTCGGTGCTCGCCTCCACCCGCTTTGTTAGTGTTCGCTACCTTGTTCCTACCTCCTAGCCGATGTGTGCCGCCGCTGGGGTCAAGCCGCTGCCTGGGAGCCACCCTGGCCTGGTCGTCTCACCACTAAGTCGCCCTCGCTCGACGCTCGATTGCCTGATGACTAGTCTAGGAGACTCTAGGCCCGACTTCACACATAGCCCGGATGGACTTGCAGCCGACGTTGGAGGGAAGAGTGGGGTTGGGAGGTGTGTGGCGAATTGAAAATTTTTAATCAATGTAAAACAAAGATTATTTAACATTTGTGTCAAAAAAGTGTAGCATTTCTTAACATAAAGCATGTTAACAAACTTTTTTGTCGACAGTGTTATAGTTCTTATCAAAATAAATGCTAAGAGTTGTATCCTTCAAGGTAATACAAAACAAATATTACTTTTTTAAGCGAAAATATTCCTTGTGAACAAAAGTAGCAGCATTAACACTAACAAAAGCTTATCTAAATAAACATATTTCGCATGCCTATTCACGTAGTATTTTTCTGTACAAAATTCAATCGGTCAAGCATAAATGGTTCAGGTAGCTTTGGAACTTAGGTCTAGATAAGTGATAACTACAATGGCCGCCTGATCACCCTGTTAGCACATCCGCTAGTTGACAATCATAACTAATTCGACTCAAACTCATTAATGAAGTAAATTCTCTGCTCCCTGCAGGGCTCTAGTAAGATTGAGAACTGTACCCGATGAATCATGGTGAATCGCTTTGGAGAAGTCCGGAAACAGAAAGCAACGATAATGGCAGTAAATCTAACCCATAGATATATCAGCGGAAGGTTAAATCGTCCAGTTCCTGCACAACATGATATGTTAATACATCTTCTTGTTCTTTGCGAGAATGTTAATACTTCGAAATTGACAAATCATTACATACACAATTCTTCTGACAGAACAGATTTGTAAAGATGCAGATGGAAGCAAATGCACGGGAAAACAAATTGGCTACCGTTCCAAATAGAAAAACTAAGAAACACCGTGCTCTCTGAGCTAGAAGATACCGGTAACTAGGAAGCACCGAAGCAGAACATGCAATACCTTCCCTTCAGAGAAGACCAGCTATCGGCGGAAACAGCAGCAAGTCTAACCCACGATCAGCAGTAAGACCAACAATTCCTGGGAAGCACGATGTTAGTTCTCCGAAATTGTCAAACCACTATGTAATTTTTTTCCCCGTTTTGACAGAACATGCAGATCGAAGCAAATGAAATATTTGTCGTACATCGGTAATTAGTGTTGGAATTGGGCCCATTGTCTAAATGGTCATTCATTCCTACTTCCAAAGAATGATATGGTTTAGTATCACATTACTTGGACAAGTGAAAGGAGAGCAATATAAAAAGTGGAGTTTTTGCCACCTTACTTACTTACAAGCCGCCCTTACGCTTTAGGCACTGGCTTGGCCATGTTTGCTTTCCGTTTCCTAATTAAAGCAAGAATGGATCATATTCTTTGCTTGTATGTGAAGTAAAGACCTTGGCTCAGTTAAAAGATAAGACGTTTTAGCCGGTTCAAATGAGGAGAGAGAATGTATTGAATCGATTCAATACATTGGAGGGATCGATTCCAACCAAAAAATACATGGAACCGAATTCTACTTAGGAATCGATTCAAAGCATTAAACAATTCATATGAGTATTAAACAACTACATAGAAGAGAGTGCGTTTGAGAGAGGATATTATTATTTTGTGGTTTTTTAATGTAATGTGGATCCCAGTTATTAGTAGGAATCGGTTCAATACATTAGAGAAAAATAAGCTCGGTTCCTAAAATACTTATGTGGCATGACTTTAAATCGACGTCGGTTCAATACATTAAAGATGCTCGAAGAGTACTAGTATTTACAGTTGGGATTAAAACATCTTTACCGATTGCCGAGCCAAAGATTAATTGATTCGTAAAGAAAAAGTGGGAAATTAAAGTACAAGACAAGATGATATATCTGTTGCCTTTGAACGTGAAAAAGCAAAGCTTCGCAGCATTTTATGAAATGGAATCAATGAACCAATGGACTTTGGCCCACCAAACTTTTGCAGACAATATAGTGACACAGTGTCACGGCCTAGAGATCTTATCGGGTAAGTGTGGATTGTGGCCCATGCGGTGACGTATCTACTGAGACCCAAACAAAGCAAACGAATTACAACTCTCTAATGGTTTAAAGGCCAAAACAAGGAAACGTATCTCCTAATGATTTGCGGCTGCCGAAGGATCTGCTGCAGCCGAATGGCCCTTGGCGCGCCTACTGTATGTGCGCCCCCACATAACATACAGGTAATGTTAACCAGCAGACGTCCGATATGGACATTTTCCGTCGGACGCTGGTTGGCACGCGCGAACACCTGTCGAATGGCGACAACGCCGATGCTTATCCACGTTGAGTCCATAAAGCGCACATGGCAGTGTTACATACTATATCCTTATGATCTTGTTACATCCTAGATGAGCCCACACGGCAGTATAGACGTGGCCCGTCAGAAGCTCTCAACCACCCTTTTTTTTATAAAAATGAAAGTAATCCTTGAAGCCATGTAATAATTTATTTTGCCAATTTAAATATACAAATTAAGGAGAAGGCAAACAGTGGTTAACAAAGTAAATCATTCTATGTATAATCGAGATCGTGTCGTAGACGAACAAAGCTCTCAACTCATAATTGTTTTGATTTATAATGTTGCAACCATTGTCTGGTGATGTTGCAACCGATGTCCGAGGATGTTGCAACCGTTGTTCAAAGTTGTTGCAACCATTGTTCGATGATATTGCAACTATTGTCCTAAGATGTTACAACCGATGTCCAAATTTGTTGCAACCGTTGACCGAAAATGTTGCAACTATTGTCCTAGGATGTTGCAACCGTTGTCCGGGAATGTTGCAACCGTTGTCCAGTGATGTTGCAACTATTTTCTTAGGATGTTGTAACCGTTGTCCAGAAATGTTGCAACTATTTTCCGGGGATGTTGCAACCGTTGTCCGGGGATGTTGCAACCATTGTCCGATGATGTTGCAACCGTTGTCCGGGGATGTTGCAACCGTTGTCCGGGGATGTTGCAACCGTTGTCCGGGGATGTTGCAACTATTTTCCTATGATGTTACAACCGTTGTCCGGGATGTTGCAACCATTGTCCGAGAATGTTGCAACCATTGTCCGATGATGTTGCAACTGTTATCTAGACATGTTGCATTTTCGGACCGTACGGTGGGACTTATTCCTATAGGCCACGTCATCTTCTAATTAATCAAATAACTGAGGGGTGTGGGGTCACTATTGAGGACATCAATTAACTAGATGGGTGTCAATGGTTTTGATCAACCTTCGTTACTTTAATCCAACGATGGCCAAACCGTACGATGAAAATCTCGGCATCGGACGTACGAGCCATAGTAGCGTCCAACAAAAAAATGATTCATCTCACCCCAGGTGATCCTAATCCTACGCCCAGAGAGTAGCTAGGGCTGTACAAGCTTGGGTCAAATGGGTTAGCAAAACACGTTCAATTGAACTGCCATCGATCGATCCGAGATGTACATTAGTTAGTCATCCGAATCGACGACGATGCAAAGCTAGCTTCAAACTATTGTATATACAGCCTTAGCTAGAGCAATCGTTACGTTGTTCTTTTTTTCGGACCGTATGGGTGAGACGTTTCACCCGTACGTCCGACTACTAACACCTCCCCATAACATACATAATACATTTCATCCTTCCACGGTGTTGATAAGGTCCATGGTTACGAATACACGCTGAATAGAGTTAGACTCATAATGCATTTCAATTGTAACTGGACTTTATATATAACCCACCTCCATAATCTTTGTCGAAGAAAGCATCTTGTAACTAGACATCAAAAGATGTGTTCTCCGGTGCAACTGACGATTCAAGTGCATCATTTTAGATAGAACGTTAAATGCATCAAGATGTTCAGTTAATGACATACAAACGATTCCGAAATGCTTCAAAATCGTAATTGTCCTCTACTCTGATAAACACACCTTTTGAACAAAATGAGAAAAATGAAGGAACCAGGATATACGGCCATTGAACACACGAAATTCCGGCCATTTTACAACACTTGACGAGTTCAATGTCATCACTGTTGCGTGCATAAAAACTTAATAAAGTTACAATATCCAACAAATTAGAAAAAAAACTGAAAATTTGACCCACATTATTGCATAGGTAGAATATTTACCAACAGAACAAAACATGTTCAAAACATCATGTGTAAAACCATTATTGCAAGCTCCAACATGAATTACTAAGGATTTACCATCAGAGCTGGAAAAATAGCTCGAGGCTCGCGAGCCTGCTGAAGAAGTCCCACGGGGCATCGGACGATGGGGTTGCCATCTACAATTTTTTTAAACAAGAGAGAGGGAGTCAGAACTGAGTAAAACTCAAGTGAAGTCAAGGTAAGCGAAGAACTAAGAGTGGTGAGAAGGAGCAATAATTACGCTATATCAAAACCTTTCTTAGTTTTCGAAAATAAGACTCAAGTCCTTAGGCTTGACCAGTCTAATTAAGGCTCCTACAGTTATATGATCTGATATTAGCTTTGTCGGACCCAGATTTTGTAAATCCAAATCCTCTATGAAAACATTGTACTATTTCCTGAATTAGTAGGTAGCACTCACAAATACATCACTGAATCAATTCATACATGTCGTAAGCCAAACCATTCATTAATTAACACATCAGAGTTTACATAGACCGCATCGGGTCAAGTTTTACAATAAGGACCGAACAGGCCAAAGATTACATTACAAAACTAGTGGAAGCGACAACGGAAACAAAAGGGTGATAGCACATCTCCCCACAAGCAAGCGACTAGGGAAATCCGTGTACGTCCGATATTACCCAAAGACTCAGATAATGTAGGATGCACGCAAGCACTGACAGAGTCAGCTGGACTGAGGCGAGACCTAGACTAAAAGAACTAAACTACTCCTTATCATCTCTTGGGCCTCCAACTTCTGGATCCTCGTAGTATGCGTAATCTCTCAAATCTCCTGCTTCTAAGGGTTTTGGGGGAAAGAGCAAGGATAAGCACAACTTCCATGCTCGCGAGCCAACACACAAGATGCAATAATATACATGAAGGCTTAACAAGGATGGCTCAGGTTTTTTTATTTGCTAAAGCAACATTTTCAATTATCATAATTACAAAGTTCTATCACTTAGCATTTTTAACCAAATTGTATTTTATTAAAGAGAGTGATTGTGCAATATTTATATCAGTAGATGTCCCCTCTGTCGGAACCTTCTACCTTATGCTTCTTTTGATTGGGGCTATCCCCACTCATTAACACCACTGAGTTCGAAAACTCAGGAAAAATTCAATCTCAGGGCTAGGTGAGCCCGACCTGATTTTCATACTACCCACAAAGGTTTTTGAAATAGAACTCTAGCAAAGTTCTCATGTCCGCTTTTGACTGTAGGCACGACTGTTTAAATAGTTTAAACTCTGTAAAGGTTGTATACTGTACCCATAAGAGACAATCATACTCGTTACCCTACACGATTCCGTAGTCATGTAGTTGAGCGACCATCACAGTAACCTTTCAAATTACCTCGCCCCTTCCGTCATCTCACCAATATGGGGTTACACCCAGATGTTGTGCGGGATGTTCATCTCAGCGACTAGCGTAGTTGGACTACACCACGGCGACTGGCAACTTCACCTTGTATCGGTGTCCCATTCAAGCCGGACATATCCAATGCTTGCATGTTCCCGTTATCCATCCAGCGAGATGACGTTCAGGGTTTAATAAATTTACTATGCCAAATTGCACTTTGCAGACTTGTGGTTGTACTTGTTTTACATAGGAGGTCATGACAAGATTAAGTCCTTAGGGTTATCTCGACGGTTCATTCCACATACCAACATTCCTTGGGCTGCATTAGCACCCACCATCATACCATCCGCCCAGATAGTAATAGTAAGTTATTAGGGTTTTTGAGGAGCAAAAATACATTAACTCAACCATCCTAGTCATTTACCCACAATGGCTGCCCAAAAGCACTTTCATGTTTAAAAGATGATGATTAGGACATTTAATGTCTCGGTACTTAAGCAAGACTAGCATATCGCTTAAGTACAACCTATGCTAGTATTTACCACATAGTTACTAGGGTGACATGGAATAATGGATTCAATTATCAATGGATGACATAATAATTAATTAATCATCAAATGGGTATTTAACTACCTTAAGATTTAATATACATTTGATTAAAGAATTAAAGCATGCAATTTTGGTAATTTAAATAAATATAATTTACATAAAATGTAGGCTTAAAATGATCAAAGTATCGACTCGCCTTGGTTATAGGTGAGAGAGCCTTGATAGTCTTAAGTTTGATCAAGTTAGAGATCTCCCGCTTTCTTTAAATCCTATTCGGATGAACGTACCGAAAAAAGGCACAAACAAGCAAAGAGAGCAAATAAATACTAAAGAAATAATAAATGAACTCCAAATTAAACAAGATCAGTGCCATTAGCAAGATCTTGAATTTACAAAATTTTAGAAATAAATTTCATAATTGCTATTCATCGTTTTGAAAACAGGATGTTACAGCGCCGCCCCCACCGCCAATGCGCCCCTCCCCAACTCCGGCCACTTCCTCTCCCACCGCCCCAGGCCCCCAACTCCGGTCGCTTCCTCCGGCCTCGCCACTGGCAGGAGCGTCCTCATCGCGCGTGGTCACCATCACGGCCGATTGCACGAGTTCGAGCCACAGCCCGAGCTTGTTGGGCTCAATGTGCGTCAGCCCCAGCACCGCGCCCTTAAAGAGGAACTCGGAAGTGAGGCTACAGAGCACGCTGAGCATCCTCGCGTTCGGGTCGGCATGGTGGTCGAAGAGCACAAACACCATGTTGGGGGAGACCATCTCGGCCACCAGGTGTAGAGGGGTTTTCCCCGTCGGGCCTGCTCGGGAATTGACATCGGCTGCGCTGAGCTCAAGAAGCGCCTTGACGACGTCGCGGTTGCAATGCTGGACAGCGAGCGTGTCGTCCAGGTCGAGGCCCTTGCCCATGACCATTAGCTTGCCGAGCTCGATGTCAGCCACGTCGAGGGCCTGCCGCATGCGCCGGATCTTGTGGTCGCGGTCGGCGGTGGAGGATGACGTGTTGATGGGGGAGGTAATGGTGGGTGAAGAACAGCGAGCGCAACGTTGTCTCTGTGGTGAGCAAGGACTTGACACGGATCTCCTCAATTTCGGCTACGACATCGATCGGGAGGTGCTTGGCAAGGAGATCGGCGGCCCAAGTGCGTGAAGAGGTGGGGGCAAGTGCTGGGTTCACGAGCCTGTTCGAGCCAGCTCGAGCTTGACCACGAGCCAAGCCAAGCCTCTCTTCTGGCTCATGATCAAAACGAGCCGAGCCAAGCTGAGCTTAATGTTCAACTGAGCCAAAACGAGCTTGGCTCGAGCCGGCTCGGCTCGGCTCGTTTCCACCCTTATTTACCACTATAAATAGGTGCATTTGAGAATTTACTTCTCGATGTCTCATTAATATGTGGGACATCGAGGGGTAAATTCTCAAATACATCGATCTCATAATAGTAAATCCTCAAATCCCTAACTACAAAGACATTCCCAAACACAATAATGAGCGTATCGAACATTAGTGCAAGGCATAATACATCAATTGGCAGATAAGAGGACCTCGCACACTATTTGCTAGTGATTTCCTAGTTTCATTATCTACCCAGAGCATTTTCAAGAGGCCGCACGTAACTAAGTTGTTACATATAAAGTTTAAGTACATTCTTGGTGGATATGTAGCAGAATTTATAACCGTAAGTCCAAAATTAACCTGATAATAATATAAAAAAATATGTATAAATGCGAGATCGTACAAATTAGGAAAGGCCAGGCCACTTAAATAAGTTTCATCCACTAGGAAATCACCAAAAGCTTCACAAGATCCTAAACTATCTGAAACCAGAGTTAAATGTCATAACACAGTATAAGAATAGCATAATTCCGGGTTTGGGATCTAAAGAACAAAGAAGCTGCACATACTCTTTAAGAAATGGCATCAAAGACTTGCCACAAATTAAACACAAGTGGGGCAGCGTGAGCTGCGCCAGATGGCAACATGCATCTTTGGCCACTTCTCCAATTATTCAAATCCTGAAGATCAAATCCAATGTGAATGGCAAACGAGGTGCATCCCCAGGGGAACAAAAAGCCTGCAGGTGCCAACAAAGACCTGCGAAGAACTCTTTGAAGACCAAAGTCAGAGGTGGCCTCCCCTTTACTTTTCGCTACTCTATATCCATAGTTATATACTATGTACTCCAGTTTAGTCCCCTCTAAACCATCAATTCTCATGTCTAAAGGTTAGTTTTTTAAAATTGATGTTTCACCACCATAGATGCCCTCCCCTTAAATTGTTCTCTAGCTTTGCTATTAGGCCAGCCGCCAACAATGCCAACAAGAGGGTGACCAATAACATTTCTTGACCCCATCCCATGAATTCTCATCACTGCACTAACACGATCTTCTATATGTAAACAAGTACATTCTGAACAACCGGCACAGTGTTAAACACCTTGGAAGTGTTGGGAGGCATATACACACATGAATTCTTTACGGTTTTGAATTTTAATTCTACAAACTGAGAACTCACAGTGATAAAAAAGAATGGTCATTTACCAATTCATCTGTAGAGATGCTGATGGCAAAATTCTCTTTTTGTGAACAGTATTACAGTAATTCAATAAACATACATAACATACTCCTAGTCCAACAGAACTATTTGCAGTATTTACTTGCAAAATGAATAAACAAGTACTTGTTGCATTGGCTCTAATAAAGCAATGAAAGCAACGGAAGATAAAGTTCACCACTAAAATTGTTAATTACATCATTGATCAACTCCTAATCTACGAAATAGGAGCAATTACACGCAACAAAAATAATCAATAATAGCTTTTACTTGAAATAGAGCTATAAAGAAAAGCATTATTCCAGGAGCCCCCCCCCCGCGCGGACCGATGCAGAAGGGCGGGCGGGCGGGCAGTGTGTGCTCAACCGTAAATTTCAGGCCAGCGAATTTTAAAATATGTTTTTGTCAGCAGACTAAAATCCTCTGTTGGGTGGGAGGAACCACTGGGTTGATCATGACGAGTGGTTATTCAATGGAATGATTCTTTCCTAAAGAAAAACGTTGGACACCTATTGGACATTCAGTTTGAGGATTGTCATGTATTTTACGTCAATAAGATTTTGTACTTTGTCTATAAGAACTAAAAAGTTACCACTTTACTCCCAAACTTAGATGGTAAATCACATAATCAAAAACTAAAACAGTTGATACTTGATATAAATTTTCTATGTACAAATTGGAACTAGTAACAACTCAAAAAGCATATTCACCCCAAACATTTTTTTTTGTTTCAGTTAAACAACTTAGAGGGTTCACGTATCAGAGGCTGGGCTATAAGGTGAATTTTGCCCACCACTTGCATCCACCGTCTCCCCTAAAATAATGAATCCAACCTGTCTCCCCCAGCTAGTCGCATCAAAATTTAATCAAGGGCTGAAAAAAAAAACAGTAACAAACCAAATGAAGGAGAATTCACTGGCCACCACAATTTGGTGGTAATTTGGGGACCACTTGTCATGAGAGAGAATATGGTTAGTGAAGGCAAATTCAATGGCCACCAAACTTGGTCTCCAACTTGGGGACACAGATTCTGTTGACCCACCAAAATTAGTTCTGACCTTCAAGAGGCTCCAGAGTAACATGTCACTTTCCCTCTAATTCACATTCTCACTATATTCCTTCCTTTACTTTCTGTAACAGCTCGTTTTTCAGTCCGTGATTAGTAATTTGCAGTTTTTCATTTGAGATCAAAAGCTCTAATTCAAATTTCAAGTTTCAACTTCAAACCTCGATTTCAATTTTGGTGTCTTCTTTTCCCCGGACAGCCCACTCCCCTGCCCTTTTTCCTCTGGCCAAGCCCGGCCCAAGCCGGCTCAGCTCCTCTGCCGCTCTGGAGCACGCCCGTGCGCCCAGTCCGCGCTCTGCGCCCGGTGCACGCGCCGCCTGTAGCCCCGACAACGCCCACCCGCCCCCTGCTGCGTCGCCACTCGCCAGATCCGGTGGCGACCTTCTCCCTCCAGACGCCATCCTTTCCGTGCTCCCGACGCCGCTCTGTTTCTTCTCCCCTTCGACGCCGCCTGCAGCCCCGAGCCCAGACAGCGCCTGCCGGCCCGCTGCTGCGTCGCCAGACCCGGCAGCGACCCTCTCCCTTTCGATGTCGCTCGTCCCTGCGGCCAAGGCCGCCTGCTTCTCCCATTCGACGCCGCTCGGTGAGTGTCTGAGTGATACACTCACTTGTTTGATTGTTTCAGACTTTCAGTTGTTTGTGTACATATGAGCTGAGAATGAGGTGTAGTTGTGCTGTTAGCCTGTTACTGCTGTACTAGTCCACCATGGCAGCATCCCCTGCTTCTCCCGACGCCGCTCGGTTGGGTCATAATATGAATAGACTATTTGGGGATAGTGTGGGATAGCAATTTGTTGCTAACTCAGTTTGGTCCCGAATTTTGATTAACAAATGGTATTATCAGTTCTCATGTCAACATTAGAGCATTTTGTAAGACGTCAGATCTTGTTGCTTTGCCTACCTTCTAAGTTTCTGCACTTGCTTTTGCTTGCTTTCATTCTTACAACGTTACTGACTCGCTTGCATTTTCCAGAAATATCTCCCCGTGCCATTCGTTCATGATCTACATAGATGTTAACGCTAGTTTCAGTCTGTTACTGCTGCCATGCTGTACTAGTCCAGAAATGTCTAGTTGTCTACTATTGTAAATCATGTAATGTTATGTTTTTCCCATCCGAACCATGGCGCCTTGTTGCAGATTTAGGAATTAGAACTTACCGAACCATGGCGCCTTGTTGCAGATTTAGGAATTAGAACTTAGGACTTAGGAGATGGAATCGGGTGGTTTAAATTCAAGTGCCGAGCAGCAAAATGTGAAGACTTTGTTGTGAAATCATGTTGAGTGCCTAAAGAGGACTGTTGGAGGAAACGTGAGATTCAAATGCAAAGTATTGTAAACTTTGAACTTGGCTACTTTTTGTTGATTGTTATCATTTGTCAATTATTTGATGGTTGTTATAATGTTAAGTACTTAAGAGTTTGTTGTTGCTTAATTACTTTCAATGTAAGAATTAAGTCTACATGTTACATTGTTACTTACATTTACTAATCAAGTTTTTTCTATTCACAGGTTAAAGGAATTCTGAATTTTTGGTATTAATATGAAGTTATGGACTTATGATTTATGAAGAAGTGAAGACGCCAGGAGCCGAGAATCATCTTTGAGATACATATTCCTATTTTACACTTTCTGTTTAACAAACACGTAGAAAAACATTACATAATACACACACACACACACACACACAACCGTGTCCCCGTGTCGCAACTTTTTAGAAAATAGCGAATCTTGTGTCCGATACGTGTCATGTCCGAGTCCGTGCATCCTAGCCTCCCCCCCCCACCGCCCCCCACCCACCCACCTCATCTCCCTCTTCTCCTAGCGGCCAGCCGACGAGAAGCCTGAGCTCCCCTTTCGCCACCCCTTGCCATTCTCCGCCGGTGAAACCCCTGTCTGAGCCTGTTAGCATGTGTCTGGCCCCAAGGACCCCCCGGCCCCCGTCTTATTCGATTCGTCGCCGAGGAGCTCCATCCCTTCTGCCTCTTCTCCTCCATCGCGGCCCCCCCACCACCACAACCGCCCCAAGGCGGCCCGACCTCACCTCGGCTTCCCATCCCTACACCCCTTCGCCTCTGCCTGCCATGGCCGTGAACCACAGCGCCTCAAGCCCGTCTTGCCGCTACTACCGCTGCCCTGGTGCTTCTCCAGTGACGCCGCCGCCAGTGGGACCACCACCCTTGTGGGACCCTATTCCGCCCGCTCGCCGGCACCGGCGATGCTCCCGCACGCCCGTGGCCTCCCCTGCTTGCCCAAGCTCCGAACAACTCCTATAGCTGGTTTAATGAGGCGAATCTCGGTCGGGTTTAATTAGCAGGCAATCAATTAGCCGAGTTAATGACCCATTTAATCGCTGCCTTCATTCACTACCCAACGGGCCCAAAGCGCAGAAATGACTATCTTTTAATTCCACTGATCTCCATGTGCAGCCGACAGTTGGCCCGCCGTTATTGCACGCGGTTTCGCCATGCGTTTCCGAGCGTGTCTCACTATAGGGCAGGACTGGCCAGTTAGTGACCGATTTTCTCTCTCCCTTGTCTTTTTATCCTTTATTCAAAAGTAAGACTTCAAAAATCCCGTTCTCCCTCATTTTAACTCCGATTTAAGTGAGTTTTGTTTCTAAAAATTTGTAAATTTAAGACCTTGCTAATGACAGTGGTCTTGTTTAATTTGGAGTTCATTTATTATTATTTTTAGTATTTATTTGTTCTCTTTGCTTATTTGAACTTTTTCTGGTACTTTCATCCACGTAGAGTTCAAAAAACCAGGAGATCTCCATCTTGATCAAGCTCAAGATTATCAAGACTCTCTTGTCTTTAACTCAGGCGAGTCAATACTTTGATCATTTTGAGCCTACATTTTATGCAAATTATATTCCTTTAAATTACCAAAATTGCATACTTTAATTCTTTAAGCAAATATATGTTAAATCTTAAGGTAGTTAAATACTCATTTGGTGATTAATTAATTATTATACCATCCTTTGACAATTGAATCTATTATTCCATGTCACCCTAGTAACTATGTGGTAATTACTAGTTATAGATGTACTTAAACAACATGCTAGTCTTGTTTAAGTACTGAGGCATTAAATGCCCTACTCATCATCTCTTAAATCATGACTGAAATATTTGAGTTAAATTAGTTTTCACTCCTCAAAACCTAATAACTTGCTATACCACATCTGGGCGGATGATATGATGATGGGTGCTAATGCAGCCCAAGGAATGTTGGTTTGTGGTTGGTATGTGGACTGAACCGCCCAAATAACCCTAAGGACTTAATCATGTGATGACCTCCCAATGTAAAACAGTACAACCACAAATCTATAATGGTGTCGGCCTGGCTAAATAATTTGTATCCATCAGTACGGGTTGCACCAGGTAGATAACCCACGACGCCGTAAGCCTTTGTGGCTAGGGTTGGGGTGCACCGCTTACGCATCTGTGTGAGCGTAAGTCGTGAAGGCGCAAGAGGGGGTCTAGGTAAAGGTTGACGTAGGTGTGGGAGCGTAACCCTTCTCAGGTGTAACTAATACTGAGGGACACATTGTAAAGGCTTTGTGGTGACCTCCCCTTGATTCATATGTTTAAGGAAGCGTGTGTACATATCAAGACGATTATCTCTTATGGGTAAAGTGTACAGTCTCTGTAGAGTGTGATAAACTGTTCGAACAGCCGTGCCTACGGTCAAAGGTGGACATGGGAACTTACCAGAGTTAGTTCTATTTCAAAAACCTTTTGTGGGCAGAATAAAAACATGTTGGACTCACCGAGCCCTAAATTTGGATTTTCCTGGGTAGTCGTACCCAGTGATGTCAATAAGGTGGAGGTAACCACAATCAAAATTAAGCATAAGGTGGAGGTAACCTCTGCAGTTATTAATATTGCACACTTACTCTCTTTAATAAAAATGCAAATTTGGTTAAAATGATAAGTGATAGGAATTTCTATTAATAATAATTGGAAATGTTGCTTTTAGCAAATAAAAGAACCTGAACCATCCTTGTTTAGCCTTGCATGTATTTTATTGCATATTGTGTGTTGGCTCACGAGCATGGAAGTTGTGCTCATCCTCACTCTTTTCCCCCAAACCCTCAGAAGCCATGAATGAAGGACATTACGCATACTATAGGGTCCAGAAGTCGATGGTCAAGACGATGGAGGAGATTAGATAGTCTCTAGTAATCTATGTCTTGCCTCAGTCTAGCTGACTACGTCAGTGCTTGCGTGCATCCTATATTATCCGAGTCTTTGGGTAATATCAGACGCACATGGGTAACCCCAGTCGTTTGCCTGTGAAGAGATACACTCTACCCCTTTTGCTTCCGTTGTAGCTCCTGCTGCTTTTATGTTGTAATCAATTTGGCCTATTCGACCCTTATGTAAAACTCGACTCGACGCAGTCTATGTCACTCTAATATTTGTAATATATTGAATGGTTTAGTTTTATGTATCTGTGAGTGCTATCTACTGATCCAAGGAATATCACAGTGTTTTCACAGAGGATTTGGATTAGTGAAATCCGAGTCCAACACTTTCACCCCTTACATTTATCCATTTTTTAGGCTCTCCTTCACCACCAAGTCAGATCTCTTCAATAGTTTATAGTTCATCCCCAAAAAGCAAAAATCATGGACCAACATGCACATTTTATGGATTTGGATGGACGCAACGGAAGAAAAAGACACAAAAAAAAGAAAAACCTCCAAGATAACTAGCAGCAGATAGCACTAGGACGTTGGCCAAACAACAAGGACCAGCATCCCACCCAGCTTGAAGCAACATGATGGCCAGCCCATAAAAGATCTACCTCCTGTCTGACATCCCATCCTCCTCTCGAAGAAAATGAGAAGGAGAAATGAGACCAACTGCATCACAACACCGAAGAGCTTGCCTCAACATGTTCTCGGCTCCACCACCACCATGTTGAGGTCATGCTTTGATGCCTCGATAACTTTCAGCCTGATACTCTCTGCCATCCGCAACACCTTCTCAACCCCCTTCTTGTCCTTCTTCTTCTTGTTGCGCCCACTCAAATCCATCCCTTCCTGCATATACAATGCATAAAACTCCCTCATCCCAACTAACTCCTCCACCGAGGTGACGAAGAGGATCTGGAAGCAGAGGCCGACACGCACGCGCGCGGCCGGGCACTGATTTGTAGTGGCAGCGGCGGCCACGGGAGCGGCGGCGGTGGCCGAAAGGGGAGGAAGCCGAGGCGAGGGGAGAAGCGCGAGCCCGCGACGGACGACATTGGCGCAGCAGGATCCGGCGGTGGTGGCCAAAAGGAGAGGCCAAGAGGGCCGAGTGGCGGCGGGATCCGGTGCGGGGAGTTCGGATCGGGCGAGGAAGAGCCAGTGAGGATCGAGGCGGGAACCGGCGGAGGCGGCTCGAGGCCGGCGCGGCGACAGCCTGATCCTCGGGCGAGCCGAGGAGCGCCGGAACAACGCAAGCCGGAGTAGAGGCGGCTGCTGTAGGATCCGGGTCTGGCGGCGGCGAAGTCGGCGAGCACGAGCGCGACAAAGACCGAAGCCCGCAGCGACGAGGCGGAGGTCGAGGAGCCGGCGGTACTTGACGCAGAGATCCCACAAAGAAGGAGGCCACCCCCAGGAGTGAAGATCGCTCCTCCCGGTGGCAGCAGCAGCAAAGAACGAGCGGAGGTTAGTAGGTGGCGGTCACGGTAAACTCTAAGCCTAACCTTGGCTCTGATACCATGTTATGAATATTGTGTGTATGTATTCAGAGCCCCAATGGACAATATATATAGGTACAAGGGGTGCATGCCATATACAAACAAGGCAATACAAAGATATTTCTATCTCTAATATATCTCTGACATATAGGGCCCGTCAACATACTTCCGGTACCAGAGGAAATCTATAACTGCATACTACCCATAGATATGAGGTAGAGTAGATAGTTAAATTGATGATCAGATTTACCTTTGTTCGTATTTATTTTGCTATTAATATAGCCAAATTAAAGAATTCTAAAAGGTAACCTGATATCCATGTGGAAGTAACTTTTCTGCTAAGATCTCTGCATTTTTCATGCATGCATTTTCATCAACCGTCCATGAAAAGGAATCATAGGAATTCCACCCTCACTACCAGAGACAGGATTTTTCCCGAGTGCCAAAAACACTTTCGGGAAAGTGGGCTAAACACTGCTAGAAACATATTTCCGAGTGTCACCTCGAAAAAAGCACTCGGGATAGATTAGTCGGGAGAAAAGCGGTTTCCGAGTGTTACACTCGGAAATATATATTTACCGAGTGTATCCGAGACACTCGGAAATGTCGACACTCGAGGAAAAACCCGTGAGCGGCTTCTCCAAAGTAGCAGGAACTATTACAGTGTTAACACTGAATCTGATCAAAAACACTCGGGAATGATCCCACCGTTTGACCAAGCGAACCGGGAAAATTGACACGTGGCATTTTTCCCGAGTGCATGGCGGAAAAACACTCGAAATCTTCCGAGCGGATCCGCAGAAATTGCCACGGTCAAGTTTTCCGAGTGTCTACACTCGGAAACTTTTTGTCGTTTTCGAGTTTCAATTTCCAGTGTCGGCGACACTCGGGAAAGTTTTGAGTCTCTTTCCGAGTGTCAACACTCGGAAACTTTAGTCTAGTTCAGAGTGCCAAACACTCAGATAGCGATAAGGCACTCGGAAATCGACAAACTCTTTGCACCAATTTTCACAAATTCATTTAAAATCCATTCCACAGCAATCAAATAATCAATCCATCCATTCCACAGCAGTCAAATAATCAATCCATCCATCCATCCATTCCACAGCAATCAAATAATCCATCCATCCATCCATTCCACAATATATGTATATATAAATGTATAGATCGAACAAAAGACATCATAACAGTTCCCGAGCTCACAACATTCAAGATCAAGTTCGAAAATGTAAGCATAAGGCATTATTATACATATGACAGTTCCAAATAACAAGTATCACTACAACCATTTGCATGCACAGAATTTCCTGCTTCAATCTTCCGTGCATAAGAGCATCATTTTCAAAGTTCTGCAGATAGAGCAAAACTTAATATTAGTGCTATGTTACAACAAAAGTTAGGAATTGATACATGAAAAGATAATTAACCAAACTATTGACAAAGCAAAAAATTCCTTTAAATCATGATGAGCAACCTAATAACATGGCAAATCGAGTTAAGGGCATGCACAGGGTGTGGGCCACTAGCTTGTGGCCTAATTGATCATTTATCGCAACTCTCAAAATTTTGTCATTGTGAACTCTTGATCAACATTTATGTCTCAAGCACTTATCATCAAATTCATACAAAGGAGTGTACATACAAATTATTATATGTTGACACATTTCAAAAGAATTTATGATATAGATATAGAGAATTAGTTATATATGAAGCCATTTTTTTCCATTTTTAGCAATCACCGATTGTGAATGTTTTCTAATATTGGTATCCTTTTAGTAGATCATGAAAATAGCAAGCACACAGTGGTGACCTCTCGGCGATGGATGCATTCACATGATCTTCAACATGTGCACCAAAGATCTTGAGGATTAGCGATCGAAGCAACCGATCCCGCTGTTCCTGCATTTTCATAAGAAATCGCATTATAAGAAATTTGCGATGGCGACCAATAAGTACATTGCATGTCATTTCAATGTATTACGAATCAAGCACTCATAAGAGACTAACAATATAATAATCGATGTGCGATTACTAGCAGGAGCGAGATAAGTGAGGCGAAGGGTCCCCCGACGGAGAGGCATTAGGTCGAGTCCGGTCCGAGTACTGCATATTTGTTTGCACATTGCCATACATTAGCCAAGTATGAATATATATATATATATATATATATATATATATTGCATATTACTTTGTTATTGTACTACCACGCTCCAACTAACTTTGCATGAGCATTTGCTCTAACATTGCCTAGCCTCAATTTCCTCTTGACCTCGTCTCAAGTCGAGAAAACCGAGACTTAAACATGTGATGGTGGTTCTTTGTCGACATTGAAGGTGTACCTCATCGCTTGATCAACACTCGTGGATCGGACCTCGGAGAGGGTGGTCGGTGTGCTAATGTAGCGGCACCCATGAAGAAACGACCATGTTTCTTCCCTTGCCGACCTTGTACACACACTTTCGCGTCTAGTGGCGAATTCATGGCGTCGTACTCGGGCCATGAATCTCCTTAGCGACATCGATATATGCACTGTTGGACAAAATCATTAGGGGCGGAAATCATCGAGGACAAAATGATCGAAATCGTACCAAGTGCTCGTCATACCGGTCGCACAAAAGTGCCCTCTGATCGACCCTCCTAGCTTCTACATATGCCTCCATATCGGAGACAGGCCTCTGCTTTTTTTTTTCCTGCACCCAAAAAAACCACGGCGGTCAATAAATATGTATCTGCAACATACAATCAATATGAACATGTTGACCTACGAGTTCTTCTTGTAACGAGCCATGGAGGAGCCGCCTTGACGATGTCTTTGTCCCCGTCCATCAACAATCGCCGCTCCCTAGCAGCACGAGAGGCCTGCAACCATCGTTCATTGCACCACCT
Source organism: Phyllostachys edulis (assembly GCA_036346405.1). Lineage (NCBI taxonomy): Eukaryota > Viridiplantae > Streptophyta > Magnoliopsida > Poales > Poaceae > Phyllostachys > Phyllostachys edulis. The sequence continues at coordinate 78,497,760 of CM070546.1, read as the reverse complement.
GTCTCGGAGAATCTGCTGGCATGCATCTTCACACTTCAGGGCCCACCAAGGTATTGCCTAAATTAACCAAGTGTTAAATATGAATAAACTAGAATTGATTGTAATCAAGAACATCGTTTGTTCGGTTGGTTACTGCATGTACTCGTCGAAAGTGATATCGTTTGGCGGTCGGCCCTATGAATCTGCTGTCGAAGCACTTGTGTGTGGTAACAGATCACCGCTTGGATCGTGCTTCAGTAGAACATCTATGGGATGAGCTTCTTAACACAATTCTGAAGCACTACTTTGGAATCGACTTCTGTCAAAATCGACCCATCGAAACCACCACTACAATCAAAGAATAAAGAATTGATAAAGAATAAGATGATTAAGTTAGTTGATGAAAGCGAAAAGGAATTGATAAAGAATAAGATGATTAAGTTAGTTGACATTTATTACTTGGCTACTAAACATCCAAAAGAGGTAAATTAAACATGTCGACTACTTGAAGTTTTAGTACCAAACAAGTGAGATTAGCTAGGTTAGGTTTGCATAAAAACACAAAATATCGACTTTGTCCTCAAATGGCTTCTGGGTTCTTCAAAATGTTAGTACTCCTTGTGCAATTTAGATAGGTCTTTGGATTAAAACTACCATTTTAGCCATGTACCGACTAATAAATAGTTGATGATGATTTAGTTATGCATCACAATTAAGATAACTATCCTAACATGAATAGATTGAGCAAAACTAGCCTAATCTACCGTAAGTTAAGTATGGTTGTTTAGTGATCTAGTTTGTATTAATACACTGGAAAAAATTAATCTTTGAGTTAAATAGCTGGTTGCCGTTAGGTGATTGAACATTGGGGCCAAATCAACCCTAACATGCATAGGAACACATAAAACCAGATTTGAATATTTAGTCACTTACCCAAAAAATTTCCTCCACCCGTTGCAAACAGCTGTCAAATGGAACCTCTCCTTCAGCGGCGACGGTATCTGCAGCGGCCCTGTAGTGGCACCATGTCCATGCAGGCTCCCGCCGTCCTCTGTATGTGACCAAGCCAGGGAAGTGCCATCGAAGCAACACGCCAATTATGCCGTTCGGAAGTCTACATTTGTCACCCCGCCTTCTTCTCGCCATTGCATATTAGTTTTTTTAGGTATGCAAGTAAGTGGGCTAAATTAGTGAAAGTGTAAATGATTACTTGCGTGTCGCCAACAGAACGATGATGATCTTCTCCTCCTCTCGGGTTGGTCGTCGTGGCGGTTCGCAGTCCTCGCATCCAATATTCTTGTACCTCATGGTGCTCATCCTCCTCACCCTCGCCTCAAGGTCTTGCTCTTCCTCCTCACCCTCCGCCTCACGCTCCACATCATCAAGACGTGAGGGTCTGCGAGGCTGAGGCTGATCTACTAGAGGTAGACCCCCGCCTCGAGGGGCAGGCTGCCTGCATCGCCTCTGGAGGGGCCGTGGCTGCCTCTACCTCGTCTAGTAGCCACGGCTGCCCCATCGCCTCTGAAGGGGCCGTGGCTGCCCTCTGCCTCTGGAGGGGCCGTGGCTGCCCTCTGCCTCGTCGAGTGGCAGCGGCTGCCCTCTGCCTCCTCGAGTGGAAAACAAGCGTCTGCCTCGACTAGAGTATCTTTGCCTCGTCGGCGCCACTCATTTTTGGTGTCTGAAATGAAATAAAATAAAATAAATCAATTAATATAAGCGTAATCAAGTAAGCTCATAGAAAAATGTAATAGAACGTAATCAAGTAAGCTCATACAAAAATTAAAAACATGCGACAAATAAATGGAAGACATACAAGATCATGCTTAGAAGTAGTCGTCTACAATGGGATCCTCCGTAGATGGGCCCTCTAAAAGTCATCGTCACTATCATGAGGTGTTGACTCAGCGTCATCCTTGATGCCATCAATGTCTAAGCGATTAAGTAGTTCCAAGTCCTCTTGGTTTACAACCTCATCGGCATCGATTTGAATATCATCCATGTGATCGTCCTCTTCCCCAATTATTATTTGAAAAGTCCTGGTAGCCCATCTTCTTGAAATAATAGGTCAACACCATTGTTGGTCTCCATGTTGTAGTCCTCGCTCACTAGGGGTAGGTAGTTTACCATATGGTTGCACCTTATGTACTACCCACCAATCCAAAGAGACTACTCATAGTTTTGCATGGGTGCGGGATGTAGTATACTTGGGTGGCTTGTCGAGCCACAATAAATGGGTCATTGCTGGTAGGATTGATTGATGTGCAACTTCAACCACCCAAGTGATGTATCGTCGACTCCTGAGCGGATGGAACCAATGACATTTGAATAACATAAGTTTGAGAGGTTTGCTACCATGGAAATATAGTTCAATTATTTCTTCAATTACTCCATAGTATTCAACGGTGTATCGCTCCCATCTTGTCCTATAGTCACCAATCCACTATTAATTGTTGTTGCATTAGGCGTTCCTCTCATGTGTCGATGTTGGAGCGGTACCCATTCACATCGCAGTACTATAGGACAAACACCCGAGTGTGGCATCCTTGAGCAACTTGCCTCAATTATTTGCTCATAGACTTGTCCTTCAAACTCTCTGACATAAATAGAATGGGTTTCATGTATTAGTTCATCTTTACTTAGTAAATATTATGTGCAAGGGTACTAACTAATAGAGAAGTTACTACGATAGAACCAAGTCGGGAAATTCGGTTTACAATTCCCAGCACCCTTCCTAAGAAGGGTCTCAACTTGTTTTTCGGATGGGTCTCGACGTTGCTTCCACTCGCTCCTAACAAATTCCCTATAGGTAACAACACAAGTATATTAAAGCACTCATGCATCAATTATTGGGAAAATATAATTGTTGCATACCTAATGTAATCATCCACTTCGGAGAGGTTGGTAAAGACATACAACATCACAGTCAACCACTCATCCCGCGATAAAACTTTGGGAGTACCACCGCTTGAAGTGTCACCTCTTCCGGTGAAGAGGCTAAGTTGGCAATTATTTTGAGGGATGCCAATATTGTATCGTGAGGTTTGATTGTGCACCGTCGTGAACATTATCGACAAAAGTATATTGATGTGAAATGGGAAATTTCCTCAATTATATGCGCCTCGCTATGGATGCTTCAACACGTGATCGATTTTTTGCTTTGCCCGTAGTTCCTTTTGCTCCTCTCAATTGGATACATCCACCGGTTTTGCCTTGGTCCCCCATCCTAGCTTCATAGGGAAGATGGAGAATCGAGATGTTGCATTGGATTGAAGAAGCGGTGGAAAGATCTTTTCCAACTTGCAAAGCAACACGAGCACTTCACGCTCCATAGTTGATATTACCATGGGATCTATCTCTTTCGCACATAGTCTGTCGATAAAAGAAGCTCAACTCCGCCATCACTTGCCAAACACACTCGGGGGCGTAGCCACGGATCATCACGAGCAAAAGGCGTTCTATGAATATGTGGTAGTCATGGCTCTTTAGGCCATTGATGCGCATGGTAGCTAAATTCACTCCTCTTCTCAGATTTGTTTGCATACCCATCGAGAAACTTTAGGGTGCAAAACCATTCCAAAATCTCCTTCCTCTGAACCCTAGTTAGGCAATAACTAGCTCTTGGCTTCTCCCACTTGCGATGGGCGGCTTATGGATCATATTCGGCGAGGGCACATTGCAAAGCTCCTCTGATCAAGGCGAGCCTTCACATTGTCCTTCGTCTTATGCGGAATGTCAAAGAATGTGTTAAATATGGCCTCTGCAACATTCTTCTCATTATGCATTACATCTATGTTATGGGGAAGAATGAGCTTATGAAAGTATGGCAGCCGCCACAAACTTGGAATGTGAGTCCAATTGTGCTCCTCACTATATTTCTCGAACCCATCACCATCATCAAGAGGCTTCAAAGCATCTAGCCGTGCACGAACCTCCTCACCTGCCAGACGACGTGGTGGTCCACTGCGGACAACAATATTAGCCCTAAATCCAGTTGTGTCACTTTTGAATTCGTGGTCAATTGGAAGGAATTGACGATGACAATCGAAGAAGGAGTGCTTGCGACCATGCTTTAGCCAATGACCACGCAGCGTCTCCTCAGATTGGGCATGGCATCTTCCCATGTCTGAGACCACCCACGAGAATATCCCGTCTGCAGGAAGTCATGCATGGATGTGTGATGCGCGACCCGCATAGTGAAGTTCTGTTTCAATGCCCGATCATATGTCACTATGCCTTGTTCCCAAGCATGTAACAATTCATCCACCACCGCTCCATGAATACACTCATATTCTTCCACAGGAATTGAGGACCGAGGATTATCAACGAAAGGAATATGTCTTTATACGCATGCAAGCGCCGGGTGGAAGGTTAAGGAATGACAAACACGAGCCAGCAATTTGTATGGCGCCCCCATACCAAATGGGTTAAACCCATCGATTGCAATTGCAATTGAGCGTTAGAGGCTCATGGCAAACTCTACATAGTCTCGATCAAATTGCTTCCATGCTTCACCATCGGATGGGTGGACCATCTTGTCATTATGGTACAAGCGACCATACTTGTGCCATACCATTTGTTTGGCTGAAACCTCGGACATGTATAACCGTTGGATTAAATGGCACAAATGGTAGATAGCGAAGTATTTTTACGCCAATAGGAAGTCGCCTCTTGACCATCACCGGAGTCAACCTCAACAAACCTAGACTCACCACACTTATCACAGTGATCTTTGTCCACATTCTCATTCCTAAATAGCATGCAATGATTTGGACAAACATCTATCTTCTCATATGGCATATTTAGTGCGCTTATCAATTTCTTGGCCTCATACAAGTTAGCGGGCAGTTTGTGACCATCTGGGAGAAGAGTGCTAAACACGCTTAAGAATGCATCAAAGCAAGCAATGCTTGTCTTTGAATCGAGACTTGACAGCAAGTAGTCGTGTGATGGCATCTAGTTGGGACACTGTGTGTGCCCGTGAAGTGGTTGACTTCATTGCGGACAACATATCAAAGAAATCCTTGTTGCGAGCTCGGTTCTTCCTCGCCAGTGGCCCATATGCATGGCGCACATCATCTAGCATGTCTTCTATCCTACTCTCATTGTGGCGCCATCGTCCGTTTCCTCCCTTAGCACATCGATGCGCTATGTTGTGACTCGCCGTGATACACCCACACGGTATAGCACGCCCTAAATCCGTGCTTGCAGTGTGCGATCATTGTTGCCCTCGTTTGTGGCCGTGTGTTGAACAAAGAGAACAAGGGCACAACACACCCCGTCCATTACGCCTAGCAAATGCTCGATCCACAAAATCATCGACTTTTCCATCCATTCTTGGGTACAGTCACCCATCGCTCTCGCCCGATGTACATCCAACTACGATCCTCGGCCATCCTAGTATGCAAAACATAACGATATTTTAATCCAACTTTTATTTATGTCAAAAATTACAACTCTGAGCTAGCTAGAAGCTACCCTATGATGCATGCCCTATATATGTACACTAAAAGCAGTTGACATGAAGACAATATACATGATCAGCAGACATAAAAACACTTTCTTTCAATATATATGAATACCTTTATTTATTAACACGTTAATGTAGCATTGTAATGACAAGATATCAATCCACCATAAATGGACAACACAAAAGAAAATAAGCAAACTTTATTTCTTTTGCACTTATCCATTACCTTCTGATTACTTCTTGGGTGAGGGAGCCGAGGAGGCTGCGGTGGGGAAGATGGGCTGCACTGTGTGTGTCGGTGGAGGCGTTCGGCGAGGGAGGCGGCGACCTTGTATTGAAAACCATGAGCTATATTAGGACAGAATCGGCACTTAAGCATTGAAATTTAGACAAAACAAAAAAATCGCTACACACAAACTAATTAAGTTTGCACAGGGAATGTGTGCGTTGAAAGTGCTACACAACCAATCGTTGTTTCATGTTTGTCCATATTGATATAGCTCAACAAATTATGCGGCAATATCATTTTCTAGTACTATACCCATTAATAACCCGAAAGGGAAGAAAATATCGACTTATGAGTACTTAACTTTCTATCTATATTCCAATTCCTACTCAAGTGATCTTTTTCCCTAGAAGAAGATCATGTACAATCGTCTTATTTACTTGGTACACTATCTTGCTACAAGTGCTAGAAAAGGTCTACCTAACATTCAAACTATGTAAATCATCATTTGATCAAAATGATAAAATTAATAATATCGAAGCTCACACGATGCTAGTTTCAATTAACATGACAATCTCAAAGGAAACTAGAATGGATAATGACTAATGAGTTAATCAATTCTTTGTGCCATTTAAAAGCAGTGAGAGAAAATATCAATCCTTGTGTGATTCAATATTACGTGGGGCATGAAGGAAAAGGTATGATTAAATATTCTACCCATAATATAATTAGAGTGGCGGGCCCTTTTCATGAAGGAGAGTAATGCTAACTCGTACTCTACAAGGGCGTCGTCCCCATCACCCTTGTGTTTGAAATATTTCATACATTAGGTCATTTATGATGACAAATGTGTCTAGTTTCCTGCATTGAGAATAATCATTTAGCTAATGATGATTGTCAAGAACAAGCTATCAATCCAGTCATAATTATCAAACAAATTATAAAAATAGTTTAATTACTTACGCCCATTTGATCATTTCAAGCTGTAAAATATCAATCGACTCTTGGATACATGTACCTATCCACAATTGTAGTAGTCGACTAGGTGAACATATATAGCTAGCGGAGTGAACTTGAATTACTATCGGTGACAAGCGTGCCAAGCCACTCGCTAGCTAATTGCAATATGTGGCCTCCCTTCGAATGAGAGAGTTCTTACAATTTTCCTGAAAGGATTTTTTTTTTCCTTTTTCATTCCTAATCCTAATGGAATAGCGTCATTATTTAATTCCTAATCCATGATGTGTCTTGTGTACATAAGCGGCCTTGATCGCCACTAAGCCATGTATAGCTAAACTCGAGCTCTTCGAGAATCATATATCTAGTCCTTTCTCTTAGAAAAAAGAATCCATCAACTACTCCTTAATTGGGTAAATACTCGCACATATGATAGCTAGCATTGAGCATTTGACACCGCCGCCATGTGATCTTCTAACGTACACATATATATACCGATAATTAGCGATAATGCCATGTGATACCTTGGCCGGCCGGCCCATAGCTAGCTCATCAGGCGCACACACACACACCATGCATCAGAAGCAAGCAATGCGCACGGTGATACTGAGTGGCGACGGATCCCACGATCCGGCGGCTGGCCTGAGGAGGGAGCCGGGAGGCGGCGCCAGGAGGAGGGAGCCAGGAGGAGGCAATGGGAGGCGAGTCGACGCCAAGGGTGACGGCGGGCGGAGGACGGAGCCGGGAGGCAAGGCAGGCGGCAGAGGAGGGAGCCGGGAGGCGGAGTCGCCACCGGAGGAGGTCAGGCGGTGGCGTCTGGAGGAGGTCAGGCAAGCGTCGAGGGAGGTGGGGAGGAGACGAGGGGAGGCGCGGGTCTGGCGGGCGGCGGTGGAGGCGGCGGAGGACGGGGAGGGAGCGGCGCCACGGGGGGATTGGGAGTAGGGGAGCAGCGCGCGGGGGGATTGGGAGAGGGGAGCGGCGCCGCGCGGTTTTGGGGAACGGAAACGAACAGGCGCGCATGTGGGGAAAATAATGGCGCAATCGGATGTTTTAGCTCCCGAGTGTCAACACTCGGGACATTGCTGCTCCCGTCAAATTTTCCCGAGTGTCCGATTGGACACTCGGGAAATGTTAATTTCCCGAGTGTTTATTCTATTACAGAGTGTTTAAGTAAGGCACTCGGGAAGTTCCCAGTGTATTACCCAAAACACTCGGAAATTTATGAGCACTCGAAATTCGACGATTCTCGTAGTGCCTCTTGGTGGTAACCCAGCATGTTCATTTGCCTCGGAAGTGCCCCTGAAATGTAAAAGTATGAACGAATGGAAATCATTTCTCTACACACAAACTAATTAAGTTTGCACAGGGAATGTGTACGTTGAAAGTGCTACACAACCAATCGTTGTTTCATGTTTGTCCATATTGATATAGCTCAACAAATTGTACGGCAATATCATTTTCTAGTACTATACCCATTAATAACCCGAAAGGGGAAGAAAATATCAGCTTATGAGTACTTAACTTTCTATCTATATTCCAATTCCTACTCAAGTGATCTTTTTCCCTAGAAGAAGATCATGTACAATCTTGATTTATTTACTTGGTACACTATACTGCTACAAGTGCTAGAAAAGGTCTACCTAACATTCCGAAACTATGTAAATCATCATTTGATCAAAATGATAAAATTAATAATATCAGAAGCTCACACGATGCTAGTTTCAATTAACATGACAATCTCAAAGGAAACTAGAATGGATAATGACTAATGAGTTAATCAATTCTTTGTGCCATTTAAAACAGTGAGAGAAAATATCAATTCTTGTGTGATTCAATATTCTGTGGGGCATGAAGGGAAAAGGTATGATTAAATATTCTACCCATAATATAATTAGAGTGGCCAGGCCCTTTTCATGAAGGAGAGTAATGCTAACTACGTACTCTACAAGGACGTACGTCCCCATCACCCCTTGTGTTTGAAATATTTCATACATTAGGTCATTTATGATGACAAATGTGTCTAGTTTCCCTGCATTGAGAATAATCATTTAGCTAATGATGATTTGTCAAGAACAAGCTATCAATCCAGTCATAATTATCAAACAAATTATAAAAATAGTTTAATTACTTACCCATTTGATCATTTCAACTGTAAAATATCAATCCTGACTCTTGGATACATGTACCTATCCACAATTGTAGTAGTCAGACTAGGTGAACATATATAGCTAGCGGGAGTGAACTTGAATTACTATCAGTGACAAGCAGGCCAAGCCCTGCTAGCTAATTGCAATATGTGGCCTCCCTTCGAATGAGAGAGTTCTTACAATTTTCCTGAAAGGATTTTTTTTTTCCTTTTTCATTCCTAATCCTAATGGAATAGCGTCATTATTTAATTCCTAATCCATGATGTGTACTGTGTACATAAGCGACGCATCGCCACTAAGCCATGTATAGCTAAACTACGAGCTCTTCCAGAATCATATATCTAGTCCTTTCTCTTAGAAAAAAGAATCCATCAACTACTCCTTAATTGGGTAAATACTCGCACATATGATAGCTAGCATTGAGCATTTGACACCGCCGCCATGTGATCTTCTAACGTACACATATATATACCGATAATTAGCGATAATGCCATGTGATACCTTGGCCGGCCGGCCCATAGCTAGCTCATCAGGTGCACACACACACACCATGCATCAGAAGCAAGCAATGCGCACGGTGATACCTGTAGTGGCGACGGCATCCGACGAGGGGGCGGCGCTGGCCTGGTCGGGAGCCGGGAGGCGGCCAGCGGAGGAGGGAGCCGGAGGAGGCAGCGGGAGGCGGAGTCGACGCCAGGTGGTGACGGCGGGCGAGGACGGAGCCGGGAGGCGGCGCGCAGAGGAGGGAGCCGGGAGGCGAGTCGCCATGGGGAGGAGGTCGGGGCGGTGGCGTCTGGAGGAGGTCAGGCGGCGTCGCCGAGGAGGTGGGGAGGAGACGAGGGGAGGCGCGGCAGTGGCGGGCGGAGGAGGCGGAGGCGGCGGAGGACGGGAGGAGCGCGCCACGGGGATTGGGAGTAGGGGAGCAGCAGGGGGGATTGGGAGAGGAGCGCGCCGCGATCCAACTCGATCCTCGGCCATCCTAGTATGCAAAACATAGCATATTTTAATCCAACTTTTATTTATGTCAAAAATTACAACTCTGAGCTAGCTAGAAGCTACCCTATGATGCATGCCCTATATATGTACACTAAAAGCAGTTGACATGAAGACAATATACATGATCAGCAGACATAAAAACACTTTCTTTCAATATATATGAATACCTTTATTTATTAACACGTTAATGTAGCATTGTAATGACAGCATATCAATCCACCATAAATGGACAACACAAAAGAAAATAAGCAAACTTTATTTCTTTTTGCACTTATCCATTACCTTACAGTACTTCTTGGAGCTGAGGGAGCCGAGGGAGCTGCGGTGGGGAAGATGGCTGCAACTGTGTGTCGGTGGAGGCAGTCGGCGAGGGGAGGCGGCAGCACTGTATTGAAAACCATGAGCTATATTAGGACAGAATCGGCACTTAAGCATTGAAATTTAGACAAAACAAAAAAAAATCGCTACACACAAACTAATTAAGTTTGCACGGGGAATGTGTACGTTGAAAGTGCTACAGAACCAATCGTTGTTTCATGTTTGTCCATATTGATATAGCTCAACAAATTATGCGGCAATATCATTTTCTAGTACTATACCCATTAATAACCCGAAAGGGAAGAAAATATCGACTTATGAGTACTTAACTTTCTATCTATATTCCAATTCCTACTCAAGTGATCTTTTTCCCTAGAAGAAGATCATGTACAATCGTACTTATTTACTTGGTACACTATCTTTGCTACAAGTGCTAGAAAAGGTCTACCTAACATTCCGAAACTATGTAAATCATCATTTGATCAAAATGATAAAATTAATAATATCAGAAGCTCACACGATGCTAGTTTCAATTAACATGACAATCTCAAAGGAAACTAGAATGGATAATGACTAATGAGTTAATCAATTGCTGTGCCATTTAAAACAGTGAGAGAAAATATCAATCCTTGTGTGATTCAATATTCTGTGGGGCATGAAGGGAAAAGGTATGATTAAATATTCTACCCATAATATAATTAGAGTGGCCAGGCCCTTTTCATGAAGGAGAGTAATGCTAACTACGTACTCTACAAGGACGTACGTCCCCATCACCCCTTGTGTTTGAAATATTTCATACATTAGGTCATTTATGATGACAAATGTGTCTAGTTTCCCTGCATTGAGAATAATCATTTAGCTAATGATGACTGTCAAGAACAAGCTATCAATCCAGGTCATAATTATCAAACAAATTATAAAAATAGTTTAATTACTTCGCCCATTTGATCATTTCAACTGTAAAATATCAATCCTGACTCTTGGATACATGTACCTATCCACAATTGTAGTAGTCAGACTAGGTGAACATATATAGCTAGCGGGAGTGAACTTGAATTACTATCAGTGACAAGCGTGCCAAGCCACCTAGCTAATTGCAATATGTGGCCTCCTTGAATGAGAGAGTTCTTACAATTTTCACGAAAGGATTTTTTTTCCTTTTCATTCCTAATCCTAATGGAATAGCGTCATTATTTAATTCCTAATCCATGATGTGTACTGTGTACATAAGCGGCATCGCCACTAAGCCATGTATAGCTAAACTACGAGCTCTTCCAGAATCATATATCTAGTCCTTTCTCTTAGAAAAAAGAATCCATCAACTACTCCTTAATTGGGTAAATACTCGCACATATGATAGCTAGCATTGAGCATTTGACACCGCCGCCATGTGATCTTCTAACGTACACATATATATACCGATAATTAGCGATAATGCCATGTGATACCTTGGCCGGCCGGCCCATAGCTAGCTCATCAGGTGCACACACACACACCATGCATCAGAAGCAAGCAATGCGCGGTGATACATCCGTAGGGGCGGCATCCGGAGGAGGGAGCGGGGAGGCAGGCCGGAGGAGGGAGCAGCGGAGGAGGCAATGGGAGGCGAGTCGACGCGGGTGACGGCGGGCGGAGGACGGAGCCGGGAGGCAGGCTGGCCGGCAGAGGGGAGCCGGGGAGGCGAGTCGCCATTGGAGGAGGTCGGGCGGTGGCGTCTGGAGGAGGTCGGGCGGCGTCGAGGAGGTGGGGAGGAGACGAGGGGAGGCGCGGGCGCGGTGGGGCGGCGAGGCGGTGGAGGCGGGAGGACGGGAGGGAGCGGCGCCACGGGGATTGGGAGTAGGGGAGCAGCAGGGGGATTGGGAGAGGGGCGCGCAGGCAGTTTTGGGGAACGGAAGCGAGCAGTAGCATGTGGGGAAAATAATGGCGCAATCGGATGTTTTAGCTCCCGAGTGTCAACACTCGGGACATTGCTGCTCCCGTCAAATTTTCCCGAGTGTCCGATTGGACACTCGGGAAATGTTAATTTCCCGAGTGTTTATTCTATTACCGAGTGTTTCGTAAGGCACTCGGGAAGTTCCCGAGTGTATTACCCAAAACACTCGGGAAATTTATGAGCACTCGGGAAATTCGACGATTCTGGTAGTGCCTCTTGGTGGTAACCCAGCATGTTCATTTGCCTCGGAAGTGCCCCTGAAATGTAAAAGTATGAACGAATGGAAATCATTTCTCTTTAGCTAAGAATGAGCTTGGTTATACAAGGATCATATACTGGTGTTCAAATTAAAATTGTTCTCTTGACAGCGCTTAAATTGTACTTTTTTTACATTCACATATAATTTTTATTTTGGAATGAAAGAGAAATAAATAGAGAGAAACACAGAAAAAAAATTACGGAGGAAGCATAGATGGTGAATCCATTTGAATAAAAACTTCCAGAGTCACTCAAAAAAGGAAGGCTAAAGGCAAAAAAAAATGCAATATGTTATAAATAATGTCAAACAATCAACGGCTTAACCAAACAAAAAGAGGAAGGCTAAAGGCAAAAAAAAATGCAATATGTTATAAATAATGTCAAACAATCAACGGCTTAACCAAACAAAAAGTTAAGTTTGATACACACAAACTAATCATCTAGCACAACTGAGTAGTGGATACACAATATCTTTTACAAAAGGAAAAGCAAAATATTAACAAATTAGAGGTGCAGCAAATGATGGGGTAAACGTTTGGTGGCATATAAGAAATTCATCCCTGCTTCTGCCAAATTAACCCGTATCCTCACACTGAAATTATAGATTTCAAGCAAATACTCTTACAACATTGTCTCGTTAATCAGGTCGGGAAACAAGACAACTCGAATCAATGAATGCTAACCGAAGAACCAGCTGAAACAAACAAACGTACTGATCTCTAGAACACCAAACAGTGGCATCACATTTCAGACCTAACCCAAGAAATCTCTGCAACCCGAACAGTAAGCATTCATCTAAAACGTACACTAGGGCGAGTAACACTCCCCGAAGGTGAATTAGTCCGAAGCAAAAAATCACAAGAAATGGCATCGTTCCCATCCATCGAGGATAGATAGGAAAGAAGCACTGACCAGAAGAACAAAAAGAAGAGAAGGGCGGAGCAGAGGAATTTTTTTTTGAAATAATACATTTTTTAAAACAAATTACAAAACTAGGTTATCATCTCAAAAAAATGTAAAAATAGGTTCCTGTCGCCATTTCAAATGGCAACAGAAACCTATCGCCATTTGAAATGGCGACAAGAACCACAACCTGCTGAGGCGGGTTCTGTCGCTATTTCAATTGGCGACAGGAATATATGAATTTTTAAATATATCAAATAAACTCAACAAATTACAAAAAAAAATTTAGAGTATCCAGATAGAGTGTTCTTGCTTGTGTAATTTTTCATAATTTTATCCATTATGAATTTGTCTATAAAATTCATTTAAGTATACTATTTGTAGAATTTGTAAATATACCAAATGAAGTCCAACAATTATGAAATTTTTGTGAACACTTCTTAAATAGTTTAATTGTTTGTATAATTTTTCAGAATTTTATATACTCTTAAATTATCTCTAAAATTCTGAATTTAGGTTTAATACTGATGTACTTAATTATGTACCCTTAATTGTTGAGATAATTTCATAGTATATAAAATTCTTAAAAATTACACGAACAAGTTCACTATGTAAGAAGCGTTCACAAAAAATTTCATAATTTTTGGACCTCATTTGGTATATTTACAAATTCTACAAATAGTATACTCAAATGAATTTTAGAGACAAATTCATAATGTATAAAATTATGAAAAAATTACACAAGCAAGAAAACTCTATCTGGATACTCTACAAAAATTTTTGTAATTTTTTGAGTTTATTTGCTATATTTAAAAATTCATATATTCCTGTCGCCAATTGAAATGGCGATAGGAACCTGCCCCCAGTGTACAGGGTTTCTGTCGCCATTTCAAATGGCGATAGGTTCCTGTCGCCATTTGAAATGGCGACAGGAACCTATTTTTGTAATTTTTTGAGATGATAACCTAGTTTTGTAATTTTTTTAAAAAAATGTATTATTTTTTAAAAAAATTCCGGAGCAGAGGAGGTACCAGTCCCATTCCCACCGAGAAGAGCTAGCATTAGATTCAACATCCGCAGTATTATCAGCAGTAACAACAGTCTCATATGGACTTCCAACTTTTTGCCAAATAGCATTACCTTGTGTTTGTAGAAAAATCTCTATACGTGTTTTCCAGTAGGTATAATCTGACCTATCGAAAAACGGTGGCCTACCTAAAAAACGATCTCGATCTGATGCAATTACAACCTTGTACTGATATCACCTGTAGGATCGTTAGTGACAATCAGAGAAGAGTGAATGATTTTTATATACTTTTTCGCATTCAATCTTTGCCAGACCCGAATTCCAAGAATCCAAATCCTCTGTGAAATCACTGTGCTATTCCCTGGATCAGTAGCTAGCACTTCACAGTACACATTGCTGAATCATTCATACAAGCGTGAACTGAAATATTAAATATTACAACCAACTGAGTGACATAGACCACGTCGGGTCGAGTTTTACACAAGGGGCCGAGCAGGCCAAATTGATTACATTACATAAAAGCAACGTAAACTACAGCGGAAGCAAAAGGTGAGGTAGGGCTCATCTCACACAGGCAAGCGATTGGGGTAACCTGAGTACGACGGATATTAACCAAGAGCTGGATAATATCGGTTGTACATGAGTACCAACGAGTCTACTTAGACTGGACGAGACCTAAACTACAGAACTATGTTACTCCCCGTCATAGCCTTGTCCATCATCTCCTGGGCCTTCATAGGAAGCGTAGTCTCCTTCGTCTTCATTATCTGAAGGGTTGGGGGGAGAAGCGAGAATGAGCACTACTACCGTGCTCGCTAGCCAACACACAATGCAATGATATACATGCAAGGCTTTAACAAGGATGGCTCAGGTTCTTTTATTTGCGAAAGAAAGCTTTTCAAATATCATACGTACAAAGTCTTATTACTTAGCATTTTTAACAAAATTTGCAATTTAACAAAGTGCAATAATTAATAACAGTAGAGGTTCCATCCGTCGGAACACTACACATGCATCCTTTCAATTGGAGCTGCCTCTAATGACCACACCCACTGAGCTCAACGGCTCAGGAAAAATCCAACACAGGGCTAGGTGAGCCCTTCCACCATTTTCATACCACCCACAAAGTTTTGAAATAGAACTAACTCAAGTTATGATTCCCATGTGCGCTTTTGACCAGAGCACGGTACATTTAACAGCTTTTAAACTCTGCAGAGGTTGCACACTTTACCCACAAGAGATAGTTATACCCGTTACCCACATGATTCCGTAGTCATGTAGTTGGGCGACCATCACAGTAACCTTTCTAGATATCTCGCCCCTTCTGTCATTCCACCCATACGGGGTTACGCCCATATGTTGTGCGGGATGTTCACCACAACGACTAGCGTAGTTGGCCCCGGCAACAACGACTAGCGCAGCTAGTAACTTCACCTTTTTGGTGTCCCTTCCAAGCCGGAGTATCTCCGCCACTTGTACGTTCTTCGACCCCCTCCAATGAGATGACTTTCAGGGTTCAATAACTTTACTAAGCCAAGTTACACTTTGCAGACTTGTGGTTGTACTTGTTTAACACGGGAGGTCGTGACAAGATTAAGTCTTTAGGTTTATTTGGACGGTTCATTCCACAAACCAACCATCCTCGTGCTCCCCGAGCACCCACCGCCTCACCATCCGCCCAGATAGAACTAGCAATTGGGGTTTTGAGGAGTAAACCAAATTACTTTCACACCTTTTAGCCAATGGACCACCAATGACTACCCAAATCATTTTATGTTTGAGGAAATGATGATTGGGGTATTTAATACCCCGGTACTTAAGCAAGACTAGCATGTCGTTTAAGTACAACCTATAACTAGTATTACCATATAGTTACTAGGGTGACAAGGATTAATGGATTCAAATTATCAAGGATGGCATATTAAATTAATTAATCAACAAGTGGGTGTTTAACTACATTTGATAACGAAATAAAGCATGCAATTTTGCTAATTTAAACGAATATAGTTTGCATAAAATGTAGGATCAATATGGTCAAAGTATTGACTCGCCTTGGTTAAAGGCAAGGGGATCTTGATACTCTTGGTCTTGATCAACTTGAGGATCTCCAGCGTCTTCAAATCCTAATCAGGCGACAATACCCGAAAAAGGCACAATGGCAAAGAGAGCAAATAAATACACAAGAATACACAAATGAACTCCAAATTAACCAAGTCCTATGCCATTAGCAAGATCTTGATTTAACAAATTTTTAGAAATTTATTTCATAATTTTTGGAGTTACGACAGAGGAGAAATGAATTCTGAAGATTAAAAGAATTGAAATAAGAGAGAGAGAGAGAGTCCTGACCACAAAGATAAGATAGACCGGCTCATGCGCCGCTAGGGGCGCCGGTCCACAACACAGAACACCACTGGGGCACTTGGCGATGAGACAAAGGGGAGGGCGTGGTTCTTGCAAGAACGGGCCCTACGTCGATGAGTAAAGGGGAGGTTAGGACATCATTAATGTTTTAAAGGCTGCGCGTAGGGCTAATTAAATCGGCTAACGTCGTTTAACTCAATCCCAAACGGGATTTGGCCTTTATGGTGTGCTCGAGCGTGTGGGCTGCTCCGACACACACCTGATGGGGAAAAGAAATTTGGGCAAGCGGCTTATCGCCATGTGAGCGGACACGGCAGCGCCGGGTGAGGACAAAAACGGGGAGCTGGTGTTGCGGTGAAGCTCGTGACGCCGGTGTGGTGGCCGGAGGAGGGCGGTGGCCGGCGGCGGGTGGTGCGAGGCGGCGGAGGCGGCACGGTGATGGCGGCGGGGTGGTTCTGGTGGCGGTTTGAGCCGGGGGAGGTGAGCACGGGGTAGCTCCCGTTGAGGCGAAGCCGACGAGCTAGGCGGGGAGGCCGGAGGATGGCTGTAGGCGGCGGCGAGTGCTGGTGAAGGCAGCGGCCGGAGGCGGAGAAGAACGGGAAATTCGATGGCGGCAGTGGCTAATCCGCGGGGGAGGTTGAGGGGAAATGCTCCTGGAGGCCGAGGGCTCACGGTGACGGGGTCGGCGGCGCCGGGAGATGGCCGGAGCGGCTAGACGGCGGTGGAGGTGGCGGCGGCCGACAGTGGAAACGGGGTGGCTTTGTTGTGGGCTTACCAGTACGAGGAGGGGGCGGCGTGGGGAGCTCAAGCAGGAGTGGAGGGGGCTTTATAGGGGGCTCAAGGTGCGGGAGCAAGGGGGGGTCCGGTCCATGGAGCGGCGCGGTTTGCACGAGGGGCAGACAGGGCGAGGCGGATAAGGCGCTGCGAGGATGAGGGCGGCTCGGTGTCCTTGCGGTCATGGCCTTGCGTCTGGCGCAGCTGCCTGCAACCGCAACACTGGCGAGGATGGCGGCAGCCTTAGGCGGAGCGGCGACAAGACGGGCGAGTGAGGCACGGCTCCTGGGCTGCGGCGCGCGGCACGGGTCCTCTAGGACGGTGAGGCTGTGACGACGTGGGCGGCTCGACGCGCATGGGGTAGGTGAGCAGGCGCAGGCAGCGGCAACGTCCACGGGAGGGAGCAGCCAGCGCTTGACCTGGGAGAAAGCGGGAGGGAGATGACCCAAGCGCTGGGCGGCTTGGGCCAAAAGAGAAGGAGGGGGCCGGGTGGCTTTGGGCTGGAGCAGGCCAAAGGGGAAGGGGGAGAAAGCCACGGGCTGGGCCGAGAAAGGAGAAGGGAAAGCAGGCCGGCCTAACAAGATTATGGACTTGGCCGAGGAGGAAGAATGGGCTGAGCCCGAAAGAGGGGGGAAACTTCAACTTGCGAATTTGAATTTCAAATGTTATGGATATTACATTTGAAACACGCACCGAGAAATAGAGGAAATTTTCAGAATTAGCTTGGTAGTTTGAATTTCGGTGAAAAACGAAATTAGAACATTAATTACTATTTATCGTCCCGAAAACGGACGTTACAATCTTGAAGAAGAATCACGTGGATTGATCAACCAGGAAACACAAACAGTCGGACACCGCTCGCGTGTTTGTGCATGGAGCTTCACGCAATTCCGTGGAAATTTGCGATGACGCGCGTTGTTGTCAGGCGATGGAGCCGATGGAGCCTAGGGGCCGATGGAAATTAACGCGCGCAATCCAGCGGAGCCGATGGAACTTCACCTCACCAGCGAAAACCAGAAGCCTGGCACTGCCCTGCCACGTCGCCATGTTAACCCCGACGCGCTGGTGTCCATGCTCTTGACGACGCTGATGCAGTTGAAAGCAAATGGATGGATGACTCGTACCATCAAATCAATCGACCAACAGCGCATCTTTTGAATTAACTCAATGCCAAAAAAGTGTTTTTCTTCTCACGCTCTTAATCACCCAATAGAAAAAGCATGCCTCACGTCGCGCACTACAGAATCCCTAGATTTGCTCTGTGTTCTATAGCACCAACAAAAAAAAACCACGGCCGTGCAAGGCCCCACACGGCAATTTAAGGAGATAACGCACAACCGAAGAAACAAAACGTGGTTTATCAACAAAGTTACGAAAATCTATCCGATCCCAATAATTAAGGGATCCGATAACCTTTCTAACAAAGGTTTTCTAATTTATCTAAGCTTTTTAATTTTGGACATCTTAAAATTATCACGTATCGTAGCCTCCAAACTGCACCTCCGTAGCTCCAACACGTATCATCCATCTTTGATCTCCACGCGCCCCAACTCGAGCTCGACTATCTCCTCCAGTATCCTCGACCCTCTGGACCATGACTTCGCACCAAGTCATCTCCTAATCCTTGCTGTAGACCACAATTGCCTCCGAGTTACTCTACACATGCAAAGACCAAAATAACATCTTTTTTCGGTACAAATTCTTCTGAACTTGACCGACATAAGTCTACACACATGCCACATGCCTCAAATAACATTAGTAAACAACATTGTCAATTATTCATCAACTAAATTATTCTAGACCTAGCCACATGATCCAACATTGCCCTAGATAAATATGTGGTAACCTACTAGCTATAGTCGTACTTATGCGTCATGCTAGTCTTGCTTAAGTACCAGGACATTAATTGCCCTAATTATCATCTTTTAATCATGAAAATGGTTTTGGGTAGTCATTGTGGGTAAATGACTGGAATGTTTGAGATAATGTAATTTTGCTCCCCAAAAACCCTAATTAATTGTTGTTACCACAATTTAGGTGGATGGTATGATGGTGGGTGCAGACGTAGCATGAGAAATGGTGCAATGAGGTATGAACCACCAAAATGGCTTTAAGGACTTAATCTTGTGATGACCTCCCAATGTAAAATAGTATAATCACAAGTCTATAATGGTGTCGACCTAGCCAAATAATTTGTATCCACCAGTGCGAGTTGCACCATTGGAGTGACCCACGAGTCGTGTCACTAGCATAAGCCATCGTAGACACAGGTCGGGATACTGGCTTAAGTCGTCGTGTGGTGCAAGAGGGGGTTTGGGGGCATGGTTGACGCAGGTGTGTGGGTGTAACCACCTTCAGATGAAACCTTAGCAGGTGTAACTAACACTAAGAGATGCATTGTAAAGGCCTTGTGGTAATCTCCCCTTGATTTACATGTCTAAGGAAACATGTATACATATCAAGACGATTATCTCTTGTGGGTAAAGTGTACAGTCTCTGCAGTGACGGAGCTTCAGCAAAATTGTAGGGGGGGCTGGTCCTCCGGGCTCCGGCTTTCAGGTATGCTCGCTGAAGACGTCAAGGCTGAGGTTTCAGCGAGAAGGTGAGAAGACCTGAGCAAGAGCATAAGCTATTGCACCAGCGAGAAGGCCAAGCAGCTCATGCTCTGTGGCAACCTCAACGTCTCGTCTCCTCAGTCCTCAACCTCAACTCGTCTCGTCTCCTCAGCTATGCTGCATACACGGAGTTTAATTTTTTTTCTCAAAAAAGCTGGGGGGGCGACGGCCCACGTTGGCCGTCGCTATGCTCCGTCCCTGAGTCTCTGCAGAGTATAAACTGTTCGAACAGTCGTGCCTACGGTGAAAGGTGGGCATGGGAACTTACGCGTGTTAGTTCTATTTATAAAAAACATTTGTGGGTGGGATGAAAACTCGTCGGATCGATGTAACCCTGATTTTGATTTTTCCCTAGGTGAACGAATCCCAGTGTTATTAATAGGTGGATGTAACCCCAATCAAAACTAAGCATAAGGTGGAGGACACATTCGCTGTTATAAATATTGCACAATTACTCTCTTTAATAAAATGTGATTTGGTTAAAATGCTAAGTAATAGGAATAAAAGAACCCGAGCATTCCTTATTAAGCCTTGCATATACATATATTGCATCCTCTGTGTGTTGGCTCGCGAGCACGGTTGTTTGTGCTCATCCTCGCTCTTTCCCTCATCTCTCCGAAGCAGTGGACCAAGGACATTATGCCTACGAAGATCTAGATGCTAATAGCCACGAAGATGGTGGAGAGTAGAATACCTTCTAGTAGTTTAGATCTCGCTTCAGTCTAGCTGGCTTCGACGGTGCTCGTGTATTGTGAGACCCCGCTTTATTAAGCTCATAATACTTAGTCATCCACTTGACCCTAGTATTATCAACTAAATAAACCGTGCCTCGAGATATATGTACTTCCCAAGAATGCAGTACACACAACTCATTACAAAAGGTTGCATCAATTCCATTCAAACACATAGAACAGAACAAGCAACAAACCAGAAGTTAATATTAAAAAGGATAGGTTATTACAAAAGAGGGGCCTTCAGGCCAAATAACAACAAGTCTACAAGAATACACAGCGGAAGCAAAAGTGCCATAAAGATGGCCCAAAATAAGAGCCAACCAAAGGTGCCTTAGCCCACAAGGCAATCGACCGGACCGCCAAGCTAGTCGCTCTCCCAACCACCAAGACACTCACAAAAGTAAAGCCCTTTGGGCTCTACCTCCTCTGCAACAAAGTTGTTAAGCAAAGCAAATGAGTACAAAAATGTACTCGCAAGACTGACGTGTGAGATAACAGAACTATAAATAGCTACATGCAAGCTTTATTTAAGTGGATGAGGCTTTGGACTCATTTTAGCATAAAGCAAGTTTCATTTGCAATAACATAATAGATTGAAGGCAATTTGGCAAAGCATTTTAATTGTTGAAATAACAACGAGATAATAACATAGTAACAACAACAAGATCAACACAGAAGTGATGACCCAAGTCACCACAACAATAGCATGAACATCCATTCATGCCACCCATCAAGTTTTAATTAAATGGTTGAGACTAGTTCTTGAACGACCTTACCAAGCATGTCCATAACCTAGGGCGAGGCTATTGAATAGTTTTAACCTGCGGGGGTGTACCAATGTACCTACACGTCGACCGCCTTTCCTTAAGGCACACTACCTTTGGTATGCTTAACGCGGCTAAGTCCTCTGAGACATTTCCAATGGGCGGTGCTAATTTTGACCAAGACAACCCACGGGATAAGGACCCAATGGACAGACCTAACCGGTCCCTTTGCTCCATTCCCACACCACACACACACACATTTTATCTTTAAAACACACCAACCGAACCGACCCCAATTAGCACCGCCCAAAGTACTTAGTCAAGAGGGTCCCATATCCCCTCGTGTGGTTAGCATAAAAGCGCTTGGCTTAGTGACCCAAGTAACTCGGTCCTTAGGGACCCGGGCATACCACCACATTCCAAAAACCGCACCATCCATCCAATATGCCCAAGTCTAAATCAATCTTTTATTTTCAGTTTTGATTTTACAAATTAATCAAAGCACAAGTGCTGGACATATAGGAGTAATAATCAGTTTTGAGTGATCAAGACCATCGACTAAGTCGATGATGGCCCATTACTACCGATAACTAAGCATGGCTAAGCAATGTTAACGTAAACTACTAAGTGATAAGAGCTCATCCAACGAGCTCAAACCACAGCAAATAACCTAGGCTCATGGGTAGTAGAGGATAAACAATTCCTCAGATTATGCAACTATAGGATTGCCAATGATATTTTAACACAAAGTAGCATGCATACATATAAGTGAAACAAAATATTAAGCTTTAAAGTAATGGGACAATGATGGAAATGATCAAACTGCTTGCCTTGTTGCTGTTGCTCAAGTTGTGGCTGAGGGTCACTCTCGGGATTACCACAAATGTCGAAACCTAACGGAAAAGCGATAAAGAACCGATAAGAACAACGAAAAACCAAAAAGACTCAACAGCGAAACTTCTCCGAATGCTATGAAAATTTTACCGCAGCAAGACAATGATTTATCATGAATTTAGCAACAAGAACCGATTGATTTGGATTCTCAATGCAAAAGATATGATGAAATCAATTCTGCTCAGCCTATTTAATTAGAAATATGTTACTATTCATCGCAAAATTTTCTAGAATAGTAGTGAAGCTGAAATTTTTAAGGTAGCATAAGCACCTCATAAGATGAACAGCCTAAATGGATTCATCCCAATTGGAGCTATAATGCACCTTCTATTAATTTTTTTTTGAAACAGGAACTTGAACAAAATTATAATGCATGATTATTCTTTCTGAAAATAGTAACATGTTAAAAAATATTTTTCATAGTGAGTTCATTAATAGAGGAAACCAACAAAGTTGGATTCACTCAAAAATAATCTACAGAGCATTAGTTATGTATTTTACAAGTTAAGCATCAATTTGAGTGTACATTTAAAGCTAGTTTTGAAACCTATTTGCAAAACCATGTTCTGGAGCTGAACTGGGCTCATAACCATTTTTTGATTGGAGCCAGGTCAAGCCAGAACCAACAAAATTTGAATGACCTCATTTGGATTTAAAACGAAAAAGATATAAAATTCTAAAGTTATACCTTATTTGACTTATAATTAAGACTTCACAGAATTTCTAAAACCCACAAAGACATGGGAGGACATAAGCGGCTCAGATCAGCGCGGGAGGTCCTCAGCGGTCGAGATCTTCCAAAGGAAGAGCTAAACTATCAAGATCTCCCGAGGAAGATCTACATCGTCGAGACCTCACAGGGAGGTCTGGGCGGTCCAGATGTTCCTGGGAGGACTTTGATGGTCCAGATCGTCCGAGGAGGACCTTGACGGTCAAGATCTACCCGGGAGGTCATGAGCAGCCGAGATGACCTAGGGAGGTCCTAAGGGAGGTCCTAACGTCCACAGACCTCCGGGGAGGTCTGGATAGCCACGATCGCAAGGGAGGTCTTGGGCGCACAAGATCTCCCGGGAGGAGGTCTAGACGTCCCAGACCCAGTAGCGCCGCCGCTTCGGACATGGAATAAATCTTGTGAGACACAAAGAGGTCCACGCGGAGGTCTTAAATCTTGGCGCCTGGCGAGATTAAAGACATGCTAATGATTAAGAGGTTGAGCAAATGATTGGCGCATTAGACGCGGTGGATCTTTGTCCTAAAACGACAACAATACCGCCGATCTTGTCAAACAAAGACCCGAGCTCAAAGATGTGGTCATCGCCGGCGATCTGAGACCTTGCCGACGACACCCAATGGTACCGTTGGGTCCGCAATAACCATGCGCACAATGGACCTCCTCTCGGCAATGGCGGCGGCTTGAACGCCGGGCGAGCCGAGAGGACAACGAAGGCAAGCACGCCAAAATCCGAAATGCAAAATGAAGCTCATGCGACATTCAGCGTGTGCTCAAACAAAAGCTCCGCAGACAGATACATACGGTGCCAAGAACTAAGGGACTAACGGGAGGAGTACAGGAGGTCCCGAGTCTTGAGGAGGTCGAGGAAGGAAGGACCGGTCTTAGGGAGGAAAGGTGCTCCACGGCCAAAGCTCCAGCTCAAGCTCCACTTTGTCTACCTCTGAAAATGCCCAAACTAATCAAGTTAGGACTTGCTCCCGGAGGAAAGGCACAAAAGAAGCTCAGAGAAAAGGAGGAGAAACTCCAGGGACCCTTGTCCACCGAGGAGCTACAAGCTCCAGCAATTGCGGCCAAGGAGAGCTTCGGTGGTTTAGAGCTCACAAGCACAGGGGTGCAAGCAAGGGAACAATGGTGTGTAACGGAAGCCAAAGAAACAGAGGGGGAGGTTTTATACCTAGGGCACAGGAGGTTGTGAACCACGGGTTAAGCTCATGGTAAGCTTGGCCCATGGGTCGGTCTAGGGCTTGGACAAGATGTAAAGTTGACATGGTGACAGGCTAGGCAGACTGGAGAGGCGGAAAGCTGACCTGCATTTAATGCGGATCAGCAAAGAGTTGTTATAAGGTACACAGTCGACAGACACGCATTAATTCACTGCTCAGGAGCACGCATGCGTGACCAAGGAAAGAGAAAAACAGGGGAGGTCATTTTGACCGTTGGATAAGACCACGGGGAGGTCCTGGCCCTCAGATGCGATTTTTGAACCGTTACGCTTAAAGGACTGGGAGGAGGTCCCAGCCACACGATTTGGAAAGGGAGGTCGTAGCCCTCCGATTTCCAAAACGCAGATGCGCAAAGGATAAAGGGTTAGGAGGTCCTAGCCTTTGGATTTACATCCAAGGGCTCGAGACTGAAGGGGAGGACATAATCTGCGTGTGACTTAGAGAAAGACGGGGAGGTCATGGCCTTTGGATTTAAATCCAAGGCGCACAACCAAAGGGAGGTCTTAGCGGCTGCTTGCTGCAGCAAGCTAAGAGGTTATGGCCATCGATCAAGATCTAGTGGCGATGAGAGGCGAGGAGGTCATGGCCGTGAGATTCATATCTAACGACCACGACCTCACTGACGGGAGGTTTGGTGCGCTAGATTTTGAGGGAGGTCGGGGTCATTGGATCGATCCAGCGCCACGACCTCAACAAAGTGGGAGGACCTCGCAGAGAAGGTTTGCGAGAGGAGGTCGTGGCCTTAGGATTGAATCCAACGGCTCGACCTCAAGTGAGTACAAAATGGAGGTCAAGGTGGTTTGAGCTCATGGGAGGTCGAGGCCATGGATTTTGATCCAAATGCCAAGACGATGAGGTGGGAGGTCTGGCGGTATTGATCATGAGGAGGTCGTGGCGGTTGGATGTTAATCCAACGGCTACGACTGATCAAGGTGGATAGGAGGTCGGCGACTAAGGAGGCGGTTGGGTTGGACACCTTTGCAAAGCGGTTCAAGCCCAAGTCAAACCAGTTTATTTAGATTAATAAACAAGCTGAGACAAAAGAGGATTTATTTGAGATAGCAAATGAACTCCAAATTTGATGAAATTTTAACTGGAGCTTGCTGACAATGAGATTAACCTTGCATAAAATTTCCAGAGGTTATTATGCAATGCATTTTCTCAGGAAATTCATGAAGGTTGTTCAAGGATTTGTTTTACCTCCAAAATTTATCAAACAAGTTTTACAACTTGTGATATTTTTCAGAGGGTCCCACATCAGTTTTAGGACCAAGGAAAATATTTTCCAAATGTTTGGCACAAGATTTAAGATAATTGGAAAAGGAGTTTGACTTTTGGTCAACAAGAGCTTTGTGTTTTTGGATTACACAACTCTTGGACTAGAATCACAGGAGAGATTAGGGGTTTTCAAGATGTGAGAAAAAGTTTTAATTTCTACACATATAATTATATTTGAACAAACCCTGTTTATACAGTTGGGATGTTACATGTATACCAATATTGCCCAAGTTTTTGGATAATATCGGTCGTACATAGGTTTCCCCAGTCGTGTGCATGTGGCGAGATGTGCTCTACCCCTTTTTATTCCGTGTCATTTTCGTTGTTATGTAATATAATCATTTGACCTGTTCAGCCCTACTGTAAAACTCGACCCGATACAGTCTATTTAACTCTGATGTTTGTAATATAAATGAATGGTTTGGTTCACGTCATGCATGAAATGATTCAATAATATATCTGTGAGCACTATCTACTAATCCAGGGAATTGTGCAGTGATTTTCACAGAGGATTTGGATTGGTAAAATCCGGGTCCGACAAGACCCTACCAGTAAGATTAACGAAAAATCAGAAGAAAATAGAAAAGCCGCTTTTAGTCTTAAAGAAAATACGTTTTCTTTGCTGGAAAGCGTAAACCTTGGGAGAATGTAGGAATGAATATGCTTTCTCTGCTGGAAAACATAAAAATCAGAAAGTACGTTATCAACGTCACCTTTTCCATTTTTTCTGGAATTTTCAAACCGAAGCAAATTGAAACCTTAATAACTTTTGCATAAAACTCCAAATGACGTGATTATTCTTTCTAAATTCATATAAAATCATGATCTACCTGAATATGAAAAATATTTGGATTTGGTTATTGTTTAAATTATTTTTCCTTATTTAATTTGTTTATGGCTCTTTTGATTAGATGTCGATTGTTCGAACGATATTTTCGACGACCATCCATCCTAATGTTCAGAACAACCAGAGCAAGGCAAGCAACCCCTTTGACTATGTTGATCCTACTATTTTAATTATTGTACTTCTTTTTACAAAATCTATTACGCATGCGTGTATGTTTGATATAAAATTGCTATATTTGGGGTAACGGTAGTTGTAATCCTAATTGATGCATAAATTTCCTTGGAATATTGATTCTCTTACTGCTGTAGCTATTAGGATATGGTTTAGGCAAAAGGTAATGTCAAATTGGGAGTTTTACATGCGAACATTGCACAAATGCCTACTAGAGCGATATCCTTTTTCTAAAACTTGTAAAAGGACGATATTATGAACATGAATTTGGGAGGTTTGTAAAGAAAGTCTAGAGAAGTGTACCTCTATTATTTTGTATAAAAATAAAATAAAAAATCTAGTTTTCGATGCGGGCGAGTTATATTATATTCTAAGAAATATGAGAGAGGAGTCTCACAAGTAGACAGGGAGAGATTCTTACCCGGGTTAGTTAAGGACTGAACGCCGGTATATCCGACCTAAGCGTAAGCGTACAACCACATGTACTGGTATGGGATGGCATTAGCTAATTAAGTCATTGAAAACTAGCCATACATGTTGGTAGGCCATAGTAGTATGGGCATGACCGGTGTAGGCATGTCCGAAGGGGCTCCCTTCACTGAGGCGTTGGGCACAAAACTTGTCGACGTAACTGTGAATGCTTCACTTGACGGGGGTATACCCAGGTGAAATGAGGGTGTTCGTTCGCTGGGCTAGTGCAAGGGTAGGACTAGATGATGTAAAGGCTTCGACACGTGCTCTAGACTACTTACCGAAGGTAGTAAGCTATGATATCGACGGGTGCCAAACTAACTAGAGAATTCGTGTGCTATGGGTAAAGTTGTACCCCTCTAAAGAGTGTAAATCTATTTAAATAGCTGTACTCATGGTGATGAGTGTGCTAAGTGTAGTATTGCTGGGTATAGTCTTGGTTTTCATAAAAATAGTTTTGATTGGAAAATGAGAGAAAGGGTTTGTTGGTTTATGTTTTAGTTGAGTGTCATGTCTAAGGCTAAAAATAAAATGTCCCTCGTAGCCGAGGAGGGTTGCGAGTTGTTATTTATTCAATTACTTATCGCCTTTTATCTATTTAACTGCTCTTAAAATTTCCATTGCAAAATACTACGTATTGATATTGCAAATAGAATCTGCTTAATGCAAAATAACTGGTAGAATAGAGCTTCATCTCTTGTTAGCCTTGCATTTATAGAAATTTTGCGATACACTACAAGTCTTGCTGAGTACGCAATGTACTCAATCTTCCTTAATATGTTGTTCAGACTTAGAGGATGAGCCTGTACCAGACGACGTTTTCTTCGCACCCGGAACTGGAGGGTTTGGTGACAGGTCTTTCTAGGACTTGTCTCTTGTCGGTTGCCTTTGAGTTTGGATGGACATGCTGCTGAAACTTATCTACTTTTATCACTTCTACTTCCGCTACTACTTTTGTTACTCTGTTGATACTTACTTTTATTTGGCTGGTCGACCTGTGATGTAATAACCTTTAAACGCTTAAGTTATCTACCACCGTATTTTTTATTTTGTATGTATGAATGTATGGGTGTGATTTCCAATGTTAGAGCTGTGTGTACTAGCCACTGATCATGAGACTAGTACGGTACACACACGAGGGCTTCGAGTATTCAAAGCCTGGGGTCCGACATTCCTGACTTTCAGGTGGCGGTGATGCAACCAAAGCCACACGGCGGCGGCGGCGGCACGGGTGCGTGGCGTCGCCAGCAGCTCGGCGGCGCTCCGAGGGAGGCGGCGTGTGCATGAGCACGACAACAGCATAGGGAAGCCGCCAGGTGGGTCGAGTGGCCAGTGGGTAGCCGAGGTGGTGGGAAGAAGGTGGCAACGGTGGCACTTCTCGGAGGTGAAGCGGCCAAATGGAGAGGGGAAAAAGGCAGGGGAACTCTGGGAACAGGTGATGACGTGCAAAGCTTGGCTTGGGACTCACCGAAGAAGGAGATCGGGCGATGGATGTGTTTGAGCTGGAATTGAAGAAGAAGGCGAATGCAGCGACGAACTACGACGAAACCCAAAATTGAATGAGGGGAAATGCTTAAGAATCTCAGGAACACGACGTGACGCGGTTAGGAGTTCCAAAATCTCACCGGAGCGACGGGAGCACAAGGTGAGGTGACGGCTGGCACTCGGGAAGGCGATCAATCCGACAGCAATGGAGCTCCGGAGGCTATGAGAGTTGGAGAGAACGTGAAGGAGGTGATGCAGCTCCAATTTATACAATCGGCTGGGGTTTGAACGGATGCGGTTGCGAGCGTGAACGCGAACGCGAACGTCGGTGACGTTATTGGCTCGGTTTTGGAAACTATCGAAACGGCAACAAATTGATTGATTGCAACAACGGGGGATTTCATTGCACAATGATGGCATTGGTGTGAGAACGTGGGTAGCATGGGGACGTGCGTGCACGGCACAGACGCAAACAAGGCGCATAGGGCACTACCGGCATGGCCTGGTGCACACTACATGGGCACAGAGCGAAGCAGAGGCAGAGAGGAGAGAGATGTGCCAGGTGGGCCGGATGAGAAAAGGAAATGGGTTTCGGTCCAAGAAGATTTGAGGGAGAAATTCAAATTTAAAATGAATTTGAATTTTAGGTTTGAATTGGTATGCAAATCGGATTGAGATTTGAAGATGGAAATTTTGATTTGAAGTTGAATTGAGATTCGGGATTTGAGTATCGGAAATTGATTCGGTTTGGATTTTAAATAATTGCAAAAACTCCAAATGAAATCCAACACTTTGAATTAATTAATTTAAATTAATTTTTTTACAAAAAAGCAAAATTGGGATGTTACAATTGATATGCTTGTCTGGCGAGTAACATCTGTTTCTCTTGGCTGCCGAGTTCCAACAAGCACTGAACATTTGTTTGGTGCTTGGATGGACAGTTTTGGTAAGCCGTTGAGAAATCTTCTCATTGTAGGAGTGGCTGCTCTATGCGCTGGACAGTGTGCTGTAGTCACAATCACGCTTGTTTCGATCTTGCTTTCCCAAAGCGTCCTAACCAAGTGGTTTACAATTTGTGCTACTGGGCTCTTTTGCAGAACGGGGGACTCAGGTCGGCTTTGGAGGATGGCGCGTGACGCGTCAAGGATCTGCAGGGTAGCGACTGAAATCTTCAGACGAGCTCGAGGTTAGGGTGGCGACAGCCTGTTGGAGAGTGCAATGGCTGAAGAAGAGGATGTTCCTGGTTTCTTTTGCAGTAGGAACTAATGCTGGCGCTGTTGCAAACTTATGTCTGAATGTGTCGGGCTGCGACCCGCTTTTACCTTTTGCTGCTTTAGACTGTTAAGAAATCAGATCCAGACCAGAAAGGCCTCCTCATCCATCCAGTAGCTTATGGCCCTTTTTGTTTAGGCTTAGGCTTTTTATCTTATAACTTAAAACCAACTTTTTGGTTTAATCAGCTTATAAGTCTCTAAGCTTTTAAACCAAGCTTTGTTATTTGGTAATCAGGTTTTTTATAGGATGTTGGCTTATTGAGTTGTGTGTGAAAGACAAAAGGTTTGAAATGCCCTTAAGGGTTTAAAGGGCCTTGTTAAGCATGTATTTAAACTGATTTTTTTTGTATGGTATCTAAAAATTGCAAATTGCAATAGCATGTGTCCTCATTCTTTAGTTACAATGAAGTACAAATATAATGGCAGCAACAAATATGGAAAAATAATAGACAGGGTCTCTATCAATAGTTGCTTGTAGGAGCAAGCAGATCATTTTCAATAGTGGAGAAGGCACACAATCAACTGATTTTCCTGAGACTCGAGGAAGTTGTTGCATCCAGTAGAGACAAGTTGATCCTCAGTGTAGAAGTGCGGTCAGTGGATTTCCATCCTGTCGATGGTATCAGGACCAGGCCAAGTCCGATTTGTAAACCGTGATATGGAAATGGTGTTGTAACTTGCTCCGTCACCTACAGTCCTTTGATGTCCCCCAGATCATGGTGCTGTCACCACTCCGCGATTTACACCACGGGAACATTGGTATGCATGTCCAGTCCTCTTTGCATCATATAATTCGGTGTGAAAGGCTGAGAGTGTGATACATGTAGCGCTTCAAAGCCACAGTAAATTGCCCGTTGTGGTCTCGGATCACAGCACACACTCCAATTCTGCCTGAATTGGCAAAGACTGCAGCGTCAATATTGTGCTTCGCCCAACCATTCTGCCTGAAAGAGTGCGCAGGTGTTATCATCACTGCAATTTAAGGTGAGTAAGCGGATTCAGTACAAAACATCCAAGCAAGCCAAGCCTGCCCAGGACTCTGCATCCTTGACCGACAGAATATACCAATAAATTCCAGTCCAGGCTTATTGTCTAAATTAAACAAATGTGTCAAAACTATTGCAGCAAATACTGAAGATGGTGAACACTGGTTCTTATTTTCTTGTCTAACAGCAAGCAGGGGACTAAACCCATATCTTCATTACGTTTTGAGACGTATATCCACGGCGACCAGTGTGGGCAACCTGCTCGTCCACTGGAACAACAACAGGTGCATGTAGTTGTCTTATACTCAACTGATAGAAGAAGTTGACTGCAACTCAAATGCAGAACATAATCCTTTTTGTAGTTCACTGATGGAAGATGTTGACCGCAACTCAACACAATCTTGCTCTACTTTGCTGAAGAAATGAATCACTGCATCCAAAGATCACAAGCTTGCAATGAATCCCAAACAACTACAAACTATAACTCTGACAAGTTGAGGTAAGTCCCTTCCAGGATTTCAAATTCCAGAAACAATTGCTCCACTGCTATGACTGCGGTAGCGTTGGGGGAGGGGAGGAGGCTGCAGCGTTGGGGGGGGGGAGGCGGCGTCGGCGGGGAGGAGGTGGCGGTGTCGAGCGAGGTGAGGCGGCAAGGGGCGGGTGAGGGGAGGCGGCGGCGGGCGAGGGGAGGCAAGGTCGAGCGAGGAGGAGGAGGCGGCGGCGGCAAAGGGCGGGCAAGCAGGAGGTGAGGCGGCGGGTGTCGGGCTTGGGAGGAGGCGGCGGGGCTAGGGGAGGCGGGGCGGGCGGGCGGCAGGCTAGGGGAGCCGAGCCCTAGTTGGGAGAAGAAATTCCGGATAGGGGAGGAATGTGAAGAAAAAATGAAAGAATTTCAACTTATATATGGTGGCATTTGGTTGGTAATTTTAGTGAAGTTTAGTGGCAAATGGTTATTATGTCCTACAAAAGCCAAAAAAAAGCACCTATCTCATGGCTTATGGTATTTAGGCTTAAAATGGCTTAAGCTTTTTATAAGCTAGATGAAAAAGCCACCACTTTGTTTAGGCTTAGATTTTTTTTGCTTTTAAGCCAAAGAAAAAACCTAAACAAAGAGAGCCTATATATAGGAGGGGGGACTCCGAACCATTGTAACGTTTTGAGAAGAGCAATAAAGAGAAGCCTGAAGTCCCCTCATATCTCTGTGTTCAATCTACTATTATGTTCTTGTGTTCTTGCATTGTTCTTATGATTTTGAGTTTGTCTACGAGGTAATCGCTCGGACTGAACTCACCAGCGACGGTTCCTCAACACGTTATCAGCACGATCGACTCTCCTCGGATCGAACGGTAACCGTTGAAGAACGATACTAGTAGATTGAATCGTATTTTCTAGATCACTTTCAATTCTGCAAATTTTCTTTCTAGATTGGTTTTCTACGGTGCAAATCCGCTCTAATCTACCGTGAGCCGACTTGAAGTCGCCGGCATAATGTCGATCAGTAGATTGCATGAAAAAGTGGATGTCGATTGTACCGTAGATTGGAAGTTGCAAATCCGCTCTAACCTATCGTGAGCCGACTTGAAGTCGCCGGTCAAGTCGATTGGTAATTGTATGAACAATAAGCATTGCATGAACAGTAAAGAAAAAAGAAAAAAATGCCGACGGCCTGGAGCCTTCACAGCCGCACGAGCGCACCACCACCCACCGGCTTGAAGTCGCCACCGCATGCGCACGGCGCCGCCCAGCAAGGCGCCCTCCCCGCTCACGGCCGCCATCGCATGGCGCCGCCCTCCCCACCGGACGCAATGAAGAAAAACATAAAAAGGGAGGGGGAAGGGGGTGTGCAACGCCGGCGCCTCACTAGCATGCCGCCCGGAACCGCCAGCCCTGCCTCCCGCAGAGCTGACACCACCGCACGACCATCCGCCACCGGACGTCGTGCTTGAAGCCGACACCGGCTGTCGCGCTTAAAGCCGACACCGGCGGCCTCCGTCTGCGACGCTGCTGCCCGCTTGCGCTTGAAGCGCCACCACCGAGCCGAGCGCCCGCATGGCCGCCCGTGTCGCTCGCGATGATGTTGCCGCCAGAGCCACCCCGCAGACGCCGCGCATTGTTCCGCCTCGCATGGCCACGCGCAGCCAAGCGCTTGAATCGCGCCGCCTCCAAGACCGCAAACGCACGCCACTGCGGCGTAGCCTTGAAGCGATGCCCACCTTTGGCGCTGGCACTGCATACCCTCGCACCGCCGCCTCGGCGCTTTGTCGCTCACTAGCTCTGGCGCTGATCGCGATCAAGCGCCATTGCCTCCGGTGTTAAGGGGTAGGGAAACCCTACCCCCACCTCCTCTTGAATCGACCGAATGGGCCGGGGCCCAAATGGGCCGTAGCAGGCTAGAAGGCCAAAAACCGGCCTGGTAGAAAGAAAGAAAAAAAGAGAAAAAGGGAAAAGAAATCTCGATATTTGCAGAAAAACCCCTCGAAATTCTAAAAATTATGAGGATAATTGCGCGGGTGAGGAAATTTTGCAAAAAGGGCCTCGGGCTCTCTAAAAATTACGCGAATACTTTCTCAGAACAACATTTCATGTTTTAACCCCTGAAAATTGTAGAATTCGCCGAAAAATTCATTTTCCAGCAGAAATGGCCATCAGGAATTCAATTTTGAATAATTTTAAACTTTTGAAGCATGTTTAACTTTGTTATTGTTATTTATATGCAATTTATTTAGTGTATTTATTGTTTTGATTATCTGTGATTGTTTATATTACTTTTAATCACTGAAAATAATAGTAAATTATGAAAAATGCATAGAAAAGTACAGGAACACGAACTAGGAGTTCGAAGTGCATTATGAGAATTTTGCAACCATTTTTACCCAAATTACCAGTGGTAATCTTATGAACTCTTTGCATGAATATGTAGATGACTAGCATCACGAACCAAAAGTTCGAAGAGCTGGCCCGGCATAGCTAGAATTTGTACAGAATTTGTATCAGTCTTCAACTCTGTGGTAATATAATCATAGATAAGCAGAAGATTGGGAAGACTCTCTCTACCTTTCACCCACATGCGGTGTAATCCGCACGCAACTATCGTTAAAACAGATACAAGGAGTATACCGCATTAATTGACATCATGCAAGTTACGAAAGCTCAAGATGATGTTCTAAGGAAGAACTACATCTCACAGCCACCTAGTAGCAATGTTGTCCACGAAGCCAATATTAGCAACTACAAGGTGATGAAGCCTCTTATGAAGGAAAGGGGCAAGAAGGGTAAGGTCGTGGGTCGCACGTTATTGGTGATTTCCAGTCTAAGAAGAATGGCAAATGACAGCATGAGGCACACCTCGCCATTGTAGTCACAGAGGATCCACATCCATTAGTTGCACTCATGAATGTGGACTGCCTTGTAGCAGCCCCCATCACCCTTCCTTTGGACATCGTAGCGGCCGTAGCCGTAGTTGCCTAAGAGGAGAAGATCACCATGGAGCAGATTTAGATAGAAGTTTCTACATACTTCGCTGATTCGATCTGGTACACGCATTGCACTTAGATATTTTTTTTACAGTCACTTGTAGTTTATGATTGTGATGGAAACTTGAATAAAGGTTGTAAGCTCTAGGAGAGCAAAACATTAAATTCTTAAGATGAGACCTGCAACGCTTATTTTTCTATCTTTATAATAGCAAGTTATGTTCTGATATCTGAAGTATTTTATTTATGTGTTGCTTACTTTCTGCTGCATATTAATAAAGTACATTATATTAGAACGCATGTGGCGTCCTATGGAGGAAGTGCGCTTAGCAGGATAGTAGCACAATGAATACCACCTTGAGATAGACGAAATCTTTCAGTCGATCAACAAGAATGTTGGTAGTCTTACGACAATCGCAGGCAGTAATACTTGTATAATAGACTCAGGAAGGGCCACAATTATACTCTCAATGGGCACAACTTTGGTCATTAAAGAAGCCTTGTTGTACCCAGAATCGACTAGAACTCTCAAGGATATTCGCACTAACGGTTTCCACGCAGAGACTAAAGAAGAGTATGGTAAGGAATACCTGCTCATTGCAAAGAGTGAAGAAAGTGGAAAAGGGTATTAGAATGACTTTCTTCATATGAAACTGGGCTATACTACACTAATATTAAGGCACCCACAGCCTATACTGCCCTGAAAATCGTATTTAGAAGCTCTGAACTTTTCTTTTTCTAGCATGATAGATTATACCGCTCAGGTCTTAGGATGATGAGAAAGATAATTAAGAATTCACAGGGACATAATATGAATGTAAAGAATTTCCTGAATTAGAAAGATTTTGTGTACCCCGCATGTGCCACTGAAAAATTAATTACCAAACCTTTTGCTCTGAAAGCGAAGGATGAAGTCCCTGCCTTCCTAGACTGTATCCAGGGAGACTTTTGCGGTCCTATACAGCCCCTGTCAGGGCCATTTAGGTATTTTTTTGGTGCTCATCAATGCTTCCTCGGAATGATCGCATGTATGTTTATTGTCTACGAGAAACCACGCTTTTGTAAAGCTAATCTCGCAGATAATTAAAATTGAGAAATAATTTTTCTGATCATCATGTGAAGTCCACCAGAATGGACAACGCCGAAGAATTTACTTCGAAGGTATTTGATGATTATTGCGTGGAAATGAGAATTAAAGTTGAGTATTCCATACCACATGTCCACACTCAGAATAGACTAGCAGAGACATTAATTAGAAAGATTAAAATTATTGCCCGACCACTTTGAAGAATGGTAATTTACCAACCACATGTTGGGGACACGCAGTCCTACACACAGCAACTATCATCAATTTTAGACCGTCGGCATATAACATCCATTCACCTATGCAACTAGCGTAAGGGTCAGCACAGAAAATTTCTCATCTTTGCAGGTTTGGTTGCAAAGGTTTATGTACCTATACCACTACCGTAGCGAACTGCAATGGGCCTTCTCCGAAAGTCTAGGATATACGTTGGTTGTGAGACAACATCCATAATTAGGTATTTGGACCCTATGACTGGAGATTTGCATAATATGCCCGATTTGCTGATAGTATATTAGACGAGGTTAGTTTCCCGTCATTAGGGGGAGGAAATCAACCCCTTGATAAAAAAATATCGGGAAATAACGTGGCAAGCCACAGGAAGTCCAGAAGACAATTGAAGTCTAGAAGATAATTGAAATCCATACACATGACCCACGCACTAGTGAAGCAAATGGAGAAGTTCAGAAGGTAATTGATTTGCAAGCATTAGGGAATCAACTACCTGACCACTTTAGTGATTTGAAGAGCGTGACCAAGTCACATGTGCTTGCATGCAATGCACTTGAGAGGGTTGAAATACCGATGAAGCCATCCCTAATCCCGTCCTAAGGCCTCAGAAAGGACGAGAACTCTGGCCCCTCGAATCCGAAGTAACTAGGGACGCTTGGTGAAAAAAGGATAAGAAGGACTTAACACAGCCGATCACCGAAGTTTCTTAGAACTAGAAAGGGAGCCAGTTGAGACCTGGCACCAGTATTAAACCTTTAGAAAAGGTATACCAGAATTGAATATCCCCATGAATGGAGACATCAGTATGGATGTGTGCGCACATATCGGAGCTGAAAAACTAAAGGGACTTGCCCCTGTAAATGAAAGTAGTGGTGAGCAAGTAGAAGCATTAGAAGAATCGCTCCTTGAAGAAATAGCTATAACCTTTGTGATCTCGAGAGAATCTATGAATAAGATAACAGCCAATGTTGACATTGATTTTGCAAAGAAGCTTGCTACAATCATCGGTCTTGATCCAGAGCCTGTATCACTCACTAAATGAAAGGAAAGATCAGATTGGGAAGATTGGAAGAAGACAATAGAAGCAGAATTATTATCTCTGAATAAAAGAAATGTGTTTGGACCTGTAAGCCGTTCACCTCCCCATGTGCACCCCGTAGGGCATAAGTGGGTATTTGTTCGAAAGAGAAATGAAAATAATGATGTAAAGCAAGGCTTGTTGCACAAGGTTTCACTCAACATCTAGGAGATGATTATGAAGAAATCTATTCAAGGTCATGGGCGGAACCACCCTTTAGATATTTAATCTCAATAGCTGCTAAACCTGAATTTAGAATTGAAATTGATGGATGCGGTAACTGCATACCTTTATGAAATATTGGATTCAGACATTTATATGAAGGTACCTGAATGTATCCCTGTCCCAAACCATTAGAGAGCAAATAGAAATCTGTACAGTGTGAAACTCAGAAAGTCACTGTACAGACTTAAGCAATCAGACAGGTTGTGGTATAATCGTTTGAAGCGACTTTCTATGCAAAAAAGGCTACATGAACAATAAGAATAATCCTTGTATATTTATACGATGATCCCAGGATGGATTTTGTATAATCTCAGTGTATGAAGATGATCTGAATATCATTGGAACCCTGGAAGGTATTAAGAAAGTAAGCTCTTACCTGGAGTTAGAGTTCAAAATGAAAGATTTGGGTAAAACAAAATATTTCCTAGGCTTGTAGCTTGAACACGCTCCTGAAGGAATATTAGTGCATCAGTCAACCTATACTCAGAAGGTGTTAGAAATGTTAGATTTTGAAAAGTCATACCCTTCGAAAGTGCCAATGGTCGGAAGATCTTTGCAGCAAGACAAAGACCCGTACAGACCTAAAGAAGAGGGGGAGGAAGTCCTGTGACCGGAATTGGCATACTTGAGCGCAGTTGGAGCACTTATGTATTTAGCAAACTGCACTAGACCGGACATTGCATTTGCTGTGAACCTACTAGCAAGGTATAGTGCAGAACCTACCAAAAGGTATTGGTAGGGAATAAAGGATATCTTCCTATACCTCCAAGGAAGTAAAGTGTAACACCCCAGCCCAATATGAGTCTGGAATGCTACTAAAAAAAATTAAACCAATC
This sequence comes from Phyllostachys edulis, assembly GCA_036346405.1. Taxonomy (NCBI): domain Eukaryota; kingdom Viridiplantae; phylum Streptophyta; class Magnoliopsida; order Poales; family Poaceae; genus Phyllostachys; species Phyllostachys edulis. The sequence goes on along the minus strand of CM070546.1, from coordinate 78,460,012 downwards.
TAATCTAAGACAATTCACTAAATTTCGGCAGAACCTCCTTTGTATATTTAACTATACAGAGGTTCCAACAATTAAAAAAAAATCATAAATAATTAATCCAACATCCAGAGTTATCAATAGGCATTCAAAACATGCTAAACAACCAAAGCATATTCAAAGATATCCAAAATAAACTACTCATCATTATTACAAATAAACCAATGCATGAAGCATAACCATAATCAGTTCTTAAGCAGTTTACTCATTTATTAAGAAATGATCTAAGACTTAATCAACTTTAAGGATGTGTGGTAGTGTGTGCATCCAACTCAAGTCTACTCCCTCCCATGCATGCCATTCTTGCAATTGGTACCTAAAAGCACAACAAAAACAAGAGTGAGCCCAAAGACTCAGCAAATACCAATAATAAAGCTATAAACTCATAGTTATAACATCAACATTCAATACTACAGCTTTACTCTAAAACATCTCACATGTTTTATGTAATGCGAATGTGCAATGCATCTTTTTCTCTTTTACTCTTTTTTGCATTTTACCGGTAATGCGAGGTATACAATCGTCGATGTATACCTTTGCCTGTGCCCTCTAGCACAGGGACCAAGAGCCTATACTCCACAAGTATAGGGACCACAGCCCATCATCTTCATGATGGGGACCTCTAATCAATGCCCACACTCCACGAATGTGGGGACCACAAGCCCGTCATCTACATGATGAGGACCTCAAATATACATACTTGGTCACCACGTGACCAAGTCTCAAGTATGCTCTCAATATGCACATGTACAAATACTCTATCTTTCAATAACATGTATATCAACAACAGCATACAAGAATCTCAAACTTTACATAACATGTATAGCAACATCAACATACATGAATATTCCTTAACCATAACTCAAGCATTCACCATATTTAATCATACATATCACATTATCAACCATGCATAGCAAACATGTATCAAAACACTAGCACTCACTAGCAATCATTCATAATTATACTATCAATTAGAATACTTGCCTTAACCGTGCGACAATGGAGGACGTGAAGAGGGCGCTGCCCCTGGGACCAAACCCCCACCTGAATATAATTACAAAGCACACTAATACAATCATACTGGACCAAAAACACAACTAGTAATACATACGAACTCGCTATACTTTCTAACGCAATCCCTATTCCAATTCCTGAAGGTCGATCTGTCCCCTCTGTGGACAGTCACATGCTAAAATCCATAACTTTTAGTACCGAAGTCCAAATAGGGTGATCTTTGACTTTATGAAAAGGTTATCAATTTATCCAACTAATGTTAGATGATGAGCCTTCTTGATTCGGCCATCAAAAACCCCCACCAAGCTAATTAACAGAACATCGAATTCGCGTCGGGTTTTCTAGACAGTCATACTAAAACTACCATAACTTTCAGTACAATTGTCCAAATTTCGCATTATTGAGCTTTCTGGAAAGCTGAGACAATAATATACAACTTTCGTTATATTAAGCTCCTCTAATTTTTCCTTTAGTTAATCGTTTAATCCAGATTACTAACAGCTGTCAGGATACCGACAGATCTGCAGAACAGTCACGCTATAAAAATTCATAACTTCTGCTACAGAGGTCCAAATAACACGATCTAGCACTTCACGGAAAGATGACGACCTCCTCTACATTACTCTAGGAGACATCCAGGACTGAATCTGCCCTTAACCATATCAAAACGTTGGTCTAACCCAATCTATCCTGAACAGATCTAATTACCGATATTGATTAACTATCCAAATACTCATCCAATCAAAAGGGAAACTGAGGTTACCCTTGAAGATCCGATTGCTAAGAACGAAGAACACCCGCCTGTGATCTCTCCCCTTCCTTTCACTCTTCTTTCCTTCCTCTTCTTATTTCTCTTGGCCGGCAAGTCTCCCGGGAGTCCCTCCTTCTTCTTCCTCCGAGCCGGCAGCGTGGAGCACCTTTGGCCGGCGGCAAGGATCAGCAGAGAGGAGCCGTAGGGGGTCAGCTATGGCGGCCAAGGGTGTGGGGAAGAGGGGAGGGGTGGCTGCCAAGGGAGTGGGGCAATGGGGAGGGGCGGCTAGGGTTTGTGGGGGAGAAAAGGGGTGCCTCCCCCCCTTGGCCGGCCACCTTAGGGGCTTCATGGGCCAAAGTCCAGGCCCAAGTTGCCCAAATAACACCGCAAACCCCTTCATTATCTGTGTAATTAACTATTTTCCAATTGATCCTTCTCCCAAAACAATTTCTAAATAGTCCTTCTCTCAATTCAATTTAATTCTCCCCCGATAAACCTTTCGAATACTTTTGGGGTATTACATAAAGCTCTTGGTCTGTTCTATAGAAAGAACTAAGACCTAACTATGAATGGCTATGCAAATGCCGGATACCTATCGGACCCGCATACAACCAAATCGCAAACAGGCTATGAACTCCTATGTGGTGAAACTGCAATTCCATGGAACTCAGAAATAATAGCACTGTACGAGGCCTCACGAGAATATGCTTGGCTTCGGTGGATGATTCACCACATCCAGCAGTCGTGTGGATTGAATACCGCGCAAACCCCTACCATTATCTATAAAGATAATGCAGCTTGTGTTGCACAATTGCAGATGGGTTATGTGAAGAATTATCTCACAAAGCATATCAACTCAAAGTTCTTCTATGCTCATGAATTGCAAAAGATAGACGAAATAAAAGTACTGCATACTAAGTCATGTGAAAATCTAGCAGATTCATTCACTAAGTCACTTCTAGCATCTAGCTTTGAAAGATGCATACGTGGAATTGGAATGATGAGACTTAGAGAAGTGCAGAATTTAGGGGGAGAATCTTCACGAACTCTTTATTAAAGCTTGATCACGAAGATCGAGTACCCAAAGAATAAATCCTGGAGCTTAAATAAAATTGGGTGGATTATACTCTTTTTTTCTTGACGTGTTTTCCTGAAGTTTCTCGGCTTAAGGTTTTTAATAAGGCAATTCGTGCAGCACATCAGAACATGTTTCGTGTACTCTTTCTCTAAATTTTTTCCACTAGATTTTTATGAAGTTTTGATAAGACATGAACATGTCGGATGAGTAGCCAAGGGAGAGTGTTAAGAAACCGGGCCCAGACCAGGAAGGCCTAGGCCCACGGTGGCCTCCTCATCCATCCAGTAGCATATATATAGGAGGAGGGGACCCCAAGCATTGTAACGTTTTGAGAACAGGAATAAATAGAAGCCTGAAGTTCTCTCATATCTCTGTGTTCAATCTACTATTCTGTTCTTATGTTCTTGTATTGTTCTTACGATTCTGTGTTTGTCTACGAGGTAATCGTTCGGACTGAACTCGCCAGGGACGGTTCCTCAACATAGACAATTAGTTTTCTTTCTAGTTCGCTGAGACATTTGGTTGTCTGTTTTCGTGAGGAAACAGAGGTCGGAGATGTAAAATGGTTGCATCCTTAATAAATAAATAAATAAATAAAAACTAGGCACAAGATGTCAACGCCTTGCAGATGCTACTTGTTCGGTTCTGGATTGTTACTAATAAATCATTAGTTATCTTGTTTTGTTTTCTTTGTCAAGGATAAATCACTAGTTCACAGCATTGTTAGCCGGATAATATGTTAATACATCATGCCTCGTTAAAAACGCCATAGTTTTTCCTTGTTTCTGTAGGAATTGAACGGCTTGCTATAAAATTTTTGTCTTCCAACCGGCGCCTCAAGATTTAAGTTTCAACATCGCAAATTGACCCTTTCCTCCCCTCATGTCAACATCGCAACACGAATCTTTAAAAAAAAATCCAACACGTCTATGAGATTACTATCCTTCCCAAATATTTCCACAATTAACTACACTTGAGAAAACTAGCTAGTTATATGGTCTATCGAGTCTCAAAGATTTACCCTCAAGGTCCATATATACACGTTGCGCCGAAAAGGATTAATCTGATGTTGTTCTACTTGGTTCTATACGATATAATTTTACGGGGGCTCTATTGGATACATATATATGCTGCCGAATTTCAATTCAAACTCTTAGTGTGGCACTACAGACACATACTAAGAGTATAAGACACAACGGCGATGCCATCGACTAGTCATCCATCGGGGACCAAGCAGACAACTTAACTGAGAAAATATCTTATACCTATCAATTAAAATTTAGCTCTACAAAATCAAGCTGATCGTGCAAGTTAATGATTTTATTATAATTGAACTTCACAATTTCTTCTAAAAAACAATACCTTGAATCTTGCTTAATCATTGCTTCGTTTAAGTGCCTCGTACGGCGTCATAGTGTGACGCTTTTTGCCTTTTGGCTTCAGAATACTGCTATAGTTTCGGTGAGTCCATGAGGCCTTGTTTAGGATGCTCATTCTCCGCCGCGATCCATGCAAGTGGGCCGGAAATTTAAACAAAACTCTCAGTCTATCTATATGGATATGGATGAGCTGAGATTTTGGCCCAACCAACAAGGCCTTCTTTCTGTAGTGTAAAATGAAGCTGAAAGATTTTTTTTTCTTGGACGATTTGTTAAGATTTAGTTTAGTTATCTTGCTTGAATGCTTGTGGTTGAGGGGAGCTCAGAAATACTTAGCAGCTTAATAAGTGAACTACTCTATAGTCATTAGGGCTCACACTACTACAGAAAAGGTCTTTACAGACGGTTCAAAATCGTCATCACAGACGGTTCTGAACAAAACCGTCTATGATAATTACTTATCAAAGATGGTTTCTTTTTCAGAAATGTCTGTGACAATCTATATTCACAAATGATTCTGAACAAGAATCGTCTGTGATAATTACTTATCACAGACGGTTCTTGTTCAGAACTGTCTATGATAGTTTTTTCTATTGAAAAAAAATCGGATTTTGAGCCAAATCAATCAATTGTTGGACAGTAGCTTCCATATGCAACATCTAGCAAGACAACTAAAATTCAATTAAAATTCTGATGGCAAACACATTATAGGAAAGGGAAACCAAAAGGATTCACAACGTCCCCTCCGAATGGGAAAAAAAGAATAAAGTTACAATGTTAAACTAGCTAGAAACCATTTGTGCCTCCAAGCTCCTAAAAAACTCATCGGCTTCTTGGATTGGTCTTGTGAGCTCCTCTCTGTACCTCACCAACAAATCACAAGCTATTCTTGCATGTCGTCCGAGTTTGACTCAAGCTCGTCGGCAAGGAGAGACAACTGAAAACCTCCGACGGTGCTCCGATCTTAGGTAACACAAAATTAAGATTCTTTTTTTTTACAACAAACAGCTAACAAATTGTGTATATTTTGGGATGTACACATACCTTTCGGCAATCTACCTCCTGTGACAGACAAGGAGCTCCTCTACATCCCTCCTCCTCCTCGTTGTCGGCTGTGTCTCCTCGCCGAACAACAACAGGGAATCGATGGTGGTCGCCGGAGCTCGGTGTGGGGAGGGGAGAGGGAGAGACTGATGGAAGACAAGACTAGGGTGGCTATAATATATAACGACATCATCAAAACATTTTGCTACCCGTGCACACGTTCAAAAATTTTCGCCCTCCCGTGTTGCGAATCACAGACAGTTTCATACAAAAACCGTCTGCGATGACTGAATCACAAACGATTCTATACAAAAACCATTTGTGATGACCGTAATACTTCACAGATGGTTTCATACAAAAACTATATGTGATTTTACGATGGCTTGGAACTCTTTGATTTTACCATGACTTGAAATGCCAATCCTCTGTCGCGTCCCTGTCGTGGCAACCAATCCTCTCGCAAGCACATGCCAAGCCTCGCTGCAGGCAAGTTGTGCATACTGCCAAACCCTACCACGACAGAGGATTGGGTGCCGTGGTAGGGTTTGGGCAGCCAATCCTATGTCGCACTCCTACCGTGGCACCCCATCCTCTAACGTGCCTTTGCCAGGCCCTGCCGCGGCAAGCCGTCGCCCTGCCAAACCCTACTGCGGCCAGGGGCGGCCCCAGTAATAGGGCAAGGCTAGGCGGCCGTCCGAGATCCGGCGCGGCGACCCCCCACCCCGCCCCACCCCACGCCGTCCGAGCGCCGGCCACTGCAGCCGGTTGCGTAGAACCAAGAGGTGAGGTTTCAGGTGTCCGAGGAGGAAGAAGCGGCTACAGCCCAAAGCGCCTATAGCCCATATCCGGTCCAGCTAAGCCCATCATCTCATAGTCTCAACCTCTCCCCGGTTCCCCCATCCCCAATTCGCAAAAACTCAAAATCTCCAAATCTCCAACCTACTGCATGGCGGCAGCAAGCAGGCCGGGAGGAGCGAGCCGCACCACGCCGAGGAGCTCGATCATGGGGGACGGCGCCGACTCATGGAGGAGCTGGAGCGAGGAGGCGGCCGGGCCGAGCGCAGGCGGAGAGGAGGAGCGCGGCGCCTGGCGAGGGAGGACCGAGGAGCCCGGAGGACGGAGGCGGCCCAAGGGATCAAGGGAGGAGGAGCGTGGCGCTGGCGAGACTGGCCGGGCCGAGGCGCAGGAGGGAGGAGGTCGAGGAGCGCCTTGGCCAAGGCGGGACTGGGCCGGGCGGCGGCACGGAGGGGAGGAGGTCAGGAGGAGCCGCCGGCGCCTGGTCTGGTCATTCTGGTGAGTGGTAAATGTTTGAGTGAGGAGGTTAGGAGCCTGGAGCTGCCAGGAGGTGCTCGGTTTGGTCTTTGGTGAAATAGAAATTCGGTTTGGTCTTTGGTGATCAGCTTGAGGAACCATGGTTGGGAGCCTCTATTTGAAGAAGTCAAAATATTTTGTGATGCAAACAAGATTCTAGTACCGAATATGGATGAAGCGATACCAAGATGGGGCCGATCAAGGCTAGATGGGGTCATGGTTACTCAAGACCACCATTATCGTGTTGATACTTTCTTTGCTGCTATTGATGCTATTAATACAGAGATGGATCATCGCTTCAATGAGGTATCTTCGGAGTTACTTGTTTACTTTTCTTGTCTTGATCCAAGAGACTCATTCTCTAAGTTTGATATGGATAAGATTGCTCGACTTGTGGAGATCTATGATACGGATTTCTCCATTGCTGATCGTGCAGCTATAAGGGATCAACTTGAAACCTTCATTCTTCATGTCCGAAGAATTGATGATTTCATTGTTTGTCATGATTTTGCAAGTTTGGCCATGAAGATGGTTGAAACAGAAAGACATATTATTTTTCCATAGGTCTACCGCCTCATTGAGTTAGCATTGCTCCTGTTGGAAATATGCCCTAGAGGCAATCATAGAGATGATTATATTTCATTATGTTCACAATATTTGATAATATGTTATCTTGTTCCTTGAATGAATCATCAGTCATGAAGATTAACGAGTATGTGACTTGTTGGTGAAGCTCTTTTTAACTTATGATGATGTCGTTCTAAAATATCCCTGGTCGAAAGTCACTGGTCGGAACACTAGTGACTCCACGACCAGCACATGTATTGATTGATGACCACGTTTCACCGAAACCCTAGCCGCCATTTTCTTGAGAGCCTCCCCGTGCGATTTGGTGCTAGCACACCGGCGTACGGTTATTCCTTCCCTGGACGTGAGCACACTGTAGAGGCGCTACTACGATTGTTGTGCTTGAGGACGATCCGCGATCTTCACAAGGAATACAGAGGTTGCTGGAGGAGACGATCGACTACGACCACTACATCGACATGCTCTTCGTTGGACCAGGCTGCTCCAACCCTTCTTCCGCTGCTCTGCACGTCTAGTGGTAACGATCTATGACCATCTACTTGCTTGGCATCCTGGTTTGCGTGGTAGAAAATTTTGTTTGTAGCTATTGTAGCCTATCCGTATCCCAACAGTGGTATCAGAGCCATCCTGCGTAGTTTTTGATCTGGATCGGTCGCATATACTTGATATGTGGTAGTAGTAGATTGGATCTATTACTTGTCGTATCTGGAAACCTAGGCCCTGGTCAATTAGATCGATCAGCTTTCGGTGGTAGTAGATGGGTATACGAGGAGGTACAAGTTAAGAGCACCAGATGATTCGCTCGACTTGTTTTTCGACTACCTTGCATAATACTCCTACCGGTCGGAATTCCGCCATCGGAGTATGTCGCATTATGTGGTCGTATCAAGGCAGTAATCAGATTGGCTCGGAATAGGGTTAATATGATTAATCTGATGATTTCCAAAGCTCGGAAACATGGATAAGATTCATGTCTCGGAAAAATTTTCGAGAGCGCTGCCCTCGACCAGCGAGGGACCGCCGTGCTGGGTATTCGTACCACGCGCTATAGGTAGTGTGTGCTCATGTCGTCTGTTAGAATTGGATTCTGTGCATTACTTGTTTTTGCAGGGATTGATGTGAATAGTATGACCCATGATGTTTCATGTATGAGATGCATATATCGTGTAATGTTCATGACTGCGTGTCATGTTAATTGCAACCCAAGGCATCTATATTTGTATAACGGCTCGTGTGTCGACTTGTGATGCTTCTTTACTCCTTGTGTTTCATTACTAATGCTATTAGAAATAATGGCTTAGTGGGAGTGCTTGGAGGAGTCGGCCACTTGAAGACATGGTGAATGGATGCATGGCGATGGAGATTGCCATGAAGAAGGGTCATGCTATATCACAATGCAATTTGATTATCTGTGAATGCCTTTACATTCCTGTTCATTTATTTCTATGCATGTTATTTTGCTTCAATTGCTTTTGACATGGTAGAAGTAAAATTCCCTCACATAATGTTAAGTTAAAATTGATGCCCCTCCAATAAGCTGCACCATCAAAAGTCTTGTATTTTAATGGTAGGTCTTGCTAAAGCGGAATGCCATTAACTTTTCTTGACTAGATAGGTTTGTGTCGGACACTTACACGGATTGCATTGGTTTAACTTGACAAGGTCATCATAATGGTTATGGACCTTGGCGCATAGGGTTGGGTGCCGAAGCATAGAGATGCTGCCCAACAACAAGAGTCATATAGAGATATGATTAGCAAAGGGTTGCTTACCAATTTCACTAATCTTCTAGCAGTGATGCCAAAGCTCACTAGTTGATTAAATGATTATGGATCTTGAATCATTAAATGTCATAAGAGGGATATGGGATTTAGTGGGAGTATCTTTATTAAATTGTTTAATAGAAGTTACTTTTCTTGAACATATGTCTTAGTTTTGCGTATTTTATGTTGTAGATCATGGCACCAATCGTTGTACCAACATCCAATTTTGCTTTACGTTCGATACTTGAAAAGGAAAAACTGAATAGAACAAATTTTGCAGATTGGTCCCGCAACCTAAGAATTGTTCTTAGGCAAGATAAAAAGGAACATGTTCTAGAGGAACCAATTCCAGATGTGCCTCGATATAATCTCTTTGCTACTCTTAAATCCGCCTATAAAAAGGCATGTGATGAATCCCTTGATGTTAGCTGTCTCATGCTTGCTGCGATGAACTCAGACCTTCAAAAACAGTTTGAGAACATTGAGGCCTACGATATGATCGTGGCGCTCAAAGGCATGTTTGAGACACAAGCAAGAACCGAGAGATTTGAGATCTCAAAGAACTTGTTTGCATGTAAGCTAGCTGAGGGTAGTCCGGTGAGCCCACATGTGATCAAAATGGTTGGTTACACACAGAGCTTGGAAAAACTTGGTTTTCCACTGAGTCAAGAGTTGGCTACAGATTTGATTCTTGCTTCGCTTCCTGCAAGCTATGGTCAGTTCATTCTGAACTTCCATATGAATGGCTTAGACAAGAATCTCACCGAACTACATATGATACTTAAGACTGCAGAGGACAGCATTAAGAAAAGCAACAGTCATGTGATGATGGTGCAAAAGAGTACAAGCTTCAAGAAGAAGGCTAGGACTTGGGTTAAAGGAAAGGGCAAGAAAGTTTCGGATGGAATCCAAACTAACAAGCCTAAGCCCAAGACTAAGTCTGGCCCGACTCAAGAGAATGAATGCTTTTACTGTAAGGAACCAGGACATTGGAAAAGGAACTGCAAGAAATACCTAGCTGATCTGAAAAAGAATGGTGGGACTAAACCTTCCACTTCAGGTATTAATGTTATAGATGTTCTTCTTGCTGATTCTTCTGTTAACTCATGGGTATTTGATACCAGGTCGGTTGCTCATATTTGCAATTCGATGCAGAGTCTAACAAAGAATAGGAGAGTTGCAAGAGGGGAGATGGATCTTCGCGTCGGAAATAAAGCAAAGGTTACTGCATTAGCCGTCGGGACTTTACCATTGGTTTTGCCTTTTCAGGATTTATTATGGAATTAAATAATTGTTATTACGTTCCAGCCATGAGTAGAAACATTATCTCAGCCTCATGTTTGATGGCAGAGGGTTATAAATTCATTATTGAGAACAATGGTTGTTCTATATTTTTAAATGATATGTTTTATGGCTATGCTCCTGTTTTGAACGGGTTGTTTATTTTAAATCTTGATGATGCGCCCATCTATAATATTAATGCAAAGAGGCTTCGGCCTAATAATAATATGAATTCCACTTTTATCTGGCATTGTCGTTTGGGTCACATAAGTGAGAAACGTATGAAGAAGCTCCATGATGATGGAATTCTAAACTCATTTGATTTAGAATCATTTGAAACGTGCGAGTCTTGCCTACTCGGGAAAATGACCAAGACACCTTTCACTGGTCGGAATGAGAGGGCATCCGACTTGTTGGCACTCGTACATACTGATGTGTGTGGACCAATGAGCACGACAGCTAGAGGTGGTTTTCAGTACTTCATTACTTTCACCGATGACTATAGTAGATATGGATATATATACTTAATGAGGCACAAGTCGGAATCCTTTGAAAAGTTCAAGGAGTTCCAGAATGAAGTACAGAATCAACTTGGCAAGACAATCAAATCTTTACGATCTGATCGTGGAGGTGAGTTTTTAAGCCAGGAATTTGGCAATCATTTGAAACAGTGTGGAATTGTTCCACAGCTTACGCCACCGGGTACTCCACAATGGAATGGGGTATCCGAGCGGCGTAATAGGACCTTGTTGGACATGGTTCGATCGATGATGAGCCAATCTGATCTGCCATTGTATTTTTGGGGTTACGCTCTAGAAACAGCTGCTTTCACTTTAAATAGGGTACCTTCTAAATCAGTAGATAAGACACCATATGAGATATGGACTGGGAAGAGTCCTAGCTTGTCTTTTCTAAAGGTTTGGGGATGTGATGTCTATGTTAAACGTTTGACGTCTGATAAACTCACACCTAAATCAGATAAATGCTTCTTTATAGGATATCCTAGGGAAACCAAAGGATATTATTTCTACAACCGGGAAGAAGACAAAGTTTTTGTTGCCCGAAATGGTGTCTTTTTGGAGAAAGAGTTTCTTTCAAAAGGAGTCAGTGGGAGAAAGGTGCAACTCGAAGAAATTCGGGAAACATCTGAAAGTGTTTCAACTCCTATTGAACCTCTACTGGATGAACAAATTGTTGTTGAACCTGTAGATAAGGCACCAACCCCACGTAGATCTAAAAGGCCGCATCAATTGCCTACAAGGTATGGGCATGACGTATTATTATTGAATAATGATGAGCCTAAGACTTATGAGGAAGCGATGATGGACCCAGACTCTGAGAAATGGTTTGGAGCCATGAAATCCGAAATAGATTCCATGAGAGAAAATCAGGTTTGGAACCTGGTCGATCCACTTGATGGTGTCAAAACCATTGAGTGCAAATGGATCTATAAGAAAAAGATTGATATGGATGGAAATGTTCACATTCATAAGGCTCGACTAGTCGCAAAAGGTTTTCGACAAGTTCAAGGAGTTGACTACGATGAGACTTTCTCACCAGTAGCGATGCTTAAATCTGTTCGGATCATTCTAGCTATTGTTGCATATTTCGACTATGAGATATGGCAAATGGATGTCAAAACACTTTCCTTAATGGAAACCTAGATGAGGATGTGTACATGACACAACCTGAAGGTTTTGTCGATCCAAAGAATGCTAGTAAGATATGCAAACTTCAAAAGTCTATTTATGGATTGAAGCAAGCATCTCGGAGTTGGAATATACGTTTTGATGAGGAGATCAAAAGTTTGGTTTAAATCAAGAACAAAGAAGAACCTTGTGTTTACATGAAGGTTAGTGGGAGTGCACTTGTTATTACGATCTTGTATGTAGATGACATACTACTGGTCGGAAATGACATTCCGATGCTAGAATTTGTTAAATCTTCATTAAGGAAAAGTTTCTCAATGAAAGATTTAGGAGATGCAGCATATATCTTGGGAATAAGGATCTATAGAGATAGATCTAAAAGGCTAATTGGATTAAGCCAGGAAATGTACATAGACAAAGTGTTGAATCGGTTCAACATGCAAAATTCTAAAGAGGATTCTTGCCCATGGCACATGGCATTAATCTTAGCAAGAATCGGTGTCCTTCGACCAGCGATGAGCGAGACAAAATGAGTGATATTCCATATGCTTGCCATTGGATCTATCATATGCGCCATGATATGTACACGACGGATGTATCATATGCTCTAAGTGTTACGAGCAGATACCAAGTCGATCCCGTGAAGGTCATTTGGGCAATTGTGAAAAACATTCTTAAGTACTTAAGAAGGACTAAAGATGTGTTCCTAGTTTATGGCGGTGATGAAGAGCTCGTTGTAAATGGTTACACCGATGCAAGCTTTCAAACTGACAAAGATGATTATCGTTCGCAATCTGGATTTGTATTCATTTTGAATGGAGGTGCGGTGAGCTGGAAAAGTTCCAAGCAAGAGACGGTAGTGATTCTACCACGAGGTTTAGTACATTGCGGCTTCGAAGTCGCAAAGGAAGATGTTTGGATAAGGAATTTTATTCTTTGAGTTGGGTGTGGTTCAGTGCCTCTAGCCCAATGGATCTCTATTGTGACAATAATGGAGCCATTGCGCAGGCTAAGGAGCCTAGATCCCATCAGAAGTCCAAGCACATACTCAGGCGTTATCATCTCATTCGCGAATTGGTGGATAGAGGAGATGTGAAGATATGCAAAATTCATACGAATTTAAATGTTGCTGATCCGTTGACAAAGCCTCTCACACAGCCAAAGCATGAGGCGCACACAAGAGCTATCGGTATTAGATACTTAAATGATTGACTCTAGTGCAAGTGGGAGAACTGTTGGAAATATGCCCTAGAGGCAATCATAGAGATGATTATATTTCATTATGTTCACAATATTTGATAATATGTTATCTTGTTCCTTGAATGAATCATCACCATGAAGATTAACGAGTATGTGACTTGTTGGTGAAGCTCTTTTTAACTTATGATGATGTCGTTCTAAAATATCCCTGGTCGAAAGTCACTGGTCGGAACACTAGTGACTCCACGACCAGCACATGTATTGATTGATGACCACGTTTCACCGGTCATGGATATAGGGATATCGAATCAATAATGTAGACACGTGTTAGAGAACATGGTGTTGGATAAGACCCACCTTGAGACACTATTGAGATTGTTATGATTCTATGTGTCGTTAGTTGGTCTCAAGCAATGATGATGTATAATCCTTAGACCTGAGATCAGCATGGTTTTCTACATGTGTAATAGCACTCTTAGGGGTTGCCAAACGCTGCTCGTAACTGGGTGGTTATAAAAGTAGCTTTCGGGTATGCTATGAAACATGCAAAGGGATGTGACTGGTCGGATATGGGATTTGCCCCTCCTAACATAATAGGAGAGATATCTCTGGGCCCCTCGAAGTGATCGGATAAAGAAAGTGCATGGCCATGCCACTGGTGGTCGAAGAGTTCGACCACATGAGGTTATCCGATACTCGATCGAGAAAGCATTGAACAGTCCATGGATGACACCACATCTCACCTGTAGTTCAACCAGATATCATGAGGCAAAGGGAGAATACATGAGTAGGTCGCTTAGTTCGACCAGCTACGGACAAGTCGTATGGAGATACAAGCAAGTCGTAGACTGGTCGAACATAATCACAGAGTGGTCGAAACCAAGTCGTAAAGAGTTACGAGTTGGTCGTGATCAAATACGAACTGGTCGTATAGAGATAGGATCTGGTCGTAAGTGATGAGGACCTGGTCGTAGATCATATTGCATTAAGGTTCGTCCGATATAATTTGTGTGTATTCGGGAATCGTTATGTTCTGCTAGGAACCGCTACGACTCGTGGTCGGAAAGGGTTTCTGAGTCACAACCGAACTACACATGAACCTAACGGGTCACACACTTAACGGGTTGGAACAAATCAGTACGAATACGATTCGTAAAGCGTGTTTGGATAGGATCCGTCACGGGCCTATATAAAGAGATGCATGAGGCTGTTGGGAAGAAGAGAGTCGACGCGAGTTGCCCTACCGAAACCCTAGCCACCATTTTCTTGAGAGCCTCCCCGTGCGATTTGGTGCTAGCACACTAGCGTACGGTTGTTCCTTCCCTGGACGTGTGGATACCGTAGAGGCGCTACTACGATTGTTGCGCTTGAGGACGATCCGCGATCTTCACAAGGAATCTGAGAGGTTCTTTGGAGGAGACGATCGACTCGACCACTACATCGGCGTGCTCTTCGTTGGACCAGTGCTCCAACCCTTCTTCATTGCTCTGCTGGCGTCGGTGGTAACGATCTATGACCATCTACTTGCTTGGCATCTGGTTTGCGTGGTAGAAAATTTTGTTTGTAGCTATTGTAGCCTACCCAGTATCCCAACAGCTCCTACCGTGGCAACAACATCGGTTGAAAGGGTCTTTTCGGCTATGAATATTATTAAGACCAATTTGCGCAATAGACTATCCGATGAGTGGCTCAATGACCTGATGGTGTGCTACATCGAGCGGGAGATATTTAAAGGACTTGATCATGATAAAATTAAGAAACAATTTCAAGCTATGAAATCTCGAAGAATGAAATTGCCTCGGCCTCATAGACGTAATTAGTACTTTAATGGTATGTCTTTCTGTTTGTTATGTTCAATATTTTTTTATGATTTATGATGGATTAATCTGAATACTCACCATCCATCTACTTTTGACAGGTTGTTACTAGTAATTTAATAATTTGATATTTTGGTGTCAAATTATTCTGTAAACTTCATTGATAAGGTATATTTGTATGTTCACATTATGTAGATTGTAGTTTTGAGATCCATTTAGTGTCATATTCTCTATTGAAGGTGATTGCAATGTGTATTATATATGACTTGCTTTGTTATCGGATAATAGTATTAGTTTATTCCGCCCAACCTAAATTTTAATCCTGGGTCCGCCACTGACCGCGGCAGAGGATTGGGTGCCACGGTAGGGGTGCGGCAGAGGATTGGCTGCCACGACAGAGATGCGGTAGAGGATTATGATTTCAAGTCATGGTAAAATCAGAGAGTGGGTGATTTCAAGTCATGGTAAAATCAGAGAGTTCCGCTGCCTGCACCCCTTCCCACCGCCCTTCTGCTGCCTAGGCCCATTTTTTGGATGCTGATCGAATGAAAAAAATGTAACTTGTGGTTATGAAAATTTCGGTAACCTTACAATTCGACAATCCAACAAAAATATATATTGAACTTACGGGACACCACCATGATCTGTCTCTGATCAATGCTAATGCTAAACAAATAACCACTCTCCTTGTTCTCATTCATACACAAGAAAGAAAAAAAAATCCTGTCGGACCCGGATTCTGAGAATCCAAATCCTCTGTGAAATCACCGTACTATTCCTTGGATCAGTAGCTAGCACTTCACAGTACACATTGCTGAATCATTCATACAAGCGTGAACTGAAATATTAAATATTACAACCAACTGAGTGACATAGACCACGTCGGTCGAAGTTTACAAAAGGGCCGAAAGCAGGCCAAATGGATTACATCACATAAAAGCAACGTAAACTACAGCGGAAGCAAAAGGCGAGGTAGGGCTCATCTCACACAAGCAAGCGACTGGGGTGACCTGTGTACGACGGATATTAACCAAGAGCTGGATAATATCGGCTGTACGCGAGTACCAACGAGTCAACTTAGACTGGGCGAGACCTAAACTACAGAACTATACTACTCCTCGTCATAGCCTTGTCCATCATCTCCTAGGCCTTCGTAGAAAGCGTAGTCTCCGTCGTCTTCATTATCTAAAGGGTTGGGGGGAGAAGTGAGAATGAGCACTACTACCGTGCTCGCGAGCTAACACACAATGCAATTATATACATGCAAGGCTTAACAAGGATGGCTCAGGTTCTTTTATTTGCGAAAGCAGGCTTTTCAAATATCATACTTACAAAGTCATATCACTTAGCATTTTAACAAATTGCATTTTGATAAAGAGAGCATGTGCAATAATTATTTTAGTAGAGGTTCCATCCAGCGGAAAATCTACCAATGCATCCTTTTAATTGGAGCGGCCTCCAATAACCACATCCACTGAGCTCGACGGCTCAGGAAAAATCCAACACAGGGCTAGGTGAGCCCTTCCACCATTTTTATACCACCCACAAAGTTGTTGAAATAGAACTAACTCAAGTTATGATTCCCATGTCCACCTTTGACCGTAAGCACGGCTGTTTAAACAGTTTTAGACTCTGCAGAGATTGCACACTTTACCTACAAGAGATAGTCATACCCGTTACCCCACATGATTCCGTAGTCATGTAGTTGGGCGACCGTCACAGTAACTTTTCTAGATATCTCGCCCCTTCCGTCATTCCACCCATACAGGGTTACGCCCATATGTTGTGCGGGATGTTTACCACAACGACTAGCGCAGCTGGCCCCGGCCACAACGACTAGCGCAGCTGGTAACTTCACCATTTTGGTGTCCCTTCCAAGCCAGAGTATCTCCGCACTTGTACGTTCTTCGTTCCCCTCCAGTGAGATGACTTTCAAGGTTCAATAACTTTACTAAGCCAAGTTGCACTTTGCAGACTTGTGGTTGTACTTGTTTAACACAGGAGGTCGTGACAAGATTAAGTCCTTAGGGTTATCTGGGCGGTTCATTCCACAAACCAACCAACCGTGTGCTCCCTGAGCACCCACCACCTCACCATCCGCCCAGATAGAACTAGCAATTGGGGTTTTGAGGAGTAAACCAATTTATTTCCACACCTTTTAGCCAATGGACCACCAATGACTACCCAAATCATTTTAAGTTTGAGGAAATGATGATTGGGGTATTTAATACCCCGGTACTTAAGCAAGACTAGCATGTCGCTTAAGTACAACCTATAACTAGTATTACCACATAGTTACTAAGGTGACAAGGGTTAATGGATTCAATTTATCAAGGATGGCATATTAATTAATTAATCAACAAGTGGGAATTTAACTACCTTAAACTTTAACATACATTTGATAAAGAAATAAAGCATACAATTTTACTAATTTAAAAAAATATAATTTGCATAAAATGTAGGGTCAATATGATCAAAGTATTGACTCGTCTTGGTTAAAGGCAAGGGGTTCTTGATACTCTTGGTCTTGATCAACTTGAGGATCTCCGGCGTCTTCAAATCCTAATCGGGTGACAATACCGAAAAAAGACACAACGGCAAAGAGAGCAAATAAATACACAAGAATAAACAAATGAATTCCAAATTAATCAAGTCCTATGCCATTAGCAAGATCTTGATTTAACAAATTTTTAGAAATTTATTTCATAATTTTTGGAGTTATAACGGAGGAGATATGAATTATCAAAGATTAAATGACTTATAAAAAGAGAGAAATAAAGCTGTGGTCCGCAGCACAGTGCATGGACCCGGTCCATGCACACCGGACAAGGCCGGTCCACGTGAATAGTGGGCTGCGGGGCCCATGTCGATGAGAGCAAAGGGGAGCTGAGGTTTACTGTGCATGGGGTCCACTCGGCAGTGAGTAAAGGGGAGGTTAGGACATATCAAACCGGCTAATGATTGTCATTAAAGTTTTTAAGACAGCATTACTCCCTAATGATGGCATTGTCGAACGCACACGCACGCTGCTTCATGGCGCTGCAGCAACTGTGTGGCGCGACTCGTCGTCAGTGAGCGAGGCTCGGCGGGGCAAGGCGCGGGCGGGAATGGGTGGCTGGGGCTGCGGTGAAGCTCGTGATGCCGGTGTGGTGGCCGGAGGAGGGCGGTGGCCGGCGGCGGGTGGTGAAGAAGAATCCGGCCGGAGGCGAGGAAGACGGCGGAATTCGGTGGCGGCAGCGGCTAATCCGCGAGGGAAGTTGAGGGGAAAGCTTCCGGGTGATGAGTGGCGCACGGTGATGGGGTCGGGGTGGCCGGAGGGTCGGCGGAGCGGCTAGACGCCGATTGGGGGAGGTTCGCCGAAAGTGGAGAAAAAGGGGGAGCTTGGCGGTGGCTTACAGAGCGAGGAGGGTGGCGTGGGAAGCTCCAGGGGTGGAGGGGCTTTATAGGGGCTCATGGCGCGGGCAGCGGGGTCCGGTCCTTGGCGCGGCTTCGTCCCGAGGTGCGACGTGGGCGGCTTCGCCGCTGGGAACCAGCGCTGAGCGGGAGGCGCGTCTTCGCGATTCTTGGCGCTGCGTCTGGCGCAAGACCTGTGCGCAAGCATGTATGGGTTGGTGACGCGCGGCGCGGCGACAAGACGAGCGAGGAGGCACGGCTCGGGCTGCGGCGTCTGTGCGGAGTCCTCAGCGGCGGCTATGCAGCGACGTCTTGAGGTGGCGGCGGCTGTCCGAGGAGGTGATGGCGATGGAGGCGTCGGCGGCAAGGCATGAGATGAGGAGAGGCGAAGGAAGCGAAGCGACGGCGACGCGACGGAAAAAGAAAGGGAGAAGGTGACCAGGCGGCGCGCAAAAAGGAAAAGGGGAGGAGAAAGAACTCGGCCGGGCCAGGCGAGTAGGGGAAGACGGGCGGGCCGAGTTGGCTTGGCCCAAGGAGAAGAAATGGGCTGAGCCCAGGGGAAGAGTGGGCTGGACTCAAGGTGGCCCGGGAAATTTGAAAGAGGAGAGAAACTCCATTTTTGCGGAAAAGAATTTCAAATGTTGCTAAAATTACATTTGAAACACGCACCGAGAAATAGAGGGAATTTTCGTAATTAGTTTTGAAGTTTGAATTACGGCGAAGAACGAATTTAGAACGGCAATACTATTTATCGTCCGAAAACGGACGTTACAAATCCGAAACTAAAATTCTGATTAATTAGGCTTCAGCAATGTATCCATCACGTTTCATAAACGATATCGAAATGAGTCTAGAACACCCAATGCAATAGTCGGCAAACTTGGTGATACAGATGCAGACACACTTAGTACGTTTCAGTTAAATATATTATTTGACTGGAAAGAATTATTGAGCCACATTAAATATTACCAGGTGAACTCTAATTTAATTCGGTCTTTAATTATCATACTTAGGGACACAGAGCTACCACTATTTTATTTAATAATATGCAGTCGTATATATGATCTGTACAAGCCTAAAGTGAAGATACGCTTCGAAGGCCCTGAGGGAATACAAATATCATTTCTTATATTCGGAGTTCAGCTGCGGAAGGAGCAATCGGTTTCATCTTGTGCACCCAATTACGACTCCTTTTCAAGAGGGGAAGGATGATGAGGATATCCCGGTTGGACCGATTACACGAGCAAAGGCTAAATTAATTAACCAATAGGTGAACTCGTTCCTAATTAATTTTAATTTTGATTCTAATGAATATATGTTACTGCCTAATAGTCGCATATTGTGTGTTTGCAGTTTTATACGTATAAAAGCACGGGAGACTATATCAGGCCGAAGGAGCGAAGATGCTGCTGCTAATGCAAACCTGTGTTTGATGACGTGTACAAATGATACAGCACCATGCAACCGAAGCTACACGCATGCAACCGAAACATGCTTAGGCTGTTAGGCATGCAGCATCATGCAAAAGCATGGCTAATTAAAGAATCATCCAGCAAGCATGTTGTGCATGCATGGAAAAAACTCAACGCGTGTCCTGGTTGGACCAAGTCAAAAGGCATGCATGCATGTGTGACCAATCATGATGCGTGTAGTGCATGCATGGAAAGAAGCTTGGAAAGAATAAAAGTGTTGCGTGACAACAGGATGCATGCATGGAAACAACTGAAGTGAATCAACACCACGTACCGAGCACTCGTTCAGAAGGAAGGCCAAAACGCGTGAAGGCAAAAAGGAAACCAAATCGACGTGTTGTGTTTGACCGAACCCCTTCCAGTCTTCCTTTTGTGAGCGTATTCGGTTTTGTTAATCGTAGTAGTACAGGTGGCCGAGTCGGTTCGGAAGTCCAGCACACCTGGGTCGGCCGAGTGGCTATATATAGCTCTTGTATTCCGTCGTTGGAAAGGGATCACGAATATGAATCTATTATTTTGAGAAAGAGCTATACGTTTGTTCTTTTTAGGGTTTGACACACAGTGCAACCTAGAGGGGAATTGGGTGTTCTCAACCCCGTGTTCTTGTGATTCCTTGTGTTTTGCAGAAGCAACGACACATCTGCTTTGTGTGGTCAGGTAGACGGGATCACGAGCGTGTGGTTGGGCGAATTCTTTTGTCGCAGATTGCTGTTTTGACAGTGGTTGACGCCATCGGTTCGTCAGGTTGCACGGATCCAAAGTTTTCATCGATCCTACGTCGTGAAGATCGGGCCATTTCCCCCGTATCATCTTGGTATCAGAGCATCGGTTATCACGGTAGGATCAATTTACCCGTAGTTAGATCTATTTTTTTTCTTATACACAAAAAGTCAAAAAAAAATCCTTTAGCCTGTAGTTTGATCTGATTTTTCTTGTGAGTTTTGTTAGGTTGTGATCAATTAGAAATTTTGTTTAGTGCTGATCTTAGAGATTTCTTCGCGTTGCTTGTTCTTGTGTCAAAAAGAAAACACATCCATCCTGATCGCTACAGTGTGCATAGTAGCATCGTTCCGATCGTGCAGCGGGTCTTCGCTGCAATCGCGTGAAAAAAAAAAATCATCGGCTGCAGTGTGTGTACGCTGCCGTCCTCAGTCGCGTGCAGGGAAAAAGGGCTCACGTGCATCGCTACAGTGCACGAAATCCTATAGCGCGCGCAGCGGCAGTGCTCCCGTTGCTACATCACGGCTGCAGTCACCACCGCCATCAATCGCGTGAAGAAAAAAAAAAGGAACGCGCGGTGCAGTACACGGCGCTGCCCAAGATTTTCATGCGCGACAGTGCTGAACCAAAAAAAAAAGGCAAGCGGATTTTGGGCGCGCTGCTACAGTGTCGCGGCACGTGCCTGCTACAGCATCTAACTACAGTACCGACGCTAGAGAAATTGGCTGCCGCTACAGCCCTTGCGCGAAAGAAAACCGAGTGCATGCGCAGCACAGTAAGGCAAATCTACTGTGTCGTGCTACAGTGCCATGCAGAAAAATCGTGTTTATCTTTTGTGAGCCATTTCAATCCTTTGTGCAAACTTTTGTTCCTATTGAGACTAGCTTGTTGATATTGCTCTAGGGCTGCTCTTTTTAATCTCATTGCATAATCTAGTTTGAGAGTTTTTGCTGTACCTAATAGGCTTGTGCTGCTCTTTGTAAACCTTTTTGTTGGCCGAGTACAAAAAAAACAGAGGAGAACAAAAAAAAGACAAAAAAAGACAAAGACCAAAAAAACAGAATTAAAAAGTGCTTGGCGACATTGTTTTGAGAGCATACCTAGTTGGTATCTATTTTCAGATTGTGCTATATCATTGTTTTGAGCAATCTTGTGCCCTATTTTATATCATTGAGCAATTAGCTAGCGTCTCTTCATAACTTGTGTAATACTGAGCTATTTGTCCATCACTTATATTATTTTATCTACTAGCTCATTCCCTTGATTGCACCAAGTTCCATCATCTTTGGTGTGAGTTGCTTCGTTCTTCGCTTATATCTTCGGATCGACAACTAGGCATTGGATTCTAGTTTGGATTGTTACCTAGCTTTACAATATCTAGAAATTTCAGATTGTATAGGTAAACACTTTTCCCTCCAAGCTCCACAAATAAGCCATTGTCTAACAGTGCTTGTGCAATTGAATTCACTTAATCTATCACCTTGTGTTGTCTACCGTCACCAAAGTGCGTGCAACTCTTCAATTCCATCAAGGACGCATAAGAACTTCGGTCGGTAAGAGAAGGTGAGGATAAGTGATTTCCACAAATAAAAACTTCCACATCCACATATATAGTTTTTCTTTGCTTTGCTACTAACCATGACAGATCGTGAGTATACATATCTTCCTTTTCTATGGTAGTAATGATCCGAGGAGTATCTTGAGTGGGTACAAGACATGGAGTTCGAGCTTGCATCCCGAAGTTCGAATCGAAGCCAAGGAAGTGAGAGTGGCCACTTTCTTTTTGAGGATTACGCCTAGTTGGTGGCGACAACTAAGTGGGAAATGACTCATTACATCTTGGGTCAAATTAAAAGGGCCATGAGAAAAGAATTTGTTCCATCCTATTATGAGTGGGAGCTACTACGCTATGTGGAGAGCATTGCACAAGGATGCAAAGATGTCCAAGATTATTATGATGAGCTGAGTCATGCAATGCGCCGTGCCAATATCACTAGTGCATCTCAAGAAAAGAAATACTTCAAAGCAGGCTTGAATTTTCAGATCATTGCTGCACTTCAAGATAAATATTTTCGTAGTCTGCAAGATCTTGTGAAATATGCTATGAAGGTGGAAAAGAGACTTAAAAGCATGCACGCATATCAATTAAATCTGCGCCGACTCTTTAGTTCTCATTCATCCACTGGTGTGTCACTTAAGAAGATGGTCAAGCATGGAGATTCTTCTTCAGTCAAGGAGACGAGTAGTGCTGCCTCGTCACAACCCGCAGTACATGAGGAGATCGTGGTTGATGGCAATTGCACCATTGCTGGCCCACTATTAATGGAAGATAAGATGCTTCAAAACCCATGTGTGGATGAGAGCCACATAGCCAAATTGAGTGAGAGTGTTGAAAATTGTGAGCTGTGTGATTCCACCATATGTGAGGTTGAGAGCATCCAATTTGAGAGTGTAAGGGATACACCAAAAGAAATGAGTGAAGTAGAAGATAGTAAAAGTGAGGTTATTGTTGAAATTAACAATTTACTCTCTACTTCTAGTGTTGTTTCTCACATTGTGCAGGTTGATATTAAAGAAGAGGAGTTGAAGTTTCAACAACCAGCACCGTTGGAAATAAAAGACGAGGAGATAACCATGGTTAGAGATGGAGTGCTCGCTGCCCCGTGGTTTCATCATGAAGATTTGATACCTACAACACCTACAACAACTGAGGAGGACGTTAAAGGTAACAATAATGGTGTTGAATTGAATATTCATCAAGAAGAGGTAAGTAAGAGTGAGAACTCTAGTATTCCTTTGAATATTCCACATGCTGAATTTAAGGTGCTTAATTTACATAATGTGGAATTGATTACTCATGATGAAGTTCTTACTAGAATATACCACGTGATTCTTTATACTATATCATGTTCGATGAATCCATAGAGCTATCTAGTGTGATTGAGAGAGTTTATAAAATTGCATGTTCAAAATCACTATCTAGTACCTACACCTCCACTTATAAATTTAATTTGATTGGAGATTATGGTGTAGACAACAAGTTTCATGTTTATCGAATATGCATTACCTGTGATAAGTGTGCTGAATTAAAAGTGCATGTTTTGGACAAACCATCTTTTGGACAATATCATGATCACTTAGAGGTGAGTATAAATAGGAGTGCCTACTATTTAGAAAGATTTCTAAAGCCTATTTGGTCATGTTTTGTTGAACAATCATGTATAAGAAATAAGAGTAGCGCAATTGAAGCATGGAAGGCACAAACCATTTTCTCGTCTCCATTCTATAAAACTGATGTTGTAAAGTCGAAATATGATTATATGAACCACTTGTATATATTAGAAAATGATTTTGGTCTACCCAATAATAATTTGCATACATGCTTACAAAAGTCGAAGACAACTTCTTTTCATGGGTGGCGGAATAATGTGGATGAAAGGAGTGTTGAGATGAATACATCACATCTATCTTATGGTTATTGTGTTGAATACATTGTGCAAAAGAAGGAATACTATAACAATTGATGATGAATACATATACCACGCATACACGTTGTTTTATTTGTTAAGCACATTTTCAAAGTTATCAAAAGTCGAGGATGGTTTTTCTTGAAGAAGGAGGATGATACTGATGCGAGACACACTTAGTAATGCTTTGAGCTTAAATATATTATTTGATCGGAAAGAATTATTGAGCCACATTAAATATTACCAGTGAACTCTAATTTAATTCGTTCTTTAATTATCATACTTAGGGACACAGAGCTACCATTATTTTATTTAATAATATGCGTCAGATATATGATCTGACAAGCCTAAAGTGAAGACACGCTCAAGGCCCCGAGGAATACAGATATCATTTCTTATATTCGAGTTCACCATGAAAGGAGCAATCGGTTTCATCTTGTGCACCCAATTACGACTCCTTTTCAAGAGGGAAGGATGATGAGGATATCCCGGTTGGACCGATTACGAGCAAAGGCTAAATTAATTAACCAACAGTGAACTCGTTCCTAATTAATTTTAATTTTGATTCTAATGAATATATGTTACGCCTAATAGTCGCATATTGTGTGTTTGCAGTTTTATACGATAAAAGCACGGAGACTATATCAGGCCGAAGGAGCGAAGATACTGCTGCTAATGCAAACCTGTGTTTGATGATGTGTACAAATGATACAGCACCATGCAACCGAAGCTACACGCATGCAACCGAAACATGCTTAGGCATGCAGCATCATGCAAAAGCATGGCTAATTAAAGAATCATCCAGCAAGCATGTTGTGCATGCATGGAAAAACTCAATGCGTGTCCTGGTTGGACCAAGTCAAAAGGCATGCATGCATGTGTGACCAATCATGATGCGTGTAGTGCATGCATGGAAAGAAGCTTGGAAAGAATAAAAGTGTTGCGTGACAACAGGATGCATGCATGGAAACAACTGAAGTGAATCAACACCACGTACCGAGCACTCGTTCAGAAGGAAGGCCAAAACGCGTGAAGGCAAAAAGGAAACCAAATCGACGTGTTGTGTTTGACCGAACCCCTTCCAGTCTTCCTTTTGTGAGCGTATTCGGTTTTGTTAATCGTAGTAGTACAGGTGGCCGAGTCGGTTCGGAAGTCCAGCACACCTGGGTCGGCCGAGTGGCTATATATAGCTCTTGTATTCCGTCGTTGGAAAGGGATCACGAATATGAATCTATTATTTTGAAAAAGAGCTATACGTTTGTTCTTTTTAGGGTTTGACACACAGTGCAACCTAGAGGGGAATTGGGTGTTCTCAACCCCGTGTTCTTGTGATTCCTTGTGTTTTGCAGAAGCAACGACACATCTGCTTTGTGTGGTCAGGTAGACGGGATCACGAGCGTGTGGTTGGGCGAATTCTTTTGTCGCAGATTGCTGTTTTGACAGTGGTTGACGCCATCGGTTCGTCAGGTTGCACGGATCCAAAGTTTTCATCGATCCTACGTCGTGAAGGTCGGGCCATTTCCCCCGTATCATCTTGGTATCAGAGCATCGGTTATCACGGTAGGATCAATTTACCCGTAGTTAGATCTATTTTTTTTCTTATACACAAAAAGTCAAAAAAAAATCCTTTAGCCTGTAGTTTGATCTGATTTTTCTTGTGAGTTTTGTTAGGTTGTGATCAATTAGAAATTTTGTTTAGTGCTGATCTTAGAGATTTCTTCGCGTTGCTTGTTCTTGTGTCAAAAAGAAAACACATCCATCCTGATCGCTACAGTGTGCATAGTAGCATCGTTCCGATCGTGCAGCGGGTCTTCGCTGCAATCGCGTGAAAAAAAAAAATCATCGGCTGCAGTGTGTGTACGCTGCCGTCCTCAGTCGCGTGCAGGGAAAAAGGGCTCACGTGCATCGCTACAGTGCACGAAATCCTATAGCGCGCGCAGCGGCAGTGCTCCCGTTGCTACATCACGGCTGCAGTCACCACCGCCATCAATCGCGTGAAGAAAAAAAAAAGGAACGCGCGGTGCAGTACACGGCGCTGCCCAAGATTTTCATGCGCGACAGTGCTGAACCAAAAAAAAAAGGCAAGCGGATTTTGGGCGCGCTGCTACAGTGTCGCGGCACGTGCCTGCTACAGCATCTAACTACAGTACCGGCGCTAGAGAAATTGGCAGCCGCTACAGCCCTTGTGCGAAAGAAAACCGAGTGCATGCGCAGCACAGTAAGGCAAATCTACTGTGTCGTGCTACAGTGCCATGCAGAAAAATCGTGTTTATCTTTTGTGAGCCATTTCAATCCTTTGTGCAAACTTTTGTTCCTATTGAGACTAGCTTGTTGATATTGCTCTAGGGCTGCTCTTTTTTAATCTCATTGCATAATCTAGTTTGAGAGTTTTTTGCTGTACCTAATAGGCTTGTGCTGCTCTTTGTAAACCTTTTTGTTGGCCGAGTACAAAAAAAAACAGAGGAGAACAAAAAAAAAAGACAAAAAAAAAGACAAAGACCAAAAAAAACAGAATTAAAAAGTGCTTGGCTGACATTGTTTTGAGAGCATACCTAGCTGGTATCTATTTTCAGATTGTGCTATATCATTGTTTTGAGCAATCTTGTGCCCTATTTTATATCATTGAGCAATTAGCTAGCGTCTCTTCATAACTTGTGTAATACGAGCTATTTGTCCATCACTTATATTATTTTATCTACTAGCTCATTCCCTTGATTGCACCAAGTTCCATCATCTTTGGTGTGAGTTGCTTCGTTCTTCGCTTATATCTTCTGGATCAGCAACTAGGCATTGGATTCTAGTTTGGATTGTTACCTAGCTTTACAATATCTAGAAATTTCAGATTGTATAGGTAAACACTTTTCCCTCCAAGCTCCACAAATAAGCCATTGTCTAACAGTGCTTGTGCAATTGAATTCACTTAATCTATCACCTTGTGTTGTCTACCGTCACCAAAGTGCGTGCAACTCTTCAATTCCATCAAGGACGCATAAGAACTTCGGTCGGTAAGAGAAGGTGAGGATAAGTGATTTCCACAAATAAAAACTTCCACATCCACATATATAGTTTTTCTTTGCTTTGCTACTAACCATGACAGATCGTGAGTATACATATCTTCCTTTTCTATGGTAGTAATGATCCAGAGGAGTATCTTGAGTGGGTACAAGACATGGAGTTCGAGCTTGCATCCCAGAAGTTCGAATCAGAAGCCAAGGAAGTGAGAGTGGCCACTTTCTTTTTTGAGGATTACGCCTCTAGTTGGTGGCGACAACTAAGTGGGAAATGACTCATTACATCTTGGGTCAAATTAAAAGGGGCCATGAGAAAAGAATTTGTTCCATCCTATTATGAGTGGGAGCTACTACGCTATGTGGAGAGCATTGCACAAGGATGCAAAGATGTCCAAGATTATTATGATGAGCTGAGTCATGCAATGCGCCGTGCCAATATCACTAGTGCATCTCAAGAAAAGAAATACTTCAAAGCAGGCTTGAATTTTCAGATCATTGCTGCACTTCAAGATAAATATTTTCGTAGTCTGCAAGATCTTGTGAAATATGCTATGAAGGTGGAAAAGAGACTTAAAAGCATGCACGCATATCAATTAAATCTGCTTGACTCTTTAGTTCTCATTCATCCACCGGTGTGTCACTTAAGAAGATGGTCAAGCATGGAGATTCTTCTTGATCAAGGAGACGAGTAGTCTTGCCTCGTCACAACCCGCAATACATGAGGAGATCGTGGTTGATGGCAATTGCACCATTGTTGGCCCACTATTAATGGAAGATAAGATGCTTCAAAACCCATGTGTGGATGAGAGCCACATAGCCAAATTGAGTGAGAGTGTTGAAAATTGTGAGTGTGTGATTCCACCATATGTGAGGTTGAGAGCATCCAATTTGAGAGTGTAAGGGATACACCAAAAGAAATGAGTGAAGTAGAAGATAGTAAAAGTGAGGTTATTGTTGAAATTAACAATTTACTCTCTACTTCTAGTGTTGTTTCTCACATTGTGCAAAGTTGATATTAAAGAAGAGGAGTTGAAGTTTCAACAACCAAAGACCGTTGGAAATAAAAGACGAGGAGATAACCATGGTTAGAGATGGAGTGCTCGCTGCCCCGTGGTTTCATCATGAAGATTTGATACCTACAACACCTACAACAACTGAGGAGGACGTTAAAGGTAACAATAATGGTGTTGAATTGAATATTCATCAAGAAGAGGTAAGTAAGAGTGAGAACTCTAGTATTCCTTTGAATATTCCACATGCTGAATTTAAGGTGCTTAATTTACATAATGTGGAATTGATTACTCATGATGAAGTTCTTACTAGAATATACCCTGGTGATTCTTTATACTATATCATGTTCGATGAATCCATAGAGCTATCTAGTGTGATTGAGAGAGTTTATAAAATTGCATGTTCAAAATCACTATCTAGTACCTACACCTCCACTTATAAATTTAATTTGATTGGAGATTATGGTGTAGACAACAAGTTTCATGTTTATCGAATATGCATTACCTGTGATAAGTGTGCTGAATTAAAAGTGCATGTTTTGGACAAACCATCTTTTGGACAATATCATGATCACTTAGAGGTGAGTATAAATAGGAGTGCCTACTATTTAGAAAGATTTCTAAAGCCTATTTGGTCATGTTTTGTTGAACAATCATGTATAAGAAATAAGAGTAGCGCAATTGAAGCATGGAAGGCACAAACCATTTTCTCGTCTCCATTCTATAAAACTGATGTTGTAAAGTCGAAATATGATTATATGAACCACTTGTATATATTAGAAAATGATTTTGGTCTACCCAATAATAATTTGCATACATGCTTACAAAAGTCGAAGACAACTTCTTTTCATGGGTGGCGGAATAATGTGGATGAAAGGAGTGTTGAGATGAATACATCACATCTATCTTATGGTTATTGTGTTGAATACATTGTGCAAAAGAAGGGGAATACTATAACAATTGATGATGAATACATATACCACGCATACACGTTGTTTTATTTGTTAAGCACATTTTCAGGTTATCAAAAGCTGAGGATGGTTTTTCTTGAAGAAGGGGAGGATGATACAGATGCAGACACACTTAGTACGTTTCAGTTAAATATATTATTTGACTGGAAAGAATTATTGAGCCACATTAAATATTACCAGGTGAACTCTAATTTAATTCGTTCTTTAATTATCATACTTAGGGACACAGAGCTACCATTATTTTATTTAATAATATGCAGTCGTATATATGATCTGTACAAGCCTAAAGTGAAGACACGCTTCGAAGGCCCTGAGGGAATACAGATATCATTTCTTATATTCGGAGTTCAGCCGCGAAAGGAGCAATCGGTTTCATCTTGTGCACCCAATTACGACTCCTTTTCAAGAGGGGAAGGATGATGAGGATATCCCGGTTGGACCGATTACACGAGCAAAGGCTAAATTAATTAACCAACAGGTGAACTCGTTCCTAATTAATTTTAATTTTGATTCTAATGAATATATGTTACTGCCTAATAGTCGCATATTGTGTGTTTGCAGTTTTATACGTATAAAAGCACGGGAGACTATATCAGGCCGAAGGAGCGAAGATACTGCTGCTAATGCAAACCTGTGTTTGATGATGTGTACAAATGATACAGCACCATGCAACCGAAGCTACACGCATGCAACCGAAACATGCTTAGGCATGCAGCATCATGCAAAAGCATGGCTAATTAAAGAATCATCCAGCAAGCATGTTGTGCATGCATGGAAAAAACTCAATGCGTGTCCTGGTTGGACCAAGTCAAAAGGCATGCATGCATGTGTGACCAATCATGATGCGTGTAGTGCATGCATGGAAAGAAGCTTGGAAAGAATAAAAGTGTTGCGTGACAACAGGATGCATGCATGGAAACAACTGAAGTGAATCAACACCACGTACCGAGCACTCGTTCAGAAGGAAGGCCAAAACGCGTGAAGGCAAAAAGGAAACCAAATCGACGTGTTGTGTTTGACCGAACCCCTTCCAGTCTTCCTTTTGTGAGCGTATTCGGTTTTGTTAATCGTAGTAGTACAGGTGGCCGAGTCGGTTCGGAAGTCTAGCACACCTGGGTCGGCCGAGCGGCTATATATAGCTCTTGTATTCCGTTGTTGGAAAGGGACCACGAATATGAATCTATTATTTTGAGAAAGAGCTTTACGTTTGTTCTTTCTAGGGTTTGACACATAGTGCAACTTAGAGGGGAATTGGGTGTTCTCAACCCCGTGTTCTTGTGATTCTTTGTGTTTTGCAGAAGCAACGACACGTCTGCTTTGTGTGGTCAGATAGACGGGATCACAAGCGTAGATAGACCGTGTCAGCACGTAGTTGCATTGGTGCTTCCATTAATTCATTCATTATTTCGGATTTGCTCTCTAGTTTGGGTACTGGACAGGGTAGATCGATGTATGCGGTATGCCAAATTAAATCGATGTACATCTTGCTCGGATTTGAGCTTTGAAAGAACTATCTTGTCTTCTCATATGAATTATTAACTATAGTTTCTTTGTGAATTAATGTACTGTTTGAGTCTGGATGTTTTCTGCTGTGCATATGAAATGAGCTAGCAAAGCCATCATTTTATTATTATGGGAAATTCATCTATCATGGTATAGAGAACCAAAAAAGAGAAGTTGTCAGTACTCCACTACTCATATGCACTGAAAGTACTACTTGTCTTTTTTGTACGTTCTTGACGCCACGGTGAATTTGATATTGAAAATTTATAAGTTTACATGACATAACTTTATGTGTATTATATCCATGATTTTGTTTTGAATTTTTGAAACAATGCATCATGACCTTTTCGCAAAAGCAAAATTGGCTACAGAATATCGCAAATTGGTGGCATTTGCCCCACGACACTCATATTATGCGCATTTGCGGAAGGACACTACACTTTTGTGGTTATTTTTTCCAAAAGACAATCCGGCTAATATAATATCATTTCTGGGTTGAAGAGGAGAGAGAAGGTTAGTGAAAAGTCCATTTTGCCCTTCCGGTCGGACCCGTCTGTTAGTGAAAAGAGGCAATGATTTGAGATATGTATCAAGAGATATGAGAGCACTTGTGTATGTGCTGCCCTAGTGGCTTTGTCTTACTAGGGATTTTGGCGAGTCTTACTCTTCTTGTTGTCTTGTTCTTGTTTGAATAATTCTCTCTAATCTTCGTAATTCTACATGGTCGTTGATTGTGTGGTGCCTATTTAACCCCTTTCTAGTTGCCTCCTCGGTCCAACAAACACCCTCAAAATTGTACCAATATGAAACTGCAATCTAGAAAAATCGATTCTTATACAACAACAAATATTTGAGAACAAAAAACAGCAAAATCTATTTTGGTTCCAGCATGCATGGAATCTGATAATTCACCTTCTGTAGATAGCAGCAAATGGCTAGTTCTTGTGAGTTCATGAAAAAAATTCACTAGCTCTATTTCAGTAGGCTGCTTTCACTCTGCATTAGTTCAATTACTGTGCATTTCAATTATTCTTGTTTCTACTGTGTTCCAGCAAAATTGATAGTGTCATGTTTTTTCACTCAAAGGTGATAGCGCTTTATTTATTCTTGAATATTGTATTACAATCTGATGTTGCACGATTACCAAGAGCAAGATACTACCCCCATATATATACCTATGCAAAGCACAAGATGTGCAAGCTCATTCCCGCAAGTTATTCCTGAAACACGATTGAAATCCTAAAGCAGAGATTGGCACTTTTTATCAACTGCGTCCAACAGAGAAAAGTCAATCAACAATGCCATGGGCAAGATTTCATGGCAGCACTGTGTCTGTGCACAACCAAGTCTTTAATCCCCTCTCATTTTGCTATAATCCTATAATTAGAACATCTCGACATGCTAATGCTTCAGTAACTGTAACCTGGGCAGCTTTGAGGATAGTCCTTACAAATGCTTAAGAGGAATTGGTCCTTAAGCTTCTTGGAACATGTTGCATCATTGAAGTCATTTTCCCTCCAATACAAAAAAACATTGACTCCTTTACAAAATGTCTAACAGAGCCGGCTAGTTTCGCAAGTCTTTCTAGGCTCTCGTTGATCTTTACATTGGCTCCCTCCAACCCAAAGCATAGCTAGTGTCGGACCCGGATTTCCCAAATTCAAATCCTCTGTGAAAATACTGTGATATTCCCTACATTAATAGATAGCACTCACATGCACATTGCTGAATCATTTCATACATGGCATAAACTAAATCATTCAATATATTACAAACATCAGATTGACATAGACCACATCGGGTCGAGTTTTACAAAAGGGCCGAACAGGTCAAATTGATTACATTACACGAAAGCAGCGTAAACTACAGCAGAAGCAAAAGGGGTAGAGCTCATCTCTCCACAGGCAAGCGACTGGGGTAACCTATGTACGACTGATATTAACCAAGAGTTTGGATAATATCGGTTGTACGCAAGTACCGAACGAGCTAGCTAGACTGAGGCGGGACTTAGACTACAGAACTAGATTATTCTTCATCGTTTCCTTGTCCATCGACTTCGGGATCCTCGTAGTACGCATAATCTCCCTGATCCGTATGATCTAAAGGGTTTGGAGAGAGAGCGAGAATGAGCATAACTTCCGTGCTCGCGAGCCAACATACAAGATGCAATAATATACATGCATGGCTTAATAAGGATGGCTCGGGTTCTTTTATTTGCTAAAGCAACATTTTCAATTATCATAATTACAAATTCCTATCACTTAGCATTTTAACCAAATTGTATTTTATTAAAGAGAGTAATTGTGCAATATTAAAAAACAACGGAGGTTACCTCCACCTTATGCTTACTTTTGATTTGGGGCTATCCCCATTTATTAACACCACTGAATACGACGACTCAGGAAAAATCCAATCTCAGGCTTAGATGAGCCCGTCCTGATTTTTATCCCACCCACAAAGGTTTCTGAAATAGAACTAACTCTAGTAAGTTCCCATGTCTACCTTTGACCATAGGCACGGCTGTTTAAACAGTTTAGACTCTGCAGAGGTTGTACACTGTACCCACAAGAGACAATCATACTTGTTGCCTCGCATGATTCCTTGGTCATACAATTGAGAGACCATCATAGTAACTTTCCAATTTATTTTGCCCCTTCCGTCATCTTACTCATATGGGGTTACGTCCATACGTTGTGCGGGATGTTCACCTCAGTGACTGGTGTAGTTGTACTACACCACAGCGACTGACAACTTCACCTTGCATCGTTGTCCCATTCAAGCCAGACATATCCTGAGTTTGCACTACCTTATTACCCTTCCAGCGAGATTATTTTTAGGGTTCAATAAATTTACTAAGCCAAGTTGCACTTTGCAGACTTGTGGTTGTACTTGTTTTACACGGGAGCTCATAACAAGATTAAGTCCTTAATCCATCCGGGCGACTCATACCGCATACCAACCACTCTCGTGCTCCGACGGCATCCACCACCTTCCATCCCCCAAGATGTGGTAATAGCAAGTTATTAGGGTTTTGAGGAGTAAAACCAAATTATCTCATTTACTTCAGTCATGGACCTCCAATGACTGCCCAAAACTATTTCATGTTTGAAGAGATGATGATTAGGGTATTTTAATACCCTGGTACTTAAGCAAGTCTAGCATGTCGCTTAAGTACAACCTATACTAGTATTTACCACATAGTTACTAGGGTGACATGGAATAATGGACTCAATTATCAATGGATGGCATAGTAATTTAATTAATCATCAATTGGGTATTTAACTACCTTAATATTTAATATACATTTGATTAAAGAATCAAAGCATGCAATTTTGGTAATTTTAAATGAATATAATTTACATTAAATGTAGGCACAAAATGAACAAAGTATCGACTCGCCTGGATTAAAGGTAAGAGAGTCTTGATAGTCTTGTGCTTGATGAAGATGGAGGTGTAATATCCCGTTTAACCATGGAAAACTATATGAATTAGAAAGGAAATAATAAGGAATCAATACTCAAATTTCAGAATTTGGAGGGGAAAGAGGATGTGGGCCGAAGGCCCATGGCCCCCTCGGCCCATGTGGGGTCGGCCAGCCATTTTAGGGGCTTAACCCTATTCCCTTTGCGCTGCCCCCTGTTGTGCTGCCCACGCTGCCCCCTTCCCCCTCCAGCTCTTGGCGCCGCCCTTCTTTGGTGCTGCCGCCTCAAGCTCCACCCCAAGAGCTCCTCTTCCACCTCTGCCTCATCCTCTGGAGCCGCAACCGATGGAGCCGTAGGCAATGGGGAGG
The DNA here is from genome assembly GCA_036346405.1 of Phyllostachys edulis. NCBI lineage: Eukaryota > Viridiplantae > Streptophyta > Magnoliopsida > Poales > Poaceae > Phyllostachys > Phyllostachys edulis. The sequence goes on along the minus strand of CM070546.1, from coordinate 78,425,764 downwards.
GCAGCAATAGAACCACCACGCGGCGCCCTTCGACCCGGCCATCGCCGAGCTGGAGCGGCGGCTGGAGGACAAGGAGTGGGAGCACGAGCACTACCGCATCCTCCACAGTGGTGAGGGTGACGGTGAGGCAGACGGGCACATGAAGGAGTGGGGGAGTTCCTAAAGGAGGAGGAATACTTCATCAACGACGACGAGTGCCAATCCCATCCCTGAAGCCCCGTTGCCGTGTCCTCCGGTGCCGACGTCGACGCCTTCAAGCGTGCGGACCACTTCGCCCTCTCCTTCGGCGCCTCCTTCACCCCTGCCGCCCGTGCACACTCCGTGTCCGCTGGCGCTATGGCCCACGCTCTCTCTTGCAGGCTCCCCTCTACCAGCTCCAATGTGTTCGTATCCACTGCCATGCTCAACATGTACTGCTAGTTGGACCTAGCCCCCGAGGCCCCGAGAGTGTTTGACGAAATGCCGCACCAGAGCGTAGTGTCCTGGGGGTGCAGCTGCATGGGCTCTCTGTGAAGGATGGGTTGGTGAGGTTTGTGTTAGTGGAGAGTTCGCTTGTCAGTTGCCACGATGTATGCGAAGGTTGAGTGTTTGGATGCAGCATTGCATGTTTTTGAGTCATCGAAAAAGAGGAATTCGATCACTTGGTCGGCGATGATCACCGGGTATGCCAGAATGGGGGGGGGGGGCAGAGAGTGCAGTTAGGCTGTTCTTGCACATGCATTCTGCAGGGTTCACACCAACAGAGTTCATCGTTGTTGGGGTACTCAACGGGTGTCGTGATGTGGGAGCATTAGCAGTAGGGAAGCAAACACATGGTTTGATGGTGAAGCTTGGGTTTGAGGTGTAGGTGTATGTGAAGAGCGCACTGATGGATCATGTGGTTCTGTAACACCCCAGTCCGATAAGGGCCTGGAATGCTACTAAACTAACATGTTAATAAAATTAAAATAGAAGACAAAATTTTAAATTTCGGCAGAACCTCCCCTGTATAGTTAGCTATACCGAAGGTTCCAACAAACATAAATATCAAGACAAAAGTGAAATCAACAAATATCAGAATCATCACAGAAGTATAATCTGATCTCAAGCAACTATAACAAAAGGAGGAACTAAGTTCACGCACAGATCTTAACAAATCTTAACGGAGAAGAGTTACGAGCACGACCAACATTTATTATTACGGTTCATCAATAATGAATGATTAATTCAACTAAAATGAAATCATGGACTTGATTAAGGTGAAGCGAAAGGGTAGTGTGTGTCTATTCCCTCCCCATGGAACCAACATCAAGGATCACCTAAAAAAACAACAAACAACGCAAGAGTGAGTCCGAGACTCAGCAAGTACAGTAAATGAATAATACATATAACAACCATGATCATGTGAACATCAATAAGGAGTATGAAATAAGCACGAATCTAACACTTGAATGAATGGGATGAATGATTTGGATGAAATGAAGGACTACACACATGCATATACCGGTATTGCTGGTGACACACCCGTCGGTGTTCACCTAAGCTCGCATTTAACAAAATGCAGGGATCCAAGCCCCGTACGAAGAACGTTTCGTACGGGTGTCCCAAACTGTCCACATTGGAATGGTGAGTCTTACGTGCCCATACTGGAATTGATGGGTCTTATATATTGATCCACTCCCGTGGATGAAACATGAAATGTGGATGCTAGGTATGACATATGAATACTGAACAAAAACAACATGCTCTCTGTCATGGAGATAACCACATGGATTGAATACGAACATTTAAGTATTAACATGGTACTTAGAATTACAATACCAACCACAAGCATACAACATATCATAATCATAGGAACACTAAGGTACTTGCCTTCCGCGCTGCGACACGTTAGTAGGCAATTGCGGTGCTCTCAAACCTGAAGCTTCACCTCCTAACAAATAAATAACTAAAATAAGGATACGATGAACACGACATCACTAAATAACGTTCTACAACGCTTCTTCGGCGATTCAATATTTAACTAGAAGCTCTAAAATGGAAACCAACGCAATCTGCCCTAAACCGCCCCTGGGCAGCAGCACGGTAATCAGCATAACTCTTGATATGGAACTCCGAATGAGGTGAACCCAGTTTCTGTGGACTCTTAACTGACAAATCTACAATACTCTAGTTGACAAGATAATTTAATTTGGCCAATTTAGTATGCTAACAAACAGATGAACTTTCAGCACGAAAACTGTCTAATAGAATAAACGGCAGCACTAAAACGATCATAACTTTTAATCTATAACTCCGAATTGATCATTCTTTCTCAATATGGAAAGGTTATCAAATTACCTACAATAACCTAGTTGGGAGACAACTCAAATTCTTCCAATTACCATTTCATAAATTACGAATTAACACAACAGTTTAATCTCGTCAGGAATCTGGACAGCAGATACTAAAACGGTCATATCTTTTGACTCGAACATCGGAATCAAGTGAACTCGGTGGCCACAGAAAGTTAAGAACAACCTCCAGATATCTATAGGATATAAAAACTACTGGTTCGGCATCTAAGGTCGCGAAAACGCCCCCGCAACAATCTGGACAGATTGATGGTTCCAACTCGTCAGAATTCTGGGCAGCAAGAAAGAAACTAACATAACTTTTGACACAAATGTCGGAATTATGTGTTCTTGGTGGCCAGGGAAAGGTAAGATAATAAAATACAAATGTCATAATAGGGAGGATTCCTGATTCGGACCTTAACAACGTTCAATCTGCTACGCAAAGTGACTGCTGAGAATTAACTGGGATTCTAGACAGCAGTAAACAAAAGGCCATAACTCTCAAACCGTAACTCGGATTCAGGTGAACTCAGAGGCCATGGAAACCTGACGAAACACCCCACAACTCTCTAGGAGAACCCAAATTATAATTCGGCATTAATCTATACGAAACCTGATGTACAACAGGGAACAGAAATTTGGAAATTACTGCAGCAGAACATAGATCCACTAATCATAGCAAATAACAAATCTACGTCAACCAAAACAGCGAGGAACTCAACGTTACCCTTGAAGACCTCCAAAAGTCGCAGTTCAAACCTCTTCTCCTCCTTTCTCCCCTCTTCCCCCTTCTCTTTTCCTCCTCCTTGCAACTGGCTAGCTGCTGGACTTCTCCAAGAAAGAGCAGCAATGGAGGCTGGACCTTGAGGGAGGAAGATGGGGCGCCAATGGGGAAGGGAGAGCAGGAAGGAGGCGGCCAAGGGTGAGGAGGGAAGGGAGATTCGCCAGGAGGTGAGCTGCAGCTTGGGGAGGCAAGAAGTGGCGGCTTGGGGAGGAAAGGGGAGGAGAGAATTTCAGCTAGGGTTAGAGAAGTGGGGCAGCATGGGCAAGCCCAATGGACGAAAATCCCCCCTCTTGGCCCACTCTTGGCCGGCCCCAAGGATGTACAAGCCTGGTTCGAAGGCCCAAATCCAAAATTTCCCCCAAAACTCTGAATTCTAATTTAATTTTCTTTCCCGATTAAATTCTCTCTAATCGAAAAACGGGGTATTACAGGTTCCCATGGGTATTAGGGCACTAGCTGATAACAATTCTTATGGTGATCATGTAATTGGTAGTGGAAACTCAGCCTCTGTTCCGGAAGGCATGGAGCAGCTCATAGATTATCCTTTCTTCGGTGAGCAAGATAAGGTTGTTCGTAGTTCCTTTGTGGGATTGCCTTTGGAATACCAGGGAGCATAACACAGGTTAGGCAATAAAGCCTCTTGCGTTTCTTTTTCTATCATCCATTTTGTCTCACCAGGATTACCATCTTAACTTGAGTATGAAAGACTAAACCTCTCATTTTGCTAGCTTCTTTTGTCTTAGGCATGTGGCTTAGAATTAGTGCTAGTACATTGAGTTGATTTCTTTTACTTGTGCTGATTGATGTTTGGTTGATGCATATGTATGATTGTGGTGGTACATGGGTTGCTATATGCTTATGCTTATGCATGAGGGGATTGATGGTGGTGATTCGGCTGTGGCTAACACTCAGGTGATGGTGAACCCTGGTGCTAGGGTGTTCCACCATTTGTCATCCGTCTCTTTGTTGAGACAAGTGCAAGTAGTATTAATGGGTTGTTATATTTCATACTTGATGAGTGCCTTAGTTGATTGATGATACTTATGTGATGAAGCTTACATGGAAATGTTTACCTGACAACGCATGCTAATGTTTATGTGATGATGCTTACACGGTGGTGTTTACATGAGGATGCTTACATGGCAATGTTTAAATGATGATGTTTACATGGTAATGGTTTCATGATTGATGGCAATAATGTTGGGACAAGGTGAACAATGAGGCTACCTTGTTAACGATGACAATGATGAATCATGATAATGAGAATGGACTTGTGCATTTGCATCATGACATTCATTTTTGAACCTTGGACTACGTAGTAGCCAAGGATTGTTTCCTTGAGGTCCCTGTCAGGTATTGGATGGGCGTTAGGTCCCCATCATGCATTGGACGGGCTTTGATCCCCACACTCGTGGAAAGTCATGTAACTAATCCGGTGAGGTCGATGAGAAAGTTACGTGACTTGGAGTGTGGGCTTTGGATCCCTGTGCCTAGAGGGCACATGCTTAGAGTATGTATCGACGGATACACTACTCGGCATTACCGGTAATTGCAAAGAAGTGAAGAATGTGCATTCATGACATGTTCATTGCATTTCTGCATAAGATATGAATTTGTTTGTTCAGCCTTTAAGGCTGTTATTCATGATGGGATTGGTTATCCCTTTGACTATTTATGATGCAGTCATAAGAGATGGATTTGTGGTGTATAATGCTGTTAATCATGAAGGGATTGTTTTTCCCTTTGACTACTTTTGATGCCATGTTTGATTTGCTATTGCACGTTGTTGAGTCGTGGACTCACACTTGTTGTGTTGTGCTTGCTAGTTACCTCTCGGGGCAGCGACATGCGTGGGAAGGGGTAGACTTGGTGCACGTCACATAAACACAAACCACAATAAATAAACTAGTCCAATTATCTACAATTCATACTCTTGATAATTGCTTTAGTTTCAGTTTTGTGTCCATCCTTCGCGGTGGATATTTTGATTGCGATCATGGACGATCCAGTTATGTTCTTAATTCCCCGTTGTTTAAGTTCATTTAATTCTCTTTGATGCATTAGAAGGTTTGATTTGATTATTCTATCGTCCTTGTTGAATTGCTGATTATTGATGCTCTAGACGTAGCTGTTTGATCATTGACTGCTTGAGCATAGTAATGTTGGAATGCTTTTGATTAGTTGATAAAGAGAAGGCTTCGTGAATTGATTTATGTTCAATTGTTAGATGATATGCTTCTATTTAGTAATTATAGATTGTGCTAGTATTGAATATTAGTTTCATATCATTCATGAATGAATGTTTGGGTGATGGTTTAATTAGATGTTGATGGTCGATATTATCATTCTTCAAGATATGGTTGAATTAGTAATGGCTTAATGAACTTCGTATAGACTCTTGATAGTGTTATCATAATTGATTTAATATGATTGGGTGTTTGAGATTGAATTGTTGTTGAATTCTGATTCAATTCTTATATTCATTCTACTAGATGTTGATCGTTTTATGTCATATTTGAAATATGGTTGAAATTATTCCGTACTGCTATTGTATGTTAGTCTTTTAGGTAACATTTTGGCTCTCGCTTAGCCAAGGTGTTACAGTTGGTATCAGAGCGGGCTTTAGGTCTGTGGTAGTTGAAATATTAACTTGACACACTGTGCACAGTAAGATAGGAATGGGTCAAGCATTGCATTCACATTTTGTTATGTCGCTTGGAGCATTGCTATTATGAATTGGTTATGAATACTTACGACATACCTGTATGATTATTATATGTTATAATAGTAGATGATGAGAGATTTAGGTCGTGGTTGTAGACTTGGGTTGCTAGGATTGCACCACCATTTAGGTTATGAGAATAATGAAGTGACTACCTTGAGTCAACTAGTTCTAGGTGTTGAGTATGAGTTTCTTTGAGAGAGTTATTGTCTTCTTTGAGTTTGGAATGGTTATTCTTGTTCAGATGCGGTGGATGGGTTTTCTTGGATTAGTGGTTCATTGCAGTTGAGAGGAGTTCATCGGTCTTTATTGGTTTTCTTAAAGCAAACCTTTGATCTCCTGAACGACGAGTTGTTTTGCTGATTATAAACGTAGTTGAATTCTGATATTGATCTTTTATTTGGAAGTTCTATCCTTCATGTTGGGAAGTACGACTTGTTTAATCGCTTGGTACTTTAGTTATTGGAAGCTTAAATTTGCATGTTCCTAAATATGTGGAAGCTTTTGGCCCTAATATATTCTTCTCAGGGTACTTTGAGTATTGAGTTTTAAGGCTTCCCTTTCATGAGAGAAAGCGTCAAAGTTCATTTGCATTGTCCTGCCTTGGTTAAGTCAGAGAAAATTGTGGTCTCTCTGACTAATGGGCTATCTTTGCTACTTGCAAACGTTGTTATTGACAAGATTGTTCTTTTTCATAAAAGTCCTATCTTTATTGTTGAAAAAATTGTGATCCGGTGATTTGTTTGGTATTTTGGATAATAGAAATTATCTTTTACAAACTTTATTGAAGAAAGTTTTGACTCTACACATTTCGTTTGGAGTAGTTGGAGTGTTGGAGTTTAGAACTTTTCTTTGTAACAGAAAGTGTCAAAACCCTTCATAAAGTTTTGTGGCGTTAAGTGAGAAACTGTAGGTAAAGGAAATTATTTTGTTGATTCCTTTAAGAGGAGAATAATTTGCTTGCTTTTCGTAAAATGCCGTAAGTGAAAATGTTTCGAGTTCTATGGTTGAGATCATTTGGATCCCATGTATCTGTGGTAGTTGAATTGTTCCGATCAAAACGACGTGTTGAAATATTTTATTGGTTCTTAAGTGGTTCTTGTGGGTTGGTCTTAAGAACTTATCTTGTTCAAGATGGCAAAGAATTCTTGTAGTCAAAGGACTAACTTCTGTGTTAAGGGAAAGATCGTAGTAGGAGTATTTGTGGATGGGAGTCAAGTTTTGTAACTTGCGGTTTAATTGAAATGTGCATAAACTTTCTGTTTTTCCGCTCAAGAGTTGTCGGTTTTCAATAGAAATGTCTTATTCTTATTGGTTGATATTTGCTATTCTCTTTTGAGGGGTGTATGCTCTCAGCTGTGATCTCAACTTTTGTTTTCCAAGATCATCGCTATTGGATTATTTCTTTTGGTTTCGTGCTCACTGTGAGGAGAAACGTTTTCTTGTGTGACGAAACTTGTCCTTATTCGCCTCTTTCTTTTGAGAAAGGATCAACCTTTTTGTGCTGCAAAGTTTTGCAAAGCGTAAATTGGCAACTGTTTAGTGGTGGTTAAGTAATTGTAGTGGTGAGATTTTGCTACCAAGCTATTGGAGGAGTAGTAGAAGATGAATGGGTTTTGACCTGTATCTCTTGAAGGAAATTTGATTCAAATAGTATGATTGTTGCTGAAGCAATTGATTTGTGTTGCGACCAAGTAGAACCTGTGGTAAAGTGTAGTCCCAGAACCTTAGTTCATGTTGATATGTTGGGAACTATCGAAGGTATGAAAACCTTAATCAATTTTATAGAGTAACGCAATTGGATTGTATTGCGAGATTATGTGGGTGATTCCTGAGGATGTCAATAAGTGAGTATGTTGGAATTGTTTGAATGATTAGAGATTTAATCCGATGATTTCTGTATCTGTTATAAGAGAAGTTCGTTTCTGTATCTGTTATAAGAGAAGTTCGTTGTGGAGGTCTTGGAGGTTAAATTTGGGCTTTGCATTTTTCTATGTTAGACCTTTGGTCGCCAATGATTGTATGTAGAGAAAATAGAATAATGGTGTTTCCTGAGTAGTGGAATGATCATTGATAGAACTCTTTTGATGTAGTTCATGAGCGTGTGTTTTGAGGATTCTGAATGGTTTATTCTTAAAAGTTTGAGGCGATGTGATTGCGTGAAATTTATTTCGCAGTGCTTTGGGTGCCATCTATCAAATTAATTTTATTAGCGGAAGGAGTTGTCTAGAGTATTTTTGTGGGATCAATATAGCCTTTCCACAAAGGTGTGGATGATGTATTTTGGATTGAGCATAACTTTGAGGATGTTAATTTAAGAGATTTGAACTGGTGCAGGATGTGATGAATTCGAATTCCAAGGTTTGAGAGGAATTTTATTCCTAAAAGAGAAATTGAGAAAAAGAATGTTTCCTCGGGTAGTGAAGAGTTTTCTTGATTCTCGTTTGAGCTTTGTGTTATTGACGGCTGTCTTTCGCAATTTGAGCTTGGCTTTACGATGGCATGTGTGGTCCTTATCAGTTCAGAAAGAAGAAAGGAAGTATTTGATTTGGTGTTTGAGCGATTGCTCTTTCGGCTTATGTGGTGTTTATTTGTAAATTGTCTTCTTGGAAAGCGGAAGGGATTTCATGATGAATCTATGCTTTTGAGTTTGACCCTTTTTGGTGTAAAGTTGCCGTTTCATAGTAGCAATGAGAATCTGTTATTTCCATTTGGGTTCTGGTTACCAAAGAGTTGTTTAAAGCGAGTTCTGTTGTGTGTTCCTAGTTAAAGGAGGTGCTCCTTGTTAAGATGAAGAAATCGATTTAGAATTAGGTCAAGAGTTCCGTATGTGTTATGCATGTTGTATGCTTTTGTACCAAAGGGGAAGATGGCTCGGTACCTTGGTTCATTTTTGACAGTTGCAGGGATTAGTAAGTGGGCGTGTCGCTATGACCGTCTCGGGTCCATGCGCGAGGTACGCAACATCTGGTATGTGCTGGTGCTGAGTGAGTACCCGGTAAAATTCGGGGTTGAGGTTTTCGTTAGAGCCGTTGACCAGCAAGTAAGACCTCACGTCCGAAGTCTCGTCCGGTACGTATACTGGGGAGGTCGGGACGATCTTTGGGGCATAAGACATTGGCATCCGTTGAAGTGCCTTGGGCGCATCCGTGTGAGCGTGAAGCGATTTGGGAGCTGGAGTCTCATAGGCGCGAGCTTTAACCAGAGATGTCCTCGTCGGGCACTTGTTATCTGTTGATTAATTTCAGTTGTAGATGTTCTTTTGAGTAGAATTCGAGGTCGAATTCTGTTTAAGGGGGTAGAATGTAATATCCCGTTTAACCATGGAAAACTATATGAATTAGAAAGGAAATAATAAGGAATCAATACTCAAATTTCATAATTTGGAGGGGAAAGAGGACGTGGGCCGAAGGCCCATGGCCCCCTCAGCCCATGTGGGGTCGGCCGGCCATTTTAGGGGCTTAACCCTATTCCCTTTGCGATGCCCCCTGTTGTGCTGCCCACGCTGCCCCCCCTCCCCATCCAGCTCTTGGCGCCGCCCTCCTTTAGTGCCGCCACCTCAACCTCCACCCCAAGAGCTCCTCTTCCACCTCTGCCTCATCCTCTGGAGCTGCAACCAGTGGAGCTGTAGGCAACGGGGAGGGCAACAGCAGAACCACCACACGGTGCCCTTCGACCCGGCCATCGCCGAGCTGGAGCGGCGGCTGGAGGACAAGGAGTGGGAGCGCGAGCACTACCGCATCCTCCACGGTGGTGAGGGTGACGATGAGGCAAAAGGGCACATGAAGGAGTGGGGGGAGTTCCTAAAGGAGGAGGAATACTTCATCAACGACGACGAGTGCCAATCCCATCCCTGAAGCCCTGCTGCCGTGTCCTTCGGTGCCGACGCCGACGTCGACGCCTTCAAGCGTGCGGACTACTTCGCCCTCTCCTTCGCCGCCGCCTTCACCCCTGCCGCCCGCGCGCACTCCGCGTCCCCTGGTGCTGTGGCCCACGCTCTCTCTTGCAGGCTCCCCTCTACCAGCTCCAATGTGTTCGTATCCACTGCCATGCTCAACATGTACTGCTAGTTGGACCTAGCCCCCGAGGCCCCGAGAGTGTTTGACGAAATGCCGCACCAGAGCGCAGTGTCCTGGGGGTGCAGCTGCATGGGCTCTCTGTGAAGGATGGGTTGGTGGGGTTTGTGTTAGTGGAGAGTTCGCTTGTCAGTTGCCACGATGTATGCGAAGGTTGAGTGTTTGGATGCAGCATTGCATGTTTTTGAGTCATCGAAAAAGAGGAATTCGATCACTTGGTCGGCGATGATCACCGGGTATGCCAGAATGGGGGGGCATGAGTGCGCTTAGGTCGTTCTTGCACATGCATTCTGCAGGGTTCACACCAACAAAGTTCATTGTTGTTGGGGTACTCAACGGGTGTCGTGATGTGGGAGCATTAGCAGTAGGGAAGCAAACACATGGTTTGATGGTGAAGCTTGGGTTTGAGGTGCAGGTGTATGTGAAGAGCGCACTGATGGATCATGTGGTTCCCATGGGTATTAGGGCACCAGCTGATAACAATTCTTATGGTGATCATATAATTGGTATTGGAAACTCAACCTCTGTTCCGGAAGGCATGCAGCAGCTCATAGATTATCCTTTCTTCGGTGAGCAAGATAAGGTTGTTCGTAGTTCCTTTGTGGTATTGCCTTTGGAATACCAGGGAGCATAACACAGGTTAGGCAATAAAGCCTCTTGTGTTTCTTTTTCTATCATCCATTTTGTCTCACCAGGATTACCATCTTAACTATGAGTATGAAAGACTAAACTTCTCATTTTGCTAGCTTCTTTTGTCTTGAGAGGCATGTGGCTTAGAATTAGTGCTAGTACATTGGGTTGATTTCTTTTACTTGTGCTGATTGATGTATGGTTGATGCATATGTATGATGGTGGTGGTACGTGGGTTGCTATATGCTTATGCTTACGCATGAGGGGATTGATGGTGGAGATTCGGCTGTGGCTAACACTCAGGTGATGGTGAACCCCGGTGCTAGGACGTTCCACCATTTGTCGTGCGTCTCACGGTTGAGGCAAGTGCAAGTAGTATTAATGGGTTGTTATATTTCATACATGATGAATGCCTTAGTTGATTGATGATGCTTATGTGATGAAGCTTACATGGAAATGTTTACCTAACGACGCATGCTAATGTTTATGTGATGACGCTTACACGGTGGTGTTTACATGAGGATGCTTACGTGGCAATGTTTAAATGATGATGTTTACATGGTAATGGTTTCATGATTGATGGCAATAATGTTGGGACAAGGTGAGCAATGAGGCTACCTTGTTAACGGTGACAATGATGAATCATGATAATGAAAATGGACATGTGCATTTGCATCATGACATTCATTTCTGAACCTTGGACTGCGTAGTAGCCAAAGGTTGTTTCCTTGAGGTCCTCGTTAGGCATTTCATGGGCGCTAGGTCCCCATCATGCATTGGACGGGCTTTGGTCCCTACACTCATGGAAAGTCATGTAACTAATCCAGTGAGGTCGCTGAGAAAGTTACATGACTTGGAGTGTGGGATTTGGATCCATGTGCCTAGAGGGCATAGGCTTAGAGTATGTATCGACGGATACACTACTCGGCATTGCCGATAATTGCAAAGAAGTGAAGAATGTGCATTCATGATATGTTCATTGCATTTCTGCATAAGATATGGATTTGTTTGTTTAGCATTTAATGTTGTTATTCGTGATGGGATTGGTTATCCCTTTGACTACTTATGATGCAGTCATAAGAGATGGATTTGTGGTGTATAATACTGTTAATCGTGAAGGGATTGTTTTTCCCTTTGACTACTTTTGATGCTATGTTTGAATTGCTATTGCACTTTGCTGAGTCGTGGACTCACACTTGCTGTGTTGTGCTTGCTAGGTACCTCTCGAGGCAATGACATACATGGGAAGGGGTAGACTTGGTGCACGTCACATAAACACAAAACACAATGAATAAACTAGTCCAATTATCCACAATTCATACTATTGATAATTGCCTTAGTTTCAGTTTTGTGCCCATCCTTCGCGGTCGATGTTTTGATTGTGATCATGGATGATCCAGTTATGTTCTTAATTCCCCATTGTTTAAGTTCATTTAATTCTCTTCGATGCATTAGAAGGTTTGATTTGATTATTCTATTGTCCTCGTTGAATTGCTGATTATTGATGCTCTAGATGTAGCTATTTGATCATTGACTGCTTGAGCATAGTAATGTTGGAATGCTTTTGATTAGTTGATAAAGAGAAGGCTTCGTGAATTGATTTATGTTCGATTGTTAGATGATATGCTTCTTTTGAGTAATTATAGATTGTGCTAGTGTTGAATATTAGTTTAATATCATTCATTCATGAATGTTTGGGTGATGGTTTAATTAGATGTTGATGGTCGATATTATCATTCTTTAAGATATGGTTGAATTAGTAATGGCTTAATGATCTTCGTATAGACTCTTGATAGTGTTATCATAATTGATTTAATATGATTGGGTGTTTGAGATTGAATTGTTGTTGAATTCTGATTCAATTCTTATATTTATTCTACTAGATGTTGATCTTTTTATGTCATATTTGAAAGATGGTTGAAATTATTCCGTACTGCTGTTGTCTGTTAGTCTTTTAGGTAACATTTTGGCTCCCGCTTAGCCAGGGTGTTACAGGAGGTATCCCCCATTTTCGAAACCTATTCGGACGAACGTACCGAAAAAAAAGAACAAACAAGAAAAAAGAGCAAATAAATACAAAAAAACTAATTAATGAACTCCAAATTAAACAAGACCAGTGCCACTAGTAAGATCTTGAATTTACAAAATTTTAGAAACAAATTTCATAATTTTTGGAGTTATAACGAAGGAGAACGGAGCTTCTGAAGTATGAAAAGGGATTAAATCTAGAAAATCAAAAAGGAGGGAGAGATTGACCCACTGACATGTGGGTCCTAGTGAATAGTGCTTGGTCCATGTGCACAGTGCATTGACCGGAGATCAACATGCACTGTGCATGGGGCCCACTTGTCTGCGACTTTAACTTAATACCGGTTTTTAAAGTGTTATTAATTAAAGGCTCGGGCCCACTTGTCAGTGGAACTAACCAACAGTTAAGCCTGCGCTAATCAGCGCTTAGTCCTAATGACGGAGATTAAGGCTGAAAACGATGAGCTACAGTGCTTTGTCGTTTCCGACAAAAAGGAGCGTGCACGGCCGTGCTCGTCGCCGGCGGAGGGAGGCACGGCAGCCGGCGGTGACGCCAAAAATGGAAATGGAATGGTCGGGCGGTCCGAGGGGTGGCGGCCACTTGGTCGATGGTGAACCAGAGCAGTGGCGCGGCGAGGGAAAGGCGGCGGTGGCGGCACAGTCATGGCGGTGAGGGCAGCCCGGTGGTGCTTTGAGCCGGGAGAGGTGAGCACAAGGTGGCACACGGTGAGGCGAACCTACCGGGTCAAGAAGGGGGACTGGGGAGGGACGATGGCCGGAGAAGGGTGGTGGAGAAGGAGGTGGCTAGAGTTGGGGAGGAAGGCCAAATCCGAGCTCGATGGTGACCCAAATCCAAAATGTCTTGGGGGGAAATGCTCCTTGGTGTCAGGGGCACATCGTGACGGGGTCGGCTCGACGGTGGCGGCGTTGGAGCGACGAATCGCCGACGGGGGCGGCTCGACCGAAAAGGGGGGAAGCGACGTTTTCTTGGGTGGAGCTTACCAGTGAGCAGGGCGACGTAGGGAGGTAAGAGGAGCACAGGGGATCCTTCTTATAGGTGCGCAAGAGGATGGAGCCATTGAGAGAGGCCCGGAGAATGCGCACGGTCCCGAGGCGGTCAAGAAGCTCTGGGCGGCGAGGACAGGGCAGGTGCAAGCTTGTGGTGGGGGAGGCGACTTGACGAGGGCGTTGCTAGCACACGGGTGATGTCACGGCGGTGACTTCACAGGCCAAGGCGGGTGTGTTGCAACGGCTCTGGCGCGCGTGTGCACGGCACAGCGCGCGGGCACATTGATCGGACCGAATGCGGGCGTGCGCGGCGCTGGCGGTGATGAGCGGCGATGGGACCAAACGAGGGCGGGTGATACGGGGGTTGCTCGATCTTCTCAGTGAGAAACATAGATAGATGAAGCAAAGTAGTCGATGTCGCTAGCTGAACCCTCACGCCAATGCACGAACCCTCAACTCTTTGGATATCGAACCGGATAGATGATCGTCGCGAGACCACTAGCGACGATCGCCAAGCCCCCAATTCCCAATGGAACGACAGCTTGACCTTGAAGTGCAGGATGAACCAATGGATCGCCCAATTCTCTCTCAAAGTCCTCGCATGAACTCTGGTTTGAAAGCACAAGCAACATCTATGTTTCATTCTTATGCATAAACTGGTCTCCTTTCACAATTGGCAAAGCCCTGGCCTTATATTGGCACCTAAGGGTGCGGCCGACTCACACACGGCTTAATGTCGATTCTATCTCTAACTCACGTATCGTACAAAGATTCTTTCCTAATACAGATATGGAAAGATTACAACCGACTCCATCTAAAAGATATATACTATAACTTATCTACGACCAGTACTATTTGTGTTGAGTATTGAGTGTCGTAGGACTGGTCCTAGGGAGGTCCCGAAGATGTCCTCGGGAGGTCCTAGAGGGAGGTCCTGGGGAGGTCTTGGAGGAAGGTCCTGGGGAGGTACTGGAGGGAGGTCCTGAAGACCTCCGGGGTGGTCTTGAAGACCTCCGGGGCGGTCCTCGAAGACCACCAGTGTGGTCCTGAGGACCTCCGGGGTTGTCCTGGAAGTGGTCGTGGACCCTGAGGAACTGGTCGTAGACCTTGTTGAATGCCCGCATCTTCCTCATATCCTTCATCTCCGTTCATTATTGCATCTTCAAATCTGAGCACAAGCAAAATACTATTTTTAGGTATTATGAAATTCTCATTGATAACATTATGTGATTAAGCTAGAAACAAATTCACCTGTTCTTTTAATAATTTGGCCCGTGCTCTTGTAACAGGTCCAGATGGCAGATTTGGAGCTTCAACACTTGTAGTTTGATCTGTAGTAGCAGAAGATGGTAAAGAGCTAGGGATGCCCTCATCATCCTTCCCCTCTTGAAAAGGCGTCGTCCTCGATGCTGGATCGTCACCACCAAAGAAAGGTGATAAATCGGCGACATTGAATGTAGAGCTCACGCCATAGTCATCTCCAGGTAGCTCAATCTTGTATGCATTGTTGTTAATCTTCGCAAGCACCGTGAAAAGGTCCATCTGCTCTTGGCAGCAGCTTTGACTTGTGGTGTTCTGGAAAATGATCCTTGCGATAGTATACCCATACTAAATCACCAGGTTGAAACAACACCTTCTTTCTTTTCTTGTTCGCCTTCTCAACATAATACTTCGTCTTCTTCTCAATTTCAGCCTTTGTTTTCAAATGCAATTGCTTCACAAAATCAGCTCGTTTGGAAGCCTCCATGTTAGCACGATCTGAAAGTGGCAGCGGTAACAAATCTAGTGGCGTAATGGGCTTAAAGTCGTATACCACCTCAAACGGACACAGCTGCATAGTGGAGTGCACAGCCCGATTGTAAGCGAATTCCACGTGCGGCAAACAATCCTCCCACTCACACAGTTTCTTCTTTTATCATGGCCCGTAGTAGCATGGAGAGTGTTTAGTTGACCATCTCCGTTTGACCATCAGTTTGGGGATGACAAGTTGTGCTGAATAACAACTTCGTCCCCAATTTGCCCCACAATGTCTTCTAAAAGTAGCTCATGAACTTCACATCACGATCTGAGACAATGGTCCTTGGAACACCATGAAGTCGCACGATATCCCTGAAAAACAAGTCAGCAACATGCGACGCATCGTCGCTCTTGTGGCATGGAATGAAATGTGCCATCTTAGAAAAACGATCCACAACCACAAAGATAGAATCCCTGCCCCTCTTAGTTCTTGGTAGCCCCAAAACAAAATCCATGCTAATATCCTCCCAAGGAACATTAGAGATGGGTAAAGGAGTGTACAAACCGTATGGATTCAACTTGGATTTAGCCTTGTGACAAGTAATACAACGTTGGACAAACCTGTCCACATCTCGCCTCATATTAGGCCAATAGAAGTGATTGCTCAACATCAACAGAATCTTCTCGCGTGCAAAATGACCCATCAAACCACCTGCATGTGCTTCTTGCAACAAAAACAAATGACTAGACGATTCTAGAACACACAACTTATTAGCACGAAAAAGGAATCCATCATGTATGTGAAACTTATCCCAACCTTTCTCATCTGTGCACTTGGAGTAAGGAGTCGAAAAATCATGATCGACAACATACAAATCATGCAAACTTTCTAATCCAGGGACTTGGATGCCTACTTGAGTCAATAGCATGCTTTTTCTAGATAAAGCATCAGCAACCACGTTGTCCTTCCCTTTCTTATATTTCACAATGTATGGAAAAGATTCGATGAATTCTACCCATTTGGCATGTCTATGGTTTAGGTTTGCTTGGCCCTTCAAATACTTCAATGCCTTATGATCAGAATGAATAATAAACTCTTTAGGCCATAAATAGTGTTGCCAAGTTTCTAAAGCACGCACTAACGCATAAAGTTCTTTGTCATACACCGGATAATTTAATTAAGCACCATTCAGTTTCTCACTAAAATAAGCTACTGGTCTACCCTCTTGCATTAAAACACCACCAATACCCAGTCCACTAGCATCACACTCAAGTTCAAAAATTTTAGTGAAATCAGGTAAAACAAGCAACGATGCTTCAGTCAAGCGTTTCTTAAGTTCAGCAAAAGCATTTTCTTGCGCTACCCCCCACACAAATTCAACACCCTTTTTAGTAAGTTCATTCAATGGGGCAGCGACGGTGCTAAAAATCCTTAAGAAAGCGCCGATAAAAACCAGCGAGACCATGAAAGCTCCTAATCTGACTTACGTTCACAGGAGTTGGCCAATTTTTAATCGCTTCAATTTTAGATTCATCTACTTCAACTCCTTGCGCAGAAACAACATATCCCAAAAAGATTACACGATCTTTACAGAATGTGCACTTCTTTAAGTTACCAAACAGTTTAGCATCGCGTAAAATTTGTAGAACTTGTCTAATATGATCAATGTGTTCAGATTCAGTGTGACTGTAAATCAGGATATCATCAAAGTACACAACCACAAATTTACTAATCAAATGTCTTAAAACATGATTCATTAAACGCATGAATGTACTAGGTGCATTAGTTAAACCAAATGGCATTACCAACCACTCAAACAAACCAAATTTTGTCTTAAAGGTTCTTTTCCACTCATTTCCTTCGTGCATTCTAATTTGATGGTAACCACTACGCAAATCTATTTTAGAGAATATAACAGCACCACTCAATTCGTCTAGCATATCATCTAAGAGAGGAATAGGATGATGATATCGAATAGTGATATTATTAATAGCTCTACAATCTACGCACATACGCCATGAACCATCTTTCTTAGGAACTAAAATAATAGGAACAGCACAAGGGCTTAAACTTTCACGTACGTACCCTTTGGAGAGAAGCTCTTGTACTTGTTTCTGAATTTCTTTCATTTCCTCAGGGTTGGTGCGGTATGGTGGTCGGTTTGGCAGGGATGCTCCTGGAATCAAGTCGATCTTGTGTTCGATTTTGCGAATTGGTGGTAGTCCAGCCGGTACCTCCTCCGGAAAGACGTCGCTAAAATCCTGCAAAACACAAGCAATGCCGCTAGAAGAGAAGTCAAGTCGTTAGGCGAAAGCAATGCATCTTTGTACAGCAGTACAAAGTGCACCAGATTGAGGTCCTCGCTGAATTCTTTCATCTTGGATTTGGTGGCTAGCATCACTAATTTCTTCGCTCCTACACGTGTCTTGTGACCACTCAAATGGTTCTCATGCTCCTTGGCACTCTCAACGTGCATCTCAACTTTCTGCATTGAAGAATTCACAATTTGTTGTGGTGTAAGTGGCTTCAAGGTAACATCCATGTTGTTCCATCGAAATGTGTAGCGATTTGTATGTCCATCATGAACAGCAGAACGGTCATATTGCCATGGCCGTCCCAAGAGCAAGTGACACACCGTCATAGGCACAACATCGCAATCCACAGTATCGGTGTATTTCCTGATAGAAAACATTACACGTACCACATAGGTCACCTTGACTTCCTCTTTGTCGCTCAACCATTGCAGATGACAAGGACGTGGACGCGGTAAGTACTTCAAATCCAACGTTTGACACATGTCCTTGCTGGCCAAATTGTGACAACTCCTGCCATCAATAATTACTTTGCACACCTTGCCCTTATCATGCTTGGCCCAAGTCTGAATCAAATTGCACCGCTATTCAAGAGACAGTGATGGCATCACACTAAGCACCTTGGGCGTACAAACAATGGAATACCGCCGGTGTTAGGGAACTCGGATCGCACTCACATTGTTCTCGTGTCATCGAGATTCAAGATCGGTTGGTATCAAGTGACTCGTCGTCACTGGTCGAAACATAACCGCCCTCCTCTGAGATGAGCATAGTTCTAACATTCAGGCAGTCTTTTTGAACATGGCCAATGCCCTTGCACTTGTGGCAAATGATGTCTCGTGACCGACCTGTCGACCCCATTGAATAGGCCACACTAACTACAGGTGTTGCTGGTCGGCGCACTGGTGGTGGTGTACTCTCCAGCTTTCGAGCTACAGAACTGTGAATCGCATAATTACTCCCAGCCGGGGTACTCTTGGTCGGTTGGCTTTTGTTATATGCCTGGCCTAGACTGGCAGAAAAACGTGAACGGGCAGCAAAGCGTGCATCTTTGTAACAGCCCAAAGTTCTGTTACCAAGTTAAATTTAATAAAGTTATTATTTTATTGGATTTTTTAAAATTTAAAAGAGTTTGTTTGCTTTATTTTTCTGAAGTTTTACAAGTCAAAATTTTTTTAATTATTTTCTGGAATTTTAAAATCTTTTCCCTAATTAATTTAAAGCCAAAATAATTTATTTGCAAAATAAAAAGCCAACTTTAAGTTGGAAATAATTTTATTAAGTACAAAACAATTCTAGGAATTTTTGAGAATTTTTCTAGAATTTTTGGACTCTATTTGCTATTTTCTAAAATTCTAAATCAATTAGTTCAATTTCCGAAATTGGAAAACTAATAAAAATCCTATTCTTCTTTGTGGGCCGAATTCCTGTTGAAACCGGCCCAACATTTTCTTTTTTCAGCCGAGCCCAAGACGCTCCCTCTCCTCACCTCCTACCCCACCCGCAATGACCGCCCCCACTTCCACGTGGGCCCCGCCATCTCCTTCTACCTCCCTTTCTTCTCCGCTCGGAACCGCACCAAGCCGCCGCCATTTTTGGTCGCAGAAGCTCCGTCAAACCGCCACCCAACCGCATGCGAGACCCGCGCGACGTGCGCACGAGTCCCGCGCCCCACCTCCGCCTCCACCCCCGCATTTTCCCTCTCTCTCCACGCCCGATTCACCCGGATCGCAACTGCGGCCGCCATGATGCCCCGCCACGATCTCGCGCCCGATTCCCCTCCTCCCGACCCCCTCTGCTCCTATAAATAGGAGCATGAGGTGCCCCTTGAGACCCTCATCCCTTCCCCCTCATTTACCTCTCCCCACCCGCTCTCGTTTCGCCGGATTTCGCCGTTGAAGGTTCGCGGCCGAGCGCCTTTCCTTCTCCGTCTCCGGCGCCATCAAGTCTCCCCCGGCCACCCCGACCCCACTGTCGGCATCGCACCACCACCGCCTACACCGTGCGCGCGTCACCTCGCCCCGAGATCCACAGGAACGCCGCCGCCGCCACGACCCGATCTGTGTCACCGCCAAAGTCCTCACAGCCAGCCACCTCGACACCCTTTGCCGCCGTTTTGGTAAGCACCGAGATCACCGCACCGCCCTCTCTCCGTTGCACACACCCGCACGGCTCGCCCTGGCGTGAAACGCCGGTGAGCTCGCCACCGAGCGCCACCCCTCGCCGTGCCTACGTGGCATGGCCACGTCAATGCCACGTTGATGCCACGCTAGCACGAGATCCTACGTGGCGACACGTAAGCCAGCGCCAGCCCACATGCTCCCCTTCGCACTATTTTGTGCACCGGGTTCACCGTGGTCCATTGACAGGCCATGGACAAGGTCCATTGACCCGAGGGCCCCACATGTTAGTGATTCCGGGTTTTCCATTTAAAAATAAATCGGCCGGAAAAATCAAATCCAGGAGGGCTGACGTCATTATTCGAATTTTCTTCACAAAAATAATTCTGAAAATTCGGGAAATTCATTTAATTGCAGATTCAGGGTTTAAACTTCTAAAATCCATATCTTTTGCATCCAATTTCCAAATTGGGTGATTCAAATTGCTAAAATCTTAGAAAATTATTATCTAGCTAAATAAAATAAAGTTATTCTATTTGGAGTTAGTTTGATTTGTCTTTTTGAATTTATTTGAATTTCATTTGAATTTGTCATACTTTTGCGTATAGATTTTGACGATTCCGGAGAGGTAGATCCTTCTGAGGACTTAGAATTCCAAGACTTCAGCAAAGGCAAGTTATACCCTTGACCATATTGCTCCCAGTATTTTAAAGTTATTTAATTCAGTTTGTAAAATTATTATTGCATGCATACTTTTAATCAATTATTTTAATGCCCTGTTTAAATGCTTAGTTATTCCAATACCTTTGGTATGGCCAATTTGATTATTGATTGTCTTGCCCTTGTCACCATTAGCTAAATTGTTATGAAAAATATTCACATGCTTAGCAAATGCTTAGACCCTGATTATGATTTTTGGGAGGATTTAGCCAAATCTTTTCAAATTGGTTTAAACTTGAACCTATGGTATTGTTCTACCATAGGGAATTTGTAAAGGTGGTTTTCACTAAAATAAAATTAAAATGGTTTGGACTTGGGCGAAACGGATGAATGGTGGGTGCAGGTTTATGCACGGGTTTAATCTGGTTAGGATTAAAGCCCAGGGTTTGATTTGAAAAACGCCCAAGTCGATTACGGACCGGTCTTTGAGCCGCATCTTGCTATGCCTCACCGTACAACCACATGTCTCCAGAATGGGGCGTGGGATCTAGCTGATTAATTTGTGGAGTCCCATCGCAGTTTATCCTGTCTGTACGTGGGTGGTCTTTCATGGCCTGTCTTTCATGACTATTTTATTCCCACCTGGCGCAAG
The DNA here is from genome assembly GCA_036346405.1 of Phyllostachys edulis. Classification (NCBI taxonomy): domain Eukaryota; kingdom Viridiplantae; phylum Streptophyta; class Magnoliopsida; order Poales; family Poaceae; genus Phyllostachys; species Phyllostachys edulis. Next base: position 78,404,719 of record CM070546.1, on the reverse strand, counting down.
AGGGGGCCCTGAACCTGCGGATGGTTAGTCCAAAGGGGGCGAAACCTTAGCGAGGCTAGACTGCGGTGGAATGATGCATTGTAAAGGCCTTGTCATGAACTCTAGACTTCTTACCTTCGGTAGTGAGAGGTGGCATTGACGGATGCCAAATAAACTAGAGGAATCATGTCATGTGGGTAAAGTGTACAACCTCTGCAGAGTGTAAAACTATTCGAATAGCCATGTCCACGGTCAAGGACATGCTAGCAAAGCCTCTCAAAGTTAGACTTGGATTTTGATTTCAAAAAGACTTTGTCAACTGGTTTATCCAAATGGGAATTGGGCGGGAAGCCATGTGATAGGAGGGTATCCTTCACCATTCATTTGTGAATGTTATCTGACTATAAAATATTGATTTAGAAAATGAATTTTA